>CM060916.1:279827281-281208948 GCA_030737875.1 Allium sativum | reverse complement strand
TCTGTATCAGACTAACAATATACATGGAATAACGGCAAAGCCTCTTAAATTCCATATATGATATCGGTCTTCTTTTACAGAAGCCCATCTCGAATATTACCAATCGAATTTCCCCTTAATTCCAATTTAATATATTAAATTGGAAAATTTAATTTTTAGAAAATGCCTTTTTAAATCTATAAAATAGATTTATAAATTCGAAATAATTATTTCAATGTAAATTGGATTAAAGGACAATTGTCGTTTAAAAACACCGTCCACGATAAATCCACTTCACACATCAATTTATTTCAATCGTAAAATATAATTAGAAATGTTAATGATCTTAAATAAAAGATTTGCTCTTTAAATATTTATTCATTACTATAAAACATATTTTAGAATAATCATTAAAAATATTCTTTATATTAAAATATACCTTTTTATATATATAAAGAAATACCTTATGGAAAATAATCTTTTAAATAAAAGGTTTTTAATGTACAAATATTCTCCTTTAAAAGAACACCTGAATCGAAGTGCGACTCAATCATTTATCATATAATTTGGATTATATGGATTTCACACTCATCTCATATAAATGCCAATAACCGTATAATCATCAAGTCATCCATTTACATCCAGAGTGTAATTTCTACTGTGTTAGCATTAAAAATTAAATAATAACGCTCATCGCAGCCTGTCGATCTAACGATAAACATGCAATTTAACATTGGGATTTGTGTCAGTCAAATATCGTCCCAATACCCATGTGGGGTTTTCAGCCAACACAATCCATATAGATATACAAATAAATAATTGGTTAATGGATTTAACCAATTTAAATTTCGCTAACAATTGATGATAATGAACATGTCATTTATTTCCAATGTTGAATAAAAATATAATTTCCTCGAAATATAATTTGATATGGCATTCCATTTATTTCTTTTATTCACAACGTAAAATTTTCTTTCTTCTCCACATTGAAATTATAATCAACATTATAATGTAAAATTTCTATCTTTCAGTTGCATTGTAGAATTTCCTTTTTAATTACATTATAAATGTAATTAATATTACAGTGAAAAGTTTTAACTTTTTAAATTACATTAAAAATGTATTTTTCATAACTGTGCCAATCTTCATCTTTTAGAATTATATTAAAAAGATAAATTTTATTCTTTATCCACTCTTCTACCTAATTACATTAAAATGTAGTTTTCTATACGATGCAAGTTTCACGCCTTTTAATTACATAAAAATGTAATTTTCTATATCATGTGAATTCTCAACTTCTAATTACATATAAAATGTAAATTTTATATTACAATGTAAATCTCATCCTAAATTACATATAAAAACGTAAATCTTATTTTACAATGTAAATCTCATCCAAAATTACATATAAAAATGTAAATCTTATTTTACAATGTAAATTTCCTTTTCTAATTACATATAAAAATGTAACCCTTATTTTACAATGTAAATTTATATCTAAATTACATATAAAAATGTAATTTTTATCATACAATGTAAATTCATATTAAGAATGGTGTTTATTTCCAATCTAACATCTCTAACTAAAATGATATCATTTTCTTTCTATTTAAAAGAACATTTTTAATTCTAACTAAATATGACAATTATAACTAAAATGACATTTTATACTAAAATGACAATTTATAACTAAAATGACAAAGTTTCACCAAATGTAACCTTTATACTAAATGACAATTTTTAACATAACATCCTCTAACCAAATGGCACTTTATTTTAATAAAACATTTAAAACAAAAATGACATATTTAACACTAATGAAATGACATAATTATCTTCTAATATAAATGACATGTTATAAATTTTAATATAAAAGGTAAATTCCTTTATTCCCCTTTATTTCTTTTCTGTACATTGAAAAATGTAAATTCTTTAATTTCCTTTTTTATGGACAATGAAAAGTGCAATCTTTCTATTTCTAATTAAATTGAAAAATGTAATCTTTTTATTTCATTAACTCCATTGTGACAAGATTGTAATTTTTATTTCAATAACTTTATTTTCGACAAAATTGTCCTTTTTATTCTAATTATCATTTTTCTAACAAAAATGTATAACCTTGTCCAATCCTTTTTAACTAACCAAAATGAATAAAAATGAGTATTTTAGTTCAATTCTTTTTAACTAACAAAAATGAGAATTTTTGTACTCATTCTTTCTTTTTATTTACATAATAAACTTCTAATAAAAAATGTCATTTTGTTTTTCATAACATATTTCAAATAAAAATGTTATTTTTATTTTTCTAACGAATTTCTAATCCAAATGTTATTTTTGATCTAATGTACCTTTTTTACACTAAGAATGACATTTTACTCTAAATATACAATTTTCATTAGAAATGATCAAAATAATATTTTATTTATATTGAATTGACAATATAATTAAATTCAACAAATATGAAAATCCATTTGTTGTTCAAATTCTATCGTAAGTAAACAAATAATAATATTTTATTAGTCGTCCAAATTTTGTTGAAAAGTAAACAAATAAAAATAAGATTTTATTTGTTAACCAACTTTTGTTGTAATATAAACAAATAAAAAAAATAAGTTTTTATTTGTTGATCAGACTCTACTGTTCATTCCAGAATAATAAAAAATGATATTTTAATGAATTAGAACACTAGATCCAATCGCAACTAAAAATTCAGAAATCATAAAATAATCATCATCGACTATTTTTTTTAAAATCTGAATTAAATATGAATTTTAGATCTAATTTAGATTTACTTTTCGAACCGCAAATAACATTCAACAATATATGAAATTCCAATGCGGATCTAGCATGAGATGAACAACAAACATATCACAAGCAACCATCAACAATTTATACAACACATACATTCCAGATCTAAATTAACATCACAATACAATTATTTTAAAGAAAGAAAATTAATTAATAATTAATTAAATAATAAAAACTAGAGTTCTCACATTGATTTTGGGTGAATATTCAACCGTCTCTGTTTCAGCTGTGGTTGGTGCCATCGCGTAGATCTCGGAAAGAGGAATCCAATGCAACTGACGGATCGAAAAACAGACCTCGTATGAGAGAGTTACGAATGTTTAAAGTTTGGAATATTAAATAATAAATTAAATAATTAATTTAAAATATTAAAATAAGTTTATACCCATCGTTAACAAAATTTGGCCGCTCCCTTCATCTTCTTCTTCGTTGGTTGGAACCCATCACTCCACCGTTAACCACCCCTGCGCATGCCTACCCGAAGCCCTGACCGACGATCAAACTCCACCGCACCAACGCCCTAGCCGAGCTCCACCGTCGGCCGAAACCCCAGCCAACTCGCGGGTCCCACCTCCCCTAAAATCGCGGTCAAAGTCAGTGGCTTCCTCACTAGAATTCGCGAAATCCGTGAACTAAAACCCGATCTTAACCGTATGGATCTGTAGATCTCTCCAAGAGCTTCGATTTGGTACCAAGTTTGTCAATTTTTGTTGAGCGGATCAAAAGTTATTAATGATTGAAGTTTGGGACATTTCAGCCATCGAAAATAAGGGTGGTGGCTGGCCATTATTAGGGTTAGGGTTTTCCAAAATTTTATTATTATTTTAATACTTAATCTTGTTTTACGTGTTTTAAATGTGAAAATCCGGACTTTCTCCGAATTGGGCCTGCTTACTGTCGTTCTTAAGGTTTTGACACCTTCTGAACGCAATGGGACATGTCTCGGGGTCCAATTCCGAAATCTGTAGAATACTTATTTAAAATTCCATTAAAAATTAATTAATTAAATATTTACCGTACATTTAAATATGCCGGGGCCACATATGACCTCTAAAAATTCCAAAAAAAATATTTTTGGTTTCGTATTGACGATATGGTTCTAACGAGACTAATTTCATCGAATTCTGAGACTGTTTGAAAAATGGCTTTTTTTTCCAGTTTGATTAAATTTAACTAAAATAGTCAAAACACATTTTCTTTTGCCACGCTCACATATTAATTCAAAAACTTTTGAAAATTGAAACCTAGCAATAGTTTGACATTCCGGTTCCAACAAAAGTAGGTTCGTCAAAAATGGAGGTCGTTTGAAAAATGACTATTTTCAAGGTGTATATATTAAACATTAAAAATACATTTTTAAACAAATAATTTCTGAAACTCGAAATATATAAGTGTTTACTGTTTTTCAATGTAGAAACATCATTCTGAACTCAATGGAAGTGGTTTTGATTCTAAATTCCTTCGTATGAAAAAAGTAGCATTTGGGCCTTTGTAAATTTCATAGCGACCTTTCTAAATTTTAATTTAGGCATAACTTTTGATTCCCGCTATGAAATTTCAATTTTTCAGATTCGTTAGAAAGATATTTTTAAATAGATTCTAATATTTTTGGTTTCACTAAAATCCATTAAATTTTGCATCCGGTACGGTCAGTCAAAGTTCAAGTTTGACTTTTCAAACTACTGCGTTATTTCTAATTCCTTTTATAATTAAAACTAAATTATTCATTCTAACTTCGATTCAAATAAATTTTCAATCATTATTATTTTAAATAAATTATTTTAAATATCAAAACCCATTAAAATTAGTTAAAAATAAATTTTAAATTTACCCCCAAAATTCAGGGTTGTTACAATATGCATGTTTTGTTTTGGTTATGCATACAAATACTAAATGCATGAAATACATGCCTGAAAGCCTACTGCATGAAATTTATGATATGGAATATGTACATAATGATTTGCAGTTTGTGATATTACCGAAATGATTTGTAGTAGACCTGTCATTCCTTAAATGGTATCTTATGGTCAAAAGTATGTTTGTTCAGCTATAACTTTAATATTTTTACTTTACATAGTTGAGCTCTCTGGGCGTAGAAATATACTGAGAAATAACTACAATACTGATATTCTAGGTTTCTACTTTTAGCTAAGGATTTATAAGTTAGGTAACCATCTGCCATCTCTAATTTGCAGTTTATGATATTCATTTGTAGTTTATGATATAGAATATATACATACTCTTCTCATGTGAAACTATTTCTGGATTCTGTTCCAAGACTAGTAGTTGTAGTCGTGCTCAATTCTTCAATTCTTCCGTCAATTCAAGTTCAATGACCGCTCAATCAATCTGTACTTCAAATTAATCAACAGCGGTGGAAAGTAAAAACTACCACTACAAAATCCCAGCGAAAATGAGGACTGTGAAGGTTGGATCGAATGCGGGGAAGAATAAATTAGGTTTTTTGGTTGCTTTGTCAATTATCATATCTTTCAGTGATGTTTTAGTCGAGAATTTAAGATATGTGCAGAATGGTAGTTGTGGGTATTTTATGTGGCATGACAAAGTGTATGAAATCAATAGCAATGCTGAATTGGATGATACCACTGCTAAATTGATGGAAAAAGAAAAGTCTATATTGCAATTGCTCGTGGAAAGGAAGGCAATTGAGGAAAAGCTGTTGAAGCAAAAGCAAAAGAGGGCAAAAGCCAATGAATTCGTGGCACATATGAAGGAAGAGTTGGCGCTAATGCGCGTTGAATGTGGAAAACACGAGAAAGGAGAAAAATTCTTTGCAACAACTTTAGCTATGTCCAGGATCATGTTTGGAATTCTTTTGTGTATTGCTATGACAATGTAGTGCAGTGACGTAATATGAAATGACATTCATGCACAATTTTTCAGGTATAATTTTAAGTTTTGTCACATAATTTTTCCTAGTTATAAGACATCCAGAATTGAAAAAAAAACATTGTTTCAAGATCTTTTACTATAGGTTTCAGTGGATTAATTCAGTTGCTTTGAGGAATATATTTCCCTGTAATGATACTTGATTTATTTGTATTTCAATCATTTTTTTGACATGATTATTGCATCATAGTTGGAGTAATCTTTTAAGCAAGTAACTAAGTGTAATGACCCGCATTCTATTCATCGGAGGATCGTAGAATATTTATTTCATTCTCATACGAAGTCGTACGATCGTGTAACTTTGGGGAACGACTATTGGGGTCATTTCCCATGTTCACGATTTTTGCCAAATTTTAAATGATCGTTTTGCCCCTTACGAATCTTGTTTTACCTATAATTTTTTATTGGTAAGGAGTTTTGACCTGAATCCGCTTCCATTAGATTTAGGTGATGGTTTACCTTCCCGTAGAGTGGTCAGATTAATCAAACGGACTTACCGTTTGGGAGATATGGCTGAAATAAGCTTTGGAAGATGAAAACAACTTAACCGGGCTTAATTAGGTGATTAGTGGTTAAGCCTATAACCCATTTCGGGATTAGGGTTATGGGAGGGCTGAAAGATTTGGGAAAACATTTCGTTTCAGTTTTGTAGCTGCCACAAACATTCCTCTAACCCTAGTAATGGCCTCCACCTTCTAAATTCATCCCTAATCACTTCTAATCACAAATTAAAAAAAATACATCAAATTAAGGCGGATTGGCATCGAAATCGAGATAGAGCTGCTGGAACACATAAGAATTCAACGCAAATCTGTGGAGTTTTCAGATCTATAATCCATTTGTGGCTAAGGTGAGTGATTTACATGTTTTTACACTAATTACGGCTAATTAGGGGTGATCAGTAATAATTGGTGAAATTATGCATCATAAAAATTTGGAAAAATATGTAGAAATTCGATAATATTATTTTATGTCACCGATAAAAATTTGGGCTAATTTGGATTAAGTTTGCTAATCCTGGGAAAATCATGTTTTCTGGGTATGTTTGATCTAAAATGACCTATATGCTTGATATTTTGATCCTTTTGATTTAACCCATATACTATTAATACTATTTGGAATGCTTCATGATTGTTTAGCAATGTTAGAATGGTTGAAAACGCCGTCGTGTGGCATAGATAGCCTGTTCGGAATAACGCAGGAATTCGGATCGGATCGGTGGAGGAGGACCGGGTCGGGTCGTATAACCCACCCACGAACCGCCCCATGTATTCGAGCCAATGCCAGGACCAGAACCCACTTGTGCTTGCTCCTCCGAGCCGAGCCGACCCACTCGCGTCTGAAGTCCTCCGACCCGAACCGCCTTCCACAAACCGGAGCGCCACAAACCAGAAGCTTCGAAGCGTGAGTTGCTTACACCACCCGAACCAGAGCGTCCACGAGCCGATGCTAGGGAATGAGCCATGAACTGCTGGTCACGAATCGACCCACTGCTCCGAACCCGAACCAGATGATGTCACGAACCGACCCTAGTAGACTGTCATGACCCGATGGAGATGACCACGAACCGAACTACTTCAGGAGGACCGAACCGAACCGAAGGAGGCCAAAAACCCGAGATGCAAAGGAAGTCCAAGTGGGAAATTATTACTTAGGATCCAGATGGGAACCAACGAGTGAACTTCAAGGATTGGACTTTGCAGTGGGACGTGTGCAAAGGGGTTATCGATATCTATAACTTTGATTCACTATTGATGGAAGGTGCGTTGACTATGGACCAGTGCAGTGGGGTCAAAGTTGTATGGAGTCGAACTCCATCAGAACCCCCAAGGGCAAAGTGGTCATAGTAAGGTTTGGATGGAGCTGGGCTCCGTCATGGCCCCAAATGTTTTTGGTGATCAAAGCAGTGAAATCGTATACTTTACGCACTGAGTGAGTGATGTGAGGATGATTTTTATGTTTGATGTTTCCTATCACAATGGCACACACACTCCTATTTTTACACCATATGTTAGTGTTACCTTAGAGTATTGTACATCCTGTTGTGCTAACTCTTTGGTTGCAGATCCAGGTTCAGGTATGATTATTTATACCTGTTATTGTTCTGTTTTGCTGTTATCGCTCATACCTGTAACAACCTGTATTTTTAATAACCTGTTATAATATAAATCGAGGCAGAATTTAATTTAAAAATCTGAATCAAGGGAAACGGGCTATGCCATTGCGTTCGTCTCGGAAAAATACGCGAAATAGAGTCCGAGTTTTCGAAAATCGGAGTCCGTATGACCCAGTTAAGGCCCATTGAAGTTTTCAGGAATTTCCATGTTAAAAACAGATTTGAATTTCAAGTTCAAAGTTGGAAATTAGGGCAAACTGGCGCAGGCGGGAAAACTCCCGCCAGGACCCCCATGTCGACAGGCATGTCGACAGGGTCCCCAGGGTGTCGACAGCCCTGTCGACAGCCCTGTCGACACAGGGTGGCCGGGTAGTTTTGCCTGGCGCACCATTTTGGGTCTTGGTCTGGTTTTGTGGCTGTGTTCTGGAGACTTCCGAAATCTGATGGACCTAAACTAACCTAGGGTTAATCCTAGGGCTAAAAACACTTTAATCTTCTATAAATAAGACCCTAATCCTACCCTAAAACCTCATTTATTCATTCTAGTAGCTAAACTATGGCAAATTGATTTCTCAAATGGCCTCCACTTAAAAACCCTAGCCTCCACCCTCTTCAAAAATCATTCCTATGAAGATTTTGATGTTCATACAAGCATTTCTAAGTTGTATGAATGATCATTAGCTTGCATACATCATCAAGTTGCAAGCTTTATTGGCTAAGCTAGAGTTTTTGGAATTTTTGTTAAGAGTTTTCTTATTGGAGCTTTGTTTTGGGTTTTTATATGCTTGCATAAAGGGCTTCTCAATCTTTATTAGTAGATTTGTGTCTTCATAATATTGGTAAGCCCTCTTACCTTCATTTTAGAAACTCTAAAGTTAATATGTGATGCAAGTTGGGATTTATGCAAGTTATTGAGTTATGCATGTTTATGCAAGTTCACTATGCCATGATTTGCAAGTTTATTGAGTTATGCATGTTTATGCAAGTTCACTATGCCATGATTTGCAAGTTTATTGAGTTATGCATGTTTATGCAAGTTCACTAAGCCATGATTTGCAAGTTTATTGAGTTATGCATGTTTATGCAAGTTCACTATGCCATGATTTGCAAGTTTATTGAGTTATGCATGTTTATGCAAGTTCACTATGCCATGATTTGCAAGTTTATTGAGTTATGCATGTTTATGCAAGTTCACTATGCCATGATTTGCAAGTTTATTGGGTTATACATGTTTATGCAAGTTCACTATGCCATGTTATGCATGTTTAATAAGTTATGCATGCTTATGCAAGTTCACTATGCCATGTTATGCATGTTTAATAAGTTATGCATGCTTGTGCAAGTTCACAATGACATGTTATGCATGTTTGACAAGTTATGCATGTTTATGCAAGTTCCATATGCCATGTTAGGCAAGTTTAACATGTTATGCATGTTTATGGTAATATGCAAGTTCACTATGCTAAGTTATGCAAGTCTAACATGTTATGCATGTTTGTTGTGATATGCAAGTTCATCATGTATGTTATGCCAAGTTCCCTCTTCCTATCTTTTATGCGTTATTACGAATATGTAAGCGATAGAATGACGTTGGGGGGTTTGGGTAAACTTAAAATACATGAAAATATAAGATTGGGAATTTACCTATTAAGTTAGGTCTACCCCTTGGGAATTTACCTATTAAGTTAGGTCTACCCAAGTATTTGTTGACTTGTAATTATGTTTTGAAATAAAGTGGACATGACACTTAGAAAACATAAGTGTGGCCAACTCGAGGTTGGGTTGAGTTTGTAGCGTAATTCTACCCGGAACCTACCGGCTTAACTAGTGGCTACAAACAATAGGACCCAATGTGAGAAGTTGGTCATGTGGTGCCAAGACCCGAGGTTAGACCAAGTTGTGGTGTAAATCTACCCGGAACCCACCGGCTTAACTAGGTAACCACAACAAAGTCTAATGTGAGAGGTTAAGGTGCATTAAATTAATTAATGCCTCATGATTAGGGTTAAGTCAGGGTCCACTAATACTTAATCCATTTGGGGATTCGAGGGATTGAAATGGGGTTAAGTTGTGAACTGTCGGTTACACTTAACCAATTTAATCGGATTTTGGGGTTCGAGGGATTGAAATGGGGTTAAGTTGTGAACTGTCGGTTACACTTAACCAATTTAATCCATGATTAGTGAAGGGTTAAATCGCACTTAACCCTCTTAGGAAACCCTAGCAACGTGGTCTGTTCCAGCAGTAATCCCAGTTTGGTATCATCACAACCCTAGAGGCTGGGCTAGGGCGGGGCACGATTACTGGATTGATGTAAGCGACCAAAGCGATGGCTGAGTGGTACAGCGGTGCGGGTCCAGGCGGGCTACGGACGTGCACGTAGTTCGGTATTGGACAAACTCGAGGCACGGGTACCAGTAGGTTTAGACTGTGCATTATTGCTTCAGTGTCTGGGGTTGACACCCGAGGGCTTGATACACCCGAAGGTGGACCCAGCACAGCCTGACTACATCCATATGTGGGCCGTATGGACACCAACACTTGACGTGTTAGGCTTATAGGGAGCCGATCGACTAGACCGTTTGGTTGGACCTTATATTAAGGTCACTTCATGTTATTGGGTCAAAGCTTGGGCCAAGGGATCAATACCTGTTATGTTGGTTTGCTAGTACACCGTGGTGCAAAACTTAACCTTGTTTATGCGATGACACCTCTATCTATCTTGTAGTTAATTTATCATGCCAGCATGTTGTTATCTATGATCATCTCAGTTTCCATCATGCTGTTAACTTTATTAGTTTATAGACTGATCGTAGCAGGGTTTACCTATCTTTATGACTGACCCGTTTTCTTTTCGCTTCTTTTCTTCCGTTCCCCCCCCCCCCCCAAGGTTCTCAGGGTGGGAACATTGGTGCTTAGCTTGGATCGCTTAGCTTGCTTGCTGGATTAGCTCATGTATGTTTGGATATTGAGCCCGCTATGGTTTATCACTCTTATTTGGGGATAGTACTTATGTATTTCAGTTTATCAGATGATGTTTTTATCTAGACTTGTAATTTTGGGAAATTGACATTTTGATGTACCAGACTTGTGTTTTGAAATGGTTTAAAAATCTTCCGCTGTTTTATCTACTTACTCTGTTTATTTACATATATATATATATATATATATATATATATATATATATGTCATGTCCTGCCTTGTTATATCATTATGCATGTTTACCTTGTTTTAAAACGCCCCACCAAAGTCAGAGTTGCTTGCAAGAGCCACCCTGGCGGAGGTGGGGTGTTACATTTGGTATCAGAGCCAGGTTTACGAGAAGGGATAAAAAGGTTTTTAAAACTTTTGAAAAACTATTTTCAAAACCAAGTATAAAGTATTTTCCAAAGAAAAGTCTAGTTATTTTTAAAAGGCTATTCCCCAAAAGCCATTAGCACTATCCTTTGACCCCTGTTTGAACTCTTTTCTTTTCGTTTCCAGCATGTCTGATAATCTCATCTTGCCCGAAGGAGTAACAATACCCGATTGGTTTCGTCGGTACTTGGAAGTCACGGCACCGGTCCCGGGTGTCTCTAATGTTGTCTTTCCAGTCAAGGCCGCTGTTCCTCCTCCTCCTTCCGTAGCTGATGTTCCTCTTCTCCCTCAGCCTCCACAAGCGGATTTTGCGGAAACTTGTAGGAACTTTAAGATGATGGGTGGCAAGAATTTCAGTGGAACGGAGACTTTTGTAGAGGCAAGGAATTGGTTGAAAGAGACCGAAGATCTTTTAGCCACCTTTGATATAGGTGACCGCAAGAAGGTTTCATTAGCAGTATGGTTGCTAAAGGAAGAAGCTGCATGTTGGTGGGTAGTCACCACCGCTACTAGGCCAATTGAGACTTGGGATGATTTTAGAGGAAGGTTTGGACTGAGGTTCTTATCACTGAAGCAAGGGGACATGACTATTAGGGAATACATAGATAAGTTCAATCAACTGGCTCGGGTCGATTTAGACTTGGTTAATACAGCTCAGAAGAAGGCCCTACACTTTGCTCTAGGATTAAACGAGCCATTACATGGTTTGGCCATGTCTCATATACCCTTGGGGGCGACTTTCGAGAATTTGGTGAATATGGCCCTACTTCAAGAAGAAGATAACAATGACAAGAAAGAGGTCAAGGCGAATGAGTCTCAAGGCAAGAGGGTAAATTCCGGGAAACGAGGCAAGAATAACAACAACCGCAAGGACAAGCCAAGAGAGAATAGGAAATGCAACTTCTGTGGTAAAGTTGGACATATATTCAGGGAATGTAGGAAGAAGAAGAGAAAGCGGGGCGAATGCTTTCATTGTGGTGAGTTTGGACATCTCAGCAAGGATTGCCCGAGGAAACAAGGGCAAGGTCAGACTCAGTATGCAGGACTATCTGGAGGGCGAGTTCATCCCCTCAACACCGTTCTTCCAGCTCATGATAGAGGTAGTGTTTCTGTTGAAAGTCTTGTTTACATTTTCTGATCTTCCCTGTTCGTATTTTGTTTGATTCTGGCACATCGCATAGTTTTATTTCATCTGATCTAGTTGAAAGTTTGCACCTAAGTACTAGTCTAGTTGATGATCCCGTATGTGTTTCAAATCCAATTGGGGGTTCTGCCCGTTTGTCTGTGGTCTGAGTGGATTTGAAAATTTCTATCTTGAGTATAGAATTCTCGTTGGATGTTTATATTCTCGGTTTCAGGGGATATGGGTTGGTTTTGGGCATGGAATGGTTGTCCTGTTTTGGAGCCATTCTTGGTTTTTGTATATAGGGTTGTGAGGCTCATGACTCGCCTCGGTAATACCCTAGAAATTTCTAGCAACCCTATGGGTCCCGTCATGTTATGTTATCTTGAATCCCTCAACTCGTCTATCGATAGTTTGCAATCTGTGAGGGTGGTCCGAGAATATCCTGATATCTTGAGGGAAGTAAAGGGGTTACCCCTAGACGTGGGATAGATTTCCGCATTATCTGGTTGGTAATACCAAGCCAGTTTCGTGGCCGGTTAGGCACATGACCTCACGAGATGAGAGTTAAGAAAGCAAGTCAAGGAGTTGCTTGAGAAGAACTTCCTGAGACGAAGCATTTTTGAGTAGGGTGCTCCAGTAGTATTCGTTACTAATGTGGACAGTTTGCTTCGTTTATGTGTTGATTATCGTGAGAAGAATAGACAACCGTTACCAAGGATCGATGATTTGTTTGATCAGCTTGTAGGAGCATCTGTTTTTGATCTAGCTACCGGATTCCATCAGCTTAGGATGGCTGAGGATGGAATTGACAAGACTGCGTTTAGGACTCTAGATGGATTTTTAGAATGGCTAGTCATGCTATTTGGTTTGACTAATGCACCCGCATATTACGTGAACTTGATGGGTAGGGTGTTTAGGGAGTCCTTGAACAAGTTTGTCGTGGTCGTCGTAGACGATATTTTGATCTCCTTAAAAGAACGAGGAAGAGCATGCTAGACATCTCAAGAAGGTGATGGATACGCTTAGAGCCACCAGTTGAAGGTCAAGTTCTCCAAATGTCACTTTGGAGGAAAGAAGTTGGATTTCTTGGGCACATAGTTCCTAAGTAAAGCTTAGCGGTGGATTCCGCTAAAGTGGTTGCGGTTTAAGACCGGAAAACTCTGAGGAGGGCAATTGAAGTAAGAAGCTTTCTCCGTTTGGCTAGTTAGTTAGCATTCCCTGAGCTTAGACTTACTCTTCTGGATCAAGAAGGGGGTTTCACAGGAAGAAGACCCGCAGTTAGTCAAGAATATGGACCAGTTGATTCGAGGCGAGATGTTAAGTCACCTCGCTAGATATATTATAGATGACAAGGGATGACTAAGGCGCGATGAGAGATTATGTGTTCCTCGAGTGGAAGACTTGGTAAAGAAGGTTCTTGAAGATGCGCATCACTCGAGGAGGTGGCCGAGTTGGTCTCAGGAGGCATGTTGTGCCACCAGGTTAAGGCCAAGTCATAGAAGCCCGGCGGGCCATTACCTCCATTGGAGGTTCCGCAAGGGAAGTGTGAAAACATCTCGATAGATTATGTGGATGGACTACCTAGATCAAAGAAAGGGAATACGGGTATGAGGGTCATGATAGGTAGACTCACGAAGAGTGCTCATTTCTGTCCGGTGAAGAGCGAGAGGACTGCATCATGGTTAGCAACGGTTTACCCTCAAGAAGTTGGCCAGTTTTGAAATAGCCTACAGGAAGCCATGGGTAGGCAACTGAATCTAGGTATGGCCTATCACTCATAGGCGAATGGTTCATTTCGATTAAGCATGAATTATAGAAAATCACGTTTATAAGGGCAATTGGCAACGTGGATTGGTATTTTCAAGAAAAGTTCTGCTGCGTGGAATACTTTATAGTAAGTAGACGAGATCCAGGATTCACTAGTGAATTTTGGAGAGCTTGCATGAAATCATGAGGTTACAGTTATGTTTAAGCCAAGTATACAGAAAGAAGAATAAGTGGAAAAGGAAGACGAGAGGCGATAATGAAATGAGTTCCAACTCGAATTTGGGAAATAGGAGTTAGGAAGCCAAGAAATCATGAAGTAAAAGACGGTCAAAGCACAGTGGAGTTAAGCTCAAGGAAACGTGACTAAGAAGAGTGAAGACTAGATACGCGCATCATATCTCTTTTTAAGAGTGCATCCTTGATCCTTGTTTTCCTGTGGAGCTTGCTTGCAAGTTATCTTTTGTATATATCCTCTCGGTCCCATTCTCGATCTTATATCTTTTGTAAACTCCATAAGGGGGTTATAACTCATCGGTTAGTACTATATGTCAGAGTTTGAATGGATTTCTTGTAATCCAAAAAGGAGTTTATCTTGCTTATCTTCTAAGATCTCTTTTTAGCATATCTCCCTGTCCATGTTTATCTAGTTTATCGTGTTTATCTTGTCATGAGAACCTTAGGTAGAAACCCTTTGGATGAAACATGTATTTGAAACATGTTATGCTTGATGTTTGCAAGTGGTTGCAAGTGTTTGCAAGTGGTTACTCGTGGATGCATTATACACATTAGGCACTAGATCGGCTCACACACTCTTCATGTTGCATATGCATGAGTGTTTATACTTATTCATGATTGGAACTTGTTGTGCTACCACATGGATGTTGCATATGGATGAATGTTATGTGCACTCATATAGATACTATGAATTATGTTAGGAATTTGCATACATATGGATTCATTTCACTGACATACATATGCATTAAGGAGGTTTACTGTATCAGTAACCGCCTGATCTTTGCATTAGATAAGTACATATACACACACTTTTGCATATGTTCATACCACATTTAGAATCTTGTAAGGACAATGATTGCTTGAGGATGATGTTTTGAGTAGATGGATGATTGGATGGTAGGATATGTTCTTCCTAACTTGAAGATTTCGGGGACGAAATCCTTTAAGGAGGGGAGAATGTAACAACCTGTATTTTTAATAACCTGTTATAATATAAATCGAGGCAGAATTTAATTTAAAAATCTGAATCAAGGGAAACGGGCTATGCCATTGCGTTCGTCTCGGAAAAATACGCGAAATAGAGTCCGAGTTTTCGAAAATCGGAGTCCGTATGACCCAGTTAAGGCCCATTGAAGTTTTCAGGAATTTCCATGTTAAAAACAGATTTGAATTTCAAGTTCAAAGTTGGAAATTAGGGCAAACTGGCGCAGGCGGGAAAACTCCCGCCAGGACCCCCATGTCGACAGGCATGTCGACAGGGTCCCCAGGGTGTCGACAGCTCTGTCGACAGCCCTGTCGACACAGGGTGGCCGGGTAGTTTTGCCTGGCGCACCATTTTGGGTCTTGGTCTGGTTTTGTGGCTGTGTTCTGGAGACTTCCGAAATCTGATGGACCTAAACTAACCTAGGGTTAATCCTAGGGCTAAAAACACTTTAATCTTCTATAAATAAGACCCTAATCCTACCCTAAAACCTCATTTATTCATTCTAGTAGCTAAACTATGGCAAATTGATTTCTCAAATGGCCTCCACTTAAAAACCCTAGCCTCCACCCTCTTCAAAAATCATTCCTATGAAGATTTTGATGTTCATACAAGCATTTCTAAGTTGTATGAATGATCATTAGCTTGCATACATCATCAAGTTGCAAGCTTTATTGGCTAAGCTAGAGTTTTTGGAATTTTTGTTAAGAGTTTTCTTATTGGAGCTTTGTTTTGGGTTTTTATATGCTTGCATAAAGGGCTTCTCAATCTTTATTAGTAGATTTGTGTCTTCATAATATTGGTAAGCCCTCTTACCTTCATTTTAGAAACTCTAAAGTTAATATGTGATGCAAGTTGGGATTTATGCAAGTTATTGAGTTATGCATGTTTATGCAAGTTCACTATGCCATGATTTGCAAGTTTATTGAGTTATGCATGTTTATGCAAGTTCACTATGCCATGATTTGCAAGTTTATTGAGTTATGCATGTTTATGCAAGTTCACTATGCCATGATTTGCAAGTTTATTGAGTTATGCATGTTTATGCAAGTTCACTATGTCATGATTTGCAAGTTTATTGAGTTATGCATGTTTATGCAAGTTCACTATGCCATGATTTGCAAGTTTATTGAGTTATGCATGTTTATGCAAGTTCACTATGTCATGATTTGCAAGTTTATTGGGTTATACATGTTTATGCAAGTTCACTATGCCATGTTATGCATGTTTAATAAGTTATGCATGCTTATGCAAGTTCACTATGCCATGTTATGCATGTTTAATAAGTTATGCATGCTTGTGCAAGTTCACAATGACATGTTATGCATGTTTGACAAGTTATGCATGTTTATGCAAGTTCCATATGCCATGTTAGGCAAGTTTAACATGTTATGCATGTTTATGGTAATATGCAAGTTCACTATGCTAAGTTATGCAAGTCTAACATGTTATGCATGTTTGTTGTGATATGCAAGTTCATCATGTATGTTATGCCAAGTTCCCTCTTCCTATCTTTTATGCGTTATTACGAATATGTAAGCGATAGAATGACGTTGGGGGGTTTTGGTAAACTTAAAATACATGAAAATATAAGATTGGGAATTTACCTATTAAGTTAGGTCTACCCCTTGGGAATTTACCTATTAAGTTAGGTCTACCCAAGTATTTGTTGACTTGTAATTATGTTTTGAAATAAAGTGGACATGACACTTAGAAAACATAAGTGTGGCCAACTCGAGGTTGGGTTGAGTTTGTAGCGTAATTCTACCCGGAACCTACCGGCTTAACTAGTGGCTACCAACAATAGGACCCAATGTGAGAAGTTGGTCATGTGGTGCCAAGACCCGAGGTTAGACCAAGTTGTGGTGTAAATCTACCCGGAACCCACCGGATTAACTAGGTAACCACAACAAAGTCTAATGTGAGAGGTTAAGGTGCATTAAATTAATTAATGCCTCATGATTAGGGTTAAGTCAGGGTCCACTAATACTTAATCCATTTGGGGATTCGAGGGATTGAAATGGGGTTAAGTTGTGAACTGTCGGTTACACTTAACCAATTTAATCGGATTTTGGTGTTCGAGGGATTGAAATGGGGTTAAGTTGTGAACTGTCGGTTACACTTAACCAATTTAATCCATGATTAGTGAAGGGTTAAATCGCACTTAACCCTCTTAGGAAACCCTAGCAACGTGGTGTGTTCCAGCAGTAATCCCAGTTTGGTATCATCACAACCCTAGAGGCTGGGCTAGGGCGGGGCACGATTACTGGACTGATGTAAGCGACCAAAGCGATGGCTGAGTGGTACAGCGGTGCGGGTCCAGGCGGGCTACGGACGTGCACGTAGTCCGGTATTGGACAAACTCGAGGCATGGGTACCAGTAGGTTTAGACTGTGCATTATTGCTTCAGTGTCTGGGGTTGACACCCGAGGGCTTGATACACCCGAAGGTGGACCCAACACAGCCTGACTACATCCATATGTGGGCCGTATGGACACCAACACTTGACGTGTTAGGATTATAGGGAGCCGATCGACTAGACCGTTTGGTTGGACCTTATATTAAGGTCACTTCATGTTATTGGGTCAAAGCTTGGGCCAAGGGATCAATACCTGTTATGTTGGTTTGCTAGTACACCGTGGTGCAAAACTTAACCTTGTTTATGCGATGACACCTCTATCTATCTTGTAGTTAATTTATCATGCCAGTATGTTGTTATCTATGATCATCTCAGTTTCCATCATGCTGTTAACTTTATTAGTTTATAGACTGATCGTAGCAGGGCTTACCAGTCTTTATGACTGACCCGTTTTCTTTTCGCTTCTTTTCTTCCGTTTCCCCCCCCCCCCAAGGTTCTCAGGGTGGGAACATTGGTGCTTAGCTTGGATCGCTTAGCTTGCTTGCTGGATTAGCTCATGTATGTTTGGATATTGAGCCCGCTATGGTTTATCACTCTTATTTGGGGATAGTACTTATGTATTTCAGTTTATCAGATGATGTTTTTATCTAGACTTGTAATTTTGGGAAATTGACATTTTGATGTACCAGACTTGTGTTTTGAAATGGTTTAAAAATCTTTCGCTGTTTTATCTACTTACTCTGTTTATTTACATATATATATGTCATGTCCTACCTTGTTATATCATTATGCATGTTTACCTTGTTTTAAAACGCCCCACCAAAGTCAGAGTTGCTTGCAAGAGCCACCCTAGCGGAGGTGGGGTGTTACAATACCAAACTTTTGTCTGACCCGGAGTTTTACATCTCTTCTTATTACTCTAGGTGCTCCTAAACGAGCAGTCTAGAGACATGTTAGGTGGTTATGCGCGAGTAGCTATCCGGAGACGAGCAGGAATCTTCCACGTACTATTTACATAAATATATTCTCCCTGTGTTGTTGTTGGTCACTACTTTGGGCATTAGTAGTGTACCTTTTCTATTTTTCTTTAGAGACAATATTTTGAAGTTCTAATAATGATGGTTTGGATCATAACCTGTATTTTGGATTCCGCTGTTACAATGGTTTAGTTTTCAGCTTTTGCACTATCTCGCCTGTTTTATGTCAAGTATGTTATTTTTATATTTTATTCCATGCGCTGTGAGATACACTACAGGTTCTTTGGTGATTCATAGTTTCAAAACCCTTTCCTTTTTGACGACCGTCCCCTGCTAGTAGAATATCGGTGCAACGCATTTCGGGGAAATGTCGGCTGGTTCGGGGCGGGCTATCGCACTTGGTATCAGAGCCTAGGTTGCGTAGTTAACCCAGGGGAAGACATCAGCGAGAGATAGTATACGTACATGAGTGCGCGTATTTGTGATATTTTGGTTTTCAAAAACTATATATATATACTATTAATATGTTTAAGGATGAAGTCGCACCGCGCTAGCGCCACTAAGAAGATGGTTAATCGTTTTCTCTTTACAGACTGAACGATGAGCCGATATACGAGGAGTATGGGTTCAGGGGCCAATGATAGGAGTGTCCCTGATATGAGATGATGTTTACTACCTTCATGTGAGAGATTCTTAGGGATGTTCAGGGAGCAGTTCCTAATGCTGCTAATGATGTTGGTGCGGTATTGTAGGCGCCTAGAGCCAATTTTGCCAAGCTCAGCAAGGATTATACTAATCTTGGTGAAAAACCGTTCCATGGAACGGAATCGTCTACGGAGGTTCAAGATTGGCTTGATAGTTGTGAGTGCATCTTTGAGGATTTAGGAATCGAGGATGCGACAAACAGAAAGTTAGCATCGTGTCAACTACAAGGATGAGCAATGAATTGGTGGAATGCTATCAAAGCGGATACTCTCGATGATCAAGTTATTTGGAATCAGTTTAAGACCCGTTTCAGTGACAAATCTTAGAAATCGGAATTGTTTAGGAAATTTTTGGAGCTTAGGCAGAATAGTAGGGCAGTCTATGAGTATATTGCTGAATTCGATACCTTATCAAAATATGGCTTGTCCCTTATCGATGCTGTCGAGAAGAAGAACGAGAAGTTCATAACTGGCTTAGATGGGTACCTGGGGGAAAGACTTATAAACCATATCGATGAGACCTTCGAATCTATTGTGGGAAAGGCCTTGATATCAGAGAGCCTTTACCCTAAGTTGAAGACCAAGGTTGCTATTACATCTGCAGGGGAGTCAAAACTGCAGGCGAGCGGGGAAGGCAATAAGAATTCCCAAAATAAGAGAAAATAGAACCAAACCAAGTATGGTCAGAAAAAGAAGAATAATAAAGATGTCGAGTGCTATAGCAGTGGCAAGAAGGGTCACTATGCTAAAGAGTGTCGAGCAAAGGCAGGGTAAAAGAAGTGTTTCAACTATGACCAAGTAGGGCATTTTAAGAATGAATGTCCACAACCGCCTAAGAAGAAGCAAATGCTATCAACGCTATTCTTTCTTCGTCGAATGCCCCAACTGCTGCGTAGAAGGGAAAGGGTGTCATTATTCAAGGTATGTTTTCTATTTACGATGTTCCTATTCGAGTATTGTTTGATACCGGGGATTCTCATTCCTTCATATCTAGTGACCTGGTAGATAGGTTAGGATTGGAACCCGAGATAGTTGATAGACCTTTAGTTGTGACAAACCCGATCGATGGTTCGACTAGACTTAGTATGATTTGTTGTAATTTGGTCTTATCGACTTATGGATGTATGTTTGCTTGTGATTGCTTTGTTTTTGGGCTTTACTGGGTTTGACATTGTTTTGGGAGTCGATTGGATCCAAAGATATGAGGTGGTGGTAGACTGTGTGGGGCCTTCGGTGACCATTAGAGCGGATGATGGACGGAGGGTGGTATTGGGTTGCCTACTTTGTGATGAGGTGATGGCTAGTTTTCTACATTCCCCCGACATCCCGCAGGATGAGTTATCAGATGTGCCTATTGCTGGCGAGTATCTGGACATCTATGAGGAGGTGACCGGATTTCCGCCACACCGAGAGATTGAGTTTCGGATTGATTTAGTGAAAGATGCCAGACTTATGGTGATGCCACTCCGTCGTATAGCGCCGAGGGAGCAGTGAGAGCTCGAGGTGCAAGTGGGCGATCATTTGAAGAAGGGATTTATCCGAAGGAGTGTTTCTAAGTGGGGAGCACCAGTTGTATTTGCTACTAAGGCCGATGGTTCCCTTTGCTTATGTGTAGACTACCGCGAGTTGAACAAAGTGACTAGGAGGAATAAGTATCCTTTTCCACGGGCAGATGATTTTTTTGATCAACTAAATGGAGCAAGACTGTTTTCCTAGTTGGATCTCGCGACAGGTTTTCATCAGCTCCGAATAGCTTCTGAGAGTATACCTAAAACGACATTTCAGACGCCATCTGGATTCTGTGAGTGGTTGGTCATGCCATTCGGGTTAACCAATGCACCAACATATTTTGTGAATCTTATGAATAGAGTTTTCAGAGATCAATTAAATAAGTTTGTTCTTGTGTTCGTGGACGATATCTTAGTTTACTCGAGGATAAAGGAAGAACACAAGGAACATTTGAGGACGGTGATGGAGGTGTTGAGGAAACACCAATTGAAAGAAAAATTTTCTAACTGTCACTTCTGGAGGAGGGAAGTAAGGTTCTTGGGCCATGTTGTTTCAGAGAATGGTAATGCCATGGATCTTGCGAAGGTGGTTACGGTACAAGATTGGTCTACGACTAAGAATGCAACGGAGGTAAGAAGTTTCTTGGGGTTAACTGGGTATTATCGTAATTTTATTCATGACTTCTCCAAGATAGCGACGCCGTTAACTCAGTTGACCAAGAAGAAACAAGCTTTTATTTGGGACAAAAGGTGTGAGAACGCATTTAAGAGCCTAAAGGAAAAGTTAACGTGCGCACCGGTGTTAGTTATTCCTAAAAGGAAAGAAGAAATAATGGTATACATGGATGCCTGTGGTACCGGACTTGGTGCTATACTGATGCAAGGAGGTAGAATTGTAGCTTATGCTAGTCGTTAACCGAAACCGCATGAGAAAAGATATCCTACCCATGATTTGGATTTGGCAGCGATTATGTTCCCGTTAAAGGTGTAGAGACACTATCTCTTGGGAGAAAGATTCGAGTTGTTTACCGATCATAAGTCATTAAAGTATCTTTTCTCTCAAAAGGATCTTCGTCAGCAGAGATGGTTAAAGTTCTCGGCTTCATATGATTTCAATATCGCATACACACCTGGGAAGAGCAATGCAGTAGCTGATGCTTTGAGTAGGAGACGTGCTAGTTTGGGGGCTATGTCTCTTGATTGGAAGCAACTGGAGTGTATTACGGAATATGATTTTAGGCCTAAGTGTGAATTGGATCCAAAGATGCTAGCATATTTGACGATCAAACCCTCCTTGATTGAGCGGATCGATTCCATCCAGAGGGACGACCCTAACCTATTGGAAATCATCTCCAAGGTAAAGATGGGTATCGATGGCGAGGAGATGAACAAGTATGGACTTGATCGAGAAGGATGGATCCAAAGGAATGAGAGGCTATTTGTACCCAACGTGAATGGATTGAGAAATGAAGTACTTTGAGAATGCCATCACTCGAAACTGACTATACGTCCCGGTGGTAACAAAATGTATCGAGACATGAAGCAGCCCTACTACTGGTAAGGGATGAAGAGAGACGTTGGGAAGTTTATACCCAAGTGCATGAATTGCCAGTTAGTTAAAGCCGAACAAAAGAGGCCAAGTGGTTTGTTACAACCGCCACTACAAGAAAAATGATTTTTTGTAGCGCTCAAAAACCGCTACCAATCATCTTTGGTGGCGTTTTGATAATCGTTACGAGAAAACATGCCACTAAAAATCATTTCAAATCGGTTGCACTATTTTTAATGCCACTGTAATTTCATTTGTTGTAACGTTTATTAAACGCCACCAAAATAATTTTCGTCGCACTAAATAAACAGCATTAAAAAAGCTTATAATCAATTAAAATATGAATACATGATTCAATACAATAGTTTTTCGTACAACTGACCAAAAACTCACATACAATAACAAATCTGATATACAAATTTACACAATTTATACAAAGAAAATGTTATACCCGTAATGTACACAACTAGTACGATAACCACTTTTCTCTTTGAAGTGATGCAACATATAGTCAGATAGCTCCTCCCTGATTTCACAACAACATACACAAATGTTAACAAGGTATGTTAACAAACCAGCAGATTATGAGTCATCACAAAACATGATTGGACATACCAGGCAATGCAAGTTCATATGTTTGTTACGTTCGTGTAAATACGTAATACTAATGTGTAGCTTTAGCAGCAGCTGAACACAAGTGACAACACAAAATACTAGTCTCCGCTGAAGCCAATTTTTATGAGTTCCATTCATGTAAATAGTAAAGTAGTATACAACAAATTAATGTGAACTCAGCCATTGAAAGTACTTCCACAGGCAATAGACCCGAAAGTACTTCCACAGGCAATTCTATTGAAATGGTGAACTCAGCCATTGAAATGTTTATGCAAGAACTATATACAATAGTGAAAAGACCTATTCGTCAAACTGTATACAACAAAATTAGACTACCAAATGTTTATGTGTTAACGTACTTCCATTGAAATGGTGAACTCATCCATGTTTCCTATATATATGTGATGTATAGAAATTTACAACTGCAATTTGGGAACAAGAAATAAATACTGGTCTACTTGCAAAAGGATGAACATTTTACTTAGGTTGTAGGAAACAATCATTAATCTATGTATAGAACAATGGGTGGAAAAATAGCACTGACTTTCAAAGGCTACAACAACACGATGAATACTGTTTTGAAGTTTAACATGAAGCAGAACAGGATTGCAAATAAACACTTCAATGTAAAATGCATAACATAACTAAAAAGTTCCAAATCAATACCGCTAAAGTATCTGCCAATCCTACCTCTAAAAGTTCCTCTCTAGTAGCTTTATCTAAATTATTTGAAGAAATTTTCTTAACTTCAGCTTTCAGATTATGCAAATCAGACTTGTACTCTCTCAGCTTTATCAGCAATACAGCTTTAACATTTGGTTGCAAACTTCTTGCCTCAAGATCCATTTTTCTAATTTGAGCAGATATATATAGACATAACCCTTCAGCATCACTCAACTATGTTTCTTGATCAATTTCAGCATGTCATCTGCACATGTAAATAGCCATGTTATTTCTCTCCATGATCTACGATCTTAGCTGAAACATATGCATACATGCACACATATATTACACACACACATGCATGTATATATATGTATATGGGATTTGAATTACCCTACATGTACCTAAGGTTTACCTATTTTCCTATCTCCTATTATTTACATTGATGGCCTAACATGTACATGTAATCATGCTCTCGCAAATATTCTTGGCTTTGCTAATCTGCATAATATAACAGAACGCAAACCAGTTTAAACAGCAGTGACTTGGGATTAGTTTTAGGATAAAATGTGCTAACATGTAGCAATAAGAAATCACACCGTATCAGTTTATCTCGTAGAAAATCCAAGAGCACACCTGTAGAGTTCTTAAGAAATAGGTACTATAAGCAATCAAAATTTGTTAAGACATATAACAATGTTAAATTAACAAAAAAGATGAAGTTTTTGTAAGTAATAGGCATGCCTATAGAGTTCTGAGCAATGCGACAAACTTGAAGAGCCTTTTGAACTGCAGGCATATTCAGATAAGAAGAAACATAATTGTCCGAACAAATGTAAGACCAGATCTCAAACTCCCCTTGTATGGTATAATCATTTCTTCTATAACGCCAACTCAGGTTGATCGGATCTCTGTTCAATTTCCCACATCAATTCAGGTTCCTTTAGCCTCAACAATATTAATAATCGAGATTGCAAATACGGTTCAGGTTCAACTTGATCGTTGATGGCCTAACATGGAAATTTGCAATCTGAACTATTAATATTGATGGGCAAAGAGCTTAAAACTAATTGTCTTCGTCCCCTACGTAACATAATGCTTCTCCAGAGCATACATGGAAATTTTGTATGAAATGTATTAGAATGTTACATAATCCTTTTACCACTACATAATCCTTGAGTGATCTGCCTATGCACCGAAAATAAGTGTGTTCACCAATGTAACATTCATTAGCCAACACAAACTTTTGAAGATCCTGACACTATTAAGTAGTACTACCAGAAAGTAAATTTCAAAACCATGGCGACCAGATGTTCAGCAATCTTAAGATACCGTAACTATTAAGTCCTAAATCAATAGTTATATGCATACACCTGAAGATAAAAGAGGAATTGAACCAACATTTTGTGAGCTGGTCGAGGAAACACTCTGAAATGATAAAGTTGATTATATGGACAAATATTTTTAACGTTTACTGTTTAATAATTTGGTCTGGTTAACAAACCAACAAACCTCGACTTATCTTGGGAGTTGCTAAATTGATCCATTGAAATTTATTGATTTTCTGAAATTGATTTACAGAATTTTGACGCTCTTTAATGATTGAAAAAATTATTTTAAATTTTTCATCATTCTGGAGTGTGTCCTAAACCAGACCACAGAAAGCCAGAACAATGACTCTCTTACCTCCAAGTATACGTTTAGAACTTGTGATTTGTTTCTTAATAAGTCGTAGTATCCTAAAAATACTAAACACCAGCCGACATGGATCTGAAATACACCTCCTGACAGCACTACTATACACTAACAATGAACTTTGATAGGAGATCCTATCATGTTAGTGTTTCGTTTCAAATTAATTGTCGATTCATTGATAAGAGAATAATACCTCTCTTACCTCCAAGATAAACTGAATTTACGTAGTCACTTAACTTAGTTTAGTAATTCCCAAGTCAAATTAACTTAATTTAGTAACTCCGTAGTCAAATTAACTTAATTAGTAACTCCCAAGTCAAATTAACTTAATTTAGTAACTCCCATGTCAAATTAGATTGATTTAGTAACTCCCAAGATAGATTCATTGTTAGCTCATATAAATTAAACCTCTTGGGACACAAAATTAACTTACTCATAATCAGTGTAGTCAAAGCGCTCGCCTAGGCGCCAAAAAGCCCTAGGCGCCAGCCGTGCTCGAGGTGCCAGAAAAGCGCTCGAGGCGCCGAAGCCCTAAAAAAGCGCGCTTCGGTTAGGTTCTTCTGTAAGATTTTTTTTTGTTTCTTTGAATAGCAGCTGTTTTCTTTAAACAAGCGTAAGTGCCATGTTAATTTTTTTGTTGAAGAAATGCGTTTTTTTTGAAACAAATGGTTTTTTTAACAAATGCAGATTTTTTTTTATAAAAAAATGCAGCTTTTTAACGAAGTTTGAACAAATGCATTTTTTTTGGAACAAATGTAGATTTTTGTTTTGAACAAATGCTTTTTTTATAAGTTTTAACAAATGCAATTTAAAAAAAAAATCGGAGCAATTTTTTTATAAAACATAAAATTTTTTTTAAACAAATACAGAATTTTTTTTAGAAAAAATGCAGTTTTTTTTGGAAGTTTTGGACAAATGCAGTTTGTTTTATCTCAATATTGCATTTATATACACTTTCTAAAAGCCAAAAATGGAATTTTATGCCATTTTTTAAGTGTAGTTTTTTTTGTTGTAAAACAACAAAAGTCATGCTCAAGGCGCCCAAAAAAGTCATAGGCACCAAAAAGCGCTAGGCACCAGCCTGGGGTTTTTCGGGCTTTTTCGCCTTGACTACACTGCTCATAATTCTGAGATTTCTCGAAATATTCACACACACTTGATATATACACCATTCATAAGCATATGTGCACATGCTTCACAAATACAAAACATAGTTTCACCTACACTATCTATGTCTGTATGCTCATAATCATTATATGTTATATATATATATATATATATATATATGCATGTGCTGATGTATATCATTGTGTGTGTATGCATGTGTATATATATAATATATATACACACACACATTGTTGTCAAAAATCCTAAAATCTTGCGATTTGAATCCCGACCCAACCTGAATCTCTCCGTTTACGACTCGATTTTTACATTACAATTCAAACTTAGTTATAAAAAATCACATTCAACTAAAACTACCATATGTAATATACTTGTTTAGATTCACAATCACTTGGCAATGCTTTTATAATAAAATAAGAATGAAATTGGAGGGAAAAAATTTGAATTTTAAATTTAATTGTACAAATTCAAACATCTAAATCAAATTCAAAGTGCATATGAAACCCATATGTAATGATATTCGGAAACTATGACTTACGATTTAAAATCCGTTTCAATTTGAAATATAAACTTTACGATTTAAATCCCTTTTTGAAAACCTTGCATATATATAGGGTGGCAGCCTAGATTCATATGTTCAATCACAACAGATATATGGCATATTTCATTGCTCACGTATATATACTCCTATACATGCAAATCAAATGGAATAAAATAAATTAAATTAACATACATAAACACATTCTGATTACAATGTAAGTATACCTATTTTGAACCTGTTTCTCTGTTCAGTTTCCTACATCAATTCATGTTTCTCGCTCATAAATATCAATATCGGGACTGCAAATACGGTTCAGGTTCAACTTGATCGTTGATATCCTAACACAAATTTTGCAATCTTAATTATTGATATTAATGGGACAAGAGCCTAAAACAAATTGGTTTTGTCCCTTTGGGTTCTCTTGAGCCTACAAAGAAATTTTGTATGAAATGTATCAGTTAAGTGTCACCCTTTTATACTGCACAATTTCAGTATTCATATATACTCGTATACATGCAAATCAGATGAAAAAAACAGATTAAATTAGCATACACAAACACATTCTGATATACTTTCATAATATCACATATTGTAAAATTCATAAACTCCCAAGTCATAAGCTGCACAATTTTGTATACTGAGTAACTCACATATATAATTCATGCATTGCAAGGTTTATGTATATATATACACATATGTATATATATGTATATATGTAGATATACATATATGTATATCAATGTAATATGTTTGTTGCAAGTACTCAATTAAGCAATTTAAATGAACATGTTAACATTTAAAATCAATGTCCATGTTAAATTCCAATCATTATAGACTGTAGTTCAGGCAGTCAACATATATGTACAAAACAAGTTCAAAACCCATTCGATGCAAATGCAAATACTAGAAATCAACACTGTTTAGTAATTTTTCAGGTATACTGTCAAAATCTAGAGTTAAAAACCCGTTCGATTCAAAAGTAATTTAATCTGGTATACTGTAAAAACCGAAAGCTTAAAAGTAACTTAAAAACCCAGATATAAAACCCATTTACAAACACTGTTTACAGAAATCAACTATTTGGTTTGTGATTGCATAACTCAACACTCAGCAAGTTTTAACTGTTCAAAACCTAAACGATAGAATCCAAACAAAATTAGATAAATCAAGTTCAGTTTTATACCTTTCTTGTTTTACCGATTTCATGATCTTGAATATGATTAGAAATTGAATCGAATCGCTTTGTAGTGTCACTGAGATGAACCGCCTCTACTTGTATCTATACCAATGTTGAACAAGATAGTCTTTACAAATTCGAATTTAACTGAGAAATAATAAGAGGGAGATCGAAAGGGGTAAAAAGCTATGGTTTTTTCCAAAAAAAGAAAGAAAAGTAAACGAGGGTTAAAACTTAAAAGATGTTAAGTATGAAGGAATAGGAAAAGAGACTAGATCGGTAACGTTTCACCTAGGGCATGCGGACTTGTGTTTACGAAGAGGCAGGAATGTGAATTTTGTTTTACTGCGCTTACATTGGTCATGAAAACATTTTTGCTTGCATTTGATAATAAACGCCACTGATTTTTGCAACAAAAAACCGTTTTTCTTGTAGTGACGCTGGAAATTCCCAAACGGAAACTGGAACAAGTCTCAATGGATTTCATTAATGGTTAACCAAGGACGAGACCGGGTCATGATAGTATTTGGGTGATTATGGATCGATTAACCAAAAGTGCAAGGTTTATACCGGTCAAGTCGAATAGAACGACAGCTAAGTTAGCAGAACTGTAAAACCCTGAATTTTCTATGAATAATCCTAAGAATACTTAATTATTAAAGCGATAATGGTTTACGCCATTGTGTTCGTCTCAGAATTCTGCTTGAGATAGAGTCCGAGTTTGCGTGAATTGAACTCCGTATGAAGAAGTTATGGCCTTCCGAAGTTTCAAAATTTAAATAAATTAAAAACAGTTCAGAATAATAAATTCGAAATTCAAACTCAAACGGGTGCAGGCTGGGCGGGAATTCTCCCGCCCAAGGGCCAGGTTGACCAGGGGGTCGACTACCCATACAGGTCGACCAGGGGGTCGACCTACCCCGCGGGCAGATCTGAAATGTGACGATTTCTGACTCTGTGCTGAGTCATTAGGGCTGATGTGGTTGTTCTAGATAACTCTATCTAGTCATGGATGGTTGGGATTGTTCCTATGATAATCTAACAGCTTAGGTTGATTCAAATTTCTATAAAAGAGTGCCTAGACTCAAACCCTAAATCAAATCAAAATTTATCTCATAGCCACCATGCTGCTTCTAGGATAGTCTCCTTCCTAAAGCTTAGGATTTAACCAGTCAGAATTCCAATTCAAAAGACAAACAAATCATTCTCTTCTCTAACCTATCTTTGTGAGTACTATTTCTTTCACAATATAATTAATAAATTAATTATGATAGGTTGCAATTAGATTATGAGAACATGTCTGTTGAATCAGGTAATGTTGTTTAACTTTGTAGATCTATTTCATATTTAACTTGATTCATCTTATGCAAGTTTGGGATGTTAAATCATATGTTAATTCATATGTGAATCCTATGCAAGTTCGGGATGTTAAATCATACGTTAATTCATATGTAAATCTTATGCAAGTTTGGGATGTTAAATCATATGTAAATTCATATGTGAATCAGATACATGTTTGGGATGTTAAATCTTATGCAATATTTCCCCCTCCCCCCTCCCTAGGTTCTCAGGGTGGGACTAGTGCTAGTGGAGCTTGATTCAGATCTTTCTCTATCTTTGGAAGTGCTTAGATTGCTGAAAATAAATTTCAGCTCATCTCTTTATGGATACTTATGTTGGGATTATGCATTCTACTTTATGTACTCAGAAAACAATTTGTCAAGATGGTTACTAAGTGTACTTGGTTTTTCTGTTGGTTTATGGCGTTGTTGTAATCAAACTATTTCTCCGCTGCAATAAAAGTTGTTTTGAAAATTTTCAAGTACCAATATATGTATCTGCCTTGTTATATTCTGTTCTATTCGCCAATAATACTCCATGAAAGTTAATGCATTCCATTTGAGAGTGACATTAATGGACATGGGGTGTTACACGTGGTATCAGAGCTGAAGGTTAACAGAACAGATAAGAGATTTTGAAAAACTGTTTTTCAAAAGCGCTTTATAAAGAAATACTTTCAAAAGTATGTTTTAAGGAGAGTATTTTCAAGGGAAAAGTCTGTTTTAAAAACATAACCCCCATGAGCCATATATCTTTCTTTCGAATTCTCCGTTTTGAATCTCTTCATTTTCTTTTCAGCATGTCTGGGTTACCCGAGATACCCGAGGGAATACCAATACCAACCTGGTTCAGAAGGTATCTGGAGGCTAGGGCCACTGCCACAGGCCCAACAGACATCCCTCCTCCCCCAGCTGTAGCCATTCCTCCTCCCCCCCCCCCCCCGTGTTGATACTTTTTCAAAGTTATGCAAAGAATTTCGAGCAATGGGCGGAAAACCTTTTCACGGATCAAAGATGTTTGTTGAAGCTCGAAATTGGCTTAAGGAGGTAGATGACTTGTTTGGTATCTTCGAGGTAGAAGATGGAAGGAAGGTCCAATTGGCTGCTTGGTTAATGAAGGACGAAGCCTCGTTTTGGTGGGAGGTCACGAATGGAGAGCGTCCAATAGAGACGTGGATGGATTTCAGACATAGGTTCGAGATGAAATTTCTCTCATGAGCAGAAGAGAATCTATACATGGAAAGGTTCTTGGCATTAAAGCAGGGGAATTTATCAGTAAAGGAGTACGTTAACAAGTTCAATCAGTTGGCGAGGTTTGGCTTAGACTTGGTGAACACACCTGAAAAGAAGGCCCTGAGGTTCGTTAAAGGTTTGAATGAGCCGCTACATGGGTTAGCTACGACCCACATTCCTATGGGGGCAACCTTTGAGAAACTGGTTGACATGGCGCTTATGCATGAAGAGGAGAAAGGCGCTAATGCTAATAAGGCACCAGAAAAGAAAGGGGAAAAAAAGAAGTCACAACAGCAACCTAAGAAAGGTGGTAAGGACAACAATAGCAAAGGAAAGAAAAGGTACTTTAATTGTGGAACACCAGGCCATCTGAGCAAGGACTGTAGGAAGAAGAAGAAGACTGGTTGTTTCCACTATGGAGAAGCAGGACATCTAATTAAAGACTGCCCGAGGAAACATGAGCAAGGGAAAAGAACATGGTCTACTTCTGGAGGATAGATTCAGGCTCTCATGGCAATAGGGCAGGTTCACGCTCTCATGGCACCAGGGCAGGAGAGAGGTAGAAACATTTCCGTTGAAAGTTTGGTTTTTCTGTTTGATCATCATGTTCGTACTTTGTTTGATTCTGGCGGTTCACACTCGTTTGTGTCTGCTTCGTTAGTTGAAACACTGCACATAAATACTAGTCTAGTTACGGATCCCATAGTAGTCTCAAATCCTATTGGTGGTTCGGTTCATCTTTCAATGATTTGTCGGGATTTGAGAGTGTCGATCTTGAGCGTTGAATTTGAATGCAACGCCTTCGTTCTTGGCTTCACGGGCTATGGATTGATTCTAGGCATGGATTGGTTATTCAGTAATGGTGCCATCCTCGATTGTGAAAAGAGAGTGGTTAGACTTATGACTCGCCTCGGCAACACTCTCGAAATCTATTGTAATCCCATACATTCTGTTATGCTTAGCTACCTAGAATCTCTTGATGCGTCTATTGAAAACTTGTAGCCTGTAAAGTAGTCCATGAACACTCAGATGTATTTGAAGAGGTAAAGGGCTTACCACCGAAGCAAGAGATAGACTTCCGCATATACCTTGTTGATAATGCAAAACCCGTAGCTCTACTCGTTAGACACATGGCTCCTAGGGAGAGAAAAGAGCTCAGAAAGCAAGTCAAAGAGTTGCTCGAAAAGGGGTTTATAAGGCGGAGTATTTCTGAATGGGGTGCTCCAGTAGTATTTGCAACCAAAGAGGATGGTTCACTTCGCCTATGCATTGATTATAGGGAGCTAAACAAGCTGACCAAGAAGAATAGACACCCACTTCCTAGAATAGATGACTTGTTTGATCAGCTTGTAGGTGCATCTGTCTTCTCCCAACTAGATTTGGCTATCGGGTTCCATCAGCTAAGAGTGGCTGAAGATAGCATTGATAAGACCACGTTCAGAACCCCGGATGGTTTCTTTGAATGGCTGGTCATGTCTTTCGGTTTGACAAATACACCAGCTTACTTCGTTGACTTGATGAGAAGGGTGTTTAGAAAATTCCTTAGTAAATTTGTGGTGGCCTTCGTAGACGACATTTTGATCTTCTCGAAGAATGAAGAAGAGCATGCTTTGCACTTAAGGGAAGTCATGGATACTCTTCGTGCACATCAGCTAAAAGCCAAATTCTCCAAATGCCATTTCTGGAGAGAAGAAGTGAGGTTTCTTGGACATGTGGTGTCCAAAGAAGGGTTAGCTGTGGATCCTGCAAAAGTAGTTGCGGTGCAAGATTGGAAGGTTCCACGGAATGCAACCAAAGTCCGAAGCTTTCTCGGGCTAGCGGGCTTTTACCGAAAATTCATTAAAGGCTTTGCAAATATCACAACCCCACTCACAAGATTAATGAAGAAGAACCTAATTTTCGCTTGGGATTTGGATTGCGATATTACTTTCCAACGTTTGAAAAGGGCTCTAACAACAACCCCAGTTCTGACATTGCCGGATGGGAGCAAGATGTTTACCGTATACACGGATGCATGTGGTACGGGACTAGGTGCTATCTTGATGCAAGAAGGGAACGTAGTAGCTTATGGAGGCAGACAGTTGAAAGTACATGAGAAAAACTACCCGATCCACGATCTAGAATTGGTTGCCATCATATTTGCGCTTAAGTCTTGGCGCGATTATCTCCTAGGTGAGAAATTTGAATTGTATACTGACCATAAATCGTTGAAGTACCTTTTCTCGCAGAAAGATCTTAACTTAAGACAACAAAGGTGGATGGAATTTCTAGCCTCATATGATTTTGAGATTTCCTATACCCCAGGCAAGGGCAATGTGGTAGCAGACTCCTTAAGTAGAAAGAAGCTGACCTTGAGTCCTCTCTTTGTAGAAAGGCAAAGCTTGGAGTATATAGCAAACTTTAACTTTAGACCCTCCTCTGACATTGTGCCTGGTCTGTTAGCATCGCTAGAGGTGCGGCCTACTCTTTTGGACTCAATAGGAACCGCACAACGAGAAGACCCTCGGCTAGTTGACATGATGGATAAGCTAGCTAGGGGTGAGAGTTCTAGTCACCTCACTAGATACTCTATCGATGATAAGGGTTGGTTGAGGTGGGATGGAAGGCTATGCATCCCACAAATAAAGGATTTAGTAAAGACGGTTCTCGAAGATGCACACCATTCTAAGCTGACCATACACCCAGGCGGAGACAAGATGTATAAGGATATAAAAACGGTTTTCTTTTGGAATGGCGTGAAGAGTGATGTAGCTGAATTCGTCGCTAAGTGTTTGATATGCCAGCAAGTCAAAGCAGAGCAAAAGAAGCCCAGTGGTCTGCTTCATCCTCTCGAGGTCCCACAGTGGAAGTGGGATAGCATTTCGATGGACTTTGTTGTTGGGTTGCCTAGGTCAAGAAGGGACAATACCAGTATTTGGGTAATAGTGGACAGGCTCACTAAAAGCGCTCACTTTATACCTGTTAAAAGTAGAAGGACTGCCTCGTACCTAGCATCCATTTATCTCGACTCCATGGGATACCCTCTAACATAGTGAGTGATCGAGATCCTATCTTTACGAGCGAGTTTTGGAAGAGTTTGCAAGAGGCGGTAGGCACACAATTATGCTTAAGCACGGCCTATCACCCCCAAACCGATGGTCAGATGGAAAGGATGAACAGAGTATTAGAAGACCCCTTGAGATTGTGCATTTTTGACTTTGGAGGGACATGGGAGGATCATCTTCCTTTGGTGGAATTCGCCTGCGACAATAGTTACCAAGCCACCATAGGCATGGCGCCCTTCGAAGTTTTATATGGAAGACCGTGTCGATCTCCAACTTGTTGGTGGGAGTCTGTAGACAAGCTCGTACTTGGGCCAGACATGATTAGAGAAACCTCAGAAAAGGTGGACTCGATAAGAAGACGGATGAAGGCTGCACAAGATAGACAGAAATCCTATGCAGATAAAAGAAGGACCGACCTTGAGTTTAAGGTTGGAGATAGGGTGTTCCTTAAAGTATCTCATTTGAGGAATGTCATTCGCTTTGGGTCCGTAGGAAAGCTAGCACCAAGATTTGTAGGTCCATTTCCAATCATTGAAAGGATTGAGACGATTGCTTACAGAGTAGAGCTACCCGAGAGACTGGCTGGAGTTCATAATGTTTTTCATGTTTCTCAACTACGAAAGTGGTTACATGAATCTGCGGAAGTGGTGGAGCCAAATATACTAGAGGAAGTAGAAGTGGAATGAGAAGCGACTGTGAGAAGAGTTCCAACTCGTATTTTGGGTACGGAAGTCAAAAAGCTATGCAACCGTGAAGTCAAGCTTGTTAAAGTTCAATGGAGTGATGATGAGGAAGACGCGACTTGGGAAACAGAGAGGAAAATACGCGCAGCCTACCCTTTTCTCTTTGAGGGTACCTCCTTGATCTCTTTTTCCATAAGTTTATTCATGCTTATATCTACCTTTTAAGTATATCTCCTCAGTCCTGATCTTTATCCTTAGGTAGAAACCGATGGATGTAAACATGTATTCGAAAAATGTTATGGTTGAAGGTTGCGAGTGGTTGCAAGTGGTTGCTCGTGGATGCATGTACACACACTTTAGGCACTAGATCTGCTCAATCACTTTCATATTGCATATAAATGTGTGTGCATACTTAAATTAATGGATGTATAATGGTTGTGTTATCATATGGATGCTGCATTTTGATGAATGGTTTTGCACACATGTAGAAGTAATATGTATCGTTAGGATTCTTTTGCATGCATAATGGACGCATGGCACTATCATGATTTGCATTAAGGAGGTCAACTGAATCAGTGGACCGCCTGATTTTGCATTAGATAAGGAACATTTACACACACTTTTTTCATATGTTCATACGGCATTAGAAATCTTGTAAGGACAATGGATGCCTGTGTTTGATGGTTGAGTAGATGGATGATTGGATGTTAGGATATACATTCTCCTTAACTTGAAGATTTCGGGGGCGAAATCCTTTAAGGAGGGGAGAATGTAACACCCTGAATTTTCTATGAATAATCCTAAGAATACTTAATTATTAAAGTGAGAATTAAGGGAAATGGGTTACGCCATTGCGTTCGTCTCGTAATTCTACTTGAGATAGAGTCTGATTTTGCGTGAATTGGACTCCGTACGAAGAAGTTATGGCCTGCTGAAGTTTCAGAACTCAAATAAATTAAAAATAGTTCAGAATAATAAATTCAAAATTCAAATTCAAATAGGAGAAGACTGGGCGGGAATTCTCCCGCCCAAGGGTCAGGTCGACCAGGGGGTCGGCCTGAGGGTCGACCTACCCATACAGGTCGACCAGGGGGTCGACCTACGCACCGGGCAGATCTGAAATGTGACGATTTCTGACTTTGTGCTGAGTCATTAGGGCTGATGTGGCTGTTCTAGATAACTCTATCTAGTTATGGATTGTTGGGATTGTTCCTATGATAATCTAATGGCTTAGGTTGATTCAAACTTCTATAAAAGAGTGCCTAGACTCAAACCCTAAATCAAAACAAAATTTGTCTCATGGCCACCATGCTGCTTCTAGGATAGTCTCCTTCCTAAAGCTTAGGATTTAACAAGTCAGAATTCCAATTCAAAAGACAAACAAATCATTCTCTTCTCTAACCTATCTTTGTGAGTACTGTTTCTTTTACAATATAATTAATAAATTAATTATGATAGATTGTAATTGGATTATGAGAAAATGTATGTTGAATCACGTGATGTTGTTTAACTTTGTAGACCTATTTCATATTTAACTTGATTCATCTTATGCAAGTTTGGGATGTTAAATCATATGTGAATCTTATGCAAGTTTGGGATGTTAAATCATATGTTAATTCATATGTGAATCTTATGCAAGTTTGGGATGTTAAATCATATGTTAATTCATATGTGAATCTTATGAAAATTTGGGATGTTAAATCATATGTTAATTCATGTATGAATCTTATACAAGTTTGGGATGTTAAATCACATGTTAATTCATATGTGAATCTTATGCAAGTTTGGATGTTAAATCATATTCGTATGTGAATTTTATGCAAGTTTGGGATGTTGAATTGTATGTTAGTTTGAATATGAATCTTATGCAAGTCTATATGTGAATTGTACACAAGTTATTATGTGAATCAAGTACATACATATGCGAGTTTATATGCAAAAACATGTGATAAATTCATATGCAATTTGTAGAAATCCATATGCAAGTTAGGTGAAAAACTATATTCACACTTTTGTGTGAAAATTATATTCACATATGCAAGTTAGGTGAGACCCATAATTTATATATGCAAGTTCACAATTTCATGTTTAGATCTATATTTAGATCCATGGTAGTTTATGCAAATATATGATTCTATATGACCACTGTCTATGCAAATTATTGGCTATGAAATTTTATGTTCCTATTTGCAAGTTAGATCTATTTTTATGTGCTATGCAAGTTGTGATGTTTCTTTTTTATAAGTTAGACTATTTGTGAGTCTAACATATTTCATATTTGAACGTACAATAGCGTGGGGACAATGGGAAAATATTAATTTTGTAAATTGTGAATTGGCATAAAATGGCTTTAAAAGCATATAATTAAATTGAGATATTAATTGGTATAATTTTTATACCTAAAAAGTATGGACATAATTTAGGTGACAATTATGGACATAATTAATTTGGAAATTATTGAAAATTTGAATAGGGATAATTAGTTCATATTGGGGAGAAATAATGTGTAATAATAAATGCCTAAGACACGAGGTTAGACTCGTTTGTGGTGTAAGACTGCCCAGACCCGCCCGGCAAATCCAGCAACCACAAACGACAGTCTAATGTGAGAGGTCGAAGGCATAAATTAAATGCGTAACAATTGTAAAGACACGAGGTTAGACACGTTTGCGATATAAGACTGCCCGGACCTGCCCGAAAAATCCAGTAATCACAAACGGGAGTCTAATGTGGGAGGTCTTACAAGGTTACGGTTATAATGAACTAAGTAACACTTAACCAAGATAAACATGTGGTGGGACATGGGGGTTAAGTGGGTGACATGGGTGGCATGTGAAATACGATTAGAAACACTTAACCAAATTGAAACATGTAAGGAAGACATGAATAAGAGGGGGTTAAGTGGAAAATTCTAGTAGGTACCAAGCATAGGTGGAAAGCTTGTGTCAAGCATGGGGGACCCATTTCAGACTAGTAACCCATTAAGTATCTTTATGAGATCAAGTTAGATCGAGGACGGGACATGCTTACGGGGTTTGATTGTAAGAGGTCAAAACGGGTTAATGGTGGTAACGCAAGTCCAATGGGGTCATGTGCGTACGTGGGCCCGGGCTGGTAGGTAAGACGTTGTTGCATTGGGTAGATATAACCCGTGCATCTTTAGTGGTATCGGGTTGCCACTTTGGGGAGTGATACACCCCAATGTGGGACCAGCACGGGTATCTACGAGTTAGGGAGCCGATCGCATGGGGGTAGTGGGTACAACTAGTGGAGATAGGGGCAGGCGACACCTATAAAGACAACTAGGGGTACACAAAATTACCATTATGAGTATTATGTTCAGTAGGCGGGATCAACTCTTAGGGTGACTAGTAGTGGTGCAGTATAGTAATTATCCTATAGTGATTAGGAGCGAGATTAACGCCAGAATATTCCTCTTGTTTGTTTGGCCTTGCCCACTTGTTTCACAGTCATTCCTTATTTTACCAATTTATGCCTTATCCTAATTACTTTAATAATTGTATTGTTAAAGTTATGGCACTCGCCAGACTTTATGTCTGACCCCCTTTGTTTTCGCCTCTTTTGTTCCTCCCCCCAGGTTCTCAGGGTGGGACTAGTGCTAGTGGAGCTTGATTTGGGTATTTCTCTCTCTTTAGAAGTGCTTGGATTGCTGAAAGTAAAGTTCAGCTCATCTCTTTATGGCTACTTATGTTGGGGTTATGCTTTTTACTTTATGTACTTAGAAAACAATTTGTCAAGATGGTTACTAAGTGTACTTGGTTTTTCTGTTGGTTTATGATGTTGTTGTAATCAAACTATTTCTCCGCTGCAATAAAAGTTGTTTTAAAAATTTTCAAGTACCAATGTATGTATCTGTCTTGTTGTATTCTGTTCTGTTCACCAATAATACTCCATGAAAGTTAATGCATTCCCTTCGAGAGTGACATTAATGGACATGGGGTGTTACAAGAACTGTATATGAAGTGGGTCATGGAGTACCTAGAGGTATTGTGAGTGACTGAGATCCATTATTTACTAGTGGGTTTTGGAAGAGCTTACAAGACGCTTTAGGATCACAATTACATTTCAGTATCGCGTACCATCCTCAAACCGACGGTCAATCAGAGAGAGTGAATCGTGAATTAGAGGATTTCTTAAGGGCCTGTATATTGGACTTTGGAGGATTATGGGATGACCATTTACCTCTAGTTGAATTCACATATAATAATAGTTATCAATCCAGTATTGGCATGACTCCATTTGAAGCTTTTTATGGAAGACCGTGCAACTCACCATCATTTTGGTTGGAGACCGATGAGAATTTTATGCTTGGGCTAGATGTAATAAGAGAAACTTCAAATAAAATCAAAGTTATCCAACAGCGAATGAAGGTTGCTCAAGATAGGCAGAAGAGTTATGCTGATAAAAGGCAAAGAGAATTGAAATTCTCCGTTGGCGACCTGGTATTCGTCAAGATCTCTCCATTAAAGAGTGTGATTCGTTTTGGCAGGAGAGGTAAGTTGGCACCAAGGTTTGTTGGTCCATTTCCAGTTCTCACGCAGGTGGGAAATTTTGCGTATAAAGTTGGATTACCAGAAAAGATGATGGGGGTGCACAACGTATTTCACGTTTCCCAATTAAGGAAGTTCGTGCATGATTCTGAAATGACTATTTCACCAAATCAGTTAGATCATATCGAGGTAGAATCTGAGGCAGTTGGGAGCCACAGAATGATTCGTATTGTCAGACTTGGTATGAAGCAACTTCGAAGGAAGACGAGGAAATTGGTTAAGGTCCAGTGGGGTGATAATGAGAATGACTGTACTTGGGAAATCGAGGAAAGCATAAGGAAGTCATATCCAGAGCTCTTTACCAGGTACGGTTTTAACTGTGATATAGTTATTCTGCATGCTAGGATAGACTTGCTTTGCTTATTTTGTATGTTTGATTGTTGCAAATGGTTAATAGGCATGCGAGACCTTTTGGCTGTTTTCTTAGTTAAGGAATTTCAGGGGAGAAATTTATTAAGGGGAGGAGCGTGTAACGACCCGCATTCTACGCATCGGAGGATCATAGAATATTTATTTCATTCTTATACGAAGTCGTATGGTCGTGTATCTTTGGGGAATGACTATTGGGGTCATTTCCCATGTTCACGATTTTTGCCAAATTTTAAATGACCGTTTTACCCTGGCGAATCTTGTTTCACCTATAACTTTTGATTGGTAAAGAGTTTTGACCTGAAACCACTTCCATTAGATTCGGAAGATGGTTTATCTTTCATAGAGTGGTCACGTTAATCAAACGGACTTACTGTTTGGGAGATATGGCTGAAATAAGGTTTGGAAGATGAAAACCAGCTTAACCGGTCTTAATTAGGTGATTAGTGGTTAGGCCCATAACCCGTTTCGGGATTGGGGTTATGGGAGGGCTGAAAGGGTTTGGGAAAACATTTCATTTCATTTTTCTAGCCACCAAAAACATTCCTCTAACCCCAGTAATGGCCTTTACCTTCTAAATTCATCCCTAATCACTTCCTAATCACAAATTAACAAGACTACATCAAATTAAGGTGGATTGGCATAAAAATGGAGACAGAGCTGCTGGAACACATAGGAATTCGACCCAAATCAGTGAAATTTTCAGATCTATATTCTACTTGTGGCTAAGGCGAGTGATTTGCATGTTTTTACACTAACTACGGCTAATTACGGGTGATTAATAATAATTAGCAAAATTATGCATCATAGAAATCTGGAAAAATATGTAGAAATTCTAGAATATTATTTTATGTCACTGATAAAAAATTGGGCTAATTTGGATTAAGTTTGCTAATCCTATTGTTAAAACGTGGTTAAGGGAATTAACGGGAAAGTCATGTTTTCTGGGTATGTTTGATTTAAAATGACCTATATGCTTGATGTTTTGATCTTTTTGATTTAACCCATATGCTATTACTACTGTTTTGGAATGCTTCATGATTGTTTAGCAAGGTTAGAATGGTTGAAAATGCCATCATGTGGCGTAAATAGCCTGTTGGGAATAGCGCAGGAATCCGAATCGGATCGGTGGAGGAGGACCAGGTTATATAACCCACCCACGAACCGCCCCACGTATTTGAGCCGATGCCAGAACCCAAACCCGATCGTGCTTGCTCCTCCGAGCTGAACCGACCCACTCGTGAAACACCCCAATCCGCTCGCATTTGAAGTCCTCCGACCCGAACCGCCTTCCACGAACCGAAGCACCACGAACCAGAAGCTCCGAACCGTGAGTTTCTTGCACCACCCGAACCAGAGCGTCCACGAGCCGATGCCAGGGAATGAGCCACGAATTGCTGGTCATGGACCGACCCACTGCTCCGAACCTAAACCGGATGATGTCACGAACCGACCCTGGTAGAGTGTCATGACCCAACGGAGATGACCACGAACTGAACTACTTTAGGAGGACCGTACCTAACCGGAGGAGACCAAAAACCCGAGATGCAAAGGAAGTCCAAGTGGGAAGTTATTACTTCGGGTCCAGATGGGAAACAACGAGTGAATTTTAAGGGTTGGGCTTTGCTGCGGGACATATGTAAAGGTATAATTTTGATTCACTATTGATGGGAGGGGCATTGACTATGGACCAGTGCGGTGGGGTCAAAGTTGTATGAAGTCGAACTCCCTCAGGACCCCCAAGGGCAAAGTGGCCATAGTATGGTTTGGATGGAGCTAGGCTCCGTCATGGCCCCAAATGGTTCAGGTGATCAAAATGGTGGATATCATATACTTTACACACTGAGTGAGAGATGTAAGGATGATTGTTATGTTTGATGTTTGCTACCACCATTGCATGCACACTCCCATTTTTACACCATATATTAGTGTTACCTTAGAGTATTGTACATCCTGTTGTGCTAACTCTTTGGTTGTAGGTCTAGGTCCAGGTATGATTATTTATACCTGTTATTGTTCTGTTTTGCTGCTATCGCTCATACTAGACTTTTGTCTGACCCAGAGTTTTATGTCTCTTCTTATTACTTTGGGTGCTCCTAAATGAGCAGACTAGAGACAGGTCAGGTGGTTATGCGCAAGTAGCTATCCAGAGACGAGAAGGAAGCTTCCACGTACTATTTACATATATATATTCTCCCTGTGTTGTTGTTATTCACTACTTTGGGCATTAGTAGTGTACCTTTTCTATTTTGCTTAAGAGACAGTATTTTGAAGTTGTAATAATGAAGGTTTGGATCATAAGCTGTATTTTGGATTCCGCTGTTATGATGGTTTAGTTTTCAGCTTATGCACTGTCTCGCTTGTTTTATGTTAAGTATGTTATTATTATATTTTATTCCATACACTGTGAGATATACTACAGGTTCTTTTGTGATTCATAGTTTCAAAACCCTTTCCTTTTTGACGACCGTCCCGTGCTAGTCGGGCATCGGCACGGTGCATTTCGGGGAAAGTCGGCTGGTTCGGGGTGGGCCGTCACACTAAGGCTTTGCCGCATTTAGTAATTAAGGCATTTACTCAGTATATGCTTGTAACAGATTGAAGCATATGTCAGTTTGTAACTGAAGTAATGCCTCGGTTCACAATTGAAGCAATGGATGAGTTTGTACTTGAACGAGTCATGGCATGTCTGAATTTTTACTGAAGCAAAAACAGGCATTGCCTCAAATTGTATCACATTGAAGTATTGCTTCAGTTATACTATGGCATACTATTGCATTCCCTGATATCGTTCCTGCTTTGAACAAATTTAGTTATTGCATCATTTTGCAACCGAGGCATGACATGCTTTTCAGATTGTGCTGAAATGCAACTGAGGTATGTAGGCTATAGTTTGTGTTGAATTGTCTTTGGGCATTGCCTGTGTTTGTAAGTGGAGCATGCATGCCTGCCTCTCATTTTGTGTTGAAATGTAAGCGAGGCATTGACTCACTTTGTAACCGAGGATCATGACTTTCATTGGACTGAAATAGTGTATTCACTGTGAAAACATTAGTTGTACTAATGGCACTGCTGAAATGCATGACTTTTGAAAATGCTTTATTTTGCAGGTGAAGGAGACAGTGTTGAAGTTGTTCAAGAACTTGTTACTGAAGGCACTAGAGGTACTGGTGAACGCACTAGAGGCTCGTGCTATATATTGAAACTATTTTAGTTTAATGTAAACATGAATTTAGTACTGGCTGTGTTTGTAAGTACTGTCTATAAAACTGAATTTAGTGGCTATGTTTTGTATTTTGCAGTTGACTAAGTAGTACTTGTGTTGCTGGTTAATCTGAAATGAAAAGTTTTTTATTGCAATGTGTGAGGTAATTCTTGTAATGTTGCAGTATGTGATGTAATGTTGCTATAGCTATGATAATAATGTTGCCATAGCCATGATATAGTGTTTCCATTAGATGGTAAAAGTGTTGCAATAGATTAATGAATGTGGACCCAACAACAGGATTCCGTAACGATTATCTACAGATTTTAGTGGGCCCCACATATTGGGGACCAGATTGTGGGGACCACATTTTTGTAAATTTAGTACCCGTGGCAACACCTGTATTGTTGCCTTAGTATCGCAAAGGTGTTGCCTTTAACTCTATGACAACGCGGCAAAACGCAGCACTGAGAAAGTGTTGCCACAGATCATTTTTGCCTACAGCAACATTTGTTGGCACTTCCTGCATCACTTCTCTGGTGTTGCAGTATGCAATCTATGGTGCAGTGTTTAACTATTGAAATGTTGAAATAAAATATTATATTTAAATAAAATACTATTTGAATATTTAAATTCTTGTGCAGTAGTATTATATTCAAATATAAATATTTATTTTTGTATGTGACATAGTAGAATAGTACAATTGCAAACACATTTATAACACATATACATATATGTATATATATATATATGTATATATCTATGTGTGTGTGTGTTTGTTATCATCAAACAAAAACCATATTGTTATATACAACACCTAGCTCCTGAATCCACCTCCCTTCATGTTTCCTTCTCAAGCTTGCTAAGCCTTCCTCTACCACCAAATTTTAACGCTTTCCAACCATGCGTAGCCCTCATCGTGACAAGCAAAATCCTTTTAGACATCATCATGAACCGTGGCTCCATGAAGGAGATCGGAGGAGGAGAAGTGTGGGCAGTTGATTAGAGAGGGAGAAGAGGTGGATGTAGATTGTAGGGTTTTGTGTATGTTAAATACAATGATTTTGAAATCCTTTTATACAAGTTTTCAAAACGCTATTCATTCATATTTTCGCAAACTCCAATCGAGACATGCTCATAGAAGTTCATAAATAATTACCACTATTCTGGACTCACTGGAACTTGTTTTGAAAGCCGATATGATCATATTTAAGTATTATTCTTAAAATCAGAATTTATATTATTATAATTTTGATAATCAAATGCAATGCTTTTAAAGTGTGCATGATCGTACAATAAATCTGATCACAACAAAATTTTATATCATATAATAATTTATCATTTTGGATCCAATGAAACTGGTTTCGTCAAAATCCAAGATAGTTTACAAAAAGGCTAATTTAACGTGCTGACAAAATTGAATTATTATTAACTAATTTTAAACCAATTAAATTCTTTAATAAAAGTAATTACTATCAGTCTTATTCTAATATAATTTTAAATTCAAAGTCAAATTAATTTCTTGTTAATTTAGGATACAAAATATTGAGTTGGTCCCAATACTCAAACACTTACGTAAATTTAATTCAATTCATTTTCAAAATAAATCATTTTTATATTCAAATCCATTAAATATTCAAGAGTCAAAAATCTGGATGTTACAAAATCCATTTAGGAATCAGGAATACATACTAGAAATGGACTCATTTTGTTTCAATTAGATAACGAAATTGTGTTTAGTTAACATAATGATCTTATTTTGTTTAACTATATTATTGCCTTCATGTGTGATATGTAATGTCCTCTAAATTTCATAAAACTTTTCCAAATAGGCAGTCTATTGGATTCATTTTATCTATGGCACATAGTAGTGTTAATACCGTAGTTTGCAATTTTGGTGACTACAACCATATACAATCATACAAAATATAAATACTAATGTTTTAGCTGGTTACATGGTAATTAGTGAAGAATGTTAAACAAGTGTTGAGTCAAAGACTATGTTGTATTAAGGCTCGAAAAATGGATATAGATACTTAAAAGGTGAGCATGAAGATGCGTGAGTTCGAAGTCCAATATACGAAGATCTCAATATCATAATATTGGTATAGAGTCATGGCATATACTATTGGAGTCCTAGATAGAAATCTTTGATCTCTATCCTTTATTTTCTAATATTTATATTTATAAACCATAATAAAATTCCCACTATATTTAAAAAAATTAGGAATAAATTTTTTATATGTTATGTTCAAACTAATTTACAAAGTACCAACATATTTTATGAAGTATAAGATTTTCAAAACATTTTAAAATAAATAAGTCTTCAAAAAGCACATGCATATACCGACATATGGACATATGATATGTCGACTTACATGTCATAATGTGTTTTTTTTTTGAATTTTGAACATAGGGGTCAGAACTCTTCACAAACGGAAGAAACTTTTAATTTGCGATATAAATGGGAGTTCAAATGAACTTTTTTGGTGACTAATTACTTTTTTTTTTTCTCTCCTCTCAATCTCTTGAAATTTCCTTCGAAAAATATACTTTATTCTATATATAAAATTATATTGATTTGATTCGAACTTCATTGCATTGACTCAATACTACTTTCTTACTACTTTACGAATACCTCTCTCAAGTCCAAGATCAAAGCACTATTTAAGAGGCTGCAAGATCCGCTATATCCAAAGTACAAGAATTTGTCTTTGAAAAAACTATAAACTCTATCTAAATTTGCTTGTGTTATTATAACCAATTTTGACTTTGTTTATTAATACTCAAATAAAAATTGTAGTATCTAGCTATGTTTGCCAATTATAGGTAAATTTAAAGGCATATGTTAAATATACTATTCAGTATCCAACATGTGAGTGATTGTGCATTGTGCATTATGCATAAATATTTCACTTTTTCTAATGTTAAATTTTTTTATCAATAATAATGCAGTGCAATTTACTTCATTATATAATAGAAATGTATTAGTAAAATGGTTATTTTACTTGTTCATTGTTGTTGTTAGTAATATTAGCAATTGTAAACTGTCTAATCGTGTCTGGACTTAATTTAATTTGGCTATCGCTAAAAGTTTGTTTTTTGCAATTATTTTCTTAGTAACTATTAATTTCAATATTGAATCTTAAAATTTTAGTTCTTGATAATAAAATGACTTCGTCCATTTTACAAGTTTTAAAACATATTAAACTATTGTCTTCTAAATTAAATCCCAAAATTTGTCTTCATGATACTATAACAAGTTTCAATAAAAGATATTTCAAATTGCAAACTTGCTTCATACCCATGCACTCTTACTGGATATTTTAACAATAATACCAAGCATATTAGAAAGAAAACATCAACACAAATAGTCTATGTAAACATTTAGGTTTGAATTGATTGAATACTAGAGTTATTGTGAGTTGCTTTAATGATGATTTTCACTTAATTTAAAAATATTATCTTAGTTTCATTATTTTAGTTTGTGACTACTATTTCTATTTACGTTTCACTAATATTTTCTAAATTGAAAACAATAAAATAATTGTATTGATAGATAAACTCAATTCTGCTATGAATCGGAAAACAATGTTTTAATCATCTAAATTAGCTATCCTAGTTTATGTTCGTTTAGTGAACACCAAAATTATACTGTTATAATGAATCATAGTCCAATATAAACTTGAATATATTATTTACTAATCCTCATGATTAATATGTTATATTCTTAATTCTAACCAATTGGTTTACTAAAACCAATTTATTTAGTTTTTTCTAACGTAAGGTTAAAACGTTCATACTATTTAGTCTTAATAAAAACAAATATTTACATTGACATCAAAATTAACAGGCAATTGACCTATTATTTTATTACTTCGTTGAATCTCTTTTCCAATATGTACTTCCAACTGAAGTGAATTAACATGCTTATTTTCACATTTCTCCCTCAAATATAATGGAATTAGGTGTAATGGGTTTCAAAGTAGGGGAGGAATGGATGTAAGAACAACTAATTTTTTGAATTCAAATAGACAAATACTAGCATGTCGGCAGGGTCATCAAGAGCCCAATAATAGACTTAGGTTAGTTTAAAAATATTGAGTCTTTATTCGGGACCTTATCGAAGCAATCGTCAAGGGGTACCAAGTAGGTTAGAGGTGAAACAATTAGTTGCATTGTTTGTACTCTAGACGGTAGTTTTGATGATAACAACCTCACTGTAGGATGTTACACATGTAATTGGTAATCAAGATGGTAAATTTTCAAGATTGAAGATTCAAATTGCTGATTAAAGAATGTTAAAACTCATGAGTTATAAGAATTTAAGATAATAGGGTAGGTTGCACTTATCTAATAAACATTTATTTTTGAAATGATTTTTCAAAAATATTCATGTTTTCAACATCTATTTTTCAGAAGATTTCAAAATCTCTTTACATAATGTTTTCAGATATCATTGTTTTCAGAATAGTCCTTCCAAAGATTTTTCAAAAATAAAATTTTACACTAACTTTACTTTGAACTATTTTTATACTTATTAGTAGATTTCAACATTTATATATACTTTACTACTACACTTTAATTATTATATTCTAATTTCATTACTTATACTTTTAAGATAATTTTTATTTTATAACACTTAATTTAATAATTATACTTTGATTTTCAGTTTTATACTTTTTATTCTCTTTTTGTAAATAAATATATTATGATTTTATATCCTGATATCGTACATTAAATTTTGATTTCATTTAAGATTTTAATTTTAAACCATAATTTTTATTTTATTTTATCTTTAAACTCAACAATTATGTTTTAACACTATAGGTTAAATATTTATATTTTTAATTTCGTTATATATAGTTTTCATATACATTTTACTCAAATTCTTTTAAATTTATAAATAAGTCTTTCTTGAGATCAACGATGTTTAAATTATAATTTATTACGATCAAATATGTTTACAAAGTCTTATGATATTATATATATGTTTATATTAAAAAAACTAGTTTTATTTCTTAACTAAAACATGTAGACATATAACAGATAATTTTCATAATTCAAATTTAAAAGAAAGTATCTTTTCATGATAGGTTGTTTCTGCTAGTCATGTCTCTCCATAACTATAAATATCCTTCTTCCAGAAAAGATATTAACTTACTTCTTTCGTATTTCTTCACTCCCGTTACTCTTCTTTCGAAAATCTTAATTTCTATAATTGTACTGTCAATCTACTAACCAAATCAATTTTTTTCTTCTTCAATTTGATTCTGCATCAAACTCTCATCATTTCTATAAAGATCAAAGTGTAAATCAGAGTTAGAGGAGAAATTGTAATCAAGATTGAAAGATTTGAGTCTACATTCATTGTACAAACAACTTAAAATCAATATGGGTGTGACTAGATAGCCCTGGATCTAGTTAGGTTTGCTAATGCCTGTTTAAAGAAATTAGGAGATGAGGATTTATAGCTCTTGAATCGGCTTGGCCTCCCTAGAGGTCAATATTTTTGGGTGTGTCTCCTTTTGGCCTTGAGACTAAGGAGTGTAATTGTTGATACTAATAAAGGCCATACATAGTTTGAAGCTGGTTATAAGGTAACTCTGAACCAATGCAAAAAATTCTGATGTGTTTTTTGCTTTACCGCATTTTACATTTTTACTTACTTATTTGATTTTGTGATTATCTTGTACATATACTCTAATCATAGTCGAAAAGATTTCTAAAAGATTCACAAATTTAAGAAAATTCTATTTAACCCCCTCTAGTGGTGCTCTATCCTTAAGATCCCAAGTCCACATCATTTTTTTGCCTAACGAGTCAAAAGGGAGCTTGCCAACGTGATCGATAAGGGTATATCGTCTGTATTGATAAGGATTGTTCCAAAGGGATGTCGAGTACCTCGATAAGGTACCAGAATAAAGGTTAGTTAAAAACTAAGAGGAATTGGTAAAATCTAGAAGAAGTTGATTGATGAATCATGTTGATATAGTCGATAAGTCACAGGGGTTATTGAGGTGGAGATGGAGCTTGTCGGTTCAGGAAATAAAGATTAAGGGTGTTTTAATGCTAATATGGAAGCTTATTGCAGTAGGCGACAATAACTTGTTGACCTTGGCGGAAAGGTGTTGTATACTAAGTAATTAGGCCTTACAGATGTAACATAAAGGCAAGAATATCTAAATAAGATGTGCAGATCACTGTTTTTATTACATAGTCGTTCCCATACATGGAATTTTATAAAGAGGCCAATGAAATTACTCGTCCTCAAATTGATTTAGGTTATACCAAGGTGGGTAAAGTACAAATGTTGTGGATTGAGTTGAGGTTCTCTGAAGTCATCCCCCTAAAATAGGGTCTAGCTTCTTTCATTACAAAGAATCCAAGACTTGTTGGAATTGTTTTATTGCACTCGACCTTGTCGTCCTGTTGATAAGCTTCTATTATGACATGGATCTTGGCGGTTTATTGATGAGGGTGGCTAAGGTTGAAAGCGGTAAACTTTGTAGATGAAGGCAATAAGCTATTCATGTGGTAAGATCTAACTTTTCTCGTTAGATATGCTAAGGAAGTCAATTCCTAAGGCTTGGGAGCAAGACTATTGATCATATCGACAAATCTCCTTGTCTACCTAATCGACATGGATCTTCAATGGTGGTAGGTATGAATGTTTATAGCTTTGTTTCTGGTGAAGTTCTACTATCGAACATGTCGACAAATCTTGGTCCTTGATCAGCTAGTTGTTGGTCACATTTCCTTATCAATTGAGTAAATAATATTTGGTTGATCCCGAGTTTTTTAACATGTGACAAAGTCGATAAGTGACAAGCTTATTACCGGCAAGCGACAGGCCTTATATGTCTTACGTCTTTAATAAGCAATAAACTCTTTCTTTTACTCCTTTTGGATCAACAAGCTTCTATGATAACCTTATGGACAAAGTAGGGAAGCACTACAAAGTAATTACGGTGTAACACTATCCCTTTATATAATTGCTTGTCGACTTTTAATCGATATGATGCATGTATTCCTTGTTGGAGCCTATCTACGATTCAGCTTCCTGATACAAATTATAAATATGGTTATATCTTTCCATTCTTACTTTACATGCTCTCGCAAAATATAAACAACATCACTTTCTCAAATAATTAATTCAACTAACTAATCAGGTTTGAATCTACGTCTAGTTGAATTTTCTTAATGATTGCCAAAGTGAATCATGTTTTCATCTTGTCAGACCATAAACCTAACTATATTTAGGACCATTGCTAATCCAGTTTGTATTTCTTGTTATACACACCATCTGTTTGTGTAAATGCCCATTGATTAATAATAAGAGTGCGAGGTTATATTAACTGGGTCGATATGAATTGTAATCCTTATGCAACAATTCTTACTGACAAAGTCAATGTTCTTTGTCGATCTTGGCTATTAGATTGGCTTATTGTTAACTCCAAATCTGGTCATTAACACCCGGTTGGTCAAATCACTAACAAACAAATCCAAGCAGTTATTGATCATAAAAGTATGCATAAAAATAAATGACATGGAAGAATATAGTGGTTCAGTGATCTAGCCTACGTCCACTTGGAGTAATCGATTATTTAAACTATAGGATTTCAAAAATGGTTCTTATTTGAATATAAGAAAGTAGAGAAAAAGGAGTTGAGTTTGTATAATGGAGATTTCTATAGTGGAGAAGCCAAAAAGATCCCTAAAAGAGCATCCAACTCCTATATTTATAGTTGAAGATGGGCTTGGATTGGCCAGAACCTAATTTGAACACTCTTCGGTGAAAGGGGTTCTACTACAAGTAACTCGATCCTGTCATTCTTATGCATAATGGATTACTTTCTGCATTCGACTCCAGCTCTTTGGTCATGGTCATATAGCGATCCACTTGCTTTCATGCCAAATGTCATCCACTTGCACATCCATATAAAGTTATCTTATAATTATGTTGGTTTTCATTACTTGATGGGTCTGACTTATTGATTGAAAACGTTTTATATTAGTTTGTTCACATGAATTCATCCAATTGCTATCTAGCAAAAGGAATTTGTGTTTTATACATACGAATTCATCCAGTAGCTTTCCAATGAAAAGAATTCATAGTTTACTTATACAAATCATTCTGGTTACTCGTTAGTGATCGGGACTCATAGTTTTTTTTTATGAATTAATCCAGTCACTCTCCCATAAATGGAATTCGTACTTCTCGTTGACTTGCCTTTATACAAGGTCGTCATGCTTTAGATTTGTGATTATTGGATCGCTCGAGGCTTGAGCGCAGACACACACAAAGTTGAAAAGGCTTGGATTAACCGACGGATTTGAAAAGTACTCAAAATTAATAATTTACATGACTTGGATCGATTATGTACCTGGGCACTTGATCAGACAATACCGATCACTTCTAGGCCCTTGCATTTACCAAATTTTGATCAACATAGTAAACTTGAGGACTGATTACGCAAGGGCTCTTTCTAAACAAGAACTGCGCATTGGATTTGGATTTGGCAACCTGAAACGATCACTTTGGATCAGATCGGCCTGATCTTTGGGTCAACCTTTAGGAAATTTGATTAGATTAGGCTAAAGCCTTAGGAATCTACATTGGAATCGAATCAAATAGACCTAATGTTTGGATCAGCCTCAGTGAATCAGATTTAATCAAGCAAAAGCCTCGGGAATTGGCATTGGAACCAGATCAGATCAACCTAACCTTCGAATTGATCTGAACTTCAGATCAGCCTTGAGGAATCGAACTTGATCAAGAAAAAGACACAAGGATCACATCAGCTGGAATGGAGTGTGGCATTTTGGCTGTAGATCAATCAGTTGCGCGAGCATTATGGATCAAATGAGGCGTGGTGTAACACCCTTCACTTTTTCAAACCCGAATTTATAAAAAATTCAAAATTCAAACCCGTCCAAGCACGTAGAGTATAAATTTGCTACCTGTAATTAATGAGCATACACTTAATCAAAGTAAAATAAAACTGACTCACAGCGGAAACGAAATAAGATAACAAATACCGATCAAGGCGACCTTATGGCATATCACGACATCGATATCAAGCATGAGAGAACGAGAACCGAAACCACACTTGAACACTTGCTAAGATCCGTATTCCTCGAGATAAACCAGAGAGTTGTTATGTGGGTGGGGAATAAGAACAACAAGTCCTAGTGAGTGGAAAATGTATAACACTGTCTACAATATACAAATATACTCCGTTTGGTCGAAACCAAAACATATGTCCAAAAGGGCTGGTAATTCTAACCTAACCCATTTAGAATTTATACATGACGACTAACCACAAAACCCAAGGTAATATTCTGCACCTAAAATTATTGTAATACTGAGGTAGATCGTTTACGCATAAGTATGAAGACTTATAATCACCATTAACTAATTAAGAGGCGGGCAACTAATTTCTAACTATCATATAAGTAGGGTACTCATTTATATATGCAGCCGCTTAAGACCTCGCTACCTATGTAAGGTAAGGGTGGATACTTACAATCAATTAATACCAAAGGCGGACCTTTTGGTCACTTAATACCTTATACGGTGGTTTATACTGCTATAATATAAATTAGAGGACACTAGCTACTATGTCCAACTAATCCAAAACTTCCATCATTCACGCATATAATAATTCCCCGCATAAGACGAGAGATAGTAAGTAATCACTTATTACCTACATGATAGGTAGACAACATCTCGCCATTTATGGCCCTCCCTTGGCGGATCCCCTCGTAACTATCTAGGTGGCCTTATTGGATAATTCCCTTAATCACTTAATACTTCCGTAGGATAGAAAGACCTTTGGTACCTCCAGAGCGGTCATTTAATACCTATTACCAAGGCAGACCCGTAACCCAATCACTTACTACCTAGAGGAAGCGAACTAAAAAGGGAATTACCAAGTTTGTGCCCAATAGCCATTAAATGGGGAGGTCAGCTACGCGATCACTTAAAACCCTTTAAAGGGTGGATCTAACTACTTTAAGACCTTTAAACCGAAATAGGCGATGCTGTGAATTATTTCCTTCCAAGGTTTCCCATCCTGGGATGGGTGGCGAAAACCTCAATCTTGAGATAAACCTTATTTTGGGAAATAATCCTCGTTACACAGTTAACTATCGTTATGCAATTAACTTTGTCACGGGTTCCTATGGTTAATGATATCTTACATCATTTGAACATATATTGTAATACCCCATAAAATTCGTAAGTATCAATAATAAATTATATAATTAAAAACAAGCAATTAAATGATACGGCTGGAAAATGAGATTTTTGCAGCTTTAGGAATTTGGCTATGAAAATCTTTTGTTTAGATTCATGGCAAAATTTCGAATTGTTTTCATATATAATATGCGGAAAAAGTTTAACACATGAAGAAGTTATGAACGAATGAATTTGGACAGTGTACACAGAAAACATATATATAATTATGTGAGTATTACATATATTGTCCAAATAAAAATTTAAATTAAAAAGAGGAAAATTCAAATTTGGAGATAAGATCTAGGGGACATCGTATATTGGATATATGGAAAAGAATGAAGCAAATTAAGAATGTAATTAATAACATAAACAGCTCAGCAACACAACAAAATTGGGCGTTCCATCCCCAAAGGGGTCGACTGCTCCCCCATAAAGGGGGTCGACCGCTGGTCGACTGCTAGGCGGCTTGAGAGCCCAATTCTGGCTACGTAGATTAGGTTTCTCAAAGAGGATATTTTTATACGTAAGGCTTGGATTAAATTCTTTTAATCCGATGGCTCATGCTCACACCAGAAATTATAAATAACCCCTCAAACCCCATATTAGAAACCCTAATTATTCTATACGTTTGCCTCCATGCTACTGAATTCCATAGAAAAATAAAGGGAATAAGGTGAAGGTTTCTTCTACTTTTCTACCTCCATTCTATATCTTTCTATTTCAGTCTAACTAAGTCTAGGAATTTAGCATAAACAATATGTATAAGTATCTAATTATATGTTTCTTATATGTATATTGTTAGGAGATCAATCAGAGCTCGCTTGAATGTTGAGAACTGTCGTAGATCTTGAATTTCTACCACATCTCCACCTAATTTATGAGTGGAATCTAGTTTTTCTTAAAGGCATATTCATATTATTAACAGTTTGCAATATGAATTGTTAATCCTATGAAGATTTGGATATGCGATAATATAACATGAAAATCCCAAAATCTTCTCTTTTGTAATTACATAGGAAATTGTCATGTTGAGTTGGTTTTGTGGAACTGTGGTTTTTGTACTGGATTAAAGGTAAATAAGAGTATTGCACTATTATTTATATTTTATGCAATTCACCATTATTATCATTTGATTTAGCCTAAATAGGCTTGGATTTGAATTGTTTCATAGTTGAATTGGGTTTGGATCCTAATTTGGGTGTAAACGCATTCATAAATTGGAATAAGTCAAGTTTAAACATTTTTGGGTGTATAACACCTCAAAAAGGGTGAATTAGGCGAAATATGGATTGTAAACATACATGTGTGAATGTATGAAATACTCTACGTTCAATGTGATATTGAAACCGTTTCTACATGCCTAGGATACAAGTTGTAATTGTTGTGTATATATGTCTTCCATTCACTGCTATTTCCTATATGTTCATCATGCCATCATGTTTATATTGTAGTGGTAAAATATGGAAAAATCTAACTTGTATACCTTAATTTGGATAAGATGACAATTGCCACCTCATTAGAACGTTTCCCCGTTTGTACGAATGTTACGTTAATTAGGCAGTATTATTATATTACTTATTTAAACATAATCAACGTAATTAACGTTATCTTGCGTAACAAATATGATTAGGTTAGATTTGAAATTTGAATGTCACCTTAAGAAATATACATATATATATTTGTTTTCTTGTGTGTGCGTATATATACAATGACTTAACTATACATATATATATATATATATATATATATATATATGTGACACATAGACACGAGGTTAGTTGAAATTTGTGGTAGAGGCCTACCTGCAACTGGCTATAACACCCCACGTCCATTAATGTCACCCACAAGGGAATGCATTAACTTTCATGGAGTATTATAAGTGTATATAACAGAATATAACGAGACAGAAACATATATTGGTACTTTAAAATTTTAAAACAACTTCATTACAGCGGAAAAATAGTTTGGTTACAAAACCAAAACCAACAATAAAACCAAGTACACTTAATATCCATCTTGATAAATTATTTTCTGAGCACATAAAACAGAAAGCATAACCCCACATAAATAGCCATAAAAGAGATAAGTTGAACTTTTACTTTCAGCAATCCAAGCACTTCCAAAAGAGAGAGAAAGAGATCCAAATCAAGCTCCACTAGGCCCACCCTGAGAACCTGAGGATGGGGGAAGGAACGAAAAGAAAAGAGGTGAAACAAACGAGGTCAGACATAAAGTCTGGCGAGTCCAGTAACTTTAACAATATAATTATTAAAGTAATAGGATAAGAACATGAACAGGAACGTAAGAAATGACTGTAACATAAGCAAGTAGGACAAGGTAAGCAAGATGAATAAGATAAACGTTGATTTCACATCTAATCACTATAGGATAATTACTACACTGCACCAACCCTATTTACTCTGAAAGTTAATCCCTCTTACTAATCATAATGATAATAATAATGGTAGTTTCGTATACCCCTAGCTGCTGTCATAGGTGTCGCTTGCCCCTAACTCCACTAGTTGTACCCACTACCCTCCCCATTCGATCGGCTCCCTAACTCGTGTGCGTTTATTAGTTGTGTCATTCAGCCCCACTTGTTTGTAGATACCTGTGCTGGTCCCACCATGGGGTGTATCAATCACTATGATGGCAACCCGACATAATTCAAGATGCATAGTGTATAACTACTAATACCCAGTGCCCGATTTTTTCCACTTCGGAGCACGTGCACGCCCGTACTCCGTCGGAACCTACACTGATGCACCACCCACCGCTTTTTTGACCGCTTATAATCAGCCCAGTAATCGTTCCCCACCCTGCCTAGTTTAGGGTACCATGATACATCTATGTGGGTTACTCCTGAAATGGGTCCCTGTTACTAGGGTTTCCTAATCAATATGTTATAATGGTTAAGTGTTGTCAATTTAACCTAACCCACCCATTTGTTTAATTAACATGTTGTATTGGTTAAGTGTCGCCTATTCATATGTTACTTAACCTTACCATTCTTAGCATGTTTGTTCATTGGCATTAATTGATTTGTTAATGCACCAACCTCTCACATTAGAACTGTTGTTTGCAGTTGCTGGATGTGCCGGGAGGTTCCGGGCAGGCTTCTACCGCAAACTCATTCTAACCTCGAGTTTTGGGTTTGATGCACTAACCTCTCGCATTTGACCTGTTGTTGCGGTTGCTGGATGTGCCGGGTGGTTCCGGGCAGTCTTACACCGCAACTCAATCTAACCTCGGGTTAGGCATGTTCATTATCTTATTTTATTTATTATTCAACCCCAATTTGAATTATTATCCCTATTTCAAATTGTCCATAATTTCCAATTATAGCTATGTTCATAATTATCCTCCAAATTATGTCCATAATTTCCATGTATATAAACTATACCAATTTATGTCTCAAGTTAATTACATGGTTACTAACTAGTTTATGCCAATTAAATAATATCCAATATTTAATATTTCCCTAACTATTCCCCAACATTCCCACATCATTCGTACGTATAATTCACATAATACGTTAGGCTCGCTGTTAGCCTAACTCATAAGAAAAGGAAAAGAAAGAGGCATATGACATCCACACTGGCATAAAAAATATAGATCTAATTAAGCATGTGTAACACAAACTTTGCATAAAACAACATAAACTAATTGAACAAACAAACGTGAACTAGCATATAAGATGGATCCACTTAAGATATGCAATGTAAACTGACATAGATCTAAACATAAGAACTGGCATGGATCTAAACATATAAGCATAAACTTGCATAGATGAACATAACTTGCATGTAAACTTGCATAGATGAACATAACTTGCATATAAACTTGCATAACTTGCATAGATGAACATAACTTGCATATAAACTTGTATAACTTGCATAGATGAACATAACTTGCATATAAACTTGCATAGATAAACTTGCATAAATTGGATAGATAAACATAACTTGCATATAAACTTGCATAACTTGTATAGATGAACATAACTTGCATATAAACTTGCATAGATAAACTTACATAACTTGCATAGATAAACATAACTTGCATTGATGAATCTAATCAAGCATATGTTATTAGACATAGGAATTAACATCATAAAATGAATCTAATTACATATGATAAAAAACTCGCATATATTAACAAAATAGATGATAATAGAACTGGCTAAAAGCATATGATTCAACAGGCATATTCATACAGTCCAGATCACAACTTATCATAATAATTTTAATTAATTATCTTGTGAAAGCAACTATACTCACAGTGATAGAAGAAAGAATAGATTCGTTCGTTGTTGCTCTAGAATCCCTTTTCACAATTTCTAAGCTTTAATTCGTTGGAGAAGAGACTAGCTTAGTTTAGGATGTAGCAGAAAGGCGGCTTATGAATGAATTTAGTTTAGATTAGGGTTTAGGTTTATGGGTGTTTATATAGATGTGTAGGATTAATTAGAGCCCTTAGATTAGTTTAGGATCAAACTAAGCCATCCATTTCACAATGACACATCACTCAGCCAACCAAATGAAGCCACATAAGCCCTAAAATCAAAAAAATCATCACCCGAACACGTCAGCCCAACCTGGCCGACAGGGGTCGACTCCCCTATAGGGGGTCGACACCTGTGTCGACTCCCCCTGGGTGGTCGACACCCCTGAGTGGGTAATTTCCCGCTTAGCCCAAATCTGCTGTTTTGAACGAACTGGTTTTATATTATTAATTATTATTTTAATTTAATTTTTGTATAAACTTGAAATCTTCTAAGCTCCATATCTTCTTCATACGGAGTCCGATTTACGCAAACTCGGACTCTATCTCAAGCAGAATTCCAAGACGAATGCAACGGCGTAACCCATTTCACTTATTTCTTCTTCTAAAAATTAAGTGACCTTAAATTTGTTAATTTTAATATTTTAAAATTATGGAGTATTACATTCTTCCCTATTTAAAGGATTTCGTCCCCGAAATCTTCAAGTCAAGAAGAATGTATATCCTACCATCTAATCATCCATTTACTCGACCATCAATCACAGGCATCAATTGTCCTTAAAAGAATTCTAATGTCATATGAACATATGCAAAAAGTGTGTGTATATGTTCCTTATCCAATGCAAAATCAGGCGGTCTACTGATTCAGTTGACCTCCTTAATGCAAATCATGATAGTGCCATGCGTCCATTATGTATGCAAATGAATCCTAATGATACATAATATTTTTACATGAGTGCACAATCATTTCATTCAAATTCAACAATCATATGATAACACTCAATGTACATCCATTAAATTAAATATGCACACATATTCATATGCAATATGAAAGTGATTGAGCCGATCTAGTGCCTAATGTGTGTGTAAATGCATCCACGAGCAAACACTTGCATTCACTTGCATCCACCAAACATGACATGTCTCAAACACATGTTTATAACCATAGGATCTTCCTACCTAAAGATCGAATACATAATCGAGAGGACATACCAAATGATAGAACTAGTATAAACAAAGCGATAGAAAAAGGAGAAGTTAAGAATATACCCTCAAAAAGGAAAGGGTACAACGTACGCATCTGGTCTTCCGTCTCCTAAGTCGCGTCTCCTTGATTATCTCCCCATTGTATTTTAACCAACTTGACCTCTCTGTTGCGTAACTTCTTGATCTCCGATCCAAGAATGCATGTAGGAGCTCGTTTAATCGTGGCATCTCGCTCCACTTCCACTTCTCTAAGCATGCTCGGCTCCACTACATCCGCGGTATTATGTAAACACTTCCGCAAATGCGACACGTGAAACACGTCAAGAACACCACCGAAACTTCACTCTGTACACCATCTGTCCAATCCTCTCTATATTGGGAAAGGGTCCTATGAACCTTGGTGCAAATTTCCCCACACTCCCCAAAGCGAACTACGTTCCTCAACGGTGACACTTTAATAAAAACCATGTCTCCAACATCGAACTCAAGATCGGTTCTTCTCTTGTCAGCATTTGACTTTTGCCGGTCCTGTGCTATGTTTATTCATCTTCGAATCAAGTCCATCTTCTCCGAAGTTTCTCTTTAATCAGCTCAGGTCCAAGAAAAATCTTATCCGTAGACTCCTACCAACAAGTTGGTGATTGACACAGTCGTCCATAAAAACCCTAATACTAGCTTAATAAATGTTGTTATAAGCGAACTCCATTAATGGAAGGTGCTCTTCTCATGTCCCTCCAAAATCTAGGATACATAACCTCAAAAGATCTTCAAGGATTCTATTCACCCTTTCTGTCCGTCCATCCGTCTGTGGACGATACGCGATTCTCAAACATAATTGCGTACCTACCGCCTTTTGCACATCACCTTTTCCTCTAGCATCGAAAACTGCTCCAAGCCCTATCCCACAAGAACCGGTATATATTGTGAACAGTTTGCTCCCATCTAGCAAAACTGAAACTGGAGCTGTCATCAAAATCCTTTTCAAATGTTGGAAAGCATCGTCATAGTCAACATCCCAAGAGAAAGTCAAGTTCTTCTTCGTCAACCGAGTAAGTGGGGCTGATATCTTCGCGAAATCCTTAATGAACTTCCTATAATAGCCTGCCAACCCCAGAAAACTTCTTACTTCTGTTGCATTCTTAGGAATCTTCCGATCTTGGATTTCTACCACCTTCGCGGGGTCCACTGCTATCCCTTCCTTAGAGACCACGTGTCCTAAGAACCTCACTTCTTTCCTCCAAAAATGACATTTGGAAAACTTAGCTTTGAGTTGATGCGCTCGTAGGGTTTCTAAGACTTCCCTAAGATGTAGGGCATGCTCTTCCTCGCTTCTAGAGAAAATCAAAATCATATCCACAAAGACTACCACAAACTTGTTTAGGAACTCCCTAAACACCCTACTCATCAAGTCTACGAAATATGCGGGTGCATTCGTCAAACCAAAAGGCATTATGAGCCACTCGAAGAAACCGTCGGGAGCCCTAAAAGCAGCCTTATCTATACTGTCCTCAGCCACCCTTAGCTGACGAAATCCTATAACTAAATCCAACTGCGAGAAAACCGAAGCACCAACCAACTAATCGAACAAATCGTCTATCCTCGGCAATGGATGTTTGTTCTTTTTCGTGAGCTTATTCAACTCTCTATTGTCCACGCATAATCTAAGTAAACCATCAGCCTTCGTAGCAAAAACAACCGGAGCACCCCATTTTGAAATGCTTCTTCTTACGAACCCTTTCTCAAGCAACTCTTTCACTTTCTTACTGAGTTCCCTTCTCTCTCTCGGAGCCATGTGGCGCACTGGTAATGCAACTGGCTTTGCATTATCTACTAAGTATATACGGAGGTCTATCTCGCACCTCGGGGGTAAACCCCGAACCACATCAAAGACGTCACCATACTCACGGACTATAAGAACATATTCCAAATCATCGATGGATGCGTCAAGAGATTCTAGGAGGCTAAGCATCACTAGACATCTAGGGTCACAAGAAATATCAAGGGTTCTTCCACAACGAATCAACAATCTAACTACCCTCCTTTCACAGTCTAGGATGGCACCATACTTAGCTAGCCAATCCATCCCTAGAATCAAGCCGTAGCCCATGAAACCACGAACGTAGGCGTTGCATTCAAACCCAACGCCCAAGATAGACACTCTCAAATCCCGACAAAGCATAGATAAATGAGCCGAACCACCAATAGGATTTGAGACTACAATGGGATCCATAACTAAACTAGTATTTTGGTGCAGTGTTTCAACTAACGAAGCAGATATAAATGAATGCGAAGCACTAGAGTCAAACAAAGTTCGAATAGGATGATCAAAAAGGAAAAATTAAACTTTCAACAAAAATGTTTTTATCTCTCTACTATCCTGGTGTCATGAGAGCATGAACCTGTCCTCCAGAAGTAGGTCCTGTCCTCTGCCATTGCCCTTGTCCTTGCCTCCTCGGGCAGTCTTTAATCAGATGTACTGCCTCATCGCAATGAAAACAACTAGGCTTCTTCTTCTTCCTAAATTCCTTAATTACATGGCCCGCTATACCACAATAAAGACACCTTCTTTTGTCATGGGGTTAATTATTCTTTCCACTTTCTCCTTTACCTCCTTCGTGGATTAAAGCTATATCAACAAATTCCTCATCCTTGGGTTGTGCTCCTTAGCCTAAACTCCCTCATCGACCAAGTAGCTAGCTGAACCTTCCTTCCATCGTCTATCTCAAAGATACCAAACGAGTCCTCCACTTCCGTGAGCCAATTCTAGCTTCGACAAACGTCTCAGTCCTATGAAATGGTTTTCCGCCCATTGCACAAAAGTCCTTGCATAGCTTAGAAAAAACATCAACACGCGGGGAAAGGAACTCAAGAAGGAAAAGGGAGAGATTCGAAACAGAGAATCGAAAGAAAGATATATGGGTTTTGGGGATTTTGTTTTTCATAATAAACATTTCTCTTAAAAGTACTCTCTTTAAAGCATGTTTTTGAAACTACTTCTTTCTAAAAATGCTTTTGAAAACGATTTCCAAAATCTTTTATTTGTTCTGGTAACTTCAGCTCTGATACCACGTGTAACACCCCACGTCCATTAATGTCACTCAAAAAGGGAATGCATTAACTTTCATGGAGTATTATAAGTGTATAGAACAGAGTATAACAAGACAGATACATATATTGGTACTTTAAAATTTTAAAACAACTTCATTGCAGTGGAAAAATAGTTTGGTTACAACACCAAAACCAACAATAAAACCAAGTACACTTAATATCCATCTTGACAAATTATTTTCTGAGTACATAAAACAAAAAGCATAACCCCAACATAAATAGCCATAAAAAGAGGTAAGCCGAATTTTTACTTTTAGCAAACCAGGCACTTCCAAAAGACAGAGAAAGAGATCAAAATCAAGCTCTACTAGGCCCACCCTGAGAACCTAGGGGGGACGGAAAGAAAAGAGGCGAAACAAACGAGGTCAGACATAAAGTATGGCGAGTCCAGTAACTTTAAGAATATAATTATTAAAGTAATAGAATAAGAACATATACTGGAAAGTAAGAAATGACTGTAACATAAGCATGGATGACAAGGTAAACAAAATGAATAAGATAAATGTTGATTGCGCTTCTAATCACTATAGGATAATTACTACGCTGCACCAACCCTTTTTACTTTGAAAATTGATTCCTCTTACTAATCATAATGATAATAATAATGGTAGTTTCGTGTACCCCTAGCTGCTGTCATAGGTGTTGCCTGCCCCTATCTCCACTAGTTGTACGCACTACCCTCCCCATTCAATCGACTCCCTAACTCGTGTGTATTTATTACTTGTGTCATTCAGCCCGCTTGTTTGTGGATACATGTGCTGGTCCGACCATGATGTGTAGCAATCCCTATGATGGCAACCCGACACAATTCAAGATGCACAGTGTATAACTACTGATGCCCAATGCCCGATTTTTTCCACTCCGGAGCACGTGCACGCCCGTACTCCATCAGAACCTACACTGACGCACCACCCGCCACTATTTTGATCGGTTATAATCAGCCCAGTAATCGTGCCCCACCCTGCCTAGCTCAGGGTACCATGATACATTTATGTGGGTTACTACTAAAATGGGTCCTCGTTACTAGGGTTTCCTAATCAACATGTTATAATGGTTAAGTATTCTCAATTTAACCTAACCCCACCCATTTGTTTAATTAGTATGTTGTATTGGTTAAGTGTTGCCCATTCATATGTTACTTAACCTTACCATTCTTAGCATGTCTGTTCATTGGCATTAATTGATTTATTAATGCACCAACCACTCACATTAGAACTGTTATTTGCGGTTGCTGGATGTGCCGGGCGGTTCCGGGCAGGCTTCTACTGCAAACTCATTCTAACCTCGGGTTTTGGGTTTGATACACTAACCTCTCACATTAGACCTGTTGTTGTGGTTGCTGGATGTGCCGGGTGGTTCCGGGCAGTCTTACACCGCAACTCAATCTAACCTTGGGTTAGGCATGTTCATTATCTCATTTTATTATTCAACCCCAATTTGAATTAATATCCCTATTTCAAATTGTCCATAATTTCCAATTCAAGCTATGTTCATAATTATCCTCCAAATTATGTCCATAATTTCCATGTATATAAACCATACCAATTTATGTCTCAAGTTAATTACATAGTTACTAACCAATTTATGCCAATTACATAACATCCAATATTTAATATTTCCCAAACTATTCCCCAACTTTCCCACGTCGTTCGTACATATAATTCACATAATACATTAGGCTCGCTGTTAGCCTAACTCTAGAAAAGGAAAAGAAAGAGGCATATGACATCCACACTGGCATAAAACAGTATAAATCTAATTAAGCATGTGTAACACAAACTTGGCATATAACAACATAAATCTAATTAAGCACACAAACGTGAAGTAACAAATAAGATGGATCCAATTAACATATGCAATGTAAACTGACATAGATCTAAACATAAGAACTTGCATGGATCTAAACATATAAGCATAAACTTGCATAGATGAACATAAGTTCCATATAAACTTGCATAGATGAACATAACTTGCATATAAACTTGCATAACTTGCATAGATGAACATAACTTGCATATAAACTTGAACATAACTTGCATAACTTGCATAAATGAACATAACTTGCATAGATAAACATAACTTAACTTGCATAACTTGTATAGATGAACATAACTTGCATATAAACTTGCATAGATAAACTTATATAACTTGCATAGATAAACATAACTTGCATACATGAATCTAATCAAGCATATGTAATTAAACATAGGAATTAACATCATAAAATGAATCTAATTACATATGATAACAAACTGGCATATATTAACAAAATAGATGATAAAAGAACTGGCTAATAGCATATGATTCAACATGCATATTCATACAGTCCAGATCACAACTTATCATAGTTATTTTAATTAATTATCTTGTGAGAGCAACTGTACTCACAATGATAGAAGAAAGAATAAATTCGTTCATTGTTGTTCTAGAATCCCTTTTCACAATTTCTAAGCATTAATTCGTTGGAGAAGAGACTAGCTTAGTTCAAGATGCAGCAGCATGGTGGCTTATGAATGAATTTAGTTTAGATTAGGGTTTAGGTTTATGGGTGTTTATATAGATGTGTAGGATTAATTAGAGCCCTTTGATTAGTTTAGGATCAATCTAAACCATCAATTTCACAATGACACATCACTCAGCTAACCAAATGAAGCCACATAAGCCCTAAAATCAGAAAAATCGTCACCCGAACACGTCAGCCCAACCTGGCCGACAGGGATCGACTCCCCTATAGGGGGTTGACACCTATGTCGACACCTCTATAGGGGGGTCGACACCTATGTTGACTCCCCCTGGGGTGGTCGACACCCCTGAGCCGGAAATTTCCTGCTCAGCCCAATTCTGTTGTTTTGAAATTCGAACTGGTTTTAGATTATTAGTTATTATTTTAATTTAATTTCTGTTTAAACTTGAAATCTTCTGAGCTTCATAACTTCTTCATATGGAGCCCGATTTACGCAAACTCGGACTCTACCTCAAGCAGAATTCCGAGACGAACGCAATGGCGTAACCCGTTTCACTTATTTCTTCCTCTAAAAATTAAGTGTCCTTAAATTTGTTAATTTTAATATTTTAAAATTACGGGGTGTTACACCGACCAACATATCTAGCAACCATAAGTAGGCCCAACTAATGTGAGATGTCTAAGTGTCATGGGCCTTTCATAAACTTAGTACACTAGACACGAGGTTAAACCGACTAGTACAAACCTGCCTAGAATTGATCGGAATATCCAGCATCTATAGTTATATGATTTAATGTGAGAGGTCTAGTGTGTATGTATATATAACTATATATATAAGTTTGATGTGTGAAAACAGATTAGTTTACTATGCCATAAGAATGTATTAAGTGGATGACTCGCCATTTTATCTAATTTGGGTCTTAAGCGGTTAGGACTAGGATCCCTCCGAAGGTTTATTCTTGGAGAGGAACCCAAGTCATAGGACCCACCAATATTAGTATTATGATAGGTTTTTTAGTCCTCCTTTAAAAGTGGTTAGGCATAAAAAGGTTAACGGAGTAGGGTAGTTCACGGGGATGTCCACTTCCTCTAAAAGCTTGTAAGGGCTCAACTAGGGATAGAATGGTAATTGAAAGATATGTGGCCATTGCATGCTCAACAACTGTCTAAGGAAAGTCCTAAGCAACATATGTATCCTACCGGGTAATATCAGTTAAGTAGTAACGTTCGCAATACTACTTATTATATTACAAATGAGAGAATAGACTTAGGAATGTTGACGTACTAGGATGGGGTTCCTAAAGGGCTAGGGGTCTGCCTAGGGTTTATAAGAGACTTTAACAATCCACCTCTAATAGGGCCATAAGTGTCCGAGAATGCCACCTCGTTGGGTCTTTACCCTAAAACACTAATGGGCGATCGACTTGGATTTCCACCCCATTGGTTAGAAACTTGATATTTGTTATGTGAAATCTTGTGTGCTGCATAGACAAACTTTGACATATGTAACCTGCTAAAAATATAAGGTATGGACATTAAGTAACACTATATTTCAGTCACGCAGGACTTTATGTTCTGACCCTCTCTCCTTAACTTCCAACAGATCAGTCGATGGGATAAAGCCATGGATGAAGTCATGATTGAAGCCGATGAAGAAGATGAAGTTATAATGATATTATTAGCAGTTATTGCTTTGCTCCTTTTGGAATCTTATGAGATTGAACTATTTGATATACCTATTGAATAAATGTATTTGTAACTATGTGTTTCTAAGATTTTTGAAATAATGGTACATCTTATTTAAATATTATATCTTCTCTTTACGCTCTGTGAGATTTCCATTCGAATTATATGTTATTGTTATCTATGCAATTGCAATCCTTACAGGAATCAACGACCCATTTAGAATGACTCTAAGTTTCGATGGGCCTTTTTTGGGTTGAAATTTATGCCCATTATGGGCTGCTTGTTACATTTGGTATCAGAGCATAGGCCACCGATTATAAGGGAAATTTACATATGAGAGGCGTATTTGTGGTTTGAGAAAAAATATTTTCAAACTATATATATATATATATATATATATATATATATATATGGCGAGCGTTCAATGGTACCCTAAAAATGGAGCACCCCTTTGGCCCTATTGTTTTCCACCTGTAACGACCCAGAAATTTTGGCAATTTGAAATAGAAATTAATTAAGGATTTCATGATAAACAATTAATTTTATATTTGGATTTGAGATTAAAAATCAAAGTTTATTGGTTTGAATAAGAATTGAATTCAATATTAAATTTCAGAAAGGCTAATCAAAAATCAAATATTTACTTGTAACTAGTCGAGAATAAATTTGATTGATATTTGAATTGGATTTTGAAACACGATTGAAAAATATAAATTTTTGGATTTAAATTGAACTTTATTAACGTTAAATATATTGAATATTTTATTTGTTAAAATATATGGAGATTGGCTGGGGTATGTGTGTATTTGTGTATGTAAAGAAATCGAAATTTAACATTTCAAATTTGGAAACGGACGGAGTTATTGGTGGACAAATGAAATAAAATCAATGAACCGATTAATAATTTAATCATAAAATAACGTTATATATTGACGAAGTCAGATTACAACAAGGATAATTTTATTGAGTTCAGAATGTGAAGATGCAGCAGCATGTCAAATATCATCACGATGGGAGTTTGTTTGTGGTTGTACTAAAATATAACATTAACATAAACACCGGTAGGGGACAAAAAGAACCGTAAATTCATAAGTTAATTAAATAAGGGGTTCCTTCTCACACACAAGCCTTCCCATGTTTTCTTGGATGCCACGGATCCTTCTTTATAAATTGAAATCCTTTTTTCCCATTTCCTTCAGAAAAATCCATCCTCATTTCCCTATTTCTTCAGAGCGAATTCATTTCCTCTTTTCAATTTTAATGGCTTCTGATTAAAACAACCTCCTTAAATCAATTAAAATCGCTCTGGCCTCTCCTCTAACAAAACCCTAATTGCAACCGTCGCCAGACCCAACTTCACTGTCTTCTTGACTTCATCTCCATTCATTGTCACTTCTTCACCAAAGTTGCAATCCACCGTGATTCCCTCTAGCAACAAAAGGGAAGTCTCCGCTTTTTCCTAAAGATGAAATCTTGCACTACCTCTAGATCTGAAGCTCTGCGGTTCCACGCCTTGTTTCGACCAATTATGGCTGCGACATTTAAGGTGAGTTATCAGACTCACGATTTGCCATACTTCAAGTAGTTTGACCTCATCCTTTGACTGGGTATAATGGTTGATGCCTGGGTATGTTGTTGGTTGTTTTGTGATCGACTTCTTGATTATTTATTACATTGCGTATAAATCAAGTATTAAACTTAAAATATGCTAAATTGATACTTGCATTTAGATGGGAACAACACAGATAAGAACATATTTTATTTGCACACTCGGCATTGAATTTTTCTGTGTCATTAAGTATGGTTTAAAATTGATTTGGACAGATACCTAAACTTGATTATTTTGCTTTGGTTATGTTGCTTACTGTCCTCACTGTGTATTGATTTGGAATGTCTCACCTCTACCATTTGATGAGTACAAACCCGCCAGTATGAAACCGTAAGTACCTTGGCATGATGAAGTCTGAAATAAACAATTCCCTGCTACGTTAATGGTATGTCTCTACCTGTTTATATATGTATATGATGTGTGGGTGTGTGTGCGTGACCGTGTGTATCTGTCTGAACACCAGCATGGGTAAACTAAATAAGTAACCTTATTTCCATGTATAATCGGAATGAGTCAAGCCCCCTGTTCACAACTTTGACATACATGAACTCATCCCAATCTGTTTGCTCTGTCTTTCCGAGCATATGGTCACTTTGGTGCTACCTTACTATGGCTGTCTATAACTATTTTGCATGGTTGACATTGCAACCTATCTTGGCTGTTATGTCACTTTTGTTACCAGTAGCTTTCGAGACCGTGAAATTTCTGCTGATCTTTAGGGTAATGCAATATGAGTTGATTGGGTTATAATTTGCATTGTGTTAATCACTTATAAACTGCATATGAATACACACTGATTCAAAGTTTCATAAGTTAATTTATTTTTCTGGAATAAAGTGCCCAGTGTGGTTATTGACGGAAAATATTCTGCATGATCATCTGATTTGGCACCATGATTTATAGTTTATGTTTGATAGCTTCTGGTGTGTTAAGCTGATGTTGTGTCATGACGTATTGGTTACTCGTTCACTGTAAGAACCAGCCGATTACATGCGGTATATGTATATACATGTATAAGTTTATGTGTATATGTATGTATAGTATGTTGTGGACTTAATCTAAATGCATGAACAATGGATACATTTTAGTGCATAATAAATACCCAATCAATGTAATCCTTTAAAACTGAGTCAAACAAACTATTTTCCCATCTTGGTAGGACCTCTGTAGTTGTTACTCTTGATCAAGTTGGAAATAGAATCAGGTTCTATATGTTTTATTGACATAAAGCATTGGCTTTAAAATTAGATGTTAGTATGAGATAATAATTGGTTTCTGTGATTTGCAATAGTTCATACTGTTAGGTCAGTCTGCAAAAGTGCGAATTAAATAGATAAATGCACTTCCTACTCATAAGTACCGTGGAGACATTCACTTGGAAATTGCACCATGGTGTTTCTATATGTAGATAAATACATGCAAACTTAAAATTTAATTTAAGCAGAAGTTAGAGTCTTGTTGTGAAACATGGAACACACGCGTGCTTCATTTAAACTAGAACACATGTTTACTGTTTTCTTAATGAAACTTAAATATATGAACAGATTATATATATATATTTTCCTACTTATTGAGCCTTCTTTGAAAATCTAAGCTACTGAAATCGATTTTGTTTATAAACCTGAAATATTAGCATATTGTACAACTTTGTTAAATAAAAACATAGGGTTTTCGCACACTTGGACTAGGCCTAAAAATAGGTGCAAATTGTAATTTTTAGTTTGCTGAGAGTTTTGCAAGATAACTGTTCTCTGTATACTCGAGAATTTGTTCATCTTGCTATGAACGAACGATTGAATTTTTATATGTTTTCTTAAGACTTGCTCAACATATCTTAAGAATATTTTTCTCATTCCCTTTTTCTTTAGACGTGTACATACTGTTGAGGTACAAAAAAATCTCCTCTGTAGTTATTTTCAATAATATCAATGATAATAACATATGTTATGATATAGCCTCAGTCACTGTTTAGTTTTTTTTAACAAACTAGATTATTTATTAGAATGGATGCCATACCTGAATTTTGTCATAAAATTTACACTGACACTGCTCTTAACTTTGATCAAGATAAAGAACATAAACACCACTTGCTTTGTATCATTTTGCACTACCAAAGCCTGGTTCTACAAGTAATTTTTTTCTGTATTGACCTGCATGCACGTGCAATGACCTTTTCGCCGCACTTGTGCTTGTAGTTAGCTTGTTTCACGTGTATTATTCTGCGTCTTTGCAATGAAAACTAGCATATTTTGTGGGATGCTATGTATGGGATGGAGTGTGTGCGCCCTAACTATGCCATGAAAATGTTTGACCGTACCCCTGTTTGATTTACTAGGAGAACCTGAGAGTGACGGCCCTCCCCGCACCATCAGACATTTCCATAAAGATGCGCTATGCCAGTGTCCAACTAGCACGGGACGATCCTCAAAAGAAAGGAATCTGAAACGATGAATCACCAAAGAACCTGTGGTATATCTGTGATAACCACCCATAACCCCCGCACTATATAAGAAATATAATGCGCTGAAAGATGTGCAAGGCTGTCATGGACGATCATCAGAGTTGGTAAACACAAGCGGAACCTGTCGTAAAACTCACTGCGCAAGGATAAAATATAATAGAACATATACAACAGGTAGTAATAGTGAAGCAGAAACACTAGACTTTCATACAACTAGAAAGTAATATCCACAAAATTGGAAATATTGTTTATACAAAGTTGCCTCACTACATCGCTCAGAAAAGAAAACAGCGGAAATCCAATTATTGGCTAGTAGTAAAACTGGTACGTGAGCCTCCTGCTCGCCATCGATCGGCATCGTCGTCCTCACTAAAGCATTACTTGTTACTTAGTCTGCCCATCCACAATCAGATGAACAGCCCATGGTAATAAGAGGATACATAAAACCTTGAGTCAGACAATAGTCTTAGTGAGCGATAAAACAGATAACAAATTAAACAATAAAGTGTATGAGAGGGGATAGATAAACATACTAATCTACCCATGACACCAGAGAAGAACTCAACCTTATCTTCCCCACATCGGACAGTGATAGCCTTTACAATCCATTCAACCAAAGGAACAACAATTCATACATGGAAACCAGAGCAACTATTCAATCATGGAAAAACACACATAACATCCAGATTATATAAGTCTCACATAGAACAACCAATCTTCCATGACCGACTTTGGCTATCACCGTCAATCCTGCTTTGAAACCATCGTTAACCGTATGATGGCCAACCTTGCCATATGTCAAGGGATAATGGTAACCCCAGTTCTAGCATAAATTCCATATGTCCAACCTTGACAACTAGGCCTTTCAATGATACCCAAGGTACTTGATTAGCAACCTTTCGGTCTATTGGGTGCCCCCATCGTACCCCTACTTTGAGCCTGCTAGAACTTACGACAACAATGACTTCTCGGCCTTCGCATCTCTAGTCGTCCAACCTTGACGGCTATTTACTGCTCAAGCGATCTCGAGCAACCATTATCCACCAACCCACGACCTTTGAGTTGTCTACCTATTCGTTGCTTTTCACCAATCAACGAACATATCACATCACTTCGAACATCCCCTTCTGGACTCTTGTCGAAGCCACCACCATCGTTGAACCAACCAACATCTTTGTAAGGTTCAAAGCAATCCATAGCATTATTTCAACACTTCCTAACTTCCCAATTGAACTCACGTTGAAGTCACTTCATCACCGGAAGTGTCTTACCAGAAATAGCTGACCAGAAATGGCAAAAATGGATGAGCAGAAATGGCTGTCCAGAACAGCCCGACCCGAGCCACTTTGGTCCGACCAGACCCCTCCTTTAGTCCCGACCCGACCCCCTTTTGTCCGACCCGACCCACCTTAGTCCGATCCCGAATGGTCCAATCCACTTCAGCCCGATCCAAAATGGTCTGATTCATATTAACCCAATCCAGAGTGGTCCGACCCGACCCCCTTTAATCCGACCCGACCCCCTTTAGTCCGACCCTAGCCAACTTTAGTCCGACCCGAGCCAACTTTGACTTGTCCTCCATGGCAAAATTTGATCCCAACCCGAGCCACATTGGTCCGACCCAAGCCACTTTCTACACATCTTCAATTCTACTCCGATTTCGATCAAAACTTCACCAAACGGCGAATCCGACGAAACCAACTCAACCAAACTCATCAAACACAATCATAAACATATCATAACATTACTAACCTCATGAATATGATGATTACCATAAAAATGATGTAAATCTCACCAATAACCATTAAAATGAACCTATGATCAAAATGAGAGATCTAACTAACATAAACATGTTAAATGACATGAAATTATCGAGTAAAACTTGCTAGATAAGATCATAGGGTGATGCATATGAAAATGAACATGTAATGGTGTAAATCTACGGTAAAACATCCCAATTTGATGAGAAACAAGCACAAACACTCATATACTTCATTGCATTTATGTGAGAGATGTAAATCACTTACCAATTCTCCAAAACAAGCTAAAATGATAGAATTATGAATCCAGACAGCGAGCAATTCAAACCAATCTCCTTGATCCGATGAATTCACTGTTGAAATGATGTAGATCTAGCCTCCAATGGTGTAGATTTATGATTTCCCTCTTTAGGTTTGAATTTTTAATGGTGGAAAGTGTTAGAGGAAGAAGGAGATCAATGCCTTCAAAATGAGAGAATGGGAAAGTAAACTTTTCCCTCCACTCTCACCCCCTATTTATAGTATTCCACCATTCCACTAATGGGCCTCCCCAATTCAGCCCATTAGGCTCTCCAAATTTGAACAGCCAACTGAAAAACCTTAAAACAACGATTTCTCCCAAACCTCTGAGCCAAATCCTTAATGTAACCACTCTACGGAAAGGTAACCATCAATTCCTTTCAATTGGCATAGGTCTCACCCTTTGCTTCGATCCAAGTCAAAAGTTATACCCTGTACAAGGCTGACAGGGGCAAAATGGTTACAAACCAAATTGGTAAAAATTATGGACATGTCTCACATCCCCATAAACAACATATTAAAATATGAGAATGATCCAACCCCCAGAGAATGAAATAAAAATATTTTATGATCTTTTGATATGTAAAATGCGGGCTATTACAATATCTCACAGCGCATGGAATAAAATATAATAACATAACTTGACATAAAACAGGCGAGACAGTGCATAAGCTGAAAACTAAACCATCGTAGCTGCGGAATCCAAGATACAACTTGTGATCCAAACCATCGTTATTACAACTTCAAAATACTGTCTCAAAAGCAAAATAGAAAAGGTACATTACTAATGTAGCGACCCGCATTATACGCACCGAAGCATCATAGAATATTTGTTTCACTTACATGCGAAGCCGTATGGTTGTGTAACTTTGGAAAACGACTATTGGGGTCATTTCCCATGTTCATGATCTTTGACGAATTTTAAATGACCGTTTTTCCCCTAGCGAATCTTGTTTCGTCTATAACTTTTGGTTGGAAAGGAGTTTTGACCTGAAACCACTTCCACTTGATTTGGATGATGTTTTACCTTTCCGTAGAGTAGTCACATTAGCCAAACGGACTTACCGTTTGGGAGATTTGGCTGAAATAAGGTTTAGAAGGTGAAAAACAGCTTAAGCGGGCCTAACTAGGGTAATTAGCGTGTGGGCCCCTAACCCATTTTCGAGATTAGGGTTATGGGGAGGCTGATAGGGTTAGGGAAATCAGTTTTTGTCATTTCTCAGCCACCACTTTTCATCTCTTGAAACCTAGCAATGGCCTTCGCCTTCTAAAATCATCCTTAATCACTTCCAAATCACCTTTTTATCACTAATTAAGCAAATCAACACCAAAACAAGTCAAATTAGCAACAAATCAAAGTTGGAGCTGCTGTGTTGCATTGGAAACCGCCCCAAAACAGTAGTAAAGTTCAGATCTCTAATTCATTTGTGGCTAAGACGGGTGATTTACATTGTTTTTCACTAATTACGACTAATTATGGGTGATTAGTGATAATTAGCGAAATTATGCATGTTAAAATTCTGGAAAATATGTAAAAATTATTAAATATTATTTTAGGCTCTGATAAAAATTTGGGTTAATTTGGATATGTTTTGCTAATCGTATGGTTAAAACATGATTAAGGGGATTAAGGGAAAAATATGGGTTTTGGGTATGTTAGATCTAAAATAATCTATATACTTGATGTTTTGACCTTGTTAATTGATTCTATATGTTACTATGACTGTTTGAATGTTAAGTAATTTGTAGGAAAGTCATAATGGTTGAAAACGCCGTCGTATGGCGAAAATAGATGAGATATTCTCGTTGGAAAATGTGCAGGGTTTCGGATCGGATCGGATAGAAGAACCAGGTAAATAAATTCAAACCGGACCGGAACTTAGCATAAGAGGCTTGGCAAGAAAGAATTCCATTTGCATAAGAATTGGAGTTGGGTTCAGATCAGGAGCAAGGGCGAGGGGATCGGATCGGAAATAGTCAGTAAAAACCGAACCGGGACAGGATTGCAAGCACCAAACCGAACCGGATGTGGGCACCCGAACAGAACGGGAGCTAGATAAAGAAAAGGAGGACCAAACCGAATCAATGACCGCACCGAACTAGGTCTGAACCTCTTCTATTACCGCGCGACGACTCTTCTGAAGACCAACTCCAATTCGACCAAAACCCGAGATGCAAAGGAAGTCCAAATGGGAAGTTGCTACTCAGGATCCAAATGGGGATCAACGAATTAACTTCATGAGTTGGACTTTGCTGCGGGATGGGTGCTAAGGGGTTATTGATGTCTATAGCTTTGACTCACCACTGAGGGACGGATTATTGGCTATGGATCAGTGCAATGAAGTTGTAACGACTTCATGGGGCAGAGTGATCATGGCAGGGCTATGAGCCAGTGCAGTGGAGTTGTCATGACTCCATGCGCAGAGTGGACATAGAAAAGGATTAGTGGCTATGGATCAATGCAGTGGAGCCGTCATGAGTCCATGGGGCAGAGTGATCGTAGCAAAGAATTGGGTGATCAAAGTGGTAGATATCTTATGCTTTACGCACTGAGTGAGAGATGCGAGGATGATTGCTATGTTTGATGTTTGCTATCACCATGACATACACACCCCTCTGCATTATTTTCACACCATGTGTTAGTGTCACCTTAGAGTATTGTACATCCTGTTGTGCTAAATCTTTGGTTGCCGGTCCAGGTTCAGGTATGGTTATGTATACCTATTTATTGTTCTGTTTTTCGCTGCTTATCGCTAATACCAGACTTTTGTCTGACCCAGAGTTTTATGTCTCTTCTTATTACTCTGGGTGCTCTTAAATGAGCATATTAGAGACAGGTTAGCTAGTTATGCACAAGTAGCTGTCCGGAGATGAGATGGAGGCTTACCGTATCATTTCCATATATTCTTCCTCTGTTGTTGCTGGTCACTACATTGGGCATTAGTAGTGTATCTTCCTATTTTGCTTTAGAGACAGTTTTAAAAGTTGTAATAAAGAAGGTTTGGATCATAAGCTATATTGGTAATTTTCCGCTGCTATGATGGTTTAGTTTTCAGCTTATGTACTGTCTCACCTGTTTTATATCAAGTTTTGTTATTATTATATTTTGTTCCATGCGTTGTGAGATATACTACATGTTCTTTTATGATTCATCGTCTTCTTTCTTTTCTTTTGATGATCGTCCCATGCTTGTTGGGCATTTGTACAGCGCGTTTCGAGGGAAATGTCGACTAGTGCGAGGGGGGGTCACACTTGGTATCTAAGCTCTAGGTTGCATAGTTAACCTAGGGGAAGACATCAAGGAGAGATAGTATACGTGTATGAGAGCGCGTATTGGTTATATTTTGGTTTTCAAAAGCTATACACATATATATATACTATTAGTAAATTTTAGGATGAAGTCGCATTGCACTGGCACCACTATGGAGATGGTTAATCGTTTTCTCTTTACAGATTGAACGATGAGCCGATATATGAGGAATACTGATTCAGGAGCCAATAATAGGAATGTCCCTGACATGAGGGCAATGTTTACTACCTTCATGCAAGAGATGTTCAGGGAGCAGCTCCTAATGCTGTAAATAGTGGTGGTGTAATGGTGTAGGCGCCTAGGGTCGATTTCGCCAAGCTCTGTAAGGACTACACTAGTCTTGGTGGGAAGCCATTCCACGGAACAAAATCGACTAACGAAGTTCATGATTGGCTTGATAGTTGTGAGCGTATCGTCGAGGATCTGGGAATCGAAGACGCGATGAAGAGAAAGCTAACATCCCGCCAGCTACAAGGACGGGCTATGAATTGGTGGAATGCTATTAAGGCTGCAACCCTTGAGATCAAGTTACTTGGGATCAGTTAAAGACCTGATTCAGTGATAAGTGTATCCCAGCTGCCTAGAAGTCAGAATTGTTTAGGAAGTTCTTGGAGCTTAAACAGAATGGTAGGGCAGTCTCAGAATATATTGCTGAGTTTGATACTTTATCGAAGTATGGATTACCTCTTATCGATAATGTCGTGAAGAAGAACGGGAAGTTCATAACCGGTTTAGATCAGTACTTAGGAGAAAGGCTTATAAAACATATCAATGAGACTTTTGAATCGATTGTTGGGAAAGCATTGAGATCAGAGAGCCTTTATCCTAAGCCCAAGACTGAAGTCGTTGTTGCATCTGCAGAGGGGCTAAAGCTGCAAGCACGCGGTGGAGGCAAGAATAATTCTCAGAATAAAAGGAAGCAGAGTCAAACCAAGGATGGTCAGAAAGAGAAGGACAGGAAAGATGTAGAGTGCTTTAGCTGTTGCAAGTAGAGCCACTTACTAAATAATGTCGAGCAAAGCCAGCGGACAGGAAGTGCTTCAATTGTGGTCAAGTGGGACATCACAAGTAAAAATGTCCATAACCTCCTAAAGAGAAGAAGATTGTGAAAGCATATGCTATCAATGTTGTTCCCTCTTCGTCAAATGCCCCAACTGCAGCGGAGAAAGGAAAGAATTCAAGGTATGCTTTCTATTTATGATGTTCCTGTTCGAGTATTGTTTGATACCGGAGATTCCCGTTCCTTCATATCTAGTGACCTGGTAGATAGGTTGGGATTGGAACCCGAGATTGTCGATAGACCTTTAGTTGTGACGAACCCAATCGGTGGTTCGACTAGCCTTAGTATGATTTGTCGTAATTTGGCTCTATTGAGTCATGGATGTATGTTTGCTTATGATTGCTTTTTTTGGGCTTTACTGGGTTTGGCATTATTTTGGGAGTCGATTGGCTCAAAAGGTATGGGGTGGTGTTAGGTTATGAGGGATTTTCGGTGACTATTAGGGCGGATGATGGACGGAGTGTAGTGTTTGGTGGCCTACCTAGTGATGAGGTGATGGCTAGTTTTCTAAATTCCCTTGACATCCCGGAGGACGAGTTATCATGGGTTCCCATTGCTGGCCAGTATCCGGATATCTTCAAGGAAGTGACCGGACTTCCACCACACCAAGAGATTGAGTTCCATATTGATTTAGTGAAAGATGCCAGACCTATAGTGATGCCATCATCGTATGGCACCAAGGGAGCAGTGAGAGCTCGGGGTGCAAGTAAGCGACCTTTTGAAGAAGGGATTTATCCGAAGAAGTGTTTCCGAGTGGGGAGCACCAGTTGTATTTGCCACTAAGGCAGATGGTTCCCTTCATTTATGCGTGGACTATCGCGAGTTGAATAAAGTGACTAAGAAGAATAAGTATCCTCTTCCATGGATAGATGACCTGTTTGATCAGCTGGAAGGAGCAAGAGTGTTCTCCCAGTTGGACCTCACGATAGGATTTCATCAGCTCCGGGTAGAAGCCGAGAGTATTCCTAAAACGACATTTCGGATGCCGTCTAGATTCTATGAGTGGTTGGTCATGCCATTCAGGTTGACCAATGCACCGACATACTTTGTGGATCTCATGAATAGGGTATTTAGGGATCAACCGAATAAGTTTATTCTTGTGTTCGTGGACGATATCCTTGTTTACTCGAGGACAGAGGAAGAACACAAGGAACATTTGAGGACAGTGATGGAGGTGTTGAGGAAACACCAATTGAAAGCGAAGTTTTCTAAGTGTCACTTCTGGAGAGGGGAAGTGAGGTTCTTGGGCCATGTTGTTTCAGAGAATGGTATCGCCGTTGATCCTGCGAATGTGGCTACGGTACAGGATTGGTCTACGCCCAAGAATGCAACGGATGTGAGAACTTTCTTGGGATTATCTGGATATTATCGTAAGTTCATCCAGAACTTCTCCAAGATAGCGGCACCATTAACTCAGTTGACCAAAAAGAATCAAGCATTCGTCTGGGATGAAAAGTGTGAGTATGCATTTAAGGGTCTAAAAAAAAAGTTGACGTCTGCACCAGTGTTAGTTATTCTTAAGGGGAACGATAAGATGATGGTATACATGGACGTCTGTGGTACCGGACTAGGTGATGTATTAATGCAAGGAGGTAGGGTTGTAGCTTATGCTAGTTGCCAACTGAATCCGCATGAGAAAATGTATCCTACCCATGATTTGAATTGGCAACGATTGTATTCGCGTTGAAGATGTGGAGACATTATCTCTTGGGAGAATGGTTCGAGTTGTTTACCAATCATAAGTCATTAAAGTACCTTCTCTATCAAAAGGATTTGAATCTTCATCAGCGAACATGGTTAGAGTTCTTGGCTTCCTACGATTTCGATATCGCATATACACCAGGAAAGAGCAATGCGGTAGCTGATGCCATGAGTAGGAGACATGCCAGTTTAGGGGCTATGTTTCTGGAATGGAAGCAACTGAAATATATCGCTGGGTATGTTTTCGGACCAAAGTGCGAATTGGATCTAGAGATGTTAGCAAGTTTGATGAACCCACTTTGATTGAGCGGATTGGTTCCAGTCAGAGGGACGATCCTAATGTATTAGAAATCATCTCCAAGTTAAAGATAGGCATCGACGAGGAGATGAATAAGTATGGGCTTGATCAAGAAGGATAGCTTCGTAAGAATGGGAGACTGGTTGTACCCAACGTAAATGGATTGAGAGATGAAGTGCTCAGAAAGTGTCATCACTCGAAATTGACGAGACATGAAGCAGACCCACTAATGGGAAGGGATGAAGAGAGATGTTGGGAAGTTTATATCCAAATGCATGAACTGACAGTTAGTTAAAGCCGAGCAAAAGAATCCTAGTGGTTTGTTACAACTATTGGAAATTCCCGAATGAAAATGGGAACAAGTCTCAATGGATTTCATTGATGGTTTACAAAGGACTAGATCAGGTCATGACAGTATTTGGGTGATTGTGGATCGATTAACCAAAAGTGCAAGGTTTATACCAGTCAAGTCGAATAGAACAACACCTAAGTAAGAAGAACTGTATATGAAGTGGGTAGTGAGATTTCATGGAATACCTAAAAGTATTGTGAGTGATTGAGATCCGTTATTTACTAGTGGGTTTTGGAAGAGCTTACAAGAGGCTTTAGGGTCAAAATTGTATCTCAGTACCGCATATCATCCTCAAACCGACGGTCAAACAGAGATGGTGAATCGTGTATTAGTAGATCTCTTGAGAGCATGTATACTGGATTTTGGAGGTTCATGGGATGACCATTTGCATCTGGTTGAGTTCGCATACAATAATAGCTATCAGTCTAGTATCGGTATAGCCCCATTTGAATCTTTGTATGGAAGACCGTGCAATTCACCATTATGTTGGTTGGAAACGATGAGAAGTTTGTGCTTGGGCTGGATGTAATAAGAGAAACTTCAGATAAGGTCAAGGTTATTCAACAGAGAATGAAGGCTGCTCAAGATAGGCATAAAAGTTATGCTGATAAAAGACGAAGAGATTTGAAATTCTCCGTTGGCGACCTAGTATTCATCAAGATCTCCTCATTAAAGAGTGTGATTCGTTTTGGTAATAGAGGTAAGTTAGCACCACGGTTTGTTGGTTCATTCCCAGTTCTCGAACAAGTTGGGAATTTGGCATATAAAGTTGGATTACTAGACAAGATGGCAAGAGTTCACAACGTATTTCATGTTTTCCAGTTAAGGAAGTTCGTGCATGACCCAGATATGACTATTTCACCAGATCAGTTAGATGATATCAAAGTAGAACCCGAGGTGGTTGGGAACCGCAGGACGATCCGTTTTTTTGAGCACGATACGAAGCAACTTCGAAGGAAGGCGGTGAAACTGATCAAGGTTCAGTGGGGGCAAGAATGAGAATGACTGTACTTGGGAAACAGAGAAGAGCATAAGGAAGTCGCGTCCAGAACTCCTTGCCTGGTAATATTTTAATAGCGATAGTTATTCCCTTGTTAGTAAACCACATGCTAGGATAGACTTGTTGTGTCATGATGTTTGTTTGATTATTTATAAATGATTGTTAGGCATGCGGGACCCGCTGTATGTTTTAATTAAGGAATTTCGGGGGTGAAATTTCTTAAGGGGGGAAGAATGTAACGACCTGCATTCTACGCACCAGAGGATCGTAGAATATTTGTTTCACTTACTTGCGAAGCCGTATGGTCGTGTAACTTTGGGAAACGACTATTGGGGTCATTTCCCATGTTCACGATCTTTTCCCAATTTTAATGAGCATTTTGCCCTTGGAGAATCTTGTTTCATCTATAACTTTTTATTGGAAAGGAGTTTTGACCTGAAACCACTTCCATTGGATTCAGATGATGGTTTGCCTTTCTGTACAGTGGTCACATTAGCTAAACGGACTTATTGTTTGGGAAATATGGTTGAAATAAGGTTTAGAAGATGAAAAACAGCTTAACTGGGCCTGATTAGGGTAATTAGCATGTAGGCCCATAACCCATTTAGGGATTAGGGTTATGGGGAGGCTGATAGGGTTAGGGAATTTAGTTTTTGTCATTTCTCAGCCGCCACTTTTCATCTGTTGAAACCTAGGAATGGCCTCCACCTTCTAAAATCATCCTTAATCACTTCAAAATCACCTTTTTATCACTAATTAAGCAAATCAATGCCAAATCAAGTCCAGTCAGCATCAAATCAGAGTTGGAGTTGCTGTGTTGCATTGGAAACCGCCCCAAAAAAGTAGTAAAGTTCAGATCTATAATTCATTTGTGGCTAAGGTGAGTGGTTTGCTTTGTTATTTCACTAATTAAGGCTTATTAGGGGTGATTAGTGATAATTAGCGAAATTATGCATGTTAAAATTCTGGAAAAACATGTAAAAAAAATTAAATATTATTTTAGGGCTCTGATAAAAATTTGGGTTAATTTGGATATGTTTTGCTAATCATATGGTCAAAACATGATTAAGGGGATTAAGGGAAAAACATGGGTTTTGGGTATGTTAGATCTAAAATAATCAATATACTTGATGTTTTGACCTTGTTGATTGATTCCATATGTTACTATGACTGTTTAGAATGTTAAGTAATCTTGTGGGAAAGTTAGAATGGTTGAAAACGCCGTTGTATGGCAAAAATGGACGAGATATGCTCGCTGGAAAATGTGCAGGGTTTCGAATCGGATCAAATTATAGGGCTCAAATCGGATAGGAGAACCGGGTAAAGAAATTCGAACCGGATCAGAACTTGGCATAAGAGGCTTGGCAAGAAGGAAGGCCATTTGCATAAGAATTGGATTTGGGTTCGGATCGGGAGCGAGGGCGAGGAGATCCGATCAGAAATAGTGAGTACAAACCGAACCGGGACAGGATTGCAAGCACTGAACCGAACCGAATCTGATGAGGGCACCCAAACCGAACGGAGGCTGCAGCAAGAAAAGAAGGGCCGAACCGAATCAATGATCGCACTGAGTCCAGGACCACCGAACCGAACTGGATATCGAGGCCGAACCGAACCGGGTCTGAACCTCTTCTACTACCGCGGGACGACTCTTCTGAAGACCAACTCCAATTCGACCAAAACCTGATATGCAAAGGAAGTCCAAATGGGAAGTTTTAACTTAGGATCCAAATGGGGATCAACGAGTTAACTTCATGAGTTGGACTTTGCTGTGGGACGTGTGCTAAGGGGTTATCTATGTTTATAGCCTTGACTCACCACTGATGGACGGATTATTGGCTATGGATCGGTGCAGTGAAGTTACCATGACTTCATGGGGTAGAGCGATCATAGCAGGGTTATGAGCACATGCAGTTGAGTTGTCATGAATCCATGGGGCAGAGTGGACATAGTAAAAGATTAGTGGCTATGGATCAGTGCAGTGGAGCCGTCATGAATCCATGAGGCAGAGTGGACATAGAAAAGTATTAGTGGTTACAGATCAGTGCAGTGGAGCCGTCATGATTCCATGGGGAAGAGTGATTGTAGCAAAGAATTGGGTGATCAAAGTGGTAGATATCGTATACTTTACGCATTGAGTGAGAGATGTGAGGATGATTTCTATGTTTGATGTTTGCTATCACCATGACATGCATACCCCCTCCCTGTTTTTTTCACACCATGTGTTAGTGTCGCCTTAGAGTATTGTACATCCTGTTGTGCTAACTTTTGGTTGCAAGTCCAGATTCAGGTATGGTTATGTATACCTGTTATTGTTCTGTTTTGCTGCTTATCGCTCATACCAGACTTTTGTCTGATCGAGAGTTTTAAGTCTCTTCTTATTACTCTAAGTGCTCCTAAACGAGTAAACTAGAGGCAAGTTTGCTGGTTATGCACGAGTAGATGCCCGGAGACGAGCAGGAGGCTTACACGTATCATTTCCATATATTCTCCCTGTGTTGTTGCTGGTCACTACTTTGGGAATTAGTAGTATACCTTCCTATTTTGCTTTAGAGATAGTTTAAAAGTTGTAATAAAGATGGTTTGGATCATAAGCTGTATTCGGAATTTTCCGCTGCTATGATGGTTTAGTTTTCAGCTTATGTACAGTCCCGCCTATATTATATCAAGTTTTGTTATTATTATATTTTGTTCCATGCGTTGTGTGATACACTACAGGTTCTTCGATGATTCATCGTCTTCTTTCTTTTGTTTTGATGACCGTCCCGTGCTGGTTGGGTGTCTGCACAGCGCATTTCGGGGGAAATGTCGGCTGGTGCGGGGAGGGCTGTCACAACTAATTCCCAAAGTTGTGACCAACAACAACACAGGGAGAACATATGTAAATAGTACGTAGAAGCCTCCTGCTCATCTCTGGACAACTACTCATGCATAACCACCTAACCTGTCTCTAGTCTGCTCGTTTAGAAGCACCAATAGTAATAAGAAGAGACATAAAACTCTGGGTCAGACAAAAGTCTGGCATGAGTGATAGCAGCAAAATAAAATAATAACAGGTATAAATGATCATACCTGAACCTGGACCTGCAAACAAAGAGTTAGTACTAAAAGATGTACAGTACTCTAAGGTAACACTAACATAAAGTGTAAAATGGGAGTGTGCATGTCATGGTGATAGCGAACATCAAGCATAACAATCACCCTCACATCTCTCACTCAGTGTGTAAAGTATACGATATCCACCACTTTGTTCACCAAATCTTTTGCTACGACCACTTTTCCCTTAGAAGTCTTAATGACCCAATTGCGCTGGTCCATAGCCACTAATCCTTTACTATGGTCACTTTGCCCTTGGGAGTCTTAGTGATCCCATTGCACTGATCCATAGCCATGCTAAAATCACTTTGCCCTTGGGAATCTTAATGACCCCATTTGCGCTGATCCATAGCCTCTAATACATCTCCTCGCGGTGAACCAAAGCTACAGATATCGATAACCCCTTTGCACACGTCTCACAGCAAAGCCCAACTCTGGAAGTTAACTCGTTGGTTCCCATTTGGATCCTGAGTAATAACTTCCCATTTGGACTTCCTTTGCATCTCGGGTTTTAGTCGATCTTTAGACGAGTTCACGATTGTCATCACATAGCTCCAATCCAGTTCGGTTCATGATGCCCCATCCGAGTAGGTTCGTGATCATCATATGGGTTCGGGTCATGATCACCCCACCGGGTCGGGTCGGGTTTCTTCGCCCAGGTCGGTTCAGTTCGTGGGTGCCAGCTTCGGTTCGGGTCGTGGCATCTCACCGGGTCGGGTCGGTCGTGCTCTTCGGATCGGGGTCGGGTCTCCACCAGTTCATGCTTCCTCATCGATTCATGATTAGCGGTTTGGGTGACCTTTTGGCTCGAGCGGCGGCTCATGGGGCTCTTTAGGTGAGTGGGTCGGTTCGTGAGACCCTATCCGGGTCAGGTCATGGCACGTAGGTCATGAGCGGGTCGGTTCGGGGTTCATGACCCGATCCGATTTCCTACACTTCTTACAGCAAGCTATTTACGTCACACGATGGCGTTTTCGACCATTTTAACTTTCTAATGCAATCATAGAACATATCAAACAGTAGTAACAACATATGGGTTCAATCAAAAGCATTAAACATCAATCATTATGAGTTATTTTGATCAAACATATCCAAAAAGCATGATTTTCCCCTTAATCCCCTTAACCATGTTTAACCATACGATTAGAAAACTTAATCCTAATTAACCCAAATTTATATCAGTGGCATAAAATAATATACTAGAATTTTTCATATTTTTCCTTATTTTTCTGATTCATAATTTCGCTAATTATCAATAATCACCCCTAATTAGCTGTAATTACTGAATAAACATGCTAATCGCTCACCTTAGCCACAAATAAATTATAGGTCTGAAAATATCTCTTATTTGGTTTGAATCCCAATGCAACACAACTGCTCTACCTCCAATTTGATGTTAATTTGCCTTCATTTGATGTTGATTAGCTTATTTTGTGATTAGGAAGTGACTAGGGATGAATTTTGAAGGTGGAAGCCATTACTAAGGTTAGAGGAAGGTAAGTGGTGTTTGGAAAAATGAAAATGAATCATCCTCTAACTCTTTTATGCCCTCCCATAACCCTAATCCCGAAATGGGTTATGGGCCTAACCACTAATCACCTAATTAAGCCCGGTTAGGCTGTTTTTCCATCTACAAACCTTGTTTCAGTCATATCTCCCAAATGTAAGTCCGTTTGATTAATATGACCACTCTTCGGAAAGATAAACCATCATCTGAATCCAATGGAAGTGGTTCCAGGTCAAAACTCCTTACCAATCAAAAGTTATAGGCAAAAAAAGATTCGTTAGGGGCAAAATGGTGATTTAAAATTTGGCAAAAATCGTGAACATGGGAAATGACCCCAATAATCGTTCCTCAAAGTTACACGACTATACGACTTCGTATGTGAGTGAAATAAATATCCTATGATCCTCTGATGCATAGAATGTTGGTCGTTACACTCTCCCCCCTTAAGAAATTTCGCCCCCAAAATTCCTTAACCGAAACATATAGTGGTTCCCCGCATGCCTATCAGCCATTTACAAACAATCGAACATACATAATAACACAACAAATGTAACAACCCGTATTTTCAATAACCTGTTATAACATAAATGGAGGCAGAATTAAACTGTAAAATCTGAATAAAGGGAAACGGGCTATGCCATTGCGTTCGTCTCGGAAAAATACGCGAAATAGAGTCCGAGTTTTCGAAAATCGGAGTCTGTATGACCAAGATATGGCCTCGCGAAGTTTCACGAAAAATTCCCAAATTAAAGCATACTTAATTAAGTGAAATGGGTTGCGCAGAGAAATATATATATATATTGATATATATATATATATAATTGAAAATTAGATAAATAAATATGCAAAAATGTTCAAAACAGCGAATTGGGAAAGGGGAATAACCGAACCGGCCGATTTTTGAGGTCGACCCGAGCTTGCTGGGTCGACTGGGGGTTAATCCAGGGTGTTTGGCTGTCAACCCGTGGGCCGATTCGCTCAAATGCAGATTTTGCATTTGGATGGTTCTCATGGTTCATCTTTAATCTAAAGGCCCTAGATGGTTCCTACACTTGACTTCTTCCCCAAGACATGCTTTGATGGCTTGGATTGAATCTAGGTTTAATCCTATGGCCTAAAACACTTGCCTAATCTATAAATAAGACCCTAACCTATCCTAAATCCTCATTATTCATTCATGCAACTAAACTATGGCAAAATTTTACCTCTCATGGCCTCCACTCTCTTCATAAAATTTCTAAATGGTTTCTATGAGAGATTTTCCATGCATACAAGTGTTTTCAAGCTTGTATGAGTGTCATTAGCTTGCATTCAAGTCAAGTTTCTATCTTTGCATCGTAAAGCAAGGGTTTTGATCATTTTGGCTCAAGGGTTTTTATGTTAGAGCTTGCATTTTAGGTCTATTTGATTGCATAAGGGCTTTGTCATATCTTTTGTGCCTTCATAGCAATGTAAGCCCTTTCCCTACTCTTAGATATTAACTATGAAGTTAAACGTTCATGTTGCAAGTTTGGGTTTGATCATTGAGTATGATACATGCTATCATGTCATGCAAGTTTATGAAGTCATTATCTTGATCTTGTGAGCTAAAAGCTACAACCTTTATGTTGAAATGTTGCATTAGGCAACATGAGAACCCTCATAACCTTTATGTCAACTTGCATATGAAGTCATAACCCTTATATGATGATATATGCGAGTAACTAGTCATCATTCCATATCTTTTGTCACCATGATTCGCTTATGTGCCAAGTTTGGGTTTATGCATGTTTTGAGGCTTAAGAATGTAACATGCAAGTTAATGAACACATTTGTGCCTCATTTGCCACCATGATTAACTTGTGGCTTAATATCCATTTTTGTCATGCCTTTGCCAAGTCTCTTCTTTTAATCCATTACGTTGTCGCGAACGTATATGCGAGTTTAAAAGCGTTGGGTTATGTTATGGGTAATTTCTAATGACATGAAAATACAACTTGAAAACATGACTTGAAATATAACATGGAAGTTGACATGTAAGTATGCATAAAAACATAAGCTTGGGAATTTACCTATTAAGTTAGGTCTACCCTTTGGGAATTTACCTATTAAGTTAGGTCTACCCAAATGCTTGAAAACTTGTAACATGTTTTGGGAAACATGATGGACATGACACTTAGATAATATAAGTGTGGCCAACTCGAGATTGAGTTGAGTTTGCAACGTAAAATTACCCGGAACTGACCGGCCTAACTAGTAGTTGCAAACAATAGGACCCAATGTGAGAAGTTGGTCATGTTGTGCTTGAACCCGAGGTTAGACCAAGTTGTGGTGTAAAGCTACCCGGAACCGACCGGCTTAACTAGTAACCACAACAAAGTCTAATGTGAGAGGTGAAGGTGCATTAAGTAATTAATGCCACATGATAGGGTTAAGTTAATTTGATTAATGACTCTTAACCAAATATGACATGGACAAATGGGTTAAGTAATTTGATTAGGCTAATGATACTTAACAAAACATGACAAGGTTGGGTAGGTTAAGTAACTTGATTTGCCTAATGACACTTAACCATTTTTATATGACTAGTGGATGGGGTTAAGTTAACCAACACTTAATCAATCCAACGCGATAACTTGGTAAGGTTAAGTAAGTTTTCTTAATGACGCTTAACCAAAAAATACGGTTAACGAATGGGGTTAAGATTAGACTCAACTAGTCTAAACATGGAAATCGGATGGGGTTAAGTTAGCCTAGACTTAATTAATCCCACTTGGTAGTTTAATGGGGTTAAGTTAAACACTTAACTAATCAAAACGTGATGAATTGATGTGGTTAAGTGACCTATACTTATCCAATCTAACTCGTTAATTTATTGTGGTTAAGTTAACCAATACTTAACCAATATAACGTGAAAACATGATAAGGCTAAGTCACGAATCGCTTGAATACACTTGACCGATTTGACTAAGTAAATTGATAGGGTCAAGTTAATATATACTTAACCAATCTAGAATGATAATTGGACGAGGTTAAGTCGTGAATTGCTTAATATACTTAACCAACTTGAGCATGGTTTGTAGGGTTAAGCCTTGAACTTGGATACTTAGCCAATTTTGACAGGATTTGTAGACGGGTTAAGTCATGAACTTAAGTGACACTTAATCCATTATGTAAACCCTAGTTCTGAGGATTAGGTGGATAACCGTAGTTAACAAGGATAACGGGAACAATGCTAAGTGGTAAACCTTAGTTGAAGAATAACTAAGTAATGATTCTTAGTCAAGGAAGTTTAGACCAGTTCATAGATAGATGAGTAACCTAATACGGTAGGTCATCGTTTAAGTATACGAGTAGGAGCAAGTATCTGATTTGGATAACGGCTCCAGCGAACTGGGTAACGAAGCAGCGGCTTCGGGGAACGTGAGGGTATTCTTGGTATCCCTCTATGAGCTGCCAGGTGATTATACTAGGCTCATGAGAGGTTAAGGTCTGCGTTAGAAGAACCAAGAGTATGCCTTGGTTGCTATACGAGCGACCTAAAGACGGGGATGGATAGGGGATAGTCGACGATACACGGTCGTACCCTAGATAGCATTTCGTCAGGCTACCTACCATCTTTGGTCAAGCGTGTACGTACGGAAAGGCAGAGAACACCCAATAGACCATAATTGCTATCTAATCATGGTTGCGGTAAGGCTTGGATGTGGGTTGGCCAGTGTTGTGTTCTCATACAGGATTTATCCTGTCTTGTCTTTCACTAGTTGAGGGAGTGGTCTCGTGGGACCATAGCCACGTATAGGAAAAAACAGACCTTAGCATCTGCATCGGCAGATAAATTGAAAGCTCCCGACCGAGTCCTGTATTTCCTGGTCTGCCCTGTGACAGGACTCGGATGGCACGATGTGATACATGTGCATACAGTCATGGAAAAACGATTCACGATATATGCGTGGGAAAAAGGGCGCGGTTGGCGGTTAGCGTAATCCCTAGTGGCCCTAGGTGGTTGAACCCAAACCGAGATACGAAAACGTGCAATAGGTAAGCATAATCCCTAGTAGCCCTAGGTAGCATAAGTCCTAGTTGTACAAACGATAATTCATGTTGGAAGACCCTGGCTAGGTTTAGGGTAACAGTCCAAACCGATCTTAAGGATCATGGAACTATGTTAAAGTAATATAGAATCTCATGGGAAAGCCCGTATGGTCTACGGCAAGGGACTGAACGTTTACATGGAATAAAACATACAAGTTGAGTAACCTATATATACGATATATTAGGTTGACATGGACCATTACACGACTTTTGAGTGAGGGTCATTCTTGGTTAACACATGACACGGTGGGGATACTAGTACGGTAGGTGCAGAGCTAAAATACAGGATAGATATCACGGGGCGTTATACGTGACAGATATCTTGGGGATATTATACTTGATAGAAACCTGACGATGTGATACCTTGTTTTATCTTGACATCGTAATTTATCATGACACCTTAGTTTATCTGAGTTCAGTAGTTCATCCTGTTATTTTGATTTAGCTTATCTATCTTGTTATCATGCTTATGTTCATCTCAGTTTCTCATGTCAGTTAACTTTACTAGTTTTTATGCTAATAGTAGATAGGGCTTACTCAGTCTTTTTGACTGACCCGTTTTGTTTCGCCTCTTTTCTTCCGTTTCCCCCCAGGTTACAGGGAGGAAATACTGTTGTTTAGTTCGGACTTCTTCCGCTTGAAGGTCATCACGGATGGCTTGGACTTTTCTTGGCTAATGGCTACTTTACTGTTTTTACTTGGGGAATAATTTATGAAAATGTCTTTATGCTTCTTTACTATTGCAAGACAGGTTTTGATGTACTCTGATGTAAAAGGCTTTAGACCTTATTTATTCATGTTATGAAAGTTTGATTTTACTTCCGCTATTTTATATGTTCTGTCTTGTGATATTTCTGTGCATGTTTACCAATAATGCCCCTCTAAAGCTAGTGCATTCCTTTGCGAGTGACCCTAGCGGAGGCGGGGTGTTACACGTGGTATCAGAGCAGAAGGTTACCAGACTGGGCAAAAGTTTTTTAAAGACCTTCTGAAAACTATTTGAAAAAAAAACCGTTTACAAAGAAGCATTTTTCAAGAAAATTTTCTTTTAAAAGAAAAAGGCTATTCCCCAAAGGCCATTAGCACTATCCTTGTTTCCTTAATTGAGTCTCTTTTCCTTTCTTTCCTCCATCTGTAGTCACAGTAGTTTTAACTGCGACTAGTCTTTTCTACCTACGAAAGTGCTTTCCATACGATGGAGGTGGTTCTCGAGAGACTAGTGGCCGCGTTATAAGAAAGGATCGTGAGAAAGAATGATAAAGGATACGAGCTTAAGGATGAGCAACTTGTTGGTATGGCTTAACCCATAACGAAAAAGTATCTTTGGTATGGTGAAACGGGACAGATAGTTAAGTATTGTGGGACAAGGACAAGATCATCGTGAAGATAATTGTATACCCTCACTAGAGTACCTGAGTAGGGGGATAACATCCTTGTTGAAGATCTAGTTATTCTTTTCTATCATCCCGCCAAGACTTTGTTTTGATCCCCGCATCATTTAAGTCCGCTTCGGTAGTTGAGTCTCTGCACCTTAAGTACTAGCGTAATAGAGAATCCCATTTTTGTCTCAAAGTCCTATTGGAGAATCAGTCCATTTATACATGACTTGTTTGGATTTGGGAATGTCTATGCCAAGTGTTGAGTTTGGAAATAATGCTTATGTTTATAAGCTATGGATGGATTCTAGGGATGAAGTGGTTATCCAGTAGGGGGTGCCACTCTCGGTTTTGATAGGAGGGTAGTTAGACCTTTTGACTAGCCTTGGTAATGCCCTCGAAGTATCGGGTAACCTTTTTGAGGTTCTGTCATGACTAGTTACTTAGAATCCCTTGATGCCTTTATTGGAAATTTGAAGCCCGATCGAGTGGTGTTCGCCAATAAGACGGATGGTTTACTTCATTTATGCATGGGTTATAGAGATCACCCTAGTAAGTGCGCATGATAACCTGATTGACATCTGTTTACTTTCAAGAGAAAGTTCTTCTACATGGAATGCCTTATAGTATATAAACGAGATCCAAGATTCACTAGTGAATTTTGGAAAGCTTGCATGAGATCATGAGTACGCAGTCATGTTTGCGTCAAGTATTCTAGGAAAAGGATAAGTGCAAGTGGAACGAGAGGCGACGAAGAAATGAGTTCCAGCTCATGTTATGGAAACAGGAATAAGAAGCTACAAAATCGCGAAGTTAAAAGACGACTTTGATGGTCAAAGACTAGATATGCGCATGATATCTCTTTTTGGGAGTATATCCTTGATCCTTGTTTTCTGTAGAGCTTACTTGTAGGCTATCTTTTGTGGACATCCTCTCGGTCCTATTCTCCGTTACAAACCCTGTAAGGAGTTTGTCCTGTTTATCTTCTCGACCCTATTTCAGGGAATTCTAGGTAGAACCCTATGGATGTAAACATGTATTTGAAACATGTTATGATTGATATGGTTGCAAGTGGTTGCAAGTGGTTGCTCGTGGATGCGCGAATACACATTAGATACTAGCTCGACTCGGTCACATTTCATATTGCATATGCACGAGTATTTATACTTGTTTATGGATGAAATCGAATGTATTATCATGCGGTTGTTGCATATGAATGAATGATTGTGCACGCATATAGTATCTATATGACTAGGACTATTTGCATACATGTTGGATTCATGGCACTATACATATTTTGCATTAGAAAGATTATACAGGCCTGATCATTAGCATTAGCTAAGGAACATGTACACACACGTTTTGCATATATTCATACAACATTAGAAATCATCTAAGGACAATGGTTGCTTGTGGATGATGTTTTGAGTAGATGGATGATGGATGGTAGGATATGTTCTTCCTAACTTGGAGATTTCGGGGACGAAATCCTAAAAGGTGGGGAGAATGTAACAACCCGTATTTTCAATAACCTGTTTTAACATAAATGGAGGCAGAATTAAACTGTAAAATCTGAATCAAGGGAAGCGGGCTATGCCATTGCGTTCGTCTCGGAAAAATACGCGAAATAGAGTCCGAGTTTTCGAAAATCGGAGTCCGTATGACCAAGATATGGCCTCGCGAAGTTTCACGAAAAATTCCCAAATTAAAGCATACTTAATTAAGTGAAATGGGTTGCGCAGAGAAATATATATATATTGATATATATATATATACAATTGAAAATTAAATAAATAAATATGCAAAAATGTTCAAAACAGCGAATTGGGAGAGCGGAATAACCGAACCGGCCGATTTTTGAGGTCGACCCGAGCTCGCTGGGTCGACTGGGGGTTAATCCAGGGTGTTTGGCTGTCAACCCGTGGGCCGATACGCTCAAATGCAGATTTTGCATTTGGATGGTTCTCATGGTTCATCTTTAATCTAAAGGCCCTAGATGGTTCCTACACTTGACTTCTTCCCCAAGACATGCTTTAATGGCTTGGATTGAATCTAGGTTTAATCCTATGGCCTAAAACACTTGCCTAATCTATAAATAAGACCCTAACCTATCCTAAATCCTCATTATTCATTGATGCAACTAAACTATGGCAAAATTTTACCTCTCATGGCCTCCACTCTCTTCATAAAATTTCTAAATGGTTTCTATGAGAGATTTTCCATGCATACAAGTGTTTTCAAGCTTGTATGAGTGTCATTAGCTTGCATTCAAGTCAAGTTTCTATCTTTGCATCATAAAGCAAGGGTTTTAATCATTTTGGCTCAAGGGTTTTTATGTTAGAGCTTGCATTTTGGGTCTATTTGATTGCATAAGGGCTTTGTCATATCTTTTGTGCCTTCATAGCAAAGTAAGCCCTTTCCCTATTCTTAGATATTAACTATGAAGTTAAATGTTCATGTTGCAAGTTTGGGTTTGATCATTGAGTATGATACAAGCTATCATGTCATGCAAGTTTATGAAGTCATTATCTTGATCTTGTGAGCTAAAAGCTACAACCTTTATGTTGAAATGTTGCATTAGGCAACATGAGAACCCTCATAACCTTTATGTCAACTTGCATATGAAGTCATAACCCTTATATGATGATATATGCGAGTTACTAGTCATCATTCCATATCTTTTGTCACCATGATTCGCTTATGTGCCAAGTTTGGGTTTATGCATGTTTTGAGGCTTAAGAATGTAACATGCAAGTTAATGAACACATTTGTGCCTCATTTGCCACCATGATTAACTTGTGGCTTAATATCCATTTTTGTCATGCCTTTGCCAAGTCTCTTCTTTTAATCTATTACGTTGTCGCGAACGTATATGCGAGTTTAAAAGCGTTGGGTTATGTTATGGGTAATTTCTAATGACATGAAAATACAACTTGAAAACATGACTTGAAATATAACATGGAAGTTGACATGTAAGTATGCATAAAAACATAAGCTTGGGAATTTACCTATTAAGTTAGGTCTACCCTTTGGGAATTTACCTATTAAGTTAGGTCTACCCAAATGCTTGAAAACTTGTAACATGTTTTGGGAAACATGATGGACATGACACTTAGATAATATAAGTGTGGCCAACTCGAGGTTGGGTTGAGTTTGCAACGTAAAACTACCCAGAACCGACCGGCCTAACTAGTAGTTGCAAACAATAGGACCCAATGTGAGAAGTTGGTCATGTTGTGCTTGAACCCGAGGTTAGACCAAGTTGTGGTGTAAAGCTACCCGGAACCGACCGGCTTAACTAGTAACCACAACAAAGTCTAATGTGAGAGGTGAAGTTGCATTAAGTAATTAATGCCACATGATAGGGTTAAGTTAATTTGATTAATGATTCTTAACCAAATATGACATGGACAAATGGGTTAAGTAATTTGATTAGGCTAATGATACTTAACAAAACATGACAAGGTTGGGTAGGTTAAGTAACTTGATTTGCCTAATGACACTTAACCATTTTTATATGACTAGTGGATGGGGTTAAGTTAACCAACACTTAATCAATCCAACGCGATAACTTGGTAAGGTTAAGTAAGTTTTCTTAATGACGCTTAACCAAAAAATACGGTTAACGAATGGGGTTAAGATTAGACTCAACTAGTCTAAACATGGAAATCGGATGGGGTTAAGTTAGCCTAGACTTAATTAATCCCACTTGGTAGTTTAATGGGGTTAAGTTAAACACTTAACTAATCAAAACGTGATGAATTGATGTGGTAAGTGACCTATACTTATCCAATCTAACTCGTTAATTTATTGTGGTTAAGTTAACCAATACTTAACCAATATAACGTGAAAACATGATAAGGCTAGGTCACGAATCGCTTGAATACACTTGACCGATTTGACTAAGTAAATTGATAGGGTCAAGTTAATATGTACTTAACCAATCTAGAATGATAATTGGACGAGGTTAAGTCGTGAATTGCTTAATATACTTAACCAACTTGAGCATGGTTTGTAGGGTTAAGCCTTGAACTTGGATACTTAGCCAATTTTGATAGGATTTGTAGACGGGTTAAGTCATGAACTTAAGTGACACTTAATCCATTATGTAAACCCTAGTTCTGAGGAGTAGGTGGATAACCGTAGTTAACAAGGATAACGGGAACAATGCTAAGTGGTAAACCTTAGTTGAAGAATAACTAAGTAATGATTCTTAGTCAAGGAAGTTTAGACCAGTTCATAGATAGATGAGTAACCTAATACGGTAGGTCATCGTTTAAGTATACGAGTAGGAGCAAGTATCTGATTTGGATAAAGGCTCCAGCGAACTGGGTAACGAAGCAGCGGTTTCGGGGAACGTGAGGGTATTCTTGGTATCCCTCTATGAGCTCCCAGGTGATTATACTAGGCTCATGAGAGGTTAAGGTCTGCGTTAGAAGAACCAAGAGTATGCCTTGGTTGCTATACGAGCGACCTAAAGACGGGGATGGATAGGGGATAGTCGACGATACACGGTCGTACCCTAGATAGCATTTCGTCAGGCTACCTACCATCTTTGGTCAAGCGTGTACGTACGGAAAGGCAGAGAACACCCAATAGACCATAATTGCTATCTAATCATGGTTGCGGTAAGGCTTGGATGTGGGTTGGACAGTGTTGTGTTCTCATACAGGATTTATCCTGTCTTGTCTTTCACTAGTTGAGGGAGTGGTCTCGTGGGACCATAGCCACGTATAGGAAAAAACAGACCTTAGCATCTGCATCGGCAGATAAATTGAAAGCTCCCGACCGAGTCCTGTATTTCCTGGTCTGCCCTGTGACAGGACTCGGATGGCACGATGTGATACATGTGCATACAGTCATGGAAAAACGATTCATGATATATGCGTGGGAAAAAGGGCGCGGTTGGCAGTTAGCGTAATCCCTAGTGGCCCTAGGTGGTTGAACCCAAACCGAGATACTAAAACGTGCAATAGGTAAGCATAATCCCTAGTAGCCCTAGGTAGCATAAGTCCTAGTTGTACAAACGATAATTCATGTTGGAAGACCCTGGCTAGGTTTAGGGTAACAGTCCAAACCGATCTTAAGGATCATGGAACTATGTTAAAGTAATATAGAATCTCATGGGAAAGCCCGTATGGTCTACGGCAAGGGACTGAACATTTACATGGAATAAAACATACAAGTTGAGTAACCTATATATGCGATATATTAGGTTGACATGGACCATTACACGACTTTTGAGTGAGGGTCATTCTTGGTTAACACATGACACGGTGGGGATACTAGTACGGTAGGTGCAGAGCTAAAATACAGGATAGATATCACGGGGCGTTATACGTGACAGATATCTTGGGGATATTATACTTGATAGAAACCTGACGATGTGATACCTTGTTTTATCTTGACATCGTAATTTATCATGACACCTTAGTTTATCTGAGTTCAGTAGTTCATCCTGTTATTTTGATTTAGCTTATCTATCTTGTTATCATGCTTATGTTCATCTCAGTTTCTCATGTCAGTTAACTTTACTAGTTTTTATGCTAATAGTAGATAGGGCTTACTCAGTCTTTTTGACTGACCCGTTTTGTTTCGCCTCTTTTCTTCCGTTTCCCCCCCAGGTTACAGGGAGGAAATACTGTTGTTTAGTTCGGACTTCTTCCGCTTGAAGGTCATCACGGATGGCTTGGACTTTTCTTGGCTAATGGCTACTTTACTGTTTTTACTTGGGGAATAATTTATGAAAATGTCTTTATGCTTCTTTACTATTGCAAGACAGGTTTTTATGTACTCTGATGTAAAAGGCTTTAGACCTTATTTATTCACGTTATGAAAGTTTGATTTTACTTCCGCTATTTTATATGTTCTGTCTTGTGATATTTCTGTGCATGTTTACCAATAATGCCCCTCTAAAGCTAGTGCATTCCTTTGCGAGTGACCCTAGCGGAGGCGGGGTGTTACAACAAACATATCCTAGCATACGGTTTATTAACAAGGTAATAATTTTATTGTGATTAAAACCTTACCAGGCAAAGAGTTCTGAACATGACTTCCTTTGCTTTCCTTGGTTTCCCAAGTACAGTCATTCTCATTATTGCCCCACTGGACCTTGACTAGTTCCACCGTCTTTCTTCGAAGTTGTTTCGTATCGTGTCCGACAATACGAATCGTCCTGCTGCTCCCAACTATCTTGGATTCTACCTCGTTATCATCCAACTGATCTGGTGAAATAGTCATATCAGAATCGTGCATGAACTTCCTTAACTGGGAAACATGAAATACGTCACGAACTCCCGCCATCTTGTCAGACAATCCAACTTCATACGCTAAATTCCCAACTTGCTCGAGGACTGGAAATGGACCAACAAATCTTGGTGCCAATTTACCTCTCCTACCAAATCGGATTACATTCTTTAATGGAGAAATCTTGACGAATACCAAATTGTCAACTGAGAATTTCAAATATCTTCACCTTTTTTATCAGTATAACTCTTCCGCCTATCTTGGGCAGCCTTCATCCGTTGTTGAATAACCTTGATTTTATCTGAAGTCTCTCTTATTACATCTGGTTCAAGCACAAACTTCTCACCGGTTTCCAACCAGCATGATGGTGAGTTGCACAGTCTTCCATACAAAGCTTCGAATGGAGCCATACCAATACTGGACTGATAATTATTATTATATGTGAACTCAACTAGATGTAAATGGTCATCCCATGACCCTCCAAAGTCCAATATACAAAGCCCTTAAGAGATCCTCCAATACACGATTCACTCTCTCTGTTTGACCACCAGTTTGAGGATGGTATGCGATACTGAGATGTAATTCTGACCCCAAAGCCTTCTGTAAGCTCTTCCAGAACCCACTAGTAAATAACGGATCTCGGCCACTTGCAATACCTTTTGGTACTCTATGCAATTTCACTGCCCACTTCATATACAGTTCAGCCAACTTGGCTACCATTCTATTCGACTTGACCGGTGAAAACCTTGCACTTTTGGTCAATCAATCCATAATCACCAAATAATATCGTGACCTGATCTAGTCCTTGGTAAACCATCAATGAAATCAATTGAGACTTGTTCCCATTTCCATTATGGAATTTTTAGCGGTTGTAACAAACCACTAGGCTTCTTTTGTTCGACTTTAACTAGCTGGCAGTTCTTGCACTTGGATATAAACTTTCCAACATCTCTCTTCATCCCTTCCCAGTAGTAGGCCTGCTTCATATCTCGATACATTTATTTACCACCGTGATGTATAGTCATCTTCGACTGATGAAACCCTCTAAGCACTTCATCTCTCAATCCATTAACATTGGTTACAACTAGTCTCCCATTCTTTCGAAGCCTTCCTTCTCGATCAAGACCATACTTGTTCATTCCCTCACCGTCGATAACCATCTACACCTTGGAGATGATTTTCAATAGATTAGGATCGTCCCTTTGACTGGAACCAATCCGCTCAATCAAAGTCGGTCTGATCGTCAAACTTGCTAACATCTTTGGATCTGATTCGCACTTAGGTCTGAAATCATATCCCGCAATACACTCCAGTTGCTTCCATTCAAGAAACATAGCCCCCAAACTAGCATGTCTCCTACTCAATGCATCAGCCACCACATTGCTTTTCCCGGGTGTATATGCGATATTTAAATCATATGAAGCCAAGAACTCTAATCAACTCTGCTGACAAAGATTTAAATCCTTTTGAGAGAAAAGGTACTTTAATGACTTATGATCGGTAAACAACTCGAATCTTTCTCCTAAGAGATAATGTCTCCACATCTTTAACGTGAACACGATCGCTGCCAATTCCATATCATGGGTAGGATATCTTTTCTCATGCCGTTTTAGTTGCCGATTAGCATAAGCTACAACCCTAACTCCTTGCATCAGTACAACACCTAATCCGGTACCACAAGCATCCGTGTATACTGTCATCTCTTCGTTCCCCTTAGGAATAACTAACACTGGTGCACACGTTAACTTTTCCTTTAGGCTCTTAAATGCATTCTCACAACTTTTGTCCCAAACGAAAACTTGATTCTTCTTTGTCAACTGAGTTAACGGTGCTGCTATCTTGGAGAAGTCTTGGATATACTTACAATAATATCCAGCTAACCCCAAGAAACTCCTCACATCTGTTGCATTCTTGGGCGTAGACCAATCTTGCATCGTAGTTACCTTCACAGGATCTATGGCAATACCATTCTCTGAAACAACATGACCCAAGAACATCACTTCCCTCCTCCAGAAGTGACACTTAGAAATTTTTTCTTTTAATTGATGTTTCCTCAACACCTCGATCATTGTCCTTAAATGTTCCTTCTGTTCTTCTTTTGTCCTCGAGCAAACCAAGATATCGTTTATGAATACAAGAACAAACTTATTCAATTAATCCCTAAATACCCTATTAATTAGATCCATAAAATACACCGGTGCATTGGTCAACCAGAATGGCATGACCAACCACTCATTGAATCTAGACGACGTCCGAAATGTCATTTTAGGTATACTCTCAGCTGCTACTCGGAGCTGATGAAAACCTGTCGCGAGATCTAACTGGGAGAACTCTCTCGCTCCATGCAGCTGATCAAACAAATTGTCAATTCGCGGAAGAGGATACTTGTTCTTTCTAGTCACCTTGTTCATCTCACGGTAGTCTACACATAAACGAAGGTAACCATCTGCCTTAGGAACAAATACAACTGGTGCTCCCCACTCAGAAACACTTCCTCTGATAAATCCCTTCTTCAAAAGATCGCTTACTTGCACCCCGAGCTCTCGCTGCTCCCTTGGCGCCTTACGACGAAGAGGCATCACTATAAGTCTGGCATCTTTCACTAAATCACTACGAAACTCGATCTCCCGGTGTGGTGGAAGTCCGGTCACTTCCCCGAAGCTGTCCGGACACTCGTCAGCAATAGGTACCTCTGACAACTCATCATGCGGGATGTCGAGGGAATTCAAAAAACTTGTCATCACCCCATCACTAAGTAGGCTACCAAACAGTTCCCTTTGCCCATCATCCGCTCTAATGGTCACCAAAGACCCCTTACAGTCTACCACCACCACATACCTTTGGAGCCAATCGACTCCCAAAATAATGTCAAACCAAGTAAAGCCCAAAACAAAGCAGTCACAAACAAACATACATCCATGACTCGATAAGACCACATTATGACAAATCATACTAAGGCTAGTCGAACCACCAATCGGATTCGTCACAACTAAAGGTCTATCGACTATCTCGGGTTCCAATCCCAAGCTATCTACCAAGTCACTAGGTATGACGGAATGGGAATCCTCGGTATTAAATAGTACTCAAACAAGAACATCATAAATAGAAAGCATACCTTGGATAACGACACTCTTTCCTTTCTCCACCGCAGTTGGGGCGTTCGATGAAGAAGGAACATCGTTGATAGTATATGCTTTCACAATCTGCTTCTCTTTAGGGGGTTGTGGACATTTATCCTTGTGATGTCCTACTTGGCCGCAATTGAAGCACTTCATGTCTGCTGGCTATGCTCGACAATATTTGGCATAGTGGCCCTTCTTGCCACAGCTATAACACTCGACATCTTTCTTATTCTTCTTCTGACCATCCTTAGCTTGGTTCTATTTCCCCTTATTCTGCGAATTACTCTTGCCTCCACCGCTTGCCTGAGGCTTTGGCTCCCCTGTAGATGTAATAGCAACCTCGGCCTTTGACTTGGGGTAAAGGCTCTCCGACCTTAATGCCTTTCCCACTATAGATTCGACGATCTCATCGATTTGGTTTATAAATCTTTCCCCTAAGTACTCATCTAAGTTGGTTATGAACTTCTCATTCTTCTTATCGGCAGTATTGATAAGAGATAATCCATAATTCGATAAAGATCGAACTCAGCAATATATTTCGAGACCGCCCTACCATTTTGATTAAGTGATCGTCGCTTTTTATTGAACTAGAAAAGCGCGAATTTTAAATTAAATTACTGCAAGTGCACAGGTGTGTAGCATACAGGTCGAACACAGGGAGGCAAATTAAATCAAATTATTTAAATAATTTCTTGGGCGAGTTAGACGAAGCTTGGGGATTGATTTTGAAAAAACAATAAAAATATTATTAAATTGAGTACAGATCTGAATCTAATCAAATCTATATTCAATCCAATATGACCTAAGAACGCAATAAAAAGAACAGAAATTGAAATAACAAACATGAAATAAAATTAGGATTACCGCTGATTCTAATCAGACGGTCAATCACTAATGAAAAGATGTGCAAAATACAACTAGTACTCTACCAAACCTAATTGTGTAGATGGCACTAGTTGCTATGAAAATTAAAATACAGAAAAATAAAAGAGAACTAGAAACTTTATTAATGGAGAAGAAGAGAAAATAGGATGGTGGCTACAATGATATTACAAGGGTATTTATAGGAGATAACCAAACCCTAACCCTAATATAATGATAAATGGGCATAGCCATTACATTACTAATTGGTTTACAATGAGAATCTCAAATGGGCCTTAGTTAAATCTATTAATTTTTTTGCCTTTCTACTTTTCCTCTTGGTTCTTTGAAAAGCCTCCCTTGATTTGAGATGTGCGTGGCCTTTTTATCAATCATTTTCTTGTCCAACAATAACTAGATGTGGGATCTATATCTACAATTCTTCAAAATGTAAATATATAGCAAACTGATCTCCATTTCTCTACTTTTCTGGTTGCATGCGGGCTGGGTTGGAATATCTGTAAAAGTAACAAAACAATACCCAAGTAATATTTATTTATATACAAAAGATAAGATATAAGAGCATAAAATAAACACATTTCTATGTTAATCAGATATCCCCACACTTATCTTTTACTCGTCCTCGAGTAAAACAAAAATTAAAAACTAACTAGATAAGTCACACTTTCGTAGGAAACACGATTGCATTGAGCGTATGCAACAAGCCGTTAAACCTCTAGGTGTCCCTAGTAGGACGAGTGGTGTCTCGTGAGGGTTTTCAGTGGATACTACCCACAAAATCCAAATGCAGTATGTGTGTATCTAATGTAACTACATGAATGCAATGGTTATATACAAGAAAACAAAAAAACAAAAAGGACAACATGACTTGTTTCAGGAAAGTGGTACAACAAATTAAATTAACAATTTCTAGTCAGTTGATTTTATTTTAGATACCTCAGTTTGTCACAAATTTTCAATATAAATCAAGTTTTCAAATGTTAAATTCCAGTTTGGCCAGTTAGTTCGGTCGATAACATAGTGCAGCCATGAAATAGATTCTTAGATTGCTTGGCACAGTTTGCAAAGTGGTATTATTATTTTCTCATGTATGGCTAGTCAAATCAATAAGGTCAAGAAGTGTTTGAGCATCATTGCTTATTCTTTATTCTATTATTATTATTAAAATTTATGATTAAGTACATACACCTAACTTAGAAGACCAAGGTTTATCACCCATGCACTGCCTCGTGGACTAATGGAGAGTGGGTAAAGAGCTTGGTGGATTGTGCAGGCCGACTTTGACTTTGTCAACAATGTGTCGGTAATCCTTAGGTGTCCAATCTCATAAAATGAGACCAAGATATTCCAACGCTGACTTTGTCAACAACATGTCGGATAGAGCCTGGCGGGTTTGCACACCAACGCTAGATATACAAGCAATGTTGGATACCCTTGGATTACTATTATTATTATTGAATTTATAAGCACAAAAGAGAGTTATGCGAATTCAACTTAACACAACTTAGTTTTAAAGATTTTGAAAAGCCAATATAATTATTTTAAGTCCTCCACTTATTTAAACAAAGTCTACAATATAGAATAGATTTCATGTCCATCACCTAAGAATTTCCCTATGTACTGGTTACACTATTATCCCTTAAAATTAAACTTTTCATTATATTTCTTATTCAATCTAAGTTGAGAGAAAAAAATACTATCAACTGACTAAAAATTGTAAACTTATTTCGTAGTATTACTCTAAAATGAGTCGTGTATGTGTGATTGTGTGTGTGTGTTTTTTTTTAAAGAGAACTAGAGAAGATGTGATGCAGAATTGACTCCCCCACACTAGATTGAGACAGTGTCCGAACTGTCTAAGGTATGCAGATCAAAATGAAAAAAATGAAAAATAAAAGAAAAAGAACGCGTACCACCTGATTTCATGGTGGATGATCAGGCTCATGAAGATCGATAAGGTCATCGTCTTCATATTGCTCGAATTCCAAAAATGGTTTTAGTCGTTGACCGTTTACTTTGAAGACTTTTCCATCCTTGGTATTTTCAATTTCAATTGCTCCATGAGGATATACTATTTTCACAATATAAGGTCCAGTCCATCAAGATCTGAGTTTTCCGTGGGGTATGGCAGTCCGTCCAGAGCAGTTGAGTAGTGTCAGCGGTTCCAATCCTAATGTTTACTTTGCTTTGCTCGCTTTCGATTCCTTTGTTGGTTGCTTGAAGTTCTCTTTACCCTTTTTTCTTCATTTTTTCTTTTTGATTGATTGATTGATAGATTTTTTTTTTTGGAAGAGAAATAAATTAAAACAACTAAAAGGAAAACGCACTGAGTAAAAATTAAAACAAAGAACTAAAAGGAACTGACTCGAAATTTAAACAAAAAAAAAAGAATAAGAAAACAGAACTGACTAAAAAAAAAAACTGAACTGCTCAAAAGAAAATTGAAAACAAGGTGGGTCGGTGTTTGGAACAAAATGTTGGCTGAACACGTCAATGAATAGCCAAGTGAACCCTCAAAATTGCAAGAACCCAGATCTCCACTCTAAAAAAAACGCAGTCACTCTTCTTCTAAAAAAATGAAATGCAAAAGCTTTATCCCTAAATCAACAAAAAATCGAAAGAGAGAAAGAAAAACTCGCGCTCCACTCTTTGTAGTAAAAAAAACAACTCGAATTCGAGCACCCCTTTGTTTCGAATTGGTTTTTGCAAATTTGGGGTTTGTCGAATAGAAGTAAGCGGTTTGGATTTCGGATTTTATTGTGATTTGGGATCTTCGATTGTGTATTTCGCTTTGAAGTGAATCGATTGGTTTAGTGGTTCGTCTTTGGGTTACTTGCATTGATTTTTTCGAAGTGGTGTTGAAACTGTGAGTTTATTGGGTCTGTTGCAATGGTTGTGGCCGATGTGGATTGCTGAGTGGAGGTGGTTTGTTGATTGTTGTACTGTAGATGAACTAGGAGATGTACAGGAGGGAAGGGGCGACGAGGTCTGGATTTGCGCTGGGTTTGATGAAGGTGCAATGATGATTTGTGGGTTTTTATGATGGTGCGTATTGTGTGATCTGATGATCGATGGATGGTATTTGATGAGAGAGTTAGATGTTTCTCGAATTGATATGGCGGAGGATGGCGGTTGATAGGAAATTTCTGATGCGGGTCTGAGAGGATGGACGTGAAACAGGGGTATTGTGATGAAGTGTACTGGGGATTGTTGACTGGAATATGGTAGGGAGATGGATGTCTTGTGTTGATGAAGATGTGATTTTGAGGTGAACGTGGATGAACTGAAGGATGGGTGGGTTTGGACGCAGAAAGATGAAAGGGAGAAGAAGATGAACAGTGCTGTTTGTGATTAGTGACTAGGGTGTTAGTGTTTGTGGCGTGGTCAAGAATATAGAGAAAGGAATTTTTTTTATTAGCAGAAGGAAAGAAATTGTATATTTTTTTTGAAACTTGGAAAAGAAGAATGGAAAGATTATGTACTGAAAAGAGGAAAGAAATCAGGAAATTGGCATGTATTTTTTTCTCTTATTTAGAAAATCATGGTATCAATGTATAACACCCAATCGACTAATCAAGATTATTTTTTCTATATATACATAAAAACAAAAGGAGAAAAATAAAACAAAAACTAACACAAATCGGAAATTAAATAAATAATAAAATTTAATCGTTACCTCCCCGGCAACGGCTCCAAAAACTTGATCGTCGCTTTCTATTGAACTAGAAAAGCGTGAATTTTAAATTAAATTACTGCAAGCGCACAGGTGTGTAGCATACAGGTCGAACACAGGGAGGCAAATTAAATCAAATTATTTAAATAATTTCTTGGGCGTGTTAGATGAAGCTTGGGGATTGATTTTGAAAAAACAATAAAACTATTATTAAATTGAGTACAAATCTGAATCTAATCAAATCTATATTCAATCCAATATGACCTAAGAACGCAATAAAAAGAACATAAATTAAAACTGCAGAAATTGAAATAACAAACAGGAATTAAAATTAGGATTACCGCTGAATCTAATCAGACGGTCAATCACTAATGAAAAGATGTGCAAAATACAACTAGTACTCTACCAAACCTAATTGTGTAGATGGCAGTAGTTGCTATGAAAATTAAAATACAGAAAAATAAAAGAGAACTAGAAACTTTATTAATGGAGAAGAAGAGAAAATAGGATGGTGGCTACAATGATATTACAAGGGTATTTATAGGAGATAACCAAACCCTAACCCTAATACAATGATAAATGGGCCTAGCCATTACATTACTAATTGGTTTACAATGAGAATCTCAAATGGGCCTTAGTTAAATCTATTAAATTTTTGGCCTTTCTTCTTTTCCTCTTGGTTCTTTGACAAGCCTCCCTTGATTTGAGATGTGCATGGCCTTTTTATCAATCATTTTCTTGTCCAACAGCAATTAGATGAGGGATCTTTATCTTCAATTCTTCAAAATGTAAATATATAGCAATCTGATCTTCATTTCTGGTTGCATGCGGGTTGGGTTAGAATATCTGTAAAAGTAACAAAACAATACCCAAGTAATATTTATTTATTTACAAAAGATAAGATATAAGACATAAAATAAACACATTTCTATGTTAATCATTAAGCTCCAAGAATTTCCAAAAAAATTCTAAATTCTAAGCAGTTGGGATAAACTTATCACTGAAGCGAGTCTTAAACTGATTCCAAGTAACTTGATCCTCAGGGGTAGCTTCTTTAATAATATTCCACCAATTCATAGCCCATCCTTGAAGTTGATGCGATGCTAACTTTATTTTCATTGCATCATCGATTCGCAAATCCTCGAAGATGTGCTCAAAATTATCAAGCCAATCTTGAACATCCGTAGCCGATTACGTTCCATGGAACACCTTCCCACCAAGCTAGTATAATCCTTGTTATGCTTGGCGAAATCGGCTCTAGGCACATGCACTACTGCACCACCACCATTTGCAGCATTAGGAACGGCTCCCTAAGCATCCCTAAGGATCTCTCACATGAAGGCAGTAAACATCGTCCTCATATCAGGGACATTCCCATTGTTGGCTTCTGAACCCGTACTCCTCGTATATCGGCTCGTTGTTCAGTCTATAAAGAGAAAACGATTAACCATCTCCATAGAGGTGCCAGTGTAGTGCGACTTCGTCCTTAAATATACTGATAGTGTGTGTGTATATATATTGTTTTTGAAAACCAAAATATCACAAATACGCACTCTCATATACGTATACTATCTCTCTCTGATGTCTTCCCCTAGGTTAACTACACAACCTAGGCTCTGATACCAAGTGTGACAGCCGGCCCCACACCATCAGACATTTCCCCGAAGATGCGCTATGCCGGTGTCCAACTAGCACGGGATGGCCATCAAAATAAAGGGATTTGAAACGATGAATCACCAAAGAACCTATAGTATATCTCACAGCGCATGGAATAAAATATAATAATAACATAACTTGACATAAAACAAGCAAGACAATGCATAAGCTGAAAACTAAACCATCATAGTAGTAGTATCACAGATACAGCTTATTATCCAAACCATCATTGTTACAACTTCAAAATATCGTCTCTAAAGCAAAATAGAAAAGGCACACTACTAATTCCCAAAGTAGTGACCAGCAACAACACCGGGAGAATATATGTAAATAGTACGTGGAAGCCTCCTGCTCGTCTCCGAACAACTACTCATGCATAACCACCTAATCTGTTTCTAGTATGCTCGTTTAGGAGCACCCAGAGTAATAACATGAGACATAAAACTCTGGATCAGACAAAATTCTGGTATAAGCGATAGCAGCAAAATAAAATAATAACAGGTATAAATGATCATACCTGAACCTGGACCTGCAACCAAAGAGTTAGCACAACATGATGTAGGGTACTCTAAGGTAACATTAACATAAAGTGTAAAGTGGGAGTGTGTGTGTGTGTCATGGTGATAGAAAACATCAAGCATAGCAATCATCCTCACATCTCTCACTTAGTGCGTAAAACATACGATATCCACCAATTTGATCACCAAATCCTTTGCTACGACCACTTTGCCCTTGGAAGTCTTAATGGCCCCATTGCTTTGGACTATAGCCACTAATCCTTTGCTACAATCACTTTGCCCTTGGGAGTCTTAATGATCCCATTGCACTGATCCATAGCCATGTTACGATCAATTTTCCCTTGGGAGTCTTAATTACCCCCATTGCGTTGATCCATAGTCTCTAATACATCTCTCCGTGGTGAATCAAAGCTATAGATATCGATAACCCCTTTACACATCCCGTAGCAAAGCCCAACTCTGGAAGTTAACTCATTGGTTCTCATCTGGATCCTGAGTAATAACTTCCCATTTTGACTTCCTTTGCATCTCGGGTATTGGTCGATCATCAGATGAGTTCACGATTGTCATCACATAGCTCCAATCCAGTTCGGTTCGTGATACTCCATCAGGGTTGGTTCGTGATCATCATATGGGTTCGGGTCATGATCACCCCACTAGGTAGGGTTGGGTTTCTCCACCCATGTCGGTTCGGTTTGTGGGTATCGGCTACGGTTCGGGTCGTGGCATCTCACCGGGTGGGGTCTGTCGTGCTCTTCGGATCGGGGTCGGGTCTCCACCAGTTCGTGCTTCCTCATCGGTTCGTGACTAGCAGTTCGAGTCAGATCTCTTGGCTCGAGCAGCGGTTCGTGGAACTCTCCAAGTGAGTGGGTCGGTTCGTGAGACCCTATCCGGGTCAGGTCGTGGCACGTAGGTCACGAGCGGGTCGTTTCGGGGTTCATGACCCGGTCCGATTTCCTACACTTCTTACAGCAAGCTATTTACGTCACACGATGGCGTTTTCGACCATTTTAACTTTCTTATGCAATCATAGAACATACCAAACAACAGTAACAACATATGGGTTCAATCAAAAGCATTAAAACATCAATCATATGAGTTATTTAGATCAAACACACCCAAAAAGCATGATTTCCCCCTTAATCCCCTTAACCATGTTGAACCATACGATTAGCAAACTTAATCCTAATTAACCAAAATTTATATCAGTGGCATAAAATAATATACTAGAATTTTTTCATATTTTTCCTTATTTTTCTGAGTCATAATTTCGCTAATTATCACTAATCACCCCTAAGTAGCCGTAATTAGTGAATAAACATGCTAATCACTCACCTTAGCCACAAATAAATTATAGGTCTGAAAATATCTCTGACTTGGTTCGAATCCCAATGCAACACAGTAGCTATACCTCCAATTTGATGTTAATTTGCCTTGTTTTGATGTTGATTAGCTTATTTTGTGATTAGGAAATGATTAGGGATGAATTTAGAAGGCAGAGGCCATTACTAGGGTTAGAGGAAGGTAAGTAGTGGCTGGAAAAATGAATCATCCTTTAACTTTTTTAGCCCTCCCATAACCCTAATTCTGAAATGGGTTATGGGCCTAATCACTAATCACCTAATTAAGCCCAGTTAAGCTGTTTTTCCATCTTCAAACCTTATTTCAGCCATATCTCCCAAATGGTAAGTCCGTTAGATTAATGTGACAACTCTACGGAAAGGTAAACCATCACCCGAATCCAATGGATGTGGTTCCAGGTAAAACATCTTATTGATCAAAAGTTAAAGGCAAAACAAGTTTGCCCAAGGGCAAACCGGTCATTTAAAATTCGTCAAAAAAAATGAACATGAGAAATGACCCCAATAGTCGTTTCCCAAAGTGTTTATAGGACTAGATACTACCTCACTGTTTACTTTTGAAGTTAGGATTAACTATTATATTCAGTTTTTATTGAAGTTAATTTGCTTGAACTATGATTAATCCTGACTCGAGTGTTTTATGTTTTTGCATGGAACGCTCGGGTTAGACCCGGGCTGTACAAATTAAAGATCACAGTTCTAGATTAGAAGGTTGGCAACCTTGGGGATTCCAGAGACGCACACTATGAAGATTTTAAACAATAAACATTTCTTTTGTATTTAAGCTGTATATTTTATTCTGCTATATCGCAAATCTTATATCAAAAATTCTGATTATATATAAAAGTTCATTTTGTTGTTCAATACTGTAATATATATTATTCTACATTTTCTGCGCTGGTTCTGATTAAACTTTGTAAGCTAAACAATGTTCCGTCTGTTTGAATTTTTTAAGTTGGTTTAATTACCGATTTGAAGCGGTCAAAAAGGCGGGACGCTACAAGTGGTATCAGAGCTTTGGTTTATTCGAAGCACGACTTATCGAGTTTAAAATGAGAAGAATCAACACTAAAAAAATGGAATTTAAAATTAGAAGGTTTCAAAATATATATTTTGAAAATGAAAGTAAAATCTAAAAAAAAATTTGGAAGAGATTGTTGAGTCAAGGAATCCATGAAGTTTTGATTACTGATAAAGAGATGATTCATTATCGACAAAAAGAGATGATCAATGTTCGACAAATACAAGAAGAGCTTCGTATGGTATTTTATATTAGAGGTTGATTAGTTGGTATTGTTATTAATGTTAAAATCTATCCTCAAATAATCATATCCCTTAGTATTGGGAATATATATATATATGTGTGTGTGTGCACATTCATATAGCTTTCTGGTCAAAACTGGTCGACCGGTCAAATACCAGCGGTCGACCGATTCTGCACAGAAAACCCAATGAACATGCACACATATATAAAACGTATATATATTTTGAAATTCCTTTCTACTGGTGATTTTTTACCTGTTGTCCGTTTTTAAATAGAAGCAAATATTCGAATAGTCACTTCCATTTCTTCAAGAGTTGCTTCTTTTCCTTTTCACCAATGATCATATCCATTGTTTGTAACTCTTTACTAATGGTTACAACTATTTATCTCCTATATAAACATCTTGAAATCATCAATTCAAGACACCAATTCTATCTATCTAATCTCTATACTATTGATTTCATTCTTGAACTCTCAAGTATTCAAATGCTCATATTCTTCACAGTATCATTCTTGAATCCTAGAATTTATATATTATTCTTTTGATTCAAATACGATATCATCTTCCAAAATCTTCATAAACAGAAATGCTATTCGAGGATAATAGTATGGGAGGGTTGTACAAGAATTGACAAATTCTTGTTATTGAGAACACACATTGTCAAACTACAAGTCTACTCATCTTGTTTGAAGTCCTCCGTGTTGTAAGAAGCAAGTTTGAAGTCCTCCGTGTTGTAAGAGGCAAGTTGTGAAGTCCTCATGTTGATAGAGGCGTGGAATTCCCGTTCGGCTGCTTGGGTGTTGTAAATCTGTTCCTCCGGGTAAAGTGAGGTTGTTGTTAGTGAAAATCTAGATAAAAGTCTGGGAATGGAAGTAGGACGGTGCTCCGAACCAGTATAAAAATCTCTAGTGTGATTTTTCTATTTTTACAGCATTTACTATTATATAGTTCTGTGATTGGCTATTACTTCATACTTGAATATTGTTCGTCATATTACATGATCCTTGTAAGTATATTATACTTGACAAGTACACATGCACACTTCCAATTGGTATCAGAGCACGGTCATCTTATAACCGTAACACAATTATTTGATATATCCTTGTAATATGGCAAATAACTCAAGTTCTAGCACTCAAAACACCACTTACACGGAAGGTCAATAAACATAAAGACCTCCATTCTTTAATGGCCTTAATTGTAGCTATTGGGCAACACGTATGTCATCTTACATGCAGTCAAATAGCTATGATGCCTGGAATGCTACACAAAAATAAATAGTGATTCCAACAACTGATTATTCAGAATGGACACCGGCTGAGAAAACAGCAGCAGCTGTAAATGCAAAAACAATAAATATGTTGTTTTGTGCATTAGACCAAATTGAATATAGCTGTGTTAGTATCTGCACCACTGCATATCAAATTTGGCAAACGCTAAAAACCACACATGAAGGTACTAACAAGGTTAAACAAGCCAAAATAGCCATGTTGAAAAGTCACTTCCAAAATTTCAAAATGAAGCCGAATGAAACAATCAATGATTACATTCTCTGACTAGTGAATGGGAAGGAAAAGTATTAGCGATTGAAGAAGCTAATGACCTTTCTGTCATGAAGCCAGATGAATTGATAGGAAATATAATGTCCTATGAAGCAAATTTGTAGGCTAGAAAGGAACAGAAAGAAGAAAAGAAAAATGTAGCATTTCATGTCGGAAAAGATGAAGATGAATCAGAATCTAAAGATAAAGACTTAGCTTTTATGGCAAAGGTTTCAAAAAATTCCTGAAACAACGAAAAGCTAGTCGATATAATAAAGGAAAATCTGGATCAAATAAACCATCATCATCAGTTATAGAATGTTTCAACTGCTATAAAAAGGGGCACATGCACAAAAATTGTCCGAAGCAAAAGATGAAGTCAGAAAATGAAAAGTTCAAATACAAGAAGAACAAATCAAAGAAACGAGTTTTCTCAGTCACGTGGGATGATTCAGACTCTTCTTCATCAGAAAGTGAAAGTGATTCAGAAGATGAGGTACAAATTCCTACATTTGATGAAGTTCTTGATATTAATGCTGAATTGATAGTTAAATTTAAAAATATGAAACGACAATGGAAAGAAGCCAAAGCAGATTTAAGTAGGGCAGAATTTGAATGAGATATGTTAAAAGACGAGAAGAAAATATTAGAAGAAGAACTCGAAAAAGCTCAAGAATCATCATCTAATATTGATTCTCAATTATCTCTTTTGAGTCAAGAAATCAAAACTCAAAAAGAGAAAAATGATACTCTCACTAATGAAAATCATGAACTTAAGGCAAAAGTCAAAATTCTGGACCTAGAAAAAGCTAGTTTACAAACCAAGTTAGATAATATTTGTAACAACCCGGAAAATTAGAAATAATTAAAAAAAAATATTTTTGCTATTTTATTGAATTTTAAATAGTTGAAAAACTTTATTTTAAATAAAAATAATTGGAAATTTATTTAAATCGAAGTTTGAACGAATATATTTATTTTCATTTTAAAAGGGAGTTAGAAATAGCGCGACAGTTTGAAAATTTGAATTCAAACTTTGACTGACTGTACCGGATGCAAAATAGATCGGATTTTAGTGAAACCAAAAATATTTAAATCTATTTAAGAATATCTTTCCAACGATTCCGAACAATTGAAATTTCATAGCAGGAATCAAAAGTTATGGTCAGTTGAACTTTCATAATAGTCGCTATGGAATTTAATATAATATATGGCCCGTATAAAGTGCCATTTTTCAAACGACCTCTGTTTTCGATGAAACCACTTTTGTTGGAACCAGAATGTCAAATTATTATAGGATTCCAATTTTCATAATTTTTTGAATTAATATGTGAGCGTGGCAAAAGAAAATGTGTTTTGACTATATTTGTCAATTTCGATCGACTAGAAAATGACCATTTTTCAAACGTTCTTCAAATTTGACGAAATCAGTTTTGTTGAGACCGTATCGTCAAAACAAAGCCAGATATAATTTTTCTGGGAGTTTTAGGATCAGTCTGTGGCCCCGGTTAATTAAAATGTTCGATCTAATTAAATAATTAAATGTTTTATTATTTAATTTGTAGAATAACTGACTGAAACAGTCGAATAGGCCGATGAGACCTATCCCATTGTGTCCGGAATGGTGGTATTTGGCAAGGGGCGTCACTCGTTGGGTTTGGTTTGGAGTTAGGAGCGAGTTAGAAATTAAATTCGAATTAAATAAAATAAAATGAAATAAAATACGGTATAAATACCGTGTAAAATACGCGTATACCAGTACGCAACCCTAATCGTATTCTACAGAGCCTCCATCGTCCCCAAAATTCACGGTCGAAATGCTCAGATCTTTAGCAAGATCATCCTCTCAATCCAAACAATAAGATTCAAATCTCCCTATACAAAATCAAAGTGCTCCCCTCGATCTTCAACTCCCCACCCGTCAGGCCCCTTCTCGTGCCGCGGAGAGGAAGAAATCCGAACTGAGCTGCCGCCATCACTAGGGGATTTCAGCTACCCTCAGGCGCGCGAGTTCGACATTGGGTCCACCGACGGAAAGCCCTCGCGAAGGTCGAGAGCGTTGCACCACCCGATCATTCGTAGGCGACTCGCCTTGCATGAAAATTTTAACCCTAAGTTCGAACAAGATGGGTTTAATGTCGGCCTAGTTCATCTGAATAGAAGAAGGTGTTATGATTATTTATTTATTATATTTAAAAGTTTACAACCTTCGTAATATCATATCTGTGTCATACAATAACGAAATTTGATGAAGCAGGATTCATTGGGACCGTAAAATCGAGATTTTCATTTCAGAACCAACCGCAGAATTTTTAAGCCCGTTACAATTTTGGCATCGTCAAATCAAGGTGAGATATCTGAATTTAGGATGAAAATAAATAAAATATTATTAGGATGCAGACGGAGTTTAGAAACTCCCGACACACGTCGTCCACAGACCATGGATGACTTGATTGATTTGTGATTGGTTGAAATTTGGTGCTTGTTTGTGGTTGAAAAAGAAATAGAAAAAGAAATTGAAATTGATTGATATTAAAAATTCGTTCGCATATGAAATAGATTATTGAAATCCCCCTTGTCAAAAGCTGCGAGGCTTTAAGGTAGAGCGAGGAGCCGTACATCGGGACGGTGCCAGTTTAATTACCCTGCCGTTATGCTGCCGATTTTTTTTGAAATATTTGTGTGTTATGAATTATTCATGTTGTGACATAAAATTATTATAAACAACAAAAGTTCACATTTTTATTGTAAATAAGAAAAGAGGAAAATGAACATATTTTGAAAACTAAAATTATCGTAACATTAAAAATCTCATTTTTAATGAAATTGGGAAATGCACATGTTTAATTATAAAAACTTGTTTGCAATAGAAATTTACATTTTAAATGTAGTGATGGAAAATAAGAATATGTTCATGTATAATTTATATAAACATGTTCATATATGAAGAAAAGAAAAAATCAATCCTATTTCTAACGTTATAAGATAAAATAACAAAATTTGATCCATGTTATGAATTGAGACATGTTTTACATTAAAACTTATTTTAATGTAATATATGAATTGTTTAAAAAAAAATTGTTCATGTTATAAAAATAAACATGATTACATTAAGAACTTATTTTTTAATGTAATAAGTGAAATGAGAAAGTTGTTCATGTTTTTAATAAAACAAGTTTAACAATAAAAGTTTCATTTTTAATGTAAATATAGAATATATGGGAATTGATCATGTTTTTCAAATAGAATATGTTAACATTAAAAATTCATTTTTAATGTAATGTAGACAATTAGAAAATTATACATGTTTTAAAAACAAAAACATGTTGCCATTAAAAACTACATTTTCTATAATGTAATGTAAGAGTGAAAAGACTACATCTTTTCTAAAATGAAAGTAAGAGATTACATTTCCTATAATGTAATGAAATCAAATAATACATTTTTATAATGTATAAAGGAATAGAGAGGATCACATTTTCTATAATGTAATAAATGAAAAGAAAAGGTCACATTTTATATAATGTAAGAAAAGATTATAGTGAAATAAAAAGTTCATTTTCAATGTAAATATACATTGAAATAAAAAGTTTATATTTTCAATGCAATAACACCTTGAAATAGAAATTTATATTTTCAATATAAACAAAGTTTGAATTAGGGGATTACATTTTCAGTATAACCATATATACAAATGAAAAATTACATTTTTAATGTAATCATAGAATGAAATCAAAGAATACATATTCATGTCAAATATAAAGAATACATTTTTATGTTAGGAAAGGGGGATTGCATTTTCCTTACAATGACAAGGAATTTACATTTGCTTTGCAAATGAAAGAGATTACATTTTATTTGTAATGTAAGAAGGTTACATTTTATGTAATGTCAAAAGATTTCATTTTTATACAATGCAAAGAAATTACATTTTTCAATGAAAGCTTTGAAGTGAATAAAAATGTCTCATGTTTTCAAGAATATATAAAACATGTTTACATTAAAAATCATGTTTTTAATGTAAGAGAATAATAAAATAAAGGTTACATTTTTCAATGTAAGATAAGGATGAAATAAAAGAAAAACTTCATTTTAATGTCATATATGATTTCATATTTTATAGAAGTCAAGGTTGAATCGAAAATAGTTTGATATCGTCGAATGAATGAATTATATTTATTGATATATATATATATATATATAAAAAATAAATCGAATCGCGCTGTTGCAGTTCGCGATTTGAAATCGTAATTCCAAACGATCATACCGAGAGATCCAACCGTCGGATTTTCCCAAAACTGAAACCTTGGGTTCGTTTTTAAAAGATCTTCCCAACGATATAAAATTTGTTAAGATCCAACGGTTAGATTTGGAGAAATGTGTAAATCAAATTTTGACGAAAACAACGGCAGGGCCATGTAATGCCCAAAGCGTCGTTTAATTATAAATGGCTATTTTTAAATAAATAAAAATAGCGATAAATCGTTACAAAATATTATAAGCGATATGGATTGAAAAAAATGATTTATGTATTCGAGAATTATTTGAAAAGACCAAGTTAAATCTCATTTCAAATAATTATAGGACGATTGGAAGTCGAAGATTTGAAGGCGGTAGTTGAAGACCGACGATCTTCACATCGAATGGATGTGTGCCTACTGATGCCCATGATTGGAGTAGCTACCTTGAAGGGGCTAAAGCGGTAACCGTTCGGATTTATTGTTGATTGTTCGGATATGCGAGGTATAAGGTGCCTCCGGTTTCGTTCAGACCCATAATGGACTTGTAAATGGATTGTATGTCTGACGTTGTATTCCTTTATACTATATTCGTTGACTCTGTTAAATATATATTTGTTTGGTGTTTAACACTCTTCTCTAATACGTACGAGCTTAGAGGTTATATATTGGCAGAAATCAATGGTATGGTATGGATTGACAATGTGGCATGCCAAGATGCATTTGATCAAGGCTTATTGTTGGAAACCAGAGCCTAGTGGTTGATGATCAAAGCTTTGCTTTAAATAGCATAGCTTTGCATAGCGTTACTTCGCGAGCTTCACACCCCGGTATGAACCAGAAACGGGAGTAAGGACTGCAGGGAGGACATACGTTTCTTTCTAGCTAGAAGTGGTGTTTGGGTTTTACACGGCCCGACATTTTACTTATGTGGTTGATGGAATGAGCCGCCTCGGTTATTTGAGTCCCTGATGGCTCTATTTACGCCCCATATGGGGGGAAACGTATTGTTCAGGCATTATTAATCCACTAACATATTTGTGGACCGGCCCTGAAGATCCAAGGTGCAGTTGCGGCTGAGCCTGAGACATGGTAGGCTAGATTGTCTCGAATTCGGTAAGGACTATCTTTTGCCTTGGTTCGTAATGGAAATCCAACTTCCAATACGACCCATGCGGTTTTGATTGTATTACTAGTATGGCGACATAGTATATGGTAGCTATGCCGTTTATGATTGATATTATGATTGAAATGTTTTTAAAACATATACACACTAATAATAATAACAAATTCGTTTTATTGTATCAAGCATTTTTGACCATTATAAGGTAAAACTCTATCCTCCGGTTTGCATTGCATTGTGTTATGGGACATGAGTCTTATAATGGTTTCATTTTTATAAAAAGCATTGCATTTTTTAAACAATTTACTTTATTTATGCACGGACAATCCCATGGAGTAAACCCGTTCCGTGTTAGCGGCGTGGTCCTGTGATTAGCCTTATTATCAAATAGGTTAAATAAGATTTCTCATACCAGTCCCATGACTGACTCGTAGTTTGTTCCATTTTGCAAACTCGGGTGCCCTCTTTTCCACACAGGCAGCCTTGTATACAGGTTTAGCAGATTTATTCTGGATAGCCATGGAACTGAAGATGGACTTTACCATTCCTATTTTGCTGTTCAGACTTTACTTAGTTTATTATGTTTTATTCCACTGCAGACATTTTATATTAAGCTGAAACTGTATTATTGCTAAGTATGATCCGACTATGCTGTGTAACTATAATGATGTTTTATTTCCAGTGTAATTTGATGGACATTCTCTGTTGTAATTCTCTATTTCTGTTCTGTTGTTATTGTTACGTGTTATATTCCAATGATTATCCTTACTTACGTACACACAGATTTTGGGGTCGTCACATACTCAAAATGTTTCTAACTTCAATAAAGGTTGATAAAATTTGACAAAAATCATTGAAAGTTCACAATCTGCTTCAAATAAACAAGGCTTGGGATATAAGAAACAAGAAAACCAGAAACATCTTGGTTTCAAAAAAAAAGAAGTAAAACAAGATAAAGCTAAGAAAAAACTTAATTTGTAATATTCCAAACCAAAACCAGTTGTGAAGTTTCAAAAGAAAAATGTCAAGACTATCAAGATATGGGGTTCCTAAAACAAATAATAATTTGATTAGGAACAAATATATTCATCACTTTATGAATACTGTGCATTTCAATTCTAATTATGTATATAAAGGGGATACCGGACCCATATGGGTTTGGACTCCTAAGACCTTACTCTTAGGGCCCTATAAAAAGGTGGGTACCATGGACTTAATTTTATTTTTTGCAAGTCCCACTTAAGAAAAGAGGAAAGTGGATATTGGACAGTGTTTTCTCGAAGCACATGACTGGAGACAGGAGCTTACTGATAAATATTACTTACTCAGATGGTGGCTCCGTCACTTTTGGATTTAATTCAAAAGGCTATATCATTGAAAAACGTGATGTGAGCAATTGCGGTACATCTAATTTACCTATAATTACTAATGTCATGCTAATTAGAAATTTGAAACACAATTTACTTAGTATTAGTCAGTTATGCGGCAAGGGTTTTACCATTTCCATTTCGGATAATAAGTATAGTATCTTAGATAAAGATCAAAAGATAGTTTTCGAAGGATATAGAGACAGAAATATTTATATTCTGAATATGAATATCAATCATAATTCAGATATGTGTCTTGTAGAAAATGATAATGATCCAGGGCTATGACACAAACGTTTCTGTCACATAAACTTCAGAACTATTAACAAGTTAGTCAAAAACGATCTAGTTAGAGAACTACCCAAAATGAGCTTTACAGTTGAGAATATTTGTGATGCATGTCAATTAGGAAAATTGACTAAATCATCCTTTAAATCCAAGAAAGTCATATCAACATTACAACCACTTGAGCTACTACATATGGATTTATTTGGACCAACACAGGTTCAGTCAATAAACCATAGTCGATATGTGTTTGTAATTGTTGATGATTACTCTCGTTACACTTGGACAATTTTCTTGAAAAACAAAAGTGGCACTTTCGATCATTTCAAATCTTTCGTCAAAAGAATTCAGAAATCGGAAGGGCTTAAAGTTACAAATATAAGAAGTGATCATGGCAGAGAATTCAAAAATAATGAATTTGAACATTTTTGTACAAAGAAAGGTATATATCATAATTTTTCTTTTCCTAGAACTCCACAACAAAACAGAGTTGTAGAACAGAAAAACCGCACTTTACAAGAATGTGCAAGAACATTATTAAATGGAATCACTTTACCAAAACATTTTTGGGCAGAAGCTGTTGCAACTGCGTGTTATGTTTTGAATCATGTATCCATTTGACCTCTCACCAAGAATACATCTTATGGATTATTTAATCAAAGTAAGCCAAATATCTCATACTTCAAAGTTTTCAGTTCTAAGTGCTTTATCTTAAATACGAAAGACCATCTTGGAAAATTTGATCCAAAGTCCGATGAAGGCATATCTGTCGGTTATTCAAAACGAAGCAAGGCCTATCGTACCTTTAACAAAAGAACCAAAACCATTGAAGAATCACTTCATGTTTAATTTGATGAATTTTATCAACCATCTCATAACATATCGGATGATGACGAAACTATAATCACTGATAATCCGATCATCACAAATATTGATTCTGACTCTGAAATAATTGAGAATATTCCTCAACCATGTGTGTTACCTTTACCACCAAGATTACGATCTCCTCCAAGGATATTAAGATATCATCCAGCTCAAAATATAACCGGAGAAGTAACATCACAGATTAGAACACGGAGTCAACTCAGTCAAATGGGTCATGTTGCGTTTCTTCCGAATATCGAACCTAAGAATCCAAAAGAAGCTGCTACTGATGAATACTGGATCATTGCCATGCAGGGAGAACTAAATCAGTTCGAACGCAATGATGTCTGGGAACTTGTTCCAAGACTAACTGATCAGTCGGTTATTAGTACTAAATGGGTCTATAAAAATAAGGCCGATGAACAAGGCAATATCACCAGAAATAAAGCAAGATTAGTAGCATAAGGATATAATCAGGAAGAAGGTATCTATTATGAAGAAACATTTGCACCAGTTTCTCGACTAGAAGCTATCAGAATCTTATTATCCTTTGCTTGTCATCATAATTTCAAACTTTATCAGATGGATATCAAAAGTGCTTTTCTAAATGGATCAAAGAGAATGTATATGCTGAACAACCTCCCTTGTTCGTACATGAAAAGCATCCTGACTACGTATACAAACTCAAGAAGGCTTTATATGGTTTAAAACAAGCACCTCGTGCTTGGTATGAACGATTACGCGGCTATCTTACTGATTCAGGATTTCAAATAGGCAAAGTCGATCAAACTTTGTTTATTAAACATTCTCGAAAAGATATATTGGTTATCCAGATATATGTAGACGATATTATCTTTGGTTCGACAAATGATAAACTCTGCAAAGAATTTGCGGATATTATGACCAAAGAGTTTGAAATGTCTCATATTGGAGAACTATCATATTTTCTTGGTCTTCAAATCAAATAACTTTCGAACAATATTTTTATTAATCAAGAAAAATACTGTGGAAATCTTATCAACCGCTTCCGTTTAGAAAATACGTCTGGTAAACCTACTCCTATGAGTACAACTACACATCTTAAAAGATGGGAATGGTAAGAGTGTTGACCAGAAATTATATCGAAGCATGATTGGTTCTCTTCTTTATCTTACAGCAAGTCATCTAGATATAATGATAAGTGTTTGTCTATGTGCACGATTTCAAGCAAATCCAAAGGAATCACATTTACGAGCAGTAAAACGTATAATTCGTTATCTTGATAATACCAAAGATTTCGGTCTTCTCCACCTAAAAGAATGTCCATTCGAATTAGTATCATATAGTGATGCTGATTTCAGAGGTCCTCGAATTAGTATCAATTAGTATCACTTGTCTCTTGGTTCAGTAAGAAACAGAATTGCGTTTCACTATCAACATGTGAAGCCGTATATATATCGGCAGCTCCTACTTGTACTATAGTAATATACATGCAACAAACACTTCAAGATTTTGATATTCATTTATCAAATTCTATTATATACTGTGATAACACTAGTGCTATAAACTTATCCAAGATTCCAGTAAATCATTCTCGAACCTAGCATATTGATATCCGTCATCATTTCTTGAGAGACAATATTGAAAAAGGAAACATATGCCTCGAATATGTCCAAACTGATCGTCAACTAGCAGACATTTTTTACTAAGCCTCTACTTGAATCAAGTTTTATTACATTGCATAGAGAGCTTGGCTTAATTTCTAGAAATGAACTTGATACGTAAACACTTAATTTATATATCACTAAGTTCATTTCTATATTCGGTTCATTCACCTTCAAAATTTTAGCTATTTTATAGCTATTTCTATCTTTAGTAAAAGAATATGAGCTATTCATTGTTCGTACGGCAACTATTCCTTGACACTTCTCATCCACTAATCTATATATAGACAACTCTATATAAGCTTATCATTCATATTTTTTTGGCATCTTCTCAAAATCGAGTCTATATTTTAAAGGTTTAAATACTTCAATATTGCTCATATCCATGATGAGTGTGCACAAAAGTCTCGCATTTCAGTTACTAGTTTTGAACCAGAGGAGTATTACTCTCCTGAGACTCCAAAAAGCAAATCACACTGCCCTCATACCCCCAGTAATACGCCTTCATCTAAACGTGCAAAGAAATCACTATTTTGCTCACCTCGAACTAGACAAAAGATCAATGAGATACATCATTATCAGAAACATCAAATGGATCTTCAGCGAAACTTCATTATGAACAACAACTTACTTCCGAACGAGTATCATTATTAGAAAGCATGGTATCATTTTTCTGTAGTACAAAAAAACATGGTGTTTACGAACCAATGCCACATGCTCCTTCATTCTCTAGGAGTCCAAACTCTTGGGATTGTAACTATAATCGTAACAAAGGTGCAAAGGAAAAATGGTCTCCATGGACACCTCGTATTAACGAGGCCAAGGAAGAGTCAACCGAGCATAATTCGGCTACATCTCACTAGTTTTGTTTTTTAAATATGTTATTATTATATTTCTGTATTTTTCCCTATGTTATAACATATATGTACTTCCTTTTGAAGGAATTCAATAAAGTTTAGACCATTACAAAAACAGAAGAAGATAAAAAGGGTAGAAAAACAAAACTTCGAAGGACCAGTCGATCGGTGAAAATAGACCAGTCGACCGTTTTGATCTCTGTCTTAAAACGGTCGACCGGTATATTCCCAGCAGTCAACCGGTCGAGCTTTTTTCTGTTTTTAAATTGAAACAACACGTCGGTTCCACCCTCTCACCCATTCATTTCTATTTCGAATGTTCAAACAAACAAAACCCCCAAGAGCCCTAGCTTCAAAATTCTCCAATATCTTTCAATTTCATCATGGCTCCTCTACAAAAACGATCAAAGAGATCTTCTACATCCGAATCACAACCACAACTTATTGATTCCAACATCAAAAAAGGCTAATGGATCCCATAGTTACAAAAAGATGGAATCAAATGAAGGATTACAAAATATACCAAGGTTCATATATTAAATTCTCGGATTTTTCAAGTTATCATGTTCTCAATTTGCAAGGAAGGCTGAACTCGAGTCTCTACTAGATTTTGATAGAAATAATGTAGAGATTAATCATGTTATGATTAAACTTTTCTATGCTAATATAAATTTGGAGAAATATAAGCCTGAAAATTCGGCACAATGCCTTTGGCTGGTTGTTTGCGATAAAGAGGTTTTCATTTCATGTGCAAGGATGGAACAAGTTCTCGAATCATCATTTTATGGTCAAAAATTCTCAAGTAATTTTTGTTCGATTCATGTTCGAAATAGTGTAAGTCATCAATTCATTGAAGATGATAGCAACATCACAAAATCTATTGGTTTAAGGCCTACAGCAGGAGTTTTACATCATGTACTTATGCATTCCTTGTTCGCGAGACTAGGGAATTTCAACGCCGTTTACAAACAAAACTTTAAGGCATTATACGCTATTTATGGAGATGTCAATATAAACTGGATTGGAATGATTTTTGACGAAATCTTGAGCGTTAATGATACTACAAGGCCGAAAATATTCTATAAGGAATACGTTATGCGTCTCCTACTCGATTGTGGTATTACTCCTCCCGTGTCTCCATCCTCATGACATAAGTCCATCAACAAAGCGTCAATCAAAAGGATGAAGCTACCTCCACCTTGTTTCTCAATTAGTTCATTTGAACAATGGAAGGAGAGAAGTCATGGAGGCACCACTTTACAATCATCTAGGCCAAAACCGGAAGAAGTAAAACTTCTTGGCCCATCTTCTTCAACTAAAGAATCGCTTGACCAAATTGGGCGTAATCATTTCTTGCTTGAAGCACGTCTTAAACGCATGGATACGAAAATGGAAAAATGCTTTAACAAAATAAAATCTTTCTTTGGAACTTTATGGGAAGCGATTTCTTATGGTCCTTCAACATCGCAAGCTCAAGATCCCCAAAAAAGTCCAGCACCTCCTTCTTACAATTGGACATCTTCCGATGAGGCGGCAAGCTCTAGGACAAGCCATGGACGTGGTCGTGGTAAGTCTCATGTTGAAGATGAGGAAGAGGAGGAAGAAGAAGATGATGAGGAAACTGAATCTGAGTCTTAGATTTGCATCTCACTGGTTTATTTTACCTCTTGCTTATGTTTTTACTACTTTATTTTGCTATCTTAAGACATAAACTAGCACTTGTACGTAAATAGTGCTGTGTATTTTATTTGACATAGACTTGGTTATGTATGTTATGACTCTTGGGTATGTTTGTTGGTACGTTATGTGTGGTATGTTGTATGATACAATTATGGTATGTTTTATGGTATGTGTTTCATTTGATGGTATCACATTCACTCTTATCTATTTTGTTTATCTACTCCTTTTTGACGATGACAAAGGGGGAGAAAAGTGGTACTAACAGTGTTTGCAGAAATTATATTATAAGTGCTTAAATTCAGGGAGAGATTATATACAAGGGGAACTCTCAAAGTTTCAAAAGCTATGTTGTCATCAATCAAAAAGGGGGAGAATGTTGAGTCTAGGAATTCATGAAGTTTTGATTACGGACAAAGAGATGATTCATTATTGACAAAAAGAGATGATCAATGGTTCGACAAAGACAAGAAGAGCTTCATATCGTATTTTATATTAGAGGTTGATTATTTGGTAGTGTTATTAATGCTAAAATCTATCCTTAAATAATCATATCCCTCTGTATTGGGAGTATGTATATAAATATGTGTGTGTGCACATTCATATGGCTTTCTGGTCAAAACCAGTCGACCGGTCAAATACCAACGGTCGACCGATTCTGCCCAGAAAACGCAATGAACATGCACACACACATATATATATATATAATGTATATATATTTTTAAATTCCTGTCTACTAGTGATTTTTTACCTGTCGACCGTTTTTAAGCAGAAGCAACTATTCGAATAGTCACTTCGATTTCTTCAAGAGTTGCTTCTTTTCCTTTTCACCAATGATCATATCCATTGTTTGTAACTATTTACTAATGGTTACAACTGTTTATCTCCTATATATACATCTTGAAATCATCAATTCAAGACACCAATTCTATCTATCTAATCTCTAAACTATTGATTTAATTCTTGAATTCTCAAGTATTCAAATGCTCATATTCTTCACAATATCGTTCTTGAATCCTATAATTTATATATTATTCTTTTGATTCAAATACGATATCATCTTCCGAAATCGTCATGAACACAAATTCTATTTGAGGATAAGATTATAGGAAGGTTGTACAAGAATTGACAAATTCGTGTTATTGAGAACACACATTGTCAAACTACAAATCTACTCATCTTATTTGAAGTCCTCCGTGTTGTAAGAGGCAAGTTTCAAGTCCTCCGTGTTGTAAGAGGCAAGTTTGAAGTCCTCTGTGTTGTAAGAGGCAAGTTGTGAAGTCCTCGTGTTGATAGAGGCGTGAAATTCCCATTCGTCTTCTCGGGTGTTGTAAACCAATTCCTCCAGGTGAAGCGAGGTTGTTGTTAGTGAAAATCCAGATAGAAGTCTAGGACTGGACGTAGGAAAGTGCTCCGAACCAGTATAAAAATCTCTGGTGTGATTTTACTATTTTTACTGCATTTACTATTATATAGTTCTGTGATTAGCTATTACTTCATATTTGAATATTGTTCGTCATATTACACGATCCTTGTGAGTATATTATACTTGACAAGTACACATGCACACTTTCAGAGATTATTTTGAAAATATTATTTTTGAAATTAGTATTTTGGAATTGATACAGCTGATATAAAAAATTACTCTGACCTTTAAAATTTGTTCGGAATCCCTAGTCCTCGAATCCGGATTTGCCAGAGTTGTTCTTCGATAAGGTTTCCTTAGATTTGAATTTCGAATCCATTATCGAACAGTGTCTGAGGAGAATTAGTATAATAGAATCAACGAAACAATTTATGTCATCATCTATTTTAGTAATCAAAGATGATTGAAATTTGTTGGAAATAATTTTCAGATAAGAATTTGAATGAAAAGGGGAAATTCGAAAATCGTTTCAAGAAAATGAGACGATGAATTTTATTTTGATATTCAGAGTATAAATCAGAAAGTTTATAATTGGAATTCGACTGTGGCAAATAGTATTACTAAATTATTTGAATTATTCGGAACTCGACAAGATAAAATATAATTGCATCGAACCAATAATGTGTAATTAAATATATGGATGTGATAAGTTATAAACTTGTTAATTAATTAACAAGGTGTGAATTGCTGACAAGAGTTGTAAATGAACCATAAAATGAATGAAGGTTTTGATAAAAGAAATAATATTTACTTTTTAGAAGTAAACAACGTTTGAAAGCAAAAATGTGCAAATAAATTTGGGATAAAGGAAATAGAGTTGACCTGTACGGTGAGATTATTCTGAAGTTCATAATGGAAATCAAATGAGATTTTTTTCGAAGTTCGGAATATATTATCGAATAAAAGATTATTTGAAGGAAGTTATTCATGGAAGTCCGCTATGTTGAATTTTAGGAAAATATTATTTACTTTCCATTTTAATTAAAAATTTAATATATTAAATTGTTTACGTATTCAGATTAATGAATAAAGTATATCTTTTTCGTAGTCATGAATTATTTTTGTTAAAGTGAATTCTGAACTTGAATTCGAAGGTTATAAGAATGAATATTTTGTTGGAATTGGAAGCTGTGAGCTTGATCTATTTCGAAGTTAATAATGTTGTTCAGTTAAGGTCTGAGAGTAAATATACCCCAACTTGATTGACTTCAGAAATGGTCAAGGCTCAATAACAAGAGTTGGACAAGAGAAGTAAGTAAATGAGTGTTGGGAGTTAAGTGGAAACAGCGGTGTTATTTAATATCTTTTTAATTCAAGTAACGAATGCAAAAATGTTTCCTCCAGAAAATAAAGTGTATTTTTTATAGGAAATAAAGATTTGTAAATGTTTGGAAAAAATTTCCAATGGTAATAAGTGATTTTTGTAAATATGATAATTGGAAATGTTTTTCAAAGGATTGTGAGAGGCTAACGGGTTTGATAAATCAGAATGGCAAGAACTGAAGAGCCGCACATTGATCACAAAGGTTGTCATAATGCAAGAGAAGTGGATTCGTAAACTAAATTCGAGAATAAAAAAATAAAAATGATTTGATAAGAAAGAAACTGAGTTAAGGAATTTAGAAATTGAATGGAGATTAGATAAGTTGAATAATTTCCTGAGTATTGATCTGATGTTGGTTTCGGCCTTCGGGATTGATACTTAGGGAGTTGTTTGCTTGCTAATTTACAGTCGGAATGATGTGAATTTGGAGGAGTAATAATGCGAGAATAATAAATTAGTTATCAGAATGGAAAATTTTGAAATTTTGAGAACATAAACTTGAGTTAAGGGATGAAGTGAATAGTTGGAAGATTTGTAAGTAATTAGAAAATTGGAAGAAAATTGGGTTAACAACCAATAGGTTGTAATTATGAGTTTATCAAATATAAGAATTGATTAAGAGGGCAAAACAAGAATTTTGAAATTTGAATGGAAATTTGAGGATATTCGAAACAAAAGTTTCGAAAGTTATATGGAAAATATAAGAAGATTACGAATTCAAGAAACTACTGGACTGGAAGGTAATAGCTTGAGATAAAAACTTATATAACGGAAATTTATATAAGAATGGAGGATTGAAAAACATGATTTGGAAATGTGTTAGGGAAATTTTATAACAAGATACGCGAAAGGTAACAGGAGTACTATAAGTGTATAGTATTATATGTTTTCAAAGTAAAATAAGGAAAGTACCTTCCTTTTCCTTTGAGTTTCTAGCTTTGTTGAGATGTGCTACTGGTGGTAGTAATAGATTGTCCGGACATAAAACTCGAGGTGTCGTAGTTTCTTGAAGAACACGACCATGCAGCGTAATTTGCAGGGTTGCAGATGGCCTACGGTGGATGGATTTTTATTAGGGAAACCAAGCATAACCATTGTGTCTGCTGTGATCTACAGTCGTGATGATGGCGTAATCCGCAGAGCTGTGAAAGCTTACGGGGATGGATGTTTCCTGAGGGAATCAGGCGTAACCATTGTATACCTGCGGTCCACATGGCATATCTACAAGTGAAAGAGATGTAACCACTAGAGTTACTAAAGGTAGAATGGAGTCATGCGATGTTTGAGATATCTTAGTGATGTTTGAGCCACCTGTTTGATGCAGCATTGTATCTTTGTGATGGATGTGTCTCCGTGACCTGATTTGTCTTGATGACTTGAAGTTGTAACGAACCAGAAATTTTGGCATCTTAAATTATAATTATTTAATGTTCAAATGCATGATTATAACCCTAGTTTGAGTTGGAACTTGAAATTTTAATTTCCATTGTAAGTTATAATTTATATATATCGGAACTTTTGTATTGCTTTGAAAATATTATGTAAGTGAGAAATTATATTTATATTTGTTATTGAAGTAAAGGTGAAATCAGTAAAAATATAAAAACATTAAGTCTTGGAATTTTTACTGCTTTACGTAGAAGTAATCTAGTTAATTGATTTTGTCTCGAGAAAAAAAATCCGTTAAGTATAATCTGATATTCGTACAACTTGGCATAACAAAGAAATGAATTTCTAAGAAAATACAGAAGCTTGTTTTATTGCGTTAAGTAAATTGAAATGTTTAACAGATCATCAAAAATTTAACGTTATTAGGATTTGAGCGAACTTGAATTAAAAATACTAGATGGAATTCTAAGAAGAACGGTATTTTTTGTTCTGTGAAATTCGAACATCTAATGTTCGAAATCTTTAATTGTGAGACTAGAGTGCATGAAACAAACAACGCTGTTAAATCATGTTCCGTATTTCATCTTTATTTCTTTTCTGGTTGTGTATTGAGTCAAATTCGCATAGCATAACAGAAAAAGAAATTTTGTATTTGTAAACTTTGTTATGGCATTAAGGACACTTGTTAAACATCAAATAACACGTTGGACATGTGTTCAATCCCTTTGAACCCACACGTACACTGCTTCCCTCTTTACATTCTTCCCTTATCTTCGTTCATTCCAATTGAAATCAGGAAAAAAAGGAATAAAAAATTCATAGAAATCAAATAAATGGTCGTAGCCTTTCTCCTTTCTACAAAAGGCGGTGCTAGCTCCAAATCAAAGGAAATAAACTTCCCAAATTCGATTGTCTTCTCCTTTCCTCCATTCACTGCTATGTCATCATCACGCCATTCCGCGTGCGACCGAGGCTACCTCAATCTACTTGCTGCAAATCGTGAGTTCTGTTCCAACCCAACTCGCGATTAGATCTCCTCCATCTGGCTATTTCATGGCCACCGTATCTCTCTCCTCGTCCACTATAGCGTCTGCTTCCACCAATAACCGTCCGACTTCCTTCCTCATTCCACTGCAGTGCTTAAGTAGCCATGCTTCCGCTATGTCTTCGATCCTTCTGCGCCGAAGAAGCCCTAAACCGAAGCATTTCCTCTCTTTGCAGTTCGTCGCCTGGCAACTCCATGTAATGCGCGACCTTGTGCACCGCGACTGACTAACTCAACAACCAACATCCTTGCCTATGCGAGTAGTAGCTTCTCACAATGGCTACAAATAGAGTTAGGACAGTGTGTATTTTAGGTGTTCGGGAAAATGCTTGGAAGGCAACTGGATGGTTGGGGCTTATGGGTTAAGTCTGTTCGGTGTAGGGTTAAGTTTTAAAGTTTGATTTATCGCTACCTTGCTCATCTATCTGATTCAGGGTTAGTTTTACTTCGATTATTAGATATATTCATTTGCATGTCGCTTAAGCATTGATTTTGATTTGTTGTCCTGATTTGGGTAATTAATGTATTGAAGTAAGCTTGTGTTTGAGAAAACAATGGAGTCGTGCTGGGTATCAGATCTTGCTTGAGGTATCTGTTCCACTATCTTAAATCCAACGTCTCAACGACCATGGAAGGTGAGTTTCCCTCACTCGCAACTAACTTATTATTAAGTGAATTAAATACTTGAGATGTTTAATGGAATGTTAGGATGCTCTAGATTTGGTTGCTTTGTGATTATGCATGTGCGACACACACTATTATATCATATGACATGATATGGATGTAAGTTTGACATGCTATGTTATTTTATCATCATGCAAGTCCCCCTTTAGATTAGAAAAAACACTACGGGTTGAAATGATACATACCCGAACCCCTTATGTATTCGAATCGATCTGGGAGGCGGGTTGAAATGATACATACCCGGGATTCGAATATTTTAAAGAACGGATTGAAATGATAAATATCCGTTTCACTTGACCATAGAATAGAAAATTTTATACGGACACCGTGGTCAATAAAATTATTTTAACTAATTTATCGACTTTGGCAAGCTGAAATTTTAAGAAAATTTTCTATATATCTTAAAGAAAAGCAAAAGAAATTTTGTGCAAATTTTTCTTGAATTTTTTTTCAAGGATCTAATTTGTATGGAAATAAATTTTAAAGAGGGTTTCAAGTTAACACCTAAACTTTATCTATCTAGATGAATTTTTCATAACTTCATGTTTATAACATGATAACTTTGAATTGAATAGTTTAACGTAAAGATTTGCAAAGACTTGATAAATGTTTCAAAGCTTATTTTAATATATGATTTGTCAAATGAATTTTTGCCACGTGAATGTAAGACGAGTTTTGTCAGAATGAAAGTGTTTTCAAGTATGAAAAAATATGATTATCTAAATCATGGTGAATACGGGTTTAGTTAACAAGTTAGAATTTAATGGATCATATTTTGATTTACAACAAATGTTAAAGTTGTTGGGGTTTATTATAAAAAAAGGATATGTAAATCCAAGGCAAACAATGATTGGAAAATCGCTAATCGTGAAGCACTGATTTGAACTAAACAAAAAGGGAATTTGATCTAAAGGTGAAATTTTGATGAGAAAAGAAATTGTGAAACTTAGATTTAGGCTAGATTGGATTAATATTTTTAATAGTACTATAAATTTTATAAAGGCAATTTTTCCGCATTACTTGACTTTGTAAGTATTCTTTTATAAAATAAATTTGATTACTTTAACTATATACACTTTATAATAGTTTTCTACTACATATATATATATATATATATATGCATATGCATTATTTTCAGATTTATTATGCCTATACTATTTTTTCAAAACTTACTTTCAAAAATTATTTTATAATCCGAATAAAAGCTATGTCCAATCTAGTCTAATGATCCAAAGGGTGAAATAAAGAAATTCGAGCAATGGCGATATTTCGAGGAAGTTGAAACTTTGAAGCCAATGGTTGACAAAGGAATTTTGAATAGTAAATTTGCAACCTTAATCGAACCAACTATTTGAGGAATTGATTTTGGGGCAATATTTGAAATAAATTGATTTGCGGTACTCGAAATATAATTTCAAAGCTAAATGGCCTCGGTGTGAAAAATGTAAACGTTTGGTTGTTAAAGAGACCGAAGTCGGTAAGTGGCATACTCTCTGTCAGTGCCGATACCACTTTAACAACTGTGTACGTGATGACGTATCCAGAACGAAGCATAATGACTTGGAGGCGAGTACTGGGTTGAAGAAGGCGAACGAGAACGAAATGGCCTTGACCTTCGGGTCATAATTGAAATGACTAAAACATGAGCTATACCGTAACTAATTGAGGTAGCACCTTTGATCGGACGCACATCTTCGATACCATTTCTATGACTATGTTGATGATTTGGGCGCCCTTTTTGATTATGGGAGTGTGTTCCGAGGTGGGCGGTAGTGGCTGCTATGCGTTACCACCGGTCCGGGAGTGCAATTGGTAGAATCCTACCCTGGTTATTGCCTCGAGTGCCTTGTCATAATATCCTTAGCGAGCCCCCTACGATTTTGATTTGTATCATACCTATGGAGTGCCCTCTGATGCCATTGTGTTACGGTGAGTTTACGGTACTGTATAGACTACGGTATTATAAACGGTGTAAGGGTAAATATGTAATCCCGCTTACGCTACTTTAATTATATTTACTTTACTGAACAGACATTGCAATAATAACGTACTATTATATAGATATTAGTTTCACGGATCCTTAGAGGATGGAAATCCCAAACATCCTTTAAGTTATTGTACATTTCAGCGGACACTTCATTTGAGTTAATTCACTTATATGAGACTGTTAGTCCTGACTCGAGTATTTTGTTTGTTTTCTTTCTTGCAAAATGCCCGGGTCAGATCGAGTATTGCAGCTTGACGATCTATCTATTAGAGCTTGAGTTTTGTTGGAGATACAGTCATCCATCTACTATGTAACATGCAGTTATGCTCATCTTGGATTATTGCCAAATATTAGTATGGTTCTATATTCCTTCTTCCGTTGTATTCATATTTACTCTATACTCTGATATTCTATAAAGTTAAAGTTTTGTAATATTGTATAAATTTTACTTCCGCTATGAGATATTATGTGTTCTGTGTATATGATTATGTGATTATTTATATTTCAACTCCATAAGCAATAACAATCTGTCGTTTTAAACGGTTCGAGTTGGTTTAGTTACCGACTTGGAGCGGTCAAAAGGCCAGGTCGTTACAGAAGTATCTTCATAATTCCATTGTTTGTTTTCATGACTTAGAGATAGAGCTGTCAACGCTCTGTGGCCTCAGATTTTCTTTAGATTCTAAAAATATCTTCTGTTGATCTTTCCATGACGAAATTCGCAGGGAAGTGATTTCCTACGGATACAGATGTTTTCTGGGGGATCCAGATGGAACCATTGTGTATCTACGATTCATGAACAATCAACATATAAATATCACATTGGTACTTTCTATATCTATTTTTAAGGAGAATTTTTGAAATATTTCACTCGGAGTTGAAGCAAGAATATTTAATACTTGGAGATTTTAGTCGTACGCCCAACCAGTGCATGCCTAACATCTGTGAGAACAACAATAGACTTGTCAAGCTTCGAGTTATCAAATATTTTTAAAAATAATTAATTTGAAATTGAAATATATCCGACTTAATAAATAAATAAAACCTGAGTAGGAAAATAAGAAAATCTGAGTAGGAAAATAAGAAAATCGAGTCTGATCAAAATTGATCTCTAACTATAAAGAGAAATTGTTTTTCTGAGTTAATTGGGTATGATGGATAAACAAATGGTGTCGATGATTTAAAATCAATATTTAAATTTAGTTGAGGAATAATTTCACATAAGTATGAATTTGGAGTATACATTGATATAGCTCGAACGATCCCTTCTTTTTGGGGATGAAAAGTTTTAAGGGGGGACATTGTAACGACCCAGAAATTTCGGCAATTTGAAATAGAAATTAATTAAGTATTTCACGATAAACAATTAGTTTTATATTTGGATTCGAGATTAAAAATCAAAGTTTATTGGTTTGAATAAGAATTGAATTCGATATTAAATTTAGAAGGGCTAATTGAAAATCAAATATTTACTTGTAACTAGTCGAGAATAAATTTGATTGATATTTGAATTGGATTTTGAAATATGATTGAAGAATATAAATTTTTGGATTTAAAACGAACGTTATTAACTTTAAATATATTGAATATTTTATTTGTTAAAATATATTGAGATTGGCTTGGATATGTGTGTATTTATGTATGTAAAGAAATCAAAATTTAACATTTCAAATTTGGAAATGAATGGAGTTATTGGTGGAAAAATGAACTAAAATCAGTGAACCGGTTAATAATTTAAAAATAAAACAAGTCATATACAGACGGAGTTGGATTACAACCAGGATAATTTTATTGAGTTCAGAACGTGAAGGTGTACAGCATGTCAAATTTCATCACGATTAGAGTTTGTTTGTGGCTTTACAAAAATATAACATTAACATAAATAGTGGTAGGAGATAAAAAGAACCGTAAAATTTATAAATTAAATAAGGGGTTCCTTCTCACACACACTATCCAATGCCTTCCGCCCCATGTTTTCTTGGGTGCCACGGTTCCTTCTTTATAAATTGAAACCCACTTCTCCCATTTCCTTCAAAAAAATCCGTCCTCATTTCCCTATTTCTTCAGAGCAAATTCATTTCCTCTTTTCAATTTTAATGGCTTCTAATTAAAATCACCTCCTCAAATCAATTAAAATTGCTCCCGCCTCTCCTCCTACAAAACCCTAATTGCAACCGCCGCCAAACCCAACTTCACTGCCTTCTTGACTTCGTCTCCATTCATCGTCACTTGTTCACCAAAGTTGCAAGCCATTGTGATTCCCTCCAGCAACGAAAAGGGAAGTCTCCGCTTTTTCCTAAAGACAAAATCTTGCACCGCCTCGAGATCTGAAGCTCTGCTGTTCCGTGTCTTGTTTCGACCAATTAGTGTGGCTGCGCCATTTAAGGTGAGATGTCAGACTCACGATTCACCATACTTCAAGTAGTTTGACCTCATCCTTTCACTGGGTATAATAGTTGATGCCTGGGTATGTTGTTAGTTGTTTTGTGATTGACTTCTTGATAATTTATTACGCTGCGTATGAATCAAGTATTAAACTTAAAATATGCTAAATTGATACTTGCATTTAGATGGGAACAACACCGATAAGAAAAAAAATTTGTTTACACACTTGGCATTGAATTTTTATATGCCATTAAGTATGGTTTAAAACTGATTGGATAGATACCTAAACTTGATTATTTTTCTTTGGTTATGTTGCTTACTGTCCTCACTGTGTATTGATTTGGAATGTCTCACCTCTGTCATTTGATGAATACAAACCCGCCACATTGAAACCATAAGTACCTTTGCGCGATGAAATCTGAAATAAACAGTTCCCTGCTGCGTTAATGGTATGTCTCTACCTGTTTATATATGTATATGATGTATGGGGGTGTGTGTATGTGACCGTGTGTATCTGCCTAAACACTAGCATGGGTAAACTAAATAAGTAACCTTATTTCCATGTATTATCGGAACGAGTCAAGACCCCTATTCACAACTTTGACATATATGAACTCAACCCAATCTGTTTGCTCTGTCTTTCCAAGCATATGATCACTTTAGTTATGCCTTACTACTGCTATATATAACCAGTTTGCATGGTTGACACTGCAACCTATCTTCGTCGTTCTGTCACTTTTGTTACCAGTAGCTTTCGGGGCTGTGAAATTTCTGTTGATCTTATGGGCAATGTAATATGAGTTGATTACGCTATAATTTGCATTGTGTTAATCACTTATAAACTGTTTATGAATACACATTGATTCAAAGTTTCATAAGTTAATTTATTTTTTTGGAATAAAGTGCCCAGTGTGGTTATTGATGGAAAACATTCTACATGATCATCTGATTTGGCACCACGCTTTATAGTTTATGTTTGATAGTTTCGGGTGTGTTAAGCTGACATTGTGTCACGGTATTTTGGTTACTCATTCACTATAAGAACCACCTGCCACATGCGGTATATGTATATACATGTATAAGGGTATGTGTGTGTGTATATATATATATATATATATATATATATATATATATATGTGGTGACACCCCATGTCCATTAATGCCACTCACTAAGAGATTGCATTAAGTTTTGTGAAACGTTATAGGTAAACAGAAATGGAATTATTACAAGACAGATATAAAAGCAACAGCAGAATTTAAATTTTATTTCAAACGTAAGTCATAACATCATGGTCAAAAAATACCATAAGTCTGAAACTACATATGTAACAACCCTGATTTTTGGGGTAATTTAAAAATTTATTTTAAGTGATTTTAATGAGTTTTGATATTTAAAATAATCTATTTTAAATAATAATGATCACAAATTTGGTTCAAATCGAAGTTAGAATGAATAATTTAATTTTAATTATAAAAAGAGTTAGAAATAGCGCGGTAGTTTGAAAAGTCAAACTTGAAATTTGACTGACCATACAGGACGCAAAATTTAACGGATTTTAGTGAAACCAAAAATATTAGAATCTATTTAAAAATATCTTTCCAACGAATCCGAAAAATCGAAATTTCATAGCGGAAATACAAAGTTATGGCCAATTCAAATTTTAGAAGGTCGCTAGGAAATTTACAAAGGACAAAAATGCTACTTTTCACATATGTAGGAATTTCGACTCGAAACCACTTCCATTGAGTTCAGAATGATGTTTCTACATTGAAAAACAGTAAACACTTATATATTTCGATTTCAGAAATTATTTGTTTAAAAATATATTTTTAATATTAAATATATTGGCCTTAAAAATAGTCATTTTTCAAAAAGTCTCAGAATTCGACGAAATAAATTTTGTTGGATTCGTATCATCAAAACAAAGCTAAAAATGATTTTTTGGTAATTTTTAGAATTAAAATATAATTATAATTGATTTTTCAGTGTAAACGGGCAAATTTTTGACTTTAAAAAATTCATTAAAAATCCATACGGGCTCAGAATCAAACGAAATTAATTTTCATAGGTCCACAGCATCAAAACATAGCTAAATATATTTTTTGAGAATTTTTGAAGTTAATTTGTGACCTCGGTGAATTTTCACGTACGATATACATTAAAATATTAATAAAATAATGTAATTATTCCAAAACTCATAACAGACCTCGGAATTGGACCCCGGGACATAGCTCATTGCGTTCAAAAGGTGTCAAAACCTTAAGAACGACAGTAAGCAGGCCTGAATCGGAGTTCGAACCAAAACGGGCTTTAACGGGCTAATTAAATAATTAGATAACCCTAATATAATATTATAAATACCCCGAAAACACTGTTCATCGTCTCCTAACCCGTCATTTGCTGAGCCGCCTAAACCCATGAGTCTTCAAAACTTCAAACTTCGATTTCTCCTCCGTTTCTCAATGAAATTTAGCGTGTGAGTACTCATTTCGAAGCTCTTCGCGAGCTCTTCGATTCTAGATAAGGAGCATCCGTCCCGTGCCTCGACGAAGCCGTCATACCCCCGCAAACAGCCACCGTTCGCACCCCCCCTAGGCCACACCGCTGCCGTCGCACCCTCCCCTCTTCTGGCCGATCGTAGCTCTCTCCAAGACGGTCCACCTCCAACAAACGGTTCGTCGTTTCATCAACCGTAGCTCCCGCAATCTGAAAACAAAGATTTGAACCTCTCTTGAAGGTAAAAGCTTCAGATTTAGTCACGCTTATAAGCGTCGCAGAGTCAGTTGTTAAAGGCTGATTTCTAATTTTTCATATGAACTTGAATGCTAATTGTTTCAGATCCGCAACCGTCTTGAATTCGAACACCAAATCTGACCAAACTCGATTCATCTCAGAACCAACAGCGGTGAGAATTTATTTTTAATTTAATTTAATTTATTTAATTATTTATTAATTCTTTGTTATTAAAGAATATTGACTGATCTGCTATGTAGCAATATTGAAATACGGATCTAAGTTGTTTATGACTGTATGATGTTAGATCCGCGAATCTAAACGCTAGATCTGAAATTATTGGCTAATTAAAATAGATTATTTGTTAATATTATTGAATTATGCCTCGCCGATTTGTCATATGCCAAAATGTACATCACCCTGTGTGTTATGTTGATTTGAACTGTTAGATCTAGACCTCTTGGATTATTTGAATGTTGTGAATTTTTGATAACATGAAATTTACAATTTATTTTGTAAATAAAAAAATTAGAATGTGTTGTTGAGATGAAATTTACAATTTATTTTGTAAATTAAAAATTAGAATTTGTTGTAGATATGAAATTTACAATCTGTTTTGTAAATTAAAAATTAGAATTGGTCGTTGATATGAGATTTACAATTTATTTTGTAAATTAAAGTTAAAATTCGTCGTTGACACAAAATTTACATTTTTATTTTGTAAATTCAATATTAGCATTGGCGATGACACAAAATTTTACATTTTATTATGTAAATAAAAGTTAGAATGTTGCATTGACATAAATTTTACATTTTATTTTGTAAATAAAAGTTAGAATGTTGTGATGACATAAATTTTACATTTTATTATGTAATTAAAGTTAGAATTGTGCGTTGACATAGAATTTACATTTTTATTTGTAAATTATAGTTAGAATTTTGCGTTGATATTAAATTTACATTTTATTATGTAAATTAAAGCAAGAATTTTGCGTTGATATTAAATTTACATTTTATTATGCAAATTAAAGCTAGAATTTTGCGTTGATATTAAATTGACATTTTATTATGTAAATTAAAGCTAGAATTGTGCGACGATATAAAATTTACATTTATTTATGTAAATTAAAGTTAAAATTTAGCGTTGACTTGAATATACATTTTTATTTTGTAAATTCAATATTAGGATTGGCGATGACATGAATTTACATTTAATTTTGTAAATTCAATATCAGAAAGTGCGATGACATGAAATTTTCATTTTTATTATGTAAATAGAGTATTTTCACCGCATGTATGAATTTACATCATTTTAATGTAAATTAAATAGTGAATTAAACCGTAGAAATTGTTAACATTATTCTTAATGTTAACCTATGAAAATTTGACCGTAGAAATTGTTAACATTATTCTTAATGTTAACATATGAAAATTTGACCGTAGAAATTGTTAACATTATTTTTAATGTTGATATATGTAAATTTAACCGTAGGATTTGTTAACATTATTTCTAATGCTAATATATAAAAAAATTTCACCGTAGGGAGAATTACATTAATTTTAATGTAATAAAAAGAATGGACTTTACATTGTGTTTAAAGAGTAAATTTTACATTGTGAAGAAGAATGGATTTTATATTGTAACTGGAGAATAGAAGTTTACATTTTGTTGAAGGCAAATTCAATAAAAATGTGACAAGCATGAGAATTTACTTTTTTCTTAATGTGAATATATAGAAATTTCACCGTATGTTAAATTTACATTTTTTTATGTAAATATATATGAGTCTCACCGTATGTACATCTTACATTATTTTTAATGTACATTATATAGTAATTACAACGTAGGATAACATTGCATTATTTATAATGGAAATAAAAAGGAGAATTACACTGTAAGAAAATTAACATTATTTATAATACTAATATAAATGAAATTAGACCGCACGACATGAATTACATTTATTTATGTACTTTATAAATGAAATTAGACCGCATGACATGAATTACATTTATTTATGTAATTTATGAATGAATTAAGACCACATAGAATAAATTACATTTTTATATGTATTTTATGAATGAATTAACATCGCATGAAATAAAATACATTTTTATATGTATCCTATGAATGAATTAAGACCTCATAAAATAAATTACATTTTTATATGTATTTTATGAATGAATTAACATCGCATGAAATAAAATACATTTGTATATGCATTTTATGAATGAGTTAAGATCGCATGAAATAAATTACATTTTATTTTATGAATGAAATTAGTCCGCATAAAATAAATTACATTTTTACATGTAATTTTTGAATGAATTTTCATCGTATGAAATAAATTACATATTATTATGTAAATTATGAATGAATTTAACCCGCATGAATGAAATTTCATTTTATTCTATGAAATGAATGTATGGATTTACATTGTAAACAAAGATTACATCTTTATAATGTAAATAAAAAGTAGGATTTACATTTGTAAATAAAATTTATATTTTTATATGTACTTAAGAACGATGAATTATAAATTACATTTTACATGTAAGGATGGAATTAAAAGAAGGAATTGGACGATGAAATAAAATTTACATTTTACCGTAAATTAAAGAAATTAAAGGAATTAAAAAGGAAGAATTCACCATTCAAGTATGATTTACAATTTACTATATAAAAAGGGATGAAAGGATAAAGAATGAGAATATTCATTATAATAAAGATTTAAACGGTTTATGTTTATATATTTATATATAAATGTAATTAAAACTAAACGAATAGGGCGTGGTAGTTCGCGTTTTGAAATCGTACTTTTAAATGACTATACAAGAAGATCCGACCGTCGGATTTTCTTGAAACTGAAACCGTTAGGACCGTCTTGGAAAAATCTTTCGAACGATATATATTACGTTAAAATCCAACGGTTAGATTCTGAGAAATGTAAAAATCAAAATTGGATGAATGCAGCGCCATAGTCACCCATGGACTTAAGGAGTCGTTATATAAAAATTTAATTATTTTAAATAATTAAAATAGGAATGAATCGTTAATAAAATCAATTATTAATGTGTAAGAAGGATTTTCAATATATATATACAAGGATTATTTGGAAAGTCCGAGTTTATCTCATTCCAAATAATTAAACGACGTTTAAAAATCCAAGATTGGAAGACGGCGATTGAAGACCGTCAAATCTCCACATCGAATGGACGATGATGACTGTTGCCTTAGAATGGCTCACTACCATGATAAGGTAATAGTAGGAGTTGCCCAGACGTAGTGTTGATTTGTACGGATTTGGTTTTCGCTCAGACCCAGAGCATAAGCTTATAAATGGATGGTGTGTCTGACATCGTACTCCATTATATATCATGTTATTAATTTTCTGTCGAATGTATGGATGTTTGGTGGCGGAGAATTTATTCTCTTGCTTAACAGTCGTTCATATATTTCGGCCAAGGATTGGTAGTGTGATATGGAGTGATGATGTGGCATGCTAAGATGCATATGATCAAGGCTTTGTTGAAAAGCAGGCCTTGTGGGATGATCAAAGCATAGTCTGTTTAGGCATAGCTTTGTGTATAGCGTGACTTTGCGAGCCTCACACACCGGCGGAGTCTAAAACGGGAGAAGGGAACGCAGGGAGAGCAGCACGTTTCTTTCTAGTTAGAGTGGTGTCAGTGACTTACCAACCCTGACATTTTACTTATGTGGATGATGGAATGAGGCGCCTCGGATAGGTCCTATAGGACCGGGAAACGTGTGTTCAGGAATTGCCAATCCACGAAGCTGTATGTGTGGACCGGCCCTGCAGCTATCCAAGGGTTCACTGCGGGGGATCCTGAGACATTAGCTAGAGTGTCTCGAATCGGTAGGAGCTCCTCCCTAGCCTTGACTCATGATGGAAACCAATTTCCAATACGCGCCATTCGGTTTTGATTGTATTACTAGTACGGAGGCATAGCATATGGTACCCATGCTTCCTAGGATTGATACATTATGATTGAAATTGTTTTTAAAACATATACACACTAATAATAATATCAAATTCATTTTTAACGTATCAAGCATGTTTAATCACCATAAGGTAAAACTCTATCCTCTGGTGTGCGTTGCATTGTGTGATGGGACCTGAGTCTTATGGTGATTTCATTTTTCTAAAAAAACATTGCGTTGTTTTACGATTTACTTTAAGTTATGCACGGCAATCCATTGGAATAAAACCCGTTCCGCATTAGCGGCGTGGTCCATGGATTTGCCTTATTACTATTAGTTAAATTAGTTAAGAATTCTCACACCAGTCCCACGACTGACCCGTTGTTTGTTTCCACCTTTGCAAACTCGGGTGCCCTCTTTTCCGCACGGGCAGTCGAGTAGTTTGTCTACAGGTTTATCTCGAACAGGATTCTGGATTGAAGCTTAAAGCTGTGTCCAGAGCATAGTTGTCTTCCGCTGTATCTATTTTATTTCCGCTGCACTGTATTAAATTTATTGTAAAATTTTCTTCCGCTGTATTTTAATTTCGATGTACTCTGATATATTCTGTACTCTGATGTTATATTATCATGATGTAATAAAAGTCTGTTGTTGTTGTTATGATGTGTTGTATTCCCAAAGTTAACGTAGGCGGGATTTGAACGGTTTTGGTCGATTTTGCGATCGATTAAGGTCGGGCAAAATCTGACTCGTTACAGTTGGTATCAGAGCTTTGGTTAGCTCAAATCTTTGGGGTACAACTCATTAGAACTGAACAAAAGACTCATCAGAGATTGGATTAGTAATATCCAATAAGAATACTCATTAGAGATAGGATCAACAGTATCCTAGAATGAGAATACTCATTAGAGATAGGGTTAGTAATGCCCTAGAATGAGTTGAGAGTAGCAAGCCTATAATATACGTATTTGTGATTAATTATACTCTATTTTGGAAAATATGATTTTGAATATATAAAAAGTTATATATTTGAAGGTTAATCAACTAATGAAATTATTTAAACCAATGGAGAAAAAATATATAAATATATATAATTAGTTAGTTAATTAAACACTTTTAGCTTCGTCCCTTTTCGAGGACGAAAAGTTTTTAAGTGGGGGAGAATGTAACAACCCTAATTTTTGGGGTAAATTTAAAAATTTATTTTAAGTGATTTTAATGAGTTTTGATATTTAACATAATCTATTTTAAATAATAATGATCACAAATTTGGTTCAAATCGAAGTTAGAATGAATAATTTAATTTTAATTATAAAAAGAGTTAGAAATAGCACGGTAGTTTGAAAAGTCAAACTTGAACTTTGACTGACCATACAGGACGCAAAATTTAACGGATTTTAGTGAAACCAAAAATATTAGAATCTATTTAAAAATATCTTTCCAACGAATCCTAAAAATCGAAATTTCATAGCGGAAATCAAAAGTTATGGCCAATTCAATTTTTAGAAGGTCGCTAGGAAATTTACAAAGGACAAAAATGCTACTTTTCACATATGTAGGAATTTCGACTCAAAACCACATCCATTGAGTTCAGAATGATGTTTCTACATTGAAAAACAGTAAACACTTATATATTTAGAGTTTCGGAAATTATTTGTTTAAAAATAAATTTTTAATATTAAATATATTGGCCTTAAAAATAGTCATTTTTTAAAAAGTCTCAGAATTCGACGAAATAAATTTTGTTGGATTCGTATCATCAAAACAAAGCTAAAAATGATTTTTTAGTAATTTTTAGAATTAAAATATAATTATAATTGATTTTTCAGTGTAAACGGGCAAATTTTTGACTTTAAAAAATTCACTAAAAATCCATACGGGCTCAGAATCAAACGAAATTAATTTTCATAGGTCCACAGCATCAAAACATAGCTAAATATATTTTTCGAGAATTTTTGAAGTTAATTTGTGACCTCGGTGAATTTTCACGTACGATATACATTAAAATATTAATCAAATAATGTAATTATTCCAAAACTCATAACAGGCCTCGGAATTGGACCTCGGGACATAGCTCATTGCATTCGGAAGGTGTCAAAACCTTAAGAACGACAGTAAGCAGACCTGAATCGGAGTTCGGACCAAAACGGGCTTTAACGGGCTAATTAAATAATTAGATAACCCTAATATAATATTATAAATACCCCGAAAACACTGTTCATCGTCTCCTAACCCGTCATTTGCTGAGCCGCCTAAACCCATGAGTCTTCAAAACTTCAAACTTCGATTTCTCCTCCGTTTCTCAACGAAATTTAGCGTGTGAGTACTCATTTCGAAGCTCTTCGCGAGCTCTTCGATTCTAGATAAGGAGCATCCGTCCCCGTGCCTCGACGAAGCCGCCCTACCCCCGCAAACAGCCGCCGTTCACACCCCCCTGGGCTCCACCGCCGCCGCCGCACCCTCCGCTCTTCTGGCCGATCGTAGCTCTCTCCAAGACGGTCCACCTCCAACAAACGGTTCGTCGTTTCATCAACCGTAGCTCCCGCAATCTGAAAACAAAGATTTGAACCTCTCTTGAAGGTAAAAGCTTCAGATTTAGTCACGCTTATAAGCGTCGCAGAGTCAGTTGTTAAAGGCTGATTTCTAATTTTTCATATGAACTTGAATGCTAATTGTTTCAGATCCGCAACCGTCTTGAATTCGAACACCAAATCTGACCAAACTCGATTCATCTCAGAACCAACAGCGGTGAAAATTTATTTTTAATTTAATTTAATTTATTTAATTATTTATTAATTCTTTGTTATTAAAGAATATTGACTGATCTGCTATGTAGCAATATTGAAATACGGATCTAAGTTGTTTATGACTGTATGATGTTAGATCCGCAAATCTAAACGCTAGATCTGAAATTATTGGCTAATTAAAATAGATTATTTGTTAATATTATTGAATTATTCCTCGCCGATTTGTCATATGCCAAAATGTACATCACCCTGTATGTTATGTTGATTTGAACTGTTAGATCTAGACCTCTTGGATTATTTGAATGTTGTGAATTTTTGATAACATGAAATTTACAATTTATTTTGTAAATAAAAAAATTAGAATGTGTTGTTGAGATGAAATTTACAGTTTATTTTGAAAATTAAAAATTAGAATTTGTTGTAGATATGAAATTTACAATCTGTTTTGTAAATTAAAAATTAGAATTGGTCGTTGATATGAGATTTACAATTTATTTTGTAAATTAAAGTTAAAATTCGTCGTTGACACAAAATTTACATTTTTATTTTGTAAATTCAATATTAGCATTGGCGATGACACAAAATTTTACATTTTATTATGTAAATAAAAGTTAGAATGTTGCATTGACATAAATTTTACATTTTATTTTGTAAATAAAAGTTAGAATGTTGTGATGACATAAATTTTACATTTTAATATGTAATTAAAGTTAGAATTGTGCGTTGACATAGAATTTACATTTTTATTTGTAAATTATAGTTAGAATTTTGCGTTGATATTAAATTTACATTTTATTATGTAAATTAAAGCAAGAATTTTGCGTTGATATTAAATTTACATTTTATTATGCAAATTAAAGCTAGAATTTTGCGTTGATATTAAATTGACATTTTATTATGTAAATTAAAGCTAGAATTGTGCGATGATATAAAATTTACATTTATTTATGTAAATTAAAGTTAAAATTTAGCGTTGACTTGAATATACATTTTTATTTTGTAAATTCAATATTAGGATTGGCGATGACATGAATTTACATTTAATTTTGTAAATTCAATATTAGAAATTGCGATGACATGAAATTTTCATTTTTATTATGTAAATAGAGTATTTTCACCGCATGTATGAATTTACATCATTTTAATGTAAATTAAATAGTGAATTAAACCGTAGAAATTGTTAACATTATTCTTAATGTTAACATATGAAAATTTGACCCTAGAAATTGTTAACATTATTTTTAATGTTGATATATGTAAATTTAACCGTAGGATTTGTTAACATTATTTCTAATGCTAATATATAAAAAATTTCACCGTAGGGAGAATTACATTAATTTTATTGTAATAAAAAGAATGGACTTTACATTGTGTTTAAAGAGTAAATTTTACATTGTGAAGAAGAATGGATTTTATATTGTAACTGGAGAATAGAAGTTTACATTTTGTTGAAGGCAAATTCAATAAAAATGTGACAAGCATGAGAATTTACATTTTTCTTAATGTGAATATATAGAAATTTCACCGTATGTTAAATTTACATTTTTTTTATGCAAATATATATGAGTCTCACCGTATGTACATCTTACATTATTTTTAATGTACATTATATAGTAATTACAACGTAGGATAACATTGCATTATTTATAATGGAATTAAAAAGGGGAATTACACTGTAAGAAAATTAACATTATTTATAATACTAATGTAAATGAAATTAGACCGCATGACATGAATTACATTTATTTATGTAATTTATAAATGAAATTAGACCGCATGACATGAATTACATTTATTTATGTAATTTATGAATGAATTAAGACCACATAGAATAAATTACATTTTTATATGTATTTTATGAATGAATTAACATCGCATGAAATAAAATACATTTTTATATGTATCCTATGAATGAATTAAGACCTCATAAAATAAATTACATTTTTATATGTATTTTATGAATGAATTAACATCGCATGAAATAAAATACATTTGTATATGCATTTTACGAATGAGTTAAGATAGCATGAAATAAATTACATTTTATTTTATGAATGAAATTAGTCCGCATAAAATAAATTACATTTTTACATGTTATTTATGAATGAATTTTCATCGTATGAAATAAATTACATATTATTATGTAAATTATGAATGATTTAACCCGCATGAATGAAATTTCATTTTATTCTATGAAATGAATGTATGGATTTACATTGTAAACAAAGATTACATCTTTATAATGTAAATAAAAAGTAGGATTTACATTTGTAAATAAAATTTATATTTTTATATGTACTTAAGAACGATGAATTATAAATTACATTTTACATGTAAGGATGGAATTAAAAGAAGGAATTGGATGATGAAATAAAATTTACATTTTACCGTAAATTAAAGAAATTAAAGGAATTAAAAAGGAAGAATTCACCATTCAAGTATGATTTACAATTTACTGTATAAAAAGGTATGAAAGGATAAAGAATGAGAATATTCATTATAATAAAGATTTAAACGGTTTATGTTTATATATTTATGTATAAATGTAATTAAAACTAAACGAATAGGGCGTGGTAGTTCGCGTTTTGAAATAGTACTTTTAAATGACTATACAAGAAGATCCGACCGTCGGATTTTCTTGAAACTGAAACGTTTAGGACCATCTTGGAAAAATCTTTCCAACGATATATATTACGTTAAAATCCAACGGTTAGATTCTGAGAAATGTAAAAATCAAAATTGGTTGAATGCAGCGCCATAGTCGCCCATGGACTTAAGGAGTCGTTATATAAAAATTTAATTATTTTAAATAATTAAAATAGGAATGAATCGTTAATAAAAACAATTATTAATGTGTAAGAAGGATTTTCAATATATATATATACAAGGATTATTTGGAAAGTCCGAGTTAATCTCATTCCAAATAATTAAACGACGTTTAAAAATCCAAGATTGGAAGACGGCGATTGAAGACCGTCAAATCTCCACATCGAATGGACGATGATGACTGTTGCCTTAGAATGGCTCGCTACCATGATAAGGTAATAGTAGGAGTTGCCCAGACGTAGTGTTGATTTGTACGGATTTGGCTTTCGCTCAGACCCAGAGCATAAGCTTATTAATGGATGGTGTGTCTGACATCGTACTCCATTATATATCATGTTATTAATCTTCTGTGGAATGTATGGATGTTTGGTGGCGGAGAATTTATTCTCTTGCTTAACACCCGCTCATATATTTCGGCCAAGGATTGGTAGTGAGATATGGAGTGATGATGTGGCATGCTAAGATGCATATGATCAAGGCTTTGTTGAAAAGCAGGCCTTGTGGGACGATCAAAGCATAGTCTGTTTAGGCATAGCTTTGTGTATAGCGTGACTTCGCGAGCCTCACACACCGGTGGAGTCTAAAACGGGAGAAGGGAACGCAGGGAGAGCAGCACGTTTCTTTCTAGTTAGAGTGGTGTCAGTGACTTACCAGCCCTGACATTTTACTTATGTGGATGATGGAATGAGGCGCCTCAGATAGGTCCTATAGGACCGGGAAACGTGTGTTTAGGAATTGCCAATCCACGAAGCTGTATGTGTGGACCGGCCCTGCAGCTATCCAAGGGTTCACTGCGGGGGATCCTGAGACATTAGCTAGAGTGTCTCGAATCGGTAGGAGCTCCTCCCTAGCCTTGACTCATGATGGAAACCAATTTCCAATACGAGTCATTCGGTTTTGATTGTATTACTAGTACGGAGGCATAGCATATGGTACCTATGCTTCCTAGGATTGATACATTATGATTGAAATTGTTTTTAAAACATATACACACTAATAATAATATCAAATTCGTTTTTAACGTATCAAGCATGTTTAATCACCATAAGGTAAAACTCTATCCTCTGGTGTGCGTTGCATTGTGTGATGGGACCTGAGTCTTATGGTGATTTCATTTTTCTAAAAAAAACATTGCGTTGTTTTACGATTTACTTTAAGTTATGCACGACAATCCATTGGAATAAAACCCGTTCCGCATTAGCGGCGTGGTCCATGGATTTGCCTTATTACTATTAGTTAAATTAGTTAAGAATTCTCACACCAGTCCCACGACTGACCCGTTGTTTGTTTCCACCTTTGCAAACTCGGGTGCCCTCTTTTCCACACGGGCAGTCGAGTAGTTTGTCTACAGGTTTATCTCGAGCAGGATTCTGGATTGAAGCTTAAAGCTGTGTCCAGAGCATAGTTGTCTTCCGCTGTATCTATTTTATTTCCGCTGCACTGTATTAAATTTATTGTAAAATTTTCTTCCGCTATATTTTAATTTCGATGTACTCTGATATATTCTGTACTCTGATGTTATATTATCATGATGTAATAAAAGTCTGCTGTTGTTGTTATGATGTGTTGTATTCCCAAAGTTAACGTAGGCGGGATTTGAACGGTTTTGGTCGATTTTGCGATCGATTAAGGCCGGGCAAAATCCGAATCGTTACAACATAAAACCCATTACAATAATGTAAAACTTCTGTCTTGAACCATCAGAGTACAGAAAATACATAAAAAGCATAATTCCCCAAAACAGACGAAGCCACAGTAGCAAAGATAGAAAATGAGCAATACTTCAAAAGCTGCTCCAAGCAAAATGATAACTGAGTCCTAACTAAGCCCGAGAATTCCCACCCTGCGAACCTAGGGGGAAGGGGAACGGAAGAAATAAGATGAAACAAAAAAGGCCAGACATAAAGTCTGGCGAGTCCAGTTACTTTTAGCATATAAATAAGTAAAAGTTTCATGATATGCATATAAATTGGAGGGATAGATAACAGTAATAAGACAGATATAACAGACTAAGCAAGATAAGCAGAACGAACAGAACAGAATAGGTTACGCTTCTTTAATACTTTTCTCTGCACCAATACTAGTATAACAGACACGTAACAGGATTACATACTCCTTAATTACCCAACAGAAATAGGATGATACCAACAGAAAAATAATGGTAGTCATAGGTGTACTCTAGTAACGGATTTTACCCCAAACAAAATTAACCGGTACCTAAATAGAAATAACGGGTGTTAAACCCAACAGAAATACAGGTACCCCACAGAAACAGACAGTACTAGATGTTCCCTAATTACTACCCTAATCGATTGGCTCATATTCCGTAAATACCCTGTGTCGGCCCCACAGTAGGATGTATTACTTTCTAAAGTGGAAACCTACAGAAGGACACTGACCTATTTACTGGTGCTACAACGGCTTATTTTCCCAGAAGCTGGCCATACTCATGCACACATGTGAGTTCGTTGGAACGTGCCAATACATACCTCCTCTTGGATGAACCTCTTACAATTAGTTCAGTAAGCGCCCAGAAATGTTCAGCCAATTCGGTCTTGGGGTCGACCCATAGGTCGACCACATACTCCTTGAGTCGACCCCAAACATTCGGCTTTCCTCCAAAAAAAGCGCGCCTTAATTCAAATTTTTAAATTTTGAATTTGTTTGAATTTATATATATATATATATATGTATATACATATATATATATTCCTCTTATATGCATGCAAACTTCAAAGCTCAATAACTTCTTCATACGATGTCCGTTTTATGCAAACCAAATGTCTATCTCGACCAGAATTTTGAGACGACTCAATGGCGTAGTCTGTTTCACTTAATTATAAATATTAAATTAAATATTCTTTAATTTGTCTACTTTAGTGTTGTTAAAATATCTGGGTGTTACATTCTCCCCTACTCAAAGGATTTCGTCCCCAAAATCTCCAAGTTAAGAAGAATGTATATCCTACTATCCTCACCCATCGACTCATCCACCAATCACAGGCATCCATTGTCCTTAAAAGATTTCTAATGCTTATATGATTATATGCAAAGGTGTGTGTATATGTCCCTATGCTAATGCGCAAGATTAGGCGGTCTACTGATTCAATCGACCTCCTTAATGCAATGTATGTTAGTGCCATGAATCCAACATGTATGCAATAGTCCTATTATAACATGTAAGTTCTTTATGTGTGCACAATCATCTATCCAAATGCACCATCCATATGATGATACATTCAATTTCATCCATAAAGAAAAACAAAAATGCACACACATCCATATGCAGTATGAGAGTGATTGAGTCGATCTAGTGCCTAATGTGTGCGTATACGCATACACAAGCAACCACTAGCAAATACTCGCATCCATTGAATCCATCAAACATTACATGCCACAAACACATGTTTACATCCATGGGATTCCTACCTAAAGGTCAGAGAAGAGATCGATAGGGTACATACAAATGACAGAAGCAAGTATGAATAAAAGCTTTGGAAAAGAAGTTAAGAACATTCCCTTGAAAAGAAAAGGGTACGAAGCGCAAATCTTATCTTCAGTCTCCCAAGTTGCGTCCTCTTGGTCATCTTCCCATTAAACATTCATCAGCTTGACCCCTCGGTTTCGTAGCTTCTTAACCTCGTATCCAAGAATATGGGTAGGAACTCGTCTAACTGTCGCCTCCCATTCCACCTCTACTTCCTCAAGCAAACTCGGCTCAACTACTACTGCTGCATCGTGCAGACACTTCCGTAAACAAGAAATGTGGAAAAACATCATGAATATCCACACATAAGTGAGGAGAGTTGTACGCCTTAGTTTCAAAGACGACCAAAGCACCCTATTCTGATATGCTTTGCCTAACCAATACCTTTTCAAATAGCTTCCCTACTTGTTTGCTGAGCTCCCTCCTTTCCCTTGGAGCCATATGGCGCACAGGTAATGCAACTGGCTTTGCATTCTCTACCAAGTAATGCATAAATCAATTTCGCATCTCGGAGGTAAGTCCCTAACCTCCTCAAAACATCTGAATACTCAAGGACTGCTGGTACAGATTGCAGATCATAAATAGTTGCATCAAGAGATTCTAGGAAACTAAGCATGACAGACCCCTTAGGATCACAAAAAATCTCGAGGGTCTTCCCATGGCAAGTCAGAAATTTAATGACCCTCCTCTAACAATCTAGAATGGTACCATGCATGGCTAGCCAATTCATCCCTATCCCATAAAACCAAGTACATATGCGTCGTATTTAAATTCAACGCCTAACTCTGATATTCTCAAACCCCGACAAATCAATCATAGACAGATGAGCCATACCCCCAGTGGGGTTTGAGACGACAGCGGGATCCAAAACCATACTAGTACTAAGGTGAAGAGTCTTAATCAAAAAATTAGATATAAAAGAACGCGAAGCACCAGAATTAAAAAGTTCTAACATGATGATAGGAAAGAGAAAATCAAACCTTCAACAAAAACTTTCTAACCACTATCTGGTACACCAGCCACGAGAGCATGCACCTGCCCTCTAGAAGATCCTGCCCTTTGTTCCTGCCCTTGCTTCTTCGGGCACTCCCTAGTATAGTGTCCGACTTCACCACAGTTGAAGCAAGCATTCTTCCTTTTTCTGCAGTCTTTGACTAAATGACCCACATTCCCACAACCATGTCATTTCTTTTTGCCTTGAGCTTTGTCGTTCTTTCCGTCCCCTTGTTGTTGTTCTTTTTAGGGCCACACTTTCTTGTTTTATGTTTCCTCAACCGTAACTTCCTTTTTTTCAGCTTTACCTTCCTCATGCATTAAGGCCATATCAACGAGCCTCTCAAAAGTTGCTCCCATTGGAATATGGTACATAGCTAACCCATGAAGGGGTTCATTCAGTCCTTTAACAAACCGCAAGGCCTTCTTATGCGGAGTGTCTGCTAGTTCCAAACTGAATCTAGCTAGTTGGTTGAATTTGTTTACATATTCTTTAACAGTCATGTCTCCATGTTTGAGCGCCAAGAACCTCTCCATTTGCATGCATTTCTCAGCTTGGGAAAGAAACTTCATTTCAGTTCTCATTCTAAAATCATTTCATGTCTCCACCGGGCATCCAGCTTGGGTAACTTCCCACCAGAATGAACCTTCATCTTTCAGTAGTCAGACAACTAACTGAATCTTCCTTCAGTGTTCTACTTCAAAGATTACAAACAAGTCCTCGGTCTCCTTGAGCCAATTGCTTGCCTTTACGAATGTCTCGGCTCCACGGAACGGCTTCCCTCTCATGGTACAGAAATCCTTGCAGATCTTGGCGAAATTATCCGCCCTTGGAGGACGAGGAGGAACGACGGGTGCAGCTGGGGGAGGAACATCAGCTTGACCACCGGCAATCGCCGTGGCCTCTAGATACCTATAGAACTAGCCTGGTATCGTAACACCCTTTGGAGTATTAGGTTCCCCATACATGCTGAAAAAGAAAAGGAAAGAGATTTAGACAAAGGATCAAAGGATATTACATATGGCTTTGGGGGGAATATGTTTTTCAAAACAGACTTTTCTTTTTTTTAAAATGCTTTCTTAAAACCTTTTTGAAAATAATTTTCAAAAACCTTCATCTAATCTAGTAACCTTCATCTCTGATACCAAGTGTGACACCCCACATCCGTTATAAGGGAATGCATTAAGTTTCGTGAAGCATTATTGGTAAATAGAAACAGAAGTATTACAAGACAGACATAAAAGCAACAACAGAATTTAAATTTTATTTCAAACATAAGTCATAACATCATGGTCAAAAAATACCATAAGTCTAAAACTACATAAAAACCATTACAATAATGTAAAACTTCGGTCTTGTACCATTAGAGTACAGAAAATACATAAAAAACATAATTCCCCAAATGAGACAACGCCATAGTAGCAAAGATAGAAACTGAGCAATACTTCAAAAGCTGCTCCAAGCAAGATGATTACCGAGGCCTGACTAAGCCTAAGAATTCCCACCCTACGAACCTGGGGGGGAACGGAAGAAAGAAGAGGAAACAAAAAGGGTCAGACATAAAGTCTAGTGAGTCTAATTACTTTTAGCATATAAATACATAAAAGTATCACGACAGGCATATAAATTAGAGGGATAGATAACAGTTATAAGACAAATATAACAGACTAAGCAAGATAAGCAGAATTAACAGAACAGAATATGTTACGCTTCTCTAATACTTTTCTCTGCACAAATACTAGTATGACAGACACGTAACAGGATTACATACTCCCTAATTACTCAATAGAAACACGATGATCCCAACAGAAACATAATGGTAGTTTTAGGTGTACTCTAGTAACGGGTTTTACCCCAAACAGAATTAACCGGTACCTAAACAGAAATAACGGGTATTAAACCCAACAGAAATACAGGTACCCCGCAGAAACAGACGGGACTAGATGTTCCCTAATTACTACCCCAATCGATCGACTCCCTATTCCGTAAATACCCTGTGTCGGCCGCATAGTAGGGTGTATTACTTCCTAAAGTAGCAACCTACAGAAGGACACAGACCTATTTACTGGTGCTACAGCGACTTATTTTCCCAGAAGCAGGCTGTACTCATGCACGCACATGATTTCTTTTGAACGCGCTAGTACACACCTCCTACCAGATGAACCTCTTACAATCAGTTCAGTAAGCGTGCCCGGATCCCTACCTAGTGCGGGATCCCCCTTTTATTAATAGAATGGGTTACTGACTAATATGGGTCTCCACACAACAGATGACACAAGCCAACCCCCACAGATCTTGTGTCCCCAGTTAACTAGGATTTTGACAGGTTGTGCCTAACTGACTAAACAGATTCGCATAACCCCTTACAGATTTACGGGTTAAACTTTACAAGTTAGCGGGTTCCTATATCCCCAACAGATGTAACAGGTAAAGTCTTTTAGATTAACAGGTTCGTATAACTCCTACGAATTTAATACGTTTACTTAACCCTGCACACTTAATAGGTTTACTTAACCCCACAAATTTAACATGTTTACTTAACTCGAGAAACTTAACAGGTTTACTTAACCTCACAGATTTCATATTTACTTAACCCCATCAATTCATATAAATTTACTTAACCCTATATTCCATTTGTTGGGTTCGTATGTAACCCCTTTTTTACATTCAAACCAGTTAAGTATTTCAATTTAACATATTGTCATTATCTTTCCATTTATACATGTTAACACACCAGACCTCTCCCAATAAGTCAATCACTTATGGCTGGTGGATATGCCGGACGGTTCTGGGCAGTTTTATACCACAAGCACAATTTAACCTCGTGTTTAAGCATTGTTACATTCTAATTTTTTAGGCATATTCATATTATCAATTATATTATTTCAATTATAGGTTTTACCATGCCCATTTTTGATTCACATGTCATTATGCCTAATATGCCCTTTTTCCTAAGTCATAAATCAATATACAATTTATGCCCAATTTCAATATTCACATATATTCCAATTTATGCCCCAATTCAATTGTCACATATGTTAAAATTTATGCCTTAATTCAATATTCACATATGTTCCAATTTATGCCCCAATTCAATATTCACATATGTTCCAATTTATGCCACAACTCAATATTCACATACGTTCCAATTTATGCCCCAATTCATGTTTTTCCCAACGATTCCCAATTTCGCACGTTCGCATATTTCAGCATTAGGCCAAGGCTCGAAGGTAACCTGGCTATAAAAAAAAGAAAACGGGAAAAGAGGGAGAGAAGAGATTCAAAAGTAGGCATAATAACGAATCAATAATTAATTGACAAAAACAGGTATAAAAACTGAATAAGCATATTATGACAAGATTTGGCTTGGTGGCGATATAAACGTATAAGAACATATCTGGTGAATATGTCATAATAGAACTGATTTAGGTGATGATTCAAGATCCAATTTTTATATACATATCAAGATTGTCAACTAAATATTTACATCTAAAAATAACATAAACTCACAGTGATTAGATCAAAGAAAATGGATCCAAATAACAGAGGAGGACACGTTGATTTTGTTGTAGCAATCTTTGAATATGTATAATCTTCTTTGAATTGATTTTGGACAAGAATAGGCAATTTAATAGAAGTTGTAGCAGAGCCTCGCCATCACCATTATTTTTCAGATGAATAAAATTAGGTTTCGAGGTCCTTTTTATAGCCGCTGCGCCCAGAATCCAGACACTGCGTGCGTCCGGAAACGTTCAGCCAATTCGACCTAGTTCGACCCAAGGCTCGACCCATAGGTCGACCCCGGCCGGCTTTCCCCCAAAAAATGTGCGCCTTAATTCGAATTTTATGATTTTGAATTTGTTTGAATTTATATATATATATATATTCTTCTTATATGCATACAAACTTCAAAACTTAATAACTTCTTCATACGTTGTCCATTTTATGCAAACCAAATGTCTATCTTGACCAGAATTTAGAGACAGATGCATTAGTGTAGTCTGTTTCCCTTAATTCTAAATATTAAATTAATTATTCTTTAATTTGTTCTCTTTAGTGTTGTTAAAATTTTAGGGTGTTACATATGTATAGTATGTTGTGGACTTAATCTAAATGCATGAACAATGGATATATTTTGGTGCATAATAAGCACCCAATCAATGTAATCCTTTGAAACTGGTTCAAATGAACTATTTTCCCATCCTGGTAGGACCTTTGTAGTTGTTACTCTTGATCAAGTTGGAAATAAAATCAGGTTCTATATGTTTTATTGACATAAAGCATTGGCTTTAAAATTAGATGTTAGTATGAGATAATAATTGGTTTCTGTGATTTGCAATAGTTCATACTGCTAGGTCAGTCTGCAAAAGTGCGAATTAAATAGACAAATGCATTTCCTACTCATAAGTACTGTGGAGACATTCACTTGGAAATTGCACTACGGTGTTTCTGTATGTAGATAAATACATGCAAACTTAAAATTTAATTTAAGCAGAAGTCAGAGTCTTGTTGTGAAAAATGGAACACACGCATACTTCATTTAAACTAGAACAAGTGTTTACTATTTTCTTAGTGAAACTTGAATATATGAACAAATTGTATATATTTTCCTACTTATTGAGCCTGCTTTGAAAATCTGAGCTACTGAAATTGGTTTTGTTTATAAACCTGAAATATTAGCATACAGTACAACGATTTTAAATTTTAAATAAAAACACTTGGACTAGGCCTAAAAACAGCTGCAAGTTGTAAATTTTAGTTTGCTGAGAGTTTTTGTAAGATAGCCGTTCTTTGTAAACTCGAGAATTTGTTCATATTGCTGTGAACAAACGATTGATTTTTTATATGTTTTCTTAAGACTGGCTCAACATATCTTGAGAATATTTTTCTCATTCCCTTTTTCTTTAGATGTGAACATACTGTTGAGGTACAAAAGAATCTCCTCTATAGTTATTTTCAATAATATCAATGACAATAACATACGTTATGATATGGCCTTAGTCACTGTTCAGTTTTTTTAGCAGACTAGATTATTTATTAGAATGGATGCCATACCTGAATCTTGTCACAAGATTTACACTGACACTGCTCTTAACTTTGATCATGATAAAGAACATGAAAACCACTTGCTTTGTATCATGTTGCACTACCAAAGCCTGGTTCTACAAGTATTTTTTTTCTGTATTAACCTGCATGCATGCGCAATGGCCTATTGGCCGCACTTGTGCTTGTAGTTAGCTTGTTTCACATGTATTATTCTGTGTCTTCGCCATAAAAACTAGCACATTTTGTGGGATGCTATGTATGGTCTGTAGTATGTGTGCCTACTTTGCTATGAAAATGTTTGACTGTACCCCTGCTTGATTTACTGTGAGAACCTAAGTCGTTTCTTATACATAAAATTTAAAAAATTGAGAGGAGAGCTAAACACTTTTGGATTTATTTACTGCTTGCTGATTTGATTTGACTCCTCATTTGTATGTATGGATATACCATCCTCATCATAGTCTTGCATATGTACACAGCGAGAAGCTGATAAGCACAGATACTATACTATAACTGATATGGATTGATACTATAGAATGAACATTTCATATTTATAGGACTAGATACTACCCAATTGTTTACTTTTGAAGTTCGGATTAACTATTATATTCAATTTTTATTAAATTTAATTTACTTGAACTAGGATTATTCCTGACTCGAGTGTTTTATATTTTTGCATGCAACGCTCAGGTCATACCCGAGCAGTACAAATTTAAAGTCCACAGTTCAAGATTTGATGGTTGGCAACCTTGGGGATTCTGGGAGACGCGCACTCTGAAGATTTTAAACAGTAAACATTTCTTTTGTATTTAAACTGTATATTTCATTCTGCTATATAGAAAATCTTGTATCAAAAATTCTGATTATATATAAAATTTCATTTTGTTGTTCAATACTTTGATATATATTATTCTATGTTGGTTCTGATAAAACTCTGTAAGCCAAATAATGGTCCGCCGGTTTGAACGTTTTAAGTTGGTTTAATTACCGGTTTGAAGCGGTCATAAAGGCGGGATGTTACACCACCTCTCATTTATATTAATTAAAGTTAGTGGGAGATGAAAGAGTTAGTGGAAGGACAGAGGTAGGAAATGTATGGTGGAAAAGTGGTAGACTAAAGGGGTGCTCCAATTTTGGGGTGCCATTGAACCTGCCTCCCTCTCTCTCTCTCTTTCTCTCTCTCTCTCTCTCTCTCTCTCTATATATATATATATATATATATATATATATATATATATATATATATATATATATATATGTTTGCCCCCAACACGCATTTATACTAGGCATCTTTATCGTTTCTTCCTTTTTCAGCATAAATACTATCTCATGAGTATCCACGAAAGGGTTCTTCCTTTTCTTTTCAGATAGTAGAATGGTTGAAAATCCTAATGAGTAGGGCAACCAGGAAAGATCCCGCTATTTTCCATAATGGTTTCAGCGGTACCACCGTACCGTGGAGCAATCCCCTATAGCTAATCTTGCCCTGGCGACTCCCACAACTCCTACTGTTGATAAGGCCTTTGATTTTTCTCGCTTGTGTAATATCTTTACAAATTTTGGAGGGAAACCGTTTTCTGGAAAGGAAGGCTTTGCGAGTGCCCAATCTTGGGATATGGACTGTAAAAGAATCTTTTAGGCTACTGCCTGGCCCGATGAAATAAAAAGAGGGATATCGGTCTAGCATTTGAAGGATGAATGATTTCAGTGGTGGAACTTAACATCAATCGAGAACGAAGGCAGAATCTTCACTGGGCCGAATTCATGACCCGTTTTGGAAGCGAAATTTTTTCCCAAGGGCAGAAATGACTATTTAGCTAGAGAAATTCATCCACCTCAAGCAAGGAAGCTTGAGTCTGCAAGAATACGTATCCAAACTCATTGAGTTATGGAAGTTTGTTAGAGGATTAGTAGATACCCCCATGAACAAAGCCCTTAGGTTTGTGAAAGGACTGAACTCCCCATTGAGGGAAACTTATTAGCCCAAGTAGCATTTGGGGAAACTTTTAAGACTCTAGTCAAGACAAATACCCTTTGCAAGGCTGCAAGATCCAAGGAGGTTAAGGAGGGTAAGAAAGGAGAAAACTCTAACAGAAATAAGAAGAAGGAATGGTGGAAAAACAAGAAGAAGAATAACTTCAAAAAGGACGCAAAGACTTGTAGGTGGTACGTACAACTGCATGGGCCACAAAGCCAAGGATTGTAAGACCTCGTTGGCGAAAAAGGAGTTTAAGGGGAAATATTAAAACTACCACGAAGAAGGACGCATGTCCAAAGACTGCCCAAAGCCCAAAGTTGTCAAGAGTGGCCAGAACTATGCAATAGAAGCAACCCAATTCAAAGCCGATCCCTAAGAGACCAAGGGCGGCCCACACTTGAAGGTATAATATCTGTTTTAGGAAATTCAGCATACACCTTGTTTGATTCTGAAGTGACCCATCCTTTTATCTCCAAGCGATAAGTAAATCTGTTGAACCTTCCCATATCTATCTCGAATAGTCCGATAGAGGTGGCCAACCCTATCACAGGATCTAAGTATCTTGAATTATGGCGTAAAGACCCAACATTGGAGGTCGACAATGTCGAGTTCCTTTGCGAAGCGTATGCGTTGGATTTTATGGGGTATGACTTTATCTTAGGTATGGACTGGTTATCATTTTATGGGGCCATTTTAGATTGTGATAAAAGACTCGTTCGTCTTAGGAGCCGAGGAGGACATAACCTAAATATTCCTTGTAATGTTAGAAACAAGGATAAAGACTTATTGTTTTTCTTGTCTCCTAGTTCTGAAGGGCCATCTTCGGTCCCTATAGTTTGTGAGTTCTTAGACGTTTCTGAGGAGGTCACGGGACTTTCGCCCCATAGAGAAGTCTCCTTTTGTATTGACCTAGAGAAGGACGCTAGACCTGTAGCACTGCCCTTGAGGCATATGGCACCCAAGGAAATAAGGGAATTAGATAAACATATTTCAGAGTTGCTACAAAAAGGTTTTATTCGTCGAAGTACCTTAGAATGGGGTGCACCTGTTGTATTTTCCACCAAAGCAGATGGATATTTGAGACTTTGTATGGACCATAGGGAACTTAATAAATTGACCAGAAAGAACATGTACCCTTTACGAAGAATCGATGACCTTTTTGACCACTTGGGAGGAGCCCGAGTATTTTCCCAACTAGACCTTGCAAATGGATTTCACCAATTAAGAATTGCGGAGGACAACAAGCATAAAACTGCGTTTAGGACGCCAGAAGGATTGTTCCAATAGGAAATTACGCCCTTCGAACTAACGAATGCACTTACTTTCTTTGTTGACCTCATGAGTGGAGTGTTTAGGGGCATTCTAAATAAAATTGTGGTAGTCTTCATAGATGATATCCTTATATTTTCCAAAGATCGTGAAGAGCATGAACAACACTTGAGACAAGCGTAAGGGATATTAAGAAAGAACCAACTAAAAGCAAAATTCTCGAAGTTCCATTTCTGGAGGGAAGAAGTAAGAGTTTTAGGACATGTTGTGTCGAGTAAAGGCTTGGCCATAGACCCCGCGAAGATCGAGGCAATTAAGAAATAGAGGATACCTCGAAATGCTACGGAGGCAAGAAGTTTCCTTGGATTGGAAGGGTATTATAGGAAATCCAATAAAGACTTCGCAAAGATTGCTACTCCATTAACCCAATTAACGAGATAGAATTTGGTATTCACTTAGAGTAATAAAAGTGGTATAGCCTTTAAGAAATTAAAGGAAGCATTAACTAGCGCACCAGTCCTAATTATACTCGATGGTTCAAAATCGTTTATCGTTTACACTGACGCATGTGGGACCGGTTTAGGAGCAGTCCTTACGCAAGAAGGAAGAGTAGTTTCCTATGTTAGTAGACAACTTAAGGATCCAGAGAAAAGGTATCCAGTACAAGACCCTGAGTTAGACGCAGTAGTGTTCGCCCTTCAGATGTGGAGGCATTTTCACTTAGGGGAGAAGTTTGAATTGTTTACCAACCATAAATTCCTTAAGTATTTATTTTCTCAATGTGACTTAAACTTTGGACAATAAAGTAGATAGAATATATTGCCTCATTTGACTTTATGATTCAGAATACCCCAGGCAAGGCGAATGTTGTGGTGGATGCTTTAAGTAGGAAACATGCGACATTGAATGCGATGATAGAGCGGAAACAATTCGAGTTCCTCGCTAATTTTAATTTACAACCCTCACCGACCACCTCCAACGGTTTTCTTCGGGCTATGATAATTAGACCTACCCTAAGAGAAAGAGTCCAAAGTGCGCAAAAAATTGATGAAGAGTTAAAAGGCATAAAAGAGAAAGTGGTAAAGAGAGAGACCTTTCCTCATTCGGTTAGGTATTCAATCCATGATAACGGGAGTATACTTTGGGATGGATGACTATACGTCCCTAGGGATGAAGGTTTGAGAAAAGAAATTCTAGAGGAGTGTCATAGGTCGAGACTGATCATACACCCCGGTGGTGATAAAATGTACAAGGATATGAAGAGGAATCTCCATTGTGAAGGAATGAAGAGAGACATAGCCGATTTCGTGGCCAAATGTTTGACATGCCAAAAAGTCAAGGCGGAGCAAGGGAAACCCAAAGTACTGTTGTTACCTTTAGAGATCCATACATGAAAGTGGGAGCATATTTCTATGGATTTATAGATGGACTTCCTAAAAGCCAAAAGGGTAATGAGGCCATTTGGGTTGTGGTAGACCGATTAACCAAAAGTGCCCATTTCGATCCATGATAACGAGAGTATACTTTGGGATGGACGACTATACGTCCCTAGGGATGAAGGGTTGAGAAAAGAAATTCTAGAGGAGTGCCATAGGTCGAGGCTGATCAGACACCCCGGTGGTGATAAAATGTACAAGGATATGAAGAGGAATCTCCATTGTGAAGGAATGAAGAGAGACATAGCCGATTTCGTGGCCAAATGTTTGACATGCCAAAAAGTCAAGGCGGAGAAAGGGAAGCCCAAAGGACTGTTGTTACCTTTAGAGATCCCCACAAGGAAGTGGGAGCATATTTCTATGGATTTATAGATGGACTTCGTAAAAGCCAAAGGGTAATGAGGCCATTTGGGTTGTGGTAGATCGATTAACCAAAAGTGCCCATTTCATACCAGTCAAGAAGACAAGGACTACAGCCTCGTTATCCCAATTATATGTCAAAGAGATAGTCAGACTCCATGGTATCCCATCAAGTATTGTGATCGATAGAGATCCCTTATTCACAAGTGAATTTTGGAGAAGCCAACACATAGCATTGGGGATGACCATTAACTTAAGCACAACTTATCATCCGCAAACCGACGAACAAACAGAGAGAGTAAACATAATCTTAGAAAACTTGCTCAAAGCTTGTATCATCGACCTCAGAGTAGTTTAGGAGAAGCACCTACCACTTATGGAGTTCACGTATAATAATAGTTTTTCAAGCGATGATTGGTATGACCCCTTTCGAAGCGCTATACGGGAGGCCATGCAAATCACCAACTTTTTGGTGGGAAACTACCGACAAGGTTATACTCGGACCAGACTTCGTCTGTGAATCCACGGAGAAGATATGTTTGATTAGGCTGAGAATGAAGGCAGCCCAAGACCGCCAGAAATCATATACCGATAAACGTATGAGGGAACTAGAATTTAATGTTGGAGACTTAGTGTTCGTGAAAATATCCCCTTTTAAGAAGACTGTTTGGTTCGAAAAGACCGGGAAGTTGGCTCCCAGATTTATTGGGCCTTTTATTATCATCGAGAAGATATGATCTTTGGCCTATCGAGTGGATCTTCCATAGTGTCTATCGGGAATCAATAATGTTTTTTATGTATCTCACCTAAGGAGATGCCTTCATGATTCTGCTTTCAGACTCGAGTTTGATGAAATTGGGGACATAGAGAAACTCGAGTTGGAGTCCAGGGTACCCCATGACACTGCAAGGATTGTAGAGCAAGGATCAATAGACTCTACAACAAAACGGTTCGCCTCGTCCGAGTACAATGAGGGAATGACCCCGCGGAAAGCACATGGGAAACCCAAGATAAGATAAGACAGACTCACATTCACCCAGAGCTTTTCATGAGTAATTTTTCCCTTAAATTTCCATTTATGGATGCATCATGATTGCTAGATTGGATGTTAGGAAATGGTTGCAACACCATTGCACAACGCACTCATATAGAAATATATGCATATTTAGGTTGTTTGCATACATGTTGCATCACTTATTACACCAGCATGTTAGGGCAGAGCTTACTTTAGTGGGTCTACAGTTCATAATTACGGCAAGTCATGGATGCTTATGGATGAATTATAAACAACATGCATGTTTTGAGCGAGTTGTATTTTTCGCCCCTTAAACAGATTTCAGGACGAAATCTAATTTATGGGAGGGAGAATGTAACATTTCGTAAAATTTGTAAGTATCAATAATAAATTAAATAATTAAAAACAAGCAATTAAATGATATGGCTGGAAAATGAGATTTTTGCAGCTTTAGGAACTTGGCTATAAAACTCTTTTATTTGGATTCGTGGAAAAATTATGAATCGTTTTCATATATAATGTGCTGAAAACGGTTAACGTATGAAGAAGTTATGAACGGATGAATTTGGAAAGTGTACGCAGAATATATATATATAATTATGTGAATATTATATAATTGTCCAAATAATAATTTAAAATAAAATGAGGGAAATTCAAATTTGAGTTTGGAGATAAGATCTAGGGGACAACGTATATTGGATATATGGAAAAGAATGAAGCAAACTAAGAACGTAACTAATAAAATAAACAGCTCAACAATGCAACAAATAGGGCGGTCCAGCCCCGAAAGGGTCGATCGCTCCTTCGTAAGTGGGGTCGACTGCTAGGTGGCTAGGGAGCCCAATTCGTCCTACGCGGGTTAGGGTTTTCTAAGAGGATATGTTTATATGTAAGGCTCAATTAAATTCTTTTAATCCGATGGCTCATGCTCACACGAGCAAGTATAAATAACCCCTCAAATCCCACACTAGAAACCTTAATTATTCTATACCTCTGCCTCCATGCTGCTGAATTCCATAGAAAAATAAAGAGAATAGGGTGAAGGTTTCTTCTACTTCTCTACCTCCATTCTGTATCTTTCTATTTCAATCTAACTAAGTCTAGGAATTTGGAATTTAAAATAAACAATATGTATAATAATCTAATTATATGTTTCTTATATGTATATTGTTAGGAGATCAATCAGAGCTCGCTTGAACGTTGAGAACCGTCGCAGATCTTGAATTTCTACCATATCTCCACCTAATTTGCGAGTGGAATCTAGTTTCTGTTAAGGCATATTCATATTATTAACGGTTTTCCATATGAATTGTTATGCCTGTTAAGATTTGGATATGCGATAATATAACATGAAAATCCCAAAATCTTCTCTTTTGTAATTACGTAGGAAATTGTCATGTTGAACTGGTTTTGTGGAATTGTGATTTTTTATTGGATTAAAGGTAAATATGAGTATTGCATTATTATTTATATCTTATGCAATCACCGTTATTATCATTTGATTTAGCCTAAAAAGGTTTGGATTTGAATTGTTTTATAGTTGAATTGAGTTTGGATCCTAGTTTGGGTGTAAATGCATTCATAAATTGGAATAAGTCAAATGTAAACATTTATGTGTGTATAACACCTCAAAAAGGGTGAATTGGATGAAATATGGATTGTAAACATACATGTGTGAATGTATGAAATACTCTACATTTAATTTAATATTGAAACCGTTTCTACATGCCTAGGATACAAGTTGTAATTTTTATGTGTGTATGTATGTATGTATGTATATATATATATATATATATATATATATATATATATATAAGCAAGCGTTCAAGAGAACCCCATAAATTGAGCACCCCTGTTTTCCACCTCTCATTTATATTAAAAAAAGTGAGTGGGAAGTGAGAGAGTTAGTGGAAGGAGAGAGAAAGAGAGTTAGTGGGAAATGAGTGGTGGAAAAGTGGGAGGCTAAAGGGGTGCTCACTATTTGGGATGCCATTGAACCTGCCTCATATATATATATATATATATATATATATATATATATATATATATATATATATATATATATCATTCATTGCTATTTCCTATATGTTCACTATGCTATCATGTTTAAGTTGTAGCGGTAAAATATGGGAAAATCTAAATTGTATGCCTTAATTTGGATAAGATGACAATTACCACCTCATTAGCACATTCCCCCGTTTGTACGAATGTTACGTTAGTTAGGCGCTATTATTATATTACTTATTTAAACATAATCAACGTTATCTTAGCTTAATAAATACGATTATGTTAGAGTTTGAAATTTGAAATGTTCCCTTAACAAATATACATATATATTTGTTTGCTTGTGTGTGTATATATAGAATGGCTTATATATATATATGTATATATATATATATGCTTATATATATATATATATATATATATATATATATAAGTGACACATAGACACGAGGTTAGTTGCTATTTGTGGTAGAAGCCTGCCTGGAACTGACCGACATATCCAGCAACCACAAGTAGGCCCAACTAATGTGAGATCTCTGGTGCCATGGGCCATTCATAAACTTAGTACACTAGACACGAGGTTAAACCGACTTATAATAGAAGCCTGCCTAGAACCGACCGACATATCCAGCATCTACAGGTATATGGTTTATTGTGAGAGGTCTAGTGTGTATGTATATATAACTATATATATATATATATATATAAGTTTGACATGTGAAAACAGATAGGTTTACTACGCCTTAAGAAGTTCTTAAGATGCTGACTTGCCTTTTATCTAATTTGGGTCTTAGGTGGTTAGGACTAAGATCCCTCCGAAGGTTTATTCCTTGGAAAGGAATCCAAGTCATGGCTTATTAGTATTGAGGTATGTTTTTGGGTCCTCCCTCTTTAAAAGTGGTAATAAATAAAACGGTTAATGGAGTAGGGTAATTCACGAGGATGTCTACTTCCTCTAGAAGCTTGTTAGGGTTCAAATAGGGATAGATTGGTAATTGAAAGATATGTGGCCATTGCATGCTCACCAACTGTCTAAGGGAATTCTTAAGCGACATAGGTGTCCTACAGGGTAATATCAGTTAAGTAGTAACGTTCGCAATACTACTTCCCATTTTACAAAAAATAGAATAGACTTAAGAACATTGACGTACTAGGACGGGATTCCTAAAGGGCTAGGTGTCTGCCTTAGGGTTATAAGAGATTATAAGAATCCACCTTTAATTGGACCATAAGTGACCGAGAATGCCACTTCGTTGGGTCTTTACCCTAAAACACTAATGGGCGATTGACTTGTATATCCACCCCATTGGTTAGAAACTTGATATTTGTTGTGTGAAATCTTGTGTGCTACGTAGACATACACTGACATACGTAACCTGCTAAAAATATAGGATATGAAAATTAAGTAACACTATATTTTAGTTACATAGAACTTTATTTTCTTACCGCCTCTCCTTAACACCCATCAGGTCAGTAGATGGGTTAAAGCCGCGGATGAAGTCATGATTGAAGCCGATGAAGAAGATGAAGTTATTATGATATTATTAGCAGTTATTGCTTTGCTTCTTTTGGAATCTTATGAGATTGAACTATTTGATGTACCTACTTAATAAATGTAACTGTGACTATGTGTTACTGAGATTTTTGAAATAATGGTACATCTTATCTGAATATTATATTTTCCCTTTCTGCTGTGTGAGATTTCTATTCGAAATATATGTTATTGTTATCTGTGCAAATGTAATCCTTACAGGAACCAACGACCCATTTAGAATGGCTCTCCGTTTCGATGGGCCTTTTCTAGATCGAAATTTATGCCCATTATGGGCGGGTTATTACATATATCAGACTGTTGGAAAGTGCAACTTTCTGTCATATATGGCAACTAACCTCGCGTCATTAACCTACTAAGTCCAATTCCTATTTTAAATAATAATTCTCGATTTGCTAGGAATTTATAATTTCCTATCTTAAGATATTTATCTATCGGTTTACTTATTGGACTTAGCATTTACTGCATTAATCAGTCCTCATCAGTTCCCCTTTTCAATTCCTTTTATTATTAATAATTGGTTATCTACCACTAATGACCTAATGTTCATATTTCATAAGGCATCAATTAACCTATTAAATGTCATTTATGACACTAACCGTTATATTTTCCCTATGCATCTGTTTTCCTATTTATACCAGTCCCATTATTTCTATTCTATATATTGTAACTCCATTTATCACAACATTTTCAATTCCCTTTATTTATTTATTCATGTATTCGTATATATATATGTGTGTGTGTGTGTGTGTATATATATATAAATATATATTATTCATTAGATTCCCTAGTTGGAGTTACAATTCCTAACACAATTCAAATTGTAACCATTTAGCATGTTTATCCTACTTAATAAATTTTCCAAATTAAATATGGCTACAACAGTCCTTATTTTTGTAACACCCCGTAAAAGACTTAAATATTAACAATAAAAAAAAATAAAAAAAAATTAATAATAAGGCTGGAAAATGAGATTTTTGCATCTTTAAGAATTTGGCTACGAAAATCTTTTATTTGGATTCGTGCCAATTTTGAATCATTTTCATATATAATATGTTGAAAACGGTGAAGGTATGAAAAAGTTACAAGCAAATGAAATTGGACAGCAAAAGGCAAATATATATAATCAGATGAATAATATATTGTGACGGCAAGGAATTTCGCTCGGTCCGAACCAGTCGCTAAACCGACCCAGACCGTTCGAAACGCCCTATCGTTTGAGAACAAGACAAAGCAGAACGCATATAAAAGAACATCTCATCGTATATTACAACAATGCATCAGATTACAAGAATATACAGAGTATAAACAAATATTACACAGAAACATCAGAGATTTAAATTACATTTAAATACATAGCAGCGGAAAATAATAGAATACACAACTAGAAGAGATATACGGATACAAAGCTTTCCGGATATCGTTCCAGCTGTAAACCAGGATCCTGTGAATATAAATCTGCAAAACCAAAACTACTAGCTGCCCGTGTCGAAAATAGGGGCACCCAGAGTTTAGGTTAAAACAATAAACTCCAGGTCAGTCATGTGACTGGTGTGAGAACTAAAACAGTTATCATTCTTTATTTTAAAAGTTAGGTAAATCAAGGGACCACGCCGTATAACACGGAACGGGTTTCCTCCCAAGAATACCAGTGCATAAAACAAACAGCGCAATGCTAAATAAAGAAAAATGAAGCTGTTATAAGACCCAGGTCCCATCACACAATGCAACGCAGCCGAGGATAGGGTTTTTCCTTATAACAGCCAAAGAATGCTTGATACGTTTAAAACAAATCATTTGATACTACTATAAGTGTATAGTGTCAAAACAATTTCAATCATAAATATCAATCATAGACGGCATGGGTACCATATATCATGTCGCCATACTAGTTCTACAATTAAAACCGCAATACACGTATTGGAAATTGGGCTATCATTTATGGTATGAACCGAGGCTAGGGGCAAGATCCTCTACCGATTTGAGACGCTCTAGTCCGTGTCTCAGGAACAGCCGCAACTGCCCCCTGGATCGTCAGGGCCGGTCCACCGATGTGGATTATAATGCCTGAACAATACGTTTCTCCGCCCTTTGGGGCGTAAGCCTGGCCCGTCAGCCGACCAGAAGCATCGGCCGAAACCGATATCACGAGGCGCCTCGCTTTTCAGCAAGTAATAATAAGCAATATCCACATGAGTCAAACTCGTCAGCCAGTTCAAGCACTGACGCCACTCATAACTAGAAAGAAAACGCATGTCCCCCCTGAGGTCCGTCTCCCGTTTTTGATTCATACCGGGTGTGATACTCGCGAATCAACGTTACACAAAGCTACGCCACAAAGGCCTTGCTTCGATCATCAACCACAAGACTTTGCTTTTCAACAGAAGCCTTGATCAATTGCCACTTAGCATGCCACACAGGCAATTCACTCCATGCGATTGATATCCATCAATATATAACCCCTGAGCTCGTACGTCTCAGAGAAGGGCGTTAAGCAAGAGAATAAATTCTCCGCCGCCAAACAGATATATATTTAATAGAGATCAAACACACGGACTAAAATCCAATGTCAGACACACAGCCCATTTACAAGTCCGTTCTGGGTCTGAACGAAACCGGAGGCACCTAGTACCCCGCATATCCATCGATCTCCAAGTACGTCTGGACGATCACTAACTGTTTCCATCTTCTTGGGTGTACAGCCCAATCAAGATCATCAGTAATTACCCAAACGACGTGAAGACCTCCGGTCTTCGACCATCGTCTTCATCTTCGACTTATCGTCGTATCAGTTATTCAGAATGGGATAAACCCGGTCTTTCCGAATAACTCGCGTATATTTTAAATAAGTGTTACACAAACACAACATACGCCTCATTCCAATTCATTAGTCACTAACCGTAAATTAATCAAGAGAATAATTCCCCAAATATTAACCCCGAAGGCCGAAACCAACATCAGATCAATATTCAGAAAACCATTCTGTTTGGCCAACCGACAGTTAATTTCTAAATTTCACATTCATAGGGAAAGGTTCCCATTAATTTTATCAAAGATAAATTCTTTAATTTATTCTTTAATCTACTTTTGAATATCAATTCAAACTAGTCGGGATTAACGAAACTTACCGAAGTAATCATTTGTTTTAATTTCCCAATCCCAACCTATTTATCCCATGAAGTAAAACTGGTAATACTTCATATCTAACACCACAGTGTTATCGGTAAATTCAATTACCATTTCACGTTCAAATCTAATTAAAGATTTAACTATCGCCTGGAGTAAAACTGGTGATACTCCATTCTCGATTATTTCAATCTAATTAAAGATTCATTAAAACTCAACTTAGTTTTAATCGTTAACTGGGTTAAAGAATCAGTGTCATTTAAAACACGGTTCACGGTAAACCCAAAATATCATTCCATTAATTATCGGGTTAAAGAACAAGTGTTATTTAAAACACTGTCCATGATAAACCCAAAAATCACTATCAATTCAATTCCAATTAAATATTATTTAATTGGTACCTTTCATTAAATCTAAATAAAAAGATTTAATCATTTCTCAATTGGGTTCAAGAACAGTGTTAGTGAAGACACCATTCACGACAAACCCAAATCACATTCGATATTCAATACAAGGCTCTGAATAGAAGATATATCGGCTTATATTCAATATCAAATTCTACGACTAACAAATGTCGTATTGGAAATAACGATATAAATGTATATCTTTCAAATTTCCATAACAAGACCTGTATAATCACGAATTCCAACATCGAAATATTCCGAAGACAATTTCGATTCAAATCCACTCCAATGCAATCATTGGATATTCTGGTTATTTTTAAAACCTTTTTAAATTCAATTTATTTATTTAAAAATAAATAGAATTATAATTCTAGTTCAAAACTAGTTCATTTCGATAAAAATCTATTTTTATCTTTTCAAATATGGAGTTTTTCATCCCAAATCTTCACAAATCATTTCTTATGATTTTACACAAATTATTACTGTTTTTAATAATTTTATCAAGGCCCGTACAGTCGATTTCCATCAACGGCCATCGAACTGCACTTACAGCGACCTTTTTCGAATTTGATTTGGACGTATCTCCAAATCCAACCGTTAGATTTTGAATTTCTAATATTCGTTATAAAGCTCTTTTCGATACGAACCCAACGGTTCCGGTTTTAGGAGAATCCGACGGTCGGATCTCCCGTAATGTCCGTTCGAAATAAATGGTCGAAATTCACGAACTGCCGCGGCGCGGCGCGTTCTATTCAGGCCATTATATTATATATATAATATATATAATATATATTTTGTCGATTTCTATTTAAAACGAATTATATAAATAGTTTTAAATTCGTTTCAAAAGCAATTTCAACTTCCGTTTCAATTCAAATCAAAATTGAATTCTTCTCTATAAATTCGTTTTAAAATTCATTTCTATTCAATTCAAATTTCAATTCAATTTGAATTCATTTCAATTCGCTTTCAATTCAATTTGAATTCGTTTTCAATTCAATTCATTTCGAAATCGTTTTCAATTCAATTCATTTCGAAATCGTTTTCAATTCAATTCATTTCAAAATCGTTTTCAATTCAATTCATTTCGAAATCGTTATCGATTCAATTCATTTCGAAATCGTTTTCAATTCAATTCATTTCGAAATCGTTATCGATTCAATTCATTTCGAAATCGTTTTCAATTCAATCCATTTCGAAATCGTTATCGATTCAATTCATTTCGAAATCGTTTTCAATTCAATTCATTTCGAAATCGTTATCGATTCAATTCATTTCGAAATCGTTTTCAATTCAATTCATTTCGAAATCGTTTTCAATTCAATTCATTTCGAAATCGTTTTCAAATCGATATAGATATCGTTCACGTCAAAATGGCGTCAATCTAATCAACACGGCTTCATAAATTTCTATTTTCAAATATTCTATTTCAAATATTTCTTTTTCAAAATAGTTGTTATTATCAAAATATTTCGTTCAACACATGACCAATCTCAATGAATGAGTACTGTCAACACATGAACTTTTATATCGATAAGGATGTAATTTTTATTACTAAAATATTTCGTTCAACACATGACCAATCTCAATGAATGAGTACTGTCAACACATGAACTTTTATTTTATAATATTCTTTATTTTTCAAATTGGAATGAGGCCCAATCAATTACCATATAAAGTTAATTATATGGATTTTCATACAACACATGTATATAATTACATTGAAAAATAATCAACCATCAACCAAAGTGCACTACACTGTATAAGCATCAAATATAGATATTCAACGCTTATAACAGCCTGTCAATCAATCGATCGACACATTTAATCAATCAGGATGAGTGAACTTCAAATTTCATCCCAACACCCGTGTGGGGTTTCAAACAATCAAACACAGATTTTATTCGTGCAGTTGGGCGATGTGTAAAATTTATCGTCCCAATCCATATCAGTCAAATCAGTGTACATAAACAAACCGTCTGGTTTGTAAATGAATATTTTATTTTATTCACATTCACGTTAAAAACTATATTTTTAACGATAAAATATTTATTCCAACACATGAATTTTCTTTTCAGTTCATTTATTCAATAAATGACATTTTTATTTTTCTAACATATTTTAGAAAATTTCGGCGGCATAACGGCACGATACTAGAAACGGGACAAGGCCTAGCCTTATCCCCGGTCTAGTGAAGGCCCACGCCATTCACACATCAATCAAATCAATTCGTTATGCAAACCACAAAACTTGGAGTAAGAGTCTAACCTAGCCTTACTCCTTCGCCTTATAACGGCGCACGTCTAATCCTAACCAATTTATCGATTCGATTTTTCACACCACAAACCACATTCAAACCAATATCGCAATCAATCACCAAACAACCAAACAAACAAGTCCATGGTCTGTGGACGATTGTGTCGGGTGCTACTAAACACCGTCTGCATCCTAGTATATATATAACTAGAAAATAAATTGAAGAGTGAGAAATTCTCACCGATAGCTATCCTAGCTCCACGGCACTTCTAATTCAGGAAATCTTCGCCAACCCGCCTTTTGTCGCTTTCATCTTCCGTATTCACTACACATATAAAAATCATATTTTTATATTCTCTTCTTCATTATAAGAATCAAATTTTTATCTTCACTTCATATATATAAAAATCGTATTTTTATTTCTTCTTCATATATATAAAATCGTATTTTTATTTCTTCTTCATATATAAAAATCCGATCTTTCACTATATAAAGATTTCGCCTTTTCAAATATAAAGATCATATTTTTACTCCTTCTATAATATAAAAATCATATTTTTATACTATCTAGTATATAAAAATCATATTTTTATTATTCTACATCAATGAAAATCCTATTTTTATCGAAGTAAAAATCATATTTTTATTTCACTACTCATATAAAAACTATATTTTTACCTTACCACTTGAACAATAAAAATCATAACTTCATGTGTATAAAAATCGAATTTTTATAATGTTAAAAATCCTATCTTTACCAACATAAAAACCAAATCTTTTATATGTTAAAAATACGGTCTTTTCAATGTTCAAAACACGATCTTTTTTATTTTTAAAAAAATCGAATCTTTCATATATTGAAAAATCAAGTTTTATGTAAACTGAAAAATAATCAGTTTTTATACCTTCATAAAAATCAGTTTTCTTCTTTATAAAAAAAATAAAACTGAATTTAAAACAATATACTCAAGTTAAAACTGAAAAATAAAACTGAAAAAAAAATAAAAATGAAAAGGGGGCTTACTGATTTCGGTGTACTAGAGGAGGGGGGTCTTCACGCGCGTCGCATCAAGGAGGAGGCTGGGGAGGGCGCTGTCTGACTGGTGGTGGGCCAGCAGGGCGGTGGGTGGTCGGACTGTGGTGGCGTGGGGGTCTCGGCCTTCGATGGCGTCACGGTTCATTGGGTTTGGGGGGGGGGGTCCGAACTGGGGGTTTGCGCGCGAGGCTAGAGGGGCGGCGTCAGCAGAGGGCTCCGGCGGTGGAAGGCCGGAGGTCACGGCGGAGGAGGGGGTCGCGCTGGTAGGAAGCGACGGGCTTCAGCGCCTTTTTTTTTCTTTTTTTTATTCCCGATTGGATCTGAAGAAGAGGAGAGAGAAGAGGGAAAAGGGGAGGGGGGTGTATATTTATTTCAATTTTAAATTATATTTAATTCCTTAAAGTTGACTTTTCGTTTGACCTTGAAACGAGACCCAACGACTGTCGTCTCTAGCGTATTACCCCCATTCCGAACACAATGGGATATGTATCGTAGGCCAATTTGGCCGTTACGATCAGTTTTCGTTGATTTTAAAACATAAATCAGTATATATTCAATTTAAACGCACATTTCAATTTACCGGGGCCACATACTGACTCAGAAAATTCCAGAAAAATTATTCCTAGCTTCGTATTGACGATACGGTCCTAACAAAACTAATTTCGTCGAATTCTGAGACTGTTAGAAAAATGGCCAATTTCCAGTCGATTAAAATCAACTGAAACTGGTCAAACGCGTTTTCCTTTACCACGCTCACACATTGATTCGAAAAATTATGAAATTTGGAATCTAGCAATAATTTGACACTGCGGACCCAACAAAAGTGGTTTCGTCGAAATCCGAGGTCGTTTGCAAAATGTCCATTTTTAAGGGCCTGAATTCCATAGCGACTATTCAGAATTTTCAACTGGACATATCTTATCATTTATAAAGTGAAATCTCAGTTTGTTAACTTCGTTGGAAAGGTATCGTCAATTAGATCCTAATGTTTTTGGTTTCACTAAAATCCGGATTGTTTTGCTCCCGGTACATTCAATTGAAGTTTGAAATCGAATTATCGAACTACCGCACCATTTTCAATTCTATTTATAATTATATATAAATATTTATATTCTAACGACGACGCGTATAAATATACGTTCGAATTATATTCAAAATAAATTTCTCGTCGATATTATTTAAAATAATTCATTTTAAATATGCAAAATTCGCAAAAATTGCCAAATTAAAAATTTTAAACTGGCCCAGATTTTCCGGGTTATTACATATATACACACACACAACCAAAATATATTAAAATGAAATATGGATGAGTTTGAATTTCAAACAGTGTATAAGATAGAGGGGACAGAGAATATTGTAAGTAAGTAAAAGACTAAGCTAATAAAGTAACGTATTATTTAGTTAAACACCTCAACACAATATACGTTCATTGGGCCTTTCCGTGACCAGGAGGTCGACCGCCCCCTACGAGGGGTGTCGACTGCCTGGCGGTTGGAACACCGAATGAACCTATGTTTGGTTAGGTTTTTTTGGGAATATATAAATATATGATCAAGATTACATCTAAATAATCTAACGATCCAAGCTTACATAAGCGACTATATATATGCCCTCAAACCTCACAAATAAACCCTAGCCACTCTCTTTACTCCACCTCCGTATTATCATTCTGTCATTGCTGAATTCCAAAAATGTTAGGAATTTCTATTCTATTCTATTCATCTGACCTCCATTCTTATCCTTTCTCTAATCTAAATTCATATAGATTTTAGTATAAATTCTGGAATTTAGTTTTATATATGCATAAGATTCTAAAGATGATTCTTATATATTAGAAGGATTGGATCACGTTTATCACGAAAGATGAATCCAGATCGGAATCTACTACAAGAATCCCATTTGTTCTTCCTTTTAGATATGTAAGTGGAATATTGTGTTTCTTGGCATATTCCATTTCTTAATAGATTAACATGTTGATTAATATGCCTAAGGGGATTTGACAAACGATAATATCAATACAAAAAACCCTAAATCCTCTATTTTCTGTTTTGCGTAAGACTTATCAATTAATTTGGGTTTGTGGATCTTGATCTTAATTTTGAATTGAGAATAAAAGGGGTGTTGTGTTTCTACTTTATGTAATTCATCCTTATGTCTATTTGTAACCTAAAAGGGTTTATATTTGGGTTGATTCATGATTTGATTAGGTCTGGCTTATATTTTGAATCCAAACGTATTCATACTTGAAATCTATCAAATATAAACGTTTTTATGTGCAATACACCAAAAAGGGGTGAATAGGAGAAAGTGGAGCTTATAATTATACATGTACAAATTATATGCTTATGTTATACTCTATTCTTGATCCGTTATTGTAATCATTCCAATAAGCCTAGGATGCACGCGAAAATTTGTATGTATGTTGTATTTTCCATTCATCGCTATCTGTTATTATGCTATTATGCTATCATGCCTAAAATGTAGCGGTAAAGATATGGAAATTAACTTGTATACCTTAGTTTTGACAAGTTGACAATTTTTATCTCGTTAGAACGTTCTCTCGTTCATACGAAAATTAACATTATTTATGCAGTATAATCATAATATTTATATAGCGTAATCAATGTAATTAACGTAATATTAATGTAATAAATGCGATTAGGATAGAATTCGAATTTGAAATGTCCTTATACATATATATTGGTTACTTGTGTGTGCATATAAAATGGCTTTACATATATTTATAGTGACACACATACATGAGGTTAGTTTCCATTTGTGGTAGAAGCCTCCGAAACCCTTTACATATACTAATAGTGACAAACAGTGTAACACCCTGTAATTTTAAAGGACATTATATTAATAAACTAAAGAATACTTAATTAAATATTGGGATTAAGGGAAATGGACTGTACCATTGTGTTCGTCTCGCGGTTCTTCTTAAGATAGACTCCGAGTTTGCTTAAAACAGATATCGTATGAAGAAGTTATTAAGGTTTGAAGTTTGTATGCATATAAGCAAAATATATATAAACATAACTAGTCCAAAAAACAAAATCGAAGAGCGGAAAGACACGCGGGAAATCGAACGGTTGGGGGTCGACCCATGCCCCATGGGGGTCGACCCTAGGGCCGACCCACACGAAGGGGTATCGACCTTAGTGTCGACCGTGGGGTCGACCCCATCCAGATCCGGGGCAGATTCATTCTCTTAACCTGGACTTGTTTCTTGACCTGATTCGTTGGATTAAGGCTATATACAGAACCTTATTTCTATTGTTTTATTCATTGAAAACAACGAAGACAATGAGATGTTGCCTCAGTTTGGATTGAATTAGCCTATTTTCTCTAACAACAGCTTATACGCATATAAGAATTTCTTCTACAGCTTCAACCTATTGTTCTCTGTTCTTTAGATCCAGTCTCTGTGAGTTTACGTTTATTTTAGATATAAACATTTAATAAGTACTCCTGACATGTTTATAAGTTTTGATCTAAACCTATGCTTGTTAATAACCTGAATCATAACTAAACACATCTGCCATTATTTGTACACCTATTCTACTGTTCAGTTCTCATATGCCTATTATGTTATTATGCCTATTTCTGTCATCATATGCCTATTCTATTATTATGCCTATTTCTGTCATCATATGCCAATTTTGTTATTATGCCCATTTCCGTTCTCTTTTCACCCTCCTTCCCTTTTTATTTTTATAGCCTAAGCTACCTTTGAGCCTAGGCCTCTCGCTGAAATATGCGAACTGACGAAATTGGGAATGGTTGGGAATGATAAATTGGGGCATAACTTGTATCTTGAATCAGGCTGGGATTTAGGGGCATAACCTATAATGAACATGAATAATTGTTTAAGAATTGATAGGCCTAAATGCACAGTAAATAGAAATTGTAACCGCACTCAGACACGAGGTTAAATTCGACTTATGGTAGAAGTCTGCCGGGAACTGCCCAACAAATCCAGCATCCAAAAGTGGTAAATTTAATGCGAGGTGTCTAGTGCATAAATGTACACGTAACGGTGCTAAGACATGTGGTTAAGTCTAACTCGTGGCAGAAGTCTGTCCAAAACCGCTCAGCATATCCAGCATCCATAAGTGGTCGACTTAATGTGAGAGGTCTGGTACATTAACATACATGGACGGGAAATGATAATAACCTGTTAACCTATTTAAATCTGCGGGGGTTATATGAACCTATCAAATTGTGTAAGGGTTAAATAAACTTGTTAGAATCAATGGGAGGTTAAGTAAATCTGCTAAACCTATGGGGGATTGTACGAACCCGACAAACTTAACCTGTTTTATATGTTATGGTTATGCGGGCTTGAAAATCTATTAGGCATAAGCTATCAAAATCCTAGTAGTGGGGATGCAAGCCTGGGGGGTGACTTGCATCTTCTATTGTGTTGGACCCGTATTAGTCAGTAACCTATACTAGTATCAAAAGGGGGACCCCGAACTAGGCAGGGGTCATGGCACGCTTACTGAGCTGATTATAAGAGGTCCATACGAGTGGAGGTGTCTGATGACGCATTCCAATGGAGCCATTTGCGTGCATGGATCCGCCTACTCGGGAAAATAAGACGTTATAGCACCAGTAGATATGGCTGTGCCTATTGAGAAAAGGGGTTGCCACTTTAGCAAGTGATACATCTTATTGTGGGGCCAGCATAGGGTATCTACGGGATAAGGAGCCGATCAATTAGGGCAATAATTAGGGTACATCTAGTCCCGCGTGCTTAGGAACCCACTATTATCGTTTGGGGTAACACCTGTTATTTCTGTTGGGCTGCCTGTTATTATCATTGAGGGTAAAATCCGTCACTACAAGTATCCCTAAATCTACCATTCAGTTTCTGTTGGGATTATTCTGTTTCTGTTTTTGTTATACTAGTATCGATGCAGAGAAAAGTACTTGGGAAGCATAATCTATTCTGTACTGTTTATTCTACTTATCTTGCTCAGTCTGTTATACCTGTCTTATGAAACCGTTATCTCTCATCCAATTTATATGCCTATCATGATGCTTTTACTTATTTATATGCTAAAAGGAACTAGACTCGCCAGACTTTATCCCTAACCCGTTTTGTTTCCTTTTCTCTCTCTTCCTTTCCCCCTCGGTCTCAGGGTGGGTACACTCAGGCTTGATTAAGATTCTTTCTTCTATTTCTACTTGGAGCTGCTTAGATGTACCGCTTTGATTACCTCTACCTTGCTATGGCTACTTTTGGGGACTATGATTTTATATTACTGTACTCTAATTATTTTAGTACAAGGCAGATATTTTAAATTGATGTAATGGGTTTTCTGTATTTCAAACTTATGTTGTAACTGGATTTTGGACCATGATGTTTTCTATTTGAAGAAATAAAGTTTTAAATTCCATTGTTATTTTGTATCTGTCTTGAGATATTTCTGTTCCTGTTTACCTATAACGCTTCATGGAACTTAACGCATTCTACTAAAGAGTGACATTAACGGATTTGGAGTGTCAGATTTGGTATCAGAGCTGAAGGTTATAAGATCGGATAAAATATTTTGAAAATTGTTTTCAAAAGGTTTTAAAAGAAAGCATTTTCAAAAGAAAAGTCTGTTCTGGAAAACATATTCCCTAAAGCCATATGAAATATCTTTCGATTCTCTGTTTGAATCCCTTTTCCTTTTCTTTTCAGCATGTCTGGGAAATCGAATATTCTCGAGGGCGTTCAGATAACGGCATAGTTACGTAGATATCTCGAGTTTATGACACCTGCCGGAGGCCAAGCAAACGCCCCTCCCCTAGGTGCAGCCGATGTCCCTCCTCCTCCGCGAGCGGATAATTTCTCCAAGATATGCAAGGATTTCTGTGTGATGGGAGGAAAGCTGTTCCGAGGAACTGAGACTTTTGTAAAAGCAAGGAATTGGCTTAAAGGGATGGAGGATTTGTTTGGTATTTTTGAGGTTAACGACCGTAGGGAGATTCAGTTGGTCGTTTGGCAGCTGAAAGATGAGGCTTCATTTTGGCGGGAAGTGACACAAGAGAGGCGTCTAGTTGAGACTTGGGATGATTTCCTATAGAGATTCAAGATGAAGTTTATTTCTCAGGCAGAAGAGAGTATGCAAATGGAAAGGTTTCTTTCACTTAAACAAGGAGGCATGTCTCTCAAAGAGCATGTCAATAAGTTCAATCAATTGGTGAGGTTTGGTTTGGAGCTAGTGAATACCCCGCACAAGGAAACTCTAAGGTTTGCAAGAGGGTTAAATGAACCCCTCCATGGGTTGGCTATGAGGGCAACTTTCAAGAAACTCGTTGATATGACATTGATGCACGAAAAGATAAAGGCGAAAATAAAGAGGCTAAGATTGATGAGGCACAAAACAAGAAAGTGTGGCGCAAGAAGGAACAACAACAACAAAATAAGGGCGGAAAGAACAACAAAGCCCGAGACAAGAGGAAATGTCATAGTTGTGGACGCGTGGGTCATTTGAGCAAAGATTGCAGAAAAAGGAAGAATGCTTGCTTCCACTGTGGTGAGGTCGAACGCTTTACTAGGGAGTGCCCGAAGAACAAGGACAGGACCAAAGGGCAGGATCTTCTGGAAGGCAGGTGCATGCTCTCATGGCCAGGGTACCGGACAGAAGTAGGAAAGTTTTTGTTGAAGGTTTGATTTCTCTTTCCGATCATCCTGTTAGAACTACTTTTGATTCTGGCGCTTCGCATTCTTTTATATCTAATTCTATGGTTAAGTCTCTGTACCTTAGTCCTAGTATGGTTTTGGATCCCATTGTTGTCTCAAACCCGATTGGGGCAACTGCTCATCTGTCTATGAATTGTCCGGGTTTGAGGATATATGTGTTGGGCGTCGAGCTTGAGTGCGACACATATGTGCTTGGTTTCATGGGCTATGGTTTGATTCTAGGGATGGATTGGCAAGCCATGTATGGTGACATTCTGGACTGTGAGAGAAGAGTTGTTAGGCTTTTGACTTGCCATGAGAGGACTCTCCAGATTTCTTATGGCCCTAAGGGATCTGTCATGCTTAGTTTCCTAGAATCGCTTGATGCTTTTGTCGATGATTTACAATGGGATAGCAGTGGATCCCGCGAAAACAGTTGCAGTTCAAGATTGGAAGATTCCAAAGAATGCAAAGGAGGAGAGGAGTTGTAACGACCCAGATTTTTGGTATATTAATTTTAAATATTTAATATCATTTTAAATATTTAGTTGATAATATAAATGAATTTTTATATTGAGTTATCGATTTAATAATCGAAATATAATTTATTTCGGTTATATATAATTATCGTAATACAATAAGATGTAATAATTCAATTCAAAATTTAAAACCGAGTCAAGAACAATTCAAATGATTAATATGAATTTTATTTTTTGAATATAAAGGACGATGATAATAATTTATTATCAAGGGATTAATCGTTTCGAATGTAAGGTATCAATTTAAAATAATATCTTCTTCAGATGATCAAATAAGGCTTTGAAACCTATCTCAGATTGTTTAGAATAATGGTTTTACCCTAGGAAGGCCTGTTGTTGGGCTCAAATAGGAGTTGGAATCAACGTGATCATTTAAATTAAAGGATACCTGTTCAAATAAAAACAAAATAAAATAAAATTTATATTAAAAATAAATTCCTTCCTCCTTAAGTAACAAAGTACACTGTAAACCTATCAACTGATCTAACAACACAGTATGCAATTCCTTAACTCCTAAATTTCTTCTTCTATAAAATCGCGATGAATTCCTTTTCCATTCTTTCTTCTGGAAAATATAGTTGATCTAATGCTTCTGGATAAATAAATGGACACCTCCCTCTTTGTTAATCACCACTCCTTTCCTTCTGCTCAAATCAAACCACGTCCTTTTTATTTCTTTCTCTTTCCATCTGGTCAAACCGAAAGCTTTTAAAGTCTCTCCCCTTCAAAATACATTTCGTTCACTCCTAGAAATCCAGAAATCAAACTCGTCAAATAGGGTATCATCGTTGGTATTTTGCTAAGACCGTAAAAGGGTATGGAGACGCGGACATCATTTCTGGAATCTTGTGATTTTTGGGAGGATCGAAATCAGGTATCGCGATGTTGGATCTAGGTGGTTCAGCACTAGAGGGTTCGAAGTCACGGTACTCAAATGGGGAACAAAGAAGCTGTCGCTCTTTACTGTAGCACGGTGTAGGACTGTTGAGACTTACTGGAGACGCGATTTGTTCCTACAAGTTGGGCATCAGGTTTGGTCACGAGTCTGGAGCAATGCGGTGGGCTTAGGGCAACAAGGTGACAGTCGATGCGGAGTACGATGCCGAGCTGATAGGGGGTGACGAGCTTTGAATGATGGTGACCGATGTATGGTTGACGATGGGGAAACTGAGCGATGCAAATGGTGTTACCGTGTATGTAGTAAAATTACGATTTTGGGATCCAAAAAGTATGTTTTTTTGGAGCAATGTGGATCTGCGAATTGGTATGGAGGATCATCAATGGTTGAATTGAACAGATGTGTTGGACTTGTGGTAAGGAGAGGCAGCTTGCGTTCAAGTGTTAGAGTTTGCGAAGGCCACGGCATGGACTGGGTTCAATTGTCGAACTGGGTTCCTATTTATAGGAGAGGAGAGTTGCATGAGTCCGAAACCGGGGGAGCTTGAGTAGTTAATAACGATACAGAGAGTTGTTCTGGGAAGGCTGATTACCATGCTTATTAAGGCAATTAATTTACATTATAAAATAAAGTAAGTTAAGGTATAATAAAATTTAAGGTGTATGCAAACCATAAATCTTATAAGCGTGTTATTAAATTAGTACGAAGCCAAAATCACACAAACCCAAGTCAAGCAAAATTCATAGCTGCAAATACGAGCTAAAATGGATTCAAAATTTTTCTAACGATAGTCGTTAAATCAATATGAGTAAATCTCACTCAAATTTCTTTAGAATTACTTTTGTTAGTTAAAAATAATTGTTTGTTGGATGTTTGGTTCAAAATTTTTCTAACGATAGTCGTTAAATCAATATGAGTAAATCTCACTCAAATTTCTTTAGAATTACTTTTATTAGTTAAAAATAATTGTTTGTTGGATGTTTGGATGCGTTGAAATTTTATTATAGCTATTATAAATATATATTAGTTATTTAGGATTGGTGTTTGTGGCTATTATATATATATATATATATTGGTGGTTGGATTCCCGCAGTATCATTAGCGGATGCCCGCGGTATCATTAGCGGATGATTTCCCTATGCGCTCCACAATATATATAGTAGAAGACCTTCATACTGTGATATCCTGCCTCGAAGAAGGATGGGTATTATTTATGTTGGCTAACGTCTGTGGATGCAGGGAAACATGTTGGAGGAATCTAACTGGATTCCTAAAAAATATTATTGTTTGTTTGTTATTACATATACTGTTATATATTATGTGTTTAAAAACCTATGGTTGATAAATTGGGTGTTTTGAATTGTTGAATGTCATTGGCCCCAAAATGTTGACATATAAAATATCATGAAAAGGATATTTCAGATTTTGAATGGAAAATCTATTTTTCTAAAAATAGAATTCGAATTTCGAAGGGGCTAAAGATATTAACTTGTTTTGAATAAATAAAACAAGTATTGAATTTATAAACGATGTTTATAAATTGAATAATATAGGAAATTGAAGTAAATTTATAAATAGTGTTTATAAATAAAGTGGAAAAATTATCATTGGATAATTTGAATATTTAAATTCAAAAGTGAATTTAAAAATAGAAATGGGGAATCGTTTTAAAGAACTAAACGATGAAATTTATTATGATGTTCAGAATAAAAATTGAACTAAAATAAATCCGTAAGGATTTAGGATTTAAATTAGATTAATTTGAATTTATTTAAATAGAAGTTAAATTGAATATGAAAATAAATTGGGTGTTATATATATAAGTTATTATAAACAGAAATTTCCAAAATAAGATTTTGGTTTTAAATAGATTTCGAAATGGACTTGTTTAAATGTAAAACAAGTAAATTTATAAATAATGATTATAAATATGGTGAATAAATTATCAAGAGATAATTGGTAACTTAAAATTCAAGTATGAATTTAAAATAGAAAGTTGAAATCATTTTAAAAAGGAAACAGGGGTTTTTATTCTGGAATTCAGAATCTAAAAGGAGTTGGATTTCAAAAGGGATTTGAAATGGAAAACTTGTTTTAATATATAAAACAAGAAAGATGGATTTACAAACTATGTTATAAATCTACGGAAATAAATTATCATTGGATAATTTAGAAGTTTAAATTCAAGGAAGAATTTAAAAAGTGAAATTGGAAAACGTGTTGAAAATAGAATAATTGATTATATTCCGGGATTTAGAATATAAACTGAATTGAGGAAATCCAAAGGAGTTATAATTGGAATTCGATTATATCGAATTTTATAATTTATTTATAAAGGAATTGGGATTTTGAAATAAAAAAATCGAGTATAAATAAATGTATAACCGAATAAGGAAAAATCAACGATTATAGATAATCAGAATTTATTGAGTTGAATTGGGAAAATTGGTTTCAAATATATTAAAAATATATTAGAATGAAGTTGAATTTATTTTAAACGAAGTTTAAAAGTTTATATATAAATATAATTAAGACGAACTCGCCGCAGCGCTGCAGTTCGTAAATTGGCGTTTTGAACTTCAATTGAGTACACATGACAAAATTTAAGTCAGAATTCTTTGAAACAATAATCGCCAGGACCGTTTGAATAATAGTTTCTAATGGAAGAGAAAGATCTGGATTTTGTCGATAGATTTTGAATGATGTCAAAATCAAATTTTCAGAAAAACAGCGCCATAACCATTATTAAACCATAACGGTTTTATTTAATTTAATAAAAGGATTTCAAGCAAATCAAATCCGAATTTCCATTAGAAAGATCCATACTTGTGATATAAAATAAATATAAACTCAAGCGAAGTATATGAAGTGATTTTTGAAACAAAAATCATATTTTTAATTTTTGAATAAAATTAACTAAGTTAAAGAAGGATTAGTTAATTGAATTTTAGAATGAGTTTAACCTTAAATTGGAAAATGGAATTTATGAAATTTTATTCGCAATCGAATATGAAACATAAACTAAAAATGGGATTTCAATTAGCTTATAAGCGAATTGAAATTTTTGAATAGGTTATGTTCAAATATAAAAGTGAAATAGGCAAAATAACTAACTAGAGAATTAATTAGCAAATCGAGTTTAAAATGACCGGATTGAGTTGTAATAATTGGGAATGGATAGATATGTGTTAGACAGGTATGGAATGAAGTATATGAGGTATATGAAGAGATATTTGAAATGGCCGACCAAAAGGTACATGTTTAAATTCCGTATGAGATTTTATGCGCCGAATCGGCAAGCCACTTGGCTTTTTGATTTTCTTTTTGAATGGAAAGGGCCTAGAGAGGCGAGTTGAGGTTTGAACTATCGACCGGTACAAAGGAGGTTATGGCAAAAATTTCCAGAAATTTAAGGAGTTAGAATAATTTTAAGAAAATTGGATAGTTAGAAATTAATGTGTTGATATGTATAGAATTCGATAAGGAAACGAACTCGAAAATAGAATACTATAAATAAAAAGAAAATCTATAATTAAATCTGGTCAAATTAGAAAGAAGAACTTATACGGGTTTAAAATTGAATAACTGGTTTTTATGATGTTGATTATTCGAGGTAAGTGGTCTTGTCCGTTTTGAAGTTAAGGATGTTTTCAGTCAAGGTCTGAGAGGTAGTTATACCCCAACTTGATTGATTTCATTTTTAATTGATAAATAGCAAGATCTAGTCTCGAAGAGAAATGTTTGAAAAAGAGTTAGTTGGATGCAGTATTTTGGGTTATTGTAACGATGTTTTACACAACATTCGTTTTTACCCAATAAGTGAAATTTTGGAAATAAAATAGTAAACTTTTCCTAAGCTTAAAAAGGAATGGTCGTGAAAGAAATAAATAATTGGAATGTTCTCCAATTATAAATAGAAAATATTTTCTAAGTGTGGAAAATAAATGAAGGCGAGATATGGAAATGTTTTCCAAATAGCATAAGAGGCCAAGAAGAATATTGAAAATATCGTGTTAACGAATATTGATAAGGAAATGGAGAAGTGTTTTAATTAATGAAATATTAATCAAAAGGGGCCCAGTGATTGTTTGATGCTATGAATGGATGTTTGTTTTTCTTCGATAGTTAAAAAACCGACTATCGAAGTGTTTGCCAATATCGTTGTCAATATGGAGAGACCGGTTGGATTATCGAGAACCACTCTGTATTGGCAGTAGCGTTGCGAATCAGATTATATGAAGGTAATCGAATATGGAGTAAAGTGCAAGGACTTTTTTATTAATAGAAATGGTGCCTTCGGTTTCGTTCAATCCCAGAACGAACGTATATGGACGAATGTTTGACAGAATATTTCCAATGATCGCATATGTTGGTCTGTATAGATATATATATGGTGGCGGAGAATTTATTCTCTTAGCATAATATCCAGAATATATTTTTGCAAATCAAATAGTGATTAACGGATCTGACAATGTGGCATTCAAAGTGATTGTGCTATCAAGGAATGATAAGTAATCGTAGCCTCAGGCCTCAACAACCGGGAAATGACAAAAATCGGGCAGGCAGCATGGCTATGTGGTCGCTCCCATTAGGGTGTATAATCACCTATCTGGAGAAATTCCTTTTACCTCTTTAATCTATTGATGTTGTCCCTTTTCGGGAAACGGTTGCTGATCCCAAGGTGATATACATTCGATACACTCAAGCGAAATGAGTGGTTGGTCTTGTGTGGGCCGGGTTGCAAGATGTTATTATTGAACCCAGTGTATTCCTATATAGAGATACACTATCGGAAGGTGGTTCCGTACCTTGTCATAGTCGGAATCCAATCTCCAATAAGCGCCCTGCGGTTTTTGATTTTATATTATATATGGAGCATGAGATGCAAGCGTTTCGCTAGAATCTATTTATTTTATGTAGACATTATTATAATATCACTGGATTTGATATCAAAAATATTTTGGGTTATCGTCAGGTAAAAACCATCTGTGTTTATGTGTGGATCGGTCTTACGATTATCATTTCTTTCGAAGGGATTTTTAAAGTTAAACAAATGATTGAAGTTTACTCACACCAGTCCCATGACTGACCCAGAGTTTATTTTGTTTTTGTTTTCTCTAAACTCTTGGGTGCCCAAATTTGTACGGGCAGTTCGGGATTTTCCAGATTCACTTGGAAGAGCTGGAAGCAGTAGGCTTCACCAGGTAGCTATAGACTATCATATTTCCGCTGTGTACTATGTTGTATCTGGAAACTGTGACGACCCTAAACCCCGTACAGACGGCGGCAAGGGTAATCCTTGGAATATAACACAAAAACAGATAATAGCAGAACAAAATTAAATAAATACACCAGATAATGAACAATAGAATATACTGGATAAAAGTAATCATCAGAGTTACACAGTACACAGGATCATACTTAGTACAAATACAGTTCAGCAATACATAAATGTCTACAGCGGAAATAAACAAAATATGTACAATAGGAGCTGAATAGCATAAAAAAAGATAAATAATAGAATCCATCTTCAGCCCCAGCTATCCAGAAAGAACCAGCTAAACCTAAATACAAGGCTGCCCGTGTAGAAAAAGGGGCACCCGAGTTTGAAAGTGAAACAAACTACGAGTCAGTCATGGGACTGGTATGAGAAATCTACTCAACACATTTATAATATGGCTAATCACAGGACCATGCCACTTTCGTGGAACGGGTTTACTTCATTGGATTGCCAGTGCTTTAAAACAAATCTTTCTTTTAAACATCGCAATGCTTTTTAAAAAAAATGAAGCCATTATAAGACTCAGTTCCCATCATACAATGCAACGCAAACCGGAGGATAGAGTTTTACCTTATAATGGCCAAAATATGATTGATACGAATAAAGCAAAGGCATTTGATATTATTACTAGTGTTTATATGTTTTGAAAACAATTTCAAATCATAACTATCAATCATAGACGACATTAATGCCCCATACCACTATGTCGCCATATATAGGTATACAATCAAAACCGCACGGTCACGTATTTGGAAATTGGATTTCCTTCATGAACCAAGGCAAAAGATAGTCCTTACCGAATTTGAGACTGCCTAGCCCGAGTCTCAGGATCAGAACGCATCAACCCTTGGATCGTCAGGGCCGGTCCACCGATGTGGATTAAAATGCCCGAACACTGCGTTTCACCGCCCTTTGGGGCGTAAGCGAGCAACAAATGACTCCATCGGACCCGGATCGTCCGATCTAACCGAGGCGCCTCGCAACAGCAACAACCACATAAGTCAAACTCGTCAGGGCGTGTAAAACCACTGACGCAACTTCTAGCTAGGAGGAAACGCAGGACCTCCCTGAGGTCCTTTCTCCTGTTTCTGGTTCATACCGGGGTGTGAGGCTCGCGAATTTACGTTATACACAAAGCTACGCCACACGGGCGGGGCTTTGATCATCACTACAAGACTTTGCTTTTCAACAGAAGCCCTGATCACTGCATCTTAGCATGCCACACAGTGCAATTCACCCCGTGCAACTGGTGGCTATCAATCACACAAAATAAATTCCAATGTCAGACACACTGTCCATTTGTAAGTCCGTTTTGGGTCTGAACGAAACCGGAGGCACTAAATACCTCGCAAACCCATCGATCACCACGTACGTCTGGACGATCACCACTCATTATCCATATTTCGGGATGCCTCCCAATCAGGACCTCAGTTACCATCCAAACGAGGTGAAGATCTCCGGTCTTCGACCACCGTCTTTATCTTCGATTTATTATCGTCGATTCAGTTATTCAGAATGGGATAAACCCGGTCTTTCTGAGCAACTCGCGTATATAATAAACAAGTGCAACACTAACATATACACGCATCATTTTAATTCATTAGTCACTAATCGTCAATCAGTAAGAGAACGATTTCCCAAATATTAACCCCGAATGCCGAAACCAACATCAGATCAACACCCAGGAACCCATTCGACTTAGCCAACCTTCAGTTAATTTCTAAATCACATCCACATCATTTCTAATATTTTATAATGATTTATCGTTATTTTTATTTATTTTAAAATAGCGAATTTATTCAAAACGACGCTTCGGGCCATAACGCGGCCGTGGCGCTATTTTTCTTCAGATTTGATTTACACATATCTGAAAATCTAATTGTTGGATCTTCACAAAATTTACATCATTAGGAAGATCTTATCAAAACGAATCCAACGGTTCCAGTTTCGGGAAAATCCGACGGTCGGATCTCCCGGTACAATCGTTTGAAGTTTTGATTTCGAAATACGAACTGCAGCGTCGTTATTCGATTAAATATAATTATATATATATATATATATATGTATATATATATATATAAATATAATCAATTCTGGCGTTGTTTTTCTTCAGATTTGAATTAAACATTCCAGACAATCCAACCGTTGGATTTTTACAAAGTTGGTGCCGTTGGAGAGATTTTTCCAAAGCGAACCCAACGGTTGTGATTTCAGGAAAATCCGATGGTCGGATCTCCCGTACTAATCGTTTGAAATCACGGTTTCAAAATACGAACTGCAGCGTCATTATTCGATATATTTCAATTCTATTTAAATATATATATATATATCGATTCTTCGATTTCAAAACTATATTCTTTTTATACATTTGATAAAAATGATATTTTTATCTAACTGTCTTCTATTTCAACACTTCACTATATTTAGCAATTCATGTATATAAAAAAATGTGATTTTTATTGTAAAACAATTCATTTCAAAACACTATTATTTTATATAGTTTATATAGGTAATAAAGATAGGATTTTTATTATAAAACAATTTCTATCAAAAGGAGATTATTTTATATAGTTCATATAGATGATAAAAATGTGATTTTTATTATAAAACAATTTATTTCAAAAAATATAAATACCATTCAACACATGAATTTCAACTCAACGAATGAATATCGATTCAACACATGAAGGTTTTCTATAGTTTATATATATAGATAAAAATGTGATTTTTATATTTAAAACACGAACACCATTCAACACATGAATTTCTAATCAACGAATGAATATCGATTCAACACATGAAGGTTTTCTATTCAGCGAATAAATATAGTTTAAGCAAATGAAAATAATTCAAACACATGAATATTATTCAAAATTTCGGCAGCATAACGGCAGGGTAGTTAAAACCGGGACCGTCCCGAGTACGGCTCCTCGCTCTACCTTAAAACCTCGCGGTTTTTGACAATGGGGATCATGCATCTAGTTCGCACGCATGCGGCATGTATATATTTATTTCATTTCCACAAACTAATCCTATGTGGTTTCAACCAAATATTTCTCAACCACAAATGGGTATTTTCAAACACAATCAATCAATATCAACCACAAACAATTCCAATCAACCATTCGCTATCAATCAATTTTCACACCAATCAAAACCAATAAATATCGTCCATGGTTTGTGGACGAGGGGCGCATATATATATATATATATATATATATTTATATATAGCAATTCACTTCTATTATTTTATATAATTTTTACAACGCATATACAACTTATACATCGAACGCACAACTTATACAACGCTTATACAAGAGGTGTACAACGCTTATATAACTCATACATCGACTATATAATTTATACATCGTCGTTTTCCATATCGTTTATAAATTAGAAATCTCACCTTGGGTTCCACTCCACCAAAAATAGCAGAAGGCTCAGAAAAATATGCGGTCTCTTCTAGAAGGTAGAAGACGTCCACACGAGTCCACTGTCTCTTATTTCACTGAATTTCGACCACATAGCAAAAAGATATGATTTTTCAAAGTTTTGCAGCGTTTTAAAGGTGTTAAAACGACTTAAAATAAACATAGCCGATACCTCTCTGAATTCTTCAAAACTAGGTCTTGAATTTTCGTGCAATCCGTGAATCGATAGCTCGATCGGGCTACGCAGTGTCGAAGGGGGAGGAGAGGCGCACGTGCGCTAGGAGGTGGGGCCAGTTTGGTGGTCCCAGGCAGCGGCGGCGGCAGATTGAAGTCGCCGATTTCAGAACGTCGATTCTCCCTCCACAGGCCACGAAAAATTTCAAACTTTATATGGATTTGAAGATCTCGAGAAGATCTTCAAAAAGTTCAATTGTGGCACGAGCTAATTTGGCATGGATTGATCGAAAAATGAGGGGGAAGGTTTTGAACGGTTTCCGCCTTCGATCGGGGAGAGAGAAAAAGGAATTTTCTTTTCTTTTTTTTTATAAAAATTCTGATTGGTCGGGGAAGTTTTAAAGGGGTTTTCTGACACGACCACCAATCAAAACCCAACGACTGTCGTCCCTAGCGTTTTACCCCTATTCCGAACACAATGGAATATGTTTCGTAGGCCCATTCGACTGTTTCATTCCGTTTCCATTCAAATTAAAATATATAACATTCAATATTCGATTTGAACGTATCTTTCAATTTGCCAGGGCCACAAATTAATTCAAAAAATTCCAGAAAAATAAATCTAGCTATGTTTTGACAATACGGTCCCAACAAAACTAGTTTCGTCGAATTCTGAGACCGTTTGCAAAAAGGCCTATTTCTGGTCGATCCAATTTAGCTGTAATTGACCAAAACACATTTTCCTTTGCCACGCCCACATACTAGCTTCAAAAATTATGAAATTTGAAACCTAACAATAACTTCACATCCCGGATCCAACAAAAGTGGTTTCGTCGAATTCCGAGGTCGTATGCAAAATGGCCATTTTCACGGGCTATATAAATTCCATAGCGACCTTTCTGAAAATTCATTTGGCCATAACTTTTGCTTTCCGTTATGAAAATTCGATTTTTCAGATTCGTTAGAAAGGTATTCACTAACAGATTTAAATATTTTTGGTTTTACTAAAATCCGTTTTGTTTTGCACCCGGTATAGTCCGACAAAGTTTGAATTCAATTTTTGAAACTGCAGCGCCTTTTCAGGCCTTGTTTATAATTATAATTAATTATATTCATTTTCAATTGTCGATTCAAACTCACTTTTCATTGCCATTATTTAAAATATTTATTTTAAATATTTAAAATCCATTATTTTAGCCAATTTAAAAATTTTAAATTGGTTCAGATTTTCTGGGTCGTTACAATCTCCCCCACTTAAAACTTTTCGTCCCCGAAAAGGAACAAAGTCGAAAGTGGTTTGATTTATCAACTCTACGTTCGATCTGGCTTCCATTCTCCAACTTTTCAGTTTCTGAGAATTTTCAAATTCTTCAAAAATTTGGCTAACACCCGGAATTTTCGAAAAATTTCGCCATAACCTCCTTTGTACGGAAAGGGGTTTGGAAATTTATTGGGCCGTATTAGGTACCCAATAAATCCTAATAAGCATACACATATTTATAGTGATATATTCTGGTGTTTACAGGGGAGTGTGTATTGATAATAACTCCAGAGAATAAATTCTCGTCACCCTGTCAAAGCCTGAGGGAGTGTTTTTTTTTAAATGCTCCAGAGGATAAATCCTCGTCACCTCGTCCCGTGTGGGAAATAAATAGTCCATGTGTCGTATCTAATGACTAGAGAGACGTGATTATTGTCAACTCCAGACCCGTGTGGGTTTTTTTTATTAATCTGGTAATTTTATCTTTACAATTTAAATAGTCCATATCAGTCATCAGTTCAACCTGTAAAATATAGTCATCGCCATACAAGCCTCTCGCTCGTATGGTAAATCTTCCACCTCGTCACACAAGCTCCAATTGCTTATGTGGTATATGATGAAGTATGCCTATCTCCAGAAGTATGCCATGTAATGTAGTTCAAAATTAATTGTTACTATCCTATGGCGACGTTTATTATTTCACACAGAAAAACCAACACTCCGCATCCAATGGCATTCACAGGAGTAGATATAATAATATTTCGCATCCAACTCATTAAGGTTTACCTATTTGTCGGGTACGCAAATAAAATCTTTACTCAACAGCTAATCCATTTACCTGTTCAAACATATAAAATGCACAAGTATATATATTTCTATTTATTTTCTAATCAGTTCAATGTGTGATATAATCGAATAAATTCTACCATTCATTCTCCTATTAATTAAATTAACTATCGTTTCGATAATTTAATTAATCTAATTTACTATCACACAACACAACCAGCAATCAAATTGATTTTAACTTTTCAAAATCATACAAATCAACTCCTATATTCTTTTAAAATCATTCAGACTATAGTGTTAAAAGTGCACATCCATGAAAAGAAAATAACAACAGAGTAGAGAATTAAATGGTAATGCAAAGTATGGTAAATGTACCTTGCACCGGAGTCAATCAGAGATATCCACCCGGCATCTAGGATAAGCTTTCTGAATGCTCTCCTCAGTTTCCCAAGAACAATCTCGTGGATCTCCACTCCATTGCACTTTGACCAAGTGAACTTTCTTGTTCCTCAGCTCTTTGGTTTCTTTGCCGATGATCTTGAGCGGCTCTCTTCTCACAGCTAATTCAGGGGTAATTTCAATATCCTGCTGAGCTGCTTCTTCCACGATCAAGTCTGGATCATGAACGTGCTTTGGAAGTTGCGATATATGAAATACATCATGAACTCCAGGCAACCAGTCAGGCAATTTGACCCTATAAGCGAGAGTTCCGATCCGTTCCAGAATAGGAAACGGACCAATGAATTTGGGCGCCAACTTTCCAGTTTTACCAAACCGGATTACTCCTCTCATCGGCGATACTTTCAAATATACGTAGTCGCCAACAACAAAGAATATATCTCTTCTTCTCCTATCGGCATAGCTCTTTTGTCGGCTTCGAGCGGCGAGTAATCGCTTCTTCATAAAGTCGACTTTGTCAGCAGCTTCTCGAATCATATCAGGCCCCAACACAAGTCTATTACCGGGTTCGACCCAACAAGCGGGAGATCGGCACGGTCTACCATACAACGCTTCGAATGGCGACATTGTCAGGCTCGCCTGGTAACTGTTGTTATATGAGAATTCAGCCAAATGCAGATGGTCTTCCCATGATCCACCGAAATCTATAACACAAGCCCGCAATAGATCTTCTAGAATACGATTCACCCTTTCAGTCTGACCGTCTGTTTGAGGATGATAAGCGGTGCTCAAGTTCAACTTCGTTCCCAGTTCGACTTGAAATGCCTCCCAGAATTTGCTAGTAAATATTGTATCTCTATCACTGACTATACTGAGCGGCACTCCATGTAGTCTAACAATTTCCTTGAAATATATATATGCGCCAGACTCTGAGCAGTTCTGTTTGATCTGACAGGTATGAAATGGGCGGTCTTCGTGAAGCGATCTACGATCACCCAAATACTGTAATTCCCTTTTCTGGTTCTGGACAGACCATCAATGAAATCCATAGAAATATGTTCCCACTTCCAACCAGGAACTTCTAGTGGTTGTAACAACCCAGCCAATTTCTGTTGGTCGCTTTTGACTAGCTGGCAAGTAGGGCATCGGCTAACATATATTGAAACGTCCCTTTTCATAGCCTTCCACCAGAATGTTCGTTTGAGATCGTTATATATTTTGGCCACACCGGGATGGATACTCAGCCTGGACTTGTGACACTCATCTAACACTTCCCTTTTTAACTCTGGGACGTCGGGAACACAAATCCTTCCTTTCAATCTCAGGGTCTCGTCGTTATCTATTTGAAAACACGAGGGTTCGCCTTTTTGAATCCTTTTAATCATATCCTTAATAAAGTTATCCTCCTTCTGAAAAATAGATATTTTGTCTATCAAGGAAGTCGTAATAATAAAGCTGGCGATCATTACATTCTTTCGGCTCAGCGCATCGGCCACGACATTGGCTTTCCCTGGAGTATATATAATTTCAAAGTCATATGCTGCAAGAAACTCCAGCCAACGTTGCTGCCTGAGATTAAGGTCTTTCTGGGTGAACAGATACTTTAACGACTGGTGGTCTGTAAACAGTTCAAATCTCTCACCCAGAAGATAGTGCCTCCAGATTTTCAGGGCGAATACTATAGCCAATAACTCAAGATCATGAGTTACGTAGTTCTTCTCGTGCGGCTTCAACTGACGGCTAGCATAAGCAATCACTTGACCCCTTTGCATTAACACTGCGCCAAGGCCTTCTCTAGAAGCATCAGTCCAGACTTTCAAATCCTGATTGCCATCGATGATGGTTAACACTGGAGCTGTCGTTAATCTTAATTTTAGCTCTTCGAAAGCCTCCTCACTTTCTGGAGTCCATTTGAATTTAGAGTGCTTCTTCGTAAGCTTCATTAAGTGACCAGATATCTTCGAAAAGTTTTTAACGAACTTCCGGTAATAGCTAGCCAATCCGAGAAAACTGCGGACTTCAGTAGGAGTACTGGGCTGTTTCCAGTTCTGAGTAGCTGTGATTTTACTTGGATCCACAGCGATTCCTTCTTTCAATACGACATGGCCTAGAAATTTTACTTCATCTTGCCAGAAAATGCATTTGGACAGTTTGGCTTTCAATACATTCCGTCTCAGAATTTCTAGAACTTGTTCCAGATGCTTTTCCTGTCCGGCCCTTGATTTAGAGAAGATTATAATATCGTCAATGAAAACCAGAACAAAATTATTCAAAACTCCTCTGAACACTCTATTCATCAGATCGACGAAGTAAGCAGGAGCGTTACATAAGCCGAATGACATTACTAACCACTCGTAGAATAAGTCGGGACCTCTGAATGCTGTCATTGGAACACACTCTTCGGCAATTCGAAGTTGATGGAAGCCTGTAGCTAGGTCCATTCGTGAGAATACTTGTGCTCCATTTAATCAATCCAACAAATCATCAATCCGCGGCAATGGATATTTATTCTTTATTGTCTGTTTGTTCAGATCACGATAATCCACACATAGCCGTAGAGTACCGTCAGATTTTGGGACAAAAACCACTGCGGCTCCCCAATCAGAGAAACTAGGCCTGATCAGACCTTTCCATACTAGCTGTCTTGTTTGATTGTCTAATTCCTCTTTCTCTTTTAAGGACATTCTTCGAATAGCGTGAACTACCGGCCTTGCATTGGGAATTAAAGCAATTTTGAAATCAATTTCTCTCTGCGGAGGTAAGCGAACAACTTCTTCGAACACATCCGCATAGTTCTTGACGACAGGAATGTCTTTCACTAGGTCGGGAATATTCTCTGCGACTTCAGGGACCTTTTCCATTTGGGCTGGAGAAACATCGAGAGCTGCCCAGAAGTCTTTTCTATTGGCATTCTGAACTTCACAGGGAATGGTTATATAATCACCTGATTTAATCTTCGCCTTTACGACTCTATCGGCGCATTTAACTTCAGCTTCATATTTGGTCAACTAGTCTAACCCCAAGATAAGATCAAACTCTTTAAAATTCATGACGACCGCGATGGTAGGAAACCGATAACGAGAGAAAGAAACTGGCACTCCACAAACCCAACTGAGATCAATGGAACCCCCAACCGGATTCTGGACAGTCATTGGTTCCTTGAGCTTCTTCAAATTTAAATCCAGTTTCTTAGCTGCATTCTTTGAAATAAAGCTACGTGACGCGCCAGTGTCAAACAGTACTTTAACTGGGATGTCTTTGACAGTTAGCGTGCCTTCTAAAACATCTGGCCTTTCTTGAATAGCTAAGGGCTCAGACGCTTCTGCTACTTCATTTATATGTACTGCTTTGGATTTCTTAAATTGCCTGCAATCCTTTTCAAGATGGCCAATCCGATGACATTGACAACATTTTCTGTTCTCTCAAAACTGGTTATCGGGTTTAAACCCCTTCTTTCGTTTCTTCGAGGTTTTACACTTCCTGGTCAAATGCCCTGGTTTCCTGCAGTTAGAGCAGGTGGCCGTCGTTGCTGGTTCCTTTTTAGATCTGGCCCTTTTTCAATTTACTTTAGGCTCGTTACTGACTTCTGACTTTGTACTGGCCTCAGGACGATCAGTTTCAGATTCAACCTTATCGCTAGAACTGACTTCCTCTTCGCCGCGCAACATACCTTTCCTATCTAGATCTTCATACTGATAAGCCATATAAATCATTTCTGAGAAAGGAAGCTTCACATTCCTTATTACGCTGTTCTGATATTTTCTTTGAAGCCCGTGAATAAATCTAAGACTCTTCCTCTTTGGGTTTTTGATCAGATGAGGAGCAAAATGAGAAAGTTCGTTGAATTTCTTATGATATTCTGGGATGGTCATGTCACCTTGTATCAGATAAGAAAATTCGTCGCATAATCGCTCAGTCGCTTCGGGAGGAGTAAATCTTTCCTGAAAAATCACTTTGAATCTGTCCCAGGTGATATCACCTTCTGGATTATTCTCAATCACTGAATCCCACCAGAACAAAGCTTCATCTTTAAGTGCCCAGGAGGCCAGTAATCTTTTCTGGTCATCCCTAAGCTTTAAACCATCAAAGATCTTTTCAGCCGAACGAATCCAAGCCTGTGTCTTCATAATAGATTCTTCACCAGAAAACAGTATTCCACCCATGTTTCGATATTTGATTAATAGGGCCTCAATATCCGGTTCTGCATTCCTTCTGTTTCTGACACTCATTTTCTAGTACTTCTGCAGATAGCAGATCAAGTGTCAGGTCACAGAAAAGATAATTTAAAATATAGAAACATATACTTCAATGTAAATGTGTCTATCGAGGTGTTATTTCATTCTGCTTTACTCATACTAGGATATTACTGATCCTATCTGTATTGAGTTGCCCGTCCTAGAACACTACTGGTTCTATTTCTGATGAGTTCGTTAATATGTTGTATTCCAGAACTAAGTTTAACCAAAGCTCTGATACCACGATGTGACGACCCCAAACCCCGTACAGACGGCGGCAAGGGTAATCCTTGGAATATAACATAGAAACAGATAATAGCAGAACAAAATTAAATAAATACACCAGATAATGAATAATAGAATATACTGGATAAAAGTAATCATCAGAGTTACACAGTACACAGGATCATACTTAGTACAAATACAGTTCAGCTATACATAAATGTCTACAGCAGAAATAAACAAAATATGTACAATAGGAGCTGAACAGCATAAAAAGAGATAAATAATAGAATCCATCTTCAGCTCCAGCTATCCAGAAAGAACGAGCTAAACCTGAATACAAGGCTGCCCGTGTAGAAAAAGGGGCACCCGATTTTGAAAGTGAAACAAACTACGAGTCAGTCATGGGACTGGTATGAGAAATCTACTCAACACATTTATAATATGGCTAATCACAGGACCACGCCACTTTCGTGGAACGGGTTTACTCCATTGGATTGCCAGTGCTTTAAAACAAATCTTTCTTTTAAACATCGCAATGCTTTTTATAAAAAATGAAGCCATTATAAGACTCAGTTCCCATCACACAATGCAACGCAAACCGGAGGATAGAGTTTTACCTTATAATGGCCAAAATATGATTGATACGAATAAAGCAAAGGCATTTGATATTACTACTAGTGTTTATATGTTTTGAAAACAATTTCAAATCATAACTATCAATCATAGACGACATTAATGCCCCATACCACTATGTCGCCATATATAGGTATACAATCAAAACCGCACGGTCACGTATTTGGAAATTGGATTTCCTTCATGAACCAAGGCAAAAGATAGTCCTTACCGAATTTGAGACTGCCTAGCCCGAGTCTCAGGATCAGAACGCATCGACCCTTGGATCGTCAGGGCCGGTCCACCGATGTGGATTAAAATGCCTGAACACTGCGTTTCGCTGCTCTTTGGGGCGTAAGCGAGCCAACAAATGACTCCATCGGACCCGGACCGTCCGATCTAACCGAGGCGCCCCGCAACAGCAACAACCACATAAGTCAAACTCGTCAGGGCGTGTAAAACCACTGACGCCACTTCTAGCTAGGAGGAAACGCAGGCCCTCCCTGAGGTCCTTTCTCCCGGGTTCATACCAGTGTAACACCCCGAATTTTAGTTAATACTAAAATTCGCTAATTATAGGATAAATAATCTCAGACGTGGGAATTGGGGGTAACGGGCTGCATTATTGCGTTCGTCTCGGAAAAATACGCGAAATAGAGTCCGAGTTTTCGAAAATCGGAGTCCGTATGACCCGGTTATGGCCCAAGGAAGTTTGCAGAAAAGTTAGAGCTTAAAACAGAATTAGGAATTTAAATTTAAATTTAAATTTAGAACCAGCGGGGCCAGGCGGGAGGATTCCCTCCTAAGCATGTCGACAGGGCTGTCGACAGGCCTGTCGACAGGGGTGTCGACATGCCTATCGACTTGCCTGTCGACATGGTGTGTCGAGCCAAGGTGCTTGGGTGCACCAGATCTGGTTTTCTGGCTAGGGCTGGGTCTGGTTCTAGAGGTTTCCTAAATCTAATGGACCTAAATTAATCTAGGGTTAATCCAAGGGCCTAAAACACTTTCTTAATCTATAAATACACCCTAAACCTACCTTAATCCTCACCAAAAATAGAAATGAAGGCTTCATGCTGCCAAATCAAATTCTAAAAGGAGTCTCCATTATTCTAAGAAGGAAGTTTCAAGCTAATCCCTCTCATATCATTCTCTAATCATCACCATCATCATCATTAGCAACTAATCTCTCTTCACAAGTTGGTTAATCTTGAGTTTGGTGAGTTTCTATCACTTTAACATCAATTGTTAAAGTAAGTAGATTGGGTGTAATGAGACTTATGGTCTTAAATGCGGATTAGTGAGTTTGAATCATGTATAATGATATGTTACTCTATGTTGTTCTATGTTTATGCATATTTGATAAGTTGGTTTATGCATGCTTAATAAGTTGATTTATGCATGTTTAACAAGTTGATATATGCATGTTTAATAAGTGGATTTATGCATATTTAATAAGTGGAATTATGCATGTTTAGCAAAGTGAGTTATGCAAGTTGAAAGTGATATGCAAGTTAAGTATATGTTTAAATGCAAGTTGAAAGTGATATGCAAGTTAAGTATATGTTTAAATGCAAGTTGAAAGTGATATGCAAGTTATGCATGCTTATGCAAGTGTATGGATGCTTATGCAAGTCATGTATATGTTTAAATGCAAGATTTATGTGATATGCAAGTTATGCATGCTTATGCGAGTATATGAATGCTTTTGCAAGATATGTATATGCTTAAATGACATGATATGCAAGTTATGCAAGTATGTGAATGCTTATGCAAGTATGTGGATGCTTATGCAAGTATGTGAATGCTTATGCAAGTTATGTGTATGCTTAAATGCATGTATAACATGTTATGCAAGTTATGAGAATGCCTATATGCAAGTTCAACATGTTATGCAAGATATGTGTATGATAATATGCAAGCTCATATGCAACATGTTATGGAAATCGTGTGTATGATAATATGCAAGTTTGGGTTATATGTAGTTGGGTTAATATATGCTCATATATGCAAGTTGACATCCTCTTAACCCATGACAAAGTTGTATGTTAAACCCATGATATTTGTGATGATCTTCCCCTTATTATGTCATGTAACGAGAACGATTTACGTGGGGAACGATTGGGTTGGTGAATATGTTAATAAATGAATGTTTGGGTATGATTAAGCATACCATAAAAATAAATTACCATAAGTGGGAATTTACCTATTGAGTTAGGTCTACCCCATGGGAATTTACCTATTGAGTTAGGTCTACCCATGTTATGGGAAACTTGATATTAATTAGGGATAATTAATATGGGGGTGATTAATTAGGTGTAATTAATCGACTAAGACACGAGGTTGGACTCATTTGTAGTGTAAAACTGCCCGGACCCGACCGGCTTAACCAGTTGCTACAAATGTCAGCCCAATGTGAGAGGTCTTAGCCATAAATTAAATACGTGATTAAGGTAAAGACACGAGGTTAGACTCTGTTATGACGTAAGACTGCCCGGATTCTACCGGCTTAACCAGGCGGTCATAACAGCCAGTCTAATGTGGGAGGTCTTTACGGGAGATCACGGTCTTAATTAATTAAGAAACACTTAACCATAATAGCATGTAGTGGGACATGAGGGGTTAAGTGGGTGCCTTGGGTGGCATGAGGAAATTTGGTGGTTGCCTTGGGTGGCATGTGGAATCTAGTGGGTTGCCTTGGGTGGCAATAGAAAATACGATTAGAATACTTAACCAAGTGGAAACATGTAATTAAACATGATTAAAGGGTTAAGTGGGATACACTAGATATTAGACAAGCTTAAGTGGGTAGCTTGTGGGGGCCCATTTCAACCAATATCCCAAACGTATCTTTGTGGGCTCGACCCAAGTCGAGTGACGGGACACGCATATTGGGCTTGATTATAAGAGGCCAAAACGGGTTAGCGGTGGCAACGCAAGTCCAACGGGTTTCATATGCGTGTGTGGGCCCCGGCTGGTAGATAAGCCGTTGTTGCATCGTGTAGATATAAAGCCGTGCACCGTTAGTATTGGTAGCCACTTTAGGGGAGTGATACACCCCACTGTGGGACCAGCACGGGTATCTACGGTAGGGAGCCGATCGCTTGGGGAGTAGTGGGTACACCTAATGAAGATAGGGGCAGACGGCACCTATGTAGGGGTACACGAAACTACTGGGTAAGAATTACCGGGTACACCTAGTGGAGATAGGGGCAGACGGCACCTATGTAGTGGGCTAGGGGTACATGAAACTACTGGGGAAATTTTCTAAGTCTTTGGAAGGGATCAACCTTTAAGTAGGAAGGACTGGTATGGTGCAGTTAGTAATTATCCTTGGGTGGGTAGATGCGTCCTGACGGTTATCTTAGTTTATCCTAAGTCTACCAAGCTGCTTAGTGTAGCCATTCATCCCCAGATATCACCGTAGGTCAAGTTTATGTCTTCTCTGGTTACTTTAATAATTGTATTGTTAAAGTTATAGGACTCACTCAGACTTATGTCTGACCCCGTTGTTTTTATCTTTTTTCCCAACCCTCAGGTCCTACGGTGGATCCTAGCGGTAGTAGAGCTTGATCGGATTGCTGTTCCAGTCTTTAGGAGCTTGGGTAGATGTAAATCTCCAGTTATCCAGTCATCTTTTCTTTTGTTATGGCTATTGTATGAGAGAGTGGGATTATGTACTTCTTTATTTTGATGGATATTGTACTTGACTTTTATCGTGGTTTTATGATGTAACCAGACATGTTTATTTCCGCTGTTATGAGATGATGTTTTAAAATTTCAAGTACTATTTGTATCTGTCTTGTTGTAATTTTTCTGTTCTATATTCACTAAAATACTCCACCGATGCTATGGCATTCCCTTTGTGAGTGATCCTAGCGGGTGTGGGGTGTTACACGTGGTATCAGAGCAAAGGTTACCGGAACAGATAAAATTTTTAGAAAACTATTTTTCTAAAAACATTTTTGGAAAAGATATTTTCAAAAACATGTCTTTTAAGAGAAAGGTTTTTGAAAGAAAAGCATAATCCCCAATAGCCATATCTATATCCTTCGAATTCTCCGTTTTGAATCTTTCCTTTTTCGTTTCAGCATGACCGAGAATCTTAATCTTCCGGAGGGTATGACGGTACCAGTATGGTATAGGAGATTGATGGAGGCTAGGGCCACCACTGCGGGTCCAGCAAATATTCCTCCACCAACCGTAGCACCCGATCTTCCTCCTCCCCCTCCTCCTCGCACGAATACTTTTGCTAAGACTTGCAAGGAATTTAAAGCTATGGGAGGGAAACCTTTTCAAGGATCTGAAACCTTTGTGGAGGCTAGAGATTGGCTTAAAGAGGTGGAAGAGTTGATAGATATCTTTGAGATGGAAGAAGGGAAGAAAGTCAAGTTGGCTGCTTGGTTAATGAAGGGAGAGGCCTCATTCTGGTGGGAAGTTACTAATGGAGAACGCCCCGTTGACTCTTGGGCGGATTTTAGGCAAAGATTTGTGGCAAAGTTTATCTCAAGGGCGGAGGAAAACTTGTATATGGAAAGATTCTTGACTCTTAAGCAAGGAAATCTTTCGGTGAAGGAATATGTCAACAAGTTTAATCAATTGGCAAGGTTTGGCCTAGACATGGTGAGTACACCGGAGAAGAAGGCTTTGAGGTTCGTGAAAGGCTTGAATGAACCTATGCATGGGTTGGCTATGACTCACATCCCTATGGGGGCCACCTTTGAGAAGCTAGTTGACATGGCACTCATGTATGAGGAAGAGAAGGGTCCTAATGCTAATAAGGCACCCGAGAAGAAGGGAGATCAAAAGAGACCTCAACAACAGCAAAGCAAAGGTGGGAAAGGCAATGGCGGCAAGGGCAAGAAGAAGAAGTGTTTCAATTGTGGGACACCTGGCCACCTAAGCAAGGATTGTCGCAAAAAGAAGAAGACCGGCTGCTTCCACTGTGGCGAAGCAGGGCACTTAGTGAAGGATTGCCCTAAGAAGGGGCAAAGGACGGGATCTACCTCAGGAGGACAGGTGCAAGCTCTTATGGCACCAAGTCAGGCTAGGGGGCAAGTACAGGCTCTCGCGGTTCCACCGATTCAGGAGAGAGGTAGAACTATTTCCGTTGAAAGTCTGGTTTTTCTATTTGACCATCCTGTCCATACATTGTTTGATTCAGGCGCATCACATTCGTTTATTTCATCATCATTAGTTGAGTTACTGCACCTAGACACCAGTCTGGTAGATGATCCCTTGGTTGTTTCAAACCCAATTGGGGGCTCCACTTATTTGTCCATGATATGTTTGGGTTTGAAGATTTCTATACTTAGCATTGAGTTTAGATGTGATGCTTTTGTATTAGGCTTCACGGGCTATGGGTTGATTTTGGGCATGGACTGGTTATCCAGTAATGGTGCCGTTCTTGATTGCGAAAGGAGAGTTGTTAGGCTCATGACCCGCTTGGGTAAGACTCTCGAGATTTCTTGTAATCCCATGGACTCTGTTATGCTAAGTTATCTTGAATCGCTTGACGCTTCGGTTGAGAGTTTGCAATCTATAAGAGTGGTCCGGGAATATCCGGATGTGTTTGAGGAGGTGAAGGGCTTACCTCCGAAGCGGGAGATTGACTTCCGAATATATTTGGTGGATAATGCTAAACCGGTATCTTTAACAGTGCGCCACATGGCTCCTCGTGAGAGGAGGGAACTCCATAAGCAAGTAGGGGAGTTGCTTGAGAAGGGGTTCATAAGACGAAGCATATCGGAGTGGGGTGCTCCAGTAGTATTTGCTACGAAGGCAGATGGGTCCCTCAGACTTTGTGTAGACTATAGAGAACTCAACAAGCTCACAAAGAAGAATAGACACCCATTGCCGAGGATTGATGATCTTTTCGATCAGTTGGTTGGCGCTTCGGTATTTTCTCAGTTGGACTTAGCCATGGGGTTTCATCAGTTGAGGGTGGCTGAGGATAGCATAGACAAGACTGCCTTTAGGACTCCGGATGGTTTCTATGAGTGGCTAGTGATGCCATTTGGGTTGACGAACGCCCCTGCATACTTTGTTGATTTGATGAGTAGGGTGTTCAGGGAGTTCCTTAATAAATTTGTGGTGGTCTTTGTGGATGATATCTTAGTATTTTCTGAGAGTGAAGAAGAGCATGCCCTACATCTTGGGGAAGTGTTGAGGACTCTTCGAGCACATAGCCTTAAGGCTAAATTCTCTAAATGTCACTTCTGGAGGAAGGAAGTACGATTCTTGGGGCACGTGGTCTCCAAGGAAGGGATAGCTGTGGATCCCGCGAAGGTAGTATCAATTCAGGATTGGAAGGTTCCGAAGAATGCTACCGAAGTAAGAAGTTTCTTGGGGTTGGCGGGTTATTATAGGAAGTTTATTAAAGACTTCGCAAAGATATCAGCCCCATTAACCCGCTTAACAAAGAAGAATCTTGTTTTCACATGGGACGTAGATTGTGATGATGCGTTCCGACGGTTAAAGAGAGCTTTAACCACCGCTCCAGTTTTAGTGTTGCCAGATGGGAGCAAGCCATTTGTTGTCTATACCGATGCCTGTGGGACAGGACTTGGCGCAGTCTTAATGCAAGAGGGAAGGGTAATAGCCTATGGTGGAAGGCAGTTGAGGGCACATGAGAAAAATTACCCTACCCATGATCTAGAGCTGGCCGCTATTGTTTTTGCGCTTAAGATTTGGCGCCATTATCTTCTTGGTGAGAGATTCGAGTTGTTCACTGACCATAAATCTTTGAAGTACTTGTTCTCTCAGAAAGATTTAAACTTAAGACAGCAAAGGTGGATGGAGTTTTTAGCATCCTATGACTTCGAGATATCGTATACCCCTGGCAAGGGTAACGTGGTGGCGGACGCCTTGAGTAGGAAGAGGTTGTCCTTGAGTCCATTGTTCGTGGAACGACAAAGCTTGGAGTTTATCTCGATGTTTGATTTAAGACCTTCCATTGATTATGTACCCGGTTTGCTAGCTTCCTTGGAAGTTAGGCCTACTCTTTTGGGGCGGATTGGGGAAGCCCAGAGGGACGACCCACAGTTGGTTGAGTTGATAGGGAAGCTCATAAGGGGGGAGTCGTCCAGCCATTTGAGTAGGTACACCCTAGACGATAAGGGGTACTTGCGTAGAGACGGTAGACTTTGTGTACCGCAAGACGAGGGTTTGAGGAAGGCTATTCTTGATGACGCACACCGTTCTAGGATGACCATTCATCCCGGTGGGGATAAGATGTACCAAGACATGAAGAGGGTTTTCTTCTGGGCCGGTATGAAGAAAGATGTGGCTGAATATGTCGCTCGATGTTTGGTGTGCCAGCAAGTGAAGGCGGAGCAAAGGAAACCAGGTGGGTTGCTTCACCCATTGGAGGTTCCGCAATGGAAGTGGGATAGCGTCTCGATGGATTTTATTGACGGGTTACCCAGGTCGAGGAAGGGTAATACAGGAATTTGGGTGGTGGTAGATAGACTTACTAAGAGCGCCCATTTCATACCTGTGAAGAGCAAAAGTACCGCTCCATGGCTAGCTTCTGTATATCTTCGAGAGATAGTTCGATTGCATGGGGTACCCTCTAGCATAGTGAGTGATCGAGATCCTATCTTCACTAGCGAATTCTGGAAAAGTTTGCAAGAAGCAGTGGGGACTCAATTGTGTCTGAGCACCGCATATCATCCTCAGACAGACGGCCAGACTGAGAGGGTGAATCGTGTTCTAGAAGACCTTTTGAGGCTTTGTATCTTAGATTTTGGAGGTACATGGGAAGAGCATCTTCCACTGGTGGAGTTCGCATATAATAATAGCTTTCAGTCCAGTATTGGTATGGCTCCTTTCGAAGCTCTCTATGGAAGGCCTTGTCGATCACCTACATGTTGGTGGGAATCTACGGATAAGATCTTGCTTGGGCCTGATATGATTAGGGAGACTTCTGAGAAGATTGACTTGATTCGAAGAAGGATGAAAGCAGCGCAGGATAGGCAAAAATCTTATGCGGACAAGAGAAGGACGGATCTTGAGTTTGAGGTTGGGGACATGGTTTTTGTTAAGGTATCTCCGTTGAGAAATGTTGTTCGCTTCGGATCCGTTGGGAAGTTAGCACCGAGGTTTGTTGGGCCATTTCCTATCAAAGAAAGGATTGGACGGATGGCATATAGAGTGGAGTTGCCTGATAGACTTAGTGGTGTCCATGACGTATTCCATGTATCACATCTGAGGAAGTGCTTACATAAGACCGCAGAGGTGGTAGAGCCGAGCTTACTTAGAGATGTAGAGGTTGAGCGTGATGCGACGATTCGACGAGCTCTTACTCGCATCCTTGGGTCAGAGACTAGGAAATTGAGGAATCGAGAGGTTCAGCTAGTCAAAGTGCAATGGGGAGAAGATGAGAGCAACGCGACTTGGGAAACGGAAGCGAAGATGCGTTCATTGTACCCATTTCTTTTTGAGGGTATGTCCTTACTTTCTCCTTTATCGCTTGCCTAGTACTTATCCTATCTTTGGTATGTCCTCTCGTTAGTACCTTTGAACTTAAAATAGGGTAAACCTATGGTTGAAACATGTGTTTGAGACATGTTATGGTTGATGGATGCAAGTGGATGCAAGTGTTTGCTAGTGGTTGCTCGTGGATGCATATACACACACTCTAGGAACTAGATCGGCTCAGTCACTTCATATTGCATATTGCATAAAATTGTGTGTAGGAAGATATATTTATGGATGTATAATGGTTGTGTTATCACATGGATGATGCATTTCGGTGAATGATTGTGCACTCATGTAGATATTGTATGTGTCGATAGGGTTCTCTCGCATACATAATGGATGCATGGCACTATCATGGTTTGCATATGTTCATACATTAGATAGGGAACATATACACACACTTTTTGCATATGCTCATACATCATTAGAAACTGTTTAAGGACAATGGATGCCTGTGGTTGATGATTTGAGTAGATGGTTGTTTGGATGGTAGGATATGCATTCTCCTTAGCCTAGAGATTTCGGGGACGAAATCCTTTAAGGAGGGGAGAATGTAACACCCCGAATTTTAGTTAATACTAAAATTCGCTAATTATAGGATAAATAATCTCAGACGTGGGAATTGGGGGTAACGGGCTGCGTTATTGCGTTCGTCTCGGAAAAATACGCGAAATAGAGTCCGAGTTTTCGAAAATCGGAGTCCGTATGACCCGGTTATGGCCCAAGGAAGTTTGCAGAAAAGTTAGAGCTTAAAACAGAATTAGGAATTTAAATTTAAATTTAAATTTAGAACCAGCGGGGCCAGGCGGGAGGATTCCCGCCTAAGCATGTCGACAGGGCTGTCGACAGGCCTGTCGACAGGGGTGTCGACATGCCTGTCGACTTGCCTGTCGACATGGTGTGTCGAGCCAGGGTGCTTGGGTGCACCAGACCTGGTTTTCTGGTTAGGGCTGGGTCTGGTTCTAGAGGTTTCCTAAATCTAATGGACCTAAATTAATCTAGGGTTAATCCAAGGGCCTAAAACACTTTCTTAATCTATAAATACACCCTAAACCTACCTTAATCCTCACCAAAAATAGAAATGAAGGCTTCATGCCGCCAAATCAAATCCTAAAAGGAGTCTCAATTAATCTAAGAAGGAAGTTTCAAGCTAATCCCTCTCATATCATTCTCTAATCATCACCATCATCATCATTAGCAACTAATCTCTCTTCACAAGTTGGTTAATCTTGAGTTTGGTGAGTTTCTATCACTTTAACATCAATTGTTAAAGTAAGTAGATTGGGTGTAATGAGACTTATGGTCTTAAATGCGGATTAGTGAGTTTGAATAATGTATAATGATATGTTACTCTATGTTGTTCTATGTTTATGCATATTTGATAAGTTGGTTTATGCATGCTTAATAAGTTGATTTATGCATGTTTAACAAGTTGATATATGCATGTTTAATAAGTGGATTTATGCATATTTAATAAGTGGAATTATGCATGTTTAGCAAAGTGAGTTATGCAAGTTGAAAGTGATATGCAAGTTAAGTATATGTTTAAATGCAAGTTGAAAGTGATATGCAAGTTATGCATGCTTATGCAAGTGTATGGATGCTTATGCAAGTCATGTATATGTTTAAATGCAAGATTTATGTGATATGCAAGTTATGCATACTTATGCGAGTATATGAATGCTTTTGCAAGATATGTATATGCTTAAATGACATGATATGCAAGTTATGCAAGTATGTGAATGCTTATGCAAGTTATGTGTATGCTTAAATGCATGTTTAACATGTTATGCAAGTTATGAGAATGCCTATATGCAAGTTCAACATGTTATGCAAGATATGTGTATGATAATATGCAAGCTCATATGCAACATGTTATGCAAATCATGTGTATGATAATATGCAAGTTTGGGTTATATGTAGTTGGGTTAATATATGCTCATATATGCAAGTTGACATCCTCTTAACCCATGACAAAGTTGTATGTTAAACCCATGATATTTGTGATGATCTTCCCCTTATTATGTCATGTAACGAGAACGATTTACGTGGGGAACGATGGGGTTGGTGAATATGTTAATAAATGAATGTTTGGGTATGATTAAGCATACCATAAAAATAAATTACCATAAGTGGGAATTTACCTATTGAGTTAGGTCTACCCCATGGGAATTTACCTATTGAGTTAGGTCTACCCATGTTATGGGAAACTTGATATTAATTAGGGATAATTAATATGGGGGTGATTAATTAGGTGTAATTAATCGACTAAGACACGAGGTTGGACTCATTTGTAGTGTAAAACTGCCCGGACCCGACCGGCTTAACCAGTTGCTACAAATGTCAGCCCAATGTGAGAGGTCTTAGCCATAAATTAAATACGTGATTAAGGTAAAGACACGAGGTTAGACTCTGTTATGACGTAAGACTGCCCGGATTCTACCGGCTTAACCAGGCGGTCATAACAGCCAGTCTAATGTGGGAGGTCTTTACGGGAGATCACGGTCTTAATTAATTAAGAAACACTTAACCATAATAGCATGTAGTGGGACATGAGGGGTTAAGTGGGTGCCTTGGGTGGCATGAGGAAATTTGGTGGTTGCCTTGGGTGGCATGTGGAATCTAGTGGGTTGCCTTGGGTGGCAATAGAAAATACGATTAGAATACTTAACCAAGTGGAAACATGTAATTAAACATGATTAAAGGGTTAAGTGGGATACACTAGATATTAGACAAGCTTAAGTGGGTAGCTTGTGGGGGCCCATTTCAACCAATATCCCAAACGTATCTTTGTGGGCTCGACCCAAGTCGAGTGACGGGACACGCATATTGGGCTTGATTATAAGAGGCCAAAACGGGTTAGCGGTGGCAACGCAAGTCCAACGGGTTTCATATGCGTGTGTGGGCCCGGGCTGGTAGATAAGCCGTTGTTGCATCGTGTAGATATAAAGCCGTGCACCGTTAGTATTGGTAGCCACTTTAGGGGAGTGATACACCCCACTGTGGGACCAGCACGGGTATCTACGGTAGGGAGCCGATCGCTTGGGGAGTAGTGGGTACACCTAATGAAGATAGGGGCAGACGGCACCTATGTAGGGGTACACGAAACTACTGGGTAAGAATTACCGGGTACACCTAGTGGAGATAGAGGCAGACGGCACCTATGTAGTGGGCTAGGGGTACATGAAACTACTGGGGAAATTTTCTAAGTCTTTGGAAGGGATCAACCTTTAAGTAGGAAGGACTGGTGTGGTGCAGTTAGTAATTATCCTTGGGTGGGTAGATGCGTCCTGACGGTTATCTTAGTTTATCCTAAGTCTACCAAGCTGCTTAGTGTAGCCATTCATCCCCAGATATCACCGTAGGTCAAGTTTATGTCTTCTCTGGTTACTTTAATAATTGTATTGTTAAAGTTATAGGACTCACTCAGACTTATGTCTGACCCCGTTGTTTTTATCTTTTTTCCCAACCCTCAGGTCCTACGGTGGATCCTAGCGGTAGTAGAGCTTGATCGGATTGCTGTTCCAGTCTTTAGGAGCTTGGGTAGATGTAAAGCTCCGGTTATCCAGTCATCTTTTCTTTTGTTATGGCTATTGTATGAGAGAGTGGGATTATGTACTTCTTTATTTTGATGGATATTGTACTTGACTTTTATCGTGGTTTTATGATGTAACCAGACATGTTTATTTCCGCTGTTATGAGATGATGTTTTAAAATTTCAAGTACTATTTATATCTGTCTTGTTGTAATTTTTCTGTTCTATATTCACTAAAATACTCCACCGATGCTATGGCATTCCCTTTGTGAGTGACCCTAGCGGGTGTGGGGTGTTACAACCAGGGTGTGAGGCTCGCGAATTTACGTTATACACAAAGCTACGCCACACGGGCGGGGCTTTGATCATCACTACAAGACTTTGCTTTTCAACAGAAGCCCTGATCACTGCATCTTAGCATGCCACACAGGCAAGTCACCCCGTGCAACTGGTGGCTATCAATCACACAGAATAAATTCCAATGTCAGACACACTGTCCATTTGCAAGTCCGTTCTGGGTTTGAACAAAACCGGAGGCACTAAATACCTCGCAAACCCATCGATCACCACGTACGTCTGGACGATCACCACTCATTATCCATATTTCGGGATGCCTCCCAATCAGGACCTCGGTTACCATCCAAACGAGGTGAAGATCTCCGGTCTTCGACCACCGTCTTTATCTTCGATTTATTATCGTCGATTCAGTTATTCATAATGGGATAAACCCGGTCTTTCTGAGCAACTCGCGTATATAATAAACAAGTGCAACACTAACATATACATGCATCATTTTAATTCATTAGTCACTAACCGTCAATCAGTAAGAGAACGATTTCCCAAATATTAACCCCGAAGGCCGAAACCAACATCAGATCAACACCCAGGAACCCATTCGACTTAGCCAACCTTCAGTTAATTTATAAATCACATCCATATCGTTTATAATATTTTATAACGATTTATCATTATTTTTATTTATTTTAAAATAGCCAATTTATTCAAAACGACGCTTCGGGCCATAACGCGGCCGTTGCGCTATTTTTCTTTAGATTTGATTTACACATATCTGAAAATCTAACCGTTGGATCTTCACAAAATTTACATCATTAGGAAGATCTTTTCAAAACGAATCCAATGGTTCCAGTTTCGGGAAAAATCCGACGGTCGGATCTCCCGGTACAATCGTTTGAAGTTTCGATTTCGAAATACGAACTGCAGTGTCGTTATTCGATTAAATATAATTATATATATATATATAATCAATTCTAGCGCTGTTTTTCTTCAGATTTGAATTAAACATTCCAGACAATCCAACCGTTGGATTTTTACAAAGTTGGTGCCGTTGGAGAGATTTTTCCAAAGCGAACCCAACAGTTGTGATTTCAGGAAAATCCGATGGTCGGATCTCCCGTACTAATCGTTTGAAATCACGGTTTCAAAATACGAACTGCAGCGTCATTATTCGATATATTTCAATTCTATTTAAATATATATATATCGATTCTTCGATTTCAAAACTATATTCTTTTTATACATTTGATAAAAATGATATTTTTATCTAACTGTCTTCTATTTCAACACTTCACTATATTTAGCAATTCATGTATATAAAAAAAATGTGATTTTTATTGTAAAACAATTCATTTCAAAACACTATTATTTTATATAGTTTATATAGGTAATAAAGATAGGATTTTTATTATAAAACAATTTCTTTCAAAAGGATATTATTTTATATAGTTCATATAGATGATAAAATGTGATTTTTATTATAAAACAATTTATTTCAAAAAATATAAATACCATTCAACACATGAATTTCAATTCAACGAATGAATATCGATTCAACACATGAAGGTTTTCTATAGTTTATATATATAGATAAAAATGTGATTTTTATATTTAAAACACGAACACCATTCAACACATGAATTTCTAATCAACGAATGAATATCGATTCAACACATGAAGGTTTTCTATTCAACGAATAAATATAGTTTCAGCAAATGAAAATAATTCAAACACATGAATATTATTCAAAATTTCGGCAGCATAACGGCAGGGTAGTTAAAACCGGGACCATCCCGAGTACGGTTCCTCGCTCTACCTTAAAACCTCGCAGTTTTTGACAATGGGGATCATGCATCTAGTTCGCACGCAGGCGGCATGTATATATTTATTTCATTTCCACAAACTAATCCTATGTGGTTTCAACCAAATATTTCTCAACCACAAATGGGTATTTTTCAACCATAAACAATTCCAATCAACCATTCGCTATCAATCAATTTTCACACCAATCACAACCAATAAATATCATCCATGGTTTGTGGACGAGGGGCGTATATATATATATATATATATATATATATATATATAGCAATTCACTTCTATTATTTTATATAATTTTTACAACGCATATACAACTTATACATCGAACGCACAACTTATACAACGCTTATACAAGAGGTATACAACGCTTATATAACTCATACATCGACTATATAATTTATACATCGTCGTTTTCCATATCATTTATAAATTAGAAATCTCACCTTGGGTTCCACTCCACCAAAAATAGCAGAAGGCTCAGAAAAATATGCGGTCTCTTCTAGAAGGGAGAAGACGTCCACACGAGTCCACTGTCTCTTGTTTCACTGAATTTCGACCACATAGCAAAAAGATACGATTTTTCAAAGTTTTGCAATGGTTTAAAGGTGTTAAAACAGTTTAAAATAAACATAGCCGATACCTCCCTGAATTCTTCAAAACTAGGTCTTGAATTTTCGTGCAATCTGTGAATCGATAGCTCGATCAGGCTACGCAGTGTCGAAGGGGGAGGAGAGGCGCACGTGCGCCAGGAGGTGGGGCAAGTTCGGTGGTCCCAGGTGGCAGCGGCGGCGGATTGAAGTCGCCGACTTCAGAATGTCGATTCTCCCTCCACAGGCCACGAAAAATTCCAAACTTTATATGGATTTGAAGATCTCGAGAAGATCTTCAAAAATTTCAACTGTGGAACGAGCTAATTTGGCGTGGATTGATCGAAAAATGAGGGAAAAGGTTATGAACTGTTTCCGCCTTCGATCGGGGAGAGAGAAAAAGGAATTTTCTTTTTTCTTTTTTTTATAAAATTTCTGATTGGTCGGGGAAGTTTTAAAGGGGTTTTCTGACACGACCACCAATCAAAACCCAACGACTGTCGTCCCTAGCGTTTTACCCCTATTCCGAACACAATGGAATATGTTTCGTAGGCCCATTCGACTGTTTCAGTCAGTTTCCATTCAAATTAAAATATATAACATTCAATATTCGATTTGAACGTACCTTTCAATTTGCCAGGGCCACAAATTAATTCAAAAAATTCCAGAAAAATAAATCTAGCTATGTTTCGACGATACGGTCCTAACAAAACTAGTTTCGTCGAATTCTGAGACCGTTTGTAAAAAGGCCTATTTCTGGTCGATCCAATTTAGCTGTAATTGACCAAAACACATTTTCCTTTGCCACGCCCACATACTAGCTTCAAAAATTATGAAATTTGAAACTTAGCAATAACTTCACATCCCGGGTCCAACAAAAGCGGTTTCGTCGAATTCCGAGGTCATATGCAAAATGGCCATTTTCACGGGCTGTATAAATTCCATAGCGACCTTTCTGAAAATTCATTTGGCCATAACTTTTGCTTTCCGTTATGAAAATTCGATTTTTCAGATTCGTTAGAAAGGTATTCACTAACAGATTTAAATATTTTTGGTTTCACTAAAATCCGTTTTGTTTTGCACCCGGTACAGTCCGACAAAGTTTGAATTCAATTTTTGAAACTGCAGCGCCTTTTCAGGCCTTGTTTATAATTATAATTAATTATATTCGTTTTCAATTGTCGATTCAAACTCACTTTTCATTGCCATTATTTAAAATATTTATTTTAAATATTTAAAATCCATTATTTTATCCAATTAAATTTTTTTAAATTGGTTCAGATTTTCTGGGTCGTTACAGAAACAGATGTTTATAACTGTTCCAGGAATAACTGTTGTGCTCTGATAATGGTATGTATATACAGTTACTGATTTGTATTTCAAAAGTTATGTTATTTAATATATTTTATTCGTTCCGCTGTGAGATTTGTCTTCTTTGTTTTCTTCTATTATGACATTTCTTTCTTTCTATTTCTCATCCTCTAACTTCTTTCTAATAATGATTCGTATTTCTGTGCAATTTGGGTTGGACGTGTGGTGTTATTAGTCAACTCAGATAGTACGGATTTGCGGGCCGTTACAGTTGATATCAAAGCTTAGGTTACCTAGGCTTGGGTGGGATGTGCTCATTAGAGATAGGGTCAGCAGTACCCTAGAATGAGTTGAGTGTATATATACGAGAGCGCGTATTTATAATTGATTAAAACAATCGTTTTATATTGTGTTGGCTAGTCTGTTGAGTGGTTTATTAATTTTGATTGAATCGTAGGACGCCACCAAGTCGATAGGAATTTCTAAATACTTGAACAGAGCAATTTGACACAATATTGTTTTTAAGTGGGTAAATGATTTTTTTTTACCTAAAATTCTATTTTGATAGAAAAGGAATAATTTTCTGTAATTATTATAGTATCTGGATGAGTTGGTTGTTATTATAATCAAATGAGATTATAGAATTGAAATGGTTATATATAACCAAATAGAACTTGTATATGAATAATATATACAAATAAGATGAATTAAAATTAAATTCAAGCCAAAATTTGGAATTTTAAATCCCGGGAAGTTGGAAAATATTTTTAAAGTATATTAAAATAATATAGCTATGTTTTGAAAGGATTTTTGAATAAAAATCATTTTGAATGGATTCTGAAAGTGTTAAAGCACTGAACTCACTTCAGTGGCTGGAAAATAATTCTGATGATGACTGCTGCATCATCAGTGATCATTTCCGAGTTTCTAAGTGATGAATTGCCACCTTAGAAAAAAAATTGGTGGAAATTTGTTTGAAAGAAAACAAGATGGGTTGAAAATTCAAATGTTTTGAATTTGAAATGGTTATAAATATATGTATTCATTTATGTGATTTCAAAAGGATTTGAAATAAAAACCCAAGGATTTGAATTCTGGAATTTAAATTTAACTTAAGCAAGTTAAATGGATCGAAGTGAATGAATTGATTAAAATCAATTTGAATGAAAATTGAATGGAATATGAATTGGATGTGAAAATATCGAATCATTCAGATTAAATGAATGTAAGCCTATATGATGTGAAATACGAATGAAAACAAAATTTTTGTAGATATTAAACTTTGTTGAAATATGAAGAGTTGAGTTCAACTAAATGAGTTTTGAAAAGTTAATGGTTGAAGCATTTTTCCTACCTTAGTAATTTCTGGGACGAAATTCTTTTTAAAAACGGGGTGGGGGGGGGGAGGGGAGAATGTAACGACTCAGATTTTTGGTATGTTAATTTTAAATATTTAATATCATTTTAAATATTTAGTTGATAATATAAATGAATTTTTATATCGAGTTATCGATTTAATAATCGAAATACAATTTATTTCGATTATATATAATTATCGTAATACGGTAAGCTGTAATAATTCAGTTCGGAATTTAAAACTGAGTCAAGAACAATTCAAATGATTAATATGAAGAAAAAAATTTGAATATAAAGGACGACGATAATAATTTATTATCAAGGGATTAATCGTTTCGAATGTAAGGTATCAATTTAAAATAATATCTTCTTCAGATGATTAAATAAGGCTTTGAAACCTGTCTCAGATTATTCAGAATAGTGGTTTAACCCTAGGAAGGCCTATTGTTGGGCTCAAATAGGAGTTGGAATCAACGTGATAATTTAAATTAAAGGATACCTGTAACGACCCGCAAATCCGAGCTATCTGAGTTGACTAAACACAACACACATCCTACCCAAATAACACAGAAATACGAACCACTAATAGAAAGAAGTTAGAGGGTGAGAATAGATAAGATAGAAACTAAGAATAGAAGAAGAAGAAGAACATAAACACAACACAGGATCTCACATCGCAGCGGAATAAAATATAATATAGATAACAACTTTTGAAATACAAAATTTTGACTGTATATACATACATCATTATCAGAGTACACTTACAATACAGCGGAAATAACACTAGATAACTAACGCTGAAGCCTCCTGCTCCAAGCTCCTCCAAGTGAATCTGTAAAATCCCGACTACTTGACTGCCCGTACAAATTTAGGAACCCAAGAGTTTAGGGAAAACAAAACAAAATAAACTCTGGGTCAGTCATGGGACTGGTGTGAGTAAACTCCAACCATTGGTTTAACTTTTAAAAATCCTTTCGAAAGAAAAGATAATCGTAAGACCGGTCCACACATGAACACGGATGGTTTTTACCTTACGATATCCTAAAACATTTGATATCAAGTCTGGTGATATTACAATAATATCTAAATCAACTAAATAGAATCTAGCGGAACGCTTGCATCTCACGCTCCATATATAATATTAAATCAAAAATCGCAGGGCGCTTATTGAAGATTGGATTTCCAACTTGACAAGGTATGGGACCACCTGCCAATAGTGTATCTCTAGAGACGAATACACTGGGTTCAACAAGAACATCTTGCAACCCGGCCCACACATGACCGACCACTCATTTCGCTTGAGTGTATCGAATGTACTTCACCAACGGTTAGGATCAGCAACCGTTTCCCGATAAGGGACAACATCGATAGATTAAAGAAGAAATTGGAATTTCTCTAGATAGATGACTATACATCCTAATGGGTGCGACCCACATAGCCATGCTGCCTGCCCGATTTTTGTCACTTCCCGGTTGTTGAGGCCTGAGGCTACGAATACTTACCATTCATTGATAACACAATCACTTTGAATGCCACATCGTCAGATCCGTTAATCACTAGTTGAGTTTGCACAAATATTCTGGATGTTATGCTAAGGGAATAAATCCGTTGCAACCATATATATATTTATATAGACCAACCCATTTGATCATTGGAAATACTTTGTCAGACATTCGTCCATTTACGTTCGTTCTGGGACTGAATGAAACCGAAGGTACAATTTCTATTAATAGAAAAAGCCCTTGCACTTTACTCCGTCTTCAATATATTCAGCATACTTGGGCCGCAACGCTTATGCCGATACGGAGTGGTTCTTCGGATAATAATCCAACCGGTCTCTCCATATTGACAACGATGGTTAAAACTTCGATAGTCTGTGATTTAACTATCGAAAAAAAACAAATGTTCATCCAACATATCAAACAAATCACTGGGCTCTTTAATTAATATTTCATTAATTAAATCTCTTCTATATTCTCTTATCAATATTTGTTAACCAAATATTTTCAATAATCGTCTCGGCTTCTTACGCTATTTGGAAAACATTTCCATATATCGCCTTCTCTTATTTCCTATACTTAGGAAATATATTTTATTTGAAATTGAAAACAATTTCAATCACTTATCTCTTTCTCGACTACTTTAACTATCCTCAGGAAATATTTACTTTTATATTTCCAAAATAACATTACTTTGGTTAAAACGAATGCGGTATAAAACATCGTACGGCAACCCAAAATATTCTATTCAACTAACTATTATCCAACACTTCTCTTCGAGATGGGATCTTGCTATTTCTCCATTTAAAATGAAATCAATCAAGTTGGGGTAAAATTACCTCTTAGACCTTGACTGAAAACATCCTCAACTTCAAAACAGCAAAACCACTAACCTCGAATAAACACACTATAAAACCCAATTATTCATTCTAAAACATGTGTATGGTTTGCTTTCTATTTCTAATTTATAGATTTCCCTTTTTGTTTACAATATTCTATTTTTGATTTCGTTTCCTTATCGAATTCTATATATATATCGATATATAGATTTCTAATTGTCAAATTTCTTAAAAATATTCTAACTGCTTAAATTCCCAGAAAAATTTGCCATAACCTCCCCTGTATCGGGAGCATCGGGAAATTTCAAATAGCTTCCCAGTACCTTCTCATTTCAAAAAGAAAAAGAAAAAGCCAAGCGGCTTGCCGATACGGCGCATAAAATCTCATATATGAATTAAACATGTACCTTTTTGTCGAGCACATAAATTTAAATCTTCATATACTTCATCCCATACCTATCTCCTGTATGTCTATACCTGTCCAATTTATTTCAACTTCATACACTCGTTTGACTCAATTCGTTAAAGTAACTCTTTAACTAACTCTCTGCCTATCTCGCTTGTATATTTGAATATAACACGTTTCAAATATATTTCCACTTACTTATCAACTAATTGAATTCAAATTTCAATTTAAGTTATATATTCGATTTCGAATATATATTTACAATTCCAAATTCACTTTTCAAAGTTCGACTTCAATTCACCACTCGATTAACTAATTCTTCTTTGACTTAGTTAATTCTATTCAATAATCAAAAATATGATTATTGTTTCAAAAATCACTTTTCTTACATCACTTGAGTTCACATTTATTTTCTAACTCAAGACCATGTTTTTTATATGGAAATTCGGATTTTTATTTGCTTAAAAATCCCTATATTTATTATATAAAATCCATTATGGTTTTAATGGTTTCAGGCGCTGCACTTTTAAAATTTTGATTTTGACATATCTCAAAATCTATTCGACCAAATCCAGATTTTTCTCCTTCATTAGAAAACTATTATCAAATTGGTCCTGATGTTTCTTGTTTCAAAGAATTTCGACTTCATTTGAGTTCTATATACCCAGTTGAAGTTCGAAACGCCAATTTACGAACTACCGCGCCGCGGCGAGTTCGTTATATATATATTTATATATATATATACACTTTTAAAACTTTGTTTTAAAATAAATTCAACTCTATTTTTTTATATATTTTAAATATATATCAAATCCATAATTTAAATTCCATTTGAATTCTATATTCAAATTTCATAGTTTTAAATTCCATTTGAATTCTATATTCAAATCCCATAGTTAATTCTATTTCGAGTTCTATTTGAAATTCTATTTTCAAAATTTTATTTCAAGTTCTACTTTGAAATTCTATATTTGAATTTCCCTTATTCAAATCCCATTTTCAATCTCCTTTTAAATTTCTATATTCAAATCTATTTTCATTCTTTTTGAATTTCAAATCCCATATTAAACTTCACTTTGAATTCAAATACCATATTTAATTTTCTCTTGAATTCAAATTCTATATTTATATCTCTTTGGATTCAAATTCTAATTTGTATCTCTTGAATTCCAATTCTGGATTTAAACTCCATTTTCAAATCTGTTTGAAATTCCTATATTTAAAGTCTATTTGAATTCTCGAATATCCCAACTCCATTTTAATTCTATTTAAAATTCAAATATTCAAACTCCATTTAAATTCTATTTGAAATTCTAAATGTTTCAAATTCCATTTTCTCTTATTTGAAATTCCCAATATTTCAAATTACATTTTCTTTTATTTGAAATTCCATTTTTGAATTTCCTTTATTCCAATCCCATTTGATTTCCTTTGAATTCAAATTCTATTTCAATTCCCTTGAATTCAAATCCCATATTTAAATTCCTTTGAATTCAAATCCTATATTTAAATCCCTTTTGAATTTCTATAGTCAAATTCTCTTTCAATTATATTTGAATTCAAATTTCATTGCAATTCTATTTTTGAAATTCTATTTTCAAAGTCTATTTCAAATTCTCTTTTGAAAATTCTATTTTGAAAATCTATTTCAAATTCTATTTGGAAATTCTATTTCAAATTCTCTATATCCAAACTCCATTTGAAAGTTCTATATTCAAATTTTATATTTAAAATTTCTTCCTTCAAATTCCATTTCACTTTCTATGTTCATATTCTATGTTTGAATTTCCTTCCTATTTTCCCTATTCTATATCTGAATTCCCATATTTCACATCTATTTGCATTTCAAATATTCGACTCCATTTGAATTTTCCTTATTCAACTCCATTTGAATTTCTATTATCAAATTCTATAGTTAAACCCCGTTTGAATTTCTAATTTCAAATTCTATTTTATTCGAATTCTCTTTCAAATTCAATTCTATTCGAATTCTCTTTTCACATTCAATTCTATTCTAGAAAAATAGAATTTTCTTCTAAATCTCAAATATCCTTTTTCAGGATATTTTAATTAAATTAACACTTGGCCCAGTGATATTTAAAACAACGAATCATCCAAATTTTCAATCATTTTATTTTTAACACATCATATATGAATATATGAAATCAAGCAAACAAACAAACGGATAATATATTTTTGAGGAATCCAGTTGGATTCCTCCAACCTGTTTTCCTGCATCCACAGATGTTAGCACATAAATAATACCCATTCTGCTTCGTGGCAGAATATCGTGGTATAAAAGGTCATCCACTAATCATAGCGTGGGGCGTATAGGGTAATCATCCGCTAATGAAACTGCGGGCATCCGCTAATGAGACTGCGGGAATCCAACCAATCATCAATCCAATATATATATATATATATATATATATATATATATATATATATATAATAGCCTAAATAACTAATATATATAAAACAACCAGAAAAATCCAAACAAGCAACAACAATTATTTTTAACGAATAAAAATAATTTTTAATAAAAGGTGAGTGAGATTTACTCACCAGGATTATTAACTGCATTTTACTCCCGTTAAATCCTATATCGTCGTAGCTACAAATCCACTTGAGTCGTCTTGAGTGAATTTATCTTTCACCTATGATTATTTAGTTAATTTAACAATTAAGCTACTACTAACTAACTTTAACAAATAAATATTTCTATGTATTTTAATAAAACATATACCTTATTGTTTCCAAAAACCACTCGACTACTCGATGAACAAATTCCTGAACAGCTCCCGAATACTTCAATCAGCTCCAAACTCTTGCATCATCCATTCCGACACTACATAGAACACCACACAGTCAACTCTATTCCCTTTTGCCATCAGCTCACCGACTGCTATATCACACAAACAAAACCAACATCATCCATTCGAATGTTTACTGGAAATTTCGAACTCAGAAATTCCAACAGACCCAAACTTCTCTTCTTCAATACACATACTTCCAACCTTCGATTCCTCATGTTCATTTACAGTATCACTACATTCAGCGTCCCAAGCTCCATCATTTAGAGAATGACAGACCCGATTCCAGTCATCCCCCACTGTCGAGCACCCAGGTCACTTGCTCAACCATTCCAGCACCACTCCAGACACCACAGTAAAGCCTCGCGCTCCCCTAAATCGCGAAAACCAGTGCTAATTTCCCCTCCAAACCATCGCAACTCTAGTACTGTCGATTTCGAGCTCAAGGGTTCCTCATCGTTTCAAGTTGAATCGCAAACCCCCAAACTGTGATCGACTTTCACCAACGTCCCCAAATCGAAGTGACAAATCAAACCCAGTCCTCGGTTCGAACGCTTTTCCAAAAATCGCGATACCCAGATGCTCGTTCAATCGGGGAAGCCCTTTCCTCTAAGCCTGTCGCATTCGTTCAACTACAGACCTCCCAAAATAACAAGTGCGAGCTCCATTATCAGCGTCGGCTTTTGGAACTCCGAAATTCCTAATCGCGATACTCGAATTTGATTTGATTAGGAAAAACTGAAGGTGCGACATTTGTTCTTCTGGCGTTTGATTTGGATTTTGAGAAGCATAAATAGAAAGACTCGGTTGGCTTTTGATTTCCAGAATGAAGAACGAAATAGAGAAGAGAAGGTGAACGCGATTTTATAGACGATAATACTTGGTGCTGAAGGAGTTTACAGTGCGTGGAGTACATTCAATTTAATACGATGTGATATAAAGAGATTTTTAGTTTATTTAAACCGATATCGATTTGATTTTGATCCTATCCAAAAATCAGATATTTTGGGTTCATTAATTTAAACCATGAACCGCTATTTTAACGTACCGACCATCGTTCCAATGTTACAACGTTATTTTGAACTCTGTGATCTGATATTGAAATTTAAATTCGAATGTAAATATAAACGGCCATATTAAATTGATAATTCAATATAAAATATCATTTATATTATCAACTAAATATTTAAAACAATATTAAATATTTAAAATAAATTATTCAAAAATCTGGGTCGTTACATTCTTCCCCCTTTAAAATAATTTCGTCCTCGAAATTGCTAAGGTAGGAAAAGTGCTACAAACCCATTATTTTTCAAAAACCACTTATTTATGTTGAACTCAACTCTTCACATTTCTAAAAGTTCTACCAAAACATTTGGTTTCCATTCATTCACATTCAAATTGATTCTAGTCATTTTATTCACCTTGAACTATTTAACTTGCTTAAGTAAAAATTTAATTCTAGAATCCAAATTCCAGGGTTTTCATTTCAAATTCTTTTGAAATCACATAAATATATACATATATATTTATTTCCATTTCAAATTCAAAACATTTGAATTTTCAAACCAATCTGCTTCTTTCAACATAGTTCCATCAAAACTTTTCTAAAATAGCAGTCCATCACTTAGAAACTCGAAAATGAACACTGATGATGCTGCAGTCATCATCAGAATTATTTTCCAGCTACTGAATGACTTCAGTGCTTATTTACTTTCAAAATCCATTTAAAAATGATTTTTATTCAAAAATCCTTTCAAACAAAGCTATATTATTTAATACACTTTGGAAAATATTTTTTCCAAACTCCCAGGATTTTAAATTCTGAATTCTGTTTTGAATTCAATTTTAGTTCATCTCCTTTGTATATCTAATTCATATACAAATTCTATTTTGGTTCTATGTATCCATTTCAATTTTAAAATCTAATTTGATTATAACAACAACCAACTCATCCATATATGATAATAATTTTAGAAAATTATTCTTTTCTATATCGAAAATAGAATTTTGGGTAAAATTATTCCATTTACCCACTTAAAAACAATATCGTGTTCAATCTTCTGTACAAGTATTTACAAACTCTTATCGACATCGTGGTGTCCCACGATTCGATCAGAATTCATAAACCACTCAACAGACAAGTCAACACAATATAAAACAAATTTTTATATCAATTAACAAATACGCTCTCTCGTATATATATATATATATACTCAACTCATTCTAGGGTACTACTGACCCTATCTCTAATGAGCACATGACACACAAGCCTAGGTATTCGCTCAACCTAAGCTCTGATACCAACTGTAACGACCCGCAAATCCGAGCTATCTGAGTTGACTAAATACAACACACATCCAACCCAAATAACACAGAAATACGAACCATTAATAGAAAGAAGTTAGAGGGTGAGAATAGATAAGATAGAAACTTAGAATAGAAGAAGAAGAAGAACATAAACACAACACAGGATCTCACATCGCAGCGGAATAAAATATAATATAGATAACAGATTTTGAAATACAAAATTTTGACTGTATATACATACATCATTATCAGAGTACACTTACAATACAGCGGAAATAACACTAGATAACTAACGCTGAAGCCTCCTGCTCCAAGCTCCTCCAAGTGAATCTGTAAAATCCCGACTACTTGATTGCCCGTACAAATTTAGGCACCCAAGAGTTTAGGGAAAACAAAACAAAATAAACTCTGGGTCAGTCATGGGACTGGTGTGAGTAAACTCCAACCATTGGTTTAACTTTAAAAAATCCTTTCGAAAGAAAAGATAATCGTAAGACCGGTCCACACATAAACACGGATGGTTTTTACCTTATGATATCCCAAAACATTTGATATCAAGTCTGGTGATATTACAATAATGTCTAAATCAACTAAATAGAATCTAGCGGAACGCTTGCATCTCACGCTCCATATATAATATTAAATCAAAAATCGCCGGGTGCTTATTGGAGATTGGATTTCCAACTTGACATGGTATGGGACCACCTGCCAATAGTTTATCTCTAGAGACGAATACACTGGGTTCAACAAGAACATCATGCAACCCGGCCCACACATGACCGACCACTCATTTCGCTTGAGTGTATCGAATGTACATCACCAATGGTTGGGATCAGCAACCGTTTCCCGATAAGGGACAACATCGATAGATTAAAGAAGCAATTGGAATTTCTCTAGATAGGTGATTATACATCCTAATGGGTGCGACCCACATAGCCATGCTGCCTGCCCGATTTTTGTCACTTCCCGGTTGTTGAGGCCTGAGGCTACGAATACTTACCATTCATTGATAACACAATCACTTTGAATGCCACATCGTCAGATCCGTTAATCACTAGTTGAGTTTGCACAAATATTCTGGATGTTATGCTAAGGGAATAAATCCGTTGCAACCATATATATATTTATACAGACCAACCCATTTGATCATTGGAAATACTTTGTCAGACATTCGTCCATTTACGTTCGTTCTGGGACTGAATGAAACCGAAGGCACAATTTCTATTAATAGAAAAAGCCCTTGAACTTTACTCCGTCTTCAATATATTCAGCATACTTGGTCCGCAACGCTTATGCCGATACGGAGTGGTTCTTCGGATAATAATCCAACCGGTCTCTCCATATTGACAACGATGGTTAAAACTTCGATAGTCTGTGATTTAACTATCGAATAAAAACAAGTGTTCATCCAATATATCAAACAAATCACTGGGTTCTTTAATTAATATTTCATTAATTAAATCTCTTCTATATTCTCTTATCAATATTTGTTAACCAAATATTTTCAATAATCGTCTCGGCTTCTTACGCTATTTGGAAAACATTTCCATATATCGCCTTCTCTTATTTCCTATACTTAGGAAATATATTTTATTTGAAACGACAAAACCCAATTATTCATTCTAAAACACGTGTATGGTTTGCTTTCTATTTCTAATTTATAGATTTCCCTTTTTGTTTACAATATTCTATTTTTGATTTCGTTTCCTTATCGAATTCTATATATATCGATATATAGATTTCTAATTGTCAAATTTCTTAAAAATATTCTAACTCCTTAAATTCCCGGAAAAATTCGCCATAACCTCCCCTGTATCGGGAGTATCGTAAATTTCAAATAGCTTCCCGGTACCTTCTCATTTCAAAAAGAAAAAGAAAAAGCCAAGCGGCTTGCCGATACGGCGCATAAAATCTCATATATGAATTAAACATGTACCTTTTTGTCGAGCACATAAATTTAAATCTTCATATACTTCATCCCATACCTGTCTCCTGTATGTCTATACCTGTCCAATTTATTTCAACTTCATACACTCGTTTGACTCAATTCGTTAAAGTAACTCTTTAACTAACTCTCTGCCTATCTCGCTTGTATATTTGAATATAACACGTTTTAAATATATTTCCACTTACTTATCAACTAATTGAATTCAAATTTCAATTTAAGTTCTATATTCGATTTCGAATATATATTTACAATTCCAAATTCACTTTTCAAAGTTCGACTTCAATTCACCACTCGATTAACTAATTCATCTTTGACTTAGTTAATTCTATTCAATAATCAAAAATATGATTATTGTTTCAAAAATCACTTTTCTTACATCACTTGAGTTCACATTTATTTTCTAACTCAAGACCAGGTTTTTTATATGGAAATTCGGATTTTTATTTGCTTAAAAATCCCTATGTTTATTATATAAAATCCATTATGGTTTTTATGGTTTCTGGCGCTGCACTTTTAAAATTTTGATTTTGACATATCTCAAAATCTATTCGACGAAATCCAGATTTTTCTCCTTCATTAGAAAACTATTATCAAATTGGTCCTGATGTTTCTTTTTTCAAAGAATTTCGACTTCATTTGAGTTCTATATACCCAGTTGAAGTTCGAAACGCCAATTTACGAACTACCGCGCCGCGGCGAGTTCGTTATATATATATATACACACACACTTTTAAAACTTTGTTTTAAAATAAATTCAACTCTATTTTTTTATATATATTTTTAATATATATCAAATCCATAATTTAAATTCCATTTGAATTCTATATTCAAATTTCATAGTTTTAAATTCCATTTGAATTCTATATTCAAATCCCATAGTTAATTCTATTTCGAGTTCTATTTGAAATTCTATTTTCAAAATTTTATTTCAAGTTCTACTTTGAAATTCTATATTTGAATTTACCTTATTCAAATCCCATTTTCAATCTCCATTTAAATTTCAATATTCAAATCTATTTTCATTCTTTTTGAATTTCAAATCCCATATTAAACTTCACTTTGAATTCAAATACCATATTTATTTTTCTCTTGAATTCACATTCTATATTTATATCTCTTTGGATTCAAATTCTAATTTGTATCTCTTGAATTCCAATTCTGGATTTAAACTCCATTTTCAAATCTGTTCGAAATTCCTATATTTAAAGTCTATTTGAATTCTCGAATATCCCAACTCCATTTTAATTCTATTTGAAATTCAAATATTCAAACTCCATTTAAATTCTATTTGAAATTCTAAATGTTTCAAATTCCATTTTCTCTTATTTGAAATTCCCAATATTTCAAATTACATTTTCTTTTATTTGAAATTCCATTTTTGAATTTCCTTTATTCCAATCCCATTTGAATTCCTTTGAATTCAAATTCTATTTCAATTCCCTTGAATTCAAATCCCATATTTAAATTCCGTTGAATTCAAATCCTATATTTAAATCCCTTTTGAATTTCTATAGTCAAATTGTCTTTCAATTATATTTGAATTCAAATTTCATTGCAATTCTATTTTTGAAATTCTATTTTCAAAGTCTATTTCAAATTCTCTTTTGAAAATTCTATTTTGAAAATCTATTTCAAATTCTATTTGGAAATTCTATTTCAAATTCTCTATATCCAAACTCCATTTGAAATTTCTATATTCAAATTTTATATTTAAAATTTCTTCCTTCAAATTCCATTTCACTTTCTATGTTCATATTCTATGTTTGAATTTCCTTCCTATTTTCTCTATTCTATATCTGAATTCCCATATTTCACATCTATTTGCATTTCAAATATTCGACTCCATTTGAATTTTCCTTATTCAACTCCATTTGAATTTCTATTATCAAATTCTATAGTTAAACCCTGTTTGAATTTCTAATTTCAAATTCTATTTTATTCGAATTCTCTTTCAAATTCAATTCTATTCGAATTCTCTTTTCACATTCAATTCTATTCTAGAAAAATAGAATTTTCTTCTAAATCTCAAATATCCTTTTTCAGGATATTTTAATTAAATTAACACTTGGCCCAGTTATATTTAAAACAACGAATCATCCAAATTTTCAATCATTTTATTTTTGACACATCATATGAATATATGAAATCAAGCAAACAAACAAACGGATAATATATTTTTGAGGAATCCAGTTGGATTCCTCCAACCTGTTTTCCTGCATCCACAGATGTTAGCACATAAATAATACCCATTCTGCTTCGTGGCAGAATATCGTGGTATAGAAGGTTATCCACTAATCATAGCGTGGGGGCGTATAGGGTAATCATCCGCTAATGAAACTGCGGGCATCCGCTAATGAGACTACGAGAATCCAACCAATCATCAACCCAATATATATATATATAATAGCCTAAATAACTAATATATATAAAACAACCAGAAAAATCCAAACAAGCAACAACAATTATTTTTAACGAATAAAAATAATTTTTAATAAAAGGTGAGTGAGATTTACTCACCAGGATTATTAACTGCATTTTACTCCCGTTAAATCCTATATCGTCGTAGCTACAAATCCACTTGAGTCGTCTTGAGTGAATTTATCTTTCACCTATGATTATTTAGTTAATTTAACAATTAAGCTACTACTAACTAACTTTAACAAATAAATATTTTTAAGTATTTTAATAAAACGTATACCTTATTGTTTCCAAAAACCACTCGACTACTCGATGAACAAATTCCTGAACAGCTCCCGAATACTTCAATCAGCTCCAAACTCTTGCATCATCCATTCCGACACTACATAGAACACCACACAGTCAACTCTATTCCCTTTTCCCATCAGCTCACCGACTGCTATATCACACAAACAAAACCAACATCATCCATTCGAATGTTTACTGGAAATTTCGAACTCAGAATTTCCAACAGACCCAAACTTCTCTTCTTCAATACACATACTTCCAACCTTCGATTCCTCATGTTCATTTACAGTATCACTACATTCAGCGTCCCAAGCTCCATCATTTAGAGAATGACAGACCCGATTCCAGTCATCCCCCACTGTCGAGCACCCAGGTCACTTGCTCAACCATTCCAGCACCACTCCAGACACCACAGTAAAGCCTCGCGCTCCCCTAAATCGCGAAAACCAGTGCTAATTTCCCCTCCAAACCATCGAAACTCTAGTACTGTCGATTTTGAGCTCAAGGGTTCCTCATCGTTTCAAGTTGAATCGCAAACCCCCAAACTGTGATCGACTTTCACCAACATCCCCAAATCGAAGTGACAAATCAAACCCAGTCCTCGGTTCGAACGCTTTTCCAAAAATCGCGATACCCAGATGCTCGTTCAATCGGGGAAGCCCTTTCCTCTAAGCCTGTCGCCTTCGTTCAACTACAGACCTCCCAAAATAACAAGTGCGAGCTCCATTATCAGCGTCGGCTTTTGGAACTCCGAAATTCCTAGCCGCGATACTCGAATTTGATTTGATTAGGAAAAACTGAAGGTGCGACATTTGTTCTTCTGGCGTTTGATTTGGATTTTGAGAAGCATAAATAGAAAGACTCGGTTTGCTTTTGATTTCCAGAATGAAGAATGAAATAGAGAAGAGAAGGTGAATGCGATTTTATAGACGATAATACTTGGAGCTGAAGGAGTTTACAGTGCGTGGAGTACATTCAATTTAATACGATGTGATATAAAGAGATTTTTAGTTTATTTAAACCGATATCGATTTGATTTTGATCCTATCCAAAAATCAGATATTTTGGGTTCATTAATTTAAACCATGAACCGCTATTTTAACGTACCGACCATCGTTCCAATGTTACAACGTTATTTTGAACTCTATGATCTGATATTGAAATTTAAATTCGAATGTAAATATAAACGGCCATATTAAATTGATAATTCAATATAAAATATCATTTATATTATCAACTAAATATTTAAAACAATATTAAATATTTAAAATAAATTATTCAAAAATCTGGGTCGTTACAATACCTATTCGAATAAAAATAAAATAAAATAAAATAGAATTTATATTAAAAATAAATTCTTTCCTCCTTAAGTAAACAAAGTACACTGTAAACCTATCAACTGATGTAACAACACAGTATGCAATTCCTTAACTCCTAAGTTTCTTCTTCTATAAAATCGCGATGAATTACTTTTCCATTCTTTCTTCTGGAAAATATAGTCGATCTAATGCTTCTGGATAAATAAATGGACACCTCCCTCTTTGTTAATCACCACTCCTTTCCTTCTTCTCAAATCAAACCACGTCCTTTTTATTTCTTTCTCTTTCCATTTGGTCTCTCCCCTTCAAAAATCCATTTCGTTCACTCCTAGAAATCCGGAAATCAAACTTGTCCAATAGGGTATCATCGTTGGTATTTTGCTAAGACCGTAGAAGGGTATGGAGGCGCGGACATCATTTCTGGAAGCTCGTGACTTTTGGGAGGATCAAAATCAGGTATCGCGATGTTGGATCTGGGTGGTTCAGCACTAGAGGGTTCGAAGTCACGGTACTCGAATATGGAATAAAGAAGTCGTCGCGCTTTACTGTAGCATGGTGTAGGACTGTCGAGACTTACTGGAGACGCGATTTGTTCCTTCAAGTTGGGCACCAGGTTTGGTCAGGAGTCTGGAGCATCGCGATGGGCTTAGGGCAACAAGGTGACAGTCGATGTGGAGTACGATGTCGAGCTGATAGTGGGTGACGAGCTGTGAATGATGGTGACTGATGTATGGTTGACGATGGGGAAAAGTGAGCGATGCAAATGGTGTTACTGTGTATGTAGTAAAATTGCGATTTTGGGATCCAAAAAGTATGTTTTTTTAGCAATGGGGATCTGCGAATTGGTATGGAGGATCATCAATGGTTGAATTGAACTGATGTGTTGGTTTCATGGTAAGGAGAGACAGGTTGCGTTCAAGTGTTGGAGTTTACGAAGGCCACGGCATGGACTGGGTTCAATTGTCGAACTGGGTTCCTATTTACAGGAGAGGAGAGTTGCTTGAGTCTGAAACCAGGGGGAGCTTGAGTAGTTGATAACGATACAGAGAGTTGTTCTGGGAAGGTGGACTACCATGCTTATTAAGGTAATTAATTTAGATTATAAAATAAAGTAAGTTAAGGTAATAATAAAATTTAAGGTGTATGCAAACCATAAATCTTATAAGTGTGTTATTAAATTAGTACGAGGCCAAAATCACACAAACCCAAGTCAAGCAAAATTCGTAGCTGCAAATACGAGCTAAGATTGATTCGAGATTTTTCTTTCAAATGAAACAACGTACTTTTTTCTTAAACCAACTAAAAGGGCTTAAAATGGAAGCGAAAGGAGAAAGACGTGAACATTTATATAATATGTGTATGTACAGACACATAGGCATCTACGCATGGATACCTATCATAGCCACAAATTTCAACTCAGTTTTGACGCTAGGTCTCTTCATGCTTCAAAAACAACCTCTTTTCTAATCTAATTAGTTTGTTCTTCTTACTTCAAAAGCATGACTTCCCAACAAAAACGAACAAAATCCGATTATAGCCGTTGTTTATCTAAAGTTGTCTCACACAATTAAGTATCAATTTAGTGTAGTCATGATTTGTAATGTGTACTTTGGAAAACCAAATCAATTTAGTGTATTCTTGCACGACTGATGGTTTTATTTTGGTTTTTCTTATGTTTTTTGTTTTTGTTAAGTCATTGACAATCAGTGAATGTATGATGGTTTTTTAGTGAGATTTATTTTTAGTACTCCTATCATAGTTCGTTCTTCATGTTCTATAAATTGTACTTTTTTAGTATATAAAGTACCTATTTTTTTATATCTAAAAAAAACTAATTTGAAGCGTTGACAAATAAATAGCTGTAGGCAACAACATTTTTGCAACTAAAGTTGTCTCGCACAACGAGTTTATTAATCTAAATGAAGTCCAATATATATTTATATTTCCTATAATTTCAATATTAATCTAAATGAAGTCCAATATATATTTATATTTCCTATAATTTCAACTTATCTATTGAAGTTGAATCAATTTCGTGTTTAGTATATTTAGAAGTTTTTCACCACTAACCGTCTCCTAGATTGCATCCCTTTTGGTGGCACATATAAATGAAATAGAATATCAAGCGAACAAAAACAGCAAGGACAACTAAACATTAGAAACACGGACCACTGTATTAACAACTAAATATCAACAAAATAACAAAACAAAAAAATCAGCAAAGAATAGTACAAACGGTGGAAGCTACTCAATAGCAGAGATAGGCGATTTGAAGGAAGCTGGTAAACATGTCAACATGCCAGATTATCTTAACCTTTGGTACGATCCCAAGTAAGAGCCATTTCATTTGTTAGAAAAAAGTATATTGTATTTAATGGTTGACTTCCATTTTAGCAACAAAGTTCAGCTTTACATTTTATTTATTGTTACTGCATCAACTCTGATTAACTAGCGATATTTTCTCAAGTTATCAGATTATTAATTTCTGGTTTATAATGAAGTTGGTTCATAATATTCTTGAATTGTTGGAAGGCACTAATCTAAAAGTTAGCTGCATATTAAGTAGCAGTGTATGTCAAGCTAATCTCAACTCCATACTATCTCACTTTCTGATGAAATGTAATGTATCAGTATTTTTTAAGGTGCATAATGCAATGTCTAACCCAATTAAAATATCTATCTAAAGTGCACATTACAAATCATGACTTACCACATAGTTAGAATTTTCACTGATGACATTTTCAAGAGCACCCCATGTATTTGTTGCTTCGCTAAATTGCCCTTTTGCTATTTGTTGCTTTAATTGTTTAGCCATTCTGACATAAGAATTTAGTGATTTCAGCAAAGAATACAGCGAATACATAATTAATAATAATTCAATAGAAAGTACCTGTTAACTTTGTCCACTGCATCAATTTCAAGTCTTGAAACATTCCTACGCAAAGGCGCCCATGAAAACTGCATTAAATAAAAAATCAGGCAAACGAAATTCTGCTACTTATGAAATGATATGTAATTAAGCAAAGTTGCCATGACAACTGCATCAAAATAAAAAACTAGGCAAACAAAATTAGGCAAACAAATTCTACATCAAATGATATGAAATTATACTACAAACTTCCGCCGTCAGACTGCTCCTCAAGTGCATATCAGGAACTTTAATATCCTAGCGAAAACATGTGCAGTATCACCCCAAACTGCGCCTATCACAGAAAGACCATCAACATAGCACATCTATTTTTCTTCAGAAAAGAATCCACAATGTCATGATAATTTAAGCAAGATTTATTGGTCCCATGCTCACTGACTTGTTCCTAAGCAAGTAGTTAGTGGTTCTCTGATCACAAAAAACCAAGCCCAACTTCATATAACCGAAAAGAAGCTCAATCTTGTCAGTAACAACATGCTTCATTGTTCAGCCAACAAAAGAATTAGCAAAACCCATCTTACCATTATAAGCATCACAAACAGATGAATCCTTGTACTTAAGCACACCAACCTCCCCAATAATAACAGGTTGAATACAATCAACTTCAGTATCCAGCTCCAAACAGAAATTACATCAAAACTTTTGGCTATAGAAGATTACAGCTTGAGTTTCGATCTCTTTTTAATGTATGATGTCCTGCAGCTTGAATACCAAGAACAGAAACAACCAAGCTCTCGTTAGAACCATTCAAATCATCGGATGTTGAACATTTAGAAAACAACAGCCACCTAGAAAGCTAGATTATTTCAATCCTTACCCACTTTATCATAGAGCTATGAATTATTCGGTAATGCATGGCTATTGCCAAAATCAGAATTGAAATTGAAATTCTTTATTGAATTCGAGATATCAAAGTGATGAAGCAATTCACCCAGCAGCTTCAATGCCTTAACCTTCTCATAGGAAAAGCCATCCGCAAAAAGATTTCACATGAAGTAAATGAAGGTGCTATGATTTCACATGAAGTAAACGAAGGTGCAATGCATTCACCGAGCAGCTTCAATAACAATAGTTTTGTTTTGAGAAATTAATTACACACACACACACAGATATATATATATATATATATATATATATATATATATATATATCAGCGTCTGTTGCACATCTTGTATATTAAGCGAAACGGATCAATGAAGTAAACGAAGGTGCAATGCATTAGTACATGAATGAAATCATGAAACATTAGGCCTTGATACCGTGTTCCTTTGATATAAGAGATTATCTCTATCTTATAATGATTCATATTTTTCTCTCCTTTGAATTCTAGATTCACACATTTCTACTAAATAGTTTCGGTCATTCTAGCATTCCTCCATGAATAGTGTAGCCAATGTGGTTATGGATTTTATATCGTTGTAAAAAATCAGAAAGTTTTATACAGGTAAAACAAGTGAATTTAAGAGAAGGTATAATGACGCATGAGACAATGTAAATCTGGATTTCAAATGGCCTGCACAATGACAATGATATGATGGAGCAAGGAAAACGCATGAGAAAGAAAACTGAAAATAAGGTCAATAATCCATTAGGCTACTATCATATACATAATAGATGCCAATTGAACTTAGGTAAAGAAACAACAGAAGTAGTACATTTCATAGTAAATTACTTATTAGTATCTACACGTGTTATGTTTCATATCAATAGACCAATTTTCACTCTGTCCTCTTCTCTTTTACAGTCTTCCCTTTCACTATAACTTGGCTCAAGATCATATTCATGTCATTCCTCATAGTTTTCATGTGTTTTATCTGTCAAGTTCATCTCCGTTGCAACTTTACCAATATACAAATGAAAAAAATTGCTCAAAAGAAAAAGTCCAAAAAACCGTGATAATTGATTGACCAAAGCCAAAACATGATCTTTTTACTGGATAACTTTTATGTGATATATATATATATATATATATATATATATATATATATATATATATATATATATATGGAGAGCATTCAATGGCACCCCAAACAGTGCAGCACCCCTAAATGCCCCCTGATTTCCACCACATATCCCATTTCTCTGTCCCTCCACTCATTCTCTCACCTCCCACTCACTTATTCTAATATAAATGCTTGGATATATATATATATATTGTAACAACCCGTAAAATGCGAGCCAGTTTGAAATTTTTATTTTGGCAATTTTAGCGAATTCTGATTATTTAATATGAATTATTTTAAATAATATCGACGAGAAATTTATTTTGAATATAATTCGAACGTATATATTATACGCGTCGTCGTTAGAATATAAATATTTATATATAATTATAAATAGAATTGAAAATGGCGCGGTAGTTCGATAATTCGATTTCAAACTTCAATTGAATGTACCGGGTGCAAAACAATCCGGATTTTAGTGAAACCAAAAACAATAGGATCTAATTGATAATATCTTTCTAACGGATGTAAGAAACTGAGATTTCACTTTAAAAATTGAAAGATATGTCCAGTTGAAAATTTGAAATAGTCGCTGTGGAATTTATATATATTTTTATATATATAAGGCCCTTAAAAATAGCAATTTTGCAAACGACCTCGGATTTCGACGAAACCAGTTTTGTTGGGTCCGTGATGTTAAGCTATTGCTAGATTCCAAATTTCATAATTTTTCGAATCAATATGTGGGCGCGGCAAAGGAAAACGCGTTGACCAGTTTCAGTTGATTTTAATCGACTGGAAATTGGCCATTTTTCTAACGGTCTCAGAATTCGACGAAACTAGTTTTGTTAGGACCGTATCGTCAATACGAAGCTAGAAAATATTTTTATAGAATTTTTCTAGTTAGTATGTGGCCCCGGTAATTTGAAATGTACGTTTAAAATTCAATATAGTGATTTAAATGTAAATTTAACGGAAACTGATTCAAACAGTCGAATCAGCCTGCGATACATATCCCATTGTGTTCGGAATGGGGGTATTACGTTAGGGATGACAGTCGTTGGACCCGGTTCGGTGTTCGTATGTAAAAGTCAACGTAAATTGAAAAAAAATATAAATAATAATAAAATATATATCTTCCCCCCCCTTTTTATCTCTGGCCCCCCCCCCCCGTTACATTCGATTCACAAATCAAAAGAAAAAAAAAAAAAAAAAAAAAAAAAAACCGCAGATCGGAATCGAGGAGCCCCTCCCCCTCTTCATCGCTCCGCCGCCGATCAGGCGAGCTCCGCCCACCTCGCCCCCTCTCCGCCTGGCCGCCCTCCTTCCTGCTCCTCCTTTCCCTTCGGACCCTCAAGCCCGACCCCCCCTCCAGGCGCCAGGCGCCGCGAAACCCACAACCGCCCCCCCCCCCCAGCGACTGCCTCCGGCCACCCCTATTCCCCAAGCGCCCCCAGGTAATTTTTAATTTATTTATTTTATTTTGCTTTGTTTAAGAAAAATGAAAAAAAAAAAACTGAAAAAAAACTGATTTTTTATTATGTATGTTAAAACTGTTTTTTTATTTATTTACATAGTAAAACTGTTTTTTTTATTTACAAAGTAAAACTGATTTTATAAAATTTTAAAACTGATTTTTAACAAAAGAAAAACTGATTTTTATATAGTTTAAAAAAAACTGAAAAAGATTGATTTTTTAAAACAGAAAAAGATGTGATTTTCAACAGCAACAAGATTTGATTTTTAGTAAATAAAATATGGATTTTCTTTATATGAAAGAAGCGATTAAAAATAGAATTTTTGTATGTTGAACTTCGATTAAAAATTCGATTTTTATATATTGAACTTTGAAATAAAAATTCGATTTTTATATATTGAACTTAGAAATAAAAATTCGATTTTTATATATTGAACTTTGAAGTAAAAATTCGATTTTTATATATTGAACTTTGAAATAAAAATTCGATTTTTATATATTGAACTTAGAAATAAAAATTCGATTTTTATATATTGAACTTTGAAGTAAAAATTCGATTTTTATATATGGAATAGCGAAGTAAAAAAATTCGATTTTTACATAGGTAGTGAAAGCGGACAACGGAGGTTCAAAAAGGGCGAAACGAAGAAGACTTCTGCAAATGAAGAGCCGTGGAGCTAGGATAGCTATAAGTGAGAATTTCTCACCTTTCAATTTACTTTTCTAGTTATATATATATACTAGGATGCAGACGGTGTTTAGTAGCACCCGACACAATCGTCCACAGACCATGGACTTGTTTGTTTGGCTGTTTGGTGATTGATTGCGATATTGGTTTGAATGTGGTTTGTGGTGTGAAAAATCGAATCGATAAATTGGTTAGGATTAGACGTGCGCCGTTATAAGGCGAAGGAGTAAGGCTAGGTTAGACTCTTACTCCAAAATCTTGTGGTTTGCATAACGAATTGAATATGATTGATGTGTGAATGGCGTGGGCCTTCACTAGACCGGGGATAAGGCTAGGCCTTGTCCCGTTTCTAGTATCGTGCCGTTATGCCGCCGAAATTTTCTAAAATGTGTTAGAAAAATAAAAATATCATTTTATTTAAAGAATGAACTGAATAGAAATTCATATGTTGGAATAAAATGTTTTATCGTTAAAAATATAATTTTTAACGTGAAGTGAATAAAATAGAATATTCATTTACAAACCAGACGGTTTGTTTATGTACACCTATTTGAATGACATTGATTGGGACGATAAATTTTACACATCGCACAACTGCACGAATAAAATATTTGTTTGATTGTTTGAAACCCCACACGGGTGTTGGGATGAAATTTGCAGTTCACTCATCCTGATTGATTAAATATGTCGATCGATTGATTGACAGGCTGTTATAAGCGTTGAATATCTATATTTGATGCTTTTACAGTGTAGTGCACTTTGGTTGATGGTTGATTATTTTCAATGTTATTATATACATGTGTTGTATGAAAATCCATATAATTAACTTTATATGGTGATTGATTGGGCCTCATTCCAATTTGAAAAATAAAGAATATTATAAAATAAAAGTTCATGTGTTGACAGTACTCATTCATTGAGATTGGTCATGTGTTGAACAAAATATTTTGATAATAACAACCATTTTGAAAAAGAAATATTTGAAATAGAATATTTGAAAATAGAAATTTATGAAGCCGTGTTGATTAGATTGACGCCATTTTGACGTGAACGATATTTATATCGATTTTATTCATCTTAAAAATGAATATTGAAAAGTGATTTCGAAATCGAATATTTTGAATTGAATTGAAAACGATTTCGAATTGAATTGAATTGAAAACGATTTCGAATTGAATTGAATTGAAAACGATTTCGAAATGAATTGAATTGAAAACGATTTCGAATTGAATTGAATTGAAAACGATTTCGAATTGAATTGAATTGAAAACGATTTCGAAATGAATTGAATTGAAAACGATTTCGAAATGAATTGAATTGAAAACGATTTCGAAATGAATTGAATTGAAAACGATTTCGAAATGAACTGAATTGAAAACGATTTCGAAATGAATTGAATTGAAAACGATTTCGAAATGAATTGAATTGAAAACGATTTCGAAATGAATTGAATTGAAAACGATTTCGAAATGAATTGAATTGAAAACGATTTCGAAATGAACTGAATTGAAAACGATTTCGAAATGAATTGAATTGAAAACGATTTCGAAATGAATTGAATTGAAAACGAATTGAAATGAATTCAAATTGAATTGAAATTTGAATTGAATAGAAATGAATTTTGAAACGAATTTATAAAGAAGAATTCAATTTTGATTTGAATTGAAAAGGAAGTTGAAATTGCTTTTGAAACGAATTTAAAACTATTTATATAATTCGTTTTAAATAGAAATCGACGAAATATATATTATATATATAATATAATGGCCTGAATAGAACGCGCCGCGCCGCGGCAGTTCGCGAATTTCGACCATTTATTTCAAACGGACATTACGGGAGATCCGACCGTCGGATTCTCCTAAAACCGGAACCGTTGGGTTCGTATCGAAAAGAGCTTTCTAATGAATGTTAGAAATTTGAAATCTAACGGTTGGATTTGGAGATACGTCCAAATCAAATTCGAAAAAGGTCGCTGTAAGTGCAGTTCGATGGCCGTTAATGGAAATCGACTGTACGGGCCTTGATAAAATTATTAAAAATAGTAATAATTTGTGTAAAATCATAAGAAATGATTTGTGAAAGTTTGGGATGAAAAACTCCATATTTGAAAAGATAAAAATAGATTTTTATCGAAATGAACTGGTTTTGAACTAGAATTATAATTCTATTTATTTTTAAATAAATAAATTGAATTTGAAATGGTTTTGAAAATAACCAAAATTTCCAATGATTGCATTGGAGTGGATTTGAATCGAAATTGTCTTCGGAATATTTCGATGTTGGAATTCGGGATTATACAGATGTTGTTATGGAAATTTGAAAGATGTAGATATTTATATCGTTATTTCCAATACGACATTTGTTAATCGTAGAATTGGATATTGAATATAAGCCGGGATATTTTCTATTCAGGGCCTTGTATTGAATGTCAAATGTGATTTGGGTTTGTCGTGAATGGTGTCTTCATTAACACTGTTCTTGAACCCAGTTGAGAAAAGATTAAATCTTTTTATTTAGATTTAATGAAGTGTACCAATTAAATGATATTTAATTGGAATTGAATTGATATTGATTTTTGGGTTTATCGTGAACAGTGTTTTAAATAACACTTGTTCTTTAACCCGATAATTAATGAATGTGATTTGGGTTTGTCGTGAATGGTGTCTTCATTAACACTGTTCTTGAACCCAGTTGAGAAATGATTAAATCTTTTTATTTAGATTTAATGAAGTGTACCAATTAAATAATATTTAATTGGAATTGAATTGACATTGATTTTTGGGTTTATCGTGAACAGTGTTTTAAATAACACTCGTTCTTTAACTCGATAATTAATGGAATGAGATTTTGGGTTTATCGTGAACTGTGTTTTAAATGACACTGATTCTTTAACCCAGTCAAAGATTAAAACTAAGTGGAGTTTTAATGAATCTTTAATTAGAGTGAAATGATCGAAAATGGAGTATTACCAGTTTTGCTCCAGGCGATAGTTAAATCTTTAATTAGATTTGAACGTGAAATGGTAATTGAATTTACCGATAACACTGTGGTGTTAGATATGAAGTATAACCAGTTTTACTTCATGGGATGAATAGGTTGGGATTGGGAAATTAAAACAAATGATTACTTCGGTAAGGTTCGCTAATCCCGACAAGTTCGAATTGAGATTCAAACATAAATTCAAGGAATTTATCTTGGATAAAATTAATGGGAACCTTTCCCTATGAATGTGAAATTTAGAAACTAACTGTCGGTTGGCCAAGCAGAATGGTTTTCTGGGTATTGATCTGATGTTGGTTTCGGCCTTCGGGGTTAATATTTGGGGAATTATTCTCTTGATTAATTTACGGTTAGTGACTAATGAATTGGAATGAGGCGTATGTTGTGTTTGTGTAACACTTATTTAAAATATACGCGAGTTATTCGGAAAGACCGGGTTTATCCCATTCTGAATAACTGATGCGACGATAAGTCGAAGATGAAGACGATGGTCGAAGACCGGAGGTCTTCACGTCGTTTGGGGGATAACTGATGATCTTGATTGGGCTGTACACCCAAGAAGATGGAAACAGTTAGTGATCGTCCAGACGTACTTGGAGATCGATGGATATGCGGGGTACTAGGTGCCTCCGGTTTCGTTCAGACCCAGAACGGACTTGTAAATGGACTGTGTGTCTGACATCGGATTTCATTCTGTGTGACTGATATCGGTTGCATAGGATGGTTTGCCTGTGTGGCATGCTAAGATGCAAATGATCGAGGCTTCTGTTGAAAAGCAAAGTCTTGTGGTGATGATCAAAGCACGGCCTTTGTGGCGTAGCTTTGTGTAACGTTTACCTCGCGTGTTTCACACCAGGTATGAACCAAAAACGGGAGACGGACCTCAGGGAGGGCATGCGTTTCCTTCTAGATAAAAAGTGGCGTCAGTGGTTTTACACGCCCTGACGAGTTTGACTTATGTGGTTGTTGCTGTTGCGAGGCGCCTCGGATTGATCGGTCGTTCTCGAACCGATGGAGTCATTTAGTTGGCTCATTTACGCCCCAAAGGGCGGGGAAACGTAGTGTTCAGGCATTTTAATCCACAGCGGTGGACCGGCCCTGTCGCTCCAAGGGTCACTCGAGCTCTGATCCTGAGACATGGGCTAGATTGTCTCGAATCGGTTGAGGACTATCTTTTGCCTCGGTTCATAGACGGAAATCCAATTTCCAAATACGTGATCTTGCGGTTTTAGTTGTAATCCTATATATGGCGACATGATATATGGTACCCATGCCGCCTATGATTGATACTTATGATTTGAAGTTGTTTTATACACTATGCACTTATTATAGTATCAAATGATTTCTTTTAAACGTATCAAGCATTCTTTGGCTGTTATAAGGGAAAACCCTATCCTCGACTGCGTTGCATTGTGTGATGGGACCTGGGTCTTATAACAGCTTCATTTTTCTTTATTTAGCATTGCGCTGTTTGTTTTATGCACTGGTATTCTTGGGAGGAAACCCGTTCCGTGTTATACGGCGTGGTCCCTTGATTTACCTAATGATTTAAAATAAAGATTAATAACTGTTTTAGTTCTCACACCAGTCACATGACTGACCTGGAGTTTATTGTTTTAACCTAAACTCTGGGTGCCCCTTATTTTGACACGGGCAGCTAGTAGTTTTGGTTTTGCAGATTTATATTCACAGGATCCTGGTTTACAGCTGGAACGATATCCGGAAAGCTTTGTATCCGTATATCTCATTCTAGTTGTGTATTGTATTATTATTTTTCCGCTGCGATGTATTTAAATGTAATTTAAATCTCTGATATTTCTGTGTAATATTCATTTATACTCTGTATATTCTTGTAATCTGATGCATTGTTGTAATATACAGTGAAAGGTTCTTCTGTATGCGTTCTGTTGTGGTTTGTTCTCGAACTATCCGACGCTTTCCCTTACGGGGAGGTTGCGGGTCTTTACATTTGGTATCAGAGCTTTGGTTTACAAAGCTCAGAGAACAAGGCACATTAGAACCCTACGAAAGAATTCATCAGATATTGGATTAGTAATATCCAATGGGAATGACTCGTTAGAGATGGGATCAGTAGTATCCTAGAACGAGTGTGAAGAGTATATTTTTGGAAATGAAAACAAATTTTGTTTTGAAAATTTAAATCAATTATTCGTAGTTGATTATCTATTTATATTGATGTGGACAATCCAGTATATATAGATTTTACGTATACGTCTGATCCGCGTGTATTCGAAATTTTAATATACTGGATAGATATAGAGTCACACTCTAGTCGCCCGGACATGATTCTGATGATGGCGCGCCATCACCAGTATTTATTTTCGTGTTTCGAAGGTGTGATTTCTATATGTTTCCATTAGACTGGTGTGAGAACCAAAACTAATATAGTTAGAACACATTGTTGTAAAGTGGCACCAAAACATGATTTTCTGTATATGTATCAAAATTATGAATTGGAAACTCTAATTCACTAATTGATTGATGTTTGTGTGGTTTGTTTATTTGTTTGCTAAATTTTGAACCATTTAGCCTAATTGAACCGAATATTGAACTATATTGAGAATTGGTTGCATTTGTTAGCATATGCATATATATCATTGAACAGGTCATAGCAAGGAGGCTAGAGCAGAGAATAAAATTTGTTTGCCCGACAAATAGGTACATGTTTACTACATAATTTCCTGTTTTGTTTGGGTGATGATGATTTTATGAGCCTATTGGCTAGCCGCTTGGCTTTTTCTTTTTCTTTTTGAGATCTGAAGGACCGGGGAAGCTATTTGAAATTCCCCGATGCTCCCGGTGCAGGGGAGGTTATGGCGAAATTTTTCAAAAATTTAGGGTGTTAGCCAAATTTTTGAAATTTTGAAAATTCTCAGAAACTAAAGAGTTGGAGAATGGAAGCCAGATCGAACGTAGAGTTGAATAATCAAACCACTTTCGACTTTGTTCCTTTTCGGGGACGAAAAGTTTTAAGTGGGGGAGATTGTAACAACCCGTAAAATGCGAGCCAGTTTGAAATTTTTATTTTGGCAATTTTAGCGAATTCTGATTATTTAATATGAATTATTTTAAATAATATCGACGAGAAATTTATTTTGAATATAATTCGAACGTATATATTATACGCGTCGTCGTTAGAATATAAATATTTATATATAATTATAAATAGAATTGAAAATGGCGCGGTAGTTCGATAATTCGATTTCAAACTTCAATTGAATGTACCGGGTGCAAAACAATCCGGATTTTAGTGAAACCAAAAACAATAGGATCTAATTGATAATATCTTTCTAACGGATGTAAGAAACTGAGATTTCACTTTAAAAATTGAAAGATATGTCCAGTTGAAAATTTGAAATAGTCGCTGTGGAATTTATATATATTTTTATATATATAAGGCCCTTAAAAATAGCAATTTTGCAAACGACCTCGGATTTCGACGAAACCAGTTTTGTTGGGTCCGTGATGTTAAGCTATTGCTAGATTCCAAATTTCATAATTTTTCGAATCAATATGTGGGCGCGGCAAAGGAAAACGCGTTGACCAGTTTCAGTTGATTTTAATCGACTGGAAATTGGCCATTTTTCTAACGGTCTCAGAATTCGACGAAACTAGTTTTGTTAGGACCGTATCGTCAATACGAAGCTAGAAAATATTTTTATAGAATTTTTCTAGTTAGTATGTGGCCCCGGTAATTTGAAATGTACGTTTAAAATTCAATATAGTGATTTAAATGTAAATTTAACGGAAACTGATTCAAACAGTCGAATCAGCCTGCGATACATATCCCATTGTGTTCGGAATGGGGGTATTACGTTAGGGATGACAGTCGTTGGACCCGGTTCGGTGTTCGTATGTAAAAGTCAACGTAAATTGAAAAAAAATATAAATAATAATAAAATATATATCTTCCCCCCCCTTTTTATCTCTGGCCCCCCCCCCGTTACATTCGATTCACAAATCAAAAGAAAAAAAAAAAAAAAAAAAAAAAAAAACCGCAGATCGGAATCGAGGAGCCCCTCCCCCTCTTCATCGCTCCGCCGCCGATCAGGCGAGCTCCGCCCACCTCGCCCCCTCTCCGCCTGGCCGCCCTCCTTCCTGCTCCTCCTTTCCCTTCGGACCCTCAAGCCCGACCCCCCCTCCAGGCGCCAGGCGCCGCGAAACCCACAACCGCCCCCCCCCCCCAGCGACTGCCTCCGGCCACCCCTATTCCCCAAGCGCCCCCAGGTAATTTTTAATTTATTTATTTTATTTTGCTTTGTTTAAGAAAAATGAAAAAAAAAAAACTGAAAAAAAACTGATTTTTTATTATGTATGTTAAAACTGTTTTTTTATTTATTTACATAGTAAAACTGTTTTTTTTATTTACAAAGTAAAACTGATTTTATAAAATTTTAAAACTGATTTTTAACAAAAGAAAAACTGATTTTTATATAGTTTAAAAAAAACTGAAAAAGATTGATTTTTTAAAACAGAAAAAGATGTGATTTTCAACAGCAACAAGATTTGATTTTTAGTAAATAAAATATGGATTTTCTTTATATGAAAGAAGCGATTAAAAATAGAATTTTTGTATGTTGAACTTCGATTAAAAATTCGATTTTTATATATTGAACTTTGAAATAAAAATTCGATTTTTATATATTGAACTTAGAAATAAAAATTCGATTTTTATATATTGAACTTTGAAGTAAAAATTCGATTTTTATATATTGAACTTTGAAATAAAAATTCGATTTTTATATATTGAACTTAGAAATAAAAATTCGATTTTTATATATTGAACTTTGAAGTAAAAATTCGATTTTTATATATGGAATAGCGAAGTAAAAAAATTCGATTTTTACATAGGTAGTGAAAGCGGACAACGGAGGTTCAAAAAGGGCGAAACGAAGAAGACTTCTGCAAATGAAGAGCCGTGGAGCTAGGATAGCTATAAGTGAGAATTTCTCACCTTTCAATTTACTTTTCTAGTTATATATATATACTAGGATGCAGACGGTGTTTAGTAGCACCCGACACAATCGTCCACAGACCATGGACTTGTTTGTTTGGCTGTTTGGTGATTGATTGCGATATTGGTTTGAATGTGGTTTGTGGTGTGAAAAATCGAATCGATAAATTGGTTAGGATTAGACGTGCGCCGTTATAAGGCGAAGGAGTAAGGCTAGGTTAGACTCTTACTCCAAAATCTTGTGGTTTGCATAACGAATTGAATATGATTGATGTGTGAATGGCGTGGGCCTTCACTAGACCGGGGATAAGGCTAGGCCTTGTCCCGTTTCTAGTATCGTGCCGTTATGCCGCCGAAATTTTCTAAAATGTGTTAGAAAAATAAAAATATCATTTTATTTAAAGAATGAACTGAATAGAAATTCATATGTTGGAATAAAATGTTTTATCGTTAAAAATATAATTTTTAACGTGAAGTGAATAAAATAGAATATTCATTTACAAACCAGACGGTTTGTTTATGTACACCTATTTGAATGACATTGATTGGGACGATAAATTTTACACATCGCACAACTGCACGAATAAAATATTTGTTTGATTGTTTGAAACCCCACACGGGTGTTGGGATGAAATTTGCAGTTCACTCATCCTGATTGATTAAATATGTCGATCGATTGATTGACAGGCTGTTATAAGCGTTGAATATCTATATTTGATGCTTTTACAGTGTAGTGCACTTTGGTTGATGGTTGATTATTTTCAATGTTATTATATACATGTGTTGTATGAAAATCCATATAATTAACTTTATATGGTGATTGATTGGGCCTCATTCCAATTTGAAAAATAAAGAATATTATAAAATAAAAGTTCATGTGTTGACAGTACTCATTCATTGAGATTGGTCATGTGTTGAACAAAATATTTTGATAATAACAACCATTTTGAAAAAGAAATATTTGAAATAGAATATTTGAAAATAGAAATTTATGAAGCCGTGTTGATTAGATTGACGCCATTTTGACGTGAACGATATTTATATCGATTTTATTCATCTTAAAAATGAATATTGAAAAGTGATTTCGAAATCGAATATTTTGAATTGAATTGAAAACGATTTCGAATTGAATTGAATTGAAAACGATTTCGAATTGAATTGAATTGAAAACGATTTCGAAATGAATTGAATTGAAAACGATTTCGAATTGAATTGAATTGAAAACGATTTCGAATTGAATTGAATTGAAAACGATTTCGAAATGAATTGAATTGAAAACGATTTCGAAATGAATTGAATTGAAAACGATTTCGAAATGAATTGAATTGAAAACGATTTCGAAATGAACTGAATTGAAAACGATTTCGAAATGAATTGAATTGAAAACGATTTCGAAATGAATTGAATTGAAAACGATTTCGAAATGAATTGAATTGAAAACGATTTCGAAATGAATTGAATTGAAAACGATTTCGAAATGAACTGAATTGAAAACGATTTCGAAATGAATTGAATTGAAAACGATTTCGAAATGAATTGAATTGAAAACGAATTGAAATGAATTCAAATTGAATTGAAATTTGAATTGAATAGAAATGAATTTTGAAACGAATTTATAAAGAAGAATTCAATTTTGATTTGAATTGAAAAGGAAGTTGAAATTGCTTTTGAAACGAATTTAAAACTATTTATATAATTCGTTTTAAATAGAAATCGACGAAATATATATTATATATATTATATATATAATATAATGGCCTGAATAGAACGCGCCGCGCCGCGGCAGTTCGCGAATTTCGACCATTTATTTCAAACGGACATTACGGGAGATCCGACCGTCGGATTCTCCTAAAACCGGAACCGTTGGGTTCGTATCGAAAAGAGCTTTCTAATGAATGTTAGAAATTTGAAATCTAACGGTTGGATTTGGAGATACGTCCAAATCAAATTCGAAAAAGGTCGCTGTAAGTGCAGTTCGATGGCCGTTAATGGAAATCGACTGTACGGGCCTTGATAAAATTATTAAAAATAGTAATAATTTGTGTAAAATCATAAGAAATGATTTGTGAAAGTTTGGGATGAAAAACTCCATATTTGAAAAGATAAAAATAGATTTTTATCGAAATGAACTGGTTTTGAACTAGAATTATAATTCTATTTATTTTTAAATAAATAAATTGAATTTGAAATGGTTTTGAAAATAACCAAAATTTCCAATGATTGCATTGGAGTGGATTTGAATCGAAATTGTCTTCGGAATATTTCGATGTTGGAATTCGGGATTATACAGATGTTGTTATGGAAATTTGAAAGATGTAGATATTTATATCGTTATTTCCAATACGACATTTGTTAATCGTAGAATTGGATATTGAATATAAGCCGGGATATTTTCTATTCAGGGCCTTGTATTGAATGTCAAATGTGATTTGGGTTTGTCGTGAATGGTGTCTTCATTAACACTGTTCTTGAACCCAGTTGAGAAAAGATTAAATCTTTTTATTTAGATTTAATGAAGTGTACCAATTAAATGATATTTAATTGGAATTGAATTGATATTGATTTTTGGGTTTATCGTGAACAGTGTTTTAAATAACACTTGTTCTTTAACCCGATAATTAATGAATGTGATTTGGGTTTGTCGTGAATGGTGTCTTCATTAACACTGTTCTTGAACCCAGTTGAGAAATGATTAAATCTTTTTATTTAGATTTAATGAAGTGTACCAATTAAATAATATTTAATTGGAATTGAATTGACATTGATTTTTGGGTTTATCGTGAACAGTGTTTTAAATAACACTCGTTCTTTAACTCGATAATTAATGGAATGAGATTTTGGGTTTATCGTGAACTGTGTTTTAAATGACACTGATTCTTTAACCCAGTCAAAGATTAAAACTAAGTGGAGTTTTAATGAATCTTTAATTAGAGTGAAATGATCGAAAATGGAGTATTACCAGTTTTGCTCCAGGCGATAGTTAAATCTTTAATTAGATTTGAACGTGAAATGGTAATTGAATTTACCGATAACACTGTGGTGTTAGATATGAAGTATAACCAGTTTTACTTCATGGGATGAATAGGTTGGGATTGGGAAATTAAAACAAATGATTACTTCGGTAAGGTTCGCTAATCCCGACAAGTTCGAATTGAGATTCAAACATAAATTCAAGGAATTTATCTTGGATAAAATTAATGGGAACCTTTCCCTATGAATGTGAAATTTAGAAACTAACTGTCGGTTGGCCAAGCAGAATGGTTTTCTGGGTATTGATCTGATGTTGGTTTCGGCCTTCGGGGTTAATATTTGGGGAATTATTCTCTTGATTAATTTACGGTTAGTGACTAATGAATTGGAATGAGGCGTATGTTGTGTTTGTGTAACACTTATTTAAAATATACGCGAGTTATTCGGAAAGACCGGGTTTATCCCATTCTGAATAACTGATGCGACGATAAGTCGAAGATGAAGACGATGGTCGAAGACCGGAGGTCTTCACGTCGTTTGGGGGATAACTGATGATCTTGATTGGGCTGTACACCCAAGAAGATGGAAACAGTTAGTGATCGTCCAGACGTACTTGGAGATCGATGGATATGCGGGGTACTAGGTGCCTCCGGTTTCGTTCAGACCCAGAACGGACTTGTAAATGGACTGTGTGTCTGACATCGGATTTCATTCTGTGTGACTGATATCGGTTGCATAGGATGGTTTGCCTGTGTGGCATGCTAAGATGCAAATGATCGAGGCTTCTGTTGAAAAGCAAAGTCTTGTGGTGATGATCAAAGCACGGCCTTTGTGGCGTAGCTTTGTGTAACGTTTACCTCGCGTGTTTCACACCAGGTATGAACCAAAAACGGGAGACGGACCTCAGGGAGGGCATGCGTTTCCTTCTAGATAAAAAGTGGCGTCAGTGGTTTTACACGCCCTGACGAGTTTGACTTATGTGGTTGTTGCTGTTGCGAGGCGCCTCGGATTGATCGGTCGTTCTCGAACCGATGGAGTCATTTAGTTGGCTCATTTACGCCCCAAAGGGCGGGGAAACGTAGTGTTCAGGCATTTTAATCCACAGCGGTGGACCGGCCCTGTCGCTCCAAGGGTCACTCGAGCTCTGATCCTGAGACATGGGCTAGATTGTCTCGAATCGGTTGAGGACTATCTTTTGCCTCGGTTCATAGACGGAAATCCAATTTCCAAATACGTGATCTTGCGGTTTTAGTTGTAATCCTATATATGGCGACATGATATATGGTACCCATGCCGCCTATGATTGATACTTATGATTTGAAGTTGTTTTATACACTATGCACTTATTATAGTATCAAATGATTTCTTTTAAACGTATCAAGCATTCTTTGGCTGTTATAAGGGAAAACCCTATCCTCGACTGCGTTGCATTGTGTGATGGGACCTGGGTCTTATAACAGCTTCATTTTTCTTTATTTAGCATTGCGCTGTTTGTTTTATGCACTGGTATTCTTGGGAGGAAACCCGTTCCGTGTTATACGGCGTGGTCCCTTGATTTACCTAATGATTTAAAATAAAGATTAATAACTGTTTTAGTTCTCACACCAGTCACATGACTGACCTGGAGTTTATTGTTTTAACCTAAACTCTGGGTGCCCCTTATTTTGACACGGGCAGCTAGTAGTTTTGGTTTTGCAGATTTATATTCACAGGATCCTGGTTTACAGCTGGAACGATATCCGGAAAGCTTTGTATCCGTATATCTCATTCTAGTTGTGTATTGTATTATTATTTTTCCGCTGCGATGTATTTAAATGTAATTTAAATCTCTGATATTTCTGTGTAATATTCATTTATACTCTGTATATTCTTGTAATCTGATGCATTGTTGTAATATACAGTGAAAGGTTCTTCTGTATGCGTTCTGTTGTGGTTTGTTCTCGAACTATCCGACGCTTTCCCTTACGGGGAGGTTGCGGGTCTTTACATATATATATATTGCTAATAACATAAAAACCAAAAAAAAAGTTAAAAATGTCAAGGGCATGATCTTCTTGGAGTTGATTAGGCTTTTTAATGGCATACTTTTGCTCATATTTACTCAATTTCCAAAATTTCAAGTTGATTTAATTTGACTTAATTGTAATATCTCCTAACTTATCTAATTTCAAAGTACAATTTAGTCGGTATCCATAAATTCTTAAAAGGTTTAATGAAATGAAATTATCTTTCAAACCCCCTTCAATTTTACTATAATTAGGCTGCAATAACTACAAACATATTATATATAATGTATATATGTAAATGTGTATGTGTGTGTCTATATATATATATATACATATACATATATATATATATATACACACACACATAAATTCCAAGTTAATTACACAAAAATAAGCAATCATTATTTGCATACCATGGAACAAAAGGTCCAAACATAAGCTTGTGAAATTCATAAAAAGAAAAATTGGTTTCACCGAGTTGAAATCAAAATTTGATAATTAATTTACAAACAATTCATTTTATTTTCAATATATCCGTCATGCATCTAAACTTGTGAAGGTGATTGTAAAAAAAAATGGGGAGAAAGTACCTAGGCTTGACGCTCCACTAGAAACAACTCCACATGGTTGGACAGTGTAGCATCGGTTAGCAATGCGAATCACATGGATGGACAAATATTGACTTAAGTCGATCTCGAGATCCGCTGTAGACATTTCTCAATTTCGTTAGTAATTTTTAGACTAAGGAAGATAAGCACTTAAGATCTGATTCAATTGCAAATTCTAAGCACAAATCAACATGAGCAGTAATTTTTAGACTAAGTAAGATAAGCACTTAAGATCTGATTCAATTGCAAATTCTAAGCACAAATCAACATGAGCAGGCAATGGATTTATTAGATTGATGCAAGTAGTTTCTTCTTCAGGCATTAATCTGAGAAGATAAGAGATATAAAACGTAACTACGCGTTAATCTAGGCAGCAGATTTTTTTATCACATAGATACGGTCCCACATTGTCAAAAACATTTAAATTTCTGCTATATTATAAGCTAAGGCTTATAAAATAATTTACATGTAAAAATGAAATCATAATATCTTCTAGATAAAACATAAATTATACCACAGAAATTAAGCTTCCTAATTTGAACCAAAGGCTCTACGGATTGTCATCAATATAATATTTTTTTACGTGATATAATAATAGTCAATTATACAAAAAAAAGGTCTAAAAGGCTTATCTTTGTGATTGTTTTGGAGGCTTGTTTGGGATTGGGCATCATGGAGACAAATATGAATCTCACATAAATATAAAGAATTTGACTACCTTTTAAAAAGTGTAGAAATCCTACAAAAATAAGCACCTTAATCCTAACTTTGATTAGAAACAAATTCTTTCACATTGTGGTATATAATCATCAACGCGAGGTCAATAGGTTTTTTTTCTGGATATGACATTCAGATAATTTGCTAGAAATAAATACTCTAATTCATGGATGAAATGTCCTACTACTTTTTGTATAAACCACTAATTCTGTCGCAATTTGCTAGTTAACATCAGTTTACACACTTGATTATCCATTGCTAAGGATAAATACAATTTCTATTAGTGATACATTGCTAAGTTAAAATTAGCATGTTTGTATTGAAGTGGACAAATTATCAGTTAAAATTTGGATGGTAAGGCAATGCAATATTTCCTATTAGTGGTACAACCAAAACCAATATACCATTTATGAATATCAAAAAAGATGTTACTACTATAATTAATAGAAATTAGTGTGTTTGCTCTGGTTAAATCCTAAAAAGATGTAAGCATTTTCCATAGTACCTTCTGTAGAAATAATTGTAAATTAGAAAGATCAAGGAACCACCAAATATCAATAACCAACAAAAGTCAACAGAAAGATGGAAACTAAATTTGCAAGAATCTTTTTTTAAAGTGTCGTAGAGTTGTTAAAACATATATAAATTACATACCACTAACCTAACACCAGATTTCAGTTAATCAACCATTATTTGCTTGCTACAGATCCTGATGAACATCGAAGGCGGTGGCATCGAGAGTATAATTGGTATAATGGATAAAGAATGGAACAGATAGGACGATTAATATATTAGATCTAATCGAAAGGGAAAGGAGGAAAGCAATATGGGGAAGACGAGGAAAACTATTTCGGTTTAGGCGGAAAAAACGAGGAAAGTAGAGGGGGAAGTGAAACGTAATGGGAGGGAATGATGGGATGGAATGTTAAACATAACCCGAATTTTACTTAGTTGTTAAATAAATGTAAACAAAGCTTCAAAATGCAAAATTAAAATTCAAATTGGTTGCATACGCATATCAAACGCAACCAATTAATGTAACCATATGTGTATTTTCTTGTAGTAAAACATCTCTATAGGCAGTCACCAATCAAAAGAAAATTGAAAAGCCAAGTGACTTGCCAACTAGGCTCATAAAATTATCAAACACAAACAATACCGTAAACATGTACCTTTAGACGAGCATTCTATTTTATTCCTCACCTTAGCTTCCATTTAATAACCTCTTCAATATATACATCATATTCCAACTAGTTTCCAAACCAATTCAACCCTATCATCCAGTCTACTAACTATTTCATAATTATTTCACTTTTAGTTTAGCTCAGTCATATCTGGATATGTTTTTCTTTCCCAAAAACAAGTCAGTTTTTAGTTAGAATTCAAGTTCCATATTCACAACTTAACCAATTCTTTTTCTCTTTTCTTCCCTTTTTATGTATACTTATACTTTTCTTAATTAGTTTGGACTAGTTATCACACATCACATCCAACAATCAATTGGTTGATTAACTTTACAAGTGCATCTTTTTATGTTGTCAGAACCTATACCTTTTTATATATTCAAAATACATTTTCAAAACCGAAATCATTTGTATATAAAAATTACAAATACGTCTCTCATATATAATACTCTCAAATAATTCTAGGGAACTACTAACCCTATCTCTAATGAGTTACTCGTCCTAGGATACTACTGCTCCCATCTCTGATAAGACTTTACTCCATAGAGCTATTATCGCTAAACAAAGCTCTAGTACCACGTGTGACGACCCGTAGACCCTCACCCTTTGAACCAACATAAACCCCACTAGTCTAATACAAAAGGTAAGCATCCATTAAAAGTCTTGTGATAAACTGAATTTTCGATCTTCGATGGTCGATACTTAACACATAACCGCAAAACCAAATCTCGCAAACTCAATCTATCTAGGTTTATCAGAGCAAACACAGCAGAACAGAAACAAAGAAAAGAACATAATCTCACAGCGGAATAGAATAAATATAATATTCGACATTACTTTACAGCGGAAAACATTTAAATAATCTGAGTAAACATGCCATGAATGGTTATAAATACTATCCTCACATAATACAACCACAACATCCAAGTATAGATAGTAGAATATGCCCTCCATTCTGACGAAGGTCATCGGCTTCTCTGAAATCGCCGGGGAACTCCTTAAATCTTGTCTAAACTTGAAATACACTTAGATTTGACCTAAGTGTCAAACATTCGAGTCGGGCTTGGATTAACCAGCTTGAGAACTAGATTACAAGTCATACATATCTCAAACATTCATATAAGGATTTCAAAACTTCATGCATGCTTTTTGGAAAATGAAGTTACCATAAGACCTGCATCCCATTACACAATGCAAACACACACCATTAGGAGCAAGTTTTGCCTTATGATAACCAAATATGCTTGATACGTGAAAATCGTTTGATATTATCCTTAGTGTCTATCTTTGAAAACCCTTTCAAAATAAATGTATAAATCTTAGTAGACGTAGATAGCCATATATCACATCTACATATATAGAGCATAACTAAAACCGTAAAGGCTCGTGTTGGAAGTTTCATTTCCATCATGATGGCTCTTGATTCGAAAGATCTATCGTGCACATGCGTATCTCGATGATTTAATCTAGGCATTGAATTTAAGTGAATCGTAATACACATCCGTACTTCACTTTGGGAATCAAGTATCAAATTTCTTCTAAGTTAATGTCGAAACTGATATAATAGTGTTAAGGTGATTTCAGATTTAAATAAAAAGAATAAAGACAGTAAAATAGATTGGATCTGAAATTTTGATAATTATGGTGTTTATAAGTTTGTCTTTTACAGATTATTGCTCATTTTATCTGTTGTCTATTATTTATTCCTGTTCAGTTGTTATTTACAAGTAAAATCTTCGTCTTTATCCCCTTCTCTGTCATTATTTTAGTTACAGTCTTGTAATGCCTATTTATTCATTTTTGTACATCTCTAGCCCTAGATTTATTTCTCTTTTTCCCTTTGTTTTTGCGTTGAGCCTAGGCCAATGAGAGCTTAGGCCGTTACCATTAAATTTTCGTTAAACTGGAATAATCTAAAATAATATTAATTAGGGTATTTTGGGCATATTAAGAACTAGTGAATTGTGGACTGTAAATTGAGGTAAATTCTAATTGAAGAATATGCAAACTTGTGAATTGGAAAAATATGTTTATTTGACATTAATTTGGAAACATGTTGATTTGACATTAATTGGAAAAGTGTGTTAATTTGACATTAGTTTAGAAAGCATGCTAATCTGACCGTAATTTGGAAAAACATGTAAATTTGACATTTATGTTCATTTCATGTTAATTTAGAAAAATTTAAATTGGATATTAATTTGGAAAACATGTTAATTTGACATTAATTTGGAAAACACGTTCATTTGACATTAAATTGGAAGATGTGTTCATTTGATATTAGTCCGGAAAACATGTTAACTTGTCAGTAGTTTAGAAAACATTTTAGTTTGACATTGATTAGGAAAACATGTTAATTGTACTTAATTTAACGTTAAGTAACTTATACTTGAAAAACATGGTAATTGGAATGAATTGTACTTAATTATACACTAGTATAACCGCACAACGGTGGAAAACCAACCGTTCGAATGTGTAATTTCAATAAAAAGATTATTTATTGTAATTTATATTAATTTCGATTAACCTTGGAACTACTACGATAATTTGATCAAGTTTACAAATTCAACAAAAATCTAACTCATACAACAGTAAAAAAGTAATCCATAAAAATGATAATTCAGAAGAGTATCAACGGACATAAAGTAATAATATTGAGGCAACTATTTGCCCACCAAAATTGTTACATAGGATCAGCAACATGGACCGCAGAACAATTTGAAATTACTTACGTAGCATCAGCAATAACGGGCCATGAATGTTGTATACAAAGATAACCACTGCATTCACTATCTATTTCATTTCATTTCTCATCAACAATAATGGGCCACATTTTTTTCAGCCTAATGTTACTAAGTGTACCAAGGCTTGAGTCTTTCACTAAAATGGAATGAATATCAGAAAACGTTGGAAAGACATTGCAGGCATAATGCCATAACACCATAATCAGATTTAAACTCTTCTGCATCGCATATATTACAAACCAAAACCAAAATGCAATTTGGATTAAAAAAATTAGACCAGAAATCACCAGGCACAAAATAATGTCACAAAAACCCAAAATATATTCTTTTGATAATGACATTATGGCATGTGTGCACCCAGGTAAATCGAACATCCTGAGGGAAATATACCACAAGATCCCCACAATCTAGGTTCTTAGCAATTGGATTACAGCTTGTCAACGTTCTGCAACTAATTTCTCACAAATATACGTACATCTAAATTATGTAATCAAAATCATGACTTCCATAATGGTTGATGGAAATTGTGGCAGATTTCATAACAAAATCTGGTTTATCAACAACTCTCCAACAAACTATTAATTAGCGACTTGTGCTCCAATACATACCATTTTATTTGCACATTTCCTGATTGAATATTAATACTCTAATTCTAACATCTGTATACATAGTTGAGATAGAAAACACAATCTTTTGATCCAACCTTGAAGTTACAGAAATACCCTTACACTTAGGAGTTCAAACCCTGGTATAAAAAAAATTAACATCCGTCTTCAAACAAAAAATATAATATAACTAATTATTCAAGTTCAAACTATTTTAACTAAAGACTACAATTTTTGTTTATATTTTTTAGTTTATTCGTACAAATATCAAATTTAGTAATTTTGTAGGAATCTTTTATAACATGCGCATTGTATGCGCCAAAATGTCTAGTTTAATATAATTTGCTAAAAAATTACTTTTTAGCCTATTTAGTTGAATTTTATTTTCAACTTACTTTTACCCAACTTGCATTAACTTTAAGTTTATGGTTTAAATCCACAAACAAAACATTTTTAAAAGAATCATATGATTTTATGCATTGGTGTTGTCAGGTCATCCATGTATAATTGAGCTATTAATATCGTATAACAGTGTTACTTGAGACATTTTAGGATGCTGGAGTGGATCACGTCTGATGCACAATGAGGCTGCATGCAGCAACGCTCATGTTCCGAGAAATTGTTCCCAAGTCGAGGGTCTATAAGCCCGTCGATAGCCTATTCTTCAAGTAGTGGGCGAGCCCATTCTGTTAAACACTGTTGACCCTTTGGCCTACTGATATCTACAGCTATTCGCCCAGTGACAAGCTCAACCAATACTACACCAAAAGAATATACATCTGCTTTTTCTGTAATTTGGCCAATTGGATGCACATACTTTGTAATAATAGAATTTCATTATGTGCAAACCAATGAAAATAAATAGAATAACATCTGCTTAAAATAAAATAATAAGAGTTCAAGGTAGATGTTGTTGCTACAAACTTCTTAGTTTTAAAAAAAAACAAAATGAAGAAATATTGAAATATCACTTGAATATATTTACATCTCTTAGTCCTGCAATTTGACTGTTCATTTTGGTGAGGATTGCATCCTTTAAGCAGATGCAGCTGGGCCTAATTCAGTAAAATTATCCCAAAAAAATTATTTCCCCAACTTTTTCAATTTCAAAATTGGTTCAAATTGGTCCTAATTTTAAAATATAAAACTCTTATGTCCAACCTGGTTTCAATTTGATTCTAAACTGTTTATAATCTGAATACCAGTACAACAGAACTTAAAAAAAGAAACAAATAAACACTGCTCAATCCATGTATAAAGCGAAATATTACTGTCCTTTGAGCAATTAGAACATCAACAGAAGGTAAATCAAAATAGTACCTGTTGTTCAAAACTGTCATGTGATTCTACTCTCTTCTTTTCTTACTAGTTTAAATATGTGAACCAGGATATATGGGAAATTGAAAGTTTCACTTATTGATTCCTTAATACATTGGATGTCTAGTTTTTTTATAAAATATAAATAGTAAAACAAAATGAGTCAAAGACATTTGCTCAAGTATAGTATATTTATGACTGGAAACCAAACTATGAAAAAAAATTAAAAAAAGAAAGAAAAGGATCAATAGTTTAAGAGGAATTATAGTTTGTTGGTTATAACAGGAATTTTTTTTAGAAAATATCAACATCAGAAAATAAATTGACTCTAGTCAGAGTACGCAATATAGTTGGTCGGTTATGTGCGGATTTCAGATATGGTAATCTAGGTCAAATAGTACAACGAAACAAGCCTTAAGCTGACAGTGGATAACTAGGTAAAATTACGAAAACAAATAAAATCAATGTGAAATATCAACAGCATTGCATACAAAAGTGAAAGATTAATACCAACTGGGGATGCTTCGAAGAACCAGAGATAAGTTGGACCGAGAAATGCGATGAGCCTTATTTCTAGAGCAAAACAAGATTAATACTGAAGGCGATTTTCCAAGCGATTCGCATTTACGGAACGGAAATTGATGATTACGTGAGACTGAAAATAATTGATGAGAATTAGTCATAATGTTAGAGAAGAAAAATGAGATATTTGTTAGAGAAGAAAGAGGAGATATTTGATGAGATGCGATTCAGATAAGGCATGGAAGAGGAATGAACGAGAAATGCGAAGAGACAAGAAAACGATGTAATTGTGTCGAGGAAATTGATTTTGGCCCTCTTACAGTAGGGAAACCTCCCTAACCGTCGGTTTGATTATTGGTTATAATAAAAAAGTGTTATGGATCACTATAGAAACCGGCTGGCCTTGCCCAAAAAAAAACAAAAAACTTGAGCATTTTGAATTTGCGCAAATACAAATTAAAATTTTGTATTGTCGTTTTCTCTAAATGTGAAGGTATACAACCTTGAATATTGAAAAATAGTCCTATTGTTGTAATGATTTTCGCAAAACATCTAAACTTGAAGAAGTTTTTTTTCGACAGCCTAAAATGAAAAAAATTCGTTATGAGAATTGAAAGTTTCTGTATGTTTATTGTTAACCTAATGGATTGAATAAAAAAGTTTGTGAATCGTAATAAAACGTATCAGGTTTGCATTATTCGTATGAAGTTCTAAATAATAAATGCACAATTTATAAGTTCTCATAATCTTCATTTGTATTTAGAACTCTATTTTAGGAAGTATGTGCCTGGCTGAACCTCACAGAATAATTGATAAATACAACACTGAAAGTTTGAAACAATGGCTTTTTTCGGATAAAAACTAAGAAATTATGAGGGAAAAAATTAGCAAAAACTATCTAAAATTTATAACTAAAAGCCTGTGTATTAAAATTCACAACTAAAAAGGTCTAAATTGCTTGTTGTGCTACATAGAAAACAAAATCAGATCCACAAACTTATATGAAACATCAATCAAAGCAACAGGAAAGCAAAATTAAATTGTAACAATAAAACACTCAAAATTCATCTGCCCCTCTTCAAAGCAACAGAAAGGACATCAACTACTTATAAAAAGAGTTAAGATACCAATTAAGTTTTGAACCTCTCCACTATATGTTGTCACATAAGAACTTACCGGTATTAGAATTCAAAAGAGCATCCCTCTTCAAAGCACGGCTCTGTTCCCTTAGATTCATATATGCCCCTCTCTCTCAGGCCATGTTTTCTCCATCATCATTCTTTCACTTTCAATTCTTTTCAGGGACTGCTTCCAGTCATGTAACAACCCGTAAAATCTGGGCCAGTTTAAAATTTTATTTTGGCAATTATAGCGAGTTTTGATTATTTAAAATGAATTATTTTAAATAATATCGACGAGAAATTTATTTTGAATAGAATTCGAACGTATATAGTATACGCGTCGTCGTTAGAATATAAATAATTATATATAATTATTTATATAGAATTGAAAATGGCGCGGTAGTTCGATAATTCGATTTCAAACTTCAATTGAATGTACCGGGTGCAAAACAATCCGGATTTTAGTGAAACCAAAAATAATGGAATCTAATTGTGAATATCTTTCCAACGAATCCGAAAGATCAAGATTTCGTAGCGAGAATCAAAAGATATGTCTAGTTGAAAATTCTGAATAGTCGCTATGGAATTCAGGCCCTTAAAAATGGACATTTTGCAAATGACCTCGGATTTCGACGAAACCAGTTTTGTTGGGTCCGTGATGTTAAGTTATTGCTAGGTTTCAAATTTCATAATTTTTCGAATCAATATGTGAGCGTGGCAAAGGAAAACGCGTTTGACCAGTTTCAGTTGATTTTAATCGACTGGAAATTGGCCATTTTTCAAACGGTCTCAGAATTCGACGAAACTAGTTTTGTTAGGACCGTATCGTCAATACGAAGCTAGAAAATATTTTTCTGGAATTTTTCTAGTTAGTATGTGACCCCGGTAATTTGAAATGTACGTTTAAAATTCAATATAAAGTTTTAAATGTAAATTTAATGGAAACTGATTCAAACAGTCGAATCAGCTTGCGATACATATCCCATTGTGTTCGGAATGGGGGTAGAACGCTATAGACGACAGGCGGTGGGCCTCGTTTAGAGGTCGTATTTGAAAGTCAACTCTTTAGGATAAAATAAATTAAAAAAAAAAAAAAAAAAAAAAAAAAAAAATTTCTCTCCCTTAAAACCTTTTGGCCCCCCCCCCCCGATCATTCTTCTGTAAAGGATAAAAAAGAAAAAAAAAAAAACCCCAGACATCGTCGAACTTCCGCCGCCGCCCTCCTCTCAGCGCGCCGCCACTGGCGCGACAACCCTCCCCCAAGTCAACCTCCGGCGCCGCTTCCTCCCACTAGCCGCAACCCCCGATCGAACCCCCCTCTCCTCCGCAGTCCCCTTTCCCCCTCGAAATAGCCGACGCAACCCCTTCATCCCCCCCCCCCCCCCGCGCCACCGCACTGGAAGCCGCTCCACCCCTCCTCCTCCCTCTTCGTACAATAACAGTAAGTTTTTTTCTTAATTTCGTTTTTATTTTAATTCTTTAAAGCATTTAAAAACTGATTTGTATTCATTTTAAAACTGATTTTTATTCATTTTAAAAACTGATTTTTATTCATTTTAAAAACTGATTTGTATTCATTTTAAAACTGATTTAAGGAAAATATAAAATCAAAATTTTAAAAGTAATTTGAAACTGATTTTTGAAAGGTGAAAACTTTTAATTTAAAAAGGTGAAAACTTTTAATTTAAAAAGGTGAAAACTTTTAATTTAAAAAGGTGAAGACTTTAATTTAAAATGGTGAAAACTTTTAATTTAAAAAGGTGAAGACTTTAATTTAAAATGGTGAAAACTTTATTTTTATAAAGGCGAAATCAATATTTTTGAAATGAGATTATTGTCTATATATTAGCGGAATAAAAATTCGATTTTTAAGTATTGAACTTTGAAATAAAAATTCGATTTTTAAGTATTGAACTTTGAAATAAAAATTCGATTTTTAAGTATTGAACTTTGAAATAAAAATTCGATTTTTAAGTATTGAACTTTGAAATAAAAATTCGATTTTTAAGTATTGAACTTTGAAATAAAAATTCGATTTTTATATATTGAACTTTGAAATAAAAATTCGATTTTTATATATTGAACTTTGAAATAAAAATTCGATTTTTATATATTGAACTTTGAAATAAAAATTCGATTTTTATATATTGAACTTTGAAATAAAAATTCGATTTTTATATATTGAACTTTGAAATAAAAATTCGATTTTTATATATTGAACTTTGAAGTAAAAATTCGATTTTTATATATTGAACTTTGAAATAAAAATTCGATTTTTATATATTGAACTTTGAAATAAAAATTCGATTTTTATATATTGAACTTTGAAATAAAAATTCGATTTTTATATATTGAACTTTGAAATAAAAATTCGTTTTTATATATATAGTGGCCTTGGGCAACGAAGGTGACAAAAAGGCGAAACGACGAAGACTTCTGCAAAAGAAGAGTCGAGATGGTTGGATAGCTAAAAGTGAGAATTTCTCACCTTTCTATTTTATTTCTAGTTATATATATATACTAGGATGCAGACGGTGCTTAGTAGCACCCGACACAATCGTCCACAGACCATGGACTTGTTTGTTTGACTGTTTGGTGATTGATTGCGATATTGGTTTGAATGTGGTTTGTGGTGTGAAAAATCGAATCGATAAATTGGTTAGGATTAGACGTGCGCCGTTATAAGGCGAAGGAGTAAGGCTAGGTTAGATCCTTACTTCAAAGTTTGTGGTTTGCATAACGAATTGATTTGATTGATGTGTGAATGGCGTGGGCCTTCACTAGACCGGGGATAAGGCTAGGCCTTGTCCCGTTTCTAGTATCGTGCCGTTATGCCGCCGAAATTTTCTAAAATAAGTTAGAAAAAAAAAAATAAAAATAGCATTTTATTTAACGAATGAACTGAATAGAAATTCATATGTTAAAATAAAATGTGTTATCGTTAAAAATATAATTTTTAACGTGAATGTGAATAAATAAATATTCATTTACAAACCAGACGGTTTGTTTATGTACACCTATTTGAATGACGTTGATTGGGTCGATAAATTTTTCACATCGCCTAACTGCACAAATAAAATATGTGTTTGATTGTTTGAAACCCCACACGGGTGTTAGGATGAAATTTGAAGTTCACTCATCCTGATTGATTAAATATGTCGATCGATTGATTGACAAGCTGCTATAAGCGTTAAATGTCTATATTTGATGCTTATACAGTGTAGTGCACTTTGGTTGATGGTTGATTATTCATCGTTGTTGATATATACATGTGTTGTAGAAAATCCATATAATTAACATTATATGGTAATTGATTGGGCCTCATTCCAGTTTCAAAAAAAAAAAAAAAAAGAAATATTTGAAATAGAAATATTTGAAATAGAAATATTTGAAATAGAATATTTGAAAATAGAAATATGTGAAGCCGTGAGGATTAGATTGACGCCATTTTGACGTGAACGATATTTATATCGATTTTATTCATTTTAAAATGAATATTGAAAAGTGATTTCGAAATCGAATATTTTGAAATGAATTGAAATCAAATATTTTGAAATGAATTGAATAAAACGATTTCGAAATGAATTGAAAATAAAACGATTTCGAAATGAATTGCATTGAAAACGATTTCGAAATGAATTGAATTGAAAACGATTTCGAAATGAATTGAATTGAAAACGATTTCGAAAAGAATTGAATTGAAAACGAATTGAAATGGATTCAAATTGAATTGAAATTTGAATTGAATAGAAATGAATTTTGAAACGAATTTATAAAGAAGAATTCAATTTTGATTTGAATTGAAAAGGAGGTTGAAATTGCTTTTGAAACGAATTTAAAACTATTTATATAATTCGTTTTAAATAGAAATCGACGAAGTATATATTATATATATTATATATATAATATAATGGCCTGAATAGAACGCGCCGCGCCGCGGCAGTTCGTGAATTTCGACCATTTATTTCAAACGGACATTGCGGGAGATCCGACCGTCGGATTCTCCTAAAACCGGAACCGTTGGGTTCGTATCGAAAAGAGCTTTCTAATGAATGTTAGAAATTTGAAATCTAACGGTTGGATTTGGAGATACGTCCAAATCAAATTCGAAAAAGGTCGCTGTAAGTGCAGTTCGATGGCCGTTGTTGGAAATCGACTGTACGGGCCTTGATAAAATTATTAAAAATAGTAATAATTTGTGTAAAATCATAAGAAATGATTTGTGAAAGTTTGGGATGAAAAACTCCATATTTGAAAAGATAAAAATAGATTTTTATCGAAATGAACTAGTTTTGAACTAGAATTATAATTCTATTTATTTTTAAATAAATAAATTGAATTTGAAAAGGGTTTTGAAAATAACCAAAATTTCCAATGATTGCATTGGAGTGGATTTGAATCGAAATTGTCTTCGGAATATTTCGATGTTGGAATTCGTGATTATACAGGTGTGGTTATGGAAATTTGAAAGATATATATTTATATCGTTATTTCCAATACGACATTTGTTAGTCGTAGAATTCGATATTGAATATAAGCCGATATATTTTCTATTCAGAGCCTTGTATTGAATATCGAATGTGATTTGGGTTTGTCGTGAATGGTGTCTTCACTAACACTGTTCTTGAACCCAGTTGAGAAAAGATTAAATCTTTTTATTTAGATTTAATGAAGTGTACCAATTAAATAATATTTAATTGGAATTGAATCGATGTAGATTTTTGGGTTTATCGTGAACAGTGTTTTAAATAACACTTGTTCTTTAACCCGATAATTAATGAATGTGATTTGGGTTTGTCGTGAATGGTGTCTTCACTAACACTGTTCTTGAACCCAGTTGAGAAATGATTAAATCTTTTTATTTAGATTTAATGAAGTGTACCAATTAAATAATATTTAATTGGAATTGAATGAATATTGATTTTTGGGTTTATCGTGAACAGTGTTTTAAATAACACTTGTTCTTTAACCCGATAATTAATGAATGTGATTTGGGTTTGTCGTGAATGGTGTCTTCACTAACACTGTTCTTGAACCCAGTTGAGAAAAGATTAAATCTTTTGATTTAGATTTGATGAAGTGTACCAATTAAATAATATTTAATTGGAATTGAATGAATATTGATTTTTGGGTTTATCGTGAACAGTGTTTTAAATAACACTTGTTCTTTAACCCGATAATTAATGGGATGTGACTTTGGGTTTATCGTGAACCGTGTTTTAAATGACACTGATTCTTTAACCCAGTCACAGATTAAAACTAAGTGGAGTTTTAATGAATCTTTAATTAGATTGAAAAGAATCGAGAATGGAGTATCACCAGTTTTGCTCCAGGCGATAGTTAAATCTTTAATTAGATTTGAATGTGAAATTTAGAAACTAACTGTCGGTTAGCCAAGCAGAATGGTTTTCTGGATATTGATCTGATGTTGGTTTCGGCCTTCGGGGTTAATATTTGGGAAATTATTCTCTTGATTAATTTACGGTTAGTGACTAATGAATTGGAATGAGGCGTATGTTGTGTTTGTGTAACACTTTTATAATATATACGCGAGTTATTCGGAAAGACCGGGTTTATCCCATTCTGAATAACTGATACGACGATAAGTCGAAGATGAAGACGATGGTCGAAGACCGGAGGTCTTCACGTCGTTTTGGGTAATTACTGATGATCTTGATTGGGCTGTACACCCAAGAAGATGGAAACAGTTAGTGATCGTCCAGACGTACTTGGAGATCGATGGATATGCGGGGTACTAGGTGCCTCCGGTTTCGTTCAGACCCAGGACGGACTTGTAAATGGACTGTGTGTCTGACATCGGATTTCATTCTGTGTGACTGATATCGGTTGCATAGGATGGTTTGCCTGTGTGGCATGCTAAGATGCAAATGATCAAGGCTTCTGTTGAAAAGCAAAGTCTTGTGGTGATGATCAAAGCACGGCCTTTGTGGCGTAGCTTTGTGTAACGTTTACCTCGCGTGTTTCACACCAGGTATGAACCAAAAACGGGAGACGGACCTCAGGGAGGACTTGCGTTTCTTTCTAGCTAAAAGTGGCGTCAGTGGTTTTACACGCCCTGACGAGTTTGACTTATGTGGTTGTTGCTGTTGCGAGGCGCCTCGGATTGATCGGTCGTTCTCGAACCGATGGAGTCATTCGTTGGCTCGTTTGCGCCCCAAAGGGCGGGGAGACGTATTGTTCAGGCATAATAATCCACATCGGTGGACCGGCCCTGACGATCCAGGGGGCAGTTGCGGCTGTTCCTGAGACATGGTAGGCTAGATTGTCTCGAATCGGTAGAGGACGATCCCTGGCCTCGGTTCATAGACGGAAATCCAATTTCCAAATACGTGACTTTGCGGTTTTATTTGTAAACCTATATATGGCGACATGATATATGGTACCCATGCCGCCTATGATTGATACTTATGATTTGAAGTTGTTTTATACAATATGCACTTATTATAGTATCAAATGATTTGTTTTAAACGTATCAAGCATTCTTTGGCTGTTATAAGGGAAAACCCTATCCCCCGGCTTGCGTTGCATTGTGTGATAGGACCTGGGTCTTATAACAGCTTCATTTTTCTTTATTTAGCATTGCGCTGTTTGTTTTATGCACTGGTATTCTTGGGAGGAAACCCGTTCCGTGTTATACGGCGTGGTCCCTTGATTTACCTAATGATTTAGAATAAAGATTAATAACTGTTTTAGTTCTCACACCAGTCACATGACTGACCTGGAGTTTATTGTTTTAACCTAAACTCTGGGTGCCCCTATTTTTGACACGGGCAGCTAGTAGTTTTGGTTTTGCAGATTTATATTCACAGGATCCTGGTTTACAGCTGGAACGATATCCGGAAAGCTTTGTATCCGTATATCTCTTCTAGTTGTGTATTGTATTATTTTTCCGCTGCTATGTAACTTATTGTTAATCTCTGATATTTCTGTGTAATATTTATTCATTTATACTCTGTATATTCTTGTAATCTGATGCATTGTTGTAATATACGATGAGATGTTCTTATGTATGCGTTATGTTGTGGCTTGTTCTCGAACTATCCGACGCTTTCCCTTACGGGGAAGTTGCGGGTCTTTACACGTGGTATCAGAGCTTTGGTTTACAAAGCTCAGAGAACAAGACACATTAGAACCATACGAAAGAATTCATCAGATGTTGGATTGGTAATATCCAATGGGGATGACTCGTTAGAGATAGGATCAGTAGTATCCTAGAACGAGTGTGAAGAGTATATTTTTCAAATGAAAACAAATTTTGTTTTGAAAATTTAAATCAATTATTCGTATCTGATTATCTATTTATATTGAATTTGGACAGTCCAGTATATATATAGTCTTTGCGTATGCGTCTGATCCACGTGTATTTGAAGTTTTAATATACTGGATAGATATAGAGCCACACTCTAGTCGCCCGGAGACGATTCTGATGATAGTCTAGACATCATCAGAATTGGTATTCGAGTTTCGAAGGTGTGATTTTCTATATATTTCCATTAGACTGGTGTGAGAACCAAAACTTATATAGCTAGATTTATTTGTTGTGATTTGGCATCAAAAATCTGATTTTTGACTATGTATCAAAGTTATGAATTTGAAACTCTAATTCACTAATTGATTGATGTTTGGGTTGTTTGTTTAATTTTTTGATAATTTTGAACCGTTTAGCCTAATTATATCAAATATTGAACGATATTGAAAATTGGTCGCATCTGCTTGCATATACATATATATCTTTGAACAGGTCATAGCAAGGAGGCTAGAGCAGAGAATAAAATTTGTTTGCCCGACAAATAGGTACATGTTTACTACATAATTTCCTGTTTTGTTTGGGTGATGATGATTTTGTGAGCCTATTGGCTAGCCGCTTGGCTTTTTCTTTTTCTTTTTGAGATCTGAAGGACCGGGGAAGCTATTTGAAATTCCCCGATGCTCCCGGTGCAGGGGAGGTTATGGCGAAATTTTTCAAAAATTTAGGGTGTTAGCCAAATTTTTGAAATTTTGAAAATTCTCAGAAACTAAAGAGTTAGAGAATGGAGGCCGAATCGAGCGTAGAGCTGATTAATCAATCCACTTTCGACTTTGTTCCTTTTCGGGGACGAAAAGTTTTAAGTGGGGGAGATTGTAACAACCCGTAAAATCTGGGCCAGTTTAAAATTTTATTTTGGCAATTATAGCGAGTTTTGATTATTTAAAATGAATTATTTTAAATAATATCGACGAGAAATTTATTTTGAATAGAATTCGAACGTATATAGTATACGCGTCGTCGTTAGAATATAAATAATTATATATAATTATTTATATAGAATTGAAAATGGCGCGGTAGTTCGATAATTCGATTTCAAACTTCAATTGAATGTACCGGGTGCAAAACAATCCGGATTTTAGTGAAACCAAAAATAATGGAATCTAATTGTGAATATCTTTCCAACGAATCCGAAAGATCAAGATTTCGTAGCGAGAATCAAAAGATATGTCTAGTTGAAAATTCTGAATAGTCGCTATGGAATTCAGGCCCTTAAAAATGGACATTTTGCAAATGACCTCGGATTTCGACGAAACCAGTTTTGTTGGGTCCGTGATGTTAAGTTATTGCTAGGTTTCAAATTTCATAATTTTTCGAATCAATATGTGAGCGTGGCAAAGGAAAACGCGTTTGACCAGTTTCAGTTGATTTTAATCGACTGGAAATTGGCCATTTTTCAAACGGTCTCAGAATTCGACGAAACTAGTTTTGTTAGGACCGTATCGTCAATACGAAGCTAGAAAATATTTTTCTGGAATTTTTCTAGTTAGTATGTGACCCCGGTAATTTGAAATGTACGTTTAAAATTCAATATAAAGTTTTAAATGTAAATTTAATGGAAACTGATTCAAACAGTCGAATCAGCTTGCGATACATATCCCATTGTGTTCGGAATGGGGGTAGAACGCTATAGACGACAGGCGGTGGGCCTCGTTTAGAGGTCGTATTTGAAAGTCAACTCTTTAGGATAAAATAAATTAAAAAAAAAAAAAAAAAAAAAAAAAAAAAATTTCTCTCCCTTAAAACCTTTTGGCCCCCCCCCCCGATCATTCTTCTGTAAAGGATAAAAAAGAAAAAAAAAAAAACCCCAGACATCGTCGAACTTCCGCCGCCGCCCTCCTCTCAGCGCGCCGCCACTGGCGCGACAACCCTCCCCCAAGTCAACCTCCGGCGCCGCTTCCTCCCACTAGCCGCAACCCCCGATCGAACCCCCCTCTCCTCCGCAGTCCCCTTTCCCCCTCGAAATAGCCGACGCAACCCCTTCATCCCCCCCCCCCCCCGCGCCACCGCACTGGAAGCCGCTCCACCCCTCCTCCTCCCTCTTCGTACAATAACAGTAAGTTTTTTTCTTAATTTCGTTTTTATTTTAATTCTTTAAAGCATTTAAAAACTGATTTGTATTCATTTTAAAACTGATTTTTATTCATTTTAAAAACTGATTTTTATTCATTTTAAAAACTGATTTGTATTCATTTTAAAACTGATTTAAGGAAAATATAAAATCAAAATTTTAAAAGTAATTTGAAACTGATTTTTGAAAGGTGAAAACTTTTAATTTAAAAAGGTGAAAACTTTTAATTTAAAAAGGTGAAAACTTTTAATTTAAAAAGGTGAAGACTTTAATTTAAAATGGTGAAAACTTTTAATTTAAAAAGGTGAAGACTTTAATTTAAAATGGTGAAAACTTTATTTTTATAAAGGCGAAATCAATATTTTTGAAATGAGATTATTGTCTATATATTAGCGGAATAAAAATTCGATTTTTAAGTATTGAACTTTGAAATAAAAATTCGATTTTTAAGTATTGAACTTTGAAATAAAAATTCGATTTTTAAGTATTGAACTTTGAAATAAAAATTCGATTTTTAAGTATTGAACTTTGAAATAAAAATTCGATTTTTAAGTATTGAACTTTGAAATAAAAATTCGATTTTTATATATTGAACTTTGAAATAAAAATTCGATTTTTATATATTGAACTTTGAAATAAAAATTCGATTTTTATATATTGAACTTTGAAATAAAAATTCGATTTTTATATATTGAACTTTGAAATAAAAATTCGATTTTTATATATTGAACTTTGAAATAAAAATTCGATTTTTATATATTGAACTTTGAAGTAAAAATTCGATTTTTATATATTGAACTTTGAAATAAAAATTCGATTTTTATATATTGAACTTTGAAATAAAAATTCGATTTTTATATATTGAACTTTGAAATAAAAATTCGATTTTTATATATTGAACTTTGAAATAAAAATTCGTTTTTATATATATAGTGGCCTTGGGCAACGAAGGTGACAAAAAGGCGAAACGACGAAGACTTCTGCAAAAGAAGAGTCGAGATGGTTGGATAGCTAAAAGTGAGAATTTCTCACCTTTCTATTTTATTTCTAGTTATATATATATACTAGGATGCAGACGGTGCTTAGTAGCACCCGACACAATCGTCCACAGACCATGGACTTGTTTGTTTGACTGTTTGGTGATTGATTGCGATATTGGTTTGAATGTGGTTTGTGGTGTGAAAAATCGAATCGATAAATTGGTTAGGATTAGACGTGCGCCGTTATAAGGCGAAGGAGTAAGGCTAGGTTAGATCCTTACTTCAAAGTTTGTGGTTTGCATAACGAATTGATTTGATTGATGTGTGAATGGCGTGGGCCTTCACTAGACCGGGGATAAGGCTAGGCCTTGTCCCGTTTCTAGTATCGTGCCGTTATGCCGCCGAAATTTTCTAAAATAAGTTAGAAAAAAAAAAATAAAAATAGCATTTTATTTAACGAATGAACTGAATAGAAATTCATATGTTAAAATAAAATGTGTTATCGTTAAAAATATAATTTTTAACGTGAATGTGAATAAATAAATATTCATTTACAAACCAGACGGTTTGTTTATGTACACCTATTTGAATGACGTTGATTGGGTCGATAAATTTTTCACATCGCCTAACTGCACAAATAAAATATGTGTTTGATTGTTTGAAACCCCACACGGGTGTTAGGATGAAATTTGAAGTTCACTCATCCTGATTGATTAAATATGTCGATCGATTGATTGACAAGCTGCTATAAGCGTTAAATGTCTATATTTGATGCTTATACAGTGTAGTGCACTTTGGTTGATGGTTGATTATTCATCGTTGTTGATATATACATGTGTTGTAGAAAATCCATATAATTAACATTATATGGTAATTGATTGGGCCTCATTCCAGTTTCAAAAAAAAAAAAAAAAAGAAATATTTGAAATAGAAATATTTGAAATAGAAATATTTGAAATAGAATATTTGAAAATAGAAATATGTGAAGCCGTGAGGATTAGATTGACGCCATTTTGACGTGAACGATATTTATATCGATTTTATTCATTTTAAAATGAATATTGAAAAGTGATTTCGAAATCGAATATTTTGAAATGAATTGAAATCAAATATTTTGAAATGAATTGAATAAAACGATTTCGAAATGAATTGAAAATAAAACGATTTCGAAATGAATTGCATTGAAAACGATTTCGAAATGAATTGAATTGAAAACGATTTCGAAATGAATTGAATTGAAAACGATTTCGAAAAGAATTGAATTGAAAACGAATTGAAATGGATTCAAATTGAATTGAAATTTGAATTGAATAGAAATGAATTTTGAAACGAATTTATAAAGAAGAATTCAATTTTGATTTGAATTGAAAAGGAGGTTGAAATTGCTTTTGAAACGAATTTAAAACTATTTATATAATTCGTTTTAAATAGAAATCGACGAAGTATATATTATATATATTATATATATAATATAATGGCCTGAATAGAACGCGCCGCGCCGCGGCAGTTCGTGAATTTCGACCATTTATTTCAAACGGACATTGCGGGAGATCCGACCGTCGGATTCTCCTAAAACCGGAACCGTTGGGTTCGTATCGAAAAGAGCTTTCTAATGAATGTTAGAAATTTGAAATCTAACGGTTGGATTTGGAGATACGTCCAAATCAAATTCGAAAAAGGTCGCTGTAAGTGCAGTTCGATGGCCGTTGTTGGAAATCGACTGTACGGGCCTTGATAAAATTATTAAAAATAGTAATAATTTGTGTAAAATCATAAGAAATGATTTGTGAAAGTTTGGGATGAAAAACTCCATATTTGAAAAGATAAAAATAGATTTTTATCGAAATGAACTAGTTTTGAACTAGAATTATAATTCTATTTATTTTTAAATAAATAAATTGAATTTGAAAAGGGTTTTGAAAATAACCAAAATTTCCAATGATTGCATTGGAGTGGATTTGAATCGAAATTGTCTTCGGAATATTTCGATGTTGGAATTCGTGATTATACAGGTGTGGTTATGGAAATTTGAAAGATATATATTTATATCGTTATTTCCAATACGACATTTGTTAGTCGTAGAATTCGATATTGAATATAAGCCGATATATTTTCTATTCAGAGCCTTGTATTGAATATCGAATGTGATTTGGGTTTGTCGTGAATGGTGTCTTCACTAACACTGTTCTTGAACCCAGTTGAGAAAAGATTAAATCTTTTTATTTAGATTTAATGAAGTGTACCAATTAAATAATATTTAATTGGAATTGAATCGATGTAGATTTTTGGGTTTATCGTGAACAGTGTTTTAAATAACACTTGTTCTTTAACCCGATAATTAATGAATGTGATTTGGGTTTGTCGTGAATGGTGTCTTCACTAACACTGTTCTTGAACCCAGTTGAGAAATGATTAAATCTTTTTATTTAGATTTAATGAAGTGTACCAATTAAATAATATTTAATTGGAATTGAATGAATATTGATTTTTGGGTTTATCGTGAACAGTGTTTTAAATAACACTTGTTCTTTAACCCGATAATTAATGAATGTGATTTGGGTTTGTCGTGAATGGTGTCTTCACTAACACTGTTCTTGAACCCAGTTGAGAAAAGATTAAATCTTTTGATTTAGATTTGATGAAGTGTACCAATTAAATAATATTTAATTGGAATTGAATGAATATTGATTTTTGGGTTTATCGTGAACAGTGTTTTAAATAACACTTGTTCTTTAACCCGATAATTAATGGGATGTGACTTTGGGTTTATCGTGAACCGTGTTTTAAATGACACTGATTCTTTAACCCAGTCACAGATTAAAACTAAGTGGAGTTTTAATGAATCTTTAATTAGATTGAAAAGAATCGAGAATGGAGTATCACCAGTTTTGCTCCAGGCGATAGTTAAATCTTTAATTAGATTTGAATGTGAAATTTAGAAACTAACTGTCGGTTAGCCAAGCAGAATGGTTTTCTGGATATTGATCTGATGTTGGTTTCGGCCTTCGGGGTTAATATTTGGGAAATTATTCTCTTGATTAATTTACGGTTAGTGACTAATGAATTGGAATGAGGCGTATGTTGTGTTTGTGTAACACTTTTATAATATATACGCGAGTTATTCGGAAAGACCGGGTTTATCCCATTCTGAATAACTGATACGACGATAAGTCGAAGATGAAGACGATGGTCGAAGACCGGAGGTCTTCACGTCGTTTTGGGTAATTACTGATGATCTTGATTGGGCTGTACACCCAAGAAGATGGAAACAGTTAGTGATCGTCCAGACGTACTTGGAGATCGATGGATATGCGGGGTACTAGGTGCCTCCGGTTTCGTTCAGACCCAGGACGGACTTGTAAATGGACTGTGTGTCTGACATCGGATTTCATTCTGTGTGACTGATATCGGTTGCATAGGATGGTTTGCCTGTGTGGCATGCTAAGATGCAAATGATCAAGGCTTCTGTTGAAAAGCAAAGTCTTGTGGTGATGATCAAAGCACGGCCTTTGTGGCGTAGCTTTGTGTAACGTTTACCTCGCGTGTTTCACACCAGGTATGAACCAAAAACGGGAGACGGACCTCAGGGAGGACTTGCGTTTCTTTCTAGCTAAAAGTGGCGTCAGTGGTTTTACACGCCCTGACGAGTTTGACTTATGTGGTTGTTGCTGTTGCGAGGCGCCTCGGATTGATCGGTCGTTCTCGAACCGATGGAGTCATTCGTTGGCTCGTTTGCGCCCCAAAGGGCGGGGAGACGTATTGTTCAGGCATAATAATCCACATCGGTGGACCGGCCCTGACGATCCAGGGGGCAGTTGCGGCTGTTCCTGAGACATGGTAGGCTAGATTGTCTCGAATCGGTAGAGGACGATCCCTGGCCTCGGTTCATAGACGGAAATCCAATTTCCAAATACGTGACTTTGCGGTTTTATTTGTAAACCTATATATGGCGACATGATATATGGTACCCATGCCGCCTATGATTGATACTTATGATTTGAAGTTGTTTTATACAATATGCACTTATTATAGTATCAAATGATTTGTTTTAAACGTATCAAGCATTCTTTGGCTGTTATAAGGGAAAACCCTATCCCCCGGCTTGCGTTGCATTGTGTGATAGGACCTGGGTCTTATAACAGCTTCATTTTTCTTTATTTAGCATTGCGCTGTTTGTTTTATGCACTGGTATTCTTGGGAGGAAACCCGTTCCGTGTTATACGGCGTGGTCCCTTGATTTACCTAATGATTTAGAATAAAGATTAATAACTGTTTTAGTTCTCACACCAGTCACATGACTGACCTGGAGTTTATTGTTTTAACCTAAACTCTGGGTGCCCCTATTTTTGACACGGGCAGCTAGTAGTTTTGGTTTTGCAGATTTATATTCACAGGATCCTGGTTTACAGCTGGAACGATATCCGGAAAGCTTTGTATCCGTATATCTCTTCTAGTTGTGTATTGTATTATTTTTCCGCTGCTATGTAACTTATTGTTAATCTCTGATATTTCTGTGTAATATTTATTCATTTATACTCTGTATATTCTTGTAATCTGATGCATTGTTGTAATATACGATGAGATGTTCTTATGTATGCGTTATGTTGTGGCTTGTTCTCGAACTATCCGACGCTTTCCCTTACGGGGAAGTTGCGGGTCTTTACAAGTCATTTTCAAACATTCTTCGTTCTTAGCAAGATTATATGCTATTTCTTCATACTGTTCGAAAACTTCATCAGAAAATATATTTCCACAAGGTAGCTTTTGTTTCCTGGTGGGAGTACTTGTTTCGGATCCAAGAAGTCATTGCAATATACACACTTGTTTTTCGAAATTTGAGAACATGTCATTGAAGCATGTAAACTCATAGAAATTTCTAGATCGGATGTCTAAATGTCCTGTAGAAAAATGTAGCATACGAGAAAGTGAGAAAACCATGAAAATTTGTGATGGTTCTTACTTTTGTAAGATATATTGCAGCAAGTCATATAATGAACATAGCAATTTGCAAAAAAAGATTGTTAATTAGCATAAATAATAGATATATAACTGATTAATTCCAAAATCACAGCCTCTTTCTGTTATTTGAAGAAACAAATTATTAACTATAGATCAAGTTGTTCTTTTTCACAATGCAGGCTATTTATTTTCAACTATATAGTAACAGTACCAAAGAGACATTGGTTCGCAAATAGTTAAAGAGCACCTTTGGTCACTGGTTAAGTACAAAAACATCTATAACCTACTGCAGTAATTGTAACCGTTTGACAACTCAAGGTTTTGACTTGAAAGTAGCAAATCATTGGAAACACAATCATCATTAAAATTCAACTTGCATATCCACACACTCTACTTTTTATTTACACATTCAAAAATTATTACAAATTATAAATCAAAATTACTCATAGTTTTACGGATTTGTAAAACAAGATGTTGCCAAACGGCAAATGTAAAATTTGATTTTAAAACTTGTGTCTATAAGTTTAGTTCTAGTTACATTTCAGATTGGGTAGGAGTTAATAAAAAGAAATCGTGCTAGACTGTAAACATCACAAAACCCAAATAAGATAAACGAACTCATAAATCATACCTGGTAAAGTAAACAGATCTTTCCTCTTGCATTTATGCTAATTTGCAGTTCGAAAAAAAATCCTATCCTCGTCGTTCTCGATGCAGCTCACCTTATTTCTCTTCCTAACAATGAAATCTCTCTTTAATTCCCCTCCTATTTCTATCACAAGTACAACCCCAATTTAGGTTTTTGGAATGAAAGAGGACATCAAACATACTTTCAAACTAGTAGGTTTTCTGATAAAATATAGTTTGAAACTTGGAAATCAATAAGTTTAGTAACTAGCATAATCAAGGAAACAAATACCTTTATGGTGATCGTCATGCTCTTTTAGGTTCCCACTGCAAGCTTTTTCGGTAACACGTCAGCTAATCATCAGCATAAGGTAAGGATAAGTAGGCATACCGGGAAATATATTACAAAACTATAACAATAATATTAAGATCTATTTCCTTTACTACAGTCAAAAAAACAAGTCCCTAAATAATAAGACTGTTGTGATCTTTTATAGACAAAATAAATGAGCATCATATTTAAAAACCAACATGGATGCATAATATGTTTGTCTTAAAAAGATAAATTAAATCAATTATAGCAGGTATGCTAATTAAAGTGTAGATAATGAGCAAAGACAAATAGATGCAAACATTAATAAATTTGTATCTAGATTATCTTGATATTTATACTTTTAGGTGTGGTTATCTATTGATTTATTGGCAAAAAAATTGTTCGCGTAAATATTGATGTGGATTTTCTCTGTATCGATCTTTAAATAAGATTGATTTGGCCATCAAAATAATAATTTATACATGTCAATCACTCAAATGTAACCGTCCTAAATTTATATAGTCAAGTTTACAACTATAATTTATTCATATAAGGTAACTAATTTGGAATGGTTTTAAGTTTATAATTCAATTCAAATCTTCTTAAGTATGGGATTAGTTTTAGTAGCAACATTAATACCAAAATTACATATTGCAATGTAATATTAATTTCAAATGAAATCTGAAACTAAATTTTAGTTTCTGTTAGAATTATGAAGACTTTTTAGTTTCAAATTTTAGGACTTAATTTTAGTCTCGAGATTTCTTTTGGATTTACAATAATAACTAAACAGTTAGACTTAAATTGGTGTTTTCAAACTTCAAGACTCAATCCATAAATTGGAAAATCCATTTTAACACATGAATCAACTACCAGTTTAAGTACATTTGACTTTGTGTTGTAATTCATTTATTTATGGAATCAGGGCCAATATAGTTTGGCTTTTGCCTTCACCCCTCGCAACATCTCAGTATCATTTGCTTCATAAATAAGAAACATCAACAAATCATTTCAATCCTTACATGAATAAGGAAGAGAGTTGATTAATCAAAATCTTATGAGCGAAGTTTAAACATGAAATATGTACATATAATTTTAGATACATACCTCCATTTAGCCAAAGAAGAAGAGGTTTGCTCCTAACTTTGCTAGTAGCTTCAAAGAACCAATAAGACAATGCTCCCCTAACGCTCTCATTAACATTGACATAGCATGCATACCTTCTGAAGCTAACAATAGGCAGCCCTGGCAGTTGAATAACTCAATCAACTTGTTGTTGGGATAACACTTTCATGTCTAGAATAAACCGAGACTCTAGCAAAATTACAATGTAGCTACAAAAGTAGCTAACAAGTATCAACCAACTGACTGAACCTCAAATAATAAGACTGTTGTGATCTTTTATAGACAAAATAAATGAGCATCATATTTAGAAACAAACAAGGATGCATAATATGTTTGTCTTAAAAAGCTAAATTAAATCAATTATTGCAGGTATGCTAATTAAAGTGTAGATAATGAGCAAAGACAAATAGATGCAAGCATTAATAAATTTGTATCTAGATTATCTTGATATTTATACTTTTAGGTGTGGTTATCTATTGATTTATTGGCAAAACATTTTGTTCGCGTAAATATTGATGTAGATATCTCTGTGTCGTTCTTTAATTAAGATTGATTTGGCCATCAAAATAATATTTTATACATGTCAATCACTCAATTGTAACCGTCCTAAATTTATATAGTCAAGTTTACAGCTATAATTTATTCATAAAGGGTAACTAATTTGGAATGGGTTTAAGTTTATAATTCAATTCAAATCTTCTTAAGTATGGGATTAGTTTTAGTAGCAACGTTGATACCAAAATTACCTATTGCAATGTAATATTAATTTCAGATGAAATCTGAAACTAAATTTTAGTTTCTGTTAGAATTCTGAAGACTTTTTAGTTTCAAATTTTAGGACTTAATTTTAGTCTCGAGATTTCTTTTGGATTTACAATAATAACTAAACAGTTAGACTTAAATTGGTGTTTTCAAACTTCAAGACTCAATCCATAAATTGGAAAATCCATTTTAACACATGAATCAACTACCAGTTTAAGTACATTTGACTTCGTGTTGTAATTCTTTTATTTATGGAATCAGGGCCAATATAGTTTGGCTTCTGCCTTCACCCCTCGCAACATCTCAGTATCATTGGCTTCGTAAATAAGAAACATCAACAAATCATTACAATCCTTACATGAACAAGGAAGAGAGTTGATTAATCAAAATCTTATGAGCGAAGTTTAAACATGAAATATATACATATAATTTCAGATACATACCTCCATTTAGCCAAAGAAGAAAAGGTTTGCTCCTAACTTTGCTAGTAGCTTCAAAGAACCAATAAGACAATGCTCCCCTAATGCTCTCGTTAACATTGACATAGCATGCATACCGTCCAAAGCTAACAATAGGCGGCCCTGGCAGTTGAATAACTCATTCAACTTGTTGTTGGGATAAACTTTCATGTCTAGAATAAACCGAGACTCTAGCAAAATTACAACGTAGCTACAAAAGCAGCTTACAAGTATCAACTAACTGACGGAACCTCAAATACGATAATAAATAGCATAATAAATGTTTGAACAGCTGCAGACGAAATAAAATGTTTGAATCCCCTTAAACTTTGTGTAACCGACAAGCTGGAAAATTGAAGTTGCATTTTAACTCTTAAAAACTATTCAAATAGTACAGTTATAAGACCAGCTAACATTATATTAGAGATACTGTAACAATTCATAGCACCCAAAAAATTTCATATAAGTTTCTTCAAAATTTACATCTGTAAACATCAAATGCATCACATAATCTAAACAAATCTCTATCAAGTAAGTAGAATGCATGCTTCTGAGGTCTGTCGACGCAATGTTTTGACTATTCCTTCTCCCCAAATTCAAGAATAGTGCATGTTACTCGCAATTTTTGTTCTATACGAAAATTATGTAATTTTCAGTGCCTTAAAATAATTAAAAATCCAACTGTAACAGAAAGATCTAAACTCAAACAAACATTTAAAAAAAAAACCTGACCTCCTTAAATAGCAATCTGAATCTCAGCAAAATTCACAGTTCACAGAAACATTATAAAAGAAAAGAGATACATATACTTACGTAACAACGACTCAGGATGACAAGGTTTCTGTAGAATTCAACATAGATTTCTGTAGAATTCAACATAGATGACGAAGTTGTGATGCAGATCCAATTTTATAACCGCACAAACAGTGCTTGCTCTACTTATTATGTTGGAGGATTAGGGTCGTTTTAGCCTATTCGTGAGGGGTAAAATGAAATTTAGGATTAGGATTTGTTTGAAAAATCATAAACGAAGGAAAAATAATAGGCATCAGATTTTGAAGGGGGGAACATGCATTTGAGAAGAGATATGGTAAGGGTCGTTTTACCTTAGGAGGTAAAAGGAAATTTAGGTTTAGGATTTGGTAAACGAAGGAGAAAAAACAGGCATCGGATTTTGAAGGGAGAAACATGGATTTGAGAAAAGATACGAAGAAGAAATAGGGAGAAACACTGATTTGAGAAGAAAATGCGGAGGAAATATTGGATGGGCGAAAACGAGAAGAAAACGAAATTGAAGGAAAACGCGGAAAGGAAAGTGTTTTAAGCGAAAATTATGCCAAAATTCATTGGGTCAGACAATTTTTTTTAGGGCTGTTATAGTAATGGTAAATTTACCATTACCGTACCATTACCAGTCGATCGGTAACCATTTTTTATTGCAATCGGTATACCAGTCAAAACGGTATGGTAACGGTAAATTTACCAGTTTTAACGGTAAATCATCGGTAACTTTTCTTCAATACCAGCGGTAACGGTAATTTTACCAGTTAATTTGAAATATATGTGTATTCATATGATATGCTTTATTACATGCATTAGAACCAAATTATTAATTATATTTAATTCAATAATCAGATGAAATAATTCAAAGATCACTTACTTTCGTTCTCATTTATATTTTTTTATAAACTAACACAGCATATAGTATAATAAAGATGCACTATATACAAAAAACATGTCAAGATATAAACTTTGATGCACAAACGGTAATTTACCATTACCAGTGTAACGGTTACCAGATTATCGGTATACCAGTCTTCGGTATACCAGTCAATCGGTAATGGTAACGGTAAGCGATTCTAACTTACCAGTAAAAATGGTATGGTAACGGTATTTGACAAATGGTAACGGTAACCATTACCATAACAGCCCTAATTTTTTTTTTTGGTTCACATTAGACAAACCTCCCTAACAGCCGATTTGATTAAGTAACTTGTAACTATAAAATATAAGAAATAAAGGACAGATTTTGGGATCACCTCTTCTTGCACAGATGATGTTACTAACAAGCAACAATGAGACGATTACACCTCTTAGCTTAGAATCTAAGCTAAAAAAAACTTAAGATAAGCAAGTCCAACGGCACTACTCCGAATAACTCCAATGCTAGGAGTAATATCATGGAATAATGTCATTTCTTGTGTGGAATATGAGATGGCTTGGTTCTCTCATGAGAAAGCAAGGTTTCCTGCATCATCATGCTAACTACACCTTTTTTTTGGGTTTACCAGAATACAGTGATTGCAAATATCTTACGATCTCCTTTCGAATTTAATAACCCTCTTCGGTTAAAGTGTATAAGCATGTCCAGATTCCAACATGACGCAACTACTGAATGATCTTATGCTACTGTAAATTTTTATTCGATCATTTTTTATTAAAGTTTGTTGGTCAATATGTCAAATTTAATAATTCTTACAACTAAGATACAAGTAATTGTTTATTTGCTCATACACATAGAGACGATTTGTATCAGCATAACACTCATGAAAGGTGATATAACATTTATTTGTTGGAGTACACCAGCCCCGAAAGAAGTCGGTCTTTCTTTGAAAGAATGGTCGAAATCCAATAATTTCTCTTTTGACATGAAATCCTATGTTCCATTCGACTTTGTAATCTTCCTCTTCATTGACATGGCGGTTCCACCAACAATAAAGTTTATCCACTACCAAAAACAAAAGGAGAGATCATCATTCTTGCGTCTTTATCTTTTTAATAAATTCAATATAAGAACGATAGAGTGATAATTCAAATCTACCTTGGTAAGGAGCCACAAAACTCAAGAAAGCAAGAAATAATAAAATTATGAAAGAGGACTTCATTTTTCTTCTGAAAATTTTTATATGATATTAGATGTGTGTTTTTATCTCAAGCTTGTATTACAAAGATATTTAAAAGAGGAAAATAATAAGTGAATGCTTATCTATTGATTAAATTAATTTACTCTTTATCAACTTGAAGTATTGTATATGACTTGAACATGTTTATAGTTACATGACAATGTAAAACTATTTGCATTTGATTATGTGAAAATTAGGCTGAAGTGCATTTTATTTCAGGGTAATAAGTTTTAAAAACAACACTTCTGAATAATTAGTTATAAGGATAATTTACAAGAAAAAGATAAATGCATTTATCTTTTTAAGTTGTACAGGAAAATGATAAATTCTTTTATCATTATTTATATATAACTAGAAACAAATGAGGATTTTCTTTTAAAGGGCAAACTTTGGAAATTCTTTAGTGAAAAGTATGGAAAATTTCAAAATTAGGGAGGAGGACACGTTTACACTAAAGGTGGAATTCAGGGGGCCCACTAATTTTTCGTCATGTACACTAAAATTTGGCCTTCTAACTAAATTCTAAACTTTCTATACTTTTCACCAATTTTTTTGTTAAGTTTGTCCTTCTCCCTATTTTCCACAAATGATAAATCATTTTATCATTTTTCTATAAAATGTGCTTAAAACTAATTTTCCAAAATGTTGTCCTTAAAAGTTATTACCTTGAACAAATAAGCCCTTAAGTGAAAATCCTCATACCAATTTTTTAATTCTAGCAGTTTACGTTATAATCCTCAACATTAACTAGAGCAAATCTTCTATGTTCTGATTTGTTGGATATAAAACCATAAAAAGATCTTGTGCTGTAACTTCTATAAACTAGTCACATACCAAAACGAAATGTTAACATATTTAAAATTATAAGGAGTGAGGAATTTTTCATTGAGAACAAATAGTGCAAAGTACGTGCATAAACATATAATTTATAAATCTTTTCCTTTTTATTTATGCACGAGTGGAAACCCGCGCGATGCACGGAAGCATAAACTTTGAAGTGTTGTAGTTTGCATTTATGAATAAGGTATGAGAACGTGTTGTATGGTAGTGAGAAATATAATGTAAATGATACATGTATTTGTTAGGATTCAACCGTAGACATTAAATTTTCCAGTAAGTAAATGATTAATGTATAGTTAGTGGCTACAATTTGGACATGGTGTAAACTGTGTCAAATTTCATGTATCTCTATTCAATTGATGAAAAGATGTATATATGAAATGATGAATTAAACAACCATGTATGTGTTAATTTGCATTGATTGAACACAGTGAGCATAGAAATATGAGTACGGAATTGAAAAAAGCATATGCATAGAAATAAAAGGTTATGTCATACGAAATTAACTACACCATAACAAAGTGAACAATAGTTACCAACCAAAATGATTGAAACAAAAGAGCAGTAAGTAGTAAAAAAAAAATAGCATTCTTAAGATGGAGATAAAAAACCGTAGTAGTTAAAAAGTCAGCATAGTTCAAGATGGTGTATGGTGGCACCATAACATGCAACGTGCAACAGTATAAATATCAGTGTGCATTAAATACGTCTATTTTCAAATCAAGCAGTAAATATCCTCTTATAAGAAAATACCAACGTTACTATATAAGCAAGAGTATGAATATCGGTGCGCATTAAATATGTCTTATATAAATCTTTCTGAACAACGAAAGATATGTTGGAACTATGATTGAAAAAATAACAGTTCATAACAATTATTCTAAGACTAAAGTGAAAAAGTTAATCTTATAAACCATGCAATAATCATATATAACGCCTAATTAATAATGTTGACAAAATAAAATCAGCTTCAACAAAATTAGATTTATTGGCAAATATAAATAACAGGTCAATTGAAACCGTTCTCATATAAACTTCCCATTAGAGGAGAAGTAAACGTATTTGAATGTGCATACATAAATAGAACAATATATGATAACAGATGAATAGCTAGCTTCACATTAAAGAAGAAACACACATAGGTTATTGTTCCATATATCTTCCAGTTGGGAGCTCAAGTATTCGTGTCTTACTATGCCATCTTGCCTTTGCAATCTCTCGCTTTGTATGGTCCAGAGAAGCTGCCAAAAAACTTTTAAACCATAATTTTGCGCTGTCTTTTACAGGCCTATACATAAGCACTGAATTAAGTGACTTATCTCTTTCATATCATACATGTCAAACAATAAACAAAACCTTCAAATACATTAGGAAAAAGTCTCCAATCAGGTGTGAAGTATAAGTTCTTTGGCAAATTAGACCAACAAAAAGCTAGTTTTGTTGTTGTTGAAGGCTTGATGGATATAAAGACTTTAAGCTTCATATAAAAATACAAAAATAAAATTCAGTGCAAGATCAAAAAACATCAAAAGGATTGTCAACTTTGCATTTGTGATATAATATTATCTTTACTGCTAACGCTTTTAGGTTAAAAAATAGTCTGGTCACCATTGCAAAAAGCAAGCATAACAGTAATGGAAGCAACAACTTTAACTTTAGTCCCCACATGTGCTGCGTCAATATGATACTGTGGATGAAGGTCCACAACAAAACATGAGCTAAATTTACATTTTTCAGTTTCAATATCCACCCATGTACAATATAGTGTATTGGCATTAATATGATATGTATTTCAGCACACACAGCAGGTGGTGGAACTGCAAACTAACGTTTGAAAGAGGTCAAGTGGGTGAAGGTTTGCTGTAGAAATACATATTTGAATGCATGACATATTCTTTATCTTGTTTTATGTGTATATATGAAGAAAGTAAATATGGAAAGTATTTACGGTGAAAAAGGGAACGTTATACTGGAAAATAACTTGCTTACCATTTTTTGTAAATATGACAATTACCATAAAGATAAAAAAAGGGCATTCTGATGAAAACAGTGTTCACATTTATGCACCTACCACTTTAACAACACAAAGTATACAAAAGAAAAATCATTGATAATTAGTTTTTATTTCTTTGATTAACATAATACATGATATAGAAAAAAAGTAAACTTCAACAAAAAAAAAAGGCCACAATAATTTTCAGATGAACTTATAGTTTTAGTAGTAAATAAATCTTTGGTGCAAAACAAAAAAATATAACAGCTTAAATTTGTAGGATGTTCCAAACAGTCCTATTTGTATGAGTTTTCGATGACAATTAATCAATACAGTCATTTAAACTGACATATATTACATAATGTAGGAATGAAAACTACAATCGAGCATAGTTTATGAATACTATGGCCAACAAACAACAATAGGTTACTAATAAATCAACTATAATTGGCATAGATTTTCCTTCATGAGGATCGTAAAATTTATTATGGACATAAATCTACTGGCGTCAAAATTCTAATTTGTCTTGTTAACATCATGTTAAGTTCTATTCAATTAAATTCAAAAGTGGCCAGTCCAAAAACAGGTACAATCTGTAGTAGACATGATAATTGATTTTACTACATTTTGATATGAAGAGAATTCTACTAATGAATGTTGCCTGAAGTGTAAAAAATTTTTTTGAGCAAAAGATGTGTGATCTTCCAGAAGGAAGAGAGCACACATATATGTAATAAAAATAAGGTGATACAAATATCCAAATACAGACCCAAGACAGGAGTCACAAATAGGAATGTAAGGGATAATAGATAGATGAGTTCCGACAAGGCCACCACCCATCATACTTCATTATCGAATTCCGGCAAGGCCACCACCCAATAAAGAAGTATATCTATTCCCATACATATAACAATCTAAGTGCAAAACAAATGGTGTAACAAATCACCAAAAAAATACAGACTCTCCTACTCCTCATACACCAAAATGTCCAAAGCAAGCCAAAAATGTTCAATCCAAACAGCAAACCCAAAAGCTCCACGGTTACATCTACAACCTGTAATCTGAAAAACTGAAACAAAATTATCAGTAACTTACACATATATATGAATATATGCCTATATATATATATATGAATATGAATATATATATCCATATATATATATATTGATATATATGTTTATATATGAAAATTATATATATACATATATTGTGTGATTATATATATAGGCATATATCCATATATACATGTATAAAACGAAGGACATAAGAAACAAACAAACAAGCAAGAGGAAAGTGCCAAACAAAGTAAAAAGAAATCAGCAACCCAGACGAGGTCTGTTGCATCTAAAATAACTATTAATACGAATGAATAAACTCAGGTTAAATCTAACTTATTACGTATTAAGTTCTATTCAGTAAAATTCAAAAGTGATCAGTCCTAAAATCAGGTACAATCCGCAGTGGACATGATAATTGATTTTATTGCATTTTGATTTGAAGAGAATTTTACTAATCAATGGATAGTAACTGAAATAAGTAGGAATAAAATTATTGATTGAATCTGAAACACTTGTTGAAAAAATGGAGAACAACACAAATGAGAATCAATTAAAGGACTAATTTGATATTTATTACGTTTGTTTACCCAAAAACATTTTGTTAGCAGTTTTAGAAGTTGCCAAAATGAGCGCAAAATTCAACCAAAGTGCAAAGTTATTGAAGGAAATTATTTAATTTAATTTTCATAATCGAGGCTAGTATAATTACATGTTGTAATTAGCATTATATGACATCTAAAGCTTTAATATAAGTAATTATTATTAAACGAAAAATATGTAAAAACTAATAAACACAATTTGATTTCTATATAGAGAAATTAACCTTTCCATTAAGCAATATAATATTTGAAGAGCTAATTATTTAACTTATGAGAAGAAGGAAGATGAAGTACGTAGAGAGGCATAAAGATGAAGCAGCTCTAAATCCATTTCCTCTCGCTGTAGTAATTAGCGTGTTGAAAATTTAAAAGGTGTGTTACACGAAACAAATTTACATAACATGTATACATAATCATTCTATTTGATTATATGTCAATTTAAAGGTGAGTATATGACAAATCGATAAAACAATTAACCGGTGGTTTGGAGTAATTTTTTAATTTGAAGCAAGCAGTGAATAGAATAATTAAATCAAGCTATGACACAGTAAATGAGTTACCTTTCATATAAGTGTGCATGTTTTTCCTATTTGACAATTAGTCTGCAATTATTTAATTTACAGTAATAACTTCACACAGTTTATATTAAATAAAAGATGAAATACATTTTAGGTTAGGAAAAGTAGAAAGACAATGGAGAGAAATGCAATTCCAGCATCTTCGTCATATCAAATAGGAAAAAAATAGTTCATCCTTCTTTATATGCTTAATGCTCCTTTATTCATGTGCCTCTGCCAATAATACATATTTAAATATTCCATTTTTATATAGTTCGTTTGTTATTATGCATTTCAAAAGTGGGTAAATATTCTTAATACAATATAAATTTAATATTAATGTGTTAATAAATGAAAAATGCTTTGTAAAATTGACTACTGGCATAGCAAATATAGTTAACAGCAAGAATTACATCAATCAATATTAGGCAAATGCGGATGAGGTGGCAATCAAAATATCAGGGGATGTGTTTAAATTAGGACGGTGGATTTGTTTTTGCGGGATCAAATCTGAACCACTCTTTGTCTTGTTGTTTGTCCAAGGGGGGAATTTTATTATATAGATGTTTCTTATAATTTAAAACACCATTATTTTGCAAAAAAAAGTAAAGATAAGCGAATTTATAGAAATTAAATAGATATCCATACGCAAATCAAATCATAGATAGATCTAAGTTAAAATGGGAAATTTCCGTAAATCCTATTTTTTACACCTATTTTGCGGATCTGGAACAAAACAACAAACAGTCAAATTTGATATCTTCAGGAACTGATTTCCCCAGATGTAGATGTAAACAATAACTAGTATTACCGTACAACGGTGGGAAAACCGACCGTTCCATTATGTAAATGTTTTAAAACAATTTTTTTCTTAAAATAATATTTATTGAAAATTTAATTTCTTGAAACTCTTTCACATCTTTTGTCTTTAACTTTAACTTACGAAGAAAAGCTAATGTCCATATATGCTAGAGTATTAGAAGGGTTCAAAATGTGGGACGAAGAACATGGAGACTAATTAGTAAATTATACTATACAAGAATAATACTTGAAATTTAGGGTCATTCACCGAGAAATATGAGTACATTATCAACATAATACAATTTTTTAGGAGTACTGTTTGAAAATTTAATTAGTAGATTCAAAAACGTGCATGATCCGGTTTTTTTATGCAATAACAGTACTGGAGGTTGGACATAAATGGATGGGCTTAAAAATAAACCCAACTCATTCAAATGAAAAGAATCCAACTCATGAATCTCATTTGTTAAGTTGATAAATATTCAACTTAATACATAATTTAATGGGCAAAACCAATCCAACACATTTAACCATTTTAGTTGAAACTGTAGCACGCGTAATATGAAAAAATCATTCAACTACGACATACAAAATAAATAAAAAATACACAATAGCAATATTTCAATTACATCAATTGCACATATACAAAACTGAAATATCATTCAAAGCTACAATATTTACGCCACTTAGTCAACAATAAGATAATTAAATTCCAAAAACCCGACATTTTCAACATTTGGCACTGTAATAATCAAAATATCATTCAAAAAACTGTATATAACAGCTTCCGTTAAAAGTGAGTAATGCTGTCAAATATCATTTGCAAAAGTCAATATGTTATCACAATATCATATGTGCTTGGATGGACTAATCTTTCAAAAATATTCAAATTTGAGCACTGCATATTACAATAAACAAGTGCAAGAGATAATCTAATAATTGAGAAATAAGGGAAGAAAGAATAGCATATGTAGAAAAAATAATCAATAATCATAGCATAGATAACAGTATTATATGAAAAACGAAAAGGTTAAATATAGAAAATCACCTATTTTGATTAGGATGGGTAAGGTCGGCTAACCAACCCATTCGGTTAAAATTTTCGGTTAACCACTTGGTTCGATCGGATCGGTTAACTACTGGACAGTTAATCGACAGTGAACAGTACCGACCAACCCGCTTATAATTACCCGCAGTTAACCGCTAAATTTAAATGGTTAACTACCTAATTTAATCGGTTAACCATTGACTAGTTAACCGATTAAATTAAGTGGTTAACCATTTAAATCAAATGGTTAACCGTTGGAAAGTTGGTTTCAGTATGCTGATATAAGCATACGTACAGATATAAACAATCAACATTCTATGGCAGCACGATAATATAATATAATGTTACAAACATATAAAGTACATGGTCACATAGCAGATCCACTTCAGATACGACTATAAGACAGACTCCCCACTCCAAAATACATCTAGATCATCCATCTCCAAATACATGCACTGTTTGTCCATCACTCCACACTCCAAACAAAACAATACAACATAAAATAAAGCTACAGAAGAGTTACAAACTTCAATGCTAACACTTATAACAGCTAATAGTCTAATAATGACAAATTGCATGGAAAATCAAACTGAGATTTCTGGAAGCCTGGAAGTGGCAACAGACTTGATGAAAGAAGTCTCCATTTCGAGCAGCATGTCCGAAGAATCCGAGCTTTAATGCTAATTTGCTAAAAACTGAAGTAAAAAATAAATAAATATGCCTGAACAGGCTGAACTTATTGCAATAAATAGACTAATGGTTATAATAGTTAATAAGTGCAAATGCTGAATGGATATATTATAATAGTTAATAGGTGTAAATGCTGCACATATGGCATCATACTATATTTTTGTATGAAATCAAAATAAAAGGACATTGCCTAAAGCTGAGCTTTCGTATAAGAACAGTTCACAAAAGATACTACCAAAGACATAAAACCAATCTATACAGCAATTTTAGTTTTTTGTACCAAAGAGTCAATGTCAACGTGCACGTATGGCATCAATGCTGCACATGTGGCATCATACAATTACATTTCAGCATTAAAACCAATCTATCGAAAACATAAATGCTACACGTGAGGTATCATACGATTGCATTTCAGCATTGAATCTGTACTGAACTGTACATATAACAATGTCAATGTGGCATGTGTTGAACTGAAAAATGACCGAACTGAATAATGAAAAACCAATGTTCTAGAAAAGCACAGAGCACATACAGTTTATATGTTCACATGCACAACACAGTAGTATCTGTACACAACGGTGATAAATTACAAAGTTAGGAAGTTATTTACCTAAATTACAAAGTTAGGAAGTTATTTACCTTACTGCAAGCCTATGGAATGGATGGTGTCGACTGGTTTGGTATTGGCCATTTTAGAAAAGAAAAAAATCCGAACCCCTTACAGTTATCGATACATCAAACAGGAAAAAAACTGAAAGTTAATAATACCTGTATCGAATAATAAAAAAGCAACAGAAAAGGATCGATACCTAGTATTGATTAAAAAAACATATCGATCGAAAGTCGATTTTAAATTTTTGAGTTGAAAAAGATCGAGTATCAATTATCGAACAGAAAAAACTTCGAACTCAAGCTTCGATTGGAAGTAGATCGATACGCTGAACTTGCAGTGTCGTCTTTCCACTGCCATCTTGCAAAGAGCTAATTTATGATCATCCAAAAACTGAGGAAATTGATTTGTAGTAAAAAGAAGAGATGAAAATTTTAGATGAATAGCTAGTTGAGAAATAACCAAATACACAGCAATTATTATAGTAGGAAAGACACATGGAGATGGGGGAATAAGTAGCTGAAAAGAACAATTTATTGCTAAGACCTGATTTATTGATAGAAAAGATGTCTAATTCACTAATCTGTCACCGTTCTTCTTTTTTGTCATATTCAAGCCTATATAAATTCACCTGCATTGATTATTATATCTAGTATACCTAATGTCATAACTTTCAAGAAGGTAAGACATAATGTAGTTTAGCTTTAAACAATGGAATTAAAATAATACGTATATCTGGTATGATGTGTTGTGATGCGTTACGCATCCAAATATTATGTATACCCATTAATTTAGTCTTGCACTATGACCTGATATCCTGTATAGTGCAACTAATTAGTTTCATCCGATATTTATGTCTCCATAAATGCCTATATTATCTAGTATATCATACATATGCAAAGAAGAATCAAAGTTGGAATAATTTGAAAACTAAAAGATCTACGGCCAAAGTATATAATTTTAAATGAATATTCTTAAATGTAGATATCTTGGGGAGAAACATTCTTATGATGTGCAAAAAGTATTATTCATTTAAACTTGTGACAGGTCTTAGTATTTTTTTTTTAAATGATCACATTTATATAAACTATGTGTACTATTTTAAACAAATTTATTTATTTTTAACAGGTTTGAAAACACATATATTGCAAAGATATTGCTATATGATAAAAGAAAATAGAGTTATGACTTTGGATAAATAGTTTAAGCATTCACATATACCAATTTTTATATATTTTGCTATTTTTTACTGTATTTCAATGGCAAACTGCACATAGTAATAAATACTCGAACTGAATGTTAAACTTGGTACTGCCATAGTGACTTCAAAATTCATATCCCACATGTTTAATCTTTTTTTCAACAGCTTTGAGCTTATGAAAAATCCAAAGAAAAGCTTGTTGAAATTTTAATAATAAAATGATGAAATCTAATCTTGTATTTCATAACAATGCGTATTTCCAATGACTTAAAAGGTCCAATTAAGCATCTAATCATAAGTTTACTAAATTGATATAAGAAAGGGGTCAATAATTTTTAATTTAAAAACAATATAAAGTAGAATAGTAAAGTAAAAAAGCATGTTGTAGCTTAATGATCTAAATGCTGGTGAAACTTATTAGCTAATTGCATCTTGAATTGATAAATAAAGGTGGAATGTTATTTTTTGAGTAGGAATATTCTGAGTACGAGTAGAAATTCAGACTCTTCCCCAAATTAAAAAAAAGGATTTTAATAAATTTTGAAAGTAATATAAATTTATGGGATAAACGACCACTATTTCATTAAACTTAAAACTTAATGGTTCCAATTTTCAAAGACTATATTGTGTTTCACTAAGTGAGTTCCAATTTTATCCTAAGCAATAAAGGGTCAGGGTAAATTGTTAACTAATTAGTGTTTCAATTAATTTTGAGGCTAGTATTTTGCATATAGGAAGACTAACATACTTAAAATGTTGTTGTATTTGTTGGGTAGACCTAAAGGAGTCCATGAATCATTTTTATTTTATTTCAGTAATTGCTGAGTGTGAACTATGTTTTAATTCTTAATAACATTATCAGCACACCTACTTTCAACTGCAACTCATGATTAAGATTTAGTGGTATATTAACATATTCTTAGCATCATTATTGTAAATCGGCACATCTCTTTTACAGTGTCGATGCTTCAACTAATGATTTAGCTGACAAACTAAGTGAAGAAAAAACAAGTGACATTATACGTAAAAATACGTAAAGTAATATATATAAAAATAAGTAGTTAAAACTATGCTAACTTTGTTTTTTATGACTATTCAATTCTAAGAAATTCGTTGGCGTTTTTGTGTGTCATCCGCGAAGAAACACATAAAAATCATCTAGTGGGAAATCAATAATATCATTTGGTTAAAATCATTATTATTTCTCTTTTGTAAAGATCAACCTAGTAGAATTAAAATAATTTGGTTAAAAGTCTTAGATTGAAATCTGTCTAATAAATAGTAAATTTTCCAATGATACATAAATACATACACGTGTGTATGTGCTACCTGTAGACTCATTGGATGGAAATGCTTCCGTAAAATTGGTTGATCCATTATTATTGGTATTTTTCTTCCATGAATATTGACTGATAGTTGCATGTTTTAGTATAAAAAAGGTTTTGTTGTTGAAAGAGTAACACTTGTAATAGAAATTTAATCTGAATAGATAGATAAAATGTGTTGGAGGTAACCTGTTTTATTATTGTATAGTGACATTTATCATCCACGTATTGTCATTGCAGTGTTGTCATGAAATATTCATTTGTTATACGACGTCCAATATGAAAGTTATATGGCATTTATATTTCTGAGAACATTGTTTTGACATGCATACCTTTTGAGATCATGATCAAACAACATAGAATCATTACCACTGGTTCAGTATAGTTGAAGTACTAAATGTCCTATCATAGGAACCTTCACAGACACCATACAACATGGAATCCAAACATAAAAATAAGCACATAGGAACGGTTCAAACTATGAATGAATAGTTGATGAAAAGAGTTTGATGCAATGAAATGTACCAAGTTGCACCCATGTCGACAGTGAAACCAACCTTTTTGTTCATGCTTGATCACAAACTTCGTCTCTTGATTTTGACACTGTCATCTAATATCAAAGAATTGGGCCACATTCAGAATTATATAATAATTCCGGAAATTAATCGGGCATTTGATATTCAAATATGGATACCTTGAAAGAGGCATTTTGAACAGCATAAACAGCAGCAAGGCCTGCAAAACCACTACAAACAACAACAACAACCTTCCTCTCTGTTGGTGAACAATAATAACCTATAATAAACAAATATTGAATTATATACATCTACTCTAGACAGATACAACTGCAAAATACACGAATAGAAAAACGAGGAACATTAAGATTCACAAACAATATATTACTATGTCTTGTCATGTGGCGCTATCTTGAATAGTTTATAAAGCATCACAACAATCAATAAAGACACCAGATAAATCAGAAATTCACCTGTTTTGCATAAGTTCTTAAGCTCAATCTATTTACTTCTTTTTATGTGGTTATAAAATTGCAAGCATTTGCCACTCAAAATTATCGCAAGTATGTTGTCTACTAGTAATTCATTCATTGAACCCTAAAAAACACCAAGATTTATACCATTATTTGGAAGTTTGAAAATTTATTTTAATCAACATTTAAACTTAATCAGCTAGATAATAATGGAAGCTAATTAACCCACTGAAATAACATAATAAAAAAGCTAGCAAGAGCAGAACAATGGAAGTGTAGGGTCAAAAACCATACAAAATAAAGCAAATTGATCCGAATTAACCAACAATTGCTTTTATATATGAAATTAACCAAAACCTAAAGGAAATCAATGTCTGCTATCATTATCGGAAATGTTTTACATATAAAATTAGAAAACAATTAGTCTATACAATGGATCTCACCTCGGATATATGGAGTCGGGAAACAATTGTCCTAATTCCCGGAGTCTAGAAAAAGCAGGTTACAAACCAACTTGCGGAAGAGTTGTGAGCAGCGGCTAATGCTATAGATTGAGGTGGCTAGTGATCTAGAGTTGCAATAACGATTAATGCTCTGGGGTTGTGGTGATGGTTCTTTTCTATGGTGGCTCTTTGCAGTGATTAATTGCACCAGAACAACTGTTCGAATCTCCTACGTATGCATTCTCAAAAGAGGTAGCCAAACTAGTGAGAGATACCTTCATTGCGAATATGTTTAGGATTGCGTTATTAGCTTGCTAGAATAGGTTGCTTGAGTTGTGGATTAGCTTTTCTGACCAGATCATCAGAAATAGCGAAACTATTGGCCTGGCCTTTCCTAAAACCATGTTAGTAGGATTTCGATAACCATTCTGCATCCCCTCCGAATAGTTCTCAGCTATGGCGGACATCTTTCTGTCAAGCCATGGACGGACTTTGATACTACAACCGCACTAAGTGAATCTATCCGTCCACAATGACAATTTTTAGTAATGATAGTAGCAACCATATTCATAAAAATATTCACTTAATCGGTTCAATCTTCAGTTGTGATGTTCACAAGGCAAAAGCATTTTAATAAAGGAAAACATCAAAGGAGTTAAGGAAGAAGAAACAACGGAGTAAAATCGAAAATAAGGCTGTGTTTTGGAGGCAGTAGGAAAAAGGAACAATTATTTGTGGAAAAGGAGAGAAACGAGTGTAAGATCAAAATGTCCACTGAAGGATAAGCTTACAAACACACCCATTATATATATATATATTATGAAAACATTACTCTTATAATTATACATCACTACTTAGAACTAAACTGCCATATTGAATACAAGATCCAAACTCAAAATCAATGGATTGTGGAATGTTAAAAGTATTCGTGATGTAAAAAGAAAACAACATGTACATGGTAAGAACTAACCTGAATAAAAGGATTATATATTTGTTGAAGAGTCTATAATCAGTATTCAATACAGAAACTAACACAATTTTCATATCAAGAAAAAGATTGAAATTTGACTAAACGATCTTGCATCATGGATAATACTAAACATTTCAAATAGAGGTTTATATTATAGTATATGTAGTTATAGATGAAAAAAAAAAAGAACACAACTGGAATGCAGGAAACATTTGTGAAGAAAAATACGCTAAATACTCGCACAATCAAATATAAAAAAAATCAATTTACATGGCAGAAGTTAGCTATTATAGTATATGTAGTTATAGATGAAAAAGAAAAGAAAAAAAAAAGAACACAAATGGAATGCAGGAAACATTTGTGAAGAAAAGATACGCTAAATACTCGCACAATCAAAATCAATTACATGGCAGAAGTTAGCTAGTTTGGATTTCAGCATACGACAAACTGGGATTCCCAATTAATTGGTTTGGTTTTCGATAAGATTATTGAATCCTTTTATACAGGCTACCGTTTCAGATGAGTTCGTAGATGATAACAAGATCTAGGTAGGAGAAGCAGAATCCGAGGAGTTTTCCGAGATTCAGGTGACGGATATTCGCTAGGGTTTCGAGTTTAGCTCAGAGCTCGTGGATGTCGTCGTGGTTGAAGGCGAAGGTGTGAACGATAGAGTTTTTTTAAGCTTTCGCTTGAATCTAATTTGAGACCATGGAGGATGAAAACAAAAATAGAGAATAATGACTCATGTCTGATTTGAAACCGTAAAGGATGGAAAAAAAGGAATTGGTCCGAAAGATTAGCTGAGAAGAAGATGAATATACGCAGAGATATTTCTAGGGTAGAGAGATTAGCGGCGAAAATAGTTGGCACAGACTATTTGGTTTTGGCCCCTTACAGTAGATAAACCTCCCTAACGGTCGGTTTGATCAAATAGTACAAACGAATATGTTGGCAAATTTTAATATTACAAGCGTAAAAGCCAACTATTCCAATTATTCCAATTTAAGCAGAGCCATTTAAACTACACCAGCAAAATGGGTTGATACTATAAACAATATATAAATTTCTCACTCACCTCGAAAAGATTTTCCAAACTTCAGATGGAAATAAGGCTTTAGGTTTCATTTAAATTCCTACAAGATCCATCTAATATAAAAAAGGAGATACACATATTTAAAATTTGCAGATTTAGAAAAAAAAGGAATAGAGAAAAGAAAAAAGGAATAAAAATCTAAAGAAATTTACCTACACGCTAAACTCAATTTTCTTTAAGAAAAGAATTCCTTTCCTCAAATCCACGCAAATATATTGGAATCCATTTATTTTCAGAATTTTGAAGGAGATGGAAGAAAAAAATGACAAAGCTTTGCTGCTACCTTCAAAAAATATAAGAAAAGACTGAAGGTCTAACTCTTTATTTATATTTGAAGAAATACCCTGAATCGTTGAATATAAAACCCTCTATATTCGTCTATTTAAAATAAAGTTTACATACCATAAACACCTAACCATCACAAAATAGGTCAATCAACGGTCGACTGGACCACTTTGGTCGACCGCCTCTTGTAGGGTCGAGATTAATATGTGGTTTATTTATTATATAATTATTTTCTATCCAATTTCCTTTTTCATCTGTAACTTCTTCATATGTGTAGCGTCCCGGGAATTTCGAAACTCGAATCTTGACATTAATACAACCCATGTCCAAAACTCAATTACCGAAAACCCCAGAAAGCTAGAAGAAAGAAGTTAGAGGGTGAGATAAGAAAGAAAGAAATATTAGAATAGAAGAATAAGAAGAAGAACACAACATAGAGTATCACATCGCAGCGGAACAAAATATAATATAGAAATAACTTTTATTAAGAACTTGAAATAATACTTACAACATCCGAGTACATCAATACACCTGGACAGTTATAATGACATGTCCATATATATATAACACACAGTAGAACAATAATGGTATAACATCATATGTCTGAACTCCTTCAGCTTGTCTTTGGACTTCATAACATTCAATAACCTGAACTTGTACAACCCGGTCTAACCCGAGCATTACAAATACCGGGTCAGTCTGGTGAACCAGAGTAAGAAAAACTCGCTATGTTTAAATAGCACCCATATTGATTTTAAGGTTCAAAATCCTTTTGAAAGAAAAGGATAATAGTAAGACCAGCCCACACATAAACACAGATGGTTTTTACCTTACTATAACCCAAACATTTTTGAAATCATATATATATATATATATATATATATATATATATATATCTTCTGATATTATAATAGTGTCTAAATTCAATTAAATAGAATCTAGTAGAACGCTTGTATCTCATGCTCCACATATAGAGTATACAAACAAAGCCGCGGGCATTTATTAGAGATTGGACTCTGACTATGACAAGGTATGGAACCACCTGCCGATAGTGTAGCTCTAGAGGCGAATACACTGGGTTTAACAAGAACATCTTGCAACCCGGCCCACACATGACCGACCACTCATTTCGCTTGAGTGTATCGAATGTATATCACTAACGGTTGGGCTCAAACCACCGTTTCCTGAAAGGGACAGCATCGATGGATTAAAGAAGCAAAAGGAATTCCTCTAGATAGGTGATTATACACCCTAATAGGAGCGACCCACATAGCCATGCTGCCTGCCCGATTTTTGTTATTTCCCGGTTGTGAAACTTGAAGTTATAACGTATCTTTTGAAACACCTGACCACCATCCACTTTGAATGTCACATCGTCAAATCTGCCAGAAATCACTAATTGATTTCCACAAAAATACTCGGGTTGTTAAGTTAAGAGAATGTGTCTTCTCTGCCGCCACAGAAATACGTTTGAGGAAATCAACGTACGTGATTCCTTTGGAAATACTCTATTAGATATCCGTTCATACAAGTTGTCCTATGACTGGGCAAACTGAAGGCACTCTCCTACCACATTCTAGGAATCACCCTATAGATCAGTAGCGAGAAGCCCTTGCAAATCCATAGATTTCAATCATGACAGAATCATTATCAAATGTGTATATATATATATATATCTAGGGATCAGCTAGAGAAACTCAATAATAGTTCCCCCGCTTATGAAGATTTACGGTCTTCAATTGCTCCATCTCGATCAACTTTAGATATCTTCTTCGTTTATGTAGTTGCTGATTCGGAATGGTTTTCGAATATAAATTCGATCCCGGTCCTTTCGTACCACAACGCTTGGGTATGATTTTGATAGTCGGTTATTTAACTAGCAAAATAACAATCAGTAAAACAAATCCATTGGTTCAGTATACAGCCTCACTTGACCATTAAAATAGTATATCAGTTGTAATATCAAAATAATGTATCAGCTTTAATATATCAGTCTTCTCAAATCATTTATTTATATACTTAGAAAAATATTTTAAAATCCTATCCAATGCTTCTTGTTAACTATCCTTTCAAAACATTTGTTACAACAATATTTATTATCTATAATTGGAAATATGATTCAACTTACCCTTTTAAACAATTATTACAATATCTCATTTGTTTCGTTATTTGAACGCCATAATCGCCACTTCCCTTTTTAGATAAACCCATTCCAAATCCCATCTTCTTACTTTTTTAAAGTATCGTTATATTTCCGCAAATCTACTTTTATTTAACTTACTATAGAAATATCACTTCAAATTCTCAAGCCTCCTTTATTCCTTTTTTTCTCTGAATCCCATTATATATATATTTACAAATTCTTCCAATAACATTACCCTATCATTTTCCATAATAAATCACTTTTAACACCTCCACCGCTACAACTAATACCATCCACCGACAATCCTGCAGTTGTTCAAGTTGGAGTATTGTAATTACCTATAAGACCTTGATCAACAACATTCTTTTCTTAAGATAGATGCCAGTTGCAATACCAAAAACCGATATTTATTCCCAATATCAAACAAATCTCATTTTAGTGCTACCTTGATGAAATATCATCTGTTATTTAAAATCACAGATCTACATTACATCTTTATAACTCCACTCATTTAACTATTTTAATTCAATCTTGAGTTTTCATTTGATTTCCATTTCATATCTCCATCAGTTTTTAACCGTAAATCAGTAAGAAAATAATCCCCTAAATACCAACCCCAAAGGCCGAAACCAACATCAGATCAATATTCAGAAAACCATTTATCTCAACCGATCTCCAATTAAATTATTATTCTTTAATTTCATATCCTTGCTTTTATTTCCATTTCAAAGAAAAACCATTTCTAATAACTCTTTACAATAATATTTATTAAACCCGGATTTATAACTTCGTCAAAATCTTGGATTTTCAAAAATCCAGTTAAATAGAATCTCAAATAAGAATTCGCTTTATATCGCAATTTAAACTTAACCTACATTATCATTAGTATGATTTTCTTTAAAATATAACTTTATTATAAATAAGCCTTCTTGTTTCATATACCTAAATTAATACCTTCAATTATTATTAAATAAACATCAACATTTACGAAAATGTTTTACTTAACTATTAAATAAATAAATAAATTTAATAAACCCATTTTAATTACTACAGTTGACTTAGTCAACTCTAAGCATGATTAATTCGTTAAGCAGATCTTCATTCATCTTCCCATTTAAATTAATTTAAATGACCCCATTTGATTATTGTAATAATCAATCAGTATAATCACATTTTAATTGTTTTCTTAAAAATAATTAACCTCGGTTATTAAACATCAAATTAATGTCCGCTCACTTGCTTACCAGTTTGGTAAATATAAGAATCATTTTTATAAGATCATTTGTTAATTGATATGAGGCACGTGCTTCACACACGGATAGATTTTGGTACCAAAAATGGTAATTGGTAATTAATGTAATCAACGAATATAAGGTTGGTTTATTTCCTTTTTAAAAATCTATATAAATTTCAGTTATAAATAAATTTCATAACTTCATTTCTATTGATTTACCTAATGGTAAATCAATCTTTATAAAATAGTGTATATTTGGCCATCTACTATAAATTTCTCAACCAATATCACCTATTGGTTTATAACAAACAAACATTGAATTCATATTCAACAATCACTAATCAAATCAATAATCCAATCATACTAGTTAAACAGTTCATGTAACGATCATATGCAAATAAATAATTATTCAACTGATAGCGGTCAACCAATTGTAATAAATTCAAGCATCCAATTTAATTTAAATAGTTCTATATTATTATAAACGTAACCAACAAGGTAAGTTACCTCTATTGGAATTAATCATTAAAATAACGATTTCATTTCATTTAAATTAAACAACGTTTAATTTAAATAATCGACATAACAATATTTATCAACATCCAAATAATCAAATCAACCAATAATTAGTAAACATGACAAACAAATAATAAACCCGACCTATAATAATTATAAGTGGGGTAACTGATTGAGTTTAACTCACCTTGATTAAATTCGTCAAATAACCACTTTTTTTAATTAAACTAAACTAGCGTTTAATTTAATTAAAAATCCCATTGCTCTCGGTTGTAGCGACCCATGATTTCAACACTTGAATCCAGATACTAATACATCTCGTATCCAGAATTCTAGTATCGAAAACCCAGAAAGCTAATAGAAAGAAGTTAGAGGGTGAGAGAAGAAAGAAATAAATATTAGAATAGAGGAATAAGAAGATCAGAGTCTCACAGCAGAATAGACAAAATATAATAACCAATAATACTTTATAAAAGAACTGTATATTACAAAATCAGAGTATACTTCAGATCAATAATACACACAGCGGAAATAAACTAGTACCAGTAAATATATGGAATACGTCTCGGCTTCAACTCTCGTCTGAAGATCCAAGCGATACCTAAACTGGAAATATACTCGGTCTGACCCGAGCACATTTGATTTAAAACCAAATTCACCCGGATCAGTCTGGAATACTTTCAGTGATAAATTCCTACAGCAAACAACTTGTTTAACTTTGAAAATCCTTTTTGAAACAAATGATAATAGTAAGACCGGTTCATACATAAACACGGACAGTTTTTACCTTACTATGACCCTAAACATTTTGAAAGCAATATCTTCTTCTGATATTATAATAGTGTATAAATACAAATAGATAGAATCTAGCAGAATGCTTGCATCTCACGCTCCACATATATAGTATATAATCAGAACCGCGGCGCTTATTGGAGATTGGATTCTAACTATGAGAAGGTATGGAGCCACATGCCGATAGTGTATCTCTAGAGACGAATACACTGGGTTCAACAAGAACGTCTTGTAACCCAGCCCACAGATGACCGACCACTCATTTCTCTTGAGTGTATTGAATATATTGTCACCTCACGACTGTGCAGCTACCGTTTTCTCGGGAGATACAAAATTGAAAAGAAGTAACAAATGTGAATATTCTCAGATGGTGACAATACACCCTAATGGGTGCGACCCACATAGTCATGCTGCCTGCCCGATTTTTTTCATTTCCCAGTTGTGAGGCTTGAGGTTATAATCGATTTTTTTTGTAGCATCTGGCCACCATTTATATCGTCTGTACTCGTCACCGAGGAACAGGATGAACCGAAGGTACTCTCCTATTGCATCCAATATAGGAATCACCTCATGGATCAGTAGCGAAAAGTCCTTGCAATCCGTAGATTCCAATCACGACAAAATCATTATTAACTCTGGGGATCAGCTAGAGATATTTAACAATAGTTCTTCCGCTCATGAAGATTTACGGTCTTCAATTTCTCCATCTCGATCAGCGTCTTCGACGTATTCGTAATTATTGGTCGGAATGGTTTTCGAATATAAATTCGATCCCGGTCTTTCCATTCCAATAACGTTGGGTCAGATTTTGATAGTTGGTTATTTGACTCTCAAAATAAACAACCATAAAAAAATAAAATAGATCCATTGGTTTATTACACAGCATCACTTAGCCATTTAAAAATAATACCTCAGTTGAAATACCCAAAAATAATATATTGGTTTAAATATGTTAATGTTCTCAAATCCTTTTACTTATATACTTAGAAAATATCTTATCTAATTAAACCTTCAACTAACATTTCAAAACATTTCTATAACATTACTTATCATCTTATCGATTTAACTTATCATTCGTAAAACGATCATTACGACAATCTTCTTTGGCTTCGTTATCTGAACACCAAAATCAACACTATTCTTTTTAGAATAAACCCATTTAAATCTTATTTCCATACTTTGAAAATACCGTTATGCTTTTCCCAATCTCCTTTTTATCCTTTTTATGATGGGGATATCATTCCATACCATCAAGCCCCTTTTTATTTTCTTTTATTCGAAATCTCATCATATATATATATATATTTCCAAATCCTTCAATTACATTATACTGTTATTTTCCAAAATAATTTACTCTAACATCTTCACTATTATGACTAATATCATCTCTTGATATTCCCGAAGTTGTTCAAGTTGGGGTATTTAATTACCTCTCAGACCTTGATCAACAATGTTCTTATCGTAAGATAGATATCGGTTGTAACACAAAAACTGATACTTATTTCCCATATCACAACAAATCTTTGAAATATTATCTCTTATTTAAAATAGTGGTTCTATATCGCATTTTTATATTTTACCTCGTTTAACTACTATAATTCCAATTTGGGTATAAGTTTGATTTCCCATTCCATATCTCCACTAGTTCCTAACTGTAGATTAATCAGAAAATAATTCCCTAAATGTTAACCCCGAAGGCCAACATTAGATCAATATTTAGAAAATCACTAATCTCATCTGATCTCCCGTTAAGCTCTAATTCTTTAATTTCATATTCTGGCTTAAATGCCATTTCTAATATATTCAATACCCCTTTGGTTTCATTCTTCGTCGAAATTTGGATTTCATAAGTTTGATTAAATAGAATTTCAAATAAGAATTTCTCTTTAAGCCATGATTTAAACTTAACTTCTATTTCCATTAATATAATTTATTTAAAATACTATTGAGCCTTATCTTTTCCTAAATCCCATTTTCCCCTTTAAGTTCCAGTATTTCCAATTTGATTTTTATTAAATGGTGATCAAATTTCACATTTCAAAATATGTTTTACTTGACTAATTATCATTTTCATTAATAAATATAAATTAATTTAATAAATCTATTTTAGTTAACATAGTTGACTTAGTCAACTTTAAACGTGATTAACTCTTTAATAAAATCTTTATTCTCCCATTTAAATCAATTAATAATTAATTAATCTAAATAATTTTATTCACTTTGATCAATATCAATATAAACACATTCTTAATTGTTACGTTAATTCTGACAACTTGAATTAACCAAATACAATTGTTTACAAATTACTTATTAAGCACGTGCTTCGCGCACAGTAGATTCGGTACAAAAATGGTGATTTGTGTTAAACCAATCATTGTATATATGTGGTTGGTTTCATTTTCTTTTTAGAATTTCATTGAAAATAATATATTTAAAAATATATATTCAGTTGTGAAATAAATTCCATAACTTCATTTCTAGCGATTCACCTGATGGTGAATCAATCGTTATAAAACAGTGTATTTTTGAGCCATCTGCTATTTATTTCGTAATCAATACTATAAATTGATTCGAAGGTCAACCAAAATCAACAACCAACAAAATTTTAAAGTCATTGGGTTTTATAAGTTCGTACAAAATATGAGATAACAGCATACTAAATATTTGAGGAATCCAGTTTGATTCCTCCTACCTGTTGTTCCCTGCATCATAGATCAGCAAAATATTTCATAACAGCATATGAAAATGACGTCAATCATTAAATCAACCATAGGCATCCAAGGCATCTAGTCGAACAATTATCAACCATTAAATTTAATTATATGAATTTACCACATCATAACATTCCAGAAATGTGTGAGAATTAACTCACCTTAGTTTTTCGATGGTTCGATGATTTCAGGACGTTTCATTTAATTTTAAATGAGCATTTAAAATGAAAGTCAAATTTGCTTTCAATATCATCCGGATTTGCTCAGCAGGGTTGCATTCTTCACTGTGATTCCAACGTGACCGGTTTCGTGTAATTCTGATAACATATGGTCCAATTATTTCGATTACAAGATTTATATATATATAATGAATATAATTACCTTAAATGAATAAATTCATTTGCCAAAAATTTAACGTTAATTATATATTCAACTTTATCCCTTCCATTCTCTATTTTGAACAGATGCCCATTTTGTTCTCAGAAACCTTCAACCTATGCATGGATATGTTATTGCGATTATTTGTTTACATATAAAGTAAAATAATTAAACTAACTACTATATCTTATAATTAACTAACGGTTTGGATGATTACCTTAATTTTTTCCCTAATAACGTGTGATGACAAAAGAACAGATGGCTCCAATACCTCAGATGCTTCCCTTAAGCATTTAAAAACGTCCTCCCACTTTCAGTTATTCGAAACAGACCACCACACGCCACAACTCCACCCAATATAACCGACTTTTCTTCCTTTATAAAGCCCAAGCCCATCGGAATTTCCCACGCAGGCCCAACACCCTTAATTCTTCTTCTTCTCCAATGTTACTTTGCTTGTTTCCAGAGAAAAGAATAAACACGGTTGAAACTTCCCATATCTTCTAGCCGACACCACCATTTCCCTATACATCCGACACTGCAACGCTTCAGGTGCTTGAATGCTTTGAAAACTACAGCACTCAACTCCCATGTCAGCAAGAAAACGCATGAACACCCCCCACTACGGTTCTCTTCCTATTTCTTTGCTTCTTCCCTCTTTACCACGAGTACAGTAGCTCTTTAGTTTTGTCCCTTCTTCTCTGACAAGAACGCCACTTCCTCTTAGTTCATCTCCCAACATTACCTCTCGTTTGCATATTGTACATCCACCAGGAACCCATATACCATAACTCAACAACATCACTTACCTCATCTCCATAACACACACACTCCCCTATTTTTCTAGCGAACCCAACACTTTACATCACTTTCCTCTTCATCACAAGACCCTCTCCTTGTTGAACCCGCTACACTCACTTTCCTGTGGAAACAATCTGCACCATGCTACTCTTCACGTCCTTTCTCCTTTTCCTTCTTCTTCTTTTTTTCCAGAAACGGTTTCATTTTATTTTGCTTGAAAAATAAGGAGGGATAAGATACTTATAGGGGAAAAGAACGTGGACAACACATATACGTTCTTCTGAAGGAGCAAATGACTTGAACGTGAAGGTTGATTAGGTGCCTTGCAAGCGAAGGAGTTACAAATTTATAGGCTTGTGATGGTCTTTCGCTATCCATAGCCGAGGTGATGGGATTTGCATGTGCGAGAGCTTTGTAAGAGGTAGAAGGGTGGCTGTTACGTACGGGTGTGTCTTCATTTCAATCAACCAGCAATAGGTTGGAGGCTAAACAACGTAGGCATGTGCAGACTTGTCTTTCTTTTCTTTATATATTCACACCAGCGTTCTTGAAGAATGAGGCCGTATGGGCTTGTGAAATTTCAGTTCGTAGGGTAAGGTATTTCGCGAATTTCAACTATAGGGTAAGGTGATTTCAGCTGTAAAGTAAGGTAGGTGTCAACTGATTTAAATTAGATTTGACTAAGGGCATTTATTAAGGGTACTTATTACGTAAAATTTCGTCCGTTTACAGACCCCTGTCAACAAATATAAAAATACCTTCGTGCTCAGCAGTGTGCCACGATCACAAATATATAATAATATCGGTAAGTTAACATATATTGTGATATCCCAAAATGTTGATATAGGGTGCAAAAATTCTCCGAATAAAAAGTTGTTTATTTGACGAATTAAAAAATACATTAAAATTCTTAAAATTAAATCATAACTACGCCTCAAAGAGCTTGTCCGAATTCGAATCCAATATTTAATTATATTAAATAATCCATTATGGCTAATAAACGATTTCACAGCGACTATTTGAAATTTTGATTTGGACGTAAAACAAAATCTATAACATGAAAATTCGATTTTTCTCTTTCATTAGAAAAATATTATCAATTAGATTCAGACGCTTCTTGTTTCACAGAAATCCGATTTAAAACCGATTCTGTATGATCAATTGAAGTTCAAACTAAATTTTACGAACTACCGCGCAGTTTCAAGTTCGTTTTATAATTTAATATGAATATAAATATTCATTCGTCGTTTAATTAATGAATTCGATATAAATAAAATTAATATTCCGAACATAATATTAAAAATGAATTTAAATATTCGAATTCAAATAGCCAAAAAATCCGGGTCGTTACATCTGTGCTAACCAAACATGCTCCACCTCATAACTTACGTCCGAACGGTTCCAACGCCCTTTGCTTCATTGAATTCTGATAACAAATGAATGAGGTTATATAGTTTAAATTAAATAATAAATATTTTTGATTAAAATTTAATTATGCTAATGGTCTTGGTTAACTAACTGGTGTGCTAACCTATTTTTAAAAACATACGGTTTTCATGCTAATACCTTATCTAGAAAATGCGGTCTATCTCTGCTTCTGATTTACAGCCTACTACGCCAACTTTTCATTTACTCCCTGAAGCATTGTCTCTTATCCATATATGACATAGTACCATTGCTCTTTTACTTTCACGCACGCATGTCTTTCTCAAGGGAAAACAAACGCCTTCTCTCAATGACCCTTCCTCCCTCTTCTTCTTTTGAATTGTACCGTCTGTAACACCCCACCTCCGTTAAGGTCACTCACAAAGGGAATGCCTTAACTTTGGTGGAGCATTTTTGTAAACAGAACAGAAACTTACAAGACAGATAAAATAGTACTTAAAAATTTTATAACTTTATTTCAGCAGAACCGAAATAAACTTGGTTACATCCTTTCAAATCACAATATCAGAATTCAAGTACAAAATATCAGTCTTGTACAAAAGCCTTCAGAATGCATAGATTAAAATCATAATCCCCACAGAAGAAGACAAGCCATACTTTAAGCACTGCAAGCGGAAGAAATCTGGATCAAGCTAGAGTATTCCCTTCTACAAAACCTGGGGGGGAGGAACGGAAGAAAGGAGGCGAAACCACAAGGGTCAGACAAAAAGTCTGGCAAGTCCAGTGATTTTCAGTTATGAACAGATAATAATAACATGACATGAACATAAAACTGGATGAGAGATTATTGTAACAGGTGTAGCGGATATAACATAAGAACAGAATGACATAAGCTATTTCTTTACACTTCTCTGCACTAATACCAGTTTAACAGAATTAGGTGTCACCCTAATGTCTAAACTGAAACAACAACGGGTACATAATAATTTCCACAGAAGAGAATGCTAGTAATGGGCCTTTACCACCCGAACAGAAACAGACAGAAGCGGAAACAGATTAATCCCTACGGAAACAGAATGTAGAATTAGGTGTACACTAGTAATTGGGCTTTTACCACCCGAACAGACAGTACCACGCAGAAACAGACTGGTGTTGCCACCCAACAGAAACAGACGGTACCAACAGAAACAAAAAGAACTAGGTGTACCCTAAAACCCTAACCCAAGCGATCGGCTCCCTAAACATAAATACCCTGTGTCGGCCCCACAGTAGGGTGTATCATTCCCTAAAGTGACAACCAATTAGCACAGACCTATTTACAGATGTCACGGAGTCTTACATCCTCAGAGGCAGACCGGGATCCATGCACGCACATGACCCGGTTGGAACGCACCATCAACACCCCTCGCCATTATCAGAATGAACCGCTTATAATTAGTTCAGTAAGCGTGCCCGGACCCTACCTACTGTTGGGTCAAAGTTTTGATACCAGAAAGGGTTACTGACTAATATGGGTCCCAAACAACAGATGACACAAGTAATTCCCTTCCTATCCTTGTGTCCCCAGACTAACAGATTTCAGATTAACTTGTTTACAAGTTCAGACATACAGAATTCAGATCAACTAGTTCACAGACAAGTTTTCAGATTAACGGATCAGATATACAGATTTAACCGACTTACCGATTAACCAGTTACAGATTAACAGACTTACAAATTTATCTAACTTTGTAATAGGGCCTACAGATTCACGGAACAGATTTATTAAATTCACCAGTCTAGTGGGTTTAACCCTATCCGCCCAACACGTTTTAGACATCACATTTATCTCAGATTTACATTAATTAAATATTAATGCCCAGACCTCTCACATTAGACTGACAGTTTGCGGCTACTGGTTAGGCCGGTTGGTTCCGGGCAGGTTTCTGTCGCAAACTGAGTCTAACCTCGGGTTTCAAGCACGTTATGACTAACTTCTCACATTAGAACCTATTGTTTGCGGCCACTGGAATATGCCAGGCGGTTCCGGGCAGAATTACGCTGCAAACTCATTCTAACCTCGAGTTAGCCATGTTTATCTTTGCGGCCAATTAATTAATGATTTACTATTTATACCAATGCCTAATATACATGCCAATTATTCATAACTATAGCCAATTCAGATTATGTCAATAACGGACTAGTTATATCAACTCAACAGATATAGCAGATTACAGATTTTTGCAGCTTAGGCGACCAAACGGATTTAGCAGATTAAGCAAACTAGCAGATTTAGGAGACAACAGATTAGGCATCTCAACAGATTTAGTTTGGCAGATTTGGCATTTTCAACAGACTTAGCAGATGACAGATTTGGCAGATGAACAAATCTAGCAGACTAGGCAGTAGAACAGAACTAGCAGATTAGGCAATATAACAGAACTAGTAGATTAGGCAAATATAGCAGAACTAGCAAATTAGGCAAATATAAAAGATTTAATCATTCCTTAAAGTTTCACAAACATATCTTGCCTAATTCTAAATCTTGCCTAAGTTCACATGCATAAATAATAGTCATGATTCACAATATGATTATATACCCCATGTTAGCATTAAATTTTCATAGCACGGATTATGGTCATATTTTACCATATATCATATGTTTTCAATTTTTATTAAACTTGTGTAGTATAGGAGATCCATACATAAATTATACCAAATATAGCCATCAATTACTATGCATGTCATATATCCCAAAGATCCCTTACTTAGGTGTTTATTTACATTAATAGATACCCTACTTTCATGTAAATCTTTATACCTAAGCCATATTCTCTTTATCTCGAATCACATGTTCAATACCCTTTATGTTTTAAATATAACATGTCCAGTCATATGTCTCATATTTATGTTCTAGCTACAGTCCATGTTCTTTCCTCAAATCAGTCATCTATTGGTCATGCCTAATTTATGCATCATTCGTTTTACCGTCCCAAACATTTTAGCGTATGTTAATCTCTTATGAGATTGGCTCAGGCTCGTGGTAGCCCGGCTATAAAACAGAAAGAGGAAAGAGATACAGAATAAGATAATTCTAATCAGAACAGAACAGATATAACCTCAGATTCAGATTTACAATTCATGTGACAATCAGAATTAACGTTTATATCGGAAAATAACTGTACTTGCCTTGGTTGGATTAAAGAAAGAACTTTAATTTTTCTAGAATCATTGCAGAAGCTTTAATCTCTAATTTGAATTGAGTTGCTTAGGTTGATGTTGGTTAGCTTCTAGTTTTGATTCCAGCAGAGTAGCGACGCCATTTTTATTTTTATTTAGAACAGAGGTAGAGTAGAAGAAGAATAGAATTGTGTGTAGAGAAGGCTAGGTTTTAGGATGTATTTATAGGTTTAGGCAGATGAATCTGGACAGAAATCGGACTAGATACATCAGAACGCACACTGGCCCAAAAATGGGCTCGAGGACCAGGTCAACACCCAAGTCGACTGTGCAGTCGACCTGGTCCTGGGGGTGTCGACTGCCCAGTCGACTCCCCAGTCGACCTGGGTCTGGGCGGGAAATTTCCCACCCAGTCTGTTCTACGTTTGAAATTCGAATTTTGAATTAGAATTCGAGCTGTTTTGAACTCTGAATATTTCTGAAACTTCGGAGGGTCATATCTCCCTCATACGGACTCCGATTCTTGCAAACTCGGACTCGTTTCCAAGCAGAATTCCGAGATGAACGCAACGGCGCAACCCGTTTCCCTTGATTCTTATTTTAAAAATTAATTATCCTCTGATTTGTTACTTATACGTTCACAGAAAATACGGGGTGTTACATTCTCCCCTCCTTAAAGGATTTCGTCCCCGAAATCTTCAAGTTAAGAAGAATGTGTCCTACCGTCCAACATCCATCTACTCAATCATCAATCACTGGCGTCCACTTTCCTTAGGAACTTCTAATGTTGTATGAACATATGCAAAGGTGTGTGTATGTGTTCCTTATCTAATGCAAAGATCAGGCGGTCCACTGATTCAGTTGACCTCCTTAATGCGAATTATGCCAGTGCCATGAGTCCAACATGTATGCAATTTTCCCTATTTGATACATATCATTTCTATATGAGTGCACAACCATTCATTCATATGCAACATCCATGTGCTGATTCAACCATTTTGCATCCATAGAAATTTAAAATGCTCACACATCCATATGCAGTATGAGAGTGTTTTCGAGCCGATCTAGTGCCTAGTGTGTGTATATGCATCCACGAGCAACCACTAGCAACCACTTGCATCCACTTACAACCATCAAACATAACATGTCTCAAACACATGTTTACACCCATTAGTTTCTACCTAAAGTTCGAAGATTCGATCGATAGGATACAGTCGAATGATAGAAGCGAGTACAGATAAAACAAAAACTTGGTTCCCATTAGACATGGGTCCTAAGTATCGGCCCCGAAGACCGAAACCAACATCAGATTGACACCCAGAGGATTACCCTATTTAGATAATGTCAAAACTGGAAATCTTTACCTTATCGGGAATATTCAGATATTTACATATTACTGGTACAGGTCAGGTTACCGAACTAAGCATGATAAAACCCAGAATGTATGCGTCCTACTTGACGCCTAACACAGATATCTCTCAAACACCAATCTATCACAACAGATGAGTCATAACCCCTTATGGGTCTGAGTCTACAGCGGAATCAGAAATAATACTAGTATTAAAGTGCAGAGTATCGATTATAAAATCAAAATACCAGAATCAGAAAGAGTCTTAACTCCATAATCAGATAAAGAAATTAAACCTACTATAAGAATTTTCCTATTTCTATCCTAGCCACTAGCCTCAAGAGTGTTCGCCTGCCCTCGTTTCTTCGGGCAGTCCCTAGTGAAGTGTCCCATCTCTCCACAGTTGAAGCAAGTGCCCTTCCTTTTTCTGCAATCCTTGTTCAGATGAGTCGAGCTCCCAGAAGTAAAGCACTTTTTCCCCTTCTTATCTTCAGACTTCTCATCCTTCTTTTGTGTTTCCATTTTGGGCCATGCTTTCTTATTCTGTGGTTCTTCTTTCTTTGTCTCTTTCAGGCCCTTGTCTTCCTCGTGCAGTAGTGTCATGTCCACCAATTTCTCGTAAGTCGCTCCCATGGGTACATGGGTCATGGCTAGGCTGTGTAGTGGCTCGTTCAATCCTTTAACAAAGCGGAGAGCCTTTTTATGCTGAGTGTTGACTAAATCCAATCCGAACCTAGCTAGTTGGTTGAACTGGTTGACGTATTCCTTGACCGTCATACTTCCTTGCTTAAGAGATAAGAACTTTTCCAGTTGTAAACTTCGTTCAGCTTGCGAGAGGAATTTTGTCTCAAACCTTGTTCTGAAATCCATCCATGTCTCAACTGGCCTCTCGGCATTAGTGACTTCCCACCAATAGGAAGCTTCGTCTTTGAGCAGCCGTACCGCCAACTGTACCTTCTGCCAATCATCCACCTCGAAGATAACGAATAGATCCTCAGTTTCTTTAAGCTAGTTCCTCGCTTCTACGAATGATTCAGTTCCCTTGAAATCCTTTCCACCCATGGCCCTAAAATCTCTACAGATCTTTGAGAAAGCAATTGCACGGGGAGGGGGAGGAGGAGGGGGATCATTTGCTGGACCTGCGGCGGCGGTCCTAGCTTCAAGATATTGACGAAACCAACCGGGTACATGAACACCCTCTGGTATTTCAGATGCTTCAGACATGCTGAAACGAAAAAGGAAAGATTCAATACAAAAAGGACCGAAGGAAAGATATATGGCTCTTAGGGATCATTTTTTTTAAAATAAGCTTTATTTTTGAAAATACTTCCTTTCAAAACCTTTTTGAAAATAGTTTTCAAAAACTTTTATCAAATCTGGTAACCTGGCTCTGATACCAAGTGTAACACCCCACCTCCGTTAAGGTCATTCACAAAGGGAATGCCTTAACTTCGGTGGAGCATTTTTGTAAACAGAACAGAAACTTACAAGACAGATAAAACAGTACTTGAAAATTTTATAACTTTATTTCAACAGAACCGAAATAAACTTGGTTACATCCTTTCAAATCACAATATCAGAATTCAAGTACAAAATATCCGTCTTGTACAAAAGCCTTCAGAATGCATAGTTTAAAATCATAATCCCCACAGAAGAAGACAAGCCATAATTTAAGCACTGCAAGTGAAAGAAATCTAGATCAAGCTAGAGTATTCCCTTCTACAAAACCTGGGGGGAAACGGAAGAAAGGAGGCGAAACCACAAGGGTCAGACAAAAAGTCTGGCAAGTCCAGTGATTTTCAGTTATGAACAGATAATAATAACATGACATGAACATAAAACTGGATGAGAGATTACTGTAACAGGTGTAGCGGATATAACAGAAGAGCAGAATGACATAAGCTATTTCTTTACACTTCTCTGCACTAATACTAGTTTAACAGAATTAGGTGTCACCCTAATGTCTAAACTGAAACAGCAACGGGTACAGAATAATTTCCACAGAAGAGAATGCTAGTAATGGGCCTTTACCACCCGAACAGAAACAGACAGGAGCAGAAACAGATAAATCCCTACGGAAATAGAATATAGAATTAGGTGTACACTAGTAGTTGGGCCTTTACCACCCGAATAGACAGTACCACGCAGAAACAGACAGGTGTTGCCACCCAACAGAAACAGACGGTACCAACAGAAACAGACAGAACTAGGTGTACCCTAAAACCCTACCCCAAGCGATCGGCTCCCTAAACATAAATACCCTGTGTCGGCCCCACAGTAGGGTGTATCATTCCTTAAAGTGACAACCAATTGGCACAGACCTATTTACAGATGTCACGGTGTCTTACATCCTCAGAGGCAGACCGGGATCCATGCACGCACATGACCCAGTTGGAATGCACCATCAACACACCTCGCCATTACCAGAATGAACCGCTTATAATTAGTTCAGTAAGCGTGCCCGGACCCTACCTACTATTGGGTCAAATTTTTGATACCAGAAAGGGTTACTGACTAATATGGGTCCCAAACAACAGATGACACAAGTAATTCCCTTCCTATCCTTGTGTCCCCAGACTAACAGATTTCAGATTAACTTGTTTACAAGTTCAGATATACAGAATTCATATCAACTAGTTCACAGACAAGTTTTCAGATTAACGGATCAGATATACAGATTTAACCGACTTACCGATTAACCAGTTACAGATTAACAGACTTACAGATTTGTCTAACTTTGTAATTGGGCCTACAGATTCACGGAACAGATTTATTAAATTCACCAGTCTAGTGGGTTTAACCCTATCTGCCCAACACGTTTTAGAAATCATATTTATCTCAGATTTCCATTAATTAAATATTAATGCCCAGACCTCTCACATTAGACTGACAGTTTGCGGCTACTGGTTAGGCCAGTTGGTTCCGGCCAGGTTTCTGTCGCAAACTGAGTCTAACCTCGGGTTTCAAGCATGTTATGACTAACTTCTCACATTATAACCTATTGTTTGCGACCACTGGAATATGTCGGGCGGTTCCGGGCAGAATTATGCCGCAAACTCATTCTAACCTCGAGTTAGCCATGTTTATCTTTGCGGCCAATTAATTAATGATTTACTATTTATATCCATGCCTAATATACATGCCAATTATTCATAACTATAGCCAATTCAGATTATGTCAATAACGGACTAGTTATATCAACTCAACAGATATAGCAGATTACAGATTTTTGCAGCTTAGGCGACCTAACGGATTTAGCAGAGTAAGCAAACTAGCAGATTTAGCAGACAACAGATTAGGCATCTCAACAGATTTAGTTTGGCAGATTTGGCATTTTCAACAGACTTAGCAGATGACAGATTTGGCAGATGAACAAATCTAGCAGACTAGGCAGTAGAACAGAACTAGCAGATTAGGCAATATAACAGAACTAGTAGATTAGGCAAATATTGCAGAACTAGCAAATTAGGCAAATATAACAGATTTAATCATTCCTTAAAGTTTCACAAACATATCTTGCCTAATTCTAAATCTTGCCTAAGTTCACATGCATAAATAATAGTCATGATTCACAATATGATTATATACCCCATGTTTGCATTAAATTTTCATAGCACAGATTATGGTCATATTTTACCATATATCATATGTTTTCAATTTTTATTAAACTGGCATAGTACAGGAGATCCATATATAAATTATACCAAATATAGCCATCAATTACTATGCATGTCATATATCCCAAAGATCCCTTACTTAGGTGTTTATTTACATTAATAGATACCCTACTTTCATGTAAATCTTTATACCTAAGCCATATTCTCTTTATCTCGAATCACATGTTCAATACCCTTTATGTTATAAATATAACATGTCCAGTCATATGTCTCAGATTTATGTTCTAGCTACAGTCCATGTTCTTTCCTCAAATCAGTCATCTATTGGTCATGCCTAATTTATGCATCATTCATTTTACTGTCCCAAACATTTTAGCGTATGTTAATCTCTTATGAGATTGGCTCAGGCTCGTGGTAGCCCAGCTATAAAATAGAAAGTGGAAAGAGATACAGAATAAGATAAATCTAATCAGAACAGAACAGATATAACCTCAGATTCAGATTTACAATTCATGTGACAATCAGAATTAACGTTTATATCGGAAAATAACTGTACTTGCCTTGGTTGGATTAAAGAAAGAACTTTAATTGTTGCAGAATCATTGTAGAAGCTTTAACCTCTAATTTGAATTGAGTTGCTTAGGTTGATGTTGGTTAGCTTCTAGTTTTGATTCCAGCAGAGTAGCGACGCCATTTTTATTTTTATTTAGAACAGAGGTAGAGTAGAAAAAGAATAGAATTATGTGTAGAGAAGGCTAGGTTTTAGGATGTATTTATAGGTTTAGGCAGATGAATCTGGATAGAAATCGGACTAGATACATCAGAACGAACACTGGCCCAAAAATGGGCTCGAGGACCAGGTCGACGCCCAAGTCGACTGTGCAGTCGACCTGGTCCTGGGGGTGTCGACTCCTCAGTCAACCTAGGTTTAGGCGGGAAATTTCCCACCCAGTCTGTTCTACGTTTGAAATTCGAATTTTGAATTCGAATTCAAGCTGTTTTGAACTCTGAATATTTCTGAAACTTCGGAGGGTCATATCTCCCTCATACGGAATTCGATTCTTGCAAACTCGGACTCGTTTCCAAGCAGAATTCCGAGATGAACGCAACGGCGCAACCCGTTTCCCTTGATTCTTATTTTAAAAATTAATTATCCTCTGATTTGTTACTTATACGTTCATAGAAAATACGGGGTGTGACATTCTCCCCTCCTTAAAGGATTTCGACCCCGAAATCTTCAAGTTAAGAAGAATGTGTCCTACCGTCCAACATCCATCTACTCAATCATCAATCACTAGCGTCCACTTTCCTTAGGAACTTCTAATGTTGTATGAACATATGCAAAGGTGTGTGTATGTGTTCCTTATCTAATGCAAAGATCAGGCGGTCCACTGATTCAGTTGACCTCTTTAATGCGAATTATGCCAGTGCCATGAGTCCAACATGTATGGAATTTTCCCTATTTGATACATATCATTTCTATATGAGTGCACAACCGTTCATTCATATGCAACATCCATGTGCTGATTCAACCATTTTGCATCCACAAAAATTTAAAATGCTCACACATCCATATGCAGTATGAGAGTGTTTTCGAGCCGATCTAGTGCCTAGTGTGTGTATATGCATCCACGAGCAACCACTTGCATCCAATTACAACCATCAAACATAACATGTCTCAAACACATGTTTACACCCATTAGTTTCTACCTAAAGTTCGAAGATTCGATCGATAGGATACAGTCGAATGATGGAAGCGAGTACAGATAAAACAAAAACTTGGTTCCCATTAGACATGGGTCCTAAGTATCGGCCCCGAAGACTGAAACCAACATCAGATTGACACCCAGAGGATTACCCTCTTTAGATAATGTCAAAACTGGAAATCTTAACCTTATCGGGACTATTCAGATATTTACAGATTACTGGTACAGGTCAGGTTACCGAACTAAGCATGATAAAACCCAGAATGTATGCGTCCTACTTGACGCCTAACACAGATATCTCTCAAACCCCAATCTATCACAACAGATGAGTCATAACCCCTTATGGGTCTGAGTCTACAGCGGAATCAGAAATAATACTAGTATTAAAGTGCAGAGTATCGATTACAAAATCAAAATACCAGAATCAGAAAGAGTCTTAACTCCATAATCAGATAAAGAAATTAAACCTACTATAAGAATTTACCTATTTCTATCCTAGCCACTAGCCACAAGAGTGTTCGCCTGCCCTCCTTGCCCTCGTTTCTTCGGGCAGTCCCTAGTGAAGTGTCCCATCTCTCCACGGTAGAAGCAAGTGACCTTCCTTTTTCTGCAATCCTTGTTCAGATGAGTCGAGCTCCCACAAGTAAAGCACTTTTTCCCCTTCTTATCTTCGGACTTCTCATCCTTCTTTTGTGTTTCCTTTTTGGGCCATGCTTTCTTATTCTGTGGCTCTTCCTTCTTTGTCTCTTTCGGGCCCTTGTCTTCCTCGTGCAGTAGTGACATGTCCACCAATTTCTCGTAAGTCGCTCCCATGGGTACATGGGTCATGGCTAGGCTGTGTAGTGGCTCGTTCAATCCTTTAACAAAGCGGAGAGCCTTTTTATGCTGAGTGTTGACTAAATCCAATCCGAACCTAGCTAGTTGGTTGAACTGGTTGACGTATTCCTTGACCGTCATACTTCCTTGCTTAAGAGTTAAGAACTTTTCCAGTTGTAAACTTCGTTCAGCTTGCGAGAGGAATTTTTTCTCAAACCTAGTTTTTAAATTCATCCATGTCTCAACTGGCCTCTCGGCGTTAGTGACTTCCCACCAATAGGAAGCTTCGTCTTTGAGCAGCCATTCCGCCAACTGTACCTTCTGCCAATCGTCCACCTCGAAGATAACGAATAGATCCTCAGTTTCTTTGAGCCAGTTCCTCGCTTCTACGAATGATTCAGTTCCCTTGAAATCCTTTCCACCCATGGCCCTAAAATCTCTACAGATCTTTGAGAAAGAAATTGCACGAGGAGGGGGCGGAGGAGGGGGATCACTTGCTGGACCTGCGGCGGCGGTCCTAGCTTCAAGATATTGACGAAACCAACCGGGTACATGAACACCCTCTGGTATTTCAGATGCTTCAGACATGCTGAAACGAAAAAGGAAAGATTCAATACAAAAAGGACCGAAGGAAAGTTATATGGCTATTGGGCGTCATGTTTTTCAAAATAAGCTTTATTTTTGAAAATACTTCCTTTCAAAACCTTTTTGAAAATAGTTTTCAAAAGCTTTTATCAAATCTGGTAACCTGGCTCGGATACCAAGTGCAACACCCCTCCTCCGTTAAGGTCACTCACAAAGGGAATGCCTTAACTTTGGTGGAGCATTTTTGTAAACAGAACAGAAACTTACAAGACAGATAAAACAGTACTTGAAAATTTTATAACTTTATTTCAACATAACCGAAATAAACTTGGTTACATCCTTTCAAATCACAATATCAGAATTCAAGTACAAAATATCAGTCTTGTACAAAAGCCTTCAGAATGCATAGTTTAAAATCATAATCCCCACAGAAGAAGACAAGCCATACTTTAAGCACTGCAAGCGAAAGAAATCTGGATCAAGCTAGAGTATTCCCTTCTACAAAACTTGGGGGGGAACGGAAGAAAGGAGGCGAAACCACAAGGGTCAGACAAAAAGTCTAGCAAGTCCAGTGATTTTCAGTTATGAACAGATAATAATAACATGACATGAACATAAAACTGGATGAGAGATTACTGTAACAGGTGTAGCGGATATAACAGAAGAACAGAATGACATAAGTTATTTCTTTACACTTCTCTGCACTAATACTAGTTTAACAGAATTAGGTGTCACCCTAATGTCTAAACTGAAACAGCAACGGGTACAGAACAATTTCCACAGAAGAGAATGCTAGTAATGGGCCTTTACCACCCGAACAGAAACAGACAGAAGCAGAAACAGATTAATCCCTACGGAAACAGAATGTAGAATTAGGTGTACAATAGTAATTGGGCCTTTACCACCCGAACAGACAGTACCACACAGAAACAGGCAGGTGTTGCAACCCAACAGAAACAGACGGTACCAACAGAAACAGACAGAACTAGGTGTACCCTAAAACCCTACCCCAAGCGATCGGCTCCCTAAACATAAATACCCTGTGTCGGCCCCACAGTAGGGTGTATCATTCCCTAAAGTGACAACCTATTGGCACAGACCTATTTACAGATGTCACGGCGTCTTACATCCTCAGAGGCAGACCGGGATCCATGCACGCACATGACCCGGTTGGAACGCACCATCAACACCCCTCGCCATTATCAGAATGAACCGCTTATAATTAGTTCAGTAAGCGTGCCCGGACCCTACCTACTGTTGGGTCAAAGTTTTGATACCAGAAAGGGTTACTGACTAATATGGGTCCCAAACAACAGATGACACAAGTAATTCCCTTCCTATCCTTGTGGCCCCAGACTAACAGATTTCAGATTAACATGTTTACAAGTTCAGACATACAGAATTCAAATCAACTAGTTCATAGACAAGTTTTCAAATTAACGGATCAGATATACGGATTTAACCGACTTACCGATTAACCAGTTACAGATTAACAGACTTACAGATTTATCTAACTTTGTAATTGGGCCTACAGATTCACGGAACAGATTTATTAAATTCACCAGTCTAGTGGGTTTAACCCTATCCGCCCAACACGTTTTAGACATCATATTTATCTCAGATTTCCATCAATTAAATATTAATGCCCAGACCTCTCACATTAGACTGACAGTTTGCGGCTACTGGTTAGGCCGGTTGGTTCCGGGCAGGTTTCTATCGCAAACTGAGTCTAACCTCGGGTTTCAAGAACGTTATGACTAACTTCTCACATTAGAACCTATTGTTTGCGGCCACTGGAATATGCCGGGCGGTTCCAGGCAGAATTACGCCGCAAACTCATTCTAACCTCGAGTTAGCCATGTTTATCTTTGCGGCCAATTAATTAATGATTTACTATTTATACACACGCCTAATATACATGCCAATTATTCATAACTATAGCCGATTCAGATTATGTCAATAACGGACTAGTTATATCAACTCAACAGATATAGCAGATTACAAATTTTTGCAGCTTAGGCGACCTAATGGATTTAGCAGATTAAGCAAACTAGTAGATTTAGCAGACAACAGATTAGGCATCTCAACAGATTTAGTTTGGCAGATTTGGCATTTTCAACAGACTTAGCAGATGACAGATTTGGCAGATGAACAAATCTAGCAGACTAGGCAGTAGAACAAAACTAGCAGATTAGGCAATATAATAGAACTAGTAGACTAGGCAAATATAGCAGAACTAGCAAATTAGGCAAATATAACAGATTTAATCATTCCTTAAAGTTTCACAAACATATCTTGCCTAATTCTAAATCTTGCCTAAGTTCACATGCATAAATAATAGTCATGATTAACAATCTTGCTCAGGCTCGTGGTAGCCTGGCTATAAAACAGAACGAGGAAAGAGATACAGAATAAGATAAATCTAATCAGAACAGAACAGATATAACCTCAGATTCAGATTTACAATTCATGTCACAATCAGAATTAACGTTTATATCGGAAAATAACTGTACTTGCCTTGGTTGGATTAAAGAAAGAACTTTAATTGTTGCAGAATCATTGCAGAAGCTTTAATCTCTAATTTGAATTGAGTTGCTTAGGTTGATGTTGGTTAGCTTCTAGTTTTGATTCCAGCAGAGTAGCGACGCCATTTTTATTCTTATTTAGAACAGAGGTATAGTAGAAGAAGAATAGAATTGTGTGTAGAGAAGGCTAGGTTTTAGGATGTATTTATAGGTTTAGGCAGATGAATCTGGATAGAAATCGGACTAGATACATCAGAACGAACAATGGCCCAAAAATGGGCTCGGGGACCAGGTCGAAACCCAAGTCGACTACGCAGTCGACCTGGTCCTGGGGGTGTCGACTGCCCAGTCGACTCCCCAGTCGACCTGGGTCTGGGCGGGAAATTTCCCACCCAGTCTGTTCTGCGTTTGAAATTCGAATTCGAATTTGAGCTGTTTTGAACTCTGAATGTTTCTGAAACTTTGGAGGGTCATATCTCCCTCATACGGACTCCGATTCTTGCAAACTCGGACTCGTTTCCAAGAAGAATTCCGAGACAAACGCAATGGCGCAACACGTTTCCCTTGATTCTTATTTTAAAAATTAATTATCCTCTGATTTGTTACTTATACATTCACAGAAAGTACGGGGTGTTACACCGTCCTTTTGTATTCCCTCTGCATGACTCGAAACAACATGTCCGTCTCAAAATTAAACTCCACTCAGTCTACCCGTATTTCTTCCCACCCTTATGATGTCTTGTGTTATTTATTATTATTATTATTATTATTATTATTATTATTATTATTATTTTTGAATGAAAGTCCAACCCAAAGCCCAAAGAAATAACTCACGTGAAAACCGAACCTGCACCCAACAATGCATTCTTCTTCCCTGATTCCATTTGTTGTAGCTTCCTTGCATTGGATTTCTTTCTATATTTTTTTTCTATAAAGAAAGTCCTACGGTCCAGGTGTACCAAGCAGCCACGTCCCCACTTTACTGCTGCTACTACCCTTCGTGCAAACCCCTCAAGCTTCCCATGCCTCACATCTTCATGTTTGTGTACTTCCTAATCTTTTTATTTCACGTCTGGCTTCAGCTTCCTTCGAAATTCCCCATGCCAGCAAATTTAAAATCCCGATCCCCTTTTCATAAAAAAGAAAACCAACTGCTCCTTCTCGAGCAAACCACCGTCATCATCTTGTCGGAGCGCCGGACCGCACCCAACCCCAACCAACAGAACCGCTATGGTATCAACTTTCACCGCCGACACCCCTTGCCTCCACATCGAGCCTCCTGAGCCAAAACGCCGCACCTGACAGCATTCCGCCCATCGACACAAACACACACAGCCGTTACTCCTACTGTTCTGGTCTGAACCCAACCGCGACGTTCACCATCAGATCTGGCGAACTATCTAACCCCGTTTATGCTTCCAGAATAGTAGCTACACGTTCCCGCTTCTTCTAAGTAATGGTGGCTTGCGATATATATGTAAATATATTTTTTCAATATATAAATATATACATTTTTGTGAAACACCATTATTGGTACCGTAAAAATGAAACTATCAATGGTTCCTATTTATAACGCAATGAAGCTTGGTCGCCACAGAACACTGGATTGGTACACACAGTTCTAATGCCTTGGCCATGAAGGAATCACCATGTGGAGTTGGTAGGTAGTTGAGTTGATTTTGAAATTTCTTTATGTGCCTGTGTATAGAAGTATGGTAGCACGCGGAAGAAAGTTAGAAATTAGGCATGTGTGAAGTCTGATGTGTATGTACTAATATTGATTCAGAAACCATAAAGTAAGGTAGCTGGTGGAAAGATTTTGTAACGACCCGGGTTTTCGCAATCCTAAGTAACCAACATAAACTCAATGTCGACTATTCAAGCATTGGAAATACCGGATAGTCCATGAAAGAAATTAGAGGGTGAGAATAGATAAGATAGAAACTTAGAATAGAAGAATAAGGGGAACATACCACATCAGAGTAAATACGAATCTCACAGCGGAATGAATAAATATATTTCATAACATAACTTTGAAAATAAAACAGTATCTGTACACAATACCATTATTAGAGTATAACACTTATAACACAGCGGAAATGACAATCTATATAGTCCTGAAGCCTCCTGCTCCAGCTCTTCAAGTATCTGTAAAATCCCGACTACTTGACTGCCCGTACAAAATTAGGCACCCAAGAGTTTAGGGAAAACAAAACAAAATAAACTCTGGGTCATTCATGAGACTGGTGTGAGTAAACTAAAATCATTTGTTTAACTTTTCAAAATCCTTTTGAAACAAAGGATAATCGTAAGACCGATCCACACATAAACATGGATGGTTTTTACCTTATGATAAACCAAATATTTTCTAAAACGATACTTGTCTGATATTATAATAATGTCTAGATCAAGTAAATAGAAATATAGCAGAAACGCTTTCATCTCATGTTCTACATATATAAGATACAATCAAAACTGCAGGCTCTTATTAGAGAATAGATTCCAACTATGACAAGGTATGGATCCACCTTCTGATCAGTGTACTCTAGAAGCGATACACTGGAGTTCAACAAGAACATCTTATAACTCAGCCATACATGGTTGAACATTTATTTATCTTGAATGTATCGTATATATAGCCACCCCTCGGTTAGTATTCCAACATAACCGTTCCCGAGAGATACAGAATTTAAAGGAGTACAAATATGAATATTCTCTAGATGGTGACAGTATACCCTAATTGGGTGTGGCCCAGTTAGCCATGTTGCCTCCCTGATTTCTGTCATTTCCCAGTTGATGAGGCTCGAGGTCAAAACGTATCTTTTAACAGATCACTCCTCCATTTTCTTCGAATGTCACATCGCCATACCTGCCAAATCACAAATTGATTTCCTCAAAAATATCACGGGTATAAAGCTAAGAGAAATGAATTCCTCCGCCACCAAACGTAAATACATTTGAAGAGATCAACCTCCGTGATCTATTAAATATACTCTGTCACACATTCTTCCATACAGGTTGCCCTGGGACTAGACAAACCGAAGACATTACTCCGTCTTCAATTATCGTCAACACATTTGATTCGCAACACTTATGCCAATACGGAGTGGTTCTCGGATAATAATTCAACTAGTCTCTACATAATGACAACGGAAAAATGGTCAAAAACTTCGATAGTCGGTGATTTAACTATCAAAGAAAACATGTGTATAACCAACGATATTACTTCCAGATGGAAATTCTATTGATCATCATCACTCATCAATTATCTCTTAAGTTAATTAACTTATCGTTAATTTGTTCATTTACTCATTTCCTATTTCCGTTTCCATATATTCATAAATTCTTATTTCCTAAGTTTAGAAAATATACATTATTAATCACTGGAAAACATTTCCATATTAACTCTAATTTTTTATTTTCTATATTAGAAAATATTTATGATTCCTATTTGGAAAACACTTCGAAAACTCCTTCATTTGATTTAACAGATGTTTTAAATAAAACATCGCTATGCCACTCACCATTATACTCATTAACTAATTCACTTAACCAGCCTTCACCATCAAACCCTAATCATTTCTTAGTTAAAAATGAAGTCAATCAAGTTGGGGTTAAGTACCTCTCAGGCCTTAACTGAACCATGTTTCTAACCTCAAAATAGATCAAGTTCATCCTTTTAATCTTTAACAAACTTCCTTATGTAACTCTCGGATTCTATTTATGAATCCACTTCTTTTATAAAACATTGGTTATAACGATAACGTTACAATCCCTAGTTTCGAAATATCTAACTTCAAATATAACTTTTATTCTTTAATTTGAATAAATAAATAAACACCTAATTTATAAATAAATAAATCTTGATTTAAAAACCAGAAAGTATAAGTACTTTCCCGAATTCGATATAATCGAATTCAATGATTAACTCTCTTCGAATAACTAATATTCGATTATCTCTCTTTTCGAATAAACTATATTCGATTAATCCTTTACGAATAAACTATATTCGATTACTCCTTTTCGAATAACTAATATTCGATAATCTCCTTTCGAATAACCGATATTCGATTAATTCTCTTTGAATAACTTATATTTCTATCTCATTCAAATTCCCCTTTGAATTCTATTTCAAATCCGATCTTTCTTTATAAATGTTTTTATTTTCAAAACATTTATTTAATCCGCTTATTCATATAAAATATGAATAACATTTCTTTTATAATCTTCTTCTTTGCAAGAATACTTGCCTTATGTAACGGCCCGCAATCCGTACTATCTGAGTTGACTAATAACACCACACGTCCAACCCAAATTGCACAGAAATACGAATCATTATTAGAAAGAAGTTAGAGGATGAGAAATAGAAAGAAAGAAATATTAGAATAGAAGATAACAAAGAAGACAAATCTCACAGCGGAACGAATAAAAATATATTATATAACATAACTTTTGAAATACAAATCAGTAACTTTATATACATACCATCATCAGAGCACAACAGTTATTCATGGAACAGTTATAAACACCTGTTTCCAGATACAAACATAGTTCACAGCGGAATATATGATAGTCTATAGCTACTAGTGAAGCCTCCTGCTTCCAACTCTTCCAGGTGAATCTGAAAAATCCCTACTACTTGACTGCCCGTACAAATTTGGGCATCCAAGAGTTTAGGGAAAACAAAACAAATTAAACTCTGGGTCAGTCATGGGACTGGTGTGAGTAAACTACAATCATTTGTTTAACTTTCAAAATCCTTTCAAAGGAAAAGATAATAGTAAGACCAGTCCACACATAAACATGGATGGTTTTTACCTTACTATAACCCAAAACGCTTTGATACAAAAATCCAGTGATATTATAATAATGTCTAATCAAATAAATAACCAAATAGCAGAACACTTGCATCTCATGCTCCACATACATAGTATAAAATCAAAAAAACCCGCATGGTGCTTATTGGAGATTGGATTTCCAACATGACAAGGCATGGAACCACCTTCCGATAGTGTATCTCTAGAGAGGAATACACTGGGTTCAACCAGAACATCTTGCAACCCGGCCCACACATGACCGACCACTCATTTCGCTTGAGTGTATCGAATGTATATCACCAACGGTTAGGATCATCAACCGTTTCCCGAATGGGACAACATCGAACAAAATAAGGAATTAAATGAATCTCCAGATAGGTGATTATATACCCTAATGGGAGCGACCAACATAGCCATGCTGCCTGCCCGATTTTTGTCGTTTCCCGGTTGTTGAGGCCCGAGGCTACGCTCACTTGCCATTCGTTTATAGCAGAATCACTTTGAATGCCACATTGTACGATCCGTTAATCATTAATTGATTTGCACAAATATTCTGGATGTTATGCTAAGGGAATAAATCCGTTGCAACCATATATATTCATACAGATCAACATATTCGATCATTGGAAATACTTTGTCAGACATTCGTCCATATACATTCGTTCTGGGATTGAACGAAACCGAAGGCACAATTTCTATTAATAGAAAAAGCCCTTGCACTTTACACCGTCTTCGATTATCTTCATATAATCTGATCCGCAACTCTACTGCCAATACAGAGTGATTCGCGGATAATAATCCAACCGGTTTCTCCATATTGACAACGATGGTCAAAACTTCGATAGTCTGTGATTTAACTATCGAATAAAAACAAGTGTACATTCAACATATCAAACAAATCACTGGGCTCTTTAATTAATATTTCATTAATTAAATCACTTCTCCATTTCTTTTCAATATTTGTTAAACAAATATTTTCAATTATCATTTCGGTCTCTTACATTCTTTGGAAAACATTCTTATATCTCGCCTTCTTTTATTTTCTACACTTAGAAAATATACTCTATTTGAAATTGAAACAATTTCAATCACTTATCTCTTTCCCGACTACTTTAATTATACTCAGGAAATATTTACTTTTATATTTCCAAAATTCCATCACTTGGGTTAAAGCGAATGTTGTGTAAAACATCGTTACAACAACCCAAAATATTTTATTCAACTAACTGTTATTCAAACACTTCTCTTCGAGACCGGATCCTATTATTTATCGATTAAAAATGAAATCAATCGAGTTGGGGTAAAACTACCTCTCAGACCTTGACTGAAAGCATCATTAACTTCAAACCAGACAAAACCACTAACCTCGAATAAACACACCATAAAACCCAATTATTCATTTTTAACGTATATATGTTTCTCTTTCTATTTCCAGCCTATCAATTTCCTTTTTGTCTACAATATTCTATTTTAAATTCATTTCCTTATCGAATTCAATATATTAATATATTGATTTCTATCTATCAAAATTTCTTAAAAATATTCTAACTCCTTAAATTTCCGGAAAATTTCGCCATAACTTCCCTTGTACCAGGAGCATCGGGATATTTCAAATAGCCTCCCATGGCCCTCACCAATCCAAAAGAAAAAGAAAAATCCAAGCGTCTTGCCGATACGGCGCATAAAATCTCATATATGAATTTAAACATGTACCTTTTGTCGGGAACATAAATTAAAATCTTCATATACTTCATCCCATACTTGTCTAACACATGTTCACCAGTTTTCAATTCAACACTATCCAATCGTTTTAAATTCAGTTTCGCTCATTTATTCTTTAATTAACTATTTTGCCTATTTCACTTCTTTGTTTGAGCATAACATGTTCAAACAAAATATTTAACTTGCTCATAACCAAATTGAATTTCAATTTCAATTCTAGTTTCCCTTTCGATTTCGAATATAAATTTTCAAATCGAATTCACTTATTCAAAGCCCAATATTAATTCAAAATTTCATTAACTAATTACCATTCAAATTAGTTAATTATATTCAATAATCAAAAATCTGGTTTCTGTTTCAAAAATCAATTCATTACTCCACCTGAATTCACATATAATCCACAACTCAAAATCTGAAATTTTCTAAATAGAAATTCGGATTTTATTCACTTAAAATCCTTTTATAAAATTAAATAAACCATTATGGTTTTTAAATGGTTATGGCGCTGTTTTTCTGAAAATTTGATTTTGATATAACTCAAAATCTATTCGACGAAATCCATATTTTTCTCCTCCATTAGAAAACTATTATCAAATCGGTCCTGACGTTTCTTGTTTCAAAGAATTTCGACTTCAATTGAGTTATGTATACTCAATTGAAGTTCAAAACGCCAATTTACGAACTGCAGCGCTGTGGCGAATTCGTTTTAATTGTATTTATATATATAAATGCTTAAACTTCGTTAAACCGAATTCAACTCCATTCCAATATATTTTAATATATATCAAATCAATTTTTCCAATTCAACATAGTATTTCCGATTTATTTCACTTCTATTTGAAATTCTATACTCAAATTTAAATTTGCTCCTATTTTTCAAATTTTATTCGAATTTCTATATTCGAATTTCTTTTATTCAAATCCCATTTGAATTTCTACGTTCAAATTCTATATTTCAATTTCCTTTTAATTTCGTAATTCAAACTCCATTTGAATTTTTATATTCAAATTCCCATTGAATTTTCTATTTGAATCCTATATTCAAATTCCATATTTTAAATTCCATTTGAATTCTCTATTCAAATTCCATTTAAATTCCTCTTATTCAAATTCTTTTTAAATTCCTCTTATTCAATTTCTTTTTACATTCCTATATTCAAATTTCAAGTTCAGTAGTTAAACTTCATTCAAATCTCTATTTGACTTTTCTTTATTCAAATCCATTTGAATTCCTTTGAATTCAAATTCTATTTCAATTCCTTTGAATTTTATATCCAAATTCTATATCTAATTCTCTTATATTCAAATTTCAAATTCTATTTTAGAAAAAATAGAATTTCCTTTTTAAATCTGCAAAATTCCTTTTCATGATATTTTTAAATATCAATATTTGGGCCCAATGATATTTAAACACCAAACAACCAATTATTTGTTTTTCTAACTCCTCATATATGACAGTATATACGCAAACAAATAAATAACTAGATAGTATATATATATATATATATATATATATATATATTTTGAGGAATCCAGTTGAATTCCTCCAACCTTTTTTCCTACATCCACAGACGTTAGTCAACATAAATAATACCCATCCTGCTTCAAGGCAGGATATCGCAGTATAAAAGGGGATCCACTTATATACGTGGGCGTAGGGTCATCCACTAATGATACTATGGGCATCCGCTAATAGTATTGTGGGAATCAATTCAATCACCAAACCAATATATATAATAGTCAACCTTAAATAACTAATATATTTAAATCAACCAAACAGCATTCAAACAAGCAACAACAATTATTTCTAACTAATAAAAATAATAATTTTAAATGAAAGGTGAGTGAGATTTACTCACCGTGATCTTTATTTGCAGAATATCCCAAATTAAATTAAATCGAATACCATTCGATTTAAATTAAATTCTAGTCAACGTTGATCGACTCCAAATGAATTCCATATTATAAGATCTACAAATTATGAATTCTATTTTACGATTTTCCCACTTTATATAAATTAAATACATTTTATTATACGATTTTTATTATATAAAAATTAAACGAATTTAATAAATAAATTGCCAAAGTTAATTACCTTCTAATTCCGTTTAGGAGTTCCCGATTTCGAATCAGCTTCAGGATTGGAAACTCAAACCAACCCCATTATCTAAATTTAACAAGTTATCACCATTTAGATTTTATATAAATTAATCCAAAATTTAGAATTTATTGATTAATAGGATTACCCTCAGTTTCAACTCACTGTCATCACCAGAGAATAGCTCGAACCCTTCCTCTTGAAACCCACGACTTTCACCATTAACGCAACAGGAATTTGAAACTCGAACCTCTCAACATATTCACATCACTTTGCCATCACCTTTCAAAAATCACCTACACCGCTTGAAGCTTTACATCGCATCACCCATAACTACTGTCGCCCCCTTCCTTGGGTCATGACCTGGAGAAATCTGCATGGCAGTTCGAAATCGCATCCATCACCAGTGAGTCGCACTTCACCCAACTCCACCAGCTAGCAAGTCTTCGCTGTTTCGAGTTCACAGCCCCTATCGCACTGGCAAAACCCCTTCGGATGTCATCTCGACACCCATTGTTGACCACCGAACCTTCACAGCGGAACTCGCTTCCCTAATTCACCATCCCTACATTGTGGTTCCCTGTTCGATGCCCTAGATGTTGAACGAAAACCCCCAATTTCCTTTTCCTTTTGTTGTTGTCGAACGCGATAGGAGTATAGTGGGGTATTGGTGAATTTGATGAAGCACATTGAAATATAAAGCTTTGATTTTTCTGTTGTTTTGATTCCTTCCCTTTTCTTTTATGTTTTGAAATGAAGACTCGGCCATTTCCTTTTTGATTTTGTGAAAGAGAAAAGGCAGTGGCTTCACTTGAGATCTGAAGCTCGAACTGCTGAAAATAAAAGAAAAGAGGAGGAAGGTTTTTATCTGAAGCTTTGATGAATTGTTAATGGGTGCGGTGGCTTTTATAACGAAGGAAGGAAATAGGGAGTACATTGTCATTAATATGATTTAATTTTTATTTAATTCGATTAGATATAAAGTTATTTTTATTTAATCTAAACAGATTCTGATTTGATTTTGATTCGATATAAAGAGATTTTTTATTCTTTTTAAACAGATGTCGATTTGATTTCGATCCTATCCACATTCAAATATCTCGGGGTTCATAATTAAAAATTGTGAACCGCTATTTTAGCGTACCGACCATCGTTTCAATGTAATTACACTATTCAAAACTTAATAGAATAGACTATATAATTTAATTCGAACGTATATATAAAATAACCATATTAATATAATATAAATTTAAATTTAAAACAAATAAATTCTTCAAAAATAAATTACTATTATCGTTGTTTATATTCAAATAGAATATATATTGATCTTCTGAATTGTTTTGATTTTAATTTCTAACTTCGAATTGAATTATTTTAAATTCTCGTATTACGATGATAATCAAAATAAATCGTATTTCGATTATTTAATCGATAACCCAATAAAATATCATTTATATTATAAATTCAATATTTAAAACCATACTAAATATTTAAAATAAATTGACCAAAAATCCGGGTCATTACACCTTAATCCATTATTCATATTCGATATGAATAACATATTCTTTTTATAATTTAAACAGTTCGGTTTCATATTTAAGATAATATCTTATTTTCAAATTCTATTTATACTTATATTTATAAACAATTCATATAAAATCTTATTTTATATTCAACACTTCAATAAATTCCATTAATAAGTCTTGTTAACACTACGTTCATATTCAGTTTCAAATATCGATGTTAAAAATCGGTTCTTACTTCTCTATATTAGTTCTGACTTATATATCCCATTTATCAAATGATTAATATTTTTATTTAATTTATAAAATATTATTTATAAAGTAATCTTCTCCGTTTATCTGTTTAAACAGATTTTTATTCAATATTTATCTTAAATCCTTATCACGTTATACCTGTGTGCAGTGCACGGGTCTAAACCTTTCAAATAGAAAATTCTCTTTTATACTATTCTAATCGCTTTTCAAGTATTTCCTTTTATGATACCTTATTTATTTTCTAAATAAATATTCCTTTATCTTTCTATTTATTTGACAAATAAGTATTCCTTTCCAATTCTGCTTGTTCAACAATTATTTCCTTTTCAATTCTATTTGTAAATGGTTTACAAATATTTCCTTTTCAATTTAATTCTATTTGTAAATTGTTTACAAATATTTCCTTTTCAATTCTATTTGTAAATGGTTTACAAATATTTCTTTTTCTATTCGGTTTCACAAATATTTCCTTTTCTATCTATTTATTTTCTAAATAAATATTTTCTTTTCAATTATATTTATTTAACAAATGAATATTTCCTTTATATATATATATATAATCCCTTGATTTTATGTAAATAATTTATTTTCAAAATACACTTTGAAAATCCCCTTTTCTACATCCCAGTATTTCTTATGGTATTTAAAATACCAAATAACAATGATCAAGATCATTCAACACACATAATCAACAACAGATTATATATCACATCATATATCACAATATATGAAACAAAACAGTAAAATAAATGTTAAGGAATCCAATTGGATTCCTCTGACCTGTTTCCCTGCATCCACAGATGTTACACAATATAATTCACATCAATTTCATTTCACTATGAAATATTCTGCTAAACAGAATCAATTTATATATATATAACCAGATCTATAATTTCAAACAATTACTTAGCAGTTCAACCAAACAGTCAATACACAATAATCAATTATCATTTAACAGTTCTAAGAATACGTTATAAAAATATAACTGTTCAGAGTTGGTGAGTTTTACTCACATTGGACGATCATCGTTAATAACGATAACCATCGCTTGATTCAGACGGACAATTTATTTTGCTATAAATTGTAACGAGCCCCAATTCACTCCTAGTCAGTTCCAGTGTGTAGCCACCGTCCATACGATCCCAACGGATCTTGTTTCGTGAAATTCTGATATTGTATGGCAAAGATATGATATTTAATAGTTAAATACACATTTAAATAAATCTTTACTTTAATTAAATCGGGCCCTTACCCAAGCATCCCGGCCCATTACTTCCTCATACCCGCTTCGTTAATAACTCTTCTTCCACCAGAAGATAAAAGACGCGACTTCTTTTGTTATACACAGCCATTTCGAATCTTTACCTCCGTTCGTTCCTCCTATACTCCACAGTTTTCAAAACCGAGATCACCAAACTCCATCTCTTCCACAACGGCATCCACCCATACCCGTTGTGCTGAACTCGCACCAACCCCCCTAGGATCCGACGCCGAACTACACTGTAGCTTTAACGAGGACCCGCGACAACAGTTCACACCAGAATCCACCAAAAATCTTGAGCTTGTGTTATTTACTTCCATTAACTCGAATCGAAACTCCATTTCGAAGATTAACTCTTCAATCCTTTACAACGCTAAACCCTAGCCGCCACTGGTTATTTGCAACGCACGTAAATAAATATCGAACTGAGAAAAATGCATACAGAAATGAGGTGCTTCCCTTTCGGATTCAAACATACCACTTTTGTAATTTATAGAATTTTAGTTGGATGAGTTGTGGATTTGTTGAAGGCCATGAATTTGTTTTGAGGCCAAAGAGAATTGGCGGTTTGAGGAAGAGAAGCGCGACTTGCATTTGACCTGATGAAGAGCGATTTTTAGGGTAAAAGGGAAAGATAGTTGGTATTTAAAAGGAAGAGATATTTATTTCTTTATTCTTTTAAAATCAACCGCTGTATTGTATCATTGAATAGAAATCCCTATAATCCCATACTATACCCAAAAATCACGAAAATTGAAATCTAGCAATAATTAAATATTGCGGATCCAACAAAATTGGTTTCGTCGAAAACGGAGGTCGTTTGCAAAACTGGCTATTTTTAAAGCTCTAAATAACCCATTTAAATATATAAATATATTTAAAAATAATTAAATTAAATATTTAAAAATAAATATTATTGTATATATTCACAATAGAATATCATACTGCTCCAGAATAAATCGTATATTGATTTCTAACTCGATATTTAAATCTCGGTTAAATCGATATTCAATTTATATTGAAATTCCTTTTATATATCGTTATAAATTATAAAGGAATTCCGTAGCAACTTTTCGAAAATTTGATTTGGACATAAATCAAAATCTACACAATGAAATCCCTATTTTTCTCTTCCACTAGAAAAATATACTTCACCCGCTCCGAACGTTTCTTGTTTCACAGAAATCCGATTTAAAACGAATCTTGTATATTCAGTTGAAGTTCGAATCGCCAAATAGCGAACTGCCGCGCCATTTCGAGCTCGATTTTAGTAATAATATAATTATACGTTCAACTGTCATTCAAATAATATATTCTTTATTCTAATTCAATTTCTAAACTGAAATATATATTTTGAATCTGCCCAATTCACACCATATTGCCATTTCAGCCAATTATGATTATTTTATAATTATATATATTATTTAATTATTATATTAATTAAATATTCAAAGTTATTTAATTAAACCACCATTAGATCCTCTAAATCACTATATAAATAATTAAATAAATTAATTATTACACAGTAAAAATACGGGACATTACATTCTTCTCCCTTTAAAATAATTTCGTCCTCGAAATTGCTAAGGTAGAAAACTAACCCTATTGACTGGTTAGAACTTATATGTTCACTTCTTAACTTCAGTTTCAACTGAGTCAATTTAATTTCAATTAAATATTAATTCATTCTTATTAACGAAAATTTTCAAAAATCTTGAAAATTTTCTAACACTTTTACTTTTCGAAAAATTTCGCCAGCACCTCCTTTGTACTAGTCAATAGCTCAAACTCTAACTCGCCTCTCTAGGCCTTCCTCAACCCAAAAGAAATTCAAACAGCCAAGCGGCTTGCCAATTCGGCTCATCAAAATCTCAAGCCCATATATAATATAAACTGGTACCTTTTTGTTGGGCATATCGTTATATCCTTTACATCTGCTGTTAATTCAGCATATACCAATGTCATCCCAATCAAACTCCAATCAGTTTTTATCCTCAACACAATCATTCACTTATGTCCAAACCGAATTCTATTCTTAACTCAGATTTCAATATTTATTTCAGCTCCTAACTTACCAGTCCAATCCCATTTCGAATTATCTCTAATCCAATCTAATTCGATATTTTCTATCTTAATTCACTTTCCACTTAACTGGTTTCAATTCAATTTCTATTTCTATTTGCTTTTACAAATTCTAATTTAATTTGTTTTTATTTCAAACAATCCTTACCTGGGAGTTTCAAATTGCTTTGCCTTTCCAAAAGTCGAATATCCATTTCTGGAATTTCAATACAACTTGTTTTTCTCAAAACAATTCAAAAACAAAATCCGTGGTAGTAATTCATCACTTAGCAACTTGAAATTGAACACTTATGATGCAGCTGTCATCATCGGAATCTATTTTCCAGCGATCGAAGTGAGTTCAATACTATATCACTTTCAAAACCATTTCTAAACACTTCCATTTTGAAATCAATTCAAAATATCATTTGCAATGCTTTAAACATTTTAAAATCTCCTAGGATTTTAAAATTCTCATATATTTAATCTAAATCTGTTTGCAATCACTTTTCCAAATTTTGGGAATTTCAATTCCAATTCTAATTAAAATTTCAGATTTAATTCATTTCGATTTCATATATTTCACTTATATGAATTTTGACTGGTTATTTATATAACCATTCAATTTATAATCTTACTCGATTATAATAACAACCAATATATTATAATTCCAATATATATATATATCTTCTCTATATCAAAATATACTTTGGGTAAACTTATTTCCATTTACCCTCTTTTCAAAACATACCGTGTCAACCGATCGTATTCAAGTGTTTAGAAACTCTTACCGATACAGCGGATCAAACCGACCGATCGGAACCCACAAACAACTCAACCAATAAATCTCCACAATACAAAACCATTTTATATCAAATAACAAATACGCGCTCGTATATATACACACTCAACTCAATCTAGGACATTACTAACCCTATCTCTACTGAGTTACGCCACAGAGCCAATGTAATTACTTAATCTTCACTACACCAGAATAGGCATTTCGCAACGGCTTTGAGTCGTTGCAAAAGATCTTAGCAACGGCTTTAAGCTGTTGCAAAATAGCGGGTTGCAAAATTTTTGCAACGGACCAGAGCCGTAGCGAAATATGATTCTAGCCGTTGCGAAATGTTATTTTGCAACGGCTAGGGTCCGTAGCAAATATTACTTTCACAATGGATAAAGTCCGCTGCGAATTGGATAACAGAGTTTAAAAAAAATCCTGATTTTTGGTTCTTTTCAAGCATCCACACACAAGTATTTCGTAACATGAAAATAAAGAGGAAAACAACTTTAGCAAATACATAATGACAGGTATAAGCATACAAACAACATGGATAATCCTCAAAAACTCTCCCTCTGCATTATGAATAGTGCCATAATGTATACACTGCAAAAAACAAAAATCACAACCCATAATTGTATAATTTGCCTCGACTCAAATAATACAAGGCATATGTTACTTAATTGTATAATTCACATGTCACGTAATCTCATTTTCTTAGATGTAGGAACAATTAGCTGTGTATTTCCTTAGCATGCATGTTCCTAAGAATGAATGCTACATGCATCTCCACCATTTGTTGTGTTACCCATAGGTGATGAAACACCTTCGGTTGCTTGAGCAACAGCTGCTTCATGCTAGATAGTCTAGGGTCCTCTTGAAGTGAATTTTTTGCTTTCAAAGAGCTCTTCATTATGAATAGTGCCATTTCCCCAACATCTGGAAACAACAATAGACAATCAAGATTTTTCAATCATTTACAAAAGAACGACACTTATATAAACAAAAATGTCTGATGTGTGAACTTGAAATTATGGTCATCATGTAAATGAATTTAAAGATTAACAAGGAAGGTAGGGAACTTAGGAAAAGATCTTTGCGCATAGAAAATTCGAGACTTTAGAAAAGAGAGTATTTATTCACACCAGAATCTACAAATTATGAAGAAAATATGCCAGTGCACTCAAGAACATGTAGACTCAAGACCTCCTATATTATTCGATAATAATACATAAACTGCATGATATCAAAAGTGCATGCAACATTATTACTACAGCAAATAGTGAAGTCATTAGACATTAACTATAAATTCAGCGTCGTTCAAGACATAGAACAGAATGCAGAAGATGCCATAAATCGCTAAACCAAAGTATCGCCAAAAAAAATCCCCAGATCTGTTCGAAAGTAGATCATTACTGGTAGCCCAGAGGATGAAGTACAAGGTCAGCTAGTAAAGCTAGCATACATCCAAAATGCTTATGTTTATATCAAAATATGGCACAAACACCCAAGAGATAGCTGAAAAGAAAATCGAGTAAAAACCAAATATAGTTCATTGTGGTTCGATCACTAGATGCCTACGTCCACTTAGCATTTAACTGGTTGTTTACAACTTCTGTTCTTATGAACCAGTATGGGTCCTCAGAAGTAAGGAATTACAAAAGATATAAACAATAGGGAAAAAATCCTTTGAAATAAGCATTTGATCGTTATTTATAGTTGAGAGAATGTGGGCATGTCAACGAGTAAAAGCTATGTATATTTAGCAGCGAAACTGATCTAGCCGATAATAGGATACGAAAATAAGAAGGAAAAAGTACATGCAAAAGATGACTACCTCTTCTGTCATCTGCTGAAACATTCCTAGACCGATTTGTCTATGATAGACTTCATTTCTGCAGTAACAACGCCTCTTTCCAGGTGCTGGTTTGATAAATTCTTCTCCCTCCAAACCTGCTAAAATAAGCTCATGATAAGCATTTAATCAAACACATATATACAACCTTTTCCTCAGATGATGTTTACATACAACGTTGTTGGGTCAAATTCAACAACATCTGCCTCATAGATACCCTAAAAAACAATCATTTAAACAAAATTTGTCAAGTTTATTAATGATTCTTGTATACTACTGCAAAATTCATACTTCTGCAAGATGAACTTTGACGCTTGCTAGTGCAATTGAAGAGGCCACTTGATCCATGGAAGCTATAAGACTAAGCATTGCTGCAGATTTTACCATTGTCAATATATCAAGCTCACTAAATGCTACAAAAACCAATTAAAGTTCCCTGAAAGAAATAATAGGTTATTCAAACTGTTGAAGTTATCAATTTGGATTTCATGTTGTACATTTAAACAATGAAAATTTACCAGGGAATTCCCAACATAGTGAATTTTTTGGTTTCCAGACTGTTGATAAACATAACCAAAATTGGCAGGAATATCATAAGCTACGAGTTCATCCCATTGATTATACCAACTTTAGAAATTTTAGTCAAGCTTAGCAATAATTGCATTGACAACTTCCTGAGTAGTGCTGGTGCCGCCGATATCTTTGGTTTTGTATTTACCTTTAGAAGTTACCTTATATACTAAAGTTTCAAGCCTATCTGCAAAGGAAGGGAACTGTAGGTGCCTTAGCATTGTAGCAGGTGACAGAAGAAAGGCGAATGGATATGCTTTCTTTTGCGCAACCAATTTATCATTCCTCACGTTTCCTACTGAAGCTCCTTGTTCGAATACAGCATGATCTTGCCCAACATTACCTGAAATTTCACAATACATCACTTTAACCAAGGCAATCTTTGTTTGACAATTCCATCTTATGCTGCAAACAATCTAAGTTCGAATAAAATGTTTGAAATTACCTCATATTCTATGGCAATTAGCAGAAAATAAATAAAAAGTCTTCATTCATCCACCATGAAATTGCGAGTGAATGGAGCATAATTTTTATTGGTCTCTATTTTTCATAAAAAATTTGTTCGTACTCATATATGTGTATTAGCCATGTTTACAAATGCTCCATGGTGCAGCAACATGAGCTATAGTGACCAACTACAGTGCAGCTGGATTTGATTGATTATTCAAAAAAATCTACGCATATTTTTTAGGGATAACATGCAACTATAATTTGTGGATAATGTTATTATTTGTTCAATCAAATATTAATATCATAAATGCTAATTAATCAAATATTAATATCATAAATGTTAATCATGAATAGCTATATGGCCCCTACCAATAAAAATTATTTCTGTGGAAAAATTGAAATGACGAATGTAAATGTATAAACATTTTGCTGTAAATTTGGACTGTTTCTATATGTACATGGTGATACCCTGTTAGCTTAAATAAATTTATTTTCCATAAGTTACGTAGAAAACATTATAAAACCAATCGTCATTTAATAAATTGATTGTAAATGCGATGGCCCAATTGCAGTAAAAAAAATTAGCTGGTGGAACAAAATGTTGTCAATTTATGTTAATGTTAATGCATTAGTTTATTGCATATGTCATATAAGCTAATGTTCCACCTATTTTTTCTTTAGAAAGATACCATTAATTGATTACACAAATAAGGAATTACAAAACATATCAAATTTAACAGATTCACCATAAAATATACCAATTTCGAAAATGTGCAGTGCATATGGAATGAAAGTATATTTTGATAACAAAGTAAAATGTGGTTTCCTGGATTTCCAAATATAGTACATGTGTAAAAATTGAAAACTTTCAAACAATGATTTATAAACAACAATGCATATTCTACGTTAATTATTCAACCTCTTTTACAATTTGGCTCTTATGTTTGGGTTACCTTTTCTTAGGTATAGGAAAAAATGAACCCCGGTTGATTATGCATAAATTTCTTTTGCAATTAGCACAATGATTTTGATGGTAATACTTGAGATATAAACCCAAAAATGATAAACTAATTAAAAAGATACAATCCTTCCTTAAAATCAATGAAGCACACATGGATTTATTTTACTTTAGGGACGAAGATGAAGGATGTTGCTGTTTTGAAAGGGGAACAACAGTAGGATGAAAAACGCACATGTTTCTATAAATTGCTACTTGCTGCAAATTGATGCTAGTTTCCATAGATTGCAAACTGCACCTGTTTTCACTTAGTGAAAACAATGTTTCTTCTCAGCCACGTATTATTCAAAATTTGTACTCTAAAGAATGAACAAAATTAATAATAAAGCAAATAAAATTGTGATAATGACCATAAATTATGCATATTTCATGACAAAACATTATTCCACTGAAAAGGTAATGGTGTAAACCTTCAACATTCTTAAAACATGAACTAAACATCCATCTTAACTACATGAATAAAATAAAATTTGAAGTATATAAGCATACAAAATATTTGTAAAATGCTAAACTCTAGTGATACAAAGTCACATACATGGTAAAATTCAAATCTAATTTCCACTCCAATTTATTGGCTTTAATATAGATGAATATTTAAATAAACAACAAAGATATAAAAAGTGAAATTACCATCTCTGCAGTGATAACATTCCACTTCTTAGGAATATTCAATCTTAGTTCCTTTCACCTCCATTAGCTTTCACCAGTACTGTAATAACCTGGAAATCCGAGCCAACTTAAAATTTTTATTTTGGCAATTTTAGCGAATTTTGATTATTTAAAATGAACTATTTTAAATAATAATGACGAGAAATTTATTTTGAATAGAATTCGAACGTATATATTTATTCGAATCGTCGTTAGAATATAAATATTTAATTTAAATTATAAAAGGAATTGAAAATGGCGCGTTAGTTCGGTAATTTGATTTCAAAGTTCAAATGAATGTACATGATTCAAAATAAACCGGATTTTAGCAAAACCAAAAATATTTGAATCTAATTGAGAATATCTTTCCAACGAATCTGGAAAATCGAAATTTCATAGCGGGAATCAGAAGATATGTCCAAATGAATTTTCAGAATAGTCGCTATGGAATTCTGGCCCTTAAAAATGGAAATTTTGCAAACGACCTTGGATTTCGACGAAACCACTTTTGTTGGATCCGCGATGTCAAATTATTGCTAGGTTTCAAATTTCGTGACTTTTCGAATCAATATGTGAGCATGGCAAAGGAAAACGCGTTTGACCAGTTTTAGTTGATTTTAATCGACTGGAAAATGGCCATTTTTCAAACGGTTACATAATTCGATGAAACTAGTTTTGTTATGACCGTATCGTCAATACGAAGCTAGAAAATATTTTTCGGGAATTTTTCTAATTAGTATGTGGCCCCGATAAATTGAAATGCGCGTTCAAATTCAATATATAGAGTTATATTTTGATTTTGGGAAAATTGATCGAAACGATCGAATCAGCTTGCGATACATATCCCATTGTGTTCGGAATGGGGGTAATTAGCTATGGACGACAAGCGGTGGGTCCCGTTTCGAGTTCGAAAATAAAAGTACCTTTTTGAAATTAAATTAATTAAATATATATATTATAATATATAGCCCCCCGTTTTCTCTATCAAAGCTCAAAGCAAAAAGAAAAAAAAGAGAGGGGATCGCGATCCGCCCCCCCCCCCCTCCCCCCGATTTGGTCCACCGCGCAACTACCAAGAGGCAGCCGCTCCAACTAGGCCCCCCCCCCCACCTCGCGCTCCCTTCTCTTTCCCTTCCTCCACTTCCTCTCCGCCTTCTTTCCACCTTCCTCCCTCCACCTGAATAGAACGGTCGCGCCCTAGCACCAATCCCTACCTCTTCCGCCACCTCTGGCCAACCACCGACCAAGTAGGCCCCCCAACGTCGAACGACAATGAATTTGCGAGGTCAAGGGTTTTGGGTGCATCCGTATGTTGAGGGAAGCTTCTATGAGGTGGGTGGATCTGAATTTCAGCCGTGAACTCCTTAGAGAAAGAAGTGAGCATTCCTTATTTTGTTAATAACTACCATGTCTTTAAATTTCAGTTTTTTTCGTATATAAAATATCACAGTGATTTAAAATCAGTTTTTATATATTATAGCATTAAAAAGATATGATTTTTAGTGATTTAAAGATTTGATTTTGAAATGAAAGATGAGATTTTTATTGTATATGAAGGTTAAAAATATAATTTTTATAATATTGGAAAGTTAAAAATATAATTTTTATACTAGAGGCATATTAAAAATATCATATTTATATATGTAGCGAAATAAAAATCTGATTTTTATCATATATACGTTGAAATAAAAATGTGATTTTTATAGTGATGAAATAAAAAGACGAAATCTTTATATAGAAAATAGCGTGATGAAAATGTAATCTTTATTATGTGAACATTGATGTAAAAATAGAATTTTTATCCATATGGAGTGATTATAAAACACTACAAGAAAAACAGCAAATAGCAGCGGTAGAATCCGCTTCTAATCCGCCGCTAAACAGGCACTAGCGACGGATTTCCTACATAACTGTTTGGTCGGTAAAAACCATGATGGTATTTGTGTCAGATTTTGCGACGGATTTTAGCATGAGTTTTCCGAAATTTTTCTGTCATTTTACTAATTTTATAATAAAAATAAAATTTTATTTATTAATTTTATTTTAATTTATATACCGACTATTTACCGACGGATAATTAATTTATAATAAAATATTATTTATAAAAGATGTTGGTAAATCCTTACTAATTACCAAGGAATTAGCGACGAAAATTAAATTAAGATAAATTTAACCTCCCTTTTTTGTTGGTAATCCGCTGTTATTCCCCTTCTGATCTATATATATATATATATATATATATATATATATATATATATCACCACACACATAATTTGTGTTTCATTCAGTCCACAATCCTAATGTACATAGCACAATTAATATGAACACACATCTCATAATCATTGTATTATGTAACAATAAAAAATGGTACAATAATTGATAAAATATTCACATAACACTCAACATTCATAACATTATCCGATGCAACTAAAACTAATGTCACATAAACAAAAATCTAAACAAAAATTATGTTTACACAGTTGATGGATCTATGCACCATAATGTCTAAAGTTCAAAAAAAAAAAAAAAAACCTGCACATGCCACAAACATAAACCTTGTATCAGAGCAATATATGCGCAATGGTCGAATAATAGATCTTTGTATTTTGTCATCCGAAATAGATCTAAAATGTTTTGTAGTGCCATTTGGATAATCTTCAACACAAGTTTTTCCCTTCCGTAGCCTGTAACAAGATGTAAAACTTCAATTAATTGAACTAATTATAGATTTATTACGACAAAGAAGTTAATGAGTCATTTTCATATCATGATTATGAGAACAAGGCAATGTGGGGATGAACTTGGCATTTAGGTGAACAAATGTCTTCGCCATTAGTTTCTGAGTATAGTCATCCCTCATGGAATACTTGATCCAAAACTACTACTGATAATTTTGTCATCCGAAATGATGCTTTCTAACCATCCCACTATCATGTTGATCATACTAATTAGTTAACATTTCTTCCTTAATTGAGTTATGTATTCATGTTGATTTAGATAATGACAATGACAAAGCCATAATCCTCTCCTTGTTTAATATGTGCTCTGATAACTAAAGTGCTCTTTAAAAAAGAAAAGAACGCAACAATAAAAATGATATCCTTAAGTTACGGTAAAGATGGTGCACAAAGTTAGAAATTACCTGCAAGTGGACACAGTTGTAAGCACCTAACAGCTTGATACTTTCTTTGATCTAGAACACAGTTGTAAGCACCAATTTGTGCACCTGCAAAAAAGGCTTTTCAGATCTCAAATCTTCCAACAATATCATAACTGTTATTTACAAACGCTACAACATCTTAGACTTGATCAATAACTGTCTGGCTATCAACGGACATGTGAATTCAAATGTATCACCATCTTTTACTACTAGTTTTACTGCACTGTCTACAGGTTGGAACCACGTCTAACAATCATTAAATTTTAGTAAATAATTTCCGTTGTGGCTCTAACATTCTTGAACACTTTTATACTAAATTAAACAAATATGTCAAACACAAAATCAAACAACCAAAACCTAATTAACTAGACCCAGCGCTAGAATGCCAAAAAAAACAAAGCTTAATTTGTCCTCCACACCTTTCCAGGTTCTCAATTTTCAGTCAAATCTATAAAAAAGACTGGAAAACCATAAAACAGAATACCAGAAGGAAAACTGCGTTGGTCTAACACAAATGGTCCTTTACCGGTACGAAAACCCGAATCAACACCGGTACATGACCACCTTTGTTTTCTTTACTGGAATCATTCACACAGAGGAAAGCATTCCTCGATTATGCATAGACTTTGGGCTTCACGGATGATATTTGCTGCTGGTCTTCCTTAAGGAAGTTGGGTCAGTAAGTTGATTAAACGGTTTGTGCAGTGCACTCTTAATTTATCTTCTTATTAAGAATAATAAGTTCATAATAAAATTGATCTTCAACAATTAGGAATGAAGTTTCTTTTATATAAACAAACAGGATCATTACAGTACAGTGTTGTATAAATATACTGTATAGTCACATAACTACAAACGAAGAATTAAGCCCACTATGGTGCCATATTTTATATGCATTTTATATAAAATCAGTTGCAATATTCGTACACCGAGATCAACATATAATTAGAACCAAAATACATTTCTAAAATGAAAACAAGACAAAGATGAACTTGCAACGTGCAAGAAACTTCCATAGATCTGATTTGAACTTTAAACTGCAAAAACCACAGGAAAAAACAAACAAAAGTGGCATCTGAATGACACTGTTCTTACCAGCACTGCGCAAACTGAGATTACATCTGAGCGTCGCTCGCGAGAAGCCAGCAAGAGCAAAGCGATCCATATAGTAAATTCTGGATCAGTAAATTTTGAATTCTGGATCCATTGAGTCGATTAAGGGGAACTCTTAGGCGACGAGGTACTGAAGGTGGATCTGAGTTCGATTTTAAAAGGCGAGATAAGGAAAAGGACAAGCTACAATGGCCATGGAAAATAAATAAAGTAAAATAGAAAAAATAACGAGGAAATTGGGGATAATCATAGTGAGATGGAGAGGTGGGTAACAACTTACGAGAGTAGCAGCAAAAGGAGCAATGTCAGAAAGGCGAAAAAGCAGATCCACGGAAGAAACTCGGAGGCGGCAAACCCTATCTGAGGAAAGACGAATCGCCATGGGCGATACTGCTCCAGATCTAGAGAGTGATTTTTGTTCGACGTCTAATTTGGGGATGGGAAACTAGTTTGGAATAGTAAGGTGGCATTTCTCCAACAATCAGAGATGAGTGCTTAGATTGTTTATTTGAACCATTGATTCTGATGTTAACCAACAGCGGGATCTTAACATTGAATTATCGTTTGGATCACACAATTTTGTGGCGTAGAAACTTCCATAGATCTGATATGAACAGCCAAATATTAACAAAATGAATCGTTAAATATCAAATATAAACTATTAAAATTTAACTATTAACAAAATTTATCATTTATTACTAAACAGCCAAATTTAAATATTAAAATTTTATTATTATTTATTTAAATTAATTATTACTTAATAAATAACCGTTAATTATTAATTGTTAATGTTTGTTATTTAATATTGATTAGTTTCTTTCTATTTATCATTTTTTATTTTTTAAAGATTACGTCCCATTCATTAATTATTAAAAATTAATTATTTAATAGTAAATATTAAATGTTAGTCTTAGTTATCAATTATTAATTACTGATTTTAATTACTACTGCTTAATTATTAAATATTATTTATTAACTATTTATTATTAATAGTAATTGTTTAATTTTTGTTATTAATTATTACTAGTAGAAATTATTTAATATATATTGTTAGTTATCAAGTATTTAATAGTAATTGTTTGTTTTTTGAGCAAACAATGTATTTTATTAATTACTATTACCTCTTATTTATATTATATAGTAATTAATAATTAATCAGCATTAATTGAAAAAATTAATCATCATTAACTATTGAATTTTATTTACTTCTAATAGTTATTATTTATTATTAATTACTAACGTATTATTAACATTAATTCTTTAAAATTTAAATTTACTAATTAATTGCTAAGTAATAACACAAATTTAAAACATTTTATAAATAATAAATATAAAAGTTCGTTTCAAATCTCTTGGAAAACTACAGGAAAAATAGCATCAAAATTTTGTCGACGGTAATCTGACTCTATTAGCAACGGAATTTAGCGTTAAATATTATATGACGGTAAAGAGCTGCAATTTCCATTGATTTAGCGACAGAATTAGTATTCGACGGTAATAATTTATAATAAGATGACATATAAAATCCAAAATATTTCCTCTTACAAATCCCACGGAAATCCACCGCTATTTAGTGACAGAATTTTCCGCTGCTATAATTTTGTCGCTAATCACGTTTTTTCTTGTAGTGAAAATGTGATTTTATATACATACAACAATATGAAAATGTGATTTTTATATATGTAGTGGCTACGGGCAACGAAAGTGACAAAAAACGAGAACGAAGAAGATTTCTACAAAGGAAGAGTCGTGGCGTTTGGTTTAGCATGGGTGAGAACTTCTCACTTTTAATTTATTTCTAGTTGAAATATATACTAGGATGCAGACGGTGTTTAGTAGCACCCGACACCCGTCGTCCACAGACCATGGACGGCTTGTATGCTTGTTTGTTTGATTTTGATGTGTAGTTGATTGTGTGATGTGATGTGAAATAAAATATTTATATAGTTAAAATATTTTATAGTTGAAAATACAATTTTTAACTTGTATTTGAAATGAAATAAATATAAACAAACCGAAGGATTTGTTTATATACACACATTTTACTGATATTGATTGGGACAATAGATTTTACACATCGCCCAACTGCACAAATAAAATCTGTGTTTGATTGTTTGAAAACCCCATACGGCTATTGGGGTGATATATGACATACACTAATCCCAATAATTAGTTGTATGTCGATCGATTGATTGACAGACTGTTATAAGCGTTAAATATTTATATTTGATGCTTATGCAGTGTAGAACGCACTTTGGATGATGGTTGATAATTTATCGTTGCTATTATATACGTGTGATAGAAAATCCATATAATTAACATTATATGGTAATTGATTGAGCCTCATTCCAGTTTTGAAATAGAATATTTGAAAATAGAAATATATGAAGCCGTGTTGATTAGATTGACGCCATTTCGACGTGAACGATATTTATATCGATTTTATTCGTTTTATAATGAATATCGAAAGTGATTTCAAAATCTGATATTTTGAAAAGAATTGAAATTCGAATTAAACTGAATAGAAATGAATTCGAATTGAAATTGAATAGAAATGAATTCGAATTGAAATTGAATTGAATTGAAAACAAACTGAAATTGAATTAGAAATCAATTTGAATTGAAATCAATTTGAAATGAAATTAAAACGAATTTATATTGAAAAAATTCAATCTTGAATTGAATTTGAAAATAAAGTTGAAATCGTTTCAAAAACAAATTTAAAACGATTTATAAAATACGTTTTAAAAGGAAATCGACAAAGTATATATTATATTATATATATATATAATATAATAGCCTGAATAGAACGCGTCGCGCTGCGGTAGTTCAGGAATTTCGACCATTGACTTTGAATGGATATTGCGGGAGATCTGACCGTCGAATTCTCCTAAAACCGGAACCATTGGGTTCGTATCGAATAGAGCTTTCTAACGAATATTAGAAATTTGAAATCTAACGGTTGAATTTGGAATTATGTCCAAATCAAATTTGGAAAAGGTCGCTGTAAGTGCAGTTCGATGACCGTTGATGGAAATCGACCGTACGGGCCTTGATAAAATTATTAAAAATAGTAATAATTTGTGTAAAATCATGAGAAATGATTTGGGAAGAATCAGGATGAAAAACTCCATATTTGAAAAGATAAAAATAGATTTTTATCGAAATGAACTAGTTTTGAACTAGAATTAAAATTCTATTTATTTTTAAATAAATAAATTGGATTTGAAAAGGGTTTTAAAAGTAACCAGAATTTCCAATAATTGAATTGGAATGGATTTGAATTGAAATTATCTTTGGATTATTTCGATGTTGGATTTCGTGATTACACAGATATTGTTATGGAAATTTGAAAGATATTTATATCATTATTTCCAATACGATATTTGTTGGTCATAGAATTTGATATTGGATATAAGCCGATATATTTTCTATTCAGAGCCTTGTATTTAATATCAAATGTGATTTAGGTTTGTTGTGAATGGTGTCTTTATGAACACTGTTCTTAAGCCCAGTTGAGAAAACGATTAAATCTTTTTACTTAGATTTAATGAAGTGTACAATTAAATAATATTTAATTGGAATTGAATTGGAATTGATTTTTGGGTTTATCGTGAACAGTGTTTTAAATAACACTTGTTCTTTAACCCGATAACTAATGGAATGTGATTTTGGGTTGTCGTGAACGGTATCTTAATAATATTGTTCTTAGACCCAAAGGAGTTAAGAAAATCAGAAACTAACTGGAGATTAGTTAAGTTGAATGGTTTCTGGGGTATTGATCTGATGTTGGTTTTGGCCTTCGGGGTTAATACTTAGGGAATCGCTCACTTGCTAATTTACGGTTAGGGACTGATTGAAATGTGATGTGATTTTAGGGGTTTATCGTGAACCGTGTTTTAAATGACACTGATTCTTTAACCCAATTAAAGATTAAAACTAAATGGAGTTTTAATGAATCTTTAATTAGATTGAAAAGATCGAGAATGGAGTATCACCAGTTTTGCTCTAGGCGATAGTTAAATGTTTAATTGGATTTGAACGTGAAATGGTAATTGAATTTACCGATAACACCGTGGTGGTAGATATGAAGTATTACCAGTTTTACTTCATGGGATGAATAGGTTGGGATTGGGAAATAAAATAAATGATCACTTCGGTATGGATCGCTAATCCCGACTAATTTGAATTGATATTCAAAAGTAGATTAAAGAATAAATTTAAAGGATTTGTCTTTGATAAAATTAATGGGAACCTTTCCCTAATAATGTGAAATTTAGAAACTAACTGTCGGTTAGCTAAGCAGAATGGTTTTCTGGATATTGATCTGATGTTGGTTTCGACCTTCGAGGTTAATATTTGGGGAATTTTTCTCTTGTTAATTTACCGTTAGTGACTGATAAATTGGAATGAGGCACATGTTGTGTTTGTGTAACACTTGTTTATTATATACGCGAGTTATTCGGAAAGACCGGGTTTATCCCATTCTGAATAACTGATACGACGATAAGTCGAAGATGAAGACGGTGGTCGAAGACCGGAGGTCTTCACGTCGTTTGGATAATTACTGATGATCTTGATTGGGCCGTACACCCAAGAGGAGGGAATCAGTTGGAGATCGTCCAGACGTACTTGGAGATCGATGGATATGCGGGGTACTAGGTGCCTCCAGTTTCGTTCAGACCCAGAACGAACTTGTAAATGGACTGTGTGTCTGACATTGGATTTCAGTCTGTGTGATTGATATCTATTAAATATATATCTGTTTGGTGGCGGAGAATTTATTCTCTTGCTTAACGCCCTTCTCTGAGACGTACGAGCTCAGGGGTTATATATTGATGGATATCCATCGCATGGAATGAATTGCCTGTGTGGCATGCCTGAGTGGGAATGAATCAAGGCTTCCGTTGAAAAGCAAAGTCTTGTGGTTGATGATCAAAGCACGGCCTGTGTGGCATAGCTTTGTGTAACGTTGATTCGCGAGCCTCACACCCCTGTGGTGGACCAAAAACCGGAGAGGACCTCTGGGAGGACATGTGTTTCTTTCTAGTTAGAAGTGGCGTCAGTGGTTTTACACGCCCTGACGAGTTTGACTTATGTGGTTGTTGCTGTTGCGAGGCGCCTCGGTTTGATCGGACGATCTGGGTCCGATGGAGTCATTTGTTGGCTCGTTTACGCTCCAAAGGGCGGGGAAACATAGTGTTCAGGCATAATAATCCACATCGGTGGACCAGCCCTGTCGCTCCAAGGCTTGCCTGCACGCTTGCCTGAGGCTCGGGCTAGAGAGTCTCGAATCGGTAGAGGACTATCTTTTGCCTCGGTTCACAGATGGAAATCCAACTTCCAATACGTGACATGTGCGGTTTTGATTGTAGAAACTAGTATTGGCGACATGATATATGGTACCCATGCCGTCTATGATTGATATTTATGATTGAAATTGTATTGACACTATACACTTATAGTAATAAAACATGAAATTTAGCGTATCAAGCATGCTTTGGCTATTATAAGGTGAAAATCCTCCGGCTTACGTTGCATTGTGTGATGGGACCTGGGTCTTATAATAGCTTCATTTTTTTTAGCATTGTGATGTTGTTTTATGCACTGGTGTTCTTGGGAGGAAACCCGTTTCGTTTTATACGGCGTGGTCCCTTGATTTACCTAACTTTAAAATAAAGATTAATAACTGTTTTAGTTCTCACACCAGTCCCATGACTGACCTGGAGTTTATTGTTTTAACCTAAACTCTGGGTGCCCTTATTTTGACGTGGGCAGCTAGTAGTTTTGGTTTTGCAGATTTATATTCACATGATCCTGGTTTACATCTGAAATGATATTCGGAAAACTTTGTATCCGTATATCTCCTTCATTTGTGTTTTGTGTTATTTTCCGCTGCTATGTAATTTATTGTAATCTCTAATATTTATCGAATGTTTATTATTTATTCATACTCTGTATATTCTTGTATTCTGATGGAATTGTTGTAATATACAATGAAATGTTCTTCTGTCTGCGTTCTTCTGTGTGTTGTTCTTGAAGTATCCACTCTTTCCTTCATGGGGAAGTTACGGGCCTTACAAGTACTACAATTATGAAAAAGTATTGTCTTCAAAAATCAGCGCAACAGTCATCTCCTGATGCATACATTCATAATTACCACTTCACCTACACAGAATTATCATACCAAATTGGTACAAAATATGCATGTTGTCATCCAAATTTAAGTGAATAAAGGAGGAGACTTAAAGGTATTGTACATAGATTGTCTTTATAGACAAAAAATGAGAGTACAGCTACTCTTAGTGTATGTATCATATTCCAACTATAGTAAATGCAGGTAAAGTGAAAGTATTAATACACCAAGAATAAATCTCATCCGCTATTTGTCTCCTTGTTTGTGTACCAAGGCATTTTATTATATAGATATCAGGATATAACACAACAATCAATACACCAAGAACTGGACAAAAAACACTGCCAATTCAATCATTATCACAAGGACAAGCCCTAAATCTGTCATCAATAAATCATTTTTACAAATATTGATATGAACTCAACTTTCAACACCGTAATGAATTTAGAAGCAGAACACCAACTTTTGCATACAGACCATTCAAGTTGTTAACTAAGCTATGTTTCGTATTCCATATTTTATTAAACCATTGTCTGAAAGCTCTGCATTCCATCATATGTATTTATAAACTATAAAACATTCAACTCCAAATCAAAAAGCATACCACGACATCACTCTGAGGTATTTCCGCTATCCAATTCAGGTTCTTTCTTCCCTAACACTTCATAAAACTCTTTAACCACCTACTTAATAAAGTTAACTAAAGAACAAAGCTCTCCCAAAAAGTTGTGATCAATAACTCCGTTTCCATCAGTAACATGCGCAAAATTAACCATCTTTACTTTGACCGTCTTCCCTTTCTTGTAATTTACCAATACAGAAGCTGAGTAAAAATGCCAAATCGTCTGCTCCTCAGACCGGCATTTTAATCAATTCAACTGGCCCAAAAGCTGCAAAAATGATATAACAATTATAAGCAACATATTCAATTGGTAGTTGCATTATTCATATAGATGGAAGTATACAGCTGCACCTCTGTTAAAAGGAGTTGCACTTGTTTAGCTATTTTGTTTAGACAAAATTCAAAGCAACAGATCTTGTAGCATAATGAACTCACGAACACCTCGAAGCAAAACTTAATTTTTGACTCTCAGATTTAAAGTTAAAAGTATACAAGCATTTGTACTCATAATCTTTGATTTACAGATCTTTTGTCCTATATTTCGACACTGAAACTTGTATACAAGTATTTGTAAGCATAATCGTTAACTTACAGATCTTTTGATCTAGATTCTAATACAAAAACACATAAGTTGTTAACTTACATATCTTTTGTCTTATATTTTGATACTAAAACACAAATCAAGATATTAAACAATGAATATAAATAAATATAACTGCGAACCTACAAATTAAGGACTGGATTTTAAATTTCAAGTTTTCAATTTTGAAATTTAAACTTCTAGCAAAACAGCACATCACCTGACATGAAATTATTATTTGACTGGATGAGGCAAACAACAGGTTCTTACTCCTTAACTAAGCGTCAACGATTTGACATAAGTACAAAAATTGAAAAATGAATCTACAATTTAACAGTTTAGATTTGCCTCCAAAACGACAAGGTGTCGTTAAGTACGGTGTCGGCTTTAATTTGCATTTTAACCTCACATTGTATATAAAAATGAATATATAAGAGTGTAATCACTAGTTAACCAATATTTAAGTGTGTAGTAATGTTGATGATATAGCTATTTATGAGTATAAAGGCCTGTCAAGATTGATAGCTTATTTCCTAAAGATATAGGACAAAGGGAAAAATTAGCTTATTTCATAAAAGCTTGAACACCCAAGAGAATAACTATACACAATAAATGACCATTCTTAATGAGTTATACACAATAAATGACCTTTCTTAGTGATATAGGTCAAATAACACTTTCAGAAACCTTGCAAGGTGACATGGAAAACAAATATATCATCTTAACTAAAGGTAAAAGTTTAACCTGATAACAAGTTAGCACTATCAAGTTTTCCTGAATATATGTTTCTATACTTAAGTGCTTATGGCTAATAAGTCTGAAACTGTAACAACCCGGAAATGCGAGCCAATTTAAAAAATTTATTTTAGTGAATTTTAAATATTTAAAATGATTATTTTACATAATATCAACGAGAAATTTATTTTGAATAGAATTAGAATGTATATATTTATAGATCATCATTAGAATATAAATATTTTATTTATAAATATAAAAGGAACTGAAAATGGTGCGGTAGTTCGATAATTCGATTTCAAATTTCAAATTAATGCACAGGATTCAAAATAAACCGAATTTTGGCGAAACTGAAAATATTAGAATCTATTTGACAATATCTTTCCAACGAATCTGGAAAAACAAAATTTCATAGCGGGAATCAAAAGATATGTCCAGTTGAAAATTCTGAATAGTCGCTATGGAATTCTAGCCTTTAAAAGTAGCCATTTTGCAAACGACCTCGGATTTCGATGAAACCACTTTTGTTGGATCCGCGATGTCAGGTTATTGCTAGTTTCAAATTTCGTAATTTTTTGAACCAATATGTGAGCGTGGCATAGGAAAACGCGTTTGACCAGTTTTAGTTGATTTTAATCGACTGGAAAATGGCCATTTTTCCAGCGGTCTCGGAATTTGACGAAACTAGTTTTGTTAGAACCGTATTGTCAATACGAAGCTAGAAAATATTTTTCTAAAAATTTTCAAGTGAGTATGTAACCCCAATAAATGAAATGCGCGTTCAAATTCAATATATAGAGTTATATTTTGATTTGAACAGAAACTGGTCGAAACGATTAAATCAGCTTACGATACATATCCCATTGTGATCAGAATGGAGGTAATTAGCTAGGGATGACAGTCGGTGGGTTCGATTTCGAGTTCAAAATTTTAAGTTACTTTTTGGATTCAAAATTAAAAATAAATTAATAAATAATTATATAAACCTATCTCCCCTTCCTCCTTTAATCATCCAGCCCCCCCCCCCCTTTTTGACCAATCCCGATCAGAAAAGAAAAAAAAGAAGGGAAAAACCCAAATTGCGTGCTTCCACCAGCGACGGGTCACCGCCGCCATCGCCTCCGGGCAGCGCCGCTCCGATCTTCCCCTCCTCCTCCTTCTCTTCTCCAGTCCCGCTTCTCCCTCTCATCTTAAGCCTGCACCCCTTCCCAAAACTCGATGCAACCGCCACACCCCATGCCCTAGCCGACCAGCGCCACCACCTCCTGAGATCGACGCCCTCCTCTTCCCTCTCCGGCGTCGTTCAGTCGAAGGCCAAGCCCACCCCCCCTTCAATCGAAAGCTGTAAGTTTTTTTTTCTTTTATTTCGATATTGATTTTTTTTTTCTACTATTTTATTTAATGTAATCTATCTTAAGGAAAATAAAATTCAGTTTTTGAAGGAAGAATCAATTTTTGTACACTGAAAAGAATCAATTTTTATAGCAATTGGAAATGTGAATTTTAACTTATACGATTATAAATAAAAATTTGATTTTTATTTATATGGTTATACGGTGAATGATGGGATTTTTATGATGTCAAAACTAGATCTCTCATTGAATAAAGATTTGATTTTTTTTAACAATTTAAAGGTAGGGTTTTAAACAAGAAAAGGTATAATCTTTATATAATCAAGAAGTAGCAAGAAAGATTTGATTTTTGTACATGTATAGCATATATAAAAATACGATTTTTATAGAAGTAGCGAAATAAAAATATAATTTTTATATTATAGAAAGGTTAAAAATATAATTTTTACAATATAAAAAGGTTAAAAATATAATTTTTATACTAGTGGCATATTAAAAATATGATTTTTATAAAGTAGAGATATTAAAAAATATGGTTTTTATCAAAGTAGAAAATAAAAATATAATTTTTATATAGAATGAAGCGTTGTAAATATATGAAGTGAAATAAAAATCTAAACTTTATTTTATCGTGAAGTAGAGAGAATATAAAAATGTGATTTTTATATATGTAGTGAATACGGGCGACGAAAGTGACGAAAGGAGAGAACGGTGAAGATTTTCTACATATGAGGAGTCGAGGCGTTTGGATTAGCTAGTCGGTGAGAACTTCTCACTTTAAATTTCCTTTTGTAGTTAAAAATATATGCTAGGATGCAGACGGTGCTTAGTAGCACCCGACACCCGTCGTCCACAGATCATGGATGACTTGTTTGTTTGGTTGCTATGTTGTGCAATTTTATTGTGTGATGTAGAATGAAATAAAATATTTTATAGTGGAAAATATTTTATAGTTAAAAATATAATTTTTAACGTGTATATAAAATAAATATTTATAAACAAATCGGACGATTTGTTTATGTACACTGATTTGACTGATATTGATCGGGACGATAAATTATACACATCGCCCAACTGCACAAATAAAATCTGTGTTTGATTGTTTGAAACCCCTCATGGGTATTGGGATGATATATGACATACACTAATCCCAATAATTAGTTGTATGTCGATCTATTGATTGACAGACCGTTATAAGCGTTAGATATTTATATTTAATGCTTATGCAGTTGTGTGATGCACTTTGGATGATGGTTGATTTTTTTATCGTTGCTATTTATGTACATGTGTTGTATGGAATCCATATAGTTAACGCTATATGGTGGTTGATTGGGCCTCATTCCAATTTAGAAAATAAAGAATATTATAAAATAAAGGTTCATGTGTTTACAGTACTCATCCGTTGAGATTAGTCATGTGTTGAACGAAATATTTTAACAATAAAATTTACATCTTTATCATGTATAAAATTAGAAACTAACTGGAAAATAGATTAGATGAGTGGTCTCCTGTATATTGATCTGATGTTGGTTTCGGCCTTCGGGGTTAATATTTAGGGAATCGTTCTCTTACAAATTTACGGTTGGAGTCTGATTTGAAATCAAACGATAGATACCATAATTTTTATAAAATATATTAAATAACAAAAATAGTCGCGTGTTGACAGTACTCATTTGTTGAGATTAGTCATGTATTGAAAGAAATATAGATTCATTTGTTGAATAGAATAACGATGTTATTGAAAAATATAAAGCCGTGTTGATTAGAGATGCGCTATTTTGACGCGAACGATATTTATATCGATTATATTCGTTTTTATAATGAATATTAGAAAGAGATAAAAATAATCGAATATATATAAAAGAAATTCGAATTGAATTGAATATAAAACAAATTCGTATTGAATTGAATATAAAACGAATTCGAGTTGAATTGAATATAAAACAAATTCGAATTGAATTGAATATAAAACAAATTCGAATTGAATTGAATAAAGAATGAATTCGAATTGAATATAAAATGAAATCAAATTGAATTGAAGTTTGAATTGAATATATAATGAATTCGAATAGAAAATGAATTCGAATTGAAAACGAATTGGAAATAGAATAAAAATCAATTTGAAATGAATTCAAATTGAATTGAAATTTTAATTGAATTGAAAAAAGAATTGAAAATAGAATAAAAATCAATTTGAAATGAATTCAAATTGAATTGAAATTTGAATTGAGTTGAAATGAAGTTAAAACGAATTTATAAGGAAAAATTCAATTTAGATTTGAATTTGAAATGGAAGCTGAAATTGTTTTGAAACGAATTTAAAACTATTTATAAAATTTGTTTTAAATAGAAATCGACGAAATATATATATTATATATATATAATATAATGGCCTGAATAGAACGCACCGCGCCGCGGCAGTTCGTGAATTTCGACCATTGACTTCGAACAGACACTACGGGAGATCCGACCGTCGGATTCTCCTAAAACCGGAACCATTGGGTTTGTATCGAAAAGAGCTTTCTAAAGAATATTAGAAATTTGAAACCTAACGGTTGTATTTGGAGATATGTCCAAATCAATTTCAGAAAAGGTCGCTGTAAGTGCAGTTCGATGGCCGTTGTTGGAAATCGACTGTACGGGCCTTGATAAAATTATCAAAAATATCAATAATTTGTGTAAAATTATAAGAAATGATTTGTGAAGAACTGGGGTGAAAAATCCCAAATTTGTAAAGATAAAAATATATTTTTATCGAAATGAAATAGTTTTGAACTAAATTTAAAACCCAATTATTTTTAATAAATAAATTGGATTTGAAAGGGGTTTTAAATAATTAGAATTTCTAATATTTTTGATTGGAATTGAATCAGAATTGATTTGTGGGTATCGTGAACTGTGTTTTAAATGACATTAGTTCTTAAACCCAGTAAAGGGAGTTTTAATGAATCTGCAATTAGATTGAAATGTGAATTGATAATTTAAATTATCAAATTTGGAAAATGAGCGAGAATGGAGTATCACCAGTTTTGCTCCAAGCGATAGTTAAATCTTTAATTAGATTTGAACGTGAAATGGTAATTAATTTTACCGATAACACCGTGGTATTTGATATGGAGTATTACCAGTTTTGCTTCATGGGATAAATAGGTGGGGATTGGGAAATAAAATAAATAATTACTTCGGTGTGGTTCGCTAATCCCGACTAGTTTGGAAAACCATAATTTGGTTTGAAATGATATCTAAAGGATGGTTAAAGAATAAATTTTAAAGAATTTATCTTTGATCAAATTAATGGGAACCTTTCCCTAAGAATGTGAAATTTAGAAACTAACTGTAGGTTAGCTAAGAAGGATGGTTTTCTGGGTATTGATCTGATGTTGGTTTCGGCCTTCGGGGTTAATCTTTGGGGAATTATTCTCTAGCTAATTTTAGGTTAGTGACTGGTGAATTGGAATGAGGCGTATGTTGTGTTTGTGTACCATTTGTTTATTATATACGCGGGTCATTCAGAAAGGTCGGGTTTATACCCATTCTGAATAACCAATTCGACGATATGTCGAAGATGAGGACGGTGATTGAAGACCGGAAGTCTTCACATCGTCTGGGTGATTACTGATGATCTTGATTGGGTTGTACACCCAAGATGAGGGAATCAGTTGGTGATCGTCCAGACGTACTTGGAGATCGATGGATATGCGAGGAAAGTGCCTCCACTTTCGTTAAGACCAAGAACGAACTTGTAAATGGACTGTGTGTGTCTAACATTGGATTTTATTCTGTGTTGATTGATCTCTATTAAATATACATCTGTTTGGCGGCGGAGAATTTATTCTCTTGCTTAACGCCCTTCTCTGAGACGTACGAGCTCAGAGGTTGTATATCGATGGACACCAATCGCATGGAGTGAATTGCCTGTGTGACACGCCTAAGTGGCAATTGATCAAGGCTTCTGTTGAAAAGCAAAGTCTTGTGGTTGATGATCAAAGCACGGCCTATGTGGCGCAGCTTTGTGTATAGCGTGAATTCGTGAGCCTCACACCTCGGTATGAGTCAAAAACGGGATAGTGACTGCACGAAGAGCACGACGTTTCTTTCTAACTAGTGGTGGTGTCAGTGCTTAAACTAGCTGACATTTATATACTTTTCACCCATGTGGTTGTAGGAATGAGGTGCCTCGATTTTAGATCTGTTAGGACCGGGAAACGTGTGTTCAGGAATTGCCTATCCTCAAACATAAGAGAGGACCGGCCCTAAAGATCCAAGGGTTGCCCAGAGTGTGTAGTCCTGGGACATTTGCTAGAGTGTCTCGAATCGGAGAGGAGCTTTCCCCTTGCCTCGACTCATGATGGAAATCCAATTTCCAATACGTGATATTGCGGTTTTAAATGTAGAACTAGTATGGCGACATGATATATGGTACCCATGCCGTCTATGATTGATATTTATGATTGAAATTGTTTTGACACTATACCCCTATAATAGTATCAAATGATTTGTTTTTAAACATATCAAGCATTATTTGGCTATTATAAGGGAAAACCCTATCCTCCGGCTTGCGTTACATTGTGTGATGGGACCTGGGTCTTATAATAGCTTCATTTTTCGAAAAAGCATTGCGCTGTCTTGTTATATGCACTGGTGTTCTTGGGAGGAAACCCATTTCGTATTATACGGCGTGGTCCCTTGAATTACTCTCTTTTAAAGTAAAGTTTTAAATAACTGTTTTAGTTCTCACAGCAGTCACATGACTGACCTGGAGTTTATTGTTTTAACCTAAACTCTAGGTGCCCCTATTTTCTACACGGGCAGCTAGTAGTTTTGATCTTGCAGATTTATATTCGCAGGATCCTGGTTTACAGCTGGAACGATACTCGGAAAGCTCTGTATCCGTGTATTTCTTTCAGTTGTGTTTTGTATTATTTTCCACTGCTATATAATTTATTGTAATCTCTGATATTTGGTAAATGTATATTTATTCATACTCTGTATATTCTTGTATTCTGATGGAATTGTTGTAATAAACAATGAAATGTTCTTCTGTTTGCGTTCCAATTTGTCCTGTTCTCAAAACGATCAGGGGTTTCGAACGGTCTTGGTCGGTTTAACGATCGATTCAGATCGAGCGAAATTCCTTGCCATCACAGTTGGTATCAGAGCTTTTGTTTACAGAGCTCGAGAACAAGACACACTAGAACCATATGAAAGAATTCATCAGATATTGGATTAGTAATATCCAATTAGAATGACTTGTTAGACATGGGATCGGTAGTTTCCTAGAACGAGTGTGAAGAGTATATTTTTTCAAATGAAAACAAATTTGTTTTGAAATTTAAATCGTTTTATACGTATTTGAATATTTATTTATTTTGAATTTGGATAATCGAGTATATTAAGATTTTGCATATACGCATCAAGAATGTATATTCGAAGTTTTAATATATTGGATAGTTATAGAATCACACTCTAGTCGCCCGGACATGGCTTGATAATGAAGTATACCATCACCAGTATTTATTTTCGTGTGACAAAAGTGGGGTTTCTATATATTTCCATTGACTGGTGTGAGAACCAAAATTAGATAGATTTATTGTTGTAATTTGGCATCAAAAATGTGATTTTCTATATATGTATCAAAATTATGAATTTGAAACGTTAATCCACTAATTGATTGATGTTTGTATTGTTTGTTTATTTGTTTGATAATTTTGAACCATTATGCCTAATTGCATCAAATGTTGAATTGTATTAATAATTATTTGCAATTGCATGCATGTACATATATATGTGTGAACAGGTCATAGCAAGGAGGCTAGAGCAGAGAAATAAAATTGTATGCCTGACAAATAGGTACATGTTTACCATAATTTACTGTTTTGTTTGGGTGATGATGATTTTATGAGCCGATTGGCTAGCCGCTTGGCTTTTTCTTTTTCTTTTTGAGATCAAAGGGCCTGTATGGCAATTTCAGGATTTTCCCGGTGCAGGGGAGGTTATAGCGAAATTTTTCGGAAATTTGGGGTGTTAGCCAAATTTTTGAAAATTTTGAAAAGTTCTTAGAAACTGAAAAGTTGAAGAACTTAAGCCGTAATGAAAAGAATGAAAGTTGGGTTGATTTGTTAAACAACTTTCGGCTTTGTTCCTTTTCGGGGACGAAAAGTTTTATGTGGGGGAGATTGTAACAACCCGGAAATTTGAGCCAACTTAAAAATTTTATTTTGGCGATTTTAGTGAATTTTGAAAATTTAAAATGATTATTTTACATAATATCGACGAGAAAATTATTTTGAATAGAATTAGAATGTATATATTTATAGATTATCGTTAGAATATAAATATTTTATTTATAAATAAAAAGAAATTGAAAATGGCGCGGTAGTTCGATAATTCGATTTCAAATTTCAAATGAATGTACGGGATTCAAAATAAACCGGATTTTGGCGAAACAGAAAATATTAGAATCTATTTGAGAATATCTTTCCAACGAATCCGAAAAATCAAAATTTCATAGCGGGAATCAAAAGATATGTCCAGTTGAAAATTATGAATAGTCGTTATGGAATTCTAGCCTTTAAAAGTAGCCATTTCGCAAACGACCTCGGATTTCGACGAAACCACTTTTGTTGGATCCGCGATGTCAGGTTATTGCTAGGTTTCAAATTTCGTAAATTTTCGAATCAATATGTGAGTGTGGCATAGGAAAACGCATTTGACCAGTTTCAGTTGATTTTAATCGACTGGAAAATGGCCATTTTTCCAACGGTCTCGAAATTTGACGAAACTAGTTTTGTTAGGACCGTATCGTTAATACGAAGCTAGAAAATATTTTTCTGGGATTTTTCGAGTGAGTATGTAACCCCAATAAATTGAAATGCGCGTTCAAATTCAATATGTAGTGTTATATTTTGATTTGAATGGAAACTGGTCGAAACGATCGAATCGGCTTACGATAAATATCCCATTGTGTTCAGAACGGGGGTAATTTGCTGGGGACGACAATCGGTGGGTTTGATTTCGAGTTCAAAAATTTAAGTTACTTTTTGGATTCAAAATTAAAAATAAATTAATAAATAATTATATAAACCTATCTCCCCTTCCTCCTTTAATCATCCAGCCCCCCCCCCCCCCTTTTTGACCAATCCCGATCAGAAAAGGAAATTAAAAAAAGGGAAAAACCCAAATCGCGCGCCTCCGCCAGTGACGGGTCGCCGCCGCCATCGCCTCCGGGCAGCGCCGCTCCGATCTTCCCCTCCTCCTCCTTCTCTTCTCCAGTCCCGCTTCTCCCTCTCGTCTTAAACCCGCACCCCTTCCCAAAACCCGACGCAACCGCCACACCCCATGCCCTAGCCGACCAGCGCCACCACCCCCGAGATCGACGCCCCTCCTCTTCCCTCTCCGGCGCCGTTCAGTCGAAGGCCAAGCCCCCCCTTCAATCGAACACTGTAAGTTTTTTTTTCTTCTTTTATTTCAATTTTGTTTTTTTTCCTACTATTTTATTTAATGTAATCTGTCTTAAGGAAAATAAAATTCAGTTTTTGAAGGAAGAATCAATTTTTATACACTGAAAAGAATCGATTTTTATAGCATTTGGAAATGTGATTTTTAACTTATACGATTATGAATAAAAATTTGATTTTTATTTATATGGTTATACGGTGAAAGAAGGGATTTTTATGATGTCAAAACTAGATCTCTCATTGAATAAAGATTTGATTTTTTAACAATTTAAAGGTAGGGTTTTAAACAGGAAAAGGTATAATCTTTATATAATCAAGAAGTAGCAAGAAAGATTTGATTTTTGTACATGTATAGCATATATAAAAATACGATTTTTATAGAAGTAGCGAAATAAAAATATAATTTTTATATTATAGAAAGGTTAAAAATATAATTTTTACAATATAAAAAGGTTAAAAATATAATTTTTATACTAGTGGCATATTAAAAATATGATTTTTATAAAGTAGAGATATTAAAAAATATGATTTTTATCAAAGTAGAAAATAAAAATATAATTTTTATATAGAAAGAACTGTTGTAAATATATGAAGTGAAATAAAAATCTGAACTTTATTTTATCGTGAAGTAGAGAGAATATTAAAATGTGATTTTTATATATGTAGTGAATACGGGCGGCGAAAGTGACGAAAGGAGAGAACGGTGAAGATTTTCTACATATGAGGAGTCGAGGCGTTTGGATTAGCTAGTCGGTGAGAACTTCTCACTTTAAATTTCCTTTTCTAGTTAAAAATATATGCTAGGATGCAGACGGTGCTTAGTAGCACCCGACACCCGTCGTCCACAGACCATCGATGACTTGTTTGTTTGGTTGCTATGTTGTGAAATTTGATTGTGTGATGTAGAATGAAATAAAATATTTTATAGTGGAAAATATTTTATAGTAAAAAATATAATTTTTAATGTGTATATAAAATAAATATTTATAAACAAATTGGACGATTTGTTTATGTACACTGATTTGACTGATATTGATTGGGACGATAAATTATACACATCGCCCAACTGCACAAATAAAATCTGTGTTTGATTGTTTGAAACCCCTCACGGGTATTGGGATGATATATGACATACACTAATCCCAATAATTAGTCGTATGTCGATCGATTGATTGACAGACTGTTATAAGCGTTAGATATTTATATTTAATGCTTAAGCAGTTGTGTGATGCACTTTGGATGATGGTTGATTTTTTTATCGTTGCTATTTATATACATGTGTTGTATGGAATCCATATAGTTAACGCTATATGGTGATTGATTGGGCCTCATTCCAATTTAGAAAATAAAGAATATTATAAAATAAAGGTTCATGTGTTGATAGTACTCATCCGTTGAGATTAGTCATGTGTTGAACGAAATATTTTAACAATAAAATTTACATCTTTATCATATAAAATTAGAAACTAACTGGAAAATAGATAAGATGAGTGGTCTCCTGGATATTGATCTGATGTTGGTTTCGACCTTCAGGGTTAATATTTAGGGAATCTTTCTCTTACTAATTTACGGTTAGAGTCTGATTTGAAATCAAACGATAGATACCATAATTTTTATAAAATATATTAAATAACAAAAATAGTCGCGTGTTGACAGTACTCATTTGTTGAGATTAGTCATGTATTGAAAGAAATATAGATTCATTTGTTGAATAGAATAATGATGTTATTGAAAAATATAAAGCCGTGTTGATTAGAGATGCGCTATTTTGACGTGAACGATATTTATATCGATTATATTCGTTTTTATAATGAATATTGAGAAGAGATAAAAAAATTGAATATATATAAAAGAAATTCGAATTGAATTGAATATAAAACAAATTCGAATTGAATTGAATATAGAACGAATTCGAATTGAATTGAATATAAAACAAATTTGAATTGAACTGAATATAAAACAAATTCGAATTGAATTGAATATAGAACGAATTCGAATTGAATTGAATATAAAATGAATTCGAATTGAATTGAAGTTTGAATTGAATATAAAATGAATTCGAATAGAAAATGAATTCGAATTGAATTAAAAACGAATTGGAAATAGAATAAAAATCAATTTGAAATGAATTCAAATTGAATTGAAATTTGAGTTGAATTGAAAACAAATTGGAAATAGAATAAAAATCAATTTGAAATGAATTCAAATTGAATTGAAATTTGAATTGAGTTGAATTGAAGTTAAAACGAATTTATAAGGAAAAGTCCAATTTAGATTTGAATTTGAAATGGAAGCTGAAATTGTCTTGAAACGAATTTAAAACTATTTATTAAATTCTTTTTAAATAGAAATCGACGAAATATATATTATATATTATATATATAATATAATGGCCTGAATATAACGCGTCGCGCCGTGGTAGTTCGTGAATTTCAACCATTGACTTCGAACGGACACTACGGGAGATCCGACCGTCGGATTCTCCTAAAACCAGAACCGTTGGGTTCGTATCGAAAAGAGGTTTCTAATGAATATTAGAAATTTGAAATCTAATGGTTGGATTTGGAGATATGTCCAAATCAATTTCAGAAAAGGTCGCTGTAAGTGCAGTTCGATGGCCGTTGTTGGATCAACTGTACGGGCCTTGATAAAATTATCAAAAATATCAATAATTTGTGTAAAATTATAAGAAATGATTTGTGAAAAACTGGGGTGAAAAATCCCACATTTTTAAAGATAAAAATAGATTTTTATCGAAATGAACTTGTTTTGAACAAAATTTAAAACCCAATTATTTTTAAATAAGTAAATTGGATTTGAAAGTGGTTTTAAATAATCAAAATTTCTGATATATTTGATTGGAATTGAATCAAAATTGATTTGTGGGTATCGTGAACTGTGTTTTAAATGACATTAGTTCTTTAATCCAGTAAAGGGAGTTTTAATGAATCTGCAATTAAATTGAAATGTGAATTGATAATTTAAATTATCAAATTTGGAAAATGAGCGAGAATGGAGTATCACCAGTTTTGCTCCAAGCGATAGTTAAATCTTTAATTAGATTTGAACGTCAAATGGTAATTAATTTTACCGATAACGCCGTGGTATTAGATATGGAGTATTACCAGTTTTGCTTCATGGGATAAATAGGTGGGGATTAGGAAATAAAATAAATAATTACTTCGGTGTGGTTCGCTAATCCCGACTAGTTTGGAAAACCATAATTTGGTTTGAAATGATATCCAAAGGATGATTAAAGAATAAATTTTAAAGAATTTATCTTTGATAAAATTAATGGGAACCTTTCCCTAAGAATGTGAAATTTAGAAACTAACTGTAGGTTAGCTAAGAAGGATGGTTTTCTGGGTATTGATCTGATGTTGGTTTCGACCTTCGGGGTTAATATTCGGGGAATTGTTCTCTTGCTAATTTATGGTTAGTGACTGATGAATTGGAATGAGGCGTATGTTGTGTTTGTGTAACAATTGTTTATTATATACACGGGTCATTCAGAAAGGCCGGGTTTATACCCATTCTGAATAACCGATTCGACGATATGTCGAAGATGAGGACGGTGGTTGAAGACCGGAAGTCTTCACATCGTCTGGGTGATTACTGATGATCTTGATTGGGTTGTACACCCAAGATGAGGGAATCAGTTGGTGATCGTCCAGACGTACTTGGAGATCGATGGATATGCGAGGAAAGTGCCTCCGGTTTCGTTCAGACCCAGAACGAACTTGTAAATGAACTGTGTGTCTAACATTGAATTTTATTCTGTGTTGATTGATCTCTATTAAATATACATCTGTTTGGCGGCGGAGAATTTATTCTCTTGCTTAATGTCCTTCTCTGAGACGTACGAGCTCATAGGTTGTATATCGATGGACATCAATCGCATGGAGTGAATTGCCTATGTGACACGCCTAAGTGGCAATTGATCAAGGCTTCTGTTGAAAAGCAAAGTCTTGTGGTTGATGATCAAAGCACGGCCTATGTGGCGCAGCTTTGTGTATAGCGTGAATTCGCGAGCCTCACACCTCGGTATGAGTCAAAAACGGATAGTGACTGCACGGAGAGCACGACGTTTCTTTCTAGCTAGTGGTGGTGTCGGTGCTTAAACTGGCTGACATTTATATACTTTTCACCCATGTGGTTGTTGGAATGAGGCGCCTCGATTTTAGGTCTGTTAGGACCGGGAAACGTGTGTTCAGGAATTGCCAATCCTCAAAAGTAAGAGAGGACCGGCCCTGAAGATCCAAGGGTTGCCCAGAGTGTGTAGTCCTGGGACATTTGCTAGAGTGTCTCGAATCGGAGAGGAGCTTGCCCCTTGCCTCGACTCATGATGGATATCCAATTTCCAATACGTGATATTGCGGTTTTAATTGTAGAACTAGTATGGCGACATGATATATGGTACCCATGCCGTCTATGATTGATATTTATGATTGAAATTGTTTTGACACTATACACCTATAATAGTATCAAATGATTTGTTTTTAAACGTATCAAGCATTATTTGGCTATTATAAGGGAAAACCCTATCCTCCGGCTTGCGTTGCATTGTGTGATGGGACCTGGGTCTTATAATAGCTTCATTTTTCGAAAAAGCATTGCGCTGTCTTGTTATATGCACTGGTGTTCTTGGGAGGAAACCCGTTCCGTGTTATACGGCGTGGTCCCTTGAATTACTCTCTTTTAAAGTAAAGTTTTAAATAACTGTTTTAGTTCTCACACCGGTCACATGACTGACCTGGAGTTTATTGTTTTAACCTAAACTCTGGGTGCCCCTATTTTCTACACGGCCAGCTAGTAGTTTTGGTCTTGCAGATTTATATTCACATGATCCTGGTTTACAGCTCGAATGATACTCGGAAAGCTCTGTATCCGTGTATTTTTTTCAGTTGTTTTTTGTATTATTTTCCGCTGCTATATTATTTATTGTAATCTCTGATATTTGGCGAATGTATATTTATTCATACTCTGTATATTCTTGTATTCTGATGGAATTGTTGTAATAAACAATGAAATGTTCTTCTGTTTGCGTTCTAATTTGTCGTGTTCTCAAGATAATCCGGGCTTTCCTTACCGGGGAAGTTACGGGCTATCACAGAAACCAAGTGTTGTTTTCTCTTATGAAAAAAAAAGTTTCTTGCTTTTGTACTTAAAAACTGCGAGTACTTGTAAATTTTGTCAAATAAAGTGCAAAAAACTAATCCCTAGTCATGAGCTTACATCTTAGCACAAAATTACCACAATGTCAGATGATTACCTCATAGATGCTACCTAGTTGTGGTCATGTATATCGCTATGCTACTCCTCAAGGTCCGAACATGATCGATGTGACGATCCCCAAAATCCGAGGGGCGGTATTAAGGATAATCATTAGGAAATAACACATTAATCATCATAGCAGAGTACAAATAATAGCAGAAACAATAAATAAAATAATTTTACATGGATATGACAGTGGAATCACAACATGTAGGATATCAGAATAGCATAACGTGGGATATACTTAGTAAATAAAAAGGAAAGTGATCAGTCATCATCACCAGAGGCGGAATACATATACATATAGTGAGAAATACGGAAAGTAAATCAGTCTGCATCGCCAGTGGCGGAATCATAATATAAATACAGTAATGGCGGAAAATATCAAAGTCATCTCTGTGAAGTCAGCCTCGCCATGAGCCAAAAATGCACTCTATGCAGTAGTGCAGAACCAAAAACCACTTGTCACCTGTGTACTAGGCTGCCCGTGTGAAAATAAGGGCACCCGCGTTTGCAAAGTGAAACAAACAACGAGTCAGTCATGGGGACTGGTATGAGGAATCTATTTAACAATTAAACAACAGTAAATAGCAAATCATAGGACCACGCCACTTTCGCGGAACGGGTTTACTCCAGTGATTGCTAGTGCATTTAAAATAAAGTAAGTTCTTTTAAAACAATCGCAATGCTCTTAGAAAGAATGAAGCCATTATAAGACTCAGGTCCCATCACACAATGCAACGCAAGCCGTAGGATAGAGTTTTACCTTATAAGGGCCAAATATGCTTGATACGTATAAAGCAAAATCAACTGATATTATTACTAGTGCATATATGTTTTCAAAAGCGAATAGCATCATAAATATCAATCATAGACGACATAGCTACCATATACTATGTCACCATACTAGTTCTACAATCAAGTCCGTTATTTCGTATTGGAAATTGGATTTCCGTCATGAGTCGAGGCAAGGGGCAAGCTCCTCTCCGCTTTGAGACACTCTAGCAAATGCCTCGGGACTACGCACTCTGGGTAACCCCTGGATGCTTCAGGGTCGGTCCTCACTTACGTTAGAGGATTAATTATACCTGAACACACGTTTCCCGGTCCTTACAGACATATAATCGAGGTGCCTCGCATTCCAACAACCACAAAGGTGAAAAGTAGATATATATGTCAGGGCTGGTAAGTCACTGACACCACCATAGCTAGAAAGAAACGTCGTGCTCTCCCTGCAGTCCGTATCCTGTTTTAACTCATACCGGGGTGTGAGGTTCGTGAATCTACGAAATACCCAAAGCTAGGCCACGGAGACCTTGCTTTGATCATCATCCACAAGAATTTGCTTTGCAACAGAAGCCTTGATCATAGCATCTTGGCATGCCACATAGGCAGTCCACTCCATACGATTGATTTCTATCGATATATAACCCCTGAGCTCGTACGTCTCAGAGAAGGGCGTTAAGCAAAAGAATAAATTCTCCGCCGCCAAACAGATATATATTTTACAGAGATCAATCAATATAGAACAAAATCCAATGTCAGACACACAGTCCATTTACAAGTCCGTTCTGGGTCTGAACGAAACCGGAGGCGTCAAATTCCTTGTATATCCGTCCAATCAACACATACGTTTAGACGGCTACTACTTCCGTCCCCTTCCGGTAGATACTCCGGTCAGGAACCTCAGTAGCGCCCATCCAACCGATACGAAGATCGTCGGTCTTGAATCGTCTTTGCATTCTCCAATTCGAATCGCTCGATAAATTATTTGAAATAAGGGTTAGCTCGGCCTTTTCAAATAATTTACGTCATTAGAATTTAAATCGATTTTCTTCATGGTTATATTATTCGACATCCATCTTTCAGTTATTTAGAGTTATTTTCGTGTCAAACACATACAACCATCAAATATCAAACAATTCAAGCCCAATTGGTTTATTTGCAATCTACGTTGCTTATAATATTCTATAACTATTTTTCGCCATTTTTATTTATTTAAAAATGGCCATATTTAATTAAACTACGTTTCAGGTCGTGCCGTGGCACTGTTCGTCCCTTAATTGGTTTTACACATATCGGAAAATCTAACCGTTGGATTTCTACAAAGTCTATATCAGTGGGAAGATATTCCCAAAGCGAACCCAACGGTTCCAGTTTCGTGAGAATCCGACGGTCGGATCTTCCACACTAGTCGTTTGAAGTTACGGTTTCAAAATTCGAACTACAACGTCGTTATTCGATTTAATTTAATTATATTTATATTTATATATAAATATAAACGATTCTGGCGCTGTTTTTCTTCAGATTTGAATTAAACATTCCGGACAATCCAACCGTTGGATTTTTACAAGGTTGGTGCCGTTGGAAAGATATTTCCAATGCGAACCCAGCGGTTGCGGTTTCGTGAAAATCCGATGATCGGATTTCTCATACTAATCGTTTCAAATTACGATTCCGAAACGCGAACTGCACGGCCTCTATTCCTTTTAATTATATTTATATTCATATATATAAATATAGTTCATTCTATAATTTCAACTATAGTTCATTTTATATTTTCAACTTCGTTTTCACTTCAAATATTTCACTAACGCCTTAATATTTCGAAAAATTTCGCCATAACCTCCTTTGTACGGGGAGGGGTTTGGAAATTTATTGGGCCGTATTAGGTACGCAATAAATCCTAAAAAGCATTCACATATTTATAGTGATACATTTTGGTGTTTACAGGGGAGCATGTACTGATAATCACTCCAGAGAATAAATTCCCGTCACCCCGTTTCCGTGTGGAAATAAATAGTCCATGTGTCGTATCTAATAACTAGAGCGACGTGATTATTGTCAACTCCAGACCCGTGTGGGGTTTTTATTAATCTGGCAATTTATCGTTATAATTTATATAGTCCATATCAGTCATCAGTTCAACCTGTAATACATAGTCATCGCCATACAAGCCTCTTGCTTGTATGGTAAATCTTCCACCTCGTCACACAAGCTCCAATTGCTTATGTGGAATATGATGAAGTATGCCTATCATCAAGAAGTATGCCATGTAGTGTAGTTCAAAATTAATTGTTACTATCCTATGGCGTTGTTTATTATTTCACACAGAAAAACCAGCACTCCGCATCCAATGGCATTCACAGGAGTTGATATATAAATAAAATTGCGCAACCAACTCATCAAGGTTTACCTATTTGTCGGGCACGCAAATAATTTCTTTACTCTACAGCTAATCCATTTTTCCTGTTCAACACATGTATATATATGCAGAACAAAGCTAATAATAATATTTCTAGCAAACTATTATTTATTTCAACACATGTGTATTTTTAACTAAGCGTATACATGATAAAAGGAATATTTTTATCATCAAAAATATTTATTCGACGCATGTGTATTTTTAAATCTTCATATTCATTATAAAAATATAGTTTCATTGTCGATTCATTTCATTTTTAAAAGATGTTAATATTCACCACATGAATTTCAACTCAACGAATGAATTGCAACTCAACACATGAATATTCGATATAGTTTATATATATATATATAAATGTGATTTTTATCGCTAAAGCCATTTGTTTAAATTCAAATAATATTCAACACATGAATTTCAACTCGACGAATGAATTGCCACTCAACACATGAATATTCGATATAGTTTGTATATATATAAAAATGTGATTTTTATCGCTAAAGCCATTTGTTTAAATTCAAATAATATTCAACACATGAATTTCAACTCAACGAATGAATTGCCACTCAACACATGAATATTCGATATAGTTTGTATATATATATATAAATGTGATTTTTATCGCTAAAGCCATTTGTTTAAATTCAAATAATATTCAACACATGAATTTCAACTCAACGAATGAATTGCAACTCAACACATGAATATTCGATATAGTTTGTATATATATAAAAATGTGATTTTTATCGCTAAAGCCATTTGTTTAAATTCAAATAATATTCAACACATGAATTTCAACTCAACGAATGAATTGCAACTCAACACATGAATATTCGATATAGTTTGTATATATATAAAAATGTGATTTTTATCGCTAAAGCCATTTGTTTAAATTCAAATAATATTCAACACATGAATTTCAACTCAACGAATGAATTGCAACTCAACACATGAACATTCGATATAATATATGTAAATAATTTCAATGAATGAAAATTATTCTAACACATAAATATTTCAGAAAATTTCGGCAGCATAACGGCAGGGTAGTTAAAACCGGGACCGTCCCTAGTACGGCTCCTCGCTCTACCTTAAAACCTCGCGGTTTTTGACAATGGGGATCATGCATCTAGTTCGCACGCAGGCGGCATGTTTTATTTTCAATTCCACAATCCTATTCTATTTTGTTTCAACCACAAGAGGGTATTTTTCAACCACAAAGGTATTTTTCAACCATAATATCAACCACAAACAATTATTTCCAACCATTCGTCATACCATATAATATCACGTCAAACACAAGCAATAAATATCGTCCATGGTCTGTGGACGAGGGGAGTATATATATATATATATAATAATAATAATAATTCACTTGCATTTCATCACAATTCAAAGCATATATGTTTTAAACAACGCTTGTATAATTTATACATCGCTAATATAACTTATACAACACATGTACATGAGGCATACAATGTGTATATAATTTACACTTCGCTTATATAATTTATACAACGCGATTTCATTCACACAAATAATTTAGATTCCTCACATTGGTTATTGCAGTGCTAAAAATCGTAGGAAGGTCAGAAAAATCCGCGGCTTCTTCTAGAATGTAGAGAGCCTCCTTGCGGTCACGGTGTCTCCTGTTTCATCGAATTTCGTTAAAGAACGAAAAAGATATTATTTTTCAAAGTTTTGCAACACTTAAAAGTGTTATTTTCATTACAGAATTTTCATCAGAAAAGTTTCTAAAACCTTCGAAACTAGGTCTCAAAATTTTAGTCGATCCGTACCTCTTTGCTTCGATCAGAACTTGCTGCGTCAAAGGGCTACGAAGCACCTCCAGATCGACGGTGGTGGCGAAGGATCCGGTGGCCTGTGCTCGTCGCGGCGGCACTCAGAAGGTCGCGCCTTCCTCTTCGATTTCCGACGCCGATAGTCGATGGGAGGAGTCGTGGGTTGGTCGGATGTGGAGAGGAGGCGAAGGCGGTCGGAAGTCTCAACTGGGGTCGGCGGTGAAATCGCCTGAGGCGGCGGCAATATCGACGTGAAGGTTGGAGCACTGTGCGTCGTCCAATCGTTCTCTGGCGGCTAGGGTTTTAGATTTTTTTTATTTTATTTATTTAATGAAAAATTCCTATTGGTCCATGCTTTATAGGAAATTTTAAATAGTGTTTTTGCAAACGGACTCCTTTTTAAACCCAACGACTGTCGTCTATAGCTAAATACCCCCATTCCGGACACAATGGGATATGTTTCGTTGGCCATTTCGATTGTTACAGTCAGTTATTTTTCAAATTAAAATATATAACATTCGATATTTAATTTAAACGTACATTTCAATTTGCCAGGGCCACAAACTAAATCGAAAAATTCCAGAAAAATAAATCTAGCTTTGTTTTAATGATACGGTCCTAACAAAACCAGTTTCGTCGAATTCTGAGCTCGTTTGAAAAACGGCCATTTTTAGGTCGACCCATTTTAACAGAATTTGACCAAACACGTTATCTTTTGCCCCGCTCACATACTAGCTTCAAGAATTATGAAATTTGAAACTTAGCAATAATTTGACATCCCGGACCCAACAAAAGTGGTTTCGTCGAATTCCGAGGTCGTATGCAAAATCTCAATTTTCAAGGGCTATATATACTATATAGCGACCTTTTTGAAAATTCATTTGGCCATAACTTTTGATTTTCGTTATGAAATTTCGATTTTTCAGATTCGTTAGAAAGGTATTGATAAACAGATTTAAATATTTTCAGTTTCGTCAAAATCCGTTATATTTTCCACCCGGTGTAGTCAGACCAAGTTTGTATTCAAAATTTCAAACTGCCATACCATACCAAATTCTATATTTTATTGAAATATGCTATTTCAACTATTCAAATTCTTTGGTAATAACCTAATTTAAAAATTTTTAATTGGTTCACATTTTCCAGGTTATTACAATCTCCCCCACTTAAAACTTTTCGTCCTCGAAAAGGAAATAACAGCTAAGCAGGAAATAAAATGTAAATGCAAAGTATTGTAAAGGTACCTTGCACCGGAGTTAGTCAGAGATGTCCACTCTGCATTTGGGATAGGCTTGTTTAATGATTTCCTCAGTTTCCCAAGTACAGTCTCTAGGATCACTACTCCACTGCACTTTGACTAGATGAATCATTTTCCTCCTTAGCTCTCTAGTTTCTTTGCCAACTATTTTTAATGGCTCTCTCTTGAGTGCTAATTCTGGAGTTATGTCAATATCATGTTGCGCTGCTTCTTCCACAATAAGGTCGGGATCATGAACATGTTTTCTGAGTTGAGATACGTGGAACACATCATGTATACCAGGCAACCAATTAGGTAATGAAACCCTATATGCAAGAGTTCCAATCCTTTCAAGTATAGGAAAGGGACCAATAAATCTCGGTGCCAACTTCCCAGTCTTGCCAAATCCGATTACTCCTCGCATTAGAGAAACTCTTAAATAAACATAATCGCCAACGGCAAACGATATATCCCTTCTTCTCGCATCAGCATAACTTTTCTGTCGGCTCTGCGCGGTTTTTAATCGCTTCTTAATGAAATCGACTTTATCCGATGCTTCTCGAATCATATCGGGCCCTAACACAAGTCTGTTGCCAGGTTCTCCCAACATGCGGGAGATCTGCACGGTCTACCGTATAATGCTTCAAATGGAGACATTCCCAAACTTGCTTGATAGCTATTGTTGTAAGAGAATTCTGCTAAATGTAAGTGATCTTCCCATGAGCCTCCAAAATCGATAACGATAGCCCGCAGTAAATCTTCTAAAATTCTATTCACCCGCTCAGTTTGGCCATCTGTCTGAGGGTGATAAGCGGTGCTTAGATTCAATTTGGTTCCCAATTCTTCCTGGAATGCTTCCCAGAATTTGCTAGTAAACAGGGGATCTCTATCGCTGACTATATTGAGCGGCACTCCATGAAGTTTAACTATTTCTCTGAAGTAAATCTGTGCTAGACTTTGAGCCGTTCTGTTGGATCGGACAGGTATAAAATGGGCAGTCTTCGTGAAGCGATCTACGATTACCCATATACTGTCGTTTCCTTTTCTAGTTCGAGGCAGGCCATCGATGAAATCCATCGAAATTTGTTCCCACTTCCATCCTGGAATTTCTAAGGGTTGTAATAATCCAGCCAATTTCTGTTGATCACTCTTAACTAGCTGGCAAGTGGGGCATCTGCTAACATATAATGAGATATCTCTTTTCATTGACCTCCACCAGAATGTACGTTTGATATCGTTGTACATTTTGCTCACACCGAGATGGATACTTAATTTGGATTTTTGGCACTCATCAAGTATTTCTCTTCTGAGCTCGGGAAGGTTTGGGATGCAAATTCTGCCCTTTAATCTTAGAACTCCTTTGTCATCGAGTCGAAAACTTGTGGATTCACATCCTTTGACTCTTTGACTGATTCTTTGAATAAATTCATCGTCTTTCTGAAGGGTCGAGATCCTGTCTATTAATGAAGACGTGATGACAAAATTGGCGATGATTTCATTCTTTCTGCTGAGCGCATCTGCTACAACATTGGCTTTCCCTGGAGTGTATAGAATTTCAAAATCGTATGCTGCAAGGAATTCTAGCCAACGCTGTTGTCTCAAGTTTAGATCTTTCTGGGTGAACAGATATTTCAAGGATTGATGATCAGTGTATAGTTCAAACTTCTCGCCCAGTAAATAATGCCTCCAGATTCTTAAAGCGAACACGATAGCTAATAACTCAAAATCATGAGTAGCATAGTTCCTTTCATGCGGCTTTAGTTGACGGTTGGCATAAGCGATCACTTGACCTTTTTGCATTAGCACTGCGCCTAGCCCTCTAATAGAAGCATCTGTCCATACAGTCAAATCTTGGTTGCCTTCTATTATTGTCAATACTGGAGCGGTTGTCAACTTCAGTTTCAGCTCTTGGAAAGCTTCTTCACATTCGGGTGTCCATTTGAATTTCTCATGCTTCTTTGTAAGCTTTGTCAATACACCAGATATCTTTGAAAAATCCTGAACGAATTTCCGATAGTAACTAGCTAATCCAAGGAAACTTCGAACTTCTGTGGGAGTAGTAGGTTGTTTCCAGTTCTGTATCGCTGTAATTTTGCTTGGGTCTACAGCAATTCCTTCTTTTGATACGACATGGCCTAAAAATTTAACTTCATTTTGCCAGAGGACACACTTAGAAAATTTAGCTTTCAAGACATTTCTTCTTAGAATTTTCAACACTTGTTCTAAATGTTTTGCATGTTCATCTTCCGACTTAGAGTAGATTAAAATGTCATCGATGAAGACTAGAACAAATTTATTCAATACACCACGGAACACTCTGTTCATAAGATCAACAAAGTATGCTGGAGCGTTGCACAAGCCGAACGGCATTACTAACCATTCGTAGAATAAATCGGGATCCCTGAAGGCTGTCAAAGGAACACAGTCTTCGGCTATACGTAATTGGTGGAAACCTGTAGCTAGGTCCATTCTGGAGAATACTGTTGCTCCATTTAATTGATCTAACAGATCATCTATTCGGGGCAAAGGATATTTGTTCTTCAGTGTCTGTTTATTGAGATCTCGGTAATCAACACAAAGTCTTAGAGTACCGTCTGATTTCGGGACAAATACTACTGCTGCTCCCCAAGCTGAAAAGCTCGGTCTGATTAGACCTTTCCAAAGCAATTCTCATGTTTGACTACTTAGCTCTTCTTTTTCTTTCGGGACCATTCTTCTTATTGGATGTACTACTGGTCGGGCGTTAGGAATTAAATCTATTCTAAATTCAATTTCTCTTTGCGGCGGTAAGTTTTCTACTTCTACAAACACATCCGCATAGTTTTTAACGACTGGTATCTTTTCTATTGAAGGGGGAGTAACTTCTAAAGAAGACCAAAATTCTGTTCTATTAATTTCTGAGCCATGGCATGGTATATATATAGGTCCAAGCTTCGTTTCGACTTTAACGATTCTTTCGGCACATCTAACTTTGGCCTTATATTTGGTTAACCATTCCAAACTGAGAATAACATCGAATTCTGATAAATCCATGACAATTAAGTGGATGGGAAACTTGTAACATGAATAAGAGATAGGCACTCTACAGTATATACTGAGACTAACATAACCTCCTATCGGGTTTTGAACTTTAATTAGTTCCTTAAGTTTTCTTCGTTTCAATTTTAATTTGTGAACAAGGATACCAGATATGAAGCTACGTGATGCACCAGTATCAAAAAGTACAGAAACAGGAATATTTTTAATGGTAAGGGTACCTCCTAAGACATCGGGTTTACCTGATCCATCGGTGATAGCTGGCGGGGTCTTCCCGTCATAGACATGAGCCACTTGAGCATTCTGCTTCAGAGGACAGTTCCTGCTATAGTGCCCCTTCTTATGGTAGTTGTAGCATTCGGCTGAGTCATTTGCCTTTGGCTTCCTCAGAGCTTTGCATACATTAGAAAAGTGACCTAGCTTCCCGCAGTTGTAACAATTTCCTTTCGGGATCTTTGCAGGTTTCCGAGTAGCGGTCGCGGTAATGCTAGATTCGGGTTGATCTGTTGAAGCCTTGCGCTTATTTCCAGCTTGGCTTTTAGCGCGGTCTTGGCTAGCATGCCTCTCATCCATGTCTTCGTAATTGCAAGCCATCTCTACTAGTTCTGAAAAGGAGAGTTTTATGTTGCTCATAGCTCTATCGTGGTACTTGCGCTTCAGCCCAAATATGAATCTTTTGTTCTTTGCTTTGTTGGTTAAAATCAGCTCTGGAGCATAGCGCGATAACTGAGTGAACTTATTTAGATAATCCTGAATAGAGAGGTCTCCCTGCTGGAGATTAGCAAACTGCTCTCGCATCCTCTCTAGAGCCTGTTCCGGTACAAACTTCTCATTGAACAAAGCTTTGAACTGCTCCTAAGTCCGGATAGTACCAGCGGCATCTTCTGAGGTAATGGCATCCCACCACAGCTCTGCTTCCTCTTGAAGGAGCCAAATGCCAAGTCTTGCTTTATTGTTGGTTCCCATACCCATGCCTTCGAAGATTTTCTCACAGGTTTTCAGCCAAGCTATTGCCTCGGTCACTATGCCAGTGCCAGTAAAAGGTTTTCCCCCAAGATTTCTGTACCTCTTTGCTACTTTATCTAGCTCAAAGTCTTTTGGTGCTGGTGGCTGAATAATAGGGCCTTCCACTACTACGGGGATATTCCCCCGTCCTCCTGCTGCATCTCCTCGGCCTCCACGGCCTCCTCTAGCTGCTGCTCCTCGCGTAGCCATCTAAGGGTACTGTATAAGCAAGAAAAGAGTCAAGCTCACAGATTTGATAATTTTCATAAATGATAAAGCAAGGGAATACAAAGAAAGATAATGATGATGTACTGATCAATTTGTTTTGCTAATCTGCTTAGCTCATTCTAAGACATTGCTAATCCTATCTCTAATGAGCTACTCGCATTAGAACACTACTGGTTCTATTCTGACGAGGTGTTTAATGTGTTAGATTCCAGAACTAAGGTTAACCAAAGCTCTGATACCAACTGTGACGATCCCCAAAATCCGAGGGGCGGTATTAAGGATAATCATTAGGAAATAACACATTAATCATCATAGCAGAGTACAGATAATAGCAGAAACAATAAATAAAATAATTTTACATGGATATGACAGCGGAATCACAACATGTAGTATATCAGAATAGCATAACGTGGGATATACTTAGTAAATAAAAAGGAAAGTGATCAGTCATCATCGCCAGAGGCGGAATACATATACATATAGTGAGAAATACGGAAAGTAAATCAGTCTGCATCGCCAGTGGCGGAATCATAATATAAATACAGTAATGGCAGAAAATATCAAAGTCATCTCTGTGAAGTCAGCCTCGCCATAAGCCAAAAATGCACTCTATGCAGCAGTGCAGAACCAAAAACCACCTGTCACCTGTGTACTAGGCTGCCCGTGTGAAAATAAGGGCACCCGCGTTTGCAAAGTGAAACAAACAACGAGTCAGTCATGGGGACTGGTATGAGGAATCTATTTAACAATTAAACAACAGTAAATAGCAAATCATAGGACCACGCCACTTTCGTGGAACGGGTTTACTCCAGTGATTGCTAGTGCATTTAAAATAAAGTAAGTTCTTTTAAAACAATCGCAATGCTCTTAGAAAGAATGAAGCCATTATAAGACTCAGGTCCCATCACACAATGCAACGCAAGCCGGAGGATAGAGTTTTACCTTATAAGGGCCAAATATGCTTGATACGTATAAAGCAAAATCAACTGATATTATTACTAGTGCATATATGTTTTCAAAAGCGAATAGCATCATAAATATTAATCATAGACGGCATAGCTACCATATACTATGTCACCATACTAGTTTTACAATCAAGTCCGTTATTTCGTATTGGAAATTGGATTTCCGTCATGAGTCGAGGCAAGGGGCAATCTCCTCTCCGCTTCGAGACACTCTAGCAAATGCCTCGGGACTACGCACTTTGGGTAACCCCTGGATGCTTCAGGGCCGGTCCTCACTTACGTTAGAGGATTAATTATGCCTGAACACACGTTTCTCGGTCCTTACAGACCTATAATCGAGGCGCCTCGCATTCCAACAACCACAAAGGTGAAAAGTAGATATATATGTCAGGGCTGGTAAGTCACTGACACCACCATAGCTAGAAAGAAACGTCGTGCTCTCCCTGCAGTCCGTATCCCGTTTTTAACTCATACCGGGGTGTGAGGTTCGCGAATCTACGAAATACCCAAAGCTAGGCCACGGAGACCTTGCTTTGATCATCAGCCACAAGACTTTGCTTTGCAACAGAAGCCTTGATCATAGCATCTTGGCATGCCACATAGGCAGTCCACTCCGTACGATTGATTTCTATCGATATATAACCCCTGAGCTCGTACGTCTAAGAGAAGGGCGTTAAGCAAAAAAATAAATTCTCCGCCGCCAAACAAATATATATTTTACAGAGATCAATCAATATAGAACAAAATCCAATGTCAGACACATAGTCCATTTACAAGTCCGTTCTGGGTCTGAACGAAACCGGAGGCGTCAAATTCCTCGTATATCCGTCCAATCAACACATACGTTCATACGGCTACTACTTCCGTCCCCTTCCGGTAGCTACTCCGGTCAGGAACCTCAGTAGCGCCCATCCAAGCGATACGAAGATCGTCGGTCTTGAATCGTCTTTGCATTCTCCAATTCGAATCGCTCGATAAATTATTTGAAATGAGGGTTAGCTCGGCCTTTTCAAATAATTTACGTCATTAGAATTTAAATCGATTTTCTTCATGGTTATATTATTCGACATCCATCTTTCAGTTATTTAGAGTTATTTTCGTGTCAAACACATACAACCATCAAATATCAAACAATTCAAGCCCAACTGGTTTATTTGCAATCTACGTTGCTTATAATATTTTATAACTATTTTTCGCCATTTTTATTTATTTAAAAATGGTCATATTTAATTAAACGACGTTTCAGGTCGTGCCATGGCACTGGCGTTGTTCTTCCCTTAATTGGTTTTACACATATCGGAAAATCTAACCGTTGGATTTCTACAAAGTCTATATCAGTGGGAAGATATTCCCAAAGCGAACCCAACGGTTCCAGTTTCGTGAGAATCCGACGGTCGGATCTTCCACACTAGTCGTTTGAAGTTACGGTTTCAAAATTCGAACTACAGCGTCGTTATTCGATTTAATTTAATTTAATTATATTTATATTTATATATAAATATAAACGATTCTGGCGCTGTTTTTCTTCAGATTTGAATTAAACATTCCGGACAATCCAACCGTTGGATTTTTACAAGGTTGGTGCCGTTGGAAAGATATTTCCAAGGCGAACCCAGCGGTTGCGGTTTCGAGAAAATCCGATGGTCGGATTTCTCGTACTAATCGTTTCAAATTACGATTCCGAAGTGCGAACTGCACGGCCTCTATTCCTTTTAATTATATTCATATATATAAATATAGTTCATTCTATAATTTCAACTATAGTTCATTTTATATTTTCAACTTCGTTTTCACTTCAAATATTTCACTAACGCCTTAATATTTCGAAAAATTTCGCCATAACCTCCTTTGTACGGGGAGGGGTTTGGAAATTTATTGGGCCGTATTAGGTACCCAATAAATCCTAAAAAGCATTCACATATTTATAGTGATACATTTTGGTGTTTACAGGGGAGCATGTACTGATAATCACTCCAGAGAATAAATTCCCGTCACCCCGTTTCCGTGTGGAAATAAATAGTCCATGTGCCGTATCTAATAACTAGAGCGACGTGATTATTGTCAACTCCAGACCCGTGTGGGGTTTTTATTAATCTGGCAATTTATCGTTATAATTTATATAGTCCATATCAGTCATCAGTTCAACCTATAATACATAGTCATCGCCATACAAGCCTCTTGCTTGTATGGTAAATCTTCCACCTCGTCACACAAGCTCCAATTGCTTATGTGGAATATGATGAAGTATGCCTATCATCAAGAAGTATGCCATGTAGTGTAGTTCAAAATTAATTGTTACTATCCTATGGCGTTGTTTATTATTTTACACAGAAAAACCAGCACTCTGCATCCAATGGCATTCACAGGAGTTGATATATAAATAAAATTGCGTAGCCAACTCATCAAGGTTTACCTATTTGTCGGGCACGCAAATAATTTCTTTACTCTACAGCTAATCCATTTTTCCTGTTCAACACATGTATATATATGCAGAACAAAGCTAATAATAATATTTCTAGCAAACTATTATTTATTTCAACACATGTGTATTTTTAACTAAGCGTATACATGATAAAAGGAATATTTTTATCATCAAAAATATTTATTCGACGCATGTGTATTTTTAACTCTTCATGTTCATTATAAAAATATAGTTTCATTGTCGATTCATTTCATTTTTAAAAGATGTTAATATTCACCACATGAATTTCAACTCAACGAATGAATTGCAACTCAACACATGAATATTCGATATAGTTTATATATATATAAAAATGTGATTTTTATCGCTAAAGCCATTTGTTTAAATTCAAATAATATTCAACACATGAATTTCAACTCAACGAATGAATTGCCACTCAACACATGAATATTCGATATAGTTTGTATATATATAAAAATGTGATTTTTATCGCTAAAGCCATTTGTTTAAATTCAAATAATATTCAACACATGAATTTCAACTCAACGAATGAATTGCCACTCAACACATGAATATTCGATATAGTTTGTATATATATAAAAATGTGATTTTTATCGCTAAAGCCATTTGTTTAAATTCGAATAATATTCAACACATGAATTTCAACTCAACGAATGAATTGCAACTCAACACATGAATATTCGATATAGTTTGTATATATATAAAAATGTGATTTTTATCGCTAAAGCCATTTGTTTAAATTCAAATAATATTCAACACATGAATTTCAACTCAATGAATGAATTGCAACTCAACACATGAATATTCGATATAGTTTGTATATATATAAAAATGTGATTTTTATCGCTAAATCCATTTGTTTAATTTCAAATAATATTCAACACATGAATTTCAACTCAACGAATGAATTGCAACTCAACATATGAATATTCGATATAGTTTGTATATATATAAAAATGTGATTTTTATCGCTAAAGCCATTTGTTTAAATTCAAATAATATTCAACACATGAATTTCAACTCAACGAATGAATTGCAACTCAACACATGAATATTCGATATAACATATGTAAATAATTTCAATGAATGAAAATTATTCTAACACATAAATATTTCAGAAAATTTCGGCAGCATAACGGCAGGGTAGTTAAAACCGGGACCGTCCCTAGTACGGCTCCTCGCTCTACCTTAAAACCTCGCGGTTTTTGACAATGGGGATCATGCATCTAGTTCGCACGCAGGCGGCATGTTTTATTTTCAATTCCACAATCCTATTCTATTTTGTTTCAACCACAAGAGGGTATTTTTCAACCACAAAGGTATGTTTCAACCATAATATCAACCACAAACAATTATTTCCAACCATTCGTCATACCATATAATATCACGTCAAACACAAGCAATAAATATCGTCCATGGTCTGTGGACAAGGGGAGTATATATATATATATATATATATATATATATAATAATTCACTTGCATTTCATCACAATTCAAAGCATATATGTTTTAAACAACGCTTGTATAATTTATACATCGCTAATATAACTTATACAACACATGTACATGAGGTATACAATGCGTATATAATTTACACTTCGCTTATATAATTTATACAACGCGATTTCATTCACACAAATAATTTAGATTCCTCACATTGGTTATTGCAGTGCTAAAAATCGTAGGAAGGTCAGAAAAATCCGCGGCTTCTTCTAGAATGTAGAGAGCCTCCTTGCGGTCACGGTGTCTCCTGTTTCATCGAATTTCGTTAAAGAACGAAAAAGATATTATTTTTCAAAGTTTTGCAACACTTAAAAGTGTTATTTTCATTACAGAATTTTCATCAGAAAAGTTTCTAAAACCTTCGAAACTAGGTCTCAAAATTTCAGTCGATCCGTACCTCTATGCTTCGATCAGAACTTGCTGCGTCAAAGGGCTACGAAGCACCTCCAAATCGACGGTGGTGGCGAAGGATCCGGTGGCATGTGCTCGTCGCGGCGGCGCTCAGAAGGTCGCGCCTTCCTTTTCGATTTCCGACGCCGATAGTCGATGGGAGGAGTCGTGGGTTGGTCGGATGTGGAGAGGAGGCGAAGGCGTTCGGAAGTCTCAACTGGGGTCGGCGGTGAAATCGCCTGAGGCGGCGGCAATATCGACGTGAAGGTTGGAGCACTGTGCGTCGTCCAATCGTTCTCTGGCGGCTAGGGTTTTAGATTTTTTTTATTTTTTTTAATGAAAAATTCCTATTGGTCCATGCTTTATAGGAAATTTTAAATAGTGTTTTTGCAAACGGACTCCTTTTTAAACCCAACGACTATCGTCCCTAGCTAAATACCCCCATTCCGAACAAAATGGGATATGTTTCGTTGGCCATTTTGACTGTTACAGTCAGTTATTTTTCAAATTAAAATATATAACATTCGATATTTAATTTAAACTTACATTTCAATTTGCCAGGGCCACAAAATGAATCGAAAAATTCCAGAAAAATAAATCTAGCTTTGTTTTGACGATACGGTCCTAACAAAACCAGTTTCGTCGAATTCTGAGCTCGTTTGAAAAACGACCATTTTTAGGTCGACCCATTTTAACAGAATTTGACCAAACACGTTATCTTTTGCCCCGCTCACATACTAGCTTCAAGAATTATGAAATTTGAAACTTAGCAATAATTTGACATCCCGGACCCAACAAAAGTGGTTTCGTCGAATTCCGAGGTCGTATGCAAAATCCCAATTTTCAAGGGCTATATATACTATATAGCGACCTTTCTGAAAATTCATTTGGCCATAACTTTTGATTTCCGTTATGAAATTTCGATTTTTCAGATTCGTTTGAAAGGTATTGATAAACAGATTTAAATATTTTCAGTTTCGTCAAAATCCGTTATATTTTCCACCCGGTGCAGTCAGACCAAGTTTGTATTCAAAATTTCAAACTGCCATACCATACCAAATTCTATATTTTATTGAAATATGCTATTTCAACTATTCAAATTCTTTGGTAATATCCTAATTTAAAATTTTTAAATTGGTTCACATTTTCCGGGTTATTACATTCGACTACTAGATTCCTAGTGTAGGCAAAGGAATGCATTCTCCTGAGATGGCTGGAATCCTTTTAGACATCAACAACTATTGGAGCCTTGACGACTGCCTTGGCCAATGCTACTACTGAGCAGACTTTGGGATGGCCAAAGTGTACTTAACCTTACCCCCATTTTTGGAGACAATGTTTTTGAAATTTGATCATTAAACAAAAGGCACACAAAATGAAAATCCAACGATTCAACAATTATAAAATACAACTAACGTACATACCTAAAACAAATTGTTCAACATACAATATATCTTTTACCATATGTCCATAAAATGATATGTCCAACTAATTAATGCAAAGCAGTCATCAAATACTGAAGCATGGACTAGATGGTGTGAAGATTGCTAATAGTAGTTTACAAATTTACCCAAATTTCTCCAATGCTCACATCCAAATATACAATTCTCGACAAGGAAGTATCATAGGGATTATCTGGTTTTCTGGCATACCTAAGGTTAGAAACTGGATGTAGATTACATGTTAACCATATTCTAATCTAGTATATTCTAACATGTTCATGTCTAGTATCTAGAAAAATACTGCTTTTTTTTCTTTTCTTTTTAATACCTGTACAAAGATCAAATTTGATTTCTCCACTTTGAATGTATAATATAAAATTGGCAGAATCACTTGGAATCTTTGATTTGGTTATACAACAATTAGAAAACTAGAATAACAATGTACAAAACCAAAAGTAACAAAAACTAGAATCTGGAACAAATAATAAGGAGTCTTACAGCAGAAAAATATTGTTTAGATCTAACTAGCTGATGCATACAAACACCACCAACAGAGCCCCAAAGCCTGTACATCTCTTGAAATGCAGGTTGGAAATCTTAATCACCTGAAATATCATCAAAGGTATGAGAATCGACAACTAACGAAATTGCAATCTTTAATACACAGACAAATCCAAGGATATTAAGCCAATTACTTTAAGGATAATAAACCTCAAATTAGAAGATTGTCGATTACCTGATGATAGCCTATTGCCGATTACGAAATGATCAGGAGAGGCAGAATAGGATTAGGATACGGTGTATTTTAGAACGGAGGTACTACGATTAGGAGATGATGAGGAGAGGTCGAGGTTTTAAGATCTAGGGCAAGCGTCCTTTTCTTTTTTCTGCGTGGATTAACAAAATAGAAATGAAGGCGTATTGTGGTGGATACCAACGTGTGCTGAAGGGTGTATGAAATTGTAGAACAGATTTAATCTGGTGCAAAATTTAGAACGGTTGTTGATAGTTCCATACGAGTTTGCAACAGACTTTAGCCGTTGCTATTTCGCAACGGCCCAAAGCCATTGCAAAGCTTCCGCATTGGGAGAGTTGCAAAATTGCTAATATGGTGTAGTGCTTAAGCTCAGATACCACTGCAATGACCCGGGTTTTCGTGATCCTGAGTAACGGACATAAACTCAATGTCGACTATTCAAGCATCGGAAATACCAGATAGTCCATGAAAGAAACTAGAGGGTGAGAATAGATAAGATAGAAACTTAGAATAAAAGAAGAAGGAGAACATACCACATCAGAGTAAATATGAATCTCATAGCAGAACGAATAAATATATATCATTACATAACTTTGAAAATAAAACAGTATCAGTATACAATACCATTATTAGAGTATAACACTTACAACACAGTGGAAATAACAATCTATATAATTCTGAAGCCTTCTACTCCAGCTCTTCAAGTATCTGTAAAATCCTGACTACTTGACTGCCCGTACAAAATTGGGCACCCAAGAGTTTAGGGAAAACAAAACAAAATAAACTCTGGGTCAGTCATGTGACTGGTGTGAGTAAACTCAAATCATTTGTTTAACTTTTCAAAATCCTTTTGAAATAAAGGATAATCGTAAGACCGATCCACACATAAACACGGATTGTTTTTACCTTATGATAACCATAATATTTTCTAAAACAATACATGTCTGATACTATAATAATGACTTGATCAAGTAAATAGAAATCTAGCAGAAACGCTTTCATCTCACGTTCTACATATATAAAATACAATCAAAACCGCGGGCTCTTATTGGGGAATGGATTCCAACTATGACAAGGTATGGATCCACCTTCTGATCAGTGTATTCTAGAAGCGATACACTGGAGTTCAACAAGTACATCTTGTAACTCGACCACACATGACCGATCATTCATTTCCCTTGAATGTATCGAATACATTGCCACCCCTCGGTTAGTATTCCAACATAACCATTCCCGGGAGATACAGAATTTAAAGAAGTACAAATATGAATATTCTCTAGATGGTCACAATATACTCTAATTGGGTGCGACCCACTTAGCCATGCTGCCTGCCCGATTCCTATCATTTCCCAGTTGATGAGACTTGAGCTCAAAACGTATCTTTTAATAGATCACTCCTCCATTTACTTCGAATGTCACATCGCCATACCCACCAAATCACAAACTGATTTCCTCAAAAATATCACGGGTATAAAGCTAAGAGAAACGAATTCCTCCGCCACCAAACGTAAATACGTTTGAAGACATCAACTCTGCGATCTATTAAATATACTCTATCAGACATTCTTCCATACAGGTTGCCCTGGGAATGGACAAACCGAAGGCACTACTCCGTCTTCAATTATCTTCAACATATTTGATTCGCAACGCTTATGCCAATATGGAGTGGTTCTCGGATAATAATCCAATCGGCCTCCCCATAATGACAACGGAAAAATGGTCAAAAACTTCGATAGTCAGTGATTTAACTATCAAAAAAACATGTGTACAACCAACGATATTACTTCTAGATGGAAATTCTATCGATCATCATCAATCATCAATTATCTCTTAAGTTAATTAACTTATCGTTAATTTGTTCATTTACTCATTTCCTATTTCCATTTCCATATATTCATAAATTCTTATTTCATAAGTTTAGAAAATATATGTTATTAATCGATGGAAAATATTTTCATATTTACTCTCATTTCTTATTTTCTATACTAGAAAATATTTCTGATTCCTATTTGGAAAACACTTCTTAAACTCCTTCATTTGATTTAACAGATGTTTTAAATAAAACATCGCTATGCCACTCACCATTATACTCATTAACTAATTCACTTAACCAGCCTTCACCATCATACCCTAATCATTTCTTAATTAAAAATGAAGTCAATCAAGTTGGGGTATAAGTACCTCTCAAACCTTAACTGAACAACGTTTCTAACCTCGAAATAGACCAAGTTCATCCTTTTAATCCTTAACAAACTTCCTTATGTAACTCTCGGATTCTATTTACGAATCCACTTCTTTTATAAAAACATTGGTTATAACGATAATGTTACAATCCCTAGTTTCGAAATATCTAACTTCAAATATAACTTTTATTCTTTAATTTGAATCGATAAATAAACACCTAATTTATCAATAAATAAATCTTGATTTAAAAGCCGGAAAGTATAAGTACTTTCCCGAATTCGATATAATCGAATTTGACAATTAACTCTCTTCGAATAACTAATATTCGATTATCTCTCTTTTCGAATAAACTATATTCGATTACTCCTTTACGAATAAACTATATTCGATTACTCTTTTCAAATAACTAATATTTGATAATCTCCTTTTGAATAACCGATATTCGATTAATTTTCTTTGAATAACTTATATTTGCACCTCATTCAAATTCCCCTTTGAATTATATTTCAAATCCGATCTTTCTTTATAAATGTTTTTATTTTCAAAACATTTATTTAACCCATTTACTCATATAAAATATGAGTAACATCTCTTTTATAATCTTCTTCTTTGCAAGAATACTTGCCTTAATCCATTATTCATATTCAGTATGAATAACATATTCTTTTAATAATTTAAAAAGTTTGGTTTCATATTTAAGATAATATCTTATTTTCAAATTCTATTTATACTTCTATTTATAAACAATTCATATAAAATCTTATTTTATATTCAACACTTCAATAAATTCCATTAATAAGTCTTGTTAACACTATGTTCATATTCAGTTTCAAATATCGATGTTAAAAATCGATTCTTACTTCTCTATATAAGTTCTGACTTATATATCCCATTTATCAAATGATAAATATTTTTATTTAATTTATAAAATATTATTTATAAATTAATCTTCTCTGTTTATCTGTTTAAACATATTTCTATTCAATATTTATTTTAAATCTTATCACGTTATACCCGTGAGCGAAGCACGGGTCTAAACCTTTCAAATATAAAATTTTCTTTTATACTATTCTATTCACTTTTCAAGTATTTCCTTTTATGATACCTTATTTATTTTCTAAATAAATATTCCTTTTATCTTTCTATTTATTTAACAAATAAGTATTCCTTTCCAATTCTATTTGTTCAACAATTATTTCCTTTTCAATTCTATTTGTAAATGGTTTACAAATATTTGCTTTTCAATTCTATTTGTAAATGGTTTACAAATATTTCCTTTTCAATTCGGTTTCACAAATATTTCCTTTTCTATCTATTTATTTTCTAAATAAATATTTTCTTTTCAATTCTATTTATTTAACAAATGAATATTTCCTTTTATATTTATATATAAAATCCCTTGATTTTATATAAATAATTTATTTTCAAAATACACTTTGAAAATCCCCTTTTCTACATCCCAGTATTTCTTATGGTATTTAAAATACCAAATAACAATGATGAAGATCATTCAACGCAATAATCAACAATAGATTATATATCACATCATATATCACAATATATGAAACAAAACAGTAAAATAAATGTTGAGGAATCCAATTGGATTCCTCCGACCTGTTTTCCTGCACAATATAATTCACATCAATTTCATTTCACTATGAAATATTCTACTAAACAGAATCAATTTATATATATATATAACCAGATTTATCATTTCAAACAATTACTTAGCAGTTCAACCAAACAGTCAATACACAGCAATCAATCATCATTTAACAGTTCTAAAAATACGTTATAAAAATATAACTGTTCAGAGTTGGTGAGTTTTACTCACATTGGACGATCATCGTTAATAACGATAACCATCGCTTGATTCAGACGGACAATTTATTTTGCTATAAATAGTAACGAGCCCCAATTCACTCCTAGTCAGTTCCAGTGTGTAGCCACCGTCCATACGATCCCTACAGATCTTGTTTCATGAAATTCTGATATCGTATGGTGAAGATATGATATTTACAAGTTAAATACACATTTAAATAAATCTTTACTTTAATTAAATAAACTCGGGCCCTTACCCAAGCATCCCGGCCAATTACTTCCTTATACCCGCTTCGTTAACAACTCTTCTTCCTCCAGAAGATAAAAGACGCGACTTCTCCTATTATACACAACCATTTCGAATCCTTTACCCCCCTTCGTTCCTCCTATACTCCACGGTTTTCAAAACCGAGATCACCAAACTCCATCTCTTCCACAACCGCATCCACCCGTACCCATTGTGCTGAACTCGCACTAACCTCCCTAAGATCCGACATCGAACTACACTGTAGCTTTAACGAGGACCCGTGATAGCAGTTCACACCAGAATCCACCAAAAACCTTGAGCTTGTGTTATTTACTTCCATTAACTCGAATCGAAACTCCATTTCAAAGATTAACTCTTCAATCCTTCACAACGCTACACCCTAGCCGCCATTGGTTATTTGCAACCCATGGAAATAAAAATCGAACTGAGAAAAACGCATACAGAAATGAGGTGCTTCCCTTGCGGGTTCAAACATACCACTTTTGTAATTTATAGAATTTTAGTTGGATGAGTTGTGGATTTGTTGAAGGCCACAGATTTGTTTTGAGGCCAAAGAGAACTGGCAGTTTGAGGAAGAGAAGCGTGTCTTGCATTGGACCTAATGAAGAGTGATTTTTAGGTTAAAAGGGAAAGATAATTGGTATTTGAAAGGAAGAGATATTTATTTCTTTATTCTTTTAAAATCAACCATTGTATTGTGTCATTGAATAAAAATCCCTATAATCCCATATTATACCCAAAAATCATGAAAATTGATATACATCTACAATTTGACATTACGGACCCAATGAAACTGGTTTCGTCGAATTCCGACTCTGTTTGCTCACATAGCGTATTTTTAACCGTCGAAATACTGACTGTTTTTCACATTAAAAATCCGTACGGCCACACACTGACTCTAAAATCACAAAAATTGAAATTTAGCAATAATTAAATATTGCGGGTCCAACAAAATTGGTTTCGTCGAAAATGGAGGTCGTTTGCAAAACTGCTATTTTTAAAGCTCTAAATAACCTATTTAAAAATATAAATATATTTAAAGATAATTAAATTAAATATTTAAAAATAAATATTATCGTATATATTCACAATAGAATATCATATAGCTCCATAATAAATACTATATGGACTTCTAACTCGATATTCAAATCCCGGTTGAATCGATATTCAATTTATATTGAAATTCCATTTATATATTGTTATAAATTATAAAGGAATTTCATAGCGACTTTTTGAAAATTTATTTGGACATAAATCAAAATCTACACAATGAAATCCCGATTTTTCTCTTCCACTAGAAAAATATACTTCACCAGCTCCGAACTTTTCTTGTTTCATACAAATCCAACTTAAAACGAATCATGTATATTCAGTTGAAGTTCGAATCGCCAAATAGCGAACTGCCGCGCCATTTCGAGCTCGATTTTAATTATAATATAATTATACGTTCAACTGTCGTTCAAATAATATATTCGTTATTATAATTCAAATTCTAAACTGAAATATATATATATATTGAATTTGCCCATTTCACACCGTATTGCCATTTCAGCCAATTCTGATTGTTTCATAATTATATATATCATTTAATTATTATATTAATTAAATATTCAAAGTTATTTAATTAAACCACCATTAAATCCTCTAAATCACTATATAAATAATTAAATAAATTAATTATTACACAGTAAAGATATGGGACATTACAGATTTTGGCACCTTAGCATGTGTAGGGAACAGCATAGCATGTGATATTAGATGGGTACCTACCCATAAATAGATTTTGGGTGTAAACGTATGCAAATTCTTTCATTGATTATAGTGCCTAATCATCTGTTGAGTTTAGAAACATAAATAAGCTTTGTTATTTATGCTACTCTCTTACAGAATGACCAAATAAATACATGATGAATGTAGTAAGCATCAATAATGTATCTCCAAAGATATAGACGGTCCAAAAGGAACTTGCACTTTCTTAGCTGACTCATGTATTAACACATAAACGATTTTAGTGTTTTAAATAACTCTATAGTAATATTCTTTGTAATATAATCCCATCATGTTGGACGCTTAATCATAGGTCAAGATTAAATATAAGGAGGTCATGGGTAATCTACAAAATTGTATTGACTAAATTAGCTACAAAGATGTTGAAAAAATAGATGTATGAGAATACTGAAATTTATCACCGATGGAGAGATATTTGCAATTGATACTTATTGAATAGTGCAGGCATGTTGTGAAGTTACAAGTATAGGGTAGCTGCATGATTTAAAATATAAGGTAGGTGTTTTCACTTCCCAGGCTCATTGTTTTATTAGGCTGTACTTACCATGTACCCATGGTTTGCTTAGTAGAGAAGCATTGGATCAAGACAATGTATACACATACAGAGCGAAAGAGACATGTCTGTAGAGGAAGGGATAGAGTTGATGTTTTAAATTTTTATTTAGGTGATTTAGCGTTTTGCTTTTATACAATTATCTAATTTTACCGCTGTTTAACGTTAATTGTTAAATATACGCATCATCACACACAAATTCCAAATGCAACGAAATTGGTCGCACTGTTATGTCTTGACGTTATGAACCCAAAAAAATAATTTCGTTGAATTCCGACTCTATTTGCACAATGTCTTTATTTTAAATTTCAATTTATTTATCGGTTCATCTTTTAAATTTATTGAATAAATGTTATCGTTTATTAACGATTTTCATAACGACTATTTTAAAATTTGATTTGGACATAACTTACAACGTATAAACTGAAATCTTGTTATTTCTCTTCCATTAAAAAATTATAATCAAACAAATTCTAACGTTTCTTATTTCACAGAATTACGACCAATAACGGATTCTGTATATTCAATTAAAGTTCAAAACTCAATATTATGAACTACCGCACCGTTACGAGTTTATTTTATATTAAATATGAATATAAACGTTCAATCGTCGTTTTTTAACAAATTCAATATTAAATTACATTAATATTTCAAATATAATATTTAAAACAAATTTAAATATTCAATTCAAATAGATGAAAAATCTGGGTCGTTACATTCTTTCCCCCTTAAAAGAATTTCGTCCCCGAAATTGAAAAGTAAGAAGAATGATTCATGCCCAATTATTTCCAAAATAATTATATTAGAATATTATAAAATATATTTCTATGTTTAAAAAGATTTACGAAAATTTCGTCAGCATCTTCCTTTCACGGCTTATACATGCCACAACGGGCCTCACATCGATCAAAACAAAGCAAAGCCAAGCGGCAACCCAATTCATGGTATAAAATCAACCACCCAATTAATATAATTAAGGTTTACCTATTTGTCGGGCAACCAAAACTCTAATCACGAAGCAAAGCAACTAACTGATCTTTCTCTTTCCAACCTGTACATAACTCAATATCCAATCCCGATAACAGATACAGGGTTAATTCATTTCTGTTTCATCCCATTTTTAATTCTATTCAAATTATCATACTAGAAATTTATTCTCTTAGTTTCAATTCATTTAATTGTTGAAGGATTTAATTATACAACGAGTTTATCATTCAACAAGCAAACAATTGACAATCAATTTAACCAAACCATTAAATTTTATTTTACTTATCTTAAGTTAGATTTTAATTCATTTAATTCCATATTAAAGTTTCTTATTCACTAATTTATAATTTAATTTCCTCTGGTTTTATTAACCTATATAAATTCACAATCTAATTTGAGTTCCATTCAAATTAATCAAACACGCCAATATATCAATAATTTGATAAAATTATTTCCTTTCTATATAAAAATACAATTTGGGCAAAATTATTTCATTTACCCTCTTTACAAAAAAATATTGTATCGATTTGTCAGTTCAACTTGAACCGATCAAAAACACGATACAAAACATTTTCATATACAATTCACAAATATGCGCTCTCATGTATATATACTCAATCTCGATCTAGGGTATTACTAACCCAATCTCTATCGAGTTACACCGCAGAGCTAAGGTTGTTCCTAAACCTGGCTCTGATACCAACTGTAGCGTCCCGGGAATTTCGAAACTCAAATTTTGACATTAATACAACCCATGTCCAAAACTCAAGTACCGAAAACCCCAGAAAGCTAGAAGAAAGAAGTTAGAGGGTGAGATAAGAAAGAAAGAAATATTAGAATAGAAGAATAAGATGAAGAACACAACATAGAGTCTCACATCGCAGTGGAACAAAATATAATATAGAAATAACTTTTATTGAGAGCTTGAAATAATACTTACAACTTCAGAGTACATCAATACACCTGGACAGTTATAATGACCTATCTCATATATATAACACACAGTAGAACAATAATGTTATAATATCATACGTCTGAACTCCTTCAGATCGTCTTTGGACTTCACAGCATTCGAAAACCTGAACCTGTACAACCCGGTCTAACCCGAGCATTACAAATACCGGGTCAGTCTGGTGAACCAGAGTGAGAAAAACTCGTTAAGTTTAAGTAACTCCCATATTGATTTTAAGGTTCAAAATCCTTTTGAAAGAAAAGGATAATAGTAAAACCAGCCCACACATAAACACAGATGGTTTTTACCTTACTATAACCCAAACATTTTTGAAATTATATATATATATATATATATATCTTCTGATATTATAATAGTGTCCAAATACAATTAAATAGAATTTAGCAGAACGCTTGCATCTCACACTCCACATAAATAGTATACAAACAAAATCGCGGGAACTTATTGGAGATTGGATTCCGACTATGACAAGGTATGGAACCACCTGCTGATAGTGTATCTCTAGAGGTGAATACATTGGGTTTAACAAGAACATCTTGCAACCCGGTCCACACATGACCGACCACTCATTTCACTTGAGTGTATCGATTGTATATCACCAACGATTGGGCTCAAACCACCATTTCCTGAAAGGGACAACATCAAAAAATCAAAGAAGCAAAAGTAATTTCTCTAGATTGTTGATTATACATCCTAATGGGAGCGACTCACATAGCCATGTTGCCTGCCCGATTATTGTCATTTCCCGGTTGTGAAACTTGAAGTTATAACGTATCTTTTGAAACACCTGACCACCATTCACTTTGAATGTCACATCGTCAAATCCGCCAGAAATCACTAATTGATTTCCACAAAATTGCTCGAGTTGTTAAGTTAAGAGAAGGTGTCTTCTCTGCCGAAATACATTTGAGGAAATCAACGTACGTGATTCCTTTGGAAATACTCTGTCAAACATCCGTTCATACAAGTTATCCTGGGACTGGACAAACCGAAGGCACTCTCCTACCACATCCTAGGAATCACCCTTTAGATCAGTAGCGAGAAGCCCTTGCAAATCCGTAGATTCCAATCATGACAGAGTCATTATCAAATATATATATATATATATATATATCTAGGGATCAGCTAGAGAAACCCAATAATAGTTCCCCCGCTTATGAAGATTTCTAGTCTTCAATTGCTCCATCTCAATCAACTTCAGATTGTAGGATCTAAATTAACCCTAGAGGGGGGGTGAATAGGGTTTATTGCAAAATAAAAATGTCACAGAAAAATTGCAGAAAGAAAAATTACACACAGAAAATACCCAGCTTCGGCAAAACTATGCCTACTGCTGCATTCAAGGTTTCTACTAGGAATTTTAAACAATCTCTTCGCTTACAGACTCTTGTAAACTTGCGACCTTCGCTCCCGACTGTTTAAACCCTACGCTCAAGACCCTGACACAACTTGATCCGTTAAGTTGTGATTTTTCAACTACAAACACTAGTAGTTATTGACTTTAAGGAATGAAATTTGAATTTTAAAACAAAAAAAACAAAAAATTAAAACCCTAGGAGTTTAAAAGTTTAGGGTTATCCCCTTTTTATCATAAGGAAAAAGCAGCTCCCTTATTGCTCCACCACTTTACTTTGATTAGCCCGATCTTCCTTTGTCTCTTTCTGGAAATAGAAATGGCGGCTTAAGTAAAACTGGGGTTTCTATGAAATCACTAAATCGAGATCGCTGGTTGATCAAAATCAGTTTTCTGTTGTTCGATTCTTCTTGGCTTCAATCTCTGGCGGCTTGTATCTTCTTCGATCGAATTTTTAGACTCTGATTCGGATTCTAGCTTTTCTCGATTTCTGGTATGGTTTTTACTATTCGATTTTATGCTTTAGTTGTACTTGATCTTCGATGATTTGAAACCAGTGATGAATTCGTGTATTTATAGGATTAAAATCCTGAATATTCTCTGATTTCCCATATTACTTGGTCTTTTTCGATCACCTTTGCCTATGATGAATTGGTAATTATATATGGTGTTATGAACACTCTAGAAGAAGAATAAATCTCTGATTTCAGTGTAGACTTGGTCTTGAATATATTCGTGGATTTTGGGCTCGATTCTAGCTGATATTTTGCTTTATTTTCGTCATGATATATACGAGAATTTTCACTTGAATTTTGGGGCTTTGAAATCTTCTGATTCTGGAGTCTTCGTGGATGGATTTGTGGTAATTTTCGTCGGTTTTAAAACGAGAATATTTGCTTGCCATATTTGGCTAACTGATTTTTGAGTTAGTCCTACCTGAGAATAGATTTGAAATCATCAACCTTTATTTGCGTGTGATCTTGATTTAATCTTGAGCTTGCGAGATTTCTGGAACCTTTACTTTTTCAATTATCTCTGGAGTCCAAACTTTTGCTTGACTTTGAATAAGTTAATCCGTGATTCTTGACATCTTGAACTTGATCAATTTTGAACTGATAAGAATAGATATTAAATTGCTGGCCTGTAGTACTTGCTCCTTGCTTGACCCCCTGCATGTACCTTAATGTGCTCATGCTCCATTGTTGAATATTCGTAACTTAGTAATGTTGGACTTGATCATTATGAGTTGTGCATTCATAAACCTAGTTGTATCTGAACTAAAACTTGTGTAAACTTTTGTTTGCTGCTCCATTTGAAAAACTGTTCATGCATTCTCTATGCCTTCATTGGTTTTGCCAATCTATTTTCTTCCAAAAATATACATGCAGACTTTTGTATGCTTGATCACCATGCTCTGCTCGAATACTGCCTTGCACCTGAACATTTGCTGTGAACATAAGACTTAAAATGACTTGCTTTAGAGAATTTGTGCATCACTATGCTGCCATGACTTGAACTGTTGCCATATATGCATTTCTTTACACCTTGTATTTGTAACCTGGTTGTGTGCACAATTGTCATGTTTGTATTGTTGTTCACTTTCATGCATTGAATTGCTTCATGCTGCATCTCTATGTTTATTATCTGCTCCCACCATGTCCATACATTGCTCGATCCAGTTTTGAGTGAATCATGTTTGCGTTTGCTCGAATGAAACTGAGCTGTTTTGTTCTTACATGAATTGTTGTACTCCTTAGTTGCGGCATCATTGTTGTTTCACCTTTTGCATGGGACTGTGCTTGCTGACCTACTGCTTGTGCACTCTATCCTTGTTCTTTGAGACATGCTTTCACTTGTTCACTGTTATGCGCTCTCCACCTGACTTTGAGTAATGCTTTTCACTTCATATTCATGAGTATATTGCGCTGAGTCGAGATGGTCCAAGTGGCTACTCCTCATTCGCGACACTGGATTGGCGTGGCAATGCACACGTGTGTATATGCAGCCATCCAGTCGAGTTTTTCTGTTCCTGCATATCAGACCAAGTCTAGAAAAATGATGAGAAACACACCGTAATTCTGAGGCAAATAAAATTTAAAAATAAATTTTTATTTGTTTGTATTGAATTTTGTTTTTGTTGCAGTCTACTGTGTGTCTTCTTCTGTATGTGACAGGTGAGAAGATGGTGACTGGACTGAAGGCTATACAGACTGAAGATAGAAGACAAAAGTCAGTGGAAAAATACCAGTGTCAATGTATAACAAAGTCTGCAAATATAGTTGTATAGAGTGACAGATTTGTATGAATGAAATATAGTATGTCAAATAGTGGAGTTGTAAAAGATGTACTTTTTGATATTGAAATAAAATATTTTTATCTAAAAAATACCGTGTGATTGTTTAAATTTCTGCACAGTTATATTTTATAGAAATATTATATTCCTGTCTACTGTGTAGTATATCAGTGCATTTACAAACACATTCAGTAATAAACTATATTCGGTTGTTATCATCAAACAAAAATCATATAATTGTGTATACAACACTGTTATATACAACAATCTTCCCCTTTTGATGATGACAAACAAATAAAAGATTTTGAATGTGTGAATGTGTTTGAAAATGTGAAGTATGTCACTCCCCCTATTTGTATGCTCCCCCTATAACTAAGCTTCGCTTATTGATGCATAGATTTGAAAATTTTGAAATAAATTAATCAAACACCCAATTTCAAAAATATTCTATAAATGCTTACTCATCCATCAAAATCGTGATCATTCTCCCCCTTTTGTTATCATCAAAAGAATAACAGAAATTAAAACAGTGATGAATATAAACTAGAAATATAAATTCAGATCAAGAGGATAATATATCATAAATCTCATTGAATCAAACAGAAATCATAATATTCTTCGAGTCAGAGACAAATTTCACTTTCAGAATGAATGGATTTACTATGGATTTTATAGAATTAGGAGAGTTCAATAAAAATTGAATATTTGAATATAAAATTTAAAGATTTTAAATATGCTTAAAAATGTGTTAAGCACTTCCTAACCACGCATAGCCCAAAGGTCTTTTAAATGGGGTTAGTAGTAACTTAACTTTATCCTCTCTGATGAGTTCCATCCATGCACAGCCCGAAGGTGTTTTAAGTGAGAATGGAAGCACATAGAGATTAAGGTAATTCACCCACGCATAACCGCGAGGACTTTTAAATGGGAGTGAGTACCAAGGATAAATTATTATTTATTTATTTATTTATTTATTTCTAAATTCCAAGAATAATTAGAACTCCCCAAATTAAATAAAACCATGATGAGTGACAGAAGTATGGTAGATATAGAAGATGGTCGTGAAATAAGCTTTAATTCAAAAATACTATAAAATCTGTCCAATCATCATGAGATTTAAAAATATTTCCTCATGATAAAATATTATAGTCAATACTCATCACAATTCCAAGATCTGTCATAATTTAAACGAGTTCCAAAATAGTTCAAATGATCAGTCATTTAACTTTTGAATAACCATTTAAGAATTTTTATTTATTTATTTTTTTAAAAAAAAATGGATAATGATCAATCAATTTCTATATTTCCCAAATCTAAGCGTAATCGTGAAAATCTATCTTCAGGAAGAGGTTTTGTAAAGATATCAGCAAGTTGATAGTCAGTTGAAATAAACTCAATACAAATATCTTCTCGTGAAATGTGATCTCTAATAAAATGATGTCTCACATCTATGTATTTAGTGCGTGAATGATGAACGCGATTATTAGACAGGTCTATAGCACTTTTACTATCACATTTTAGTGGTACTTTTTTATAAATTAGACCAAAGTCTGAAAGAGTTTGCATCATCCATAGTATTTGTGCAAAACAACTTCCTAAGGCAATGTATTCAGCCTCAGTTGTGGATAAAGCAACACAGTTTTGTTTCCGACTTGACCATGAGACTAACGAGTGTCCTAGCATAAAACAAGTCCCACTAGTGCTTTTTCTATCAACAAGGGATCCAGCATAATCAGCATCAGAATATCCAATTAATTTGAAATTATTGCATGCGGGGTACCATAAACCAAATTTGTGTGTGTGCAAAAGATATCTTAATATTCTTTTTGTGGCTTTTAAGTGAGATTCTTTTGGATTAGATTGAAAGCGTGCACATAAACAAACAGCAAACATAATATCAGGCCTAGATGCAGTGAGACAAAGAAGTGAACCAATTATTCCACGATATTTTTTCTGATCAACTGCAACTCCTTTCTCGTCTTTGTCAAGCCTGGTTGAAGGACTCATCGGTGTTCTGAGTGGTTTTGCATTTTCTAGTCCAAATCTTTTCAGCAATTCAGCAATGTATTTTGTTTGTGATATGAAAATACCCTTGGAGCTTTGTTTGATTTGAAATCCAAGGAAGTATTTTAATTCACCTACTAAGCTCATTTCGAATTTATCCTGCATGACTTTTTCAAATTTCTCACACAAACAATCATTAGTAGCACCATATATAATATCATCAACATAAATTTGGACTATTAAAAAGTCATCACCTTCATGTAATAGAAACAATGTAGTGTCAGCACTGCCCTTTCTAAAACTGTTTTCCAAAAGATATGCACTTAAACAATCGTACCAAGCTCTAGGAGCTTGTTTAAGACCATATAATGCTTTTTCAAGTTTGAATACATGATTTGGAAATTCATGATTTTCAAAACCGGGGGGTTGTTCCACAAAAACTTCTTCTTTTAATTCTCCATTTAAAAACGCACTTTTTACGTCCATTTGTTTAAATTTGAAACCTTTATAACACGCAAAACTGAGTAAAATTCTAATGGCTTCTAACCTAGCTACTGGTGCAAATGTCTCATCAAAATCAATGCCTTCAATTTTATTATATCCTTTTGCAACCAACCTAGCTTTGTTTCTAATTACATTTCTGGATTCATCAAGTTTATTTTTGAACACCCATTTAGTTCCTACTACTGGATAGTCATTCGGTCTAGGAACTAATTTCCAAACTTTATTCCGCTCAAATTGATTAAGTTCTTCTTGCATCGCTAAAATCCAACTTTCATCATTAAGTGCAATTTCAACATTTTTAGGTTCAATTTCAGAGATAAAACAACTGTGAATACAAAAAGTACATATATCTTTATTAAATAATGAACGAGTTCGTATACCTACCGTTGGATTTCCTATTACCAATTCTGGAGGATGATTGGCTTTGAATTTCAACTTCTCAACTTCAAATGTTTGTTTTGTTGGATCATCACTGCCAGTCTTCTCTTTGCTATTTTCTTTTTCACCTTCATATGTAATTCCCTCATCGTTTTTCTCTTTGTCCACCGTATCCAGATCTGATTCATCAAATTTCACGTTTATGGTTTCAACAATAGTTTTTGATCGTTTGTTGAAGATTCGATAAGCCTTGCTTCTTAAAGAGTAACCCATGAAAATTCCCTCGTCGGCCTTTGATTCAAACTTACCAAGATGATCACCTGTATTAAGAAGATAACAAGGGCATCCAAAAACTCTAAAATATGAAATGTTAGGCTTTCTGTCAAACCACAATTCACAGGATGTTTTGTTAAGTATTGGTCTAATCATTACTCTATTCATTACATGGCAGGATGTATTAACTGCCTCTGCCCAAAAAGTCAAAGGCAAATTATATTCACTTAACATAGATCTAGCCAATTCCTGTAGTGTACGATTTTTCCTTTCGACTACCCCATTTTGTTGGGGTGTTCGAGGAGCAGAAAATTCATGTTTAAAACCATTTTCTTCACAAAAATTTTCAAAATCCAAATTTTCAAATTCACCACCATGATCACTTCTTAAAGTTTTTATTGAAACGCCTTTTTCATTTTGAACGAGTTTTGCAAACTTTGAAAAGTAATCAAAAGTTTCAGATTTTTTGGCTAGAAAATAAACCCATGTAAATCTAGAATAATCATCAGCCAGCACATAACAATACCGTTTTCCATTCAAGCTAGCGATTTCATTTGGTCCAAATAAATCCATGTGAATCAATTCAAGTACCCTATTAGTACTAACAACATTTTTGGGACGAAATGATGAACGACTGAACTTTCCCATAGCACATGATTTACACACTTTATTATTTTTATATTTCTGATGTGGTAGTCCTCTTACCAACTCTTTTGATTCAAGTTTTTCTAAGAGACTCATACAAGCGTGACCCAATCTCCTATGCCATAAGAAAACTTCCTCATCCGTAGCTATTAAATATCGTGAGAGAGTCAAATCATCAAAAGAAATCGTATAAACATTTCCTTTTCTTTTTCCCGTGAACACAATACTGTTTGTGGATTTTTCAATAATTTTGCAAGATTCATTATCAAATATCACACTCATTCCTTTGTCACATAGTTGGCTTATGGAAATGATATAATGATGCAAGTTTTCAACATATAAAACATCAGTTAAGGAGAAAGTACTATTACCTACTTTACCTTTACCGATAATTTTACATTTTCTGTTATCGCCCATTATCACACTTCCTCCTTTATATTTTTCAAGGCTAAGGAACTTTGATTTATCTCCTGTCATATGTTTGGAACAACCTGAATCCAAGTACCATTCTTGTTGCTCCTTAGCTTGCCAACATACCTACACACGAGAAAGAGAGATTGACCTAGAGAGACTCATAGGTCTAGCAAAATTAGTAACTGAAAATTTTTGATTCTGAACAACAGATCCTTTTGGAATCCAAATTTGTTTGTTTTTACCAAATCCAAATCTATAACAATTGCTTGTCAACCCTTTTGGAACCCAAATTTGTATGAATTTTTTATTGTTGTTCCTACTTTCACATTTTCATAGCTATGTCCAATGTTTCCACATTTTGTACATTTAGGAAAAACACTTCCACCCTTCGCATTATCATTCATATTAATGTGTGTTTTCCCAAATCCTAATCCTTTTCTATTATTAGCATATAATTGGTTTCCAAGCAGCATTCTAAATGATTTTTCCCCTTTTGGAAACTTACTCAATGTTATTTCAAGATTTTTTACTTTGGTTTTAAGTGCTTCATTTTCATTTACAAGAGAAGTGCATCTGTTAATGAAGTTCTTTCTTTTTGTGTCATCACTTTCTTTTAAGGCCAAGTGTTCTTGTTTCAATTTTTCAAAATTTGCCTTAAATTCCGTTTGCTCTTGTTTTAATAACTTGCAGTTTTCACAATCAAGGTTTGTCACTTTTTCAAGCTCAATTTCTAACCTATCGTTTTCGTGGACCAATTTTAACCTATCAAATTTTAATTTCTTGATTTTTAGTTCAAGAGAATCAACAGTTTTGGTAAGATCATGACACATTAAAATTAAATCTTTATAAGAGTAATTTGGTACCTCAGTGGAATCATCTTCGCTACTTTCTGAATCTGACTGTGCCATAAGACACAAATTGGCTTCCTCTTTATCACTGTCAGAGTCTTTTTTTTTCTCCTTCTTCATCGTCCCATGTAGCTGCAAAAGCTTTCTTTTTCTTCTTCTTCTTTCTGTCTTTCTGAAGTAATGGACAATTTGGTTTGATATGGCCTAGTTTATTGCAGTTGTAGCATATGACTTCATCGTCTGAATTGTCTGAATTTTTAGATTTGTTCTTCTTTCGTGACTTGTATTTTTTGTTAGACCACTTTTTAAGAACCATAGCCAATTCTTCGATAGGATTCTCGGCTTCATCGTTACTTTCAACAGTGTTGCTTAGAGCAATTGTCTTTTTCTTTGATTCTGAATCATCGCGTCCTTCTTTGGCTTTTAACTCCATTTCATAAGCAATCAGGTTTCCAATCAATTCTTCTATTTTCAACTTATTTAGATCTTTTGATTCTTGAATGGCAGTTACTTTGGCTTCGAAATTCATTGGCAGTACTCTCAGTATCTTGCGTATTAATTCTACTTCAGTGTAGACTTTTCCAAGAGCCCTTGCATTATAAATCAGTGTGGAGAATCGACCATACATCTCTTTTATATCTTCGTCCTTTTGCATTGTGAAATTTTCATATTCGTTGCAGAGTAGTGCGAGACGAGATTCCTTGACTTGAGATGTTCCTTCATGTGTAACTTCCAAAGTATTCCAAATTTCCTGCGCAGTTGAACAGTGAGATATACGGTTAAACTCAGTTTTATCAAGAGCACAAATTAAAGCATTCATTGCTTTGGCATCAGTTGAGAATAATTTTTTTATCATTAGCATCCCACTTATCTTTTGGTTTAGGAATTTCAATATCATTGATAATCGTAACAGGAGGTTTGTAGCCTGTTTCAACGATATCCCATACATCATAATCAACTGAACTTAAGTAAATTTTCATCCTAGCTTTCCAATAGGCATAATCAGTTCCATTAAACATTGGTGGCCTAGCTATGGACTGACCCTCAGAAAAAGCGTTGTTAGACAAATTCATGACTCTAGAGTTAAAAATACCCGCTCTGATACCACTTGTAGGATCTAAATTAACCCTAGAGGGGGGGGTGAATAGGGTTTATTGCAAAATAAAAATGTCATAGAAAAATTGCAGAAAGAAAAATTACACACAGAAAATACCCAGCTTCGGCAAAACTATGCCTACTGCTGCATTCAAGGTTTCTACTAGGAATTTTAAACAATCTCTTCGCTTACAGACTCTTGTAAACTTGCGACCTTCGCTCCCGACTGTTTAAACCCTACGCTCAAGACCCTGACACAACTTGATCCATTAAGTTGTGATTTTTCAACTACAAACACTAGTAGTTATTGACTTTAAGGAATGAAATTTGAATTTTAAAACAAAAAAAAAATTAAAACCCTAGGAGTTTAAAAGTTTAGGGTTATCCCCTTTTTATCATAAGGAAAAAGCAGCTCCCTTATTGCTCCACCACTTTACTTTGATTAGCCCGATTTTCCTTTGTCTCTTTCTGGAAATAGAAATGGCGGCTTAAGTAAAACTAGGGTTTCTATGAAATCGCTAAATCGAGATCGCTGGTTGATCAAAATCAGTTTTCTGTTGTTCAATTCTTCTTGGCTTCAATCTCTGGCGGCTTGTATCTTCTTCGATCGAATTTTTAGACTCTGATTCGGATTCTAGCTTTTCTCGATTTCTGGTATGGTTTTTACTATTCGATTTTATGCTTTAGTTGTACTTGATCTTCGATGATTTGAAACCAGTGATGAATTGGTGTATTTATAGGATTAAAATCCTGAATATTCTCTGATTTCCCATATTACTTGGTCTTTTTTCGATCACCTTTGCCTATGATGAATTGGTAATTATATATGGTGTTATGAACACTCTAGAAGAAGAATAAATCTCTGATTTCAGTGTAGACTTGGTCTTGAATATATTCGTGGATTTTGGGCTCGATTCTAGCTAATATTTTGCTTTGTTTTCGTCATGATATATACGAGAATTTTCACTTGAATTTTGGGGCTTTGAAATCTTCTGATTCTGGAGTCTTCGTGGATGGATTTGTGGTAATTTTCGTCGGTTTTAAAACGAGAATATTTGCTTGCCATATTTGACTAACTGATTTTTGAGTTAGTCCTACCTGAGAATAGATTTGAAATCTTCAACCTTTATTTGCGTGTGATCTTGATTTAATCTTGAGCTTGCGAGATTTCTGGAACTTTTACTTTTTCAATTATCTCTGGAGTCCAAACTTTTGCTTGACATTGAATAAGTTAATCCGTGATTCTTGAAATCTTGAACTTGATCAATTTTGAACTGATAAGAATAGATATTAAATTGCTGGCCTGTAGTACTTGCTCCTTGCTTGACCCCCTGCATGTACCTTAATGTGCTCATGCTCCATTGTTGAATATTCGTAACTTAGTAATGTTGGACTTGATCATTATGAGTTGTGCATTCATGAACCTAGTTGTATCTGAACTAAAACTTGTGTAAACTTTTGTTTGCTGCTCCATTTGAAAAACTGTTCATGCATTCTCTATGCCTTCATTGGTTTTGCCAATCTATTTTCTTCCAAAAATATACATGCAGACTTTTGTATGCTTGATCACCATGCTCTACTCGAATACTGCCTTGCACCTGAACATTTGCTGTGAACATAAGACTTAAAATGACTTGCTTTAGAGAATTTGTGCATCACTATGCTGCCATGACTTGAACTGTTGCCATATATGCATTTCTTTACACCTTGTATTTGTAACCTGGTTGTGTGCACAATTGTCATGTCTGTATTGTTGTTCACTTTCATGCATTGAATTGCTTCATGCTGCATCTCTATGTTTATTATCTGCTCCTACCATGTCCATACATTGCTCGATCCAGTTTTGAGTGAATCATGTTTGCGTTTGCTCGAATGAAACTGAGCTGTTTTGTTCTTACATGAACTGTTGTACTCCTTAGCTGCGGCATCATTGTTGTTTCACCTTTTGCATGGGACTGTGCTTGCTGACCTACTGCTTGTGCACTCTATCCTTGTTCTTTGAGACATGCTTTCACTTGTTCACTGTTATGCGCTCTCCGCCTGACTTTGAGTAATGCTTTTCACTTCATATTCATGAGTATATTGCGCTGAGTCGAGATAGTCCAAGTGGCTACTCCTCAGTCGCGACACTGGATTGGCGTGGCAATGCACACGTGTGTATATGCAGTCATCCAGACGAGTTTTTCTGTTCCTGCATATCAGACCAAGTCTAGAAAAATGATGAGAAACACACCGTAATTCTGAGGCAAATAAAATTTAAAAATAAATTTTTATTTGTTTGTATTGAATTTTGTTTTTGTTGCAGTCTACTGTGTGTTTTCTTCTGTATGTGACAGGTGAGAAGATGGTGACTGGACTAAAGGCTGTATAGACTGAAGATAGAAGACAAAAGTCAGTGGAAAAATACCGGTGTCAATGTATAACAAAGTCTGCAAATATAGTTGTATAGAGTGACAGATTTGTATGAATGAAATATAGTATGTCAAATAGTGGAGTTGTGAAAGATGTACTTTTTGATATTGAAATAAAATATTTTTATCTAAAAAATACCGTGTGATTGTTTAAATTTCTGCACAGTTATATTTTATAGAAATATTATATTCCTGTATGTTGTGTAGTATATCAGTGCATTTACAAACACATTCAGTAATAAAATATATTTGGTTGTTATCATCAAACAAAAATCATATAATTGTGTATACAACACTGTTATATACAACACAGATGTCTTCTTCGTTTACGTAGTTGCTGATTCGGAATGGTTTTCGAATATAATTCGATCCCGGTCTTTCCGTACCACAATGCGTTGGGTATGGTTTTGATAGTCGGTTATTTAACGATCAAAATAAACAATCAGTAAAACAAATCCATTGGTTCAGTATACAACGTCACTTGGCCATTAAAATAGTATATCAGTTGTAATACCAGAATAATGTATCAACTTTAATATATCAGTCTTCTCAAATCATTTATTTACATACTTAGAAAAATATTTTAAAATCCTATCCAATGTTTCTTGTTAACTATCCTTTCGAAAAAATTTGTTACAACAATATTTATGATTCAACTTAACCTTTTAAACAATTGTTACAATATCTCCTTTGTTTCGTTATTTGAACGCCATAATCGCCACTTCACTATTTAGATAAACCCATTCCAAATCCCATCTTCTTACTTTTTTAGAGTATCGTTATATTTCCATAAATTTACTTTTATTTCACTTACTATAGAAATATCACTTCATATTCTCAAGCCTCCTTTATTCCTTTTTTTCTTCGAATCTCATTATATATATATATATATATATATATATATATTTCCAAATTCTTCCAATAACATTACCCTATCATTTTCCATAATAAATCACTTTTAACACCTTCACCACTACAACTAATACCATCCTCCGACAATCCTGCAGTTGTTCAAGTTGGGTATTTTAATTACCTCTCAGACCTTGATCAACAACATTCTTATCTTAAGATAAATGCCAGTTGCAATACCCAAAACCGATATTTATTCCCAATATCAAACAAATCTCATTTTAATGCTACCTTGATGAAACATCATCTTTTATTTAAAATCACGGATCTATATTTCATCTTTATAACTCCACTCGTTGAACTATTTAAATTCAATCTTGGGTTTTCATTTGATTTCCATTTCATATCTCCATCAGTTCTTAACCATAAATCAGTAAGAAAACAATCCCCCAAATATCAACCCCGAAGGCCGAAATCAACATCAGATCAATATTCAGAAAACCATTTATCTCAACCGATCTCCAGTTAAATTCTTATTCTTTAATTTCATATCCTCGCTTTTATTTCCATTTCAAAAAAAACCATTTCTAATAACTCTTTACAATAATATTTACTAAACCTGGATTTATAACTTCATCAAAATCTTGGATTTTCATATATCCAGTTAAATAGAATCTCAAATAAGAATTCGCTTTACATCGCAATTTAAACTTAACTTATATTGTCATTAGTATGATTTTCTTTAAAATATAACTTTATTATAAATAAGCCTTCTCGTTTCATATACCTAAATTAATACCTTCGATTATTATTAAATAAACATCAACATTTATGAAAATGTTTTACTTAACTATTAAATAAATAAATTTAATAAACCCATTTCAGTTACTACAGTTGACCTAGTCAACTCTAAGCATGATTAATTCGTTAAGCAGATCTTAATTCATCTTTCCATTTAAATTAATTTAAATAACCCCATTTTATTATTATGATAATCAAATCAACATAACACCGAAGGGCCAAATCCATCCCCAAACCTTTTTTCTTCTCCAACTACATATTATCAAACATGTAATAACTTAATTCAATTCATGAAATCCACTTTAGGCACATGCATATCTCAATACCCACACTAATAAAATATTGTCCAATGTATGATTCAATCCTAAGTAACAGTTTTTTGTAATCTATAGTTTTGTCTAATAATTTAGTATTCTGAAAGAAAATAAAAAAATGTATAGTTTTTTTAATCGGTTTTGTTTAGTATAATAGCTTTCAAAGCTCCATTATTCCATTTTGCCTACATCAAAGCAAATAGAACTCTTACCTCTTACACATCCTCCTCCAACATGACTGCAATAGACACCATTTAAGTTATAACACCTACAACAGCCACAATTCAACCAAACCCAACAACCATGGTACTATCTCCTACAAAATAGACCAACTCACCAAATAGTCAGCAATACCAACTTAAACAAATCATATATCCATCACCATTTACAACTCGTTGTTCCACCATCCAAAAATCCCAACCCGAATCACATTTCCTTCACCAAGACGGCCACTACATCCTCCATTACATAAGCCATTTGCAAAAACCACTTCCTCCTCTATTACAAAATTGCCACCACTCCAAATTATCAAATCCTACTGCATCAAACCATCATCCAAGTCCAACCTGCAACCTCCTCCTGCAACTCACCAGCACCCAAGCCAAATTAATTATATGGTTGACAATAAATTTTAACATATAACACCAACTACAATAGTCAAATTTAGACATTACATGCCATTCCAACACAATAATAGCAATCATGCTACTGCTTGTTTATGAATGAAAACCATAATGTATGCAAATTCATGTTTCTAATTCAGTAATTTTTATTGTACAAATTAATAGTTTGGTCTTCTAAGTAGCTTATGTAATATACATGTAACATCGCTACAAAAAGAAGCGAGAGAGCTAATTTTTCATGAGCCATGATACCACACCCGCAAGGTACAATTTAACAGAAAGAGTTGGGAAACCGTAAACTCCAAACTGAGATAAGATTCTGAATTTATAGTTAAATTATTTGTCTCATTCATCATCTAATATAAGCACCAGGTACATGCATCATATTAAGGTAGAACCTTTAGCATGACTTCATGGGTTTTCAACATTCAAACATTACTGAGATTTAGTTACCTCGTATAGGTAAACATCACTACAGTTCCCCACAACTAAAGTAACTTATCAAATCTACACAACACAAACAATAAAACAACATATATTTAAAAAAAAAAAAAGATAAAATAAAAGTGCACAAGGACAAACCAGATTAGGTCTTTTCATGGCGCAATAAATAATTAAATTTAGGTTCTTGGAGATGGAAAATAGGGTTTCAGAACAAATCAAACAAAATTGATTAAATCACGCGCAACATAGAATGAGAAAATAACATACCTGACTTAGGGTTTTCAGAGCAAAGCTAAGAAAGGAAGTTAGGGTTTCCTTGTCGATATCGGTTGCGATGATGTGGAGTTCCAATTGATGAAGAAGGAGAAAAATGAATATGGGAAAAGTGGAAGAAAAAGAGGCTGGCAAATAACGAAAAAGAGGGGGAAACGAAATGTCTTCCCGCTTAATCTTTCTATTTTTATTTTAGTTTTTCGCGGTAGAGCTTGATAATAGCGTGTACATGGTAATTACGGCGTGGATAGAGAACACGATAATAACCTCCGAATCACATGTAATTACTTCATCAAGGGTAGAAATAGAGTATTGTAGATGTGAACTAACCAAACTCAGAAGAAAATGAAGAAAAGAATCTGTTTTTCCATTTGTAAAAACGAAATTAGAAAATATTTCTAAACAAAATTACTTGAGTTTTAAACCCATATTTGTGTTCATATTAAGATATTATTATTATTATCATTTAGCATATAATAAATGCTATGTGACTGCAGCAAAGAATAGTTTGCACTACTCAGGTTCACCGCAAAGATAATATATGCAAGGAGCTTATATGAAAAGGCTTATTATAGTACTAGTTATCAAATTCATGCTTTATGTTGTTTTATGTTGCGTAGTATATATATTAAATAGTAAGTACGTACTGCCAAGAATTACTTATTGCAGAGACAAATAGTTTAAGATGCCAATAAGGAAACTGCCAATACAACCTTTGCTGCCATAGTTTCTTCATACAACTCCCTGATAAATCCTGTTATTTTTTTCTCTAGTAAAGGAAAACAATACTTTAGTTATTTTTCATCAGTTGTTAAATGAAAACAACATAACTTGAAAGCTATTAGTATGAGCTAGCTTGACATGTAAAGAAAGGAGCCAAGACGAGCTTGCAAGCTAGAAAGATTGTCAGACTAACATGTTGTCCAATTAGTTGCATCACTTATTTTTCTGGAGCATACATGTTGAAAGAGACAAAGGTGTGCGCGAAGGAGATGTAAGCACTTAGGAGTTAGGGGCTGGAAAAAAAAAGGTTGGCTTGACCGAAAAAATAGCAAAGCGAGACCAGAATCTACAACAGTACATTGAATGATACAAGACAAACAATAAAACCAGCTTTGGACTACATGTGAAGAGTGCGCAGCAGGCACTATAGGAGGCTATAAGTTTAATGTTTCAGTATCCTCAGATTTTTTATTTCTAGCATTGATAAGATGTTAAATGTTAATCAGAAATTTAAAAGTTAGAATTTACAGAGGCTAATTACTTGAAAATGACAACACACCTTTCCCACTATCCACAAACGAAGATGATCGATTGACCGACAACTATTTTGCTGCATTGCTGCCTACTGCCTTTATACCCACCTAGTGCCTACCCGGTGCCCTCCATCACACGTCGAAGTCGAATTCAAATTAAAACACCTATTGGTTGCTGTTGGTTGTCCACTGCTGCATCCATTATTAGAGTTGTCGGCACCGCTAGGGTCTGTTGTAGTCTCTGAATCGCCAACTGAACTTCTTCTCTACTTGTGGTTTTGGAAAAGAAAAGATGGCAAGTAACAAACCTGTGATTACCCACTATATTTTTTTATAATTTTGTTGATAGGATTACTAAACAGGGATCAGAGGTTTAATGAGCAACATGGTTTCTTTCATCTTTGTGACCACGTCTTCTAACATTGATAATGATGCTGCATAAGAAATCTTGATGCACGTGTCATCTCCAAATGCATCTCCAGGAACAACGGCAACCTAAGAGGAAAAAGAACACGATTTCTCAACTATGAAACATTATACACAGTTCTGATTCCCATAGATATTATAGCTTCCTATAATTAAACCGTGCTTTCAATATGGTATTAAATGTGTAATAAGTTTCGGAAAATATATAAACATGCAAAAAAATTCCGTAACAAGAAGATAAAATCATTATTTTTACCTGTCCTTTATCTAAGAGGAATTAACAAAGAGACTCTAAACCATCTTTAGCTCCAAACCTTACTACTTCTGATCCATAGTGGGAACTGAAGTCCAAGAAAAGGTAGAATACATCATGCAGAAGCATAATTTATTAGAAATTTATAAGTTTTTAAATGTAAGAAAATAATATGAAGGAGAAATTTACCTGTGTTTTTGATATTTTTTACACCCTCAACTTCCTTGAAGCTTTTGACAAGGAAGTCCCGGCGCTCTCCATTAGCACAACCTAATCCTAAAGATGCAACTCCAGCTTTTTAGGATATGCTACTTGCACCAGAGTTTGCCTGTATACAAGTATGGCTTTAGATACAAATATTTCTATGAAATTTACATCGAAAGAAGAAAACGCTGAATTAGCCACAATTGATAAACCAAAGTGGCACTCTATGTTATGTAACGACGGTCGGAACAAAGCCCCCTACCTTGCACGCATATGAGCTGGCATACAACTCCCATATAACAAAAGGAATCCCTGATGTTATGTGCCTACCAGCTCATATTTGTATTCAGTTCCTTCAATTTATTCCATGACGTGGGACTATTAATTCGAAACCATCATCCCTCCTTAACAACATGCGAGGCAATCCTAACACTCTATGCGATGCTCTTTACCAAAATGCTTTTTCAGTTTTCATTTAATTTAGATGATCAGTTTGTGCTGATTTCAAAGATGGAAAATGTGAGAAAGAGCACATGTTTTCAAGCATAGCCTTCTGAATTAATACATGCAAAAAAGCTAGGAAAGCAATTTGAGTAAAATTAAGAAACGAAATATATTTTATGAACTCATAAGAAAATGTGTGACTTCAAAAACTAGCTAATCCTACTTAATTTCACTTGTAAGAATGTGAAAATGTGCGTATATGTATGTCTGTTTGTGTGTGTATGTAACGAAGTATATCATCATTTGCATTTTCCAAAACCAGTAAAGAGTCTTAGGACCGTGTATGACAAAACTTGGTCGAGTATATTCTGAATGAATCGGCTCATCATGCACAGGCTTAAGGCCCAATGCATATACATTTGGCAATACAATACATATTCTGAATTGTTATTATATATATTATATTATTTAATTTGTATTGAAAACTATATCTCATGCTAAATTTTTGTTTACAAACTCAAGTACATGTAAGTGCCATCATATTCGATCAATGAAATAAACTCAACTTAGTCCACAAAACTTTGCAATCTTTTGACTGAACTTCGCTTATAAACTTTTAGGTGGCCAGTCAAAGAAATAATCAATGAATGAATGATACGAACCTTAAACTTATTTGTTTGAAATATATAATCGAACTATTAATAAAAAAAATTAGAAACCAACGGCGAATAAACAAAATAAATAATACATGTCGCTTAACACCAAGAAGTGCAACATTCAAAAATGATGCAATCCAGTTCAATTCTTTTGTCTCACTAGCAGCAAGACATTTTTTAACCACAATTGCGACAATGATTAAAAAAAACAGAACTTTCGGCTTCCATCAACGAATCACCATCAATTCTTCTCACCCCTTTTCAATCCCCCTTCTCTGTTTTTAATGGAATAAAGTGAAGGAAATTAGCTTTCTTTTATCATCAAAAATTGAAAATGGTCCATTAGGAAGGAGTTAATGGATGTGCCATAAATAAATATAAAATATGATGTGAATAGTTTCCAAAATTAAGTATGCAGCGAATAATGAAAGATTTGAAGAAATATCCAAAATTATAATTAAAGCTGTAAATTGTGAAAATAATAAACGAAAATAGTAGAATGGTAAAAGGTGGATGTATCACGCTTTGTTCAATTAGGTGAACAAGTGCGATATGCAAAATTGCGAAATCCACCCATGTTGAACTCATCAGTAACAATAGCATCAATATTATTTTTATGCTGTCTCAATATATTCAAGGCTTCAATTGCTAAATTTGTTAAAGAAGATGTAACAAATTACAAAAACATTCCATAATTAATTCCACTCATAGGCCGAGAGAGAGAGGGAGAGAGAAAAAACTAAACATTCAACACAAATTCCTAGAGAAAACTGAACTATCTCAAAACCATAATTTTGATCATTGATCAAGATCGGTATAACTTGGAAAATATAAGAAACCCAGACCTATAACAAAATGAGAAATCAATCTTTTAACATTAAAAAGTCAAACATAAAACAAAAATTAAAGAACACAAATCAATGTATCTGCACTGAATCAGCTTTATGTAACGACCCAGATTTTTGGTCGATTTATTTTAAATATTTAGTATGGTTTTAAATATTGAATTTATAATATAAATGGTATTTTATTGGGTTATCGATTAAATAATCGATATACGATTTATTTCGAATACATATAGTTATCGAAATACGAGCATTGAAATAATTCAATTTGAAATTTAAAATGGATTCAGAATGATTCAAATGGTTAATATGAATTTTTATTTGAATTTGAACGATAATAATAGTAATTTATTTTTAAGGAATTTATTAGTTTTGAATTTAAATCATATTATATCAATTTAATATGTTATTTTTAAATATGTTCGAATTAAATTATATAGTCTATTCTGTTGAGTTCAGAATAGTGTAATTACATTGGAACGACGGTCGGTACGCTAAAATAGCGGTTCACGATTTTTAATTATGAACCCCGAGATATTTATAATGGATAAGATCGAAATCGAATCGAAAATCAAATCGATATCTGTTTAAAAAGAATGAAAGAACTCTTTGTATCGAATCTGAGTCAAATCAAATTAAATTAAATTATATTTAAAATCTAAATCGTAATCTTTTTAAATTCTTTAAAAAGATTTTGCTGTGTACTTCCTGTCCCCCCTTCTTCTATAAAATCGCATGTACTCCCAATTCCATCTCCTTCCTATTTCGTTCTCTGAAAGTCCAAAGTTTTAAAATCAAAGAAGAAGTAAAAGTGTCGTTGCCTTCCTCATTTTCCACTAAAACAATTGAAACCCCAAATACCAAAATAAAAATCGAACCCGTCCCTCTAGCATTTCACGGCAGAAATCGAAATCAATTCTCCCCTCTTTTCATTCGAAAGCCCAAAAAAAAAGGGGGATCGAATTCAATTCGAAATCTAAAGCCAGAATCGCGAGTGAAGGAGACCATGCATGGCATCGTGATGGTGTTACAAGGTTCGACTTTGGATTTGTAGATCTCAGGGCTCGAGTTCGAGCAAGGATATCGTGCGATTTAGGATACAAGGAGTCTTCCGAGGGCTCGATTTTTGGTATCGCGAGAATGAAGGATGAACGGGATGACTGGAAGAGGCATTAATAGGACAGTGCGATGTTTGTGGAGTCGTGATGTAGAGAGGAAGGCGGTTTGGGGATTTCACAATCGCAATAGAGTTGGAGTTCGAACAGCGTACATATGGATCTCGATCTTGGGTTGAGCGCGAAAAGGAGAAGAGACAGTGATGAGCTTGGATTCTGATTTCGCGAGGTGGTTTAGTTAACATAGTTTGGAGGAATTCTACACCATTCACTATAGCGAATTTTGGTTGGGATGATGGAGGTGCGTTGGATTTTGGGGCTACAGTTTGGGTTTCCAATGGATATGTTGGAGGCAGGTTCGAGTTAATGATCGGAAAGGGGGTGAACTGCTGGGTTGAAGTTCCTGTACCTGGAGGAAAATGTTAGGTGAATTAATCTAATTTAATTTAGTTAATCAAAATGTTAATTCAATTAAATAAAAATCTTATTAAACTTATAACTTGTTCGTATTAGATTCAAATCAAATGTTGGTTGTCGCATTGAACTCCAAGCATAACTTCTACATGTTGGATTGGAAATGGAAGAACAGTACATGAGTTAAGGTATAAATTTAAATAATTCAGTTAGTTCGCTTAGTTCTTTATGATCATAAATCTAATACCATATATTATATTTATATAAGATGAAAAATCGTAAGATAGAATTTTTAATTGCAGATCTTATAATCTGGAATTCATTTAGAGTAAACAAGATTTACTGGAATTTAATTCAAATCGAATGGTATGCGATTTAATTTGAATGGGATATTCAGCAAATAAAAACCCTGGTGAGTAAATCTCACTCTCCTGTTATTAAGAATTATTTTTATTCGCTAAAATTAATTGTTTGATGCTTGTTTGAATGCTTTCTAGTTGATTTAAATACATTAGTTATTTAGGGTTGACTATTATATATATATATATATATATATATATATATATTGGTTTGGTGATTGGATTGATTCCCACGGTATCATTAGCGGATGCCCGCGGTATCATTAGCGGATGACCCTACGCCCACATATATAAGTGGATCCCCTTTTATACCGTAATATCCTGCCACGAAGCAGGATGGGTATTACTATGTTGACTAACGTCTGTGGATGCAGGAAAAACAGGTTGGAGGAATCTGCCTGGGTTCCTCAAAAATATATTTTCTGTTGTTTATTTGCTTGATTTCATATACATTCATATATGACGTGTTAAAATCAAATGATTGAAAATTGGATGATCTGGTTGTTTTAAATATCACTGGGCCTAAATGTTTATAAAAATACCCTAAAAGGGGTATTTGAGATTTAAAAGGGAAATTCTATTTTTGGAAAATAGAATTTGAATTTTAAATAGATTTGAAATATAAACTTGTTTTGAAAATTAAAACAAGTAGTTCCTTTATAAACGAAGTTTATAAAATAGTTCATTTATAAACGAAGTTTATAAATAAAGTGAAATGAATTATCATTGAATAATTCAGAAATAAAAATCCAAGTGTGAATTTGGAAAGGGAAATTTATTTTTCCAAATAGAGATTTTATTTCAAATGAATTTGAAATAGACTTGTTTAAATATATAAACAAGTAAAATAAATGGTGCTTGTAAATGAAAAGGGAAATTATCATTGGATAATTCGAATTTTTAAATTCAAATGTGAATTTAAAAATATGAATGGGGAAATCGTTTTATGATATAAACGATGGAATTTATTCTGATGTTCGGAATATAAATTGAACGAAAATAAATCGATAAGGATTTATGATTTGAATTCGATTAATTCGGATTTATTTAAGTAGAATTTAAATTGAATATGAAAATAAATTGGGTGTTATATTTATAAGTTATTATAAACAGAAATTTCCAAAATGAGATTTTGGATTTCTAAAAAGAAATTTGAAAAGGGAGCTTGTTTAAATATTAAACAAGGAAATTTGAAAAATGGTGTTTATAAATAAAATGAATAAATTATCAAGAGAAAACTTGAATATTAAATTCAAAGAGAATTGGAATGGAATTCGAATAAAGAAAATTCAAATATAGATTTGAATATAGAAATCCAAATGAAGTTTGAAAATATATTGAAATTCAAATGGAGTTTGAAAATAGATTTGAATATAGAATTCAAATAGAAGTGAAATGAAAATTTGAATATAGAATTCAAATAGAAGTGAAGTGAAAATATGAATATAGAATTCAAATTGAAGTGAAATGAAAATTTGAATATAGAATTCAAATAGAAGTGAAATGGAATTCGAATATAGAATTTCAAATGAAAGTGAAATAGATCGGAAATGTTATGTTGAAATGGATTTGATATATATTAAAAATATATCAGAATGAAGTTGAATTTATTATAAACGAAGTTATAACGTTTATATATATATAAATATAATTAAAACGAACTCGCCGCAGCGCGGTAGTTCGTAAATTGGCGATTCGAACTTCAATTGAGTATACATAATTCAATTGAAGTCGGAATTCTTTGAAACAAGAAATGTCAGGACCGATTTGATAATAGTTTTCTAATGGAGGAGAAAAATTTAGATTTCATCGTACAGATTTTGAGTTACGTCAAAATCAAATTTTTAGAAAAACGGTGCCATAACCATTTAAAACCATAACGGCTTATTTAATTTTATAAAAGGATTTTAAGCAAATAAAATCCGAATTTCTATTTAGAAAATTTCAGATTTGAGTTGTAAATTATATGTGAACTCAAGTGAAGTAATGAATTGATTTTTGAAACAGAAATCCGATTTTTTATTATTAAATAGAATTAACTAATTCGAATAGTAATTAGTCAATGAGATTTTGAATTAATATTGGGTTTTGAATAGTGGATTCGATTTGGAAATTTATATTTGAAATCGAAAAGAAAACTAGAATTGAAATTGAAATTCAATTTGGTTATGAGCAAGTTAAATATTTTGTTTGAACATGTTATGTTCAAACAAAGAAATGAAATAGGCAAAATAGCTAATTAAAGAATAAATGGGCGAAACTGAATTCAAACGATAGGATATTGAATTGAAAATAGGTGAGCATGTGTTAGACAGGTATGGGATGAAGTATATGAAGATTTTAATTTATGTGCCGGACAAAAAGGTACACGTTTAAATTCATATATGAGGTTTTATGCGCCGTATCGGCAAGCCGCTTAGCTTTTTCTTTTTCTTTTGGAGTGGTGAGGGCCATGGGAGGCTATTTGAAATATCCCGATGCTCCCGTTACAAAGGAGGTTATGGCGAAATTTTCCGGAAATTTGAGGAGTTAGAATATTTTTAAGAAATTTTGACAGTTAGAAATAAATGTATCGATATATACAGAATTCGATAAGGAAACGAATTTAAAATAGAATATTATAAACAAAAAGGAAATCGATAGGCTGGAAATAGAAAGAGAAACATATATACGTTTAAAAATGAATAATTGGTTTTTATAATGTTGATTATTCGAGGTAAGTGGTTTTGTCTATTTTGAAGTTAATGATGTTTTCAGTTAAGGTCTGAGTGGTAATTTTACCCCAACTTGATTGATTTCATTTTGAATTGATAAATAGAAAGATCCAGTCTCGAAGAGAAGTGTTTGAAAAAGAGTTAGTTGAATAAAATATTTTGGTTGTTGTAACAATGTTTTATACAGCATTCGTTTTAATCCAAGTGACAGAATTTTGGAAATATAAAAGTAAATATTTCCTGAGTATAATTAAAGTAGCCGGGAAAGAGATAGGTGATTGAAATTGTTTTCAATTTCAAATAGAATATATTTTCTAAGTGTAGAAAATAAAAGAAGGTGATATAAGGAAATGTTTTTCCCAATTGGCGTAAAAGTCCAACAAGATCATTGAAAATATTTAGTTAATGAATATTGGTAAAGAAAGTGGAGAAGTGTTTTAATAAATGAAATATTAATTAATGGCCCAAGGATTGTTTGATGTTTTGAATGGGTGTTTGTTTTCCTTCGATAGTTAAATAACCGACTATCGAAGTGTTTGCCAATATCGTTGTCAATATAGATAGACCGGTTGGATTATTATCCGTGAACCACCCAGTATTGGCAGTAGCGTTGCGAATCAGATTATATGAAGATAATCGAAGACGGAGTAAAGTGCAAGGGTTTTTTCTATTAATAGAAATTGTGCCTTCGATTTCGTTCAATCTCTGAACGAATGTATATGGACGAATGTCTGACAAAGTATTTCCAATGATTGCATGAGTTGGTCTGTATAAATATATATGGTTGCAACGGATTTATTCCCTTAACATAACATCCAGAATATTTGTGCAAATCGATTAGTGATTAACGGATCTCACAATGTGGCATTCAAAGTAATTGTGCTATCAAGGAATAGAAAGTAATCGTAGCCTCAGGCCTCAACAACTGGGAAATGACAAAAATCGGATAGGCAGCATGGCTATGTGGGTCGCTCCCATTAGGGTGTATAATCACCTATCTAGAGATTCATTTAATTCCTTATTCTATTTGATGTTGTCCCATTCGGGAAACATGATCCCAACCGTTGGTGATATACATTTGATACACTCAAGAGAAATGTGTGGTCGGTCATGTGTGGGCCGGGTTGCAAGATGTTCTGGTTGAACCCAGTGTATTCCTCTCTAGATATACACTAGCAGAAGGTGGTTCCATACCTTGTCATGTTGGAAATCCAATCTCCAATAAGCGCCATGCGGTTTTAGATTTTATACTATGTATGTGGAGCGTGTGATGCAAGCGTTCCGCTAGATTCTATTTATTTGATCTAGACACTATTATAATATCATTGGATTTTTGTATCAAAGTGTTTTGGGTTATAGTAAGGTAAAAACCGTCCATGTTTATGTGTGGGCTGGTCTTACTATTATCTTTTCTTTTGAAAGGATTTTTAAGTTAAACAATTGATTGGAGTTTACTCACACCGGTCCCATGACTGACCGAAAGTTTATTTTGTTTTGTTTTCCCTAAACTCTTGGGTGCCCAGATTTGTACAGGTAGTCAAGTAGTCGGGATTTTTCAGATTCACTTAGAGGAGCTTAGAGCAGAAGGCTTCAGTGTCAGAAATATAATAATTTATTTCCGTTGTGCTGTAAGTGTTGTACTCTGATAACTGTATGTTATACAGTGAAAATTTTGTATTTCAAAAGTTGTATTATATGATATATTTTATTCATTCCGTTATGAGTTGTGATCTTCATTTTCTTCTGTTCTAATATTTTTTTTCTATTTCTCATCCACTAATTTCTTTCTAATAATGATTCGTATTTCTGTGCAATTTGGGTTGGACGTGATTGTTATTTGTCAACCCAGATAGTACGGATTTGCGGGCTGTTACAGTTGGTATCAGAGCTTAGGTTGAGCGAATACCTAGGCTTGTGTGGGATGTGCTCATTAGAGATAGGGTCAGTATTATCCTAGAATGAGTTGAGTGTATATATACGAGAGAGCGTATTTGTTAATTGATTTAAAAATTGTTTTATATTGTGTTGGCTAGTCTCTTGAGTGGATTATAAATTTTGGTCGAATCGTGGGACGCCACAAAGTCGATATGGAATTTCTAAACACTTAAACAGAAGATTGAACACGATATTGTTTTAAAGTGGGTGAATGAAATTATTTTACCCAAAATTCTATTTTGATATAGAAAGAATAATTTTTGACATTATTATATATGGATGTATTGGGTGTTATTATTATAATGAGATTATAAGAAATGAAATGGTTATGTAGAACCAAATAGAATTAGTATATGAATGAAATATACAAATGAGATGAATCAAAATTGAATTCAAAGCAGAATTTGGAATTTAAAATCCTGGGAAGGTTAAAGATATTTTCTGAAGTATATTAGAATAATATAGCTTTGTTTAAAAAGGATTTTGAGTAGAAATCATTTTGAGATGGATTTTTAAAGTGATAAAGCACTGAACTCACTTAAGTGGTTGGGAAATAATTCTAATGATGGTCGCGACATCATTAGTGTTCATTTTCGAGTTTCTAAGTGATGGATTGCTACCTTAGAAAAGTTTTGATGGGAATTTGTTTGGAAGAAAACAAATTTAGTTGGAAAATTCAAATATTTTAAATTTGAAAAGATTATAAATATATGTACATGTTTAAGTGATTTCAAAAGGATTTGAAATGAAAACCCTGGGATTTAGATTCTAGAATTGGAATTTAACTTAAGCTAGTTAAATGGATTGAAGTGAATTAATTGATAAAAATCAATTTGGAAGGAATATGAATTGGGTGTGAAGGTATTGAATGTAAATCATTCGAATAGAATGAATGTGAGTACATATGATGCGTAATAGGAGAGAAAACCAAAAATTTGGTGGGACTAAAATTTGTTGAAATGTGAAGAGTTGAATTTCAACATAAGTGAGATTTTGAAAAGTAATGGATTGGTACCATTTTTTCTACCTTAGCAATTTCGAGGACGAAATTATTTTAAGAGGGAAAGAATGTAACGACCCAGATTTTTGGTCGATTTATTTTAAATATTTAGTATGGTTTTAAATATTGAATTTATAATATAAATGGTATTTTATTGGGTTATCGATTAAATAATCGATATACGATTTATTTCGAATACGTATAGTTATCGAAATACGAGCATTGAAATAATTCAATTTGAAATTTAAAATGGATTCAGAATGATTCAAATGGTTAATATGAATTTTTATTTGAATTTGAACGATAATAATTGTAATTTATTTTAAAGGAATTTATTAGTTTTGAATTTAAATCACATTATATCAATTTGATATGTTATTTTTAAATATGTTCGAATTAAATTATATAGTCTATTCTGTTGAGTTCAGAATAGTGTAATTACATTGGAACGACGGTCGATACGCTAAAATAGTGGTTCACGATTTTTAATTATGAACCCCGAGATATTTATAATGGATAAGATCGAAATCGAATCGAAAATCAGATATCTGTTTAAAAAGAATGAAATATCTCTTTATATCGAATCAGAGTCAAATCGAATTAAATTAAATTATATTTAAAATCTAAATCGTAATCTTTTTAAATTCTTTAAAAAGATTTTGCTGTGTACTTCCTGTCCCCCCTTCTTCTATCGCGTCTACTCCCCATTCCATCTCCTTCCTATTTCGTTCTCTGAAAGTCCAAAGTTTTAAAATCAAAGAAGAAGTAAAAGTGTCGCTGCATTCCTCATTCTCCACTAAAACAATTCAAACCCCAAATACCAAAATAAAAATCGAACCCGTCCCTCTAGCATTTCACGGCAGAAATCGAAATCAATTCTCCCCTCTTTTCATTAGAAAGCTCCAAAACAAATCAAAAAAAAGAAAGGGGATCGAATTCAATTCGAAACTAAGGCCAGAATCGCGAGTGAAGGAGACCATGCATGGCATCACGATGGTGTTATAAGGTTCGACTTTGGATTTGTAGATCTCAGGGCTCAAGTTCGAGCAAGGATATCGTGCGATCTAGGACACAAGGAGTCTTCCGAGGGCTCGATTTTTGGTATTGCGAGAATGAAGGATGAATGGGGTGACGGGAAGAGGCATTAATAGGGCAGTGCGATGTTTGTGGAGTCGTGATGTGGAGGGGAAGGCGGTTTGGGGATTTCACGTTCGCGGTAGAGTTGGAGTTCGAACAGCGTACCTATGGATCTCGATCTTTGGTTGAGCGCGAAAAGGAGAAGAGACAGTGTTGAGGTTGGATTCTGATTTCGCTAGGTGATTTAGGTAACGAAGTTTGGAGGAATTCTACACCGTTCGCTATAGCGAATTTTGGTTGGGATGATGGAGGTGCGTTGGATTTTGGGGCTATAGTTTGGGTTTCCAATGGATATGTTGGAGGCAGGTTCGAGTTAATGATCGGAAAGGGGGTGAACTGCTGGGTTGAAGTTCCTGTACCTGGAGGAAAATGTTAGGTAAATTAATCTAATTTAATTTAGTTAATCAAAATGTTAATTCAATTAAATAAAAATCTTATTAAACTTATAACTTGTTCGTATTAGATTCAAATCAAATGTTGGTTGTCGCATTGAACTCCTAGCATAACATCTACATGTTGGATTGGAAATGGAAGAACAGTACGTGAGTTAAGGTATAAATTTAAATAATTTAGTTAGTTCGCTTGGTTCTTTATGATCATAAATCTAATACTGTATATTATATTTATAAAAGATGAAAAATCGTAAGATAGAATTTTTAATTGCAGATCTTATAATCTGGAATTCATTTAGAGTAAACAAGATTTACTGGAATTTAATTCAAATCGAATGGTATTCGATTTAATTTGAATGGGATATTCAGCAAATAAAAACCCTGGTGAGTAAATCTCACTCACCTGTTATTCAGAATTATTTTTATTCGTTAAAAATAATTGTTTGATGCTTGTTTGAATGCTTTCTAGTTGATTTAAATATATTAGTTATTTAGAGTTGACTATTATATATATTGGTTTGGTGATTGGATTGATTCCCGCAGTATCATTAGCGGATGCCCGCAGTATCATTAGCGGATGACCCTATGCCCACATATATAAGTGGACCCCTTTTTATACCGCGATATCCTGCCATGAAGCAGGATGGGTATTACTATGTTGACTAACGTATGTGGATGCAGGAAAAACAGGTTGGAGGAATCCGCCTGGGTTCCTTAAAATATAATATCTGTTGTTTGTTTGCTTAATTTCATATATATTCATATATGACATGATAAAATCAAATGATTGAAAATTGGATAATCTGGTGGTTTTAAATACCACTGAGCCTAAGTGTTAATTTATAAAAATTCCCTGAAAGGGGTATTTCAGATTTAAAAGGGAAATTCTATTTTAGGAAAATAGAATTTGAATTTTTAAATAGATTTAAAATATAAACTTGTTTTGAAAAATAAAAGAAGTAGTTCCTTTATAAATGAAGTTTATAAAATAATTCACTTATAAACGAAGTTTATAAATAAAGTGAATTGAATTATCATTGAATAATTCAGAAATAAAAATTCAAGTGTGAATTTGGAAAGGGAAATTTATTTTTCCAAATAGAGATTTTATTTCAAATGAATTTGAAATGGACTTGTGGATAATTTGAATTTTTAAATTCAAATGTGAATTTAAAAATATGAATGGGGAAATCGTTTTAAGATATAAACAATGGAATTTATTCTTATGTTCAGAATATAAATTGAATGAAAATAAATCGATAAGGATTTATGATTTGAATTCGATTAATTCGGATTTATTTAAGTAGAAGTTAAATTGAATATGAAAACAAATTGGGTGTTATATTTATAAGTTATTATAAATAGAAATTTCCAAAATGAGATTTTGGATTTCTAAAAAGAAAATTGAAAAGGGAACTTGTTTAAATATTAAACAAGGAAATTTGAAAAATGGTATTTATAAATAAAATGAATAAATTATCAAGAGATAACTTGAATATTAAATTCAAAGAGAATTGGAATGGAATTCAAATAAAGAAAATTCAAACATAGATTTGAATATAGAAATCCAAATGAAGTTTGAAAATATATTGAAATTCAAATGGAGTTTGAAAATAAATTTGAATAAAGAAAATTTAAATATGAAAATTTGGATATAGAATTCAAATAGAAGTGAAATGAAAATTTGAATATAGAATTCAAGTAGAAATGAAATGAAAATTTGAATATAGAATTCAAGTAGAAGTGAAATGAAAATTTGAATATAAAATTCAAATAGAAGTGAAATGAAAATTTGAATATAGAATTCAAATAGAAGTGAAATGGAATTCGAATATAGAATTTCAAATGGAAGTGAAATAGATCAGAAATGTTATGTTGAAATGGATTTGATATATATTAAAAATATATCAGAATGAAGTTGAATTTATTATAAACGAAGTTAAAATGTTTATATATATATAAATATAATTAAAACGAACTCGCCACGGCGCGGTAGTTCGTAAATTGGCGATTTGAACTTCAATTGAGTATACAAAACTCAATTGAAGTCGGGATTCTTTGAAACAAGAAACGCCTAGACCGATTTGATAATAGTTTTCTAATGGAGGACAAAAATCAAGATTTTGTCATATAGATTTTGAGTTATGTAAAAATCAAATTTTTAGAAAAATAGCGCCATAACCATTTAAAACCATAACGGCTTATTTAATTTTATAAAAGGATTTTAAGCAAATAAAATCTGAATTTCTATTTAGAAAATTTCAGATTTGAGTTGTAAATTATATGTGAACTCAAGTGGAGTAATGAATTGATTTTTGAAACAGAAATCATTATTGAATAGAATTAACTAATTCAAAAAGTAATTAGTTAATGAGATTTTGAATTAATATTGGGTTTTGAATAGTGGATTCGATTTGGAAATTTATATTTGAAATCAAAAAGAAAACTAGAATTGAAATTGAAATTCAATTTCGTTATGAGCAAGTTAAATATTTTGTTTGAACATGTTATGTTCAAACAAAGAGGTGCGAAACTGAATTCAAACGATTGGATAGTGTTGAACTGAATTGAAAACAGGTGAGCATGTGTTAGACAGGTATGGGATGAAGTATATGAAGATTTTAATTTATGTGCCAGACAAAAAGGTACACGTTTAAATTCATATATGAGGTTTTGTGCGCCGTATCGGCAAGCCGCTTGGCTTTTTCTTTTTCTTTTGGAGTGGTGAGGGCCATGGGAGGCTATTTGAAATATTTCGATGCTCCCGGTACAAAGGAGGTTATAGCGAAATTTTCCGGAAATTTATGGAGTTAGAATATTTTTAAGAAATTTTGATAGTTGGAAATAAATGTATCGTATACAGAATTCGATAAGGAAACGAATTTAAAAATAGAATATTATAAACAAAAAGGAAATCGATAGGCTGGAAATAGAAAGAGAAACATATATACGTTTAAAAATGAATAATTGGTTTTTATAATGTTGATTATTCGAGGTAAGTGGTTTTGTCTGTTTTGAAGTTAATGATGTTTTCAGTCAAGGTCCGAGAGGTAATTTTACCCCAACTTGATTGATTTCATTTTTAATTGATAAATAGCAAGATCCAGTCTCGAAGAGAAGTGTTTGAAAAAGAGTTAGTTGAATAAAATATTTTGGTTGTTGTAACGATGTTTTATACAGCATTCGTTTTAACCCAAGTGACGGAATTTTGGAAATCTAAAAGTAAATATTTCCTGAGTATAATTAAAGTAGTCGAGAAAGAGATAAGTGATTGAAATTGTTTTCAACTTCAAATAGAATATATTTTCTAAGTGTAGAAAATAAAAGAAGGTGATATAGGGAAATGTTTTTCCCAAATGGCGTAAAAGTCCAACAAGATCATTGAAAATATTTAGTTAATGAATATTGGTAAAGAAAGTGGAGAAGTGTTTTAATAAATGAAATATTAATTAATGGCCTAGGGATTGTCTGATGTTTTGAATGGGTGTTTGTTTCCTTCGATAGTTAAATAACCGACTATCGAAGTGTTTGCCAATATCGTTGTCAATATGGAGAGACCGGTTGAATTATTATCCGTGAACCACTCTGTATTGGCAGTAGCGTTGGAATCAGATTATATGAAGATAATCGAAGACGGAGTAAAGTGCAAGGGTTTTTTCTATTAATAGAAATTGTGCCTTCGGTTTCGTTCAATCCCAGAACGAACGTATATGGACGAATGTCTGACAAAGTATTTCCAATGATCGCACGAGTTGGTGTGTATAAATATATATGGTTGCAACGGATTTATTCCCTTAGCATAACATCCAGAATATTTGTGCAAATCAATTAGTGATTAACGGATCTGACAATGTGGCATTCAAAGTAATTGTGCTATCAATGAATAGAAAGTAATCGTAGCCTCAGGCCTCAACAACCAGGAAATGACACAAATCGGAACAGGCAGCATGGCTATGTGGGTTGCTCCCATTAGGGTGTATAATCACCTATCTAGAGATTCATTTAATTCCTTATTCTATTCGATGCTATCCCATTCGGGAAACAGTTGTTGATCCCAACCGTTGGTGATATACATTTGATACACTCAAGCGAAATGAGTGGTCGGTCATGTGTGGGCCGGGTTGCAAGATGTTCTTGTTGAACCCAGTGTATTCCTCTCTAGAGATACACTAGCGGAAGGTGGTTCCATACCTTGTCATGTTGGAAATCGAATCTCCAATAAGCGCCATGTGGTTTTTGATTTTATACTATGTATGTGGAGCGTGAGATGCAAGCGTTCCGCTAGATTCTATTTATTTGATCTAGACACTATTATAATATCATTGTATTTTTGTATCAAAGTGTTTTGGGTTATAGTAAGGTAAAAACCATCCATGTTTATGTGTGGGATGGTCTTACTATTATCTTTTCTTTTGAAAGGATTTTTAAGTTAAACAATTGATTGGAGTTTACTCACACCACTCCCATGACTGACCCAGAGTTTTTTTTTTCCCTAAACTCTTGGGTGCCCAAATTTGAACGGGTAGTCAAGTAGTCGGGATTTTTCAGATTCACTTAGAGGAGCTTGGAGTAGGAGGCTTCATTGTCAGATATATAATAATTTATTTCCGCTGTGTTGTAAGTGTTGTACTCTGATAACTGTATGTTATACAGTGAAAATTTTGTATTTCAAAAGTTGTATTATATGATATATTTTATTTGTTTCGTTGTGAGTTGTGATCTCCATTTTCTTTTATTCTAATATTTCTTTCTTTTTATTTCTCATCCTCTAATTTCTTTCTAATAATGATTCGTATTTCTGTGCAATTTGGGTTGGACGTGATTGTTATTAGTCAACCCTGATAGTACGGATTTGCGGGCCGTTACAGTTGGTATCAGAGCTTAGGTTGAGCGAATACCTCGGCTTGTGTGGGATGTGCTCATTAGAGATAGGGTCAGTATTATCCTAGAATGAGTTGAGTGTATATATACGAGAGAGCGTATTTGTTAACTGCTTTAAAATTTGTTTTATATTGTGCTGGCTAGTCTGTTGAGTGGATTATAAATTTTGGTCGAATCATGGGATGCCACAAAGTCTATACGGAATTTCTAAACACTTTTATAGAAGATTGAACACAATGTTGTTTTAAAGTGGGTGAATGAAATTATTTTACCCAAAATTCTATTTTAATATAGAAAGAATAATTTTTGACATTATTATGTATGGATGTATTAGTTGTTATTATTATAATGAGATTATAAGAAATGAAATGGTTATATAGAACCAAGTAGAATTTGTATATGAATGAAATATACAAATGAGATGAATCAAAATTGAATTCAAAGTAGAATTTGGAATTTAAAATCCTGGGAAGGTTAAAGATATTTTCTGAAGTATATTAGAATAATATAGCTGTTATCCATCTGATCGATCCAAGTGAATGTGGGTCGGTTTTAAGCGTTTTGAAGAAGGGATTGGTCCTGTCGTTATTAAAAGGGAGCGGTCGTAGCGCAAGATTCCTGGTCGTCCTAAAGTTGGTCGCTTTCAGGTCGCCTCAAAACATACCAAAGCTCTTGATCGTTCCAAAAGTACAGAAGATTCTTGGTCGCATCAAAATATATAAAGAAAGTTGGTCTCTCTAGCGCTGGTCGCTCCAGAAGCCAAAGGATCCTGGTCGCTCCAGACTGCTAAAGAGATCTGGTCGTTCCAAAATACTGAAGAGCTTTGATCGCTCTAAAAAGCTGAAGAGCTTTGGTCGCTCCAGAGGCCAAAGATCTCTGGTCGCTCCAAACATACAAGGTAACTGGTCGTTCACTAGCTCCTGATCGCACCAACGAGCTCCAAAACTTCCTAGTCCGTTTGTTCCAAGACTCCTGATCGGTCCGCCCTACATTGAAGCCATTCAGATCGCCTTTTTTTCTTTCTGATCGTTTTTTCTTCTAAACGAAGCCTCCTGGTCGTCCTTTCTTCTGGTGGAAGCTCCTGGTCGGCCAAAGCGCTAGAAACGACCTGTGATGGCGTGACAGCTGGAAACAACTGGTGACAACTGGCAGTGGCATTTCTGTAAATACCGAAAATACCGACCAGACCCCTGAATACAAGATTTCAGCCATTTCTCCGCCTATAAATAGGACCCTACCTCCATCATTTGGAGGGGACTTTTTCTGGAACTACGTGGAGGTGCTGTCTAATTGCTTTCGGGATTTCTCCAAGCATTCCTACATCTCTTCTCTATCATCGATCATAAGTCTATGGAGCATTGGAGCATGTGGAGCATAGCTTTCATGGAGGAACAAGCATAAGCATTCCACGCACTTCTTCATTTCTTCTTGATCATTCACCCAAAGATCTAAGGAGCTTTCATCCATGGCTTTCATGGAGGGATTGGCATAAAATACTTCAAGCTTTCATCCATTCTTTCAATCGGTTGTAAGGACAAATGCATGTCAAAGGAGCTTGCATGAATGTATAATGGAGCAAATGTTGTAATCTTTTGGTGATTAATGAAATCCAATCTTTAAAGTGGACGTAGACTTGATTAAGAGTCGAACCACTATAAAATTCTTGTCTTCTTTCCTTATTTTGGTATTTTGATGCTTTTGAATGTTAGATATGGCCTCACATAACTTTAAAGGTTTTCTAATGCCCCGCCTCTGAAAAGGTGACGTGCTTTCTAAGCATCTCGCCTCTGATTAGGTAACGTGTTTAGAAATACCATTTTGGTTGTTATACCAATTTTCGGTATCAACAATTAGGCGCCCACCGTGGGGCCAGATCTACTTTCTGGCATCAAGTATACTACGAAGATCTTGAGATCTTGAAGCTAAGCCTTAAAATAGCTCGCTCCAGCTTGCGATTTGGACCTTCTGACGGATTTTCTGCAAAGTTCAAGTTGCTTTCTGAAATAATGCCGCCAAAAACAAATAAGGAAGCTAGAATTAGAATCTCTAACGGAGAAAATCGGGATGAGACCCCCATGGCTAACCGATTTGAAGTGGGAGAGACATCTAATGGAGGTGTGAATGTCACAAGAGGCGAGCTTGATCAAGCTGTCGCTGGATTGACGCAACAGCTAGAGATAGCTAACGAAGCCATGTTGACAAAACTTGATTCGCTCTTTGCTCTTCAGGCCGCTACGGCGAAGGTGGCCTCTAAGCCCATTCGTGCAGAGGATGCTGGTTCTTCTTCTTCTAGTCCAAATCGGGAAAAATCTTTTCAAGAAATCTCCGATCCTGATAAAGGAAAGCATGAGACTTCGAAGCAAGCTGATCGGAACCGCAATGCAGGGATCACTTCTCATCAAGTGGCCAATTCTGCCAAAGGGGTACTTTCCAACCAAGAAAGGCCAGGGCCCCTAAGTCGCAACCGCGATGGTTTGCTCAAGCAAGCCTCCGGCCAAGACAAAGGTGTCCGCCCCGCAGATAGCCTCCCTAAGAAGGAACGCCTCAAGAAAATGGTCCAACGGCTTATGAAGGAAAGCCAATCTCGAAACGATAATGAGGCTGAATGGGAATTCGCACCGTCCAAAACCCCCCTCACTGAAAGGATTAAAAAGACAACTTTCCCACGCAAATTCAAACCTCCTTCAATCCAAGCTTATAACGGGACAGGCGACCCCGATGTGTTCTTGTTTCGATACGATCAACACATGGATGGGGCACAAGCAACTGACGAACTTAAGTGCTTGTACTTCCCGGTGTATTTGGAAGGGGTTGCGTCATTATGGTTCACAAGGTTGCCTCCCCGATCTATTGATGATTTTGCCACATTGGCAAGATGCTTCCGAGACCAGTTCCGCCTCCAAACAACAAAGGTCAGAGATATCATGTCCCTCAATGAACTAGAACAAGCTCCTGGTGAAATGATAAGGTCTTTCTTGAACCGTTTTAATGCTGCTGCTGCAGAAGTAGGGACCCACGAGCCAAGGCTAATTCTAATGGCCTTAAAGGGGGGCATTGATAAGCTGTCTGAGTTCGGAAGGTGGCTAAAAAGAAAGAAACCTGAGATGCTAGAGAAATTCTATGACAAAGCCGAGGAATACATGTGTCTTGAAGATGATCCTATCTATTCCATTGGCAATGTCAAAGCTAAGGTGGTCCCGGAAAGGAAGGAAGCTCCCAAAAAGAATAATCAAGAAAATTTTGGGGAAGGTCAAAAGAGAGGAAGCAGTAGTGATGCTAGAAATGATAAGGACTCCAAGAAACGGCGTTTCTTCAAGCCAACGGATTTTACTCCGTTGAATGATACAATCGAGCACATATATATGGCAACAAAGGATGCAGAGGGCTATCCGAGCCCAAAGCCAGTAAAGGTGTCCGAAGAAGCTGCGAACTTTGGAAGGTTTTGTCGATTTCATAATCGACCAGGCCATGACACGGATGAGTGTCGACACTTGAGGAATCTGGTTGAAGAATTAATAAGGAAGAATCGCCTCCAAGAGTACGTAAAGCGGTCAACAGATGCCGAGCCTACTCAGGGACAGCAAACTCGTCCGACTCAAGATGGAAGAACACCTGCAAGTGACTCTCGACCAATAATCAATACGATTAGTGGTGGTCCTCATCCTGCAGGGGATACTTAGGAGGATATGATCAGGTATACTAATGAACCAAGAAGCGTTCTAAAAGGAGACGGTTTTGAGGTTTGCAATAATTCTCTTCGTCGAAAAATGCCTAAAACATCCTGTGAAGATGTTATCTTCCGGGATCGGGATTCCGACGGAATGTTGGTTCCAACTGTTGACCCAATGGTGATCACTATTGGCTTGGGTCCAGCAATAGTAAAGAAGGTGTTGATTGATAACGGAGCATCCGTGAACGTTCTGTTTTACAGTACTTTCTCTAAAATGGGTCTATCCATGGATAATGTGCGAGCTAGCAAAGACAAGATAAACGGGTTCACTGGCGTACCAACTCAGCCAATAGGTGTGATTGATCTCCTTGTAGAGCTAGGAGAGGGAGAGAGGCAAGTCTCCATGACACAATCTTTCGTTATAATTGACTCACCTTCAGGGTATAATGCATTCTTGGGAAGGCCAGCACTTGCCGACTTCAGGATAGCTCTTGCTCCTTGGTGCTTGATGATGAAGTTCCCGACCGCAAATGGGGTGGGAGTTATCAAAGGGGATCCTCAGGAATCGAGAGAATGCTATATGGCAGAACTGATTGAAGCTCGGAAATACGAAATTCAGAAGGATGCAGAGACTCCTCTCTGCATCCATGAAGCTCCTTTATAGCAATTAATGACCTCCCCCTGCGCTGGAGCATATAACGACATGCAGGAAGATATGGACCCATGAAAAATCAGTGCAGGGGATGAAAAGGTAGCACCAGCTGAAGCTACCATTTCCATAGAAATCCATGATAATGATACAGATAAGCTAATAAAGATAGGCTCCCAATTGAACCCTATGCTGCAAAAGGAATTGATTAGTTTTTTGAAAGCAAATTTGGATGTCTTCGCTTGGAGTCACTCAGATATGTGCGGGATACCTCCAGACGTAATAGTGCATAAGCTGAATATTGACCCCAACGTGCGCCCGGTAAAGCAGAAAAGAAGGATGCAGGGCCCAGAAAGGTCTGAAGCTTTGAAAGATGAAGTGGATAGGCTATTGAAGAATAATTTCATTCGAGAATCCACCTATCCTAATTGGGTGTCCAATCCGGTCCTTGTGAAAAAATCAAACGGCAAATGGCGAGTGTGTGTTGATTATTCTAACTTGAATAAGGCTTGCCCAAAAGACGGTTTCCCCTACCTCGAATTGATCAACTTGTTGATGCAACAGCGGGGCATGAACTATTGTCTTTCATGGATGCATATTCTGGATACAATCAGATTATGATGCACGAGCCAGACCAGGATAGTACCAGTTTCATAACTGATCGTGGTTTGTATTGTTATAAGGTTATGCCGTTTGGTTTGAAAAATGCAGGTGCCACCTACCAACGCTTGGTGAACGCAATGTTCAAAACTCAAATTGGAAAGACTATGGAGGTTTATGTTGACGACATGCTGGTAAAATCCAAAGAGGCAAAGAATCATATAGAGGATCTTGATGAAATGTTCCAAATCCTGAGGAGATACGGCATGAAGCTCAATCCACTTAAGTGCTCATTCGGCGTAGCTTCAGGAAAATTTCTTGGTTTCATGGTAAATGCTTGGGGCATTGAAGCAAACCCAGCACAAGTGATTGCTTTACGAGAAATGCGAGCTCCACGGACTAAGAAAGAACTCCAATGCTTAAATGGCAAGGTAGCAGCATTAAGCCGCTTCATCTCAAGGGCAACGGACAGGTGCATTCCCCTATTTGATGCATTAAAAAAGGAAAAGAAAAGCTTCCAGTGGACTCCCGAATGCCAGCAAGCTTTTGAAGATCTCATCAAGCACATGGAATCCCCTCCGATGCTATCGAAGCCTAGGGATGGAGAAAGCTTGCTCTTATATCTTGCAGTGTCATCCCATGCGTTGAGCGCTGCGCTCGTTATGGAGGAAGACAAAGTGCAGTGGCCAGTATACTACATTAGCAAAAGGTTTACTGGGGCAGAGATGAATTATCCAAGGATAGAAAAGCTTGCATATGCCTTGCTCATTGCATCACAAAAGCTCATACCCTATTTCCAATCCCACTCTATTAAAGTCCTTACCGACCAACCCTTGAAACAGGTATTGTTCCGTCCAGAAACTTCGGGGAGACTCCTGAAATGGAATATTGAACTCAGCCAATATGATATCACTTACTACCCCAGAAAAGCAATAAATGGGCAAGCTCTGGCCGACTTTATCGCTGAATTCACCGACAGGGGAGAGGAAATGGAGGAAACTAACGAATTGGCCGTTAGGTGGAAACTTTTTGTTGATGGCGCTAAGAATGAATATTGTGCTGGGGCAGGGATAGTATTCGAAACCCCAGAAGGTCGACATGTATGCTGTGCTTTGCGATTTGAATTCCCCATCACCAACAATGAGGCCGAATATGAAGCGTTACTTGGAGGATTGCGGGTTGCAAAAGAATTAAGCTTGAAAAGTCTACTAATATTCAGCGATTCACAACTAATCATTTCTCAAATCAAAGGTGAATTCCAGACTAAGATGGGAAGGCTTCCAACATATCTGCTTAAAGTCAAAGAACTTCTCGACAACTTGGAATATTATTCTATCTCTCATATTCCGCGCAGAGAAAATTGGAAGGCAGATTCCTTATCAAAGCTAGCTAGCACCGGAGATCCTCAAATCTTCGATCTAGTTCCTGTGGAAGTATTATCCAGTTCCAGCATTGAGGAATCCGATATAGACTGGGTTATGGAAGCAACCAATGAGCCCGACTCGTGGATGACCCCTATAAAAAACTATATACTTCACGGAACACTTCCTGAGAAACCAAAGGATCACAGAAAACTGCTCCGAAAGTCTCGCCTATATCTTGTCCAAGATGGTCATTTATACAGGAGAGGATATTCAACGCCATTACTACGGTGTGTAACAAAGGAGGAATCTAAAGCGATTTTGGCGGAGCTACATGAAGGAGATTGTGGAGGTCATGTTGGTGGACAGACTCTTGCCAAAAAGGTCCTTCGATATGGTTATTTTTGGCCCGATGTGAACTTCGACTCAATGACATTCACTAAGAAATGCGACCGGTGCCAGAAATTTGCAAAAATTCAAAGAGCTCCCTCAACTGAGTTGACACAGATGTTGAGTCCTTGGCCATTCGCTGTCTGGGGCATAGACTTGATTGGAGCACTACCTACCGCAAAATCGAGCTTCAAATATGCTATAGTGGCCGTGGATTACTTTACCAAATGGGCTGAAGCTGAACCATTGGCAACTATCACATCGAAGAAGGTAATCAACTTTGTGTTGAAAAATATCATATGCAGGTTCGGGGTTCCACAGAAAATTATCACCGACAATGGCACGCAATTTGAAAGTGATGAATTCAAGGATTTCTGCAACAAATATCTTATTCAGAAAAGTTTTGCAGCAGTTGCCCACCCGCAGGCCAACGGGCAAGTTGAGGCAGTCAACAAAATCCTGAAGTCCACCATTAAAAAGCGTCTCGAGAAAGCTAAGGGCAACTGGATTGAAGAATTGCCACTTGCCCTATGGGCTTATCGTACGACTCATAAAACTGTAACTGGGCATACTCCGTTCTCCTTGGCATATGGTTCAGAAGCAATGATACCTGTGGAGTTAGAGGTTCCAACTCACCGCAGAATTCATTTTAACCAGGAAGAGAACGAAAAGCTGCAACTTGAGGCTCTTGATTTACTTGAGGAGAAAAGGACTGAATCAGAACTTAGAATGGTTGCCCATCAGAGAAGAGTTGCTCGACACTTCAATCAAAAGGTCAGGCATAGAACATTCGAAATGGGATACTTGGTGTTAAAGAAAATCATGACCGCAACAGGAGTCTTTGGCCCCAATTGGGAAGGTCCATTTGTCATCGACCAAAAGCTCCTCAACGGTACCTTTAAGCTCAAAACTACAGATGGAGTAGAACTCCCAAGGGCCTGGAACAGTGATCACCTTCGTCGCTATTTCAAATGATTTTCTAACTCATATTCTTTTGTATTTTTCTATGAATATAGTAAATACTTTGTATGAAATTACATGAATATAAATCCAGCAGCACTTCTGGTTCTGTCTAAGCTTTATATTCGCATGTCTTTGATCATATATCCAAAAGATGCACAGCTATGGTTACAGAACACGATACCTCCGTCATCCTGTTTTCCGACATAAAACTCGCCATAGCTTTACTGAAGAAATATGGTCCAAAAGCAGGCGCAAATTTAACCCAAACCCTCTCCGAGGATTCTCAGTCGAATAATAAATTGAGTCTTCTCCAGGGGTGCTCGGTCAAATAACCTAAAGTCAGACAAAATCTGATCGCGTTATAACCGAGTTTCTTAACCCAAACCCTCTCTGAGGATTCTCAGTCGAATAATAAAATGAGTCTTCTCCAGGGGTGCTCGGCCAAATAGCCCAAAGTCAGACAAAATCTGATTGTGTTATAACCGAGTCTTTTAACCCAAACCCTCTCCGAGGATTCTCAGTCGAATAATAAACTGAGTCTTCTCCAGGGGTGCTCGGTCAAATAACCCAAAGTCAGACAAAATCTGATCGCGTTATAACCGAGTTTCTTAACCCAAACCCTCTCTGAGGATTCTCAGTCGAATAATAAACTGAGTCTTCTCCAGGGGTGCTCGGCCAAATAACCCAAAGTCAGACAAAATATGATCGCGTTATAACCGAGTTTCTTAACCCAAACCCTCTCCGAGGATTCTCAGTCGAATAATAAACTGATTCTTCTCCAGGGGTGCTCGGCCAAATAGTCCAAAGTCAGACAAAATCTGATTGTGTTATAACCGAGTCTTTTAACCCAAACCCTCTCCGAGGATTCTCAGTCGAATAATAAACTGAGTCTTCCCCAGGGGTGCTCGTCCAAATAACCCAAAGTCAGACAAAATCTGATCGCGTTATAACCGAGTTTCTTAACCCAAACCCTCTCCGAGGATTCTCAGTCGAATAATAAACTGAGTCTTCTCCAGGGGTGCTCAGTCAATAAATCAAAGTCAGGAAAAACTTGACTACGATATTACTGAGTCTTTGACAAGGAAAACCTTCAAAAGGCATTCAAACATTTCTCGAATACCCAACGCATTAGGACGCAAAGGATGGAGAATTCCAAACAAAGCATGCAAGGTTCATATAAAGAATCAAAAGCATCCAAATATCCACCTTCGATATATAAAGGTTGAAACAATCCATTGGTACGGGGGCATATCACATATCACGACACAAAACAAAAAGCAGCTCCTTGATTTCTCACATACCAAAGGATCATCTCAACCGTTTATAAGCGGGAAATTCATAAATAAGCAAAATGTGTAAAGTGTGGTGTGCAAGCATAATGTACAAACCAGAATGCGCAGAAGAAAGTAATAACAAGGTCAAAAGCACCAAAACACAGAACATTGTCACATACACATACCAAAATAAAACTACCAGTGTCGCGTACACAACCAAAAGTAGGTGATAAAAAAAGTCATGAAGCGAGGACTGGCACTCGCTTGATACATCCAGTCATACAATATCTACAAACACCGGATCTGAAATCCCCAAGTCAAGCGTTCTTACCAAGAGATTTCTCCCCATCACAAGGGGAAGGGGGAAGGACCTCGCTTTCCTGGCCCAAAAGTTCGACAATCAACTTATCCCTAGACTTGAGAGCTCGAATGAGGAGGGCCTTATCTTCCTCCAAAAGAGCTATACGCTTGAGATGCTCACGATTCAGCCCCGAAAGATTGTTGACAAGGTCATGCCATCCTGTCAAGTCTTTAGCCAAGTAATTGCTAAGCATGTCAAAATGTCTTTCAAGCCAATCTTTAACTTTGTCAAGTTGAGTCAGCCCATCAAGCTGAATAGAGTTCACGTCATCAGCAAGCACTCTGTAATCGGACGGGTGTATATCAGGGTTAATAAACACCCCATCCAAGCAGTACCCTTTGAACCGATCAGCAAGCTCGGGGTGACATGGCAAGACACAATATTGGGGTCTATTTATGATAACTCGAAGCTCATTTAGGGAAGGGGTTCTCACAACAGAATCACTAGTTGCAGAACAAGCTTCAGGCACAGGAGATTTACCAGCTCTGCGCTGTCTTTTAGAATCACTATCCTCCTGTTGGGGGTTTTCTGGCATATCATGTTTACCTGTCATGCTGCACAGAAATTTCACAAATTTTTTGGTCAACAATCAAGTTCAAGCAGTGTTGTGAGCTAAACTGATCGGTCATGATTAGTCAAACAAGAATGGTCGGCCTGAAAATTATCTAAGGCTGATCGCTTTAGAAGCTAAAACGCTGGTCACCCAAGATTGGCCTGGGTAGGTTTATATCAAACTTCGTCATAGCGCGACACAAACTCCACCAAAGCCTTACTCAGCTCTAAAGGCGATCGGTTTTAGGGGGATCACACACAAAAGCTGACCTGAATCGGTCAAACCTTGTTCGCTCTAAAATGGTAAGGATCCGATCGTGCCAGAAAGGGTAAAACTCTGGTCGCTCCCAACATAGACAATACCGATCGCTTAAAAATCAGTCAAAATTTAATCCAGTTCTAGTCGCACAAAACTAGCCTCGATTGGGTCGATAAAAACATCCCAAGGCCGGTTGTTCTACGATTAGTCTGAAAACAATCATACCCTGGTCGGTCAATATTCAAATCCATCTGGATCGTTCATATCGGGTAAAACTAAAGATAGCCTGTTCTGGTCGGTCGAAGGAGGATCGGCTCATCTAAAAACTGACCATACCACTGTTCTAAAAACGACCAGTCTGGTCGCGCAAATGAAAGGAAACTTGAATTTTCGTTGCAAATGCACAGTAAAAACATCAAAAATAATGGTACAAAGAGATGATTCTAGAAGGAAAATCAAAGCATGCATCACAAAAAGATTTCATACGCATCAGTCAGTCAAGCATTTGCATAAACAAGTCGTGATCACTGCGAAAATGACATAGAAATTGCTCATTTTGAAATCATCACTCCCCTATTCCATTAGGGTGACTCGGTTGAAACCGCGCTCAAATGATTAATGATGTCAACAACGAAGGTTTACAAAAAATTATTGTGACTTCTTCCTCAAACTCATTCTACTCCAAACTCAAAATCAACGTTAGAATGCATACAATGTACTTGGGATTTGGAAGAATAGTTCGGGTTGGTAAAGCAGCAGCCTGAATCGGCAAGGAAGTAAGCTAAAGATCGAGCAATTTGTTTTTTAAAGAAGGGAAAGCCACCATTGATGAAGAGTTTGACCGAGAAGAAATGGAGAGGGAAATGACGGGTTGAATTAATTATATAAGTTTAATTTGGTCTCTCCGGATTTTTAGGAATTGTCTCTTCGCCTTCCAGAATTTGGCTTTTTCGTGCGTTCCAAAACTGGAGAAAAGACCGACCTCTACTTGCCACATTTAAAACCGACCCCTCAAGCTAATTCCAGAACCGACCCATGAGAACTGCGTCCAAGACCGACCCTTAATTGAAGCAGATCGATCCACTAATATTTCGAAGCCCACAGTTTTTATATATGAAAATTCGAGGCGCAAAATGTTATCCATCTGATCGATCCAAGTGAATATGGGTCGGTTTTAAGCGTTTTGAAGAAGGGATCGGTCCTGTCGTTATTAAAAGGGAGCGGTCGTAGCGCAAGATTCCTGGTCGTCCTAAAGTTGGTCGCTTTCAGGTCGCCTCAAAACATACCAAAGCTCTTGATCGTTCCAAAAGTACAGAAGATTCTTGGTCGCATCAAAATATATAAAGAAAGTTGGTCTCTCTAGCGCTGGTCACTCCAGAAGCCAAAGGCTCCTGGTCGCTCCAGACTGCTAAAGAGATCTGGTCGTTCCAAAATACTGAAGAGCTTTGATCGCTCTAAAATGCTGAAGAGCTCTGGTCGCTCCAGAGGCCAAAGATCTCTGGTCGCTCCAAACATACAAGGTATCTGGTCGTTCACTAGCTCCTGATCGCACCAACGAGCTCCAAAACTTCCTAGTCCGTTTGTTCCAAGACTCCTGATCGGTCCGCCCTACATTGAAGCCATTCAGATCACCTTTTTTGCTTTCTGATCGTTTTTTCTTCTAAACGAAGCCTCCTGGTCGTCCTTTCTTCTGGTGGAAGCTCCTGGTCGGCCAAAGCGCTAGAAACGACCTGTGATGGCGTGACAGCTGGAAACAACTGGTGACAACTGGCAGTGGCATTTCCGTAAATACCGAAAATACCGACCAGGTCCCTGAATACAAGATTTCAGCCATTTCTCCGCCTATAAATAGGACCCTACCTCCATCATTTGGAGGGGACTTTTTCTGGAACTACGTGGAGGTGCTGTCTAATTGCTTTCGGGATTTCTCCAAGCATTCCTACATCTCTTCTCTATCATCGATCATAAGTCTATGGAGCATAGCTTTCATGGAGGAACAAGCATAAGCATTCCACGCACTTCTTCATTTCTTCTTGATCATTCACCAATAATCTAAGGAGCTTTCATCCATGGCTTTCATGGAGGGATTGGCATAAAATACTTCAAGCTTTCATCCATTCTTTCAATCGGTTGTAAGGACAAATTCATGTCAAAGGAGCTTGCATGAATGTATAATGGAGCAAATGTTGGAATCTTTTGGTGATTAATGAAATCCAATCTTCAAAGTGGACGTAGACTTGATTAAGAGTCGAACCACTATAAAATTCTTGTCTTCTTTCCTTATTTTGGTATTTTGATGCTTTTGAATGTTAGATATGGCCTCACATAACTTTAAAGGTTTTCTAACGCCCCGCCTCTGAAAAGGTGACGTGCTTTCTAAGCATCTCGCCTCTGATTAGGTAACGTGTTTAGAAATACCATTTTGGTTGTTATACCAATTTTCGGTATCAACAATAGCTTTGTTTAAAAAGGATTTTGAGTAGAAATCATTTTGAGAAGGATTTTTAAAGTGATAAAGCACTGAACTCACTTAAGTGGCTGGGAAATAATTCTGATGATGGTCGCGACATCATCAGTGTTCAATTTTAAGTTTCTAATTGATGGATTTCTACCTTAGAAAAGTTTTGATGGGAATTTGTTTGGAAGAAAACAAATTTAGTTGGAAAATTCAAATATTTTAAATTTGAAAAGATTATAAATATATGTACATGTTTAAGTGATTTCAAAAGGATTTGAAATGAAAACCTTGGGATTTGGATTCTAGAATTGGAATTTAACTTAAGCTAGTTAAATGGACTGAAGTGAATTAATTGATAAAAATCAATTTGAAATGAATATGAATTGGGTGTGAACGTATTAAATGTATATCATTCGAATAGAATGAACGTGAGTATATATGATGTGTAATAGGAGAGAAAACCAAAAGTTTGATGGGATTAAAATTTGTTGAAATGTGAAGAGTTGAATTTCAACATAAGTGAGATTTTGTAAAGTAATGGATTGGTACCATTTTTCCTACCTTAGCAATTTCGAGGACGAAATTATTTTAAGGGGGAAAGAATGTAACGACCCAGATTTTTGGTTGATTTATTTTAAATATTTAGTATGGTTTTAAATATTGAATTTATAATATAAATGGTGTTTTATTGGGTTATCGATTAAATAATCGATATACGATTTATTTCGAATACATATAGTTATCGAAACTCAAGCATTGAAATAATTCAATTTGAAATTTAAAATGGATTCAGAATGATTCAAATGGTTAATATGAATTTTTATTTGAATTTGAACGATAATAATAGTAATTTATTTTAAAGGAATTTATTAGTTTTGAATTTAAATCACATTATATCAATTTAATATGTTATTTTTAAATATGTTCGAATTAAATTATGTAGTCTATTCTATTGAGTTCAGAATAGTGTAATTACATTGGAGCGACGGTATGTACGCTAATAGCGGTTCACGATTTTTAATTATGAACCCCGAGATATTTATAATGGATAAGATCGAAATCGAATCGAAAATCAAATTGATATCTATTTAAAAAGAATGAAACATCTCTTTATATCGAATCAGAGTCAAATCGAATTAAATTAAATTATATTTAAAATCTAAATTGTAATCTTTTTAAATTCTTTAAAAAGATTTTGTTGTGTACTTCCTGTCCCCCCTTCTTCTATAAAATCGCGTCTACTCCCCATTCCATCTCCTTCCTATTTCGTTCTCTGAAAGTCCAAAGTTTTAAAATCAAAGAAGAAGTAAAAGTGTCGCTGCCTTCCTCATTCTCCACTAAAACAATTGAAACCCCAAATACCAAAATAAAAATCGAACCCATCCCTCTAGCATTTCACGGCAGAAATCGAAATCAATTCTCCCCTCTTTTCATTTGAAAGCCCCAAAACAAATCAAAAAAAAAGAAAGGGGATCGAATTCAATTCGAAATCTAAGGCCATAATCGCGAGTGAAGGAGACCACGCATGGCATCGCGATGGTGTTATAAGGTTCAACTTTGGATTTGTAGATCTCGGGGCTCGAGTTCGAGCAAGTATATCGTGCGATTTAGGATACAAGGAGTCTTCCGAGGGCTCGATTTTTGGTATCGCGAGAATGAAGGATGAACGGGGTGACTGGAAGAGGAGTTAATAGGACAGTGCGATGTTTGTGGAGTCGTGATGTGGAGGGGAAAGCGGTTTGGGGATTTCACAGTCGCGATAGAGTTGGAGTTCGAACAGCGTACCTATGGATCTCGATCTTCGGTTGAGCACGAAAAGGAGGAGAGACAGTGATGAGCTTGGATTCTGATTTCGCGAGGTGATTTAGGTAACAAAGTTTAGAGGAATTCTATACCGTCCACTATAGCGAATTTTGGTTGGGATTATGGAGGTGCGTTGGATTTTGGGGCTACATTTTGGGTTTCCAATGGATATGTCGGAGGCAGGTTCGAGTTAATGATCGGAAAGGGGGTGAACTGCTAGGTTGAAGTTCTGTACCTGGAGGAAAATGTTAGGTAAATTAATCTAATTTAATTTAGTTAATCAAAATGTTAATTCAATTAAATAAAAATCTTATTAAACTTATAACTTGTTCGTATTAGATTCAAATCAAATGTTGGTTGTCGCATTGAACTCCTAGCATAACATCTACATGTTGGATTGGAAATGGAAGAACAGTACATGAGTTAAGGTATAAATTTAAATAATTTAGTTAGTTCGCTTAGTTCTTTATGATCATAAATCTAATACCATATATTATATTTATACAAGATGAAAAATCGTAAGATAGAATTTTTAATTGCAGATCTTATAATCTGGAATTCATTTAGAGTAAACAAGATTTACTGGAATTTAATTCAAATCGAATGGTACTCGATTTAATTTGAATGAGATATTCAGCAAATAAAAACCCTGGTGAGTAAATCTCACTCACCTGTTTTTCAAAATTATTTTTATTCGTTAAAAATAATTGTTTGATGCTTGTTTGAATGCTTTCTAGTTGATTTAAATACATTAGTTATTTAGGGTTGACTATTATATATATATATATATATATATATATATATATATATATATATTGGTCTGGTGATTGGATTGATTCCCGCGGTATCATTAGCGGATGCCCGCGGTATCATTAGCGGATGACCCTGCACCCACGTATATAAGTGGATCCCCTTTTATACCGCAATATCCTGCCACGAAGCAGGATGGGTATTACTATGTTGACTGACGTCTGTGGATGCAGGAAAAATAGGTTGGAGGAATCTGCCTGGGTTCCTCAAAAATATATTTTCTGTTGTTTATTTGCTTGATTTCATATACATTCATATATGACGTGTTAAAATCAAATGATTGAAAATTGGATGATCTGGTGGTTTTAAATATCACTGGGCCTAAATGTTTATAAAAATACCCTAAAAGGGGTATTTGAGATTTAAAAGGGAAATTCTATTTTTGGAAAATAGAATTTGAATTTTAAATAGATTTGAAATATAAACTTGTTTTGAAAAATAAAACAAGTAGTTCCTTTATAAACGAAGTTTATAAAATAGTTCATTTATAAACGAAGTTTATAAATAAAGTGAAATGAATTATCATTGAATAATTCAGAAATAAAAATCCAAGTGTGAATTTGGAAAGGGAAATTTATTTTTCCAAATAGAGATTTTATTTCAAATGAATTTGAAATGGACTTGTTTAAATATATAAACAAGTAAAATAAATGGTGCTTGTAAATGAAAAGGGAAATTATCATTGGATAATTCGAATTTTTAAATTCAAATGTGAATTTAAAAATATGAATGGGGAAATCATTTTGAGATATAAACGATGGAATTTATTCTTATGTTCATAATATAAATTGAACGAAAATAAATCGATAAGGATTTATGATTTGAATTCGATTAATTCAGATTTATTTAAGTAGAAGTTAAATTGAATATGAAAATAAATTGGGTGTTATATTTATAAGTTATTATAAATAGAATTTTCCAAAATGAGATTTTGGATTTCTAAAAAGAAATTTGAAAAGGGAACTTGTTTAAATATTAAACAAGGAAATTTGAAAAATGGTGTTTATAAATAAAATGAATAAATTATTAAGAGAAAACTTGAATATTAAATTCAAAGGGAATTGGAATGGAATTCGAATAAATAAAATTCAAATATAGATTTGAATATAGAAATCCAAATGAAGTTTGAAAATATATTGAAATTCAAATGGAGTTTGAAAACAGATTTGAATAAAGAAAATTTAAATATGAAAATTTGAATTTAGAATTCAAATAGAAGTGAAATGAAAATTTGAATATAGAATTCAAATAGAAGTGAAATGAAAATTTGAATATAGAATTCAAATAGAAGTGAAATGGAATTCGAATATAGAATTTCAAATGGAAGTGAAATAGATCAGAAATATTATGTTGAAATGGATTTGATATATATTAAAAATATATCAGAATGAAGTTGAATTTATTATAAACAAAGTTAAAACGTTTATATATATAAATATAATTAAAACTTACTCGCTGCGGCGCGTTAGTTCGTAAATTGGCGATTCGAACTTCAATTGAGTATACAGAACTCAATTGAAGTCGGAATTCTTTGAAACAAGAAACGTCAGGACCGATTTGATAATAGTTTTCTAATGGAGGAGAAAAATCTAGATTTCTTCGTATAGATTTTGATTTATGTCAAAATCAAATTTTTAGAAAAACAGCGCCATAACCATTTAAAACCATAACGGCTTATTTAATTTTATAAAAGTATTTTAAGCAAATAAAATCCGAATTTCTATTTAGAAAATTTCAGATTTGAGTTGTAAATTATATGTGAACTCAAGTGGAGTAATGAATTGATTTTTGAAACATAAATCAGATTTTTGATTATTGAATAGAATTAACTAATTCGAATAGTAATTAGTCAATGAGATTTTGAATTAATATTGGGTTTTGAATAGTGGATTCGATTTGGAAATTTATATTTGAAATCGAAAAGAAAACTAGAATTGAAATTGAAATTCAATTTGGTTATGAGAAAGTTAAATATTTTGTTTGAACATGTTATGTTCAAACAAAGAAGTGAAATAGGCAAAATAGCTAACTAAAGAATAAATGGGCGAAACTGAATTCAAACGATTGGATAGTGTTGAATTGAATTGAAAATAGGTGAGCATGTGTAAGACAGGTATGGGATGAAGTATATGAAGATTTTAATTTATGTGCCCGACAAAAAGGTACACATTTAAATTCATATATGAGGTTTTATGCGCCGTATCGGCAAGCCGCTTGGCTTTTTCTTTTTCTTTTGGAGTGGTGAGGGCCATGGGAGGCTATTTGAAATATCCCGATGCTCCCGGTACAAAGGAGGTTATGGCGAAATTTCCCGAAAATTTAAGGAGTTAGAATATTTTTAAGAAATTTTGATAGTTAGAAATAAATGTATCGATATATATAGAATTCGATAAGGAAACGAATTTAAAAATAGAATATTATAAACAAAAAGGAAATTGATAGGCTGGAAATAGAAAGAGAAACATATATACGTTTAAAAATGAATAATTGGTTTTTATAATGTTGATAATTCGAGGTAAGTGGTTTTGTCTGTTTTGAAGTTAATGATGTTTTCAGTCAAGGTCTGAGACGTAATTTTACCCCAACTTGATTGATTTCATTTTTAATTGATAAATAACAAGATCCAGTCTTGAAGAGAAGTGTTTGAAAAAGAGTTAGTTGAATAAAATATTTTGGTTGTTGGAACGATGTTTTATACAGCATTTGTTTTAACCCAAGTGACGGAATTTTGAAAATATAAAAGTAAATATTTCCTGAGTATAATTAAAGTAGTCGGGAAAGAGATAAGTGATTGAAATTGTTTTAGAATATATTTTCTAAGTGTAGAACATAAAAGAAGGTGAAATAGGGAAATGTTTTTCCCAAATGGCGTAAAAGTCCAACAAGATCATTGAAAATATTTAGTTAATGAATATTGGTAAAGAAAGTGGAGAAGTGTTTTAATAAATGAAATATTAATTAATGGCCCAGGGATTGTTTGATGTTTTGAATGGGTGTTTGTTTTCCTTCGATAGTTAAATAACCGACTATCGAAGTGTTTGCCAATATCGTTGTCAATATGTAGAGACCGGTTAGATTATTATCCGTGAACCACTCTATATTGGCAGTAGCGTTGCGAAACAGATTATATGAAGATAATCGAAGACGGAGTAAAGTGCAAGGGTTTTTTCTATTAATAGAAATTATGCCTTCGGTTTCGTTCAATCCCAGAACGAATGTATATGGACGAATGTCTGACAAAGTATTTCCAATGATTGCATGAGTTGGTATGTATATATATATATATGGTTGCAACGGATTTATTCCCTTAGCATAACATCCAGAATATTTTTGCAAATCAATTAGTGATTAACGAATCTGACAATGTGGCATTCAAAGTAATTGTGCTATCAATGAATAGAAAGTAATCGTAGCCTCAGGCCTCAACAACCGGGAAATGACAATAATCGGGCAGGCAGCATGGCTATGTGGGTCCCTCCTATTAGGGTGTATAATCACCTATCTAGAGATTCATTTAATTCCTTATTCTATTCGATGTTGTCCCATTCGGGAAACGGTTGCTGATCCCAACCGTTGATGATATATATTCGATACACTCAAGCGAAATGAGTGGTAGTTCATGTGTGGGCTGGGTTGCAAGATGTTCTTGTTGAACCCAGTGTATTCCTCTCTAGAGATACACTAGCGGAAGGTGGTTCCATACCTTATCATGTTGGAAATCCAATCTCCAATAAGCGCCATGCGGTTTTTGATTTTATACTATGTATGTGGAGCGTGAGATGCAAGCGTTCCGCTAGATTCTATTTATTTGATCTAGACACTATTATAATATCATTGGATTTTTGTATTAAAGTGTTTTGGGTTATAGTAAGGTAAAAACCGTCCATGTTTATGTGTGGGCTGGTCTTACTATTATCTTTTCTTTTAAAAGGATTTTTAAGTTAAACAATTGATTGGAGTTTACTCACACCAGTCCCATGACTGACCCAGAGTTTATTTTGTTTTGTTTTCCCTAAACTCTTGGGTGCCCAAATTTGTACGGGCAGTCAAGTAGTCGGGATTTTTCAGATTCACTTAGAGGAGCTTGGAGTAGGAGGCTTTAGTGTCAGATATATAATAATTTATTTTCGCTGTGTTGTAAGTGTTGTACTCTGATAACTGTATGTTATACAGTGAAAATTTTATATTTCAAAAGTTGTATTATATGATATATTTTATTCGTTCCACTGTGAGTTGTGATCTTCATTTTCTTCTATTCTAATATTTCTTTCTTTCTATTTCTCATCCTCTAATTTCTTTCTAATAATGATTCGTATTTCTGTGCAATTTGGGTTGGACGTGATTGTTATTAGTCAACCCAGATAGTACGGATTTGCGGCCGTTAACTTTACTTCAAAAATCCTTAAGCAGGTTAAATTATCGTCAACCGGGAACACTATCAATCCTTGATTATTCAATAGTTTACGATCCTCTCATGTTTGACGACTAATTCCCTGTCATTAACCCTACTAACTAAAACTTCTGCATGGTACCTTACTGAAAGAGACACTATAAAAATGTAGCAAGCTACATGGAACTTAGGAAGCAAAGTATACAAACAACATGTGCATGTATTAACTAATGTAGGTACCTTACCTAGTTTGATAGCATACTATCTTGTAAATAAAACCGGTGATCATTTGTATCAGTTTTCTTTCAGCATTAAGGAAGCTAAACTTTACTCCCACTAATTGCACCTAATAAATAAGGATCACTGAAAAGGATATCTAAACAATATACAAATATAAACCTTGTTTACAAAAAGCTCTCAAGTAGTAGTATTCATACGTGGATGCAGATTTAGCAGTTCCATTTAGTTCATTCATACTTTGATTTGGATGACATAACCAGTATTATCTATTATGGTTGCCAGTTTTTGCTTTTAGCATTTTTTTACACACATTTGGACTGAATTTCTAGATATACCGTGTTGGGTAAAAAAAAATGTTAAACTGACGACTGCCATTGAGTATAGTTTTCTTTAATTGTATAATCCAGTAGTTAGTTTGCACAAAAAATATACCAAAAGTAATCGTAAAAAGAACATGTCTATATAAAAATATTCTTTCTTAAAATTTAATATGCATGCATTTTTCTTGGTTACGAACTAGCCAGCTAATTTGAAATACAATTACGTGAAAAATCCATTACACATACCATGGAAGCCTCTAAAGCACAACCTTATTGTTAAGATTATATAAACACTAGTGTGAAATACATCGCCCAAACCCAAACAAAAGGAAAATAATTCAGGTTTACTCTTGCCAAAATAGAAACTACATTCTTGACTTACAATAATCCAGAATTGAATTCAATGAATGTGTGCATAAACACGGAAATAAGGCATTTTACAATTGTGCAATAAAATAAGGCATTTTAAAACCTCAAAACAGTGCCTCTATAACCTTCAATCAAAATAACATACCAACGTACAACAATCTAAACTCGCAACTCTCATGCAAGTCAAATAATCGCACCCTCACTTCAACTTCAATCCTCCTACCTTCACAAATTAACAACAAAAGTAGACGCTCAAAAATGAGAAACAATCCAATTGGGAAAATAATTAAAAATTAATAAAAGGATATATCGATCGAAGAACTTAACCGTTCAACTAAGACGCATGTCTCCCAAATGCTTTTCTTGGAAAAGCACTCAAACCACAAACATATTTCTATATAACCAAATACATTTTGGCTAACTTCTCTCTTGAACAAAAATAAATGAAGGAGAATATCGAAAGAGATGATAAGATATGTAGGATTTTCCTATTGAGAAGATGGGTTTAACTTCTTAAAATGGTGGATATAACAGATAAATATGATAATGAAGCACATGCAGTATCAAAGCAATTTCAACCATTTAACTATTATTTTTGTAAATACATATGGAGTACTGTCATTACATGCTTGTTGTTTTCACATTATGATGCATTATACATAATTAAGTTTTATGTTCTCGATGATATCTTTTTTGATTTGTGATATTCAGGTATCAACAGCTGGACATAAACCTAAAAGCTATGAAACAAAAAGGAAAAAAAATACAAGTAAACAACAGAAGTCAATAAATTTAGGTTTTAACTTGACACTAGCGGCTAGAAAAACATTTGTGCTTCAATAATAGGAGTTTAACCTAACAACTGCAAAATAATGAAGGAAATATTATGTCTATACAGTATCAGACTAACTCATTTCAACCTACGCTTGATTGCAACAGCATAAGTATTTCTAGCAACAAATTTAGGTTTTAAAATTACACGAATTACACAAGGAACGGTACTGTGTTTCAAAATTAAACCCATAATAAAACAGTTAGCACTGAAAACTTTAATTCACGTATTAAACTCGGAACTAAAATAAAAAAAAGGAAATTATACCAAATTCACAGCTTCTTGCGTTTCACGGCTTCAAGCGTTTCAGCTTATGGAGGAATCGCGACGTTGATTTGAGCCAGGTACGGAGTGTATCGGAGATTCTACGTATTTCGGAGAGGAGAGGAGAGGATAAAGAAGACATTTTTGGAATTTGTAAATGAAGAAAGGAGGCTCAGAGAGGAGAAATGAGATTCAGGAAAGTGGAAAGAATGAAAAGAAACGTTCAAAGGAGGGAAACGAAAGTTTTAGCCTGTTAAATTTTTGATGCGACAAAGAGAGCGATTAATCAAGCTATTTTTCTTGCAAACAAACACTAATCTGTATTAATTATAGCAAGTCATATTTTTATGCTATTCCACTTGCTATTAATTAAACATTTTCTTGTAGTGATTCTGTTTCCAACTGGACAAAGAGATCGGGCCAAAAGCTTAAAGTGGTGAAGCAAATTATAAAGAGGCCGGCCAAGTTTTCTACTAAAGGAATCACCCTTATTTAAAATCCTAGGCTTTTTCTTTTTTATTTGTTTTTGTTTAATTAGTATTGTAAAAACAAACGAACAGTTTCTAGATCTGTAAAATCTAGGGAAGACGAATTACGGGATTTGTAATTCGGGGAAATCTGGTTTCGGGGATAGAAACCAGTGCAGGGTTTTGAGCATAGGGTTAAGAACAGTTGGGAGCGAGTGTCGCGAGTTTACAGGGGATTGTAAGCATAGAGATTGTTTAAACTCAAAGTAGAAACCTTGGGGAATGCAACAGTAGGCAGGGTTTTGCCAAAGCTGGGTATATCAATGTGTTATTTATTTTCTGCATTTATTTTGAATATTATCTGTGCTGTTATTATTTAATTACTCTATGAAAATCTGCGATAAACCCTATTCACCCCCCCCCCTTCTAGGGTTAATTTAGATCCTACAAGTGGTATCAGAGCAGTTATTTTTTATTTTATTTTAACTCTAGAGTAATGAATCTTTCTAATAACGTGTTATCTGAGGGTCAGTCCATAGCTAGGCCACCAATGTTTAATGGAACTAATTATGCATATTGGAAAGCTAGGATGAATATTTATTTGAGTTCAGTCGATTATGATGCGTGGGATATTATTGAAACAGGTTATAGATCTCCCACTATTATAGTTAGTGGTGTTGAAATTCCTAAATCAAAAGACAGGTGGGATGCTAATGATAAAAAATTATTTTCAGCTAATGCCAAAGCGATGAATGCTTTAATCTGTGCTCTTGATAAAACAGAATTTAATTGAATTTCTCATTGTGAAACTGCGCAGGAAATATGGCATACGTTGGAGGTCACACACGAAGGAACATCTCAAGTGAAGGAATCTCGTCTCGCTCTTCTCAGCAACGAATATGAAAATTTCTCTGTGCAATGAGATGAAGATATAAAAGAGATGTATGGACGCTTCTCGTCACTAGTCTACAATGCAAAAGTTCTTGGCAAAACTTATACCAAAGTGGAATTGATCAAAAAAATATTGAGAGTGCTACCGATGAATTTTGAAGCAAAAGTGACGGCGATTCAAGAATCAAAAGATCTGAATAAAATAAGCATGGAGGAGTTGATTGGAAATCTAATTACTTACGAGATGGAGTTAAAAGGAAGAGAAGAACGAAAGGATTCTGAATCAAAGAAAAAGACGATCGCTCTAAATAATTCTGTTGAAAGTAATGATGATGATCCCGCTGAAGAGCTAGTCATGGTTTTGAAAAAGAGGGCCAAAGGAAAATACAAGCCACAAAAGAAGAAAAACTGTCAAATCCAAATGTTCAGACGATGAAGTGTTTATGCAACAACTGCAAGAAACCCGGACATATCAAACCAAATTGCCCAAAGCTTAAAAATGAAAAGAAGAAGAAGTTCAGAAGAAAGAAGAAGGCTTTGCTGCTACATGGGATAACGAGGAAGGAGAAGAAATTTCTGAAAGTGATGAAGAGGAAGCTAATTTGTGTCTTATGGCTCAATCTGATTCGGAAAGTAGTGAAGAAGATTCAAGTGGGGTATCGAATTTTACTTATAAAGATTTAATTTTAATGTGTCACGATCTTACAAAAACCGTTGATTCACTTGAACTAAAAGTTAAGAAACTGAAATCTGATAGGTCAAAAATAGTTCAAGAAAATAACAGTTTAGAAACAAAACTTGAAAAAGTTCAGAATTCAACGTTTTCAGAATGTGAAAAATGTCAATTTTTTAGTAATGATCCTTTGAAATTCAAAACTGATTTTGAATTACTCAAAAGCGAAAACGAGAATTTGAAAAATGAAAATCGTGATTTTGAGGAGATTGAAAAGTTTATAAAATCTGAAAAACTTGATTTTGAAAAGCAAAGACAATTTGAAATTGAAATTTCTAAGTCCAATGCTAAAATCAAAGCACTTGAAAACGAAAATTTGATTTTAAAACAAACTGATGCTGAAAAGAGGAAAATCGCTATTAATCATTGTTCAAATTTAATGAAAGAAAATAGCGATCTTAAATTTAAATTTCAACGACTTGAGTCAGCTTTGACTAAATTTTCTAAAGGAGAGAAATCAGTTGAATATGTTGTTAAAAAATCAATTTTTTGTTCAGAATAAAAAGGGACTTGGTTTTGGATTTGATCCAGTTGAAAAACAAAATCCTAATGATTTTAAAAATCCTTTAAATGACTTTGAAATTGATCAAATTGAAATTTTGAACTCTAATAATTTCAAAGGGTTTTTAAATCATGAACGATATGAAAACTCGTTTAGAAACAATTTAATTAAACGACTTTGGATTCCAAAAAATAAATAAAATGAATTTGAATAAATCTAAACAAATTTGGGTTCCAAAGGGTACGCTAGTGGATATAATGGATTGTTATATAAACGGGTTTGGGTACCAAAACGTGTAAACGGAGATAAGAGTGGTAAAACAATTTTTGTTAGACCACTCGATTCTATAAACATTTAGGTACCGGGGATAGGCTGAGGAACAATTGTGTTTAAAAGATAAAAATTCAAATTGTTCCATTTTATTGAATTGTTTGGAGCTCCTTAGCCATAGATTCAGAGTTGGAGATTCATTGGATCACATCGATTATGGTAAGTCAGGTATGATCTCTAAACTCGTATTTTTATTTCCTTTTTAGTTTACTTTTCCTTTTTTAGTTTTTATTTCTTTTATTTTCTTTATTTTTTACTCGGCCAATTTTTGAAATCATTCGTTATTAACTGTTGAATTTCTTGGATTATAATTTTTTTTATTTTTTTCTCTCAAGTAATTTCAAATAATTATCTTCAGATTTGATTGTTGAATGGTTCTTGTGCATGTCTAAAAATTCCTTGAGAATATCACTTGTGATTCTTGCTTTGAAAATGATCTTACGCTGCTCTGATAAGGAAAATTGATTTGATTCATTTTAAGTGTGTTGGTGATTAAATGATAAGTTGGAAAATCAGTGATTGGATATAGTTAAAATTCATAGGCAATTTGAATTAAATATATAAATGGTTTTAAAAATTGTCTAGGAGCAATCAGTGTTAGAAATATTAGAAAATTCCATATTCTATTGATTGATTTTTGAAACTGATTTTCAACTTGCATTGATATTTTCAAAAAGTCCTCTTGAAATTGATATTTTCAATTTTAAAATTATTTTTGATTATTTATTCAAAAATTGAAATTATTGATTGATTTGAACCGTTTTGTGACCCATCAAAATTATTAATAGATTTATGAATTTGTGATGGGTTGTGATTATGGTATAATTCATAACTAGGAGAGATGTTATTTTAAATCTCATGATGATTGGACAGATTTTATAATATCTTTGAATTAGATCTTATTTCACGACGATCTTCTATATCTACCATATTTCTGTCACTCATCATGGTTTTATTTAATTTGGGGAGTTCTAATTATTATTGGAATTTAAAATAAAAAATAAATAAATAAAAAATTTATCCTTGGTATTCGCTCCCATTTAAAAGTCCTCGCGGTTATGCGTGGGTTAATTACCTTAATCTCTACGTGCTTCCATTCCCACTTAAAAGACCTTTGGGCTGTGCATGGTGGAACTCATTAGAGAGGATAAAGTTAAGTTACTACTAATCCCATTTAAAAGACCTTTGGGCTATGCGTGGTTAGCAAGTGCTTAACACATTTTAAGCTTATTTAAAATCTTTGAAATTCATATTCAAATATTCAATTTTATTGAACTATCCTTATTCTATAAAATCCATCGTAAATCCATTCATTCTGAAAGTGAAATTTTGCTTCTGATTTAAAGATTATTACGATTTTTGTTTGATTAAATGGGATTTGTGATATATATTCTCTTTGAATTTGAATTTATATTTTTAGTCTATATTCATCACTGTTTCGATTTCTATTATACTTTTGATGATAACAAAAGGGGGTGAATGGTCAAGATTTTGATTGATGAGTATTTAATTCAAGAATATTTTTAAAATTGGAAATTAAATATCTAGAGGCAGAATGGTCAATTGAATTTCATCGTTTATATTTTCCACATATATAAGGGGAGTTCAGTTGTAGGGGGAGCAAACAAATAGGGGGAGTAATATATTTCATGTACAAACACATTTAACACATTCAAAATCTTGTATATGTTTGTCATCATCAAAAGGGGGAGATTGTTGAGTATAACAGTGTGATTTTTGTTTGATGATAACAAACATATTTTATTTTTATAAATGTGTTTGTAAGCAGTACTATTCTATATTTTACACACAGAAATAAATATTTATTGAATAGAACACTACTATACAGAATAGAATATCCAAACAGTGTTTATTCGAATAAATATTTTATTTTCAGCATTTGAAATAGTACGTATACAACACTCCATTATTTACACATTCAAATATTTTTGAATATTTTTGTCATGACACATTTAACACATCACAGACATTGTACTATTAAAAGATTCAAACAAAATAAAAATAGACAGATTGAATTGAACAACAAAAATAATATTTTATTTCAATCAAATCTGTTTATTACAAATAATAGTACGATTTTTATTCACTCCACAATCAATACAGAAATTCCTCATTACATATTCTTTTAGTTGTACAAACACTATTTCTTACATATACACACACACTGACACTCGGTCATTTTCAGTCTTCAAGTGCTCCAATCCAGTCTAATCACCATCGCTCACCTTTCACATAAAACAAAAACACACATAGTACACTGCAAAGAAATAAAAGTGAAGTGCATACAAATTTGAATTTAATTGAATTTTATTTGCCTCAGAATTTCAGTGTGTTTCTCATCATTTTTCTAGACTTGGTCTGATATGCAGGGACAGAAAAACTTGTCTGATGGCTGCATGTACACACGTGTATACACGTGTGCACTGCCTCGTCAATCAGTGTGCAACTGAGGAGTAGCCACATGGACCTTCTCGACTCAGTGCAAATCAGTGTGCAAATGGTCGAGCTAAAAGTACAAAAAGGAGAGAGCCAGAAAAATTAAAACAAAAGTTTCAGAGCATGGAAAAACAAGTAAAGACATGCATGATGGAGGACAGAACTATTTGACAAGGTTGACAAAATGCCAAAGTGCCAAAGCTCATGAAATAACCAAGCAAGGATCAAATATAGTACCAGTTCTTATCAATGAAACCTGCAACACAAATGTAAGCAACATGGTTCTAAAAAATCAAGAGAACATGGTAGCTCAGCAAATCAACATACAAATGCACAAATGATCCAGCTCAGTGGTACAACATAGAAAGCACGGTTTCAGCATGGCAAACAAGCATATGGACATAGCACAAGTTTCATGTTCAAAAAAATTGAAGTGTAAAAACAGTGATGAACAAGACATGATCAAAGTGTTCCTATCAGTTCAAAGATTTCAAATAAAACATCAGTTTAAAACTCAAGAAAAATTCAAGTAGTGATTGTTCTTAACTAAGTGTGTGAGAAGATATCGAATTCACCAAAGCATTCATCAACAAAGTGTCTGCTTGAAAAGTTCAGTTTATAGATGCAATAAGGGCAGACACAAGTGGTACATGGCAGTATTGCAAGCACAAGATATTAACAAGGCTACAACATGACAAATTGTTTAAGGAAGTATACATGCAGAAGGAATAAAGTGTGTATGCATACATGCATATACAATAGTACACAGGGAGCAAGTTACAAACAGGTGCACCAGTTAAAAGCAAACTTCCAGGTTCATATGCATAAGGTCAAAGCGCAAAGCAGCTACAAACTAACACTGATGCAAGTGTTAGAGCATCAAACAAAATATGAGTCATATAGATTGAAAAAGTTCAAAGCAAAGAGTATTTCAAAATTATGTAATATAAAGGAATGGTGCAGACTTAAATTTCTATATACATATGTATGGTCAAGACTGAGTTCATGTATATGAAACAGGACAGTACCCAAGTATGAATGCACAAGTGCAAGACAATGCACACATATGGGTCAATAAAGTGGTAGAGTCAGTGTCACATACTTGACAGAAAAAGGTGAACAATACAAATAGAAATGGAGCAGCCAATATTCAATGCAACATACAACATAATAGAGCATGATAGATGACACAAGTTTGGTCAAAAGGGAATGGTGATGCAGCATGAAGACAAATGGTCAAGACAAGTGTCAAAGTTTTTAACAAGCATTTACATATGTAAATTGGTCCTATACAAATGCATGGAGTCGAATTGCATGACAAGTTCAAGTGTAGTTTTCTGTTCAAAGGAAGATCTAGAGCAGTACCCATTTTTAATCAGTAAAGTGATAACATGGTGATCAGACATGAAATTTATTTTTTAAAAGTTAATTGCAGTTCAAAAGCCAAAATGACAAATTGGAAGAATAAGTGCGGCATCTATTCATATCAGAATTTTTTTTAGCAGATACTATCAATTCCAAAAACATATTAATCGATGTTACAGAAAACTTGCACAAATCCTGTTTTCCAGGAGAAATAAATGTATACCGCAAGTTTCAAACAAAGGATTTCGAAATCAAGACTCAATCAACATTCCAGAGAAATAGCAAGAGCAATTCAAAGCCGAGGATCTCAAAAAGCCCAAAACTCATGCACATATCAAACCAAGTCTAATCCATACGAAATCAGAGAAAATTTCGGACTTGAAACCCTATTTAACACCTACATCCTCATCGGCAATTAATTATCTAAGTTCAAGCACAATCAGAGAGAAATTCGAATTTAAAATCATATCAAAAAATAAAAACTACTTGGATCAGAATCAAGCTTCTTCAATTCAACCAGAGAAGATTGCAATCGGACATCAGAGAGGAGAGCCGCTGTCTTGAATCAGAAAATTGGAACCCTAGATCGCCATCGCCATATTTGCTTCCAGAAGCTAGAAGAAAACCCTACGCCGCCATTCTGTCTCCAACTGGACAAACAGATCGGGCCAAAAGCTTAAAGTGGTGAAGCAAATTATAAAGAGGCCGGCCAAGTTTTCTACTAAAGGGATCACCCTTATTTAAAATCCTAGGGTTTTTCTTTTTTATTTGTTTTTGTTTAACTAGTATTGTAAAAACAAATGAACAATTTCTAGATCTGTAAAATCTAGGGAAGACGAATTACGGGATTTGTAATTCGAGGAAATCTGGTTCCAGGGATAGAAACCAGTGCAGGGTTTTGAGCGTAGGGTTAAGAACAGTTGGGAGCGAGTGGCGAGTTTACAGGGGATTGTAAGCGTAGAGATTGTTTTAACTCCTAGTAGAAACCTTGGGGAATGCAGCAGTAGGTAGGGTTTTGCCGAAGCTGGGTATATTTGTGTGTTATTTATTTTCTGCATTTATTCTGAATATTATCTGTGCTGTTATTATTTAATTACTCTGTGAAAATCTGCGATAAACCCTATTCACCTCCCCTCTAGGGTTAATTTAGATCCTACACTCTTTATATTCCCTCTGTATGACTCAAACCAACATGTCCATCTCAAAATTAAACTCCTCTCAGTCTACCCATGTTTCTTCCCACCCTTACGATGCCTTGTGGATATCTATTTCTGAATGAAAGTCCAGCCAAAGCCCAAAGAAATAGCTCACATCAAAACCGAACCTGCACCCAACAGTGCATTCCTCTTCCCTGATTCCATTTGTTGTGGCTTACTTGCGTTGGTTTTCTTTTTATATATATATATATATATATATATATAATGAAAGTCCTGCGGTCCAGGTGTACCCAGAAGCCACGTCCCTACTTCACCGTTGCTACTACCCTTCGTGCAAACCCCTCAAGCTTCCCATGCCTCATAGCATCAGGTTTGTGTACTTCCTAATCTTTTTATTTCATGTCTGGCTTCAGCTTCCGTCAAAACTCCCCATGCGAACAAATTTGAAATCCCGATACCCTTTTCACAAAAAGAAAACCAACTGCTCCTTCTCGAGCAAACCACCGTCATCATCTTATCGGAGCGCCGGACCGCACCCAACCCCGACCAACAGAACCGCCATGGTCTCAACTTTCACCGTCAACACCCCTTGCCTCCACGTCGAGCCTTCTGAGCCAAAACATCGCACCTGACAGCATTCCGCCCATCAACACAAACACACATAGCTGTTACTCCTACTGTTCTAGTCTGAACCCACCCGCGACGATCACCATCGGATCCGGTGAACTATCTAACCCCGTCTATGCTTCCAGAACAGTAGCTACACATTCCGGCTTATTCTAAGTAATGGCGGCTTGCGGTATATATGTAACCCTTATATATATATACACATTTTTGTGAAACACCAATATTGGTACTGCAAAAACGAAACTGTCAATGGTTCCTATTTATAACACGATGAAGCTTGATCGCCACGGAACACTGGATTGGCACGCACGGTTCTAATGCCTTGGCCATGAAGGAATCACCATGTAGAGTGGGTAGGTAGCTGAGTTGATTTTGAAATTTCTTCATGTGCCTATGTATAGAAGTATGGTAGCACGCGGAAGAAAGTCAGAAAGTAGGCATGTGTGAAGTCTGAAGTGTATGTACTAATATTGATTCAGAAACCATAAAGTAGGGTAGCTGGTCGAAAGATTTTGACAGCTTAGCATGTGTAGGGAACAGCATAGCATGTGATATTAGATGGGTACCTACCCATAACTAGATTTTGGGTGTAAACGTACACAACTTCTTTCACTGATTATAGTGCCTAATCATCTGTTGGGTTTAGAAACATAAACAAGCTTCGTTATGTATGCTACTCTCTTACAGAATGACCAAATAAATACATGATGAATGTAGTAAGCATCAATAATGTATCTCCAAAGACATAGATGGTCCAAAAGGAACTTGCACTTTCTTAGCTGACCCAGGTATTAACACATAAACGTTTTTAGTGTTTCAAATAACTCTATAGTAATATTCTTTGTAATATACTCCCATCATGTTAGACACTTAATCACAGGTCAAGATTAAATATAAGGGGGTCATGGGTAATCTACAAAATTGTATTGACTAAATTAGCATGTTGAAAAAATAGACGTATGAGAATACTAAAATTTAACACGGACTGAGAGATATTTGCAATTGATACTTATTGAACAGTACAGGCAAGTGGTGAAGTTGCAAGTATATGGTAACTGCATGATTTAAAATATAAGGTAGGTGTTTTCACTTCCTAGGCTCATCGTTTTATTAGGCTGTACTTACCATATACATGTGGTTTGCTTAGTAGAGAAGCATTGGATCAGGACAATGTATACACATACAAAGAGAAAGAGACATGTCTGTAGAGGAAGGGATAGAGTTGATGTTTTAAATTTTAAATTTTTATTTAGGTGATTTAGCATTTTGCTTTTATACAATTATCTAATTTTACCGCTATTTAACGTTAACTGTTAAATATAAGCATCATCACACACAAATTCCAAACGCAACGAAACTGGTTGCACTGTTATGTCTTGATGTTACGAACCCAAAAAAATAATTTCGTTGAATCCCGACTCTATTTACACAACGTCGTTATTTTAATTTCAATTTATTTATCGGTTGACCTTTTAAATTTATTAAATAAAAGTTATCGTTTATTAACGATTTCCATAGCGACTATTTTAAAATTTGATTTGGACATAACTTACAATATATAAGATGAAATCTCGATATTTCTCTTTCGTTAGAAAATTATAATCAAACAAATTCTAACGTTTCTTATTTCACAGAATTCCGACTTATAACGGATTCTGTATATTCAATTAAAGTTCAAAACTCAATATTACGAACTACCGCACCCTTACGAGTTTGTTTTATATTAAATATGAATATAAACGTTCAATCATCGTTTTATAACGAATTCAATATTAAATTACATTAATATTTCAAATACAATATTTAAAACAAACTTAAATATTCAATTCAAATAGCTGAAAAATTTGGGTCGTTACAATATGGATACCGTGTGCAAAACACCATACGTGAAAGGTGACCAGAATTTCATCACGAACGCAAATGTGTAAGTTTCGTGATCAAATTCCATAGTTTGTTTTAGTTTCATTTTTGATAATGCCAAATTTCAGAATGCTACAGTTTTCTCAATCAGGTTGATTATTAAAGCACTAAGAATAAACAAATATAATGATAATAATAATTCTAGGTAATTAACATGAGTTTAGTGTGTAGAATATAAACTTCTTACTTAACGAATATTAGATAAATACATTTTGTTGTACTAAAACACTCATAATTTAAATTATAATATCAAAAAATTGATGGACAATTTTAGGATATAGAAGTGTACGTATCTACATCCGCATCCATTTTTTCAAATTAGCTGCTTTTCTGATATGGATGTAGATGGATTTCAAAACTTTCGAGTATCCATTGACAATCTTATCCTTAAGTCGGACTTTTAAGCAAAAAAGTATTAATTCATGTTGCATTTATTGAATCTTTATGTAATTAGGTGCCCCAAACAATCATTATGTACATTTGTCTTAGCGGATGTGTCGAACCATGTTCTCAGTGCATCCGGACTAAAAATCATTTATTAACGTGTTTTAACACTCACAATTGTAAACTAATTCATAAAAGCAATAAATAAAATATTTCCCTTAAAAAAAATTCTATTTGAATATATTTAGTGCTTTTGGAATATTATTTATTTCTGAATAGAACAACATGTATACAATAAAAAATAAAACTAAAGTCTTATTTTATTTCAAAAAAAGGTCCATTGTAAGAGTTAACTCATATAACCAAATTACATAATTACTTTTAGGGCATATGCTTAACTTTATCATTTATTATGTTAGTTAGACAATTCTTTTTCACAAATTATATTGACAGTTCATAACATGCTTATACCATAAAAGACATTCTAGTACCTTCAATTTTAAAGAAAAAATATCAAGGACCTCAAACTCAAGTGACAGTGCATGCTACTGTAATTTGAGATCATACAGGTCATGACTTTTAAAACTCTAAAAACATCAAAATGAGCACTCTCCCCAAACATAGTATGGCATAGGGGAAAGACGTGACGTGCTCCTGTTTGATAAGAGGTCAGGAGTTCAAGGCCCATTCCACCCACCATGTTGGCATATAATTAATTTTCAAAAAAAAAGTATCGCTTTATTATCGAAAAAGATTATAAAGAAATAACATCACACATTTTTAGTTTCATTATTAATTTTATGTTAGATTCTTATAATTTTTTGATTGCACATCTATCCTATTATACAAGAAATTCAATACGTTTGCTCTCTTTTTATTCAATCTGAGCTCAATCCTCAATTTCAAAAGATCTTACATCTATTTTTCCAATAAAACCCCTCTACATTTAAAAAACCACTTTTAATTTTCACATCATCCGTTGACAATTTGATTTTTTTTTCCCAATACAGCCCTCGCTAAAAAAAAAAAAAATCCAAGTATGGATAATTATGGTAGAGCTGCTCTAGCGCTTTTGGTTCTTCTTAAATCTTCACCTTCTCTTTTAGGCTTCCTGCACGTTGTTGGTAATTTTTACCTTTTTAATTTGTTTTCCCTCTCTTTCTTTTTCCCCTTTGATTCTTCCATTTTTTTAATTTTATTTCCGTAATCAATTTTCTTTCTATTTTCTCTTTCTGTAACTCTTGGCTTTCGTCGTTGTGACCTACAACTTGGATTTCAATTTTGTTAGAATTTCATTTTCATTCTTACGAATTTCTCCAGATTTATTTATTGGAATTGCACCATGGATTCTATATTTTAGTGATTTTCTAGTTGATTTGTTCTTCTATTTGTTTGTTGATGCTAAATAAAATAACCATTTGAAATTGTAATGATTTTGTACGTAGTATCAATCGTCAACGATGTTAGGAAAATTGCGCCTTTGTGGAAGCGACCAAGATCTTATTCACCCAAATACTTAAAGATGATTTCTATGAAAAACAACATAGATGTGAAATCACATGCGCAAACAAGATATTCCACCCAATCACCCTCTTTATTGATTCAACAATACAAATTTCGTTTACATACAATGGATCTACAACAAAAAATAAACAAAATTACAAGAATCAATAACCTTATTGTGAGAGGGAAAGAATTCTAGATGACTACAACTTTTGTTGGAGAAGGAGAACAATGAAGAACAGCGGCAACCTTTGGATTAACTATTTCGGTCTCAATCCCATACTCTTAATCCAGTCCTAGATGTTGCTAATATACTAGAATAGAAAGCTTAGGCAAATATCCAATTTGCCCCTCAGAAATATATCCAGAATAAAATTATTCATTTTTTCCTTCTATGATACAATCAATCAATCAATTAACCAATCAATCAATCAAATCAATTTGTCAACTAAATAGTTAATCAATCAATCTTCATTAACATATGTGATTACATGTCACAAATCACAACACTACACCTTGATATGAAATCACATCACATCAAACAAACTTCCAACACCCAAGTCATCTAGCTTTTTCAACGACGCCTACTCTCAATTAAACCATTACAAACACAACCCACCGCCTGCCAAAAAAATGCATCTTCCCATCGACATGCACCACGCAATACTAACGGTCTAAAAATGCTTGTAATATCATAAGGATCTCTACCTTGTGGATTTTCCACATCGACACTCGTCTACCACTTGATCTGAGCCCCTTCCTTGATCACTCCCGATCCTCGAGCATCATTAACATGAAGATCCCTGTGTAACACCCCACCTCCGTTAAGGTCACTCACAAAGGGAATGCCTTAACTTTGGTGGAGCATTTTAGTAAACAGAACAGAAACTTACAAGACAGATAAAACAGTACTTGAAAATTTTTAACTTTATTACAGCGGAAACAGAAATTAATATGTTTACATCCTTTCAATTTCAGAATTCAAGTACAAAATATCAGTCTTGTACAAAAGCCTTCAAAATGCATGGTTTAAAATCATAATCCCCATGGAACGGAAGCTATACAGAGCCAAGCCATACTTTAAGCACTTCAAGCAAAGAGAAATCTGGATCAAGCTAAAGTATTCCCTCCTTGGATAACCTGGGGGGGGGGGGGGAAACAGAAGAAAGGAGGCGAAACAACAAGGGTCAGACAAAAAGTCTGGCAAGTCCAGTGACTTTCAGCATATGAACAGATAATAATAATATGATATGAACATAAAACTGGATGTGAGATAACTGTAACAGGTGTAGCAGATATAACAGAAAAACAGAATGATATAAACTATTGTTTTACACTTCTCTGCACTAATACTAGTATAGCAGAATTAGGTGTCACCCTAATGTCTAAATTGAAGCAGGAACGGGTACAGAATACTTTAACAGAAACAGAATGCTAATAATGAGCCTTTACTACCCGATCAGAAACAGACAGAAGAAGAAACAGATTTATCCCTATGGAAACAGAATGTAGAATTAGGTGTACACTAGTAATGGGCCTTTACCACTCGAACAGACGGTACCACACAGAAACAGACAGGTGTTACCACCCAACAGAAACAGACGGTACCAACAGAAACAGACAGAACTAAGCGTACCCTAAAACCCTACCCCAAGCGATCGGCTCCCTAATACATAAATATCCTGTGTCGGCCTCACGGTAGGGTGTATCACTCCCTAAAGTGACAACCAATTGGCACAGACCTATTTACAGATGTCACGGCGTCTTACATCCTCAGAGGCAGACCGGGATCCATGCACGCACATGACCCGGTTGGAACGCACCATCAACACCCCTCGCCATTATCAGAATGAACCACTTATAATTAGTTCAGTAAGCATGCCCGGACCCTACCTACTGTTGGGTCAAAGTTTTGATACCAGAAAGGGTTACTGACTAATATGGGTCCCAAACAACAGATGACACAAGTAATTCCCCTCCTAACCATGTGTCCCCAGACTAACAGATCTCAGATTAACTTGTTTACAATTTTAGGCATACAGAATTCAGATTTACTAGTTCACAGATTAAGTTAACAAGTTTTCAGACTAACAGATCAGATGTACAGATTTTTCAGATTTGTCTAACTTTGTACTGGGCCTACAGATTCATGGACGGGTTTACTACACCTATTAATCCAGTTGGTTTAACCCTATTTTCCCCAATACGTTTTAGACGTCATTCTTATCTTAGATTTGCATTAATTAATTATTAATGCACAGACCTCTCACATTAGGTCGGTAGCTTGTGGCCGCTGGATATGCCGGGCGGTTCCGGGCAGACTTCTGCCACAAGCCAGACCTAACCTCGTGTCTTACGCATGTTATGACTAACTTCTCACATTAGAACCTATTGTTTGCGGCCACTGGATGTGCCGGGCGGTTCCGGGCAGATTTATGCCGCAAACTCATTCTAACCTCGAGTTAGCCATGTTTATCTTTGCGGCCAATTAATTAATAATTTACCGTTTATGCGCACGCCCAATATATATGCCAATTCAGATTATATCAATAACAGGATGATTATATCAACATAGCAGATAACAGATTTTATATGACTTAACGGATTTAACAGATTTAGCAACTTAGCAGATTTTGGCATATAACAGGTTAGGCATTTCAACCGACAAATTTAACAGATTAGGCATTTCAATCTAATTAGCAGTCTAGGCAATATAACAAAACTAGCAGTTTAGGCAACTTGGCAAATTAGCAGATTTAGCAAATTTAATATTTCTAAAGGTTCTATTTACATGCCTTGCCCAATCATAAATTGGCCTAAATTCATATGCCTACATAATTGTCATGATTCACAACATATACTCCATGTTTGCATAAGCGCAGAATATGAACATAATTTGCCATATAACATATGTTCCAATTTTTTTGTTAAACTAGCATTTTACAGCAGATTCACATATAAATTATACCAAATATAACCATTAATTTCAATGCATGCCATATATCCCAAAAATCCCTATTTAGGTGTAATCACAATAATAGATATCCTAATTAATGTAAATCTTTTACACCTAAGCTTCCATATATTCTTCTTTTTAAGTCATGAATCATTATGCAAACTATACCCAACAATCTAAATCTTTAAATCATATCTTCTAAAAATCAAATCTTGACTTTTTTATCCATTTTGTTCAAAGTCTCAAATCATATGTAATCTTACAGTGGTTCCTCTTTTTCTTTTATCACAGAATATGCATAGGTCTAAAACTAGTTTATAACATATGCTTATTTTTCTAATTAATTACAGATCTAAATTACAACATAACTATGCATACAACATGCATAAATTATATATTCATAGTCAAATTTATGCATCCAATCCCAAGTCACAGGTCCAATATATTTTATGCCTCAGACCTAACGTCATACATTCAATTTAGTCTTGTCAAATTTCGCATCATTCATCCCAAAATTTGCGTTCATACGTTCATCTCTTACGAGATTAGGCACAGGCTCGTGGTAGCCTGGCTATAGAAACAGAAAAGAAGAAAAGGGATACAGAACAGTCACAGAAAAACAGATCTGACAGGAGAGAATATATATACAATCTCAGATTTAGAATTAAAAACATATCAAAATTTTAATTAACGTTTATAGCGGAAAATAACTGTACTTGCCTTGATTGGATTAAAGAAAGGACTTTAACTTGTTGTAGAATCTTTGCAGAAACTTTAATCTCTAGTTTGAATTGAGTTGCTTAGGCTGATGTTGATTATCTTCTAGTTTTAATTCTAGCAGAGCAGCGACGCCATTTTTATTTTTTTATTAGAAGAAGAGAGCAATGGAGGCTAGAGAATTGTGTAAGAAACCTAGGTAGAGTCTAGGGTCATTTTATAGAGTTTATGAACTGATTAGGACCATCGATGTTGCTTGGATTGATCGTAGCCATTCATTCGAAAGAGAGACCAATTAGAGCCTGCCACCTAGCCCTAATGACAAAGCATGCTTCTGGAAATCGACCAACATAGACTAGGCCAGCCAGGGTGGACTGGGTTCGACCTGGGTCTGGACCAGGTCGACAGCCCTGTCGACCTGGCTAGACCAGGTCGACAGCCCAGTCGACCTGGGTGTCTTAGGCGGGACTTTTCCCGCCCTGGCCAATTGGGCCCGATTTTTAATTTTAAACTTAATTCAGAAACTTCCGGAGGCTATATCTTCTTCATACGGACTCCGTTTTTCGAAAACTCGGACTCTATTTCGCGTATTTTTCCGAGACGAACGCAATGGCGTATCCTGTTTCCCTTAGTTCTTTGATTTCAAATTAATTATACTTTAATTTGTTAATTCCACAGTTATAGAATACACGGGGTGTTACATTCTCCCCCACTTAAAAGGATTTCGTCCCCGAAATCTTCAAGTTAAGAAGAGTGTGTCCTACCGTCCAATCACCCATCTACTCAACCATCATCCACAAGCATCCATTGTCCTTAGAAATCTTCTAATGTTGTATGAACATATGCAAAAGTGTGTGTATATGTTCCTTATCTAATGCAAAGATCAGGCGGTCTACTGATTCAGTTGACCTCCTTAATGCGAATTATGTCAGTGTCATGAGTCCAACATGTATGCAATAGAATTCTGATGATATATATTATTTCTATATGAGTGCACAATCATTCACTCAAATGCAACATCCATGTGCTGAATCAACCATTTTGCATCCACAAGAATTGAAAAATGCTCACCCATCCATATGCAGTATGAGAGTGTTTTCGAGCCGATCTAGTGCCTAGTGTGTGTATATGCATCCACGGGCAACCACTAGCAACCATTTGCATCCACTTGCAACCATCAAACATAACATGTCTCAAACACATGTTTACAGCCATTAGTTTCTACCTAAAGTTCGAAGATTCAATCGATAGGATACAGTCGAATGATGGAAGCGAGTACATATAGAACGAAAATTTGGTTCCCATTAGGCATGGGTCCTAAGTATCGGCCCCAAAGACCGAAACCAACATCCAATTGATACCCTCACCAAAACTCAGAATGTATGCGCCATACTTGACGCCTAACACAGATATCCCTCAAACCCCAGTCTCAAACAGATGATCCATAACCCTTATGGGTCTGAGTCTATGGCGGAATTCAGAAATAATACTAGTATTAAAGTGCAGAGTATCGATTACAAAATCAAAATACCAAAATCAGAAAAAGTCACAATCAGATAAAGAAATTAAACCTACTATAGAAATTTTCCTATTTCTATCCTAGCCACTAGCCTCAAGAGTGTTCGCCTGCCCTCCTTGTCCTCGTCTCTTCGGGAAGTCCCTAGTGAAGTGTCCCATCTCCCCACAGTTGAAGCAAGCGCCCTTCCTTTTTCTGCAATCCTTGTTCAGATGAGTTGAGCTCCCACAAGTAAAGCACTTTTTCCCCTTCTTATCTTCAGACTTCTCATCCTTCTTTTGTGTTTCCTTTTTGGGCCCCGCTTTCTTATTCTGTGGTTCTTCCTTCTTTGTCTCTTTCAGGCCCTTGTCTTCCTCGTGCAGTAGTGCCATATCCACCAATTTCTCGTAAGTTGCTCCCATGGGTACATGGGTCATGGCTAGGCTGTGCAGTGGCTCATTCAATCCTTTAACAAAGCGGAGAGCCTTTTTATGCTGAGTGTTGACTAAATCCAATCCGAATCTTGCTAGTTGGTTGAACTGGTTGACGTATTCCTTGACCGTCATACTTCCTTGCTTAAGAGACAAGAACTTTTCCAATTGTAAACTTCGTTCAGCTTGCGAGAGGAATTTTGTCTCAAACCTTGTTCTGAAATCCATCCATGTCTCAACCGGCCTCTCAGCGTTAGTGACTTCCCACCAGTAGGAAGCTTCGTCTTTGAGCAGCCATACTGCCAACTGTACCTTCTGCCTATCGTCCACCTCGAAGATAACGAATAGATCCTCAGTTTCTTTGAGCCAATTCCTTGCTTCTACGAATGATTCAGTTCCTTTGAAATCCTTCCCACCCATGGCCCTAAAATCTCTACAGATCTTTGAGAAAGCAATTGCACGAGGAAGGGGTGGAGGAGGGGGATCATTTGCTGGACCTGCAGCGGCGGTCCTAGCCTCAAGATATTGACGAAACCAACTGGGTACATGAACACCCTCTGGTATCTCAGATGCTTCAGACATGCTGGAACGAAAAAGGAAAGGTTCAATACAAAAAGGACTGAAAGAAAGATATATGGCTCTTGGGGATCATGTTTTCCAAAATAAGCTTTATTTTTGAAAATACTTCCTTTCAAAACCTTTTTTGAAAATAATTTTTCAAAACTTTTTTTTTTTTTTATAAAATCTGGTAACCTTCAGCTCTGATACCAAGTGTAACACCCCACCTCCGTTAAGGTCACTCACAAAGGGAATGCCTTAACTTTGGTGGAGCATTTTAGTAAACAGAACAGAAACTTACAAGACAGATAAAACAGTACTTGAAAATTTTTAACTTTATTACAGCGGAAACAGAAATTAATATGTTTACATCCTTTCAATTTCAGAATTCAAGTACAAAATATCAGTCTTGTACAAAAGCCTTCAAAATGCATGGTTTAAAATCATAATCCCCATGGAACGGAAGCTATACAGAGCCAAGCCATACTTTAAGCACTTCAAGCAAAGAGAAATCTGGATCAAGCTAAAGTATTCCCTCCTTGGATAACCTGGGGGGGGGGGGGAAACGGAAGAAAGGAGGCGAAACAACAAGGGTCAGACAAAAAGTCTGGCAAGTCCAGTGACTTTCAGCATATGAACAGATAATAATAATATGATATGAACATAAAACTGGATGTGAGATAACTGTAACAGGTGTAGCAGATATAACAGAAAAACAGAATGATATAAACTATTGTTTTACACTTCTCTGCACTAATACTAGTATAGCAGAATTAGGTGTCACCCTAATGTCTAAATTGAAGCAGGAACGAGTACAGAATACTTTAACAGAAACAGAATGCTAATAATGGGCCTTTACTACCCGATCAGAAACAGACAGAAGAAGAAACAGATGTATCCCTATGGAAACAGAATGTAGAATTAGGTGTACACTAGTAATGGGCCTTTACCACTCGAACAGACGGTACCACACAGAAACAGACAGGTGTTACCACCCAACAGAAACAGACGGTACCAACAGAAACAGACAGAACTAAGCGTACCCTAAAACCCTACCCCAAGCGATCGGCTCCCTAATACATAAATATCCTGTGTCGGCCTCACGGTAGGGTGTATCACTCCCTAAAGTGACAACCAATTGGCACAGACCTATTTACAGATGTCACGGCGTCTTACATCCTCAGAGGCAGACCGGGATCCATGCACGCACATGACCCGGTTGGAACGCACCATCAACACCCCTCGCCATTATCAGAATGAACCACTTATAATTAGTTCAGTAAGCGTGCCCGGACCCTACCTACTGTTGGGTCAAAGTTTTGATACCAGAAAGGGTTACTGACTAATATGGGTCCCAAACAACAGATGACACAAGTAATTCCCCTCCTAACCTTGTGTCCCCAGACTAACAGATCTCAGATTAACTTGTTTACAATTTTAGGCATACAGAATTCAGATTTACTAGTTCACAGATTAAGTTAACAAGTTTTCAGACTAACAGATCAGATGTACAGATTTTTCAGATTTGTCTAACTTTGTACTGGGCCTACAGATTCATGGACGGGTTTACTACACCTATTAATCCAGTTGGTTTAACCCTATTTTCCCCAATACGTTTTAGACGTCATTCTTATCTTAGATTTGCATTAATTAATTATTAATGCATAGACCTCTCACATTAGGTCGGTAGCTTGTGGCCGCTGGATATGCCGGGCGGTTCCGGGCAGACTTCTGCCACAAGCCAGACCTAACCTCGTGTCTTACGCATGTTATGACTAACTTCTCACATTAGAACCTATTGTTTGCGGCCACTGGATGTGCCGGGCGGTTCCGGGCAGATTTATGCCGCAAACTCATTCTAACCTCGAGTTAGCCATGTTTATCTTTGCGGCCAATTAATTAATAATTTACCGTTTATGCGCACGCCCAATGTATATGCCAATTCAGATTATATCAATAACAGGATGATTATATCAACATAGCAGATAACAGATTTTATATGACTTAACGGATTTAACAGATTTAGCAACTTAGCAGATTTTGGCATATAACAGGTTAGGCATTTCAACCGACAAATTTAACAGATTAGGCATTTCAATCTAATTAGCAGTCTAGGCAATATAACAAAACTAGCAGTTTAGGCAACTTGGCAAATTAGCAGATTTAGCAAATTTAATATTTCTAAAGGTTCTATTTACATGCCTTGCCCAATCATAAATTGGCCTAAATTCATATGCCTACATAATTGTCATGATTCACAACATATACTCCATGTTTGCATAAGCGCAGAATATGAACATAATTTGCCATATAACATATGTTCCAATTTTTTTGTTAAACTAGCATTTTACAGCAGATTCACATATAAATTATACCAAATATAACCATTAATTTCAATGCATGCCATATATCCCAAAAATCCCTATTTAGGTGTAATCACAATAATAGATATCCTAATTAATGTAAATCTTTTACACCTAAGCTTCCATATCTTCTTCTTTTTAAGTCATGAATCATTATGCAAACTATACCCAACAATCTAAATCTTTAAATCATATCTTCTAAAAATCAAATCTTGACTTTTTTATCCATTTTGTTCAAAGTCTCAAATCATATGTAATCTTACAGTGGTTCCTCTTCTTCTTTTATCACAGAATATGCATAGGTCTAAAACTAGTTTATAACATATGCTTATTTTTCTAATTAATTACAGATCTAAATTACAACATAACTATGCATACAACATGCATAAATTATATGTTCATAGTCAAATTTATGCATCCAATCCCAAGTCACAGGTCCAATATATTTTATGCCTCAGACCTAACGTCATACATTCAATTTAGTCTTGTCAAATTTCGCATCATTCATCCCAAAATTTGCGTTCATACGTTCATCTCTTACGAGATTAGGCACAGGCTCGTGGTAGCCTGGCTATAGAAACAGAAAAGAAGAAAAGGGATACAGAACAGTCACAGAAAAACAGATCTGACAGGAGAGAATATATATACAATCTCAGATTTAGAATTAAAAACATATCAAAATTTTAATTAACGTTTATAGCGGAAAATAACTGTACTTGCCTTGATTGGATTAAAGAAAGGACTTTAACTTGTTGTAGAATCTTTGCAGAAACTTTAATCTCTAGTTTGAATTGAGTTGCTTAGGCTGATGTTGATTATCTTCTAGTTTTAATTCTAGCAGAGCAGCGACGCCATTTTTATTTTTTTATTAGAAGAAGAGAGCAATGGAGGCTAGAGAATTGTGTAAGAAACCTAGGTAGAGTCTAGGGTCATTTTATAGAGTTTATGAACTGATTAGGACCATCGATGTTGCTTGGATTGATCGTAGCCATTCATTCGAAAGAGAGACCAATTAGAGCCTGCCACCTAGCCCTAATGACAAAGCATGCTTCTGGAAATCGACCAACATAGACTAGGCCAGCCAGGGTGGACTGGGTTCGACCTGGGTCTGGACCAGGTCGACAGCCCTGTCGACCTGGCTAGACCAGGTCGACAGCCCAGTCGACCTGGGTGTCTTAGGCGGGACTTTTCCCGCCCTGGCCAATTGGGCCCGATTTTTAATTTTAAACTTAATTCAGAAACTTCCGGAGGCTATATCTTCTTCATACGGACTCCGTTTTTCGAAAACTCGGACTCTATTTCGCGTATTTTTCCGAGACGAACGCAATGGCGTATCCTGTTTCCCTTAGTTCTTTGATTTCAAATTAATTATACTTTAATTTGTTAATTCCACAGTTATAGAATACACGGGGTGTTACACCCTGTCTATACCATCAGCAGTGATCAAATTAACCTCTCTACCTTGCTGTGGATTAGGTTCTTCAACCGTCACTTGCCTTTTACAGTTGACCACAGAACCAACCAATCTATACAGGTTCCCCTCCTCCAAGACACACACGACCACCCTTCTTCACTCTTAAAACTCCACCTTGAGCATCATAAGTGCAGCCACGGCGATTCAACTGACCGAGAAAATGAGGTTATGCGAACTCGCAGGTACATGTCTAACTCCAGAGACTTCTCTCGCAATGCCATATTGCATACGAAACCGGATAGATCCAATACCATAAAATCGTAGCTCTACTCCATTGGTTGTTCTAATCACGTCAACATTCTTCTCATAAGAAGAAAAATACTTCACATCCGTACAAATGTGAAAACTGGCTCCCAAATCCATCTTCCAAGGATTAACAACGCTAAACAGGACAACACAAGAAACATCACTAAAGGAACCTGCAGCAAGATCTGCATGTGCCTCATCACCACTACTATCACCATCCACAACCTTCTTGTTATCCCTCTGATAAGCATGACAATATTTGCGTATGTAACCTTGCTTATTACAATAGTAACAAGTGATGGCACCTTTGCCATTAGCGCTTTTCTTCCTCCTCGTATCTTTCCCTGAGTTCTTTGCTACCATTGCCTCACCTCGAACTGATTTCAAACCCGACCCTTTTCTCCTTAGTTAATCATTCAAAAGACTGCTTCGTACTGTTTCCAAAGAGATAGCTCCACTAGCATTGGAATTACTCAATGAAACAACCAAAGTTTCCCAACTTTCTGAAAGCGAGCTCATTAGCAAAAGAGCCTGTAACTCATCATCAAAATTGACCTTTATATTTGTCAATTGATTGATCGCATCTTGATATTCATTCAGGTGCGCTGCAACAGATTTCTCCTCATATAATCTCAGCTGAACAAGCTTTCGAACTAGAAAAGTCTTACTTGTAGCGCTCCTCGACTTATACAAAGATACCAACTTGTCCCACAAATCCTTCGCGGATTCACAACTAGCCACATGATGGAATACCGAATAATCAAGGTATTGCCGAATCAAGGCAGTCGCCTTCTTATCCATCTTCTTCCACGTTCCCTTATCCACATCCGAGGGCATCATCCCATCTCCATCAATCGGATCATGAAGATCATTGAGGTAAAACACAACCTCCATCTTAGGCTTCCAGATCCCCCAATTTCTTCCGTCAAAAATAGTCATCTTCGAAAATGCCATCATATTCGACATCAAAAGAAATGTTTTTTTTTGTCAATCCAAAATCACTCTAAGCTTTGCGATGATCTTGCTCTGATACCAATTGTTAGGAAAATTGCGCCTTTGCGGAAGCAAGCAGAATCTTATTCACCCAAATACTTAAAAATGATTTCTATGAAAAACAACACATATATGAAATCACATGCGCAAACAAGATATTCCAACCAACCACCCTCTTTATTGATTCAACAATATAAATTTTGTTTACAAACAATGGATCTACAACAAAAAATAAGCAAGATTACAAAAATCAATAACCTTATTGAGATAATGAAAGAATTCTAGATGACTACAACTTTTGTTGGAGAAGGGGAATAATGAAGAACAATGACAACCTTTGGATTAACTATTTCGGTCTCAATCCCATACTCTTAATCCAATCCTAGATGCTGCTAAAATAGGAGAATAGAAAGCCTAAGCAAATATCCAATTTGCTCCCCAGAAATATATCCAGAATAAAATTATTCATTTCTTTCCTTTTATGATACAATCATCAATTATTTAATCAATCAATCAACCAACCAATCAATCAAATCAATTACTCAATTAATTAATTAATCAATCAAATCAATTAATCAAATCAATCTTCATTAACATATGTGATTTCATGTCATAAATCACAACAAACGAATCATTAGTTTGAGAATATTTTTGATAATAATAGTTATAAATCTTTTAGGCATGAAACATCGAGAGCAATTCAATATTTTCAATAGCGATTTTCACTAAATAGCAGGTTTGATGTATTTATAGTTTACTAATATTATATTTTGAAATCTATTCTATTATACAATAAATTTATTATGGTTGCTCACTTTTTATTCAAACTGAGCTCGAACTCTGAATTCCTAAAGGTTCCACATCATTGTTTTCAGTTAAGACCCCGATATCAAAAACTGCAGTTGTCGATGGTTTGAAAACAAATTTCAATACATCCCTTGCTTAAAAAACTTTGGAGTATATAATTACGGCAAAACAACTCTATCGCTCTGTTCTTCTCAAAATTTCACCTCCTCTTCCAGGCTTTCTACACGTTATTGATAAAAAAATTCCTTTCTAATTTGTTTTCCCTCACTTGTTTTCCCTTTTGTTCTTTCATTTTATTTTATTTTAAATTTTCGTAACCAACTTTATTTTTCCATTTTCTCTGTCTGTAGCTCTAAACCTGTCATCGTTGTGACCTGTAACTTGAATTCCGATTTTATTAGGATTTCACTTTTCATTCTTGTGAATTTCTTTAGATTTATTTATTAGATCTATACTGTGGATTTATTGATGATTTATTAATGTTTAAATGATTTTTTATTGGTCTGTTCTTCTATATATTTGTTGATGCTAGACAAGAAATAATCTTTTGAAATTGGAATGATTTTGCACGTAGTATCTATCAAGGTTCAAGAATTTGGTTTCAGCCTCGGTTTCAATTACTTGAAATTCTGTGTTTTTGTTGAAATTTCAAAAGAATCGGTATTTGTTTTGGTTTCAGGCCTATATTCAACTTTACACTACTCAAATTCAAGTCCTTCACCGTTGTCTAGCCCAGTCGTAGCAACTCAGATCCAATCCCATATATTCACAAGCGGTCTCACTTCATATTAGGCCCAAAAAAAAAGGGTGTTGTTATTGACACTCTAACTATTGTTAAAGGGGGTTCATTTTTTAAAAACACTTCACTCTTTGAAAAATTGTTAAGGGGCTGCACAAACATATTATTTCATACTACTCAATATTCCTGGATTGCCCCTTCAAATTAGATTTAAAAAAACTAATTCGACAAAGGAAACCGAATTAAAATAAGCATTCTTCGCCACTGCACCGAATGCAACACGTAATAAATTATGTATGTATTCGACAGCGATACGTCGAAAATTAATAATTATTTCGGTGCATTTCCTTTATAATTATAAAATTCAGCATATTTATGTCGACCCAAAAAAAAAAAAAAAGTTCGATCCTATTCCTCCAAAAACACTTATCCTTGATGGTTTAAAAAAATATCGATATATGCGAATCAAAAAAAAAAAAAAAAATATTATGGCTCTTGCAATATTTGTTAAGGTAAAATTATCTTTATTTGTTAAGGGACTAAATGGATAATAATGTAAAATTACATTTATTTGTTAAGGGACTACTTCCATCGTTGGTAATTCTCTTAACAATTTTTATATAAAAAAAAATTGGCCCCCACTTAACAATATTTGGAGTGTCAATAAGAATGCAAAAAAAAAAAAAAAGGCAAATTTTATTTGAACCCAAGAATTTGCTGAGTAAACCCAGCAAATCTGAAAAAATAAGATGAATCAAGTATTTTGCTGAGTTTACCCATGCATTATTAAAAAAAAAAAAACATTTTTACCCTGGCTCGTAGGGGCAGTTTTGTACCTTCTTTGATCTAAATAGAATTTGGAAAAAAAAAAAAACGACCTAGAAAATCTTCCACATCTGAATTCAACAATTTAAGATCCACGTTCCTATTTGCATCCGTACAAAATTCTGCTCGCTTCCGCCGGTCGAAGAAGCAAAGTCCCGTCAGAAACAAACCATACCACGTACCGAAAACAGGAAAGAAGGAAAAAGCGAATAGAAAAGTGGCGGAAGGGGGGAAAATCAGCGTAGTGGAAGTCGTAGTCTCTGCTATGTTCGGTTTGCTGAAGGCTTGAAAATCGATTTGCTGAAGAAGGCTTGAAGCTCGGTTTGTTGGAATTCAAATTCACGGTAATTTATGTTTTCCGTAGTCGCTCCCCTCCTTCTACTTGAATACTGACAGATTTGGTTTTTTAATTTTTAATTTTTTTTTTTTTTTTAATATTCCCGATGACGGGATGGAACGGAATTTTGCCTTAATCCCGTCCCGTCACCGATGTGAGTTGATCGGAATCTCGTGGTACCGGCCGGAACCTTACACCTTGGTACCCATCATTATCTAACCATTGTTTATGGAATATTTCAGCCAATAACAGTTATAAATCTATTAGCCATGAAAGATTTAGAGCAATTGAATATTTTCAATAGCGAATTTCACTGAATTGCAGGTTTAAAGTATTTGCGGTTTACTGCTATTATATTTTGAAATGACAACTATTATGTTTATATGCTGTTCTCATTCATTTGAATTTCATAATAGTTCATAAAAGATTCATTTCGAAGCAATTGAATATTTAAAATTGTAACTTTTTAGTTTAGAAAATAAATATTCCAGACTGTAGCATTATTGTACGTATTATCCATTATAAAAGCGTTGAAACCTGAAAGTTGATTTTATTTTACTGCAGTTTTTGCCCTTTGAATTTACAATTCTAAAACTTTTGGTGATGAATTTCAAAATTAAGCTTTTGAATTTTTGCATTTAAGCTTAATAGTTTTTGAGCATTTAAACCTCTCTAAACAGTTGGGTCATTACCATATTAAAAGTGCAAAGATTTTCAATTTTTCATGGATGGTGAGAAGATAGTCGTGAAAAATCAGTTGTTTTGTCTTTAGTATAATTGATACAATGAACTTTGAATACAAGTTAGATATTTTTATTTATTGAGGACTATTTTTCAGTTTTGATTCTTTTGCCAGCAAGGGCTCATATCTGGTGTGCAATTTTGAGCAGCAAAATATTATCTTTGCTTCACAATATAGTCAGAATACTACTTTTAACCTGTTTGACCATAGATAATTTTAAAATTCATTTCCTCCAAGTGCAATTTTGAATCCTTCATTGACTTTGTATGATTGCTTATATTTTGTGTTTCTGATTTAACTGGATGTGAAGTCAGAAGAGTGTGAATTTGATCCTTGTTTTTTGTTTTTTTTGTTTTGTTTTGTTTTGGTAGCGACGAGAGGTAATGTTAAGTGCGTACAGACAAATTTAGATATAGGTAACTTTTGTAGAAGAATTTCGTGTGAACAGCAGCAGTACTCTATAATTTTTGTATTCTAAAACTAGGAATCATTGCTTATAATATTATTAGATTCAAAAGCTTTGAAATGTAAGCTTTCGAATTTCTTTTTTATAGCTTCCAACTTTTTAACGTTCAACATGTTCAATAATGAAATATTTGGGCATGTAAACTCTTAAACATTCAGTTTGAACTTAACCATGCTGAAAGCCATAAATGCTGAATTGTTAATTTTTGAACTTTTTACAATACCTAATTTTAAATTGAGGATTTTTAAATTAAGTATTTTTAGTATTTTTGAACTTTTTACATCGGACTGGTAGCCCCCAGCAACTAGCCGGTGAGTAGGGTAAGTTTTTGGTTTAAATAAACTTTGCAGTGAATAATTTGTGGGCTATGAGAGCTTGGTGATCTCAATCTTCTTACTCACCCCTATACCCAAAATTAGAACTAATTCACTCTTTTATTTTCTTCAAATGTAGATTACAAAATTCTAGCAAAGCAACCCAACCAGAAGTAAGTCCGATACGCATATTCGCCATGGCCCCTCGCCGCAGAGCCACCCACAATCCACCCACCACAGATCCGATACCTGATTCTACTCCAGATCCGACACCCGTTTCCTCTCCAGATGCAGAACCGAAACTTGCTCCACCAAAATTGAGTCTAATCCTCACACTTTCAGCTTTGATATTCATTCCATTCTTTTACTTAGTCTTTTTCCACTATCGCATCGACCATGAACTGAAAAAATCTATTTCTATTAACGCGGTAATGAGTTTTGGTGGTTTCATAGTGGTTGTACGGTTGATTCCTGTAGCTGCGAGGTATTTATTGCGGAGGAACTTGTTTGGTTACGATATTAACAAGAAAGGAACTCCTGGTGGAGCAATTAAAGTGTAAGTTCTGTTTTCTTTGATTATATTGTCTACATTTGTCATATACGGTCATGTTTGTTTGAATGCACAACTTGACAACACAATTGGTAAACCTCAATTTCGTTATTCAGTTTGGAGCAAAACTAGAAGGCAAGCTAAAAGATATAGGGTATTTACACTTGGTATCGGTAAAGGGGAAAAGGTGCACCTTGAAATATTGTTTTAGTGGAAAAAATAAAGTGTAGTGCTGTTGCAGTCCAGTTTTGTGCTAGTGGTCACCACAGTCCACAACCAACCACCGCGTGAGCCCTGCTTGCTCCGGCGGTTGCTTACAGACTGTAGTGTTAAAAAATAATTAGCATGGTCGCCTGTAACACGCAGCTGGGTGCTGATAGTAACACAATATAAATTTATAAGAGATAATGGTTGTGTGTGTGTGTGTGTGTGTGTGTGTGTATATATATATATATATATATATATGTGTGTGTGTGTGTGTGTGTGTGTGTGTGTGTGCGCGCGCGCGCGCGTGTGTGTGTGTGCGTGCGCGTGTTACATGTATTCCTTTAGTAAAAATAATAAATATTACATTTTACCCTTCCAGAAAGCAAACATGACAAGCTAGTATAAATTTCAATTTGTTAGTTTTGAAAAGTTCTGAAAAAGTTCCAAATATTAAATATAATGTTTTTTTTGAAGTTGTAAACTATACAAAAAGTCAACCTTTTTAACCATTCAACTTTTGAAATTTGAAACATACAAATGTTGACTTTTTAGGCTTTAGGTCAGATTTTAATTTTTAGGTATTGTTAAAGGGATTTCAGTCTTGGGAGAGGGATATCATTTTTTTCGGTATTCTTAAAATTGTTGAGGGGTTCCAAACTCTTGTGACAAAATCAAATATAATTCCGTGCCCTCGTTATGCAACTTTCTGGGTAAACTCTTGCCATTGTACAATATTTTTCTCGGATCAAATTCACTCCTAGTTTGGTTATTCCTTGAACATCTATCGGGTTTTGCTTAATTTGCTTTGAATGATGGTAAAACAGTAAATCACTGTATTTAGGTTCGTTTATCATGTCTCTTTCATAACTATTTTATTTTACGATGTTATCCCCCTAAAATTATAGATGTCTTATCCGAAACTGAAGTCCTTATAACCATTTTTTTTTTTTTTTGAAAATGATAATCTTGAAAATTTAAAATTTCGTATTATCCTTAAATTATACAAAGAAACATGTTATAAGACTCCATTGGTCACTAAGTAATATAAAACAACATAACCAACAAAGAGTTTTTCCTTTATCAGAAGTTCTAACTTGCAATTTTATGTTTAACTAATATTGTCATTTATTCAGTTTGTATCTCACTTTAATAATCACCTTAGCATCTCATGCATACAGGTTGTGTATTTTGTAATCAAAATGCCATAGGTGTAACAATATCTATTACAGTAATGTTAAGAGCATCGTGTCTTCCCTTCATTGTACTCAGTCTGCACTTCACCTAATCTTCGTTTAAGCAATTTCCATAATACATGGCTAGCTTAGTTGGCAAGGTACAACCAACCGTTCTTTAATCAATGATGTATTTGACAGCAATGAAAAATATAAGAAAATGTTTGTTCTGCCATATTGTCAGTTAGAAGTATGGAAATTTAGCGATCACCAAAAATGTACCAGGTAATGTGACATGTAGCTTTGGATTCCGGTAGCACACTTTTGTTTTTGACAACAACGACCATTTTATAAGCCGTCCACAGCTGTATTGCTTACTTAGAAGTTTAAACTTAGAACCAAAACGGTAGTTCCTATCTTAGTTGCTGTGAAAAGGCCCAGCGGCATTGTTTACATAAATGTGTTAAAATAGAAGAATATACTACTCTGATGGTCATGTACAAGCATATGGATTACTGGAGATATAATTTGTGTAAACTTAAAGCATGTGTTTTTTGACTCAGTTATCTGCTTGTACATGTTTGTTTTGTGTGTATGTATGTACATTAAGTTCACATTTTACATTTATTGATCATTATTTCTTATGCGAAGGAAAACGGGGAAAAAACTACATTCTGATCTTTATTACTTCTTTTCAGGCCTGAATCATTGGGTATCGTGATAGGGATTGTCTATTTAGTCATTGCGATACTTTTTCAGTATTTCAACTTCGCTGCTGACTCAGAGGTATCCTTCATAACTTACATTACGCCCATGTTTATTGCCTAATGTAATGCTGCAATTATATTGATAAAAAGAACCACTTTATTTCTTGCATTGAGTCATCAAAAATTAAATCAGAGCCTTTACCGAGTTCATTGTCTATTTTAATATGTGTGCGCACGTGCAGGGGGAGATGTGTGTGCTCGCTAATTAGCATTTAGCAGTGCACATCTTGTCTTTCTTCCAGGTTATAATGGAAGCTGGTCATAAACATCGTTATCCTCATAGTAGTTTTTGCCATTCTCATTTAGTATCCGTAGGCTATTCATGTTGTCAAACTCAATTTTAGTGTGTTGTCATTATCTTACAGCTTAGCTAGTTTCAACTAATTCACATGATGTTTTCCCCATACACTTTGAAACATGCAAAATAGAACCCTGAGCCTGAATATGCATATTTTAATTTATCATCTAATTTTACGTGTGGCTGTTTCTTCTGATATATCAAAGTATTTTTTTTTTTTTTTTTTTAAAAACAAATGTTTGCAAAATTTGTGTAGGATTAGAGATAAATTAGCACTATAGATTGATTTCGACAACTGCGAATTACCGATTGTAAAATAGGCAGCTTTGAGTTCGTCTTGGGTGCATTTGATTTTAGAAAGAGTAATAACGGTCTGCTTATTTAGATTATAAACAGAAGGGTTTTAAGTAATGATGCATAAATGTACTATTGATCGAATAAACAGGTTCCGAACTACCTTTTGGCCTCTAATGTACTATTACTATCATATTATTGCGAGCTGCTAATTCTCTTTGTTAATGTGACATACGTTACTCATTCTTTTTATGTTGTAATATCATTCTGTTAAAGAACTGCCTTTTATCATTGTGCTTTAATTTGAATTAGATATCCTGAACTATATGCTTATATACATGTTTTAATAATGCAGTGGCTTGTCGAATATAATGCAGCATTAGCGTCTATTTGTTTTATGATATTGCTTGGATTTGTCGATGATGTACTTGACATTCCATGGAGAGTGTATGCTTCTGATCCATAAAGTTTATGATCCTCTTTAGCCACAGCTAAATCTGTTAATTCTAATATTATGTGGCATTAGTCCAATATGATACTAAAATTAACTACTATCACTTGATTGCAGAAAGTTGTTGCTGCCATCATTTGCAGCGCTTCCCCTGTTGATGGCTTATGCTGGACATACTACAATCATAGTACCAAAGCCTCTTATTCAATACGTCGGTAAATCCACATTTGATTTAGGTAAGTTTAAAATCCACAAACTTCATCCTTTGCTATTAGGCAATCATTCAAGGCTAAAAATACAACAGATGCTAAATTTTGTGAACAGTGAAGAGTTAATACTACACAATTATATAGTTTACCAAATAGTAAATATTTGTTATATTTCTACAATAATCATTGTCTGGGTCTTGTATAGTATCATTAGTGAATTTATAGGTGTTAGTAATAATGGAAAGTTTTTAACGTATTTAGTTAAAGGGATATCAATGGAAGAATATTTCGTCAAAATTTCCATTAAATTGAAAAAGCTGCTTGATTAACATTTTTGCAATCTAAAGTAATGTTTGGAAGAAAAAGAAAAAAGCTTCTTTGATGTGATAATAATAACCTTGGAGAAAATAACATTAAAGTCTAAAACATTGTTTAACATGTTAATCAAATAATGTTTGTAAGTAATTGATGCATCTTTTATTTGATTATTATTTTAAGAACTATAATTTAATTAGCATTACTTATTTATAGCAGATACTGCTTTGACTACCTTTGCATCAATTTCCATAATTTTGAAGTTGGATGCCTAATTATATCATTTGGCATAATATTAGTAAATGTGTCTTACAAGGGAGTTTCCTCACATGATAACCATCAGTCAATATAAATTTTGTTTCTCTGCTTGATTCAAGAGAATGTCTTTATATTTCGAAGAATAGGTTGGATATACAAGCTGTATATGGGAATGCTTGCAGTATTTTGTACAAACGCTATCAACATCCATGCTGGCATTAATGGCCTTGAAGTAGGCCAAACAGTGGTTATATCAGCTGCCGTAAGTTTTTCTTACCATGTTAGAACATGGTTATATTTTGTTTACCTATGTTTGTATCGTTGGTTGCATTTTAAGCAGTTAATTGATAGTTCCTAAATACAGATTTTGATACATAATGTGATGCAAATTGGTTCATCCTCAGATCCTGAATACAAACAAGCTCATGCATTTTCAGTCTACCTTACCCTTCCCCTACTAACAACTTCACTCGCCTTTCTTTCATATAACTGGTATTTCTCTTTACAATTTTATAAGCAGAGTTTGATGGATGTGTGAACATTTTAATTTCAAAATGCAGGTATCCTTCTTCGGTTTTTGTCGGTGACACCTACACTTATTTTGCTGGAATGGCTATGGCTGTAGTTGGAGTGCTTGGCCATTTCAGGTATACATATTATAATCGAACCTTTTGAAGCTTAATGATTACTGTTATTCTCATTTCACATAATTTAGTATCGAATACTGATAAAAGATCGCTAGAGCAATTATGATATTGAAGTCGATCCAGGGCAAGTGTTCGGATTTATTATGATGTAACGATTAGGTGATTCTTTGGCGGAAAATCTTTTTTTGTTGTAAAGATTTTTTTTTTTTTTTTTTTTTTTTTTTTTTTGTAGTCTAGTCTAATTTATTTCTGACTATAAAAGTGCCCACAGACATTGAATTTCATAGAGCATATACCCTATTACTTACAAATTACTAGACCTCGTTCGTTAAAATTAATAAGATCCATCGAAGGTATATTTTCTTTGTTTTACTTCTACTCTTATTATGTACGGTATCCATATCATTTGTACCTATTAGATACCATACAAAATAGAATGATTTTACAAGGAAGGGATACAGTTAAATTTTAAATTGGATCTTATCATATCATTGTAATGATCTATTTTATTTGATTGATGGATCCAAGAATAAATTCAACTGAATTAACAAATGATTTTATTCGAAACATCTCGTGAGTTTTAACCAATTATACGCTTCAATATGATTACCTAGAGTGTGATATATGGAATATATGGACAAAGATGGACGGAGTGTTGGAGTATTTCTATTCCTCGGTCATGTCATATAGGCCATAATCAAACATCAAATTTCTTCCGTTTGAATTATTCGTAGGATGCCCCATATATCAAACAAATGTACAATCAAATCAATTTCTCGATTCAATAGAAGTCCAAAGAAGTAAATATGGTACCCAAATAACGGTAGATATGTCAAAAGCAGGTCTGATTATGTTTATTCCTAATCCTAAATAGAATGTAACAATGTAGAGATCCATGTGGAGACAGTGTAGCACCCGAAAAAATAAGCCTTAAATAGACAAGGTAATTTAAAAACAAATAACAATAATAAATTAATGGGTTAAAAAATAGAATTTTAGATAATTGGGAATTGGGCCACAAAGGTATTGCTATTGTGTTCGTGACGAGATTCTGATCTGTTTTCATATTAGTCTGTATGCAAAAGATATTATATTATCTCTTCCGTTGTGTGAGATTCTGATTTTGTTTGGATTGCTCTGTTTGTTTTTAAAAAAAAATTCACCTCAATACTCCCCTCGAGGGGCGCCTCTAGGAAATAAGAGATAAAACGCCTTGAGGCTCATTCCAAAAAGTTTTTTTAACCTCTAAAGCTTGCGCCTCAACAACTTGAGGCATACGAGCGCATAAAGCGTATGCCTCTCACGTCTCAAGTTGTTAAGGTTACACCTCAACAACTTGAGGCGTACGAAGTGTATAAAAGCGTACACCTCGCACGCCTCAAACTGCCGAGGCATATGACTCGAATTTTTTCAAACTTTGTTGCAGATATTGGCGCTGATAAAAATCATTAAATTTTAATTATGTAATGAAAATAAAAATGAACAAAATTTAAGAAAATAAAGATTAGCATTTTTTGATATCGGCATGATCAAGTAAGATTGTTTATGAAACAACGATCAAGAACTATGTAATGAATTTTCTTGTTATTTAAAAAATGTTTTTCAATAAACTTAGCTAAATCTTTGAATAAATTTTCTGAATTGATAAAAAGAATCAAAATAGGAGTTTGATACAGTTTTTAAATAATTTGAGAAATCAAAATTTGAATCATATGAGTTTCAATTATTTATTTTTAATCTACAATAAAAATATTTACTTGTTCAAAGTCGGATCTTAAATGTTTTGTTTTTCATTTTTTGCATCTGTTAATATACAGTGTCAAATTTTTTTTTTTATGTTTTTGCGTTTTATTTTTACTTGAAAAGCTTTACGCCTCAACGTTTTGAGGCTTACCCTCGCCTTATAGACCTGAAAACGCCTCATGTACGCTTTTCGCGTTTTAAACTTCGATAGGAACCAACGATCCGTTTAGAATGGTTCTAAGTTCTAATGGACCTTTTCTGAATTGGAATTTAGGCTCATTCCGTACGGGTTGTTACACATAGTATCTATTTACGTACACTCAAATGACGCCTTCTCATAATAAGAATGTACATAGCCCCATTTCGGTCTGATTCAGTATGGAATGAACTTATAACCTGATGATCGAGTCGATTCCATGATTATAAGCTCATAACCCCATCTCATTTTAGATGGAACAGATCTACTAATTCTTTTATTGTGGTTAGTAAGAGAGATCTTGTGACGGCCCGCCCCGCACCAGCCTGCATTTCCTCCGAAAGTGCTCTGTACACATGCCCAACTAGCACGGGACGGTCGTCAGGAGAAAGGAAAGAAGAGAATGAACTAATCAAGGAACCTGTAGAATGTCTCACAGCGCATGGAGTAAAATATAATATTAATAATATACTTGACATAAAACAGGTGAGACAGTGCATAAGCTGATAACTAAAATCAACATCAACATCAGAGCAGCGGAAATCCAAATACAGCTTATTACAACTTTTCAAATTTACTGTCTCTAAACAAAAGAAAGCTAAAGTAGAAGATGCACCACTAATGCCCAAGCAGTGATCTTCAACAACACAGGGAGAATACTATATATATATATATATATATTACGTGGAAGCCTCCTGCTCGTCTCCGGATCATCAACCCGTACATCTCCAGCTAACCTGTCTCTAGTCTGCTCGTGTGAGCACCCAGAGTAATAAGAGGAGACATAAAACTCTGGGTCAGACATAAAGCCTGGTATGAGCGATAAGCATCTAAACAGAATAATAACAGGTATACTAAACCATACCTGAACCTGGACCTGCAACCAAAGAGTTAGTACCACATACCGTACAGTACTCTAAGATGCCATAGTAAATAGTGTAAGAATACGGGGGTGGGGTGTGTATGTCATAATGATAGCAAACAAATCATCCATGGCAATCATCCTCACATCTCTCACTCAGTGCGTAAAGCGTACGACATCTACCACTTTGGAACACTAGACAAACTGAGGTAACGACGAATCCCGACTTGTAGAAACCCTGCTATGACCAAGCTAAACATATGGAGTCATGACCAAACATTTCAATGACCCACTTCATTGGTTGTAGCCCTTGTTTCTACCGATGCCATAATGGCCCTGAATCCGTCTTCGTACCTCCTACCATAGTGGTCCAAAGCTATAGACATCGATAACTCCTTGGCACGCGTCCCGCAGCAAAGCCCAACCATGAAGCGAACTCGTTAATTCTCATCTGAATCTTGAGCTCTAACTTCTCATTTGGGCTTCCTTTGCATCTCGGGTTATAGTCTTCACTTCCGGATCGGTCTCCATTCAGATCGTAATCTCTTGGTTCGGCTCGCAAACACAAGCTCGTGTCAAGCTTCAGGTCGTGATGATGCTCCAGCTCGGATCGCACCGCCTCCACCAGGTGTGTTCGCCATCATCCGATCGTGCTTCTCGGTTTGTGACGCCCCTGTTGGGTCGGTTCGTGCTCATCAGTTCGTGGCGGATCGCCTCCAGGTCGTGCTTCGTGACGCGGTCTGGTCCTTTAGTTCGTGGCGTTGACTCCAATCGGATCGTGACTCATGAGGCGGGTCGATTCGTGAAGGACGAGGCGCGAGCTTCAATTGGTTCGGATCGCAGGGGTAGGGGCGAACCGGTCCGGGGTATTTCCTGCACTTCGTTCCAGCAACTGTCTTTCGCCATTCGACGGCGTTTTTGACCAAACTAACACTTCTAAACAATCACAAAGCATACCATACAGTCATAGCAACATGTAAAATCGACCATAAACACCAAAACCCATGTTTTCCCCTTAAGCATGTTTAAGCAAATCTAAGGGTACGATTAGCAAAACCTAACCAAATCATCACAAACTTCTAACAGAGGTCTAAAATAACATTTCAGAATTTTAGAATATTTTTCCTGAATTTTATAGTGTAAGAATTTACTAATTATCACTAATCACCCTGATTAACTGTAATTAGTGTCAAAACAATGCTAATCACTCACCTTGGCCACAAATAAAATTCTCAGAACTGAAACTCCTCTGATTTGGGGCGAATACTGATGTCCAACAGCAGCTCTAACCTTGCTTTGGTGCTTTTTCTTCTTAATTTGATGTTGCTAAGCCTAATCTTCAATTAAAAAGTGATTTGGGGTGTTTTAGATGTAGGAGGCCATTGTTAGAGTGTCTAAGGATGAAAGTGACGGCTGGAAAATGTCTAAAGAAATGTTTTCTAACCCTAATCAGCCCCTATATACCCCTAAACCCGAAATTCTCCTCTGGGCCTAGCTGCTAATCACCCGGTTAAGCCCAATTAAGCTGTTTTTCACCATCTGAAACTTGTTTCAGTCATATCTCCCAATCGGTGAGTCCGTTTGGCTAATGTGACCACTCTACGGAATTGTAAACCATCATTCGGAGCCAATGGAAGTGGTTTCAGGTCAAAATTCATTTCCAGTCAAAAGTTATGGCCAAAACAGTGATAACTAGGGGTAAAATGGTCATTTAAAAATCGGGAAAAATCATGGACATGGGAAATGACCCTAATAGTCGTCTCCCAAAGTTACATGACCATACGACTTCGTATGTGACAGAAATAAATATTCTACGATCCTATGATGCGTAGAATGCGGGTCGTTACAGATCTTGAACTAAGAATTATGCCTAGAAGCTAAAAGAGGATATCTTAAGCAATTGCAAGAATCGAGTTCACTGATATTTCTGGTGTAGTAGATGCTATCACATATACAGTTATACTCCATTCCATAGAATTGTTTGATCTTAAGGGGTATCTTCTATAATTTCGCACGTGAATGGCTATGGCTTCGGTCATTACGTATTGAACAGAGGAAAATGCCTCCGTAACAGTTGGACGATTATAATAAGTCATAGCAAAACCCATAGCTACTTGTACTAAAAAACAAGTGTGTTTCCTCCTAGTCAATAAAACGTGTTGACATGAGGAGGAACATGTTTACTAGTTATATCATCTGCAATTACTTGAATCTCGAGACGTTCCTAAACCAATCATATACTTTATTGAGATTGGAAATCCAAGAGGACACCCTCCCCCCCCCCCCCCTTTGAGAACCGTATATGGGAATATATGATAATCTCGTACAACTCAAACATAAACACAAATACCAATTTTGATGGATATGCAATAGAAAGTTCAAAACTTCTTAGCTGCTCAACGATGAACCGATAGCAATATCAGAGGCTTGTGATAGCTTTCTATTTACTCAAGCAATAAGAGGTTTAATATTAATAACTAGTCTTTTCTTAGAAATATGTTATTGTTTCAATTTCCTGAATGGTATGAGGATTGGAAGGAATGGAATAAAGAAATTCATTTTAAATGAGATTCATCACATGAAAATATAAGAAAAATGATCGATTCTTCCATAGATATTGTATGAAACTAAAATTCCTTATATTCTCATTTGAGAATGAAAAAGAAGATTTTTTATTTCAGAGCGTTCGAAGAACATGAGGGTTTTTGACCTACCTTTTATTTTTTCTCTCATAAAAAGAACTCAGTCAAAATCTAATTTTCTATCTACAAGAATGAAATATTTGTTATGCTTAATCTGTGATAAACTATACCATCCGGGGGTTTGATTAGATTTTTATTTTATTTTGGGGGGGCAATATGACAAAAAAATATAGTCTGGATACAATCTTTGCATGAATATCAATCATCAAAGTATATTATGTTTGCCAACTTGACAGTTTGCACGAAAATTGGTTGATTAGCTATTCAGTGGGGTGTTTAAGGTTTGAGATATGTTGGTAATTTGTAGAATGTCCAGTGAATATTCCCCGGCATCTTAAACCATCCTGCTTTTATTAGGTTGGGCTCGGCAAAAATTTGTAGTAGCAGCATGTACGGTCAGGCTTTTAAATATGCCTAGTGATGTCCAGTTGTTTCATTGGTGTCCTCTTATTTCAATCAATTGTTGTCTTTGATATAATTGGAAAAATACAAAGAAGATGGTAAGTTTATATTGTAGGTTAAGTTGTCCATACGAAGACCAAGGGTCCGTTTGATTTTGAACGGGAAGGGGCATTTGGAAGGGGCATTTGAAGGGGAATTGTTGGGAACGGGGAATGTGTTCTTTTTACGAAAGGGGCATTTTGGAAGGGGCAGAGTTTTTATTTTATTGCTTTTGTATATATTATTTTTAATTGTTTGTGTTTGTATGTGTTTATTGTTGAAACAAAATAGTAGAGCGCAGAATACAAATTGCAGAAATAAAATTACATAATTGCGGAATACAAATTTGTATTTGAACATGGTCGTCATCGTACTTTTTTTTTTAAAATGATAATGCATCTAAACATGTGGTTACATCGCGGATTCATACTGAGATTCAGATGGGTTATGTCCTTCAAAGTAAAGATTTGAATTGATGTTTGGAAATACGACATGGAATCGTTGTATTGTATTTTGTTAGTTCTAATTTAATTTGAGATGCTTAAAATGATCGGTTAAAATTAAATGTATTTTCTTACAGCTATGGGAACTGCACTATCTCCCACATCCATACACGTAATCTATATATAAGTATTAAATGGTTTCAAAAGCATAACATGTATTAAATGGTTTCAAAAGCATAAAATGTTCCACCGCATTACCGGTTCCAAAGCATAACATTACATTTTCCATGTTCCAACGCATTACCGGTTCCAATGCATTACTGGTTCCAACGCATAACAAGTATTCAAAAGATAATAATTTCGAGATGCAGCATTAATTTCTTTCGCGTCAGAAGCCGCATCCGATGCATCGGCTGCGCCGGACGCGAAAGCTTCCTTTTCAACCGTTCGTCTTGAAGGGGTATTTAGTGTGGGTCCCACGTCGATGCGTCGGACGCGTCTGACGCGAACTGAACGTGCCCCTTTCGAAAATCAAACGCTACCCAAATATCTATGCAGTTAGAATTAATGGCACGTTGAATATTTGTATAACATTTTTTTCCTCTTAGATAACTCGGCCAGCCATCTTTTGTAGTTACCATTAAGTAGTACCCATTGCATTTTATTTTCTTCTGTATATAACATTTATAACTGTCATTTGTGGTTATATGTTCCATTATCCTTGCTTAAAAATATGGAGGAATGAGCAAATAACCTCCATGGTCACATGTTTAGTTAATTTTCTTTCCTTTCCATACTAATATTTTCCTACCATCATGTACAGCGAGACTCTCCTGCTCTTCTTCTTGCCTCAAGTTCTAAATTTCCTTTATTCATGCCCTCAGGTGTGCAAAACTCTAACTGAAAATCTTTTATTCACTTGTTTTACCAATATGGGCTTCTCATCTAACACATCTTTTCTATGTAACAGCTATTTAAATTTATTCCTTGTCCAAGGCACCGGCTTCCAAGGTACTTTCATAGATAAAATTGTGACATTGTAATTTTGCAATAATGAACTTTCCGTAAACTGTGTCAGTGACTTCCTTTAATTTCATAGATCTTTCAAAATTTCCCATGTTGAAATTTAAAAAGAACAAAGTTGTTGTAGGGTTAGTTTGGTTACATGGAACCATGAGTCATTTTCCTGTTCATTCAACTACTATTAACATTCTTTTTATTATTTGCAGATTTGATCCTCAAACTGGACTCCTGACCGGAACAAAAGATATGACAATTGTTAACCTTTTCCTCAGATTGTTTGGACAATGCTCTGAGAAAACATTGTGCATCAGACTCCTTATTTTCCAGGTTCCTTAATACGACTGAGCTTTCATTAACCTTGTTTAGAATTGAACGCAATCATGCAAAACTGATTACTATCTTAACGCGTGTATAACTTCCAGTAAACTTAGCACATCACTACAAGGTAGATGAGTAGATATGAAGTATTGGTTGAAATCTTTGTCAATAATACGGATATTTATATGTGTTATTGGTCTAAGATGATCAAAAACATGGTTTTCAAAATAAGATTTAAATCGTAAATCGTAAAACTCAAACTATGAATCGAAACGGGATTTAAATCGTAAATGGTAGATTCAAAAAACATATATTTTAAAATTTGCACATATTTTGAAATCAATTTTGATGTTTAAACTTCTACATCTAAATTTAAAACATCATTTTCTCTTTTATTCCAATTTTAATTTGTTTTTAAAACGATTAAAATTGGAATTGTAGGCTCAAATAAGTATATTAAATATATTAATTTTAATTGAATGATATTTCAAAAGTGTGGTATTAGCTTGGTTTGAATTGAAATATAAATCGAATCGTAAAGGGAGAGATTCGATTTAAAATGAGATTCAAATCGTAGGATTTTAAGATTTTTGACAATAATGATCAAAAATGTTATATGATATTATGTCTCTAGCATGAATTTTATACTATGAGTAGGTTCACATTTCTTGCAAGAATTTCAGTGCTGTTTAACTGTTATGCTTGCAGGCTTTGTCGTGCCTTTTCTGTTTTGGATTGAGGTACGCGATTGCTGGATGGTACAAATGAAGCAACTAGGACTGCTTAGATGACACTGCGAGTATCCACTCTGCATTTAGATGAACTTTGCGGTGATCGCAATTGCGTTTTTTAGGAGTTCAGTGTCGGCATTCCGTGTTTATTGACTACATAAAACGCAACTAATATAGATTCATTCATGTATGCCTGTTCATGCTACAAATTGCAATTGTGTTATTCATAAATTTTGTAGAAATTACTCTATTGACTTGCCACTTTCTTTTCATTATTCGTTTTATGTAGCTAAAAATATGGATTCAAGCTCGGTTACTGTAACATAACTGGGGCCGCCAGTGTATATGTTAGGATCATTACTTAAATTCGATTCTTTTTATATTTGTTTAAAATGCATACCCATCCAAATATTAATTATTTGAATCACTATTTTTGCTTATAATTTAAAACTGTGCACTAACGTTTACAAACTTAACTGAATGCTGGTAAAAATTGTTAGGTGAACGTTATATGATTAGCTTGAATTAGTAATTCATCTTTTCAGTCATGGACTAAGATTAGGCAAAGTTTATGGTTAGCGTGCCAATCAAGAGTTTAATTGTTTGTCCGGTTCAGATTTTATCAGGCCTGTTATGGTAGCGGTAACTTTATCATTATCATAATATTACCTCTCGCATGCTTCTTTTAGGATAAATCATTGGTAATATATTTTGGGTGCTCCTATTCATACCCCAATTTATATTTCTGGTCACCAAAACTAAAATCATCTCTAATATTTTCTTTTTACTCTTCTGGCCACCGTCTAATTTAATGATAAAAAATGGAGAGGCCACCATCATCTTCGTTTAAATGAACACTTCCTTCCTCACTTATAGGTTGTCAACTGCCTCCAATGAAGAAGCCAACTTCTGATCAACATTTATGTCAAATGAGTACTTACTTGGTCGGTTGTGAAATGATTTGTCTACTTAACATTTATGTCTTTTGAGTCATTTCATCGTTCACCTTGCATCACGTTATCACAACCATCATATTTATCATCCAAAACAATAAGGGCATAATCCTATTTATTACCATACAAATACTGCATTTATCAAACGAGAAAAAAAGTTACTTTGTGAATTTGTAAAATAAGATATGTAATATATACGGATAAAAACCGTGTAACAACCCGAAAATCTGAGCCAATTTAAATTTTTTATTTTGGCAATTTTAGCGAATTTTGATTATTTAAAATGAATTATTTTAAATAAAAACGATGAGAAATTTAGTTTGAATAGAATTCGACGTATATATTATATACGTCGTCGTTAGAATATAAATAATTATATATAATTATAAAAGGAATTGAAAATGGCGTGGTAGTTCGATAATTCGATTTCAAACTTCAATTAAATGTACCGGGTGCAAATTAAACCGGATTTTAGTGAAACCAAAATAATAGGATCTAATTGAGAATATCTTTCCAACGAATCTGAAAAATCAAATTTTTATAGCGGGAACCAAAGGATATGTCCAGTTGAAAATTCTGAATAGTCGCTATGAAATTCAGGCCCTTAAAAATGGAAATTTTGCAAACGACCTCGGATTTCGACGAAGCCACTTTTGTTGGATCCGGGATGTTAAATTATTGCTAGATTCCAAATTTCATAATTTTTCGAATCAATATGTGAGCGTGGCAAAGGAAAACGCGTTTGACTAGTTTCAGTTAATTTTAATCGACTGGAAAATGACATTTTTTTCAAATGGTCTCGGAATTCGACGAAACTAGTTTTGTTAGGACCGTATCATCAATACGAAGCTAGAAAATATTTTCTGGAATTTTTAGAGTTCGTATGTGACCCCAGTAAATTGAAATGCGCGTTCAAAATCAATATATAGAGTTATATGTTGATCTCAATGAAAACTGATCGTAACGGCCGAATTGGCTTGCGCAGCATATCCCATTGTGCTCGAAATGGGGGTAATTAGCTATGGACGACAGGCGGTGGGTTTGATTTCGACTTCGAAATAAAAAGTTACTTTTTTTAAAAGAGAAATTAAAATAATATAAATAATTATATTCATATACCCCCCTCCCCGTTTTCTTCAAAATCAGAAATCAAAACAAAATAAAAGAAAAAAAGAAAAAGGGGCTCTGCTCTAGCCCAGAACGCGCCGCACCCATCGGCGACGCCACCGCGTCGATCACCACCCCACTAGCCGCCGTCCGCCACCATCTTCCCTCACGCCCAACCTCTCGCTCCTCGATCCCCTTATCTCGCGACCCCCCCCTCTTCCCTTCCTAACCCTAACCGCATCGCTCAACCCACCGCAAACCCCCCCTTCTTCGCAGAAAAGAAAATAACACTGTAAGTGTTTATATTTATTTACAATTAATTTTGTTCTCAGTTTAGCAATGAGGGAGGTTCCATGATAGAAATGTATGATTTTATGATCAAAGATTATATTTTTTATAAAGGATTGATTTTTATATAAAGTAAAAATATAATTTTTGTTATATGTAAATGTTAAATATATAATTTTTATGGGATGCAGAGAATAAAAATATGATTTTTATAGTATTGATATATCAAAAATATGATTTTTACATTATAGAAGAGTTAAAAATTTGATCTTTATTTAAGTAGTGAATCAAAAGTATGATTTTTACTTGTGTAGAGTATTAAAAATATGACCTTTATATAGTAGAAGATATAAAAATACTATTTTTATATAAGTAGTATATTGAAAATAAAATTTCTATATAATAGAGAATATAAAAATATAATCTTTATTATATGAGTAGCGTTGTAAAATAAGAATTTTTATCTATATAGTAGCGTTGTAAAAATAGAATTTTTATCTATATAGTAGTGTTGTAAAAATAGAATTTTTATCTATATAGTAGAGTTGTTAAAATAGAATTTTTATCTATATAGTAGAGATGTAAAAATAGAATTTTATCTATGTAGTAGTAGTATAAAAATATAATTTTTATGTACATAGCAACAATATAAAAATGTGATTTTTATATATGTAGCGGCTACGAGCAGTGAAATTGACAAAAGGCGAGAACAGTGATGACTTCTACATAAGAAGAGTCGAGATGATTGGATTAGCTAGTTGGTGAGAACTTCTCACCTTTTAAAATTCCTTTTTCTAGTTATATTATAATATATGCTAGGATGCAGACGGTGTTTAGTAGCATCCGACACCCGTCATCCACAGACCATGGATGGCTTGTTTGTTTGATTGATGTGTTGTGAAAATTGTTTGTGATGTTGATGTGAAATCGATAATAAATTGTAAATGTGTTGAAATGAATTATTTGGTCGTTAAAAATATAATTTTTAACATGAATGTGAATAAATAAATATTCATTTACAAACCGGACGGTTTGTTTATGTACACTGATTTGACTGACATTGATCGGGACGATAAATTTTACACATCGCCCAACTGCATGAATAAAATCTGTGTTTGATTGTTTGAAACCCTACACGGGTATTGAGATAAAACACGGCATACACTAATCCCAATAATTAGTTGTATGTCGATCGATGGATCGACAGGCTGTTATAAACGTTAGATATCTATATTTGATGCTTATACAGTGTAGTGCACTTTGGATGATGGTTGATTATTTATCGTTGCTATTATATACATGTATTGTATGGAATCCATATAATTAACTTTATATGGTAAATGATTGGGCCTCATTCCAGTCGGGAAAATAAAGAATATTATAAAATAAAGGTTCATGTGTTAACCGTACTCATTCGTTGAGATTAGTCATGTGTTGAACGAAATATTTTAACAATAAAATTTACATCTTTATTATATATAAAATTAGAAATTAACTGGAAAATAGATGAGATGAGTGGTCTCCTGGATATTGATCTGATGTTGGTTTCGGCCTCCGGGGTTAATATTCAGGGAATCGTTCTTTTACTACTTTACGGTTGGAGTCTGATTTGAAATCAAACGATAGATACCACAATTTTTATAAAATATATTAAATAACAAAAATAGTCACACGTGGACAGTACTCATTCGTTGAGATTAGTCATGTGTTGACAAGAATATAGATTCATGTATTGAATAGAATAAATATTCATTTGTTGAATAGAATAACAGAATTATTGAAATATATAAAACCGTGTTGATTAGAGATGCGCTATTTTGTCGCGAACGATATTTATATCGATTATATTCGTTTTATAATGAATATTGAAAAGAGATTTAAAAATCGAATATGTAGAAAACGAATTTAATTTGAATTGAATAGAAAACGAATTTGAATTGAATAGAAAATGAATTTGATTTGAATAGAAAACGAATTTAATTTGAATTGAACTGAAAACGAATTGAAATAGAAGAAAAATCAATTTGAAATGAATTCAAATTGAATTGAAATTTAAATTGAATTTAAATGAATTTTAAAACGAATCTATAGGGAAAAATTCGATTTTGATTTGAACTTGCATTGGAAGTTGAAAATGTTTTTGAAACGAGTTTAAAACTATTTATAAACTTCGTTTTAAATAGAAATCGACGAAATATATATAATATATATATATTATATATAATGGCCTGAATAGAACGCGCCGCGCCGCGGTAGTTCGTAAATTTCGACCATTAACTTCGAACGGATATTACGGGAGATCCGTCTGTCGGATTCTCCTAAAACCGGAACCGTTGGGTTCGTATCGAAAAGAGCTTTCTAACGAATATTAGAAATTTGAAATCTAACGGTTGGATTTGGAGATACGTCCAAATCAAATTTGGAAAAGGTCGTTGTAAGTGCAGTTCGATGGTCGTTGATGGAAATCGACTGTACGGACCTTGATAAAATTATTAAAAATAGTAATAATTTGTGTAAAATCATAAGAAATGATTTGGGAAAAATTGGGATGAAAAACTCCATATTTGAAAAGATAAAAGTAGATTTTTATCGAAATGAACTAGTTTTGAACTAAAATTAAAACCCATTTATTTTTAAATAAATAAATTGGATTTGAAATGGGTTTTAAATAGAATTGGTTTATGGGTTTATCGTGAACGGTGTTTTAAATAACACTAGTTGTTTAACCCGATAATAAATAGAATGTGATTTGGGTTTATCGTGAACTGTGTTTTAAATGACATTAGTTCTTTAATCCAGTAAAAGGAGTTTTAATGAATCTGCAATTAGATTAAAATGTGAATTGATAATTTAAATTATCAAATATAGAAAGTGAGCGAGAACGGAGTATCACCAGTTTTGCTCCAAAACGATAGTTAAATCTTTAATTAGATTTGAACGTGAAATGGTAATTAATTTTACCGATAACACCGTGGTGTTAGATATGGAGTATTACCAGTTTTGCTTCATGGGATGAATAGGTTGGGATTGGGAAATAAAATAAATAATTACTTCGGTATGGTTCGCTAATCCCGACTAGTTTGGAAAACCATAATTTGGTTTGAAATGACATTCAAAGGAAGATTAAAGAATAAATTTAAAGAATTTATCTTTGATAAAATTAATGGGAACCTTTCCCTAAGAATTGAAATTTAGAAACTAGCTGTAGGTTAGTTAAGAAGAATGGTTTCCTGGGTATTGATATGATGTTGGTTTCGGCCTTCAGGGTTAATATTTGGGGAAGTGCTCTCTTACTGATTTACGGTTAGTGACTAATGAATTGGAATGAGGCGTATGTTGTGTTTGTGTAACATTTGTTTTTAATATACGCGGGTTGTTCGGAAAGGCCGGGTTTATACCCATTCTGAATAACCGATTCGACGATAAGTCGAAGATGATGACGGTGGTCGAAGACCGGAAGTCTTCACATCGTTTGGATAATTACTGATGACCCTGATTGGGTTGTACACCCAAGAGGATGGAAATAGTTGGTAGTCGTCCAGACGTACTTGGAGATCGATGGATATGCGAGGAAAGTGCCTCCGGTTTTGTTCAGACCCAGAACGAAATTGTAAATGGATTGTGTGTCTGACATTGGATTTTATTCTGTGTTGATTGATTTCTGTTAAATATATATCTGTTTGGTGGCGGAGAATTTATTCTCTTGCTTAACGCCCTTCTCTGAGACGTACGAGCTTAGAGGTTATATATCGATAGATATCAATCGCATGGCATGAATTGCCTGTGTGGCACGCTGAGTTGCATGGATCAAGGCTTCTATTGAAAAGCAAAGTCATGTAGTTGATGATCAAAGCACGACCTACGTGGCAGCTTTGTGTATAACGTGAATTCGCGAGCGTCACACCTCGGTATGAGTTAAAAACGGGATAAGGACCGCGGGGAGAGCACGACGTTTCTTTCTAGCTTTGGTGGTGTCAGTGACTTACCAGCCCTGACATTTATATACTTTTCACCTATGAGGTTGTTGGATGAGGCGCCTCGATTTTAGGTCTGTAAGGACCGGGAAACGTGTGTTCACGAATACTAATCCTCAAACGTAAGAGAGGACCGACCCTAAAGATCCAAGGATTGCCCAGAGTGTGTAGTCCTGGGACATTTGCTAGAGTGTCTCGAAAGCGGAGAGGAGCTTGCCCCTTGCCTCGACTCCTGACGGAAATCCAATTTCCAATACGTGTATTTTGGTTTTATTTGTAGAGCCTAGTATGGCGACATGATTGATGGTACCCATGCCGTCTAGGATTGATATTTATGATTGAAATTGTTTTGACACTATACACTTATAATAGTATCAAATGATTTGTTTTAAACGTACCAAGCATGTTTGGCTATTATAAGGGAAAATCCTATCCTCCGGCTTGCGTTGCATTGTGTGATGGGACCTGAGTCTTATAATAGCTTCATTTTTCGAAAAAGCATTGCGCTGTTTATTCTATGCACTGGTATTCTTGGGAGGAAACTCGTTCCGTGTTATACGGCGTGGTCCCTTGAATCACTCTCTTTTAAAGTAAAGTTTAAATAACTGTTTTAGTTCTCACACCAGTCACATGACTGACCTGGAGTTTATTGTTTTAACCTAAACTCTGGGTGCCCTTATTTTCGACACGAGCAGCTTGTAGTTTTGGTTTTGCAGATTTATATTCACAGGATCCTGATTTACAGCTGGAACGATGCTCGGAAAGCTCTGTATCCGTGCATTACTTTCAGTTGTGTTTTATATTATTTTCCGCTGCTATGTAATTTATTGTAATCTCTGATATTTGTCAAATGTAATTTATTCAATTATACTCTGTATATTCTTGTATTCTGATGGAATTGTTGTAATAGCAATGAAATGTTCTTCCGTCTGCGTTCCAATTTGTCCTGTTCTCAAAACGATCAGGGGTTTCGAACGGTCTAGATCGGTTTAACGACTGATTCGGATCGAGCGAAATTCCTGGCCATCACAAACTGTATAAGTTAAAACTTACATTGTCATTCTCTATTAGAACATTGTCAAATTTAATGTCCTCCAAGTTTGAAATTTCTATCGGAGCGCAAAAAATATCCTAAAACGCAATGGAAAACTCTAACCATTAAAAAAAACTAACATGTTCTATAAAATAATAAAAAATAGTAAAAAACAATAAAAATTAAGCAAATCTAACCTCTTTTCTATCTTCATCTTTCATCTCTATTAAGCATAAAAGAATTTCTTCTTTCTTTAGAATTTAAAGTTTGAAATTGTAGAGAAGTACGTATTTTTTTGTGAGAAGTATGGCGATAAATAAGTGGGTGAAGGAATATGATATGGTGGCCAGAGGAATATAAAAAATAATCATTTGTATTAAATTTAGAAAGGTGGTGTAAATTGGGGTGTGAATAGTAGCACCCTATTTTTTTTAATAGCGACGACAACAGTAATTTTATTCTGTCGCATGCTTTATTACAGTTTTTTTTGGGGAAAGGCTTATTAGAGGCATTTGAAATCAAACAAATTATTAAATTAGTTTAGTAACAGGATAGAACAATGTTAAATACACTTTATTGTTATAAGATAAAACAAAACAGATAAAAGAAGAGAAACCATTAAAGATAAAAGAAGTGATAAAGGAGAGACCTTTTATTTCTATTTATTCAATTGTACAAACAATATAAATAATCTTTTTATTTATAAAGTCTTCATGCCTTGTAAATTGCAATAAAGTCTCTTAGTATGTTAGCATATTCACCCTTATTACTTTACATATTACAACAACCCTCCTTGAATATGCGTATGCAAAAATGATGAAATTAGGTGTTTCATTTAAAACCTTTTTATGAAATACCGAGTGGGAAAAATCATAAATAAAGGAAAGAGTACAATTTTGTTTCATCTTTAGATAATATGTTTATAATGTTACATTGAGGGTTGATACTTCAAAATTAAGATAATGCCTCATTAAAAACCTTACTAACAAAAACCCAGTAAGAAAAATATTAGTGAAGGAAAAGAATACATTATAACATAATTTTATATGCTCCCTCTAATTTATAACACATTATTCAATTAGTCTATTGAAGCAGTTGACGCATGACAATTTTGTTCACCATCTTCTGAATCGTTGATTTGAAAATTGCCATTGAGAACAGGTCTACCCGTTTTTATTGAAACTGAATTTGTTTCTCCTCTTTCTTGTTGTTCTTTCATAGTTCATGTGTGAAGAGAAATTTAGAAGAAAAAAAATGTGCTTCGTTCTATCATCCATGATGCAATCTATTTGAATCTGAGTCACGCAAGCTGCACTGTCTTCATAAATAATAGTTTACTACATCAAAATATGTTGAATACTTCTAGATCAAAATACTACCTCGTTAAAACCTTACTAAGAAAAATCCAATGGGAAAATCTTAAATAAGGAAAATGAGTATATTATAACTTATTTTCATATATTATTGTTTGGGTTGATACTTCTGGATCAAGTACATTTCATCAACTTCTTTTGGACGGTAAGGGTCCTATTTAATATCTAGTGATCTGACAACCGTAGGCGCACTAAGTGGATATGCTTTATCCATTTGAAAATGCTTCAGGATTTTCTCAGTGTAATTTGATTGATGGGTTAGTATGTCATTTGTACTATGCTCGATCTGTAGACCAAGATAATATTTAGTTTAGCCAAAATCTTTCATTTTAAATTCCTATTTCAAGTATTCTATTGTTTCATCAATCTATTCTGGAGTCCCAATCAAAATTATATTATCAACATATACCGCTTAAATAGAAAATCCCTTTATTGATTTCTTTATAAAGACAGACACGAACAAATGAGATTGTTTTTGTACCTAGCTTTTACCAAATATTCACTAAGATGGTTATACCACATTCTTCCGAATTGTTTCAAAACGTATGGTGATCGTCTCAGATTTAATGAGTGCATCGACTTTGATTTTGTTTCAGGCAACTTATATCCATTTAAGATTCACATATAAATATCGGTATCCAATTCACCGTATAAATAAGCTGTTACAGTATCAGTTAATCTTATAGCAAGCTTCTCAGAAACTACAAGACTTATCAAATATCAAAATATTATGACATTCATTATACGAGAGTATGTTTCATTAAAGTCAAAACCTAGTCTCTGCAGGAAACCTTGCGCAACAAGCCGTGCCTTGTATCTCATATCTTCATTTTTTATCATTTCGATTTCTTATTTAAAGAGCATTATTTTTGCGATTTGTATGCTATTAATATTCATTTATGAATACACTTCATGTGCTTACAATTTTGTGTTTCAATCCGGTTTGCATATTGTAATACACATTGATGATTAAGACAAGTTTCGTTACACCAACATTAAGCAGGAAATAATCTACTCATCTTGAAGTATATCAAAATTTCCACTACAATAATACTTAGAAGAATGAATTGTATCAAGATTTTTGTTACAATAACACTAAGCAGGAAGTAATCATCTTGAAGTATATCAAAATTTTCATTACACTAATACTTAGAAGAATGTTGTAGTCTATCGTACATGTCCTTGGCATTCTTTATAACCACAAATATTATTTATATTCTTCATGAACTTGTATATTTTAATAAGTTCTGAATATCACAACTACCACTTCAATGGATATTAAGAGTTTCATTACAACAATTTTTGAAAGCTAGAAGTGATATATTCATCATGAATTATATCAAGATTTTCATTACAACAATACTTAAGAGAATGTTGTAATCTACGTTTCTTATTCTTTTCATTCTTTATCACTACCAAAGTTATTAACATTCTTTCGAAATTTGTGTACTTTCATTATTTATACCTTCAGGGTATTGTAAATGTTTCAAACACTTTCACTACTTTAATCAATTCAATTATCTCTGAAAGTACAATGCTCATGACACACAACATGTTGTCGACACTGTATGGTGCTTTAGTAACTTTATTGTGCTTTTTCATTTGATTTTTTTTTATCTTATGTACTACAGGTCCATAATTCTTATTTAGGAGAATTTCATGATGGTCATTCTCTCTAATATGGGATTTTTAATCTATTTATAAATATAAGCACTTTATTATTTATAAAATTATCATTATTTCTTTTCTGTTTTATACATGATTTATTGAGATCTCAAAACTTATCATGTTTTAGGTATCTAAACCACTTCTAGGGTTATTTGACAATCATGTTATAGGATTCTTTCAAAACACCATTGAGTGTTTCTTGAAGAACGCTCACCTCCTTTATTTGACATTTTTATAACTTACTCCAAAAATATTTTGAACTGACTTTTATACTACAATTTCAGTTGTGATTTACACCTTTTGATCCTTCAGGGATTCAAATCTATATTGGAGAAAGTCTATTAGGGACATAATTAATAATTTTTGCAATTTAATATATTACATCATTCTCTATGTTAGCAAGTATTTAACACCAATGATCAACCTGAACTTATATCCTTCCCCTCAATGTTGAAAAACATTGTCACATTAAATAATAAACCCTCTTTGGATTCTCATTTTCGATCCATTATCACATTATTACTAGCAAATACATTATATGTTCAATTGTTGGAGAATAATCCTCTTACTGGTTGATAAGATGCATTCATATTATGTTACTTATTCTCTTTCATTGATCTAGTAACTTGGAGAAATTTTATAATTATATAGATCATTTCAATACACATGACTTCAAGTCTTTCTATATTTATGTTGATCGATTTTTTTAATATTATTAAAAGATATCGATGCCTGTATGATGAGCTCGTATCAATTTAATCAAAAAATCTTCAAGTTGTTATTTAAATTTTGGCATATATGTATATATACGTGTGTCCACATATTACATATGTAATAGGTTCTACATATTCTTTCTCACTCGAGTTATCGATTTTAGAACAAATTGTTTATAAGGTTCCAAATTATTGAAATTTTGCTTCTAAAGCAATGTCAATGCGAATCTTTAAGACCATATTATAATGTTCAAAACATCTGGTTTGGAGCTGTAATGAACTTTTGGTTCAAAGAAAATATATAACCAACTTCAAGTTGTTAAAATTTATTCTTCAATACAATATGTAAATGTAAATATATAAGCAAGATTGTAACACCCCGTATTTTAACAACACTAAAAGATGATAAATTAAAGAATAATTAATTTAATATTCAGAATTAAGGGAAACAGACAGCGCCATTGTTTTCATCTCAGAACTATGGTCAAAATAGACACCTGATTTGCGTAAAATGGACATCGTATGAAGTTATTAAGGTTTGAAGTTTATATACGCACAAGAGAATTATATATATACATATATATAACAATCAAAATCAGTTCAAAATCAAGTTTTTGGGTGAAGTGAGAAAATTCCCGCCTAGGGGTGTTGACCCATGGGTCGACCCCCCTGCGGCAGATCAGGGAAGACTAGGGTTTGGTGACGGCCTCATTTCTCTTGTTTTTCTGCACCAAAATAAATAGAGAACTAGATGCTGCCTCTACCCAGATTAAATCAAGCCTTTTCTTCAGCAATCAACTAGAGTTTAGAGATCTGTGATTCAACATCATCGATTCTTTCTTCTATCTTTCTTAGATCCAGTCACAGTGAGTCTATGTTAATTTTAGATCTAAAGATTTAAAAAGTAAATCTTGACATGACTATAACTTGGATCTATGCATGTGACTATTTGGATCATATCAGATATGCTATAACCTGTCTATCTAAGTTATTCTGACTTGACTATGAACTAGATCTGAACCTATACCTATTTATCATGTAAGATCTGCCATTGTTTGCAGATCTAATTCACTTTTTATATCACCACATGCATTTTCCTATTATGTTTATGGATAAATCAATTTAGTTATTAGTTGGATATCTAAATCATTGTTTATATCTCATAATGCCTATTTATGATGTCCCTATTATAGAATCAGTTCTATTGTCACATGTTCATCAGATATGTTCCTGTATGCCTACTTTGTCATTATGCCATTATATATTTATGCATATTTCTGCCATTATATGTCCACCTTGTTAGTATGATCATTTATCTCCTCTTCCCTCTATCTTTTCCCTTTTTATTTTTATATAGTCGGACTACCTTCGAGCCTAGACATGCCGCTGAAATATGCGAACGCGTTAAATTGGAAACGAGGGGAAAACGTTAAATTTGGGGCATAACTTGTAATTGGAAATTTGGCATAACTTGAATGAAATATATGAATGTAATTTGGGGCCATATATCAAATTATGATTAAAGACCTTAATCTAGGGTATACGGTTCACTATGAATATAACTTGGGAAAGGGGCATGAAAACCTATAATAACATAGGTATAATTGGTTAATAACGGAAATGCAAAGAATTATAGTAATCAGAAACTGTAACCGCTCTTAGACATGCAGTTAGATTACACTTGTGGTGGAAGTCTTCCCAGAACCGACCGACATATCCAGCGAACATGAGTGGTGAATCTAATGTGAGGGGTCTAAGTGCATAAATACGAGACATTCTAATACGCGAGGTTAAGTCCGAATTATAGAAGAAATCTGCCCGGAATCGACTTGCATATCTAGCATCCACAAGTGGTAGGATTAATGTAGGAGGTCTAGCACATTATAACCATAAATGAATATGGTAATGAATTGGAATATTTAACCTAGTTGAATCCATAGGAATTGTATGAATATATAACTTGAGTAGGGGTTAAGTAAACTTGTTTGTAACAGTGGGTAGGTTAAGTAAATCTTGGGTGGGTGGATAATATTTATATATATAGGCCCACCAACTTGACCTGTGGGGTTATGCAATTTTTTCCTCTGTTATGGCATAACCTATGGAAAACCTAGTGGGGATGCAAGCGTAGGGGGAAGCTTGTATCATTTTGTGTGTGGGACCCGTTTCAGTCAGTAACTCATATATAGGCATCAAATGAGTACTCCGAATTAGGCCGGAGTCGGGGAACGCTTACTGGGCTAATTATAAGTGATCCAAATGTGAGGGGACGGTGTAGGAGACACATTCCGATGGGGACATGTGTGTGCATGGGTCCGGCAAAGGAGGTTTAGACGTCGTGACACCTGTAGATATGGTTGTGCACATCCTGAAAATGAAGGGTTGCCACTTTAGGGAATGATACACCCTACTGTGGGGCCAGCACATGGTATCTACGGAATAGGGAGCCGATCGATTAGGGTATTAATTAGGGTACATATAGACTTTGGTATGTTTAGGAGCCCGTTATTATCCTTAGGGGTAACTCCGGTATGTTGGGCTGCCTGTTGATTGTATGGGGGTGAAAACCTCTCACTGAAAGTACACCTAAGTCTACCATCTTATACTTGCTGGGGATCATCTTGTTCATAAGACACTAGCATTGGTGTACAGAAATTATTAGAGTAGCGTAGTATACTCCATCATGTTATCCTATTTTACCCTATCATACCTGCCTTTTATGATGTTATCTCTCTTATCCACTTTATATGCCTGTCATGATACTTTTACTTATTTATATGCTAAAAGTAACTGGACTCGCCAGACTTTATGTCTGACCCATTTTGTTTTCTCTTCTTTCTCTTCCATTCCCCCTAGGTTCTCTGGGTGGGAATACTCAGCTTGATCAGGATTTCGCTTTCGTTTTGCTTCGAGCTGCATAAATGTATTACTCGAGTTCTTATATCTTCCACTATGGCTATGTTTTGGGAATTATGCTTCTTTTATTACCATACTCTGATGTCTTAAGTACAAGACAGAAATTTTAATGATGTATTTGGTTTTATGCAATTCGGAATTGTGATGTAACCATGTTTTGAACTATGATGCTTTATGATTAATAAAAGTTTTTAATTCCGCTGTATTTTATATTTGTCTTGTAATGTTTATGTTTCTGTATACCTATAACGCCTCACGAAACTTAATGCATTCTCTTAATGAGTGACATTAACGGACGTGGGGTGTCACAAAGTTACAACTCATTTTGATTTTTTTTGAAATCTTTGGATGCATCATCACTGCCCCATATGATGTAGGGGGAAGCTTGTATCATCTTGTATGTGGGACTCGTTTCAGTCAGTAACCTATATATAGTATCAAACGAGTACTCCGAACTAGGTCGGAGTCGGGGCACACTTACTGAGCTAATTATAAGAGATCCAAACGTAGGGGGACGGTGTGGGCGGCGCATTCCGACGGGGTCATGTGCGTGCATGGGTCCGACAGAGGAGGTTTAGACGTTGTGACACCTGTAGATATGGCTGTGCACATCCTCAAAACGAAGGGTTTCCACTTTAGGGAGTGATACACCCTACTGTGGGGTCAACACAGGGTATCTATGGAGAATGGAGCCGATCGATTATGGTAGTAATTATGGTACATCTTGAATCCGGTATGTTTAGGTGCCTATTATTATCCTTAGGGGTAACTCCGGTATGTTTGGCTGCATACTGATTGTATGGGGTGAAAACCTCTCACTGGAAGTACACCTAAATCTACCATCTTATACTTGTTGGGGATCGTCTTATTCATAAGACACTAGTGTTGGTGCGTAGAAATCATTAAAGAAGCGTAGTATACTCTATCATGTTATCCTGTTTTACCCTGTCATACCTGCCTTTTAGATGTTATCTCTCTTATCCACTTTATATGCCTGTCATGATACTTTTACTTATTTATATGCTAAAAGTAACTGGACTCGCCAGACTTTATGTCTGTCCCATTTTGTCTCCTCTTCTTTCTCATCCGTTTCCCCCCAGTTCTCAGGGTGGGAATACTCAAGCTTGATCAGGATTTCGCTTTTGTCTTGCTTGGACCTGCATTTATCTCTTCCACTATGGCTATGTTTTAGGGATTATGCTTCTTTTATTACCGTACTCTGATGTCTTAAGTACAAGACATAAAGTTTAGTGATGTATTTGGTTTTATGCAATTCAGACTTGTGATGTAACCATGTTTTGAACTATGATGCTTTATGATTAATAAAAGTTTTTAATTCCGCTGTTATTTTATATCTATCTTGTAATGTTTCCGTTTCTGTTTACCTGTAACGCTTCAGGTAACTTAATGCATTCTCTTAATGAGTGACATTAACGATCATGGGGTGTCACAAAGATACAACTCATTTGAATTTTTTTGAAATTTTGGATGCATCATCACTTCCCCGTATGATGTAGCTTGTTTAAAAAGTACAATGTTATTATTTGACACAGTTTCAATAAAGCTTCAGGCTTTTAAATTATGAATTATTTCAAGTTCATTGATTGAGGAACTTTAGATTTATATGTATATATATATATATATATGTATGTGTATATATATATCAAGTTTATTAATTTATGATGAGCTTCTAGTTTTCAATCTTTCTACATACTTTTAATTTCGAAGCGATTACATTCTTGCTAATTAGGATCTCCATCAAGATTTCAAACTTGTAAACATTATCAAAAAGTTTTTTTGTTCATAATTCAAGACTTAGACTTTAAGTAATACAACTTTTAACTTAAAAATATTCTTTGCACAACTTTGGCTTGTGGTTCTAACCTTTTTATTTCTTCCATTACATTAGATATTACCTGCTTAATACATCAAATAATAATACATATGTCTAGTCTTATTCCAAACACAAACATACATCATTTAACTTACAATAGCTAATGCATTTAATACATTTATGATAATACGGTAATATAATATGTTAACATAATGATACATTTAATGCATTTATTATAAAAGTAATGGAAATAACTGTTATTTGGTCCAAATATATGAATTAAATAAATCAATTTTTCTTAAATCTGGATCTAGCTATAATATTAATCAATAATAAAGATGAAATGAATAACTTGTAGTTGTACTACATTTATCAATAATCATATTTTCTAAAATACCATATATTTGCATAATGTCTAATCAACAACTGAGTAAAAGTGTATAATTGTAGAGCCAAGATTTTACATTCTCTAATTTGAATGATTCAAAAGTTGCAGAGTTGTACATAAAATTCACAAACATAAAAAAATTACATGTCTTATATTCAAATTATAAAATCCAAAAAAAGATCTTTTAATATTTCTTTTTACATCAAAATTACCTCTTACCATTATAGAAACTGCAGGTCCTAAAATTTTCATTTTATAACAAAAATTGCTTTTGCATTCACTTCAGGTGTGCTAAATCAAGATCAATATTGGATCTTAACTTAATATGATCGTCTGGATACGTATTTTCTTTATAATAAAACTTCAAGTTTTATCATAATTTACATATTATTATTGCATATTTTTATTGAAGCAACTTCTCTAAAAAGTGTTTTTGTTCAAGTATGAGAGTCATTTCACTAATTTTCTTCAGGAAAATAATATTTATTATAATTGTAATGATCTCTTCTAACATTAAATTTCTTCAAGAAATTTTGTGTAGCATAAAATTGGAATCCAAGCATTTTGCCTTTTATTGAAAATTTTCCTTTCATTGATTTTTAAAATTCTTTCCTACTATTGAATTCTGTATTCTTTTTTATAAGAAAATATTAAGCGCATATATATGCTTTGAGGCTATATTTTGGCTTTTGAAGGCTTTAACTTTTCAGTTTTTTGCATATGAGCTTCATGTTCCTTAGAAAGAATTTGTTTACATCATAAGTTTCCAATTTCACTTTCAGTGATAAATCGATGTTGCTATTGAATTTGAATGTTGCATCATTATATTTTATACCCATGACTCTGACGGGTATGCATAAAAATATCATTTTTTTCAAGAGATATTCTATCTTCAATCTTTCTAAAAGAATTACATAAGAAAAGTAACAATAGACCGAGAAAGATAAAATTAGACCTACCTCTATATCATCAATAATGAAAATAATGCATGTACAATCAAAGCTCCATCAAATTAGATTTGAAAAACTCAAAATTAGACCCGTAAAGAATTGAAAGAATAAATCTAGACACTTAATTGGGACCAATAAAAATAATTAAATCAAAACAAATAGATCCATTAGAACCCAGATCTACAAAAAAATAAATAGAAAAACAGATCTAGAAGTTTGAATCAGATTTAGAAGAACACATGATATAACAAATGTTAGAATTTGTGATACAATATTTCCATTTACAGAAAATTTGGAAGATATTATTGATTATGGTGATACAATATTTCCATTTAGAGAAGATTTGGGAAATATTATTAATTTGAGTAATATAATATTTCCAACTGCAGAAGATTTGGAAGATATCAGAAAATTTATTGCCTCTTTTTTTGTAAAATTAGACAGGGCAATAAAATATCTACATAAGTGGAAGAATTTGAAGAAGTTTCTTTTGGGATATTGAAGTAAGAAATTAATTATCTGATTGGAGAATTAATTAGGCATTTATCTATAACCATAAATCAATTACTTCAACCCCAGGTATTAATCCTTATATAAGGATAGGGATTAGGTAAATGTATATATCATCTCAAAATGTGAGGAACATCTCTCAAAGTTGTATTTTTTCTTCTTCTCTATTATTAGTCTTGCAATATTTTCTTATTTAGAAAAGGAATAAAATCTCTTCTCCCCAAGTGGATGTACATTAACAAGACGTTAGTGGAACCACTATAAATTTCTTGTGTTCTTTCTTTTAGTGCTTGAGCTGTGATTGTTTTGCTGGTGACTATCTGTTATTTGTTTTCGTCATCAATCCATTCCTACTTGTTTTTCCGTAAGGTTGGGTTTTATTCTCAAGGTGTGTTTGGGAAACTTTACCCCAACAATTGGTATCAGGGCTACGAGGTTGATTGAGAAAGGGTGTTAGGCATTATGCCAGGAGATGAGAAGAATTCAACAATTGTATTAAGGCTATATGTCAAAGGGACCTATATGGCAGCAGGATCTTAGTTAGCAATAGAAAGATGGAATGAGGATAAAGACTTCGAGAAGTGGCAATGAAGGATGAAAGCTCTTCTGATGAGGAACAATGTTTATCCTGTGGTGTCTGCTCCTGAAGAGTTAACGAATGATATTTCAGCCATGGAAAGGAAGGAGATGGAACGATGGGCATTTACTACTTTACAATTAGCAATGGGAGAAAATGTCATTTCAGAGATTAGCGGTGAGACCACTGCTAAGGACATTTGGACCAACCTGGAAAAACTCTATTTAAAGAAGTCACTAACCAACTGTCTGATTTTGCTGAAGACGTTTTTCACCATTGGGATGAGAGAGGGTACTTCAATGAAGGCACATCTAAGCTTTTTCAATGATCTCGTGATGAAGATGAAGACTATTGACTTGAAAGTGGATGAGGAGCAAATAGCAATAATTCTTTTGTGTTCTCTTCTGGAGTGATACGCAAATTTCGCTAACAGTCTTATCTATGCCAGGGATACACTAATAGTAGATGATGTGAAGGAAGGTCTTCTATCTAAGGACTTGAGGGATCAGATGAAGGGGTTGAGTGAAGGTATAGGAAGAAGTAGTACGGAAGCCTTATTAACTGGTATGGAGAAAGGGGAGAAGAAGAAGAAAATAAAGCTAAGAGATGGAAATGCTATATTTGCAAGAGACCAGGCCATTAGAAGTGATATTGTCCGGACTTGAAGAAAAAAATTGAAGCTGAAAATTCATCGGTTGCGGTGGAGAAATTTTTGTCTGATGACTTGTGGACAGCGGTAATATTAGATGTATCAGACCATTGGGTGCTAGATATGGTGGCGTCTTTTCATATGACACCTAATAAGAATTATTTCAATTCTTTTAAAAGAAAAAGAGGGAAATTGATTCTTATGGGAAATGAAGCTAATTATAGAGTCATGGGCGAAGGTACTGTGCAGATTCACATGTACGACGGGGTAATACGCACCTTAACAGGTGTCCGTTATGTTCCAGGTCTTCAGAAGTCAATGATATCTCTTGGACAGTTGACATCCAAAGGATGCGAGGTGACTATTTATGAAGATAGTCTAAAGGTTTCTAGGGGTGCATTTATAGTGATGAAGGGAGATACATTTCATAATTCGTATCTCATGAGGGGAAGCACTGTACTTGGAGAATCAAGGGTTGCAGTCTACAGTTCTCATGGAAAAGATGCCAAAGCTAGGCATACGAGAAGAGACTTTGAGTTTTTGCATAGGCAGAATATGATCAAAGGGGAAAGCTTCAACAAGATGGGATTTTTCCAAGAGGATGTGCTTGATAAGCGGAAGAACGGATCGTCTGAAGTTGGTCAGAGGTCAAAGAAGAAAGCAGTGGATATGCATAAGTCTTTGCAGATTGCTAAGTTCGGGCGTTGCTCCAGCTGGAATCGCTTATCGAAACTAGGTGCCACGCGGTGGCATGGTGTGGGGAGAGTGTTAAGATTGTTTATGGAGATGTTTGTTTTCATGGTGAAGATTGATAGGTCTTACTTGAAGGGGGTACTTCAAACACTTTATTGGCAGGCAGTGGCATTGCCGGAGTTTGTTGACAAAGTGCAATGGGGTGTTGGTCATGCCGAAGCTCATTGGGGAAAGTAACCATGGTGTCTTTTCTGAGAAGATGCTTAGAGTAAGAGGATGTAGGTGGAGTTGGTATGCTTTCAAGGAAATATAGTATCAAGGTGGAGATTATTAGAATTGGTGATACAATATTTCCATTTGTAGAAAATTTGGAAGATATTATTGATTATTGTGATACAATATTTCCATTTAGAGAAGATTGGGGAAATATTGTTAATTTGAGTAATATAATATTTCTAACTGCAGAAGATTTGGAAGATATCAGAAAATTTATTACCTTTTTTTTTTTTATAAAATTAGACAGGGCAATAAATTACCTACATAAGTGGAAGAATGTGAAGACGTTTCTTTTTGGATATTGAAGTAAGGAATTAATTCTCTGATTGGAGAATTAATTAGGCATTGATTTATAACCATAAATCAATTACTACAACCCCAAGTATTAATCCTTATATAAGGATAGGGATTAGGTAATTGTATGTATCATCTCAAAATGTGAGGAACATCTCAAAGTTGTATTTCTTCTTCTTCTTCTTCTATATTATCACTCTTGTAATATTTTCTTATTTAGAAAAGGAAAAAAAAATCTCCTCTCCCTAAGTGGACGTACACTAACAAGACGTTGGTGGAACCACTATAAATCTCTTGTGTTTTTTTCTTTTATTGCTTGATCTGTGATTGTTTTGCTGGTGACTATCTGTTGTTTGTTTTGCCTCGCCATCAATCCATTCCTATTTGTTTTTCCGCAAGGTTGGGTTTTATTCTCAAGGCGTCTTTGGGAAACTTTACCCCAACAACAAATTCATAGATCCATTAACCAACGGTTCTCAAACAGAAAACAATTGCAGAATAAATCTAGAAATTAATGAATTAAGAATCCTCAAAAGAAAAAAACTTACATGACAAATCCATAGATGTAAATCTAGAAGATTTCAAAAAAAAAAAAGTGTAATAGAATCTCGTGCTAATAACGTGTTACAAAGTAAAACAAAACAAATAAAAGAAGAGAAACCATTAGAGAGAATAGAAGAGATAAGGGATAGGCCTTTTATTTCTATTAATTCAGTTGTACAAACAATGTAAAAAAACCTCTATATTTATAAAGCCTCCATGCCTTGTAAATTGTAATAAAGTTTCTTAGCATATTAACATATTCACCCTTATTACTTATAACACTTACTTTCTTTTTTATTATTAAATAACATTGTAAATTTAGCATTATGGTTTAAATACACGTTAAGTAATTATCTTTTTTGCAAACAGTAATTTACCATTAACAATATAACGGTTACCAGAATATCAGTATACATATGCCTGATATACCAGTCTATCAGTAACAGTAATGATAAGTAATTTTGATTTACTATTAAATATGGTACAGTAACAGTATTTGTAAAATGTCAATGATAGCCATTACCATAACAACTTTAGAATTTAAAGGATTTATCTAGTTCTTGGGTTTCATAAAAGTTGAATATAAATTTTATATTAGCACATTTCTGGTTAAAAACAATGAAAAGGTAGGGTTCTCAAATAAATGAGACTAAAATGACATTAGTTTGCCCAGAAGATTAAAGATATTAATCTCTATGTCATCCTTAGCTATTATTACTTTTAACAATCAGATTAAACTTGTATTCTGCTTGTATCCTGGAGCATGCCATTTGAGATGTTTTACATATTATTTTGGAAGATATATTTAACTATGGGTGACAACTAGATCCAACCCAATGGATTCAGATCTGATTCGGCGGGTCTTAGCTCTAGGCAAACCAGATTTTATCGGGCTAAACTACACATTTTGAAAAATCTGGATTTGATCCGATCCGACATTCAGATTGTGTTCGGTTGGATGGTAACACTAGAAATACATATATTTCAATGCTTTTGATTTGGGATTTTCAGGTCTGGTCAGTTTGGATCTGGTTTCATCGGGTCTTTATTGTATTTTTCATCAACTAGACCTGATCCGAGACTCATCAGGTTCGGTTTGGGTCCAGGTCATTTCGGGTTGGTTCGGTTCGGTTTTTCGGGTCCCAGCTCTAACTGTCAGCTCTAAATCTACTACATACATTGATATAGCGTCAATGTCCCAATTTATTGCCATTTATAGGCATCTGATATCAGCTATAAATTTATACAAGTTTATATTTAAATATTTGATTTATGTGATAGAAAAAGAGGAAAACAAATATTTTTAATATAAACTTGTTGTGGGTATCAAAATCTAAAAATTGATGTCAACAAAGAGAATTATTGGTCCTAATTCATATATGTATATGTGTATATGCGCATGTAGCGCGGGCACGCGCGCGCACACACACACACACATATACATACATGTACATACATACATATATAAATAGATATACATATACACACACATATGAGCGTTCTATGACATCCTTGTTTTGGACAGTCTAGTTGCACCATCACATTTCATCGTAAGTTCATATTTAAACAATAGAGTGAGTGGAAAAAAATTGTTTAAATAGATGTTGAGATGAATACATGTACATGCGCATGTGCATATAGGGAAGGTAAAGGGGCGGATTGGGGAGGGTTTCTTGTGCTCTAGACTAGCTCCGATTTTTTTAACCCCGCCCCATAGACCCGGTGCGAGTCTGAAACGTCGCCTCATACCCGGAACCTGTACGTGTCAGGGTAGACTCGACCCGCTCTAATATCTAATGAAAATTTGCTTCGTACCCGGAACCTGTACGTGTCGGTTCAATACGATTTGGTAAGAAATTTGACTGAAAAATTTTCATTCAAGCTTTGATTCAATATGCAAATGAATAATAACTACATCAATTATTCTGCTATTGGTTTCAATTGTAACTGCACAAATCTACTAAAGGAAACTATGTTAAAAAAATGAACAGGAAGCAGTGGAGTTTCCAAGCATGAAATTACTTGGCATCGATAATGCGTTATTTGAATATGCAAACAATACAATATATTAGAAATTTAAAAAAAAAAATACATCGTTGCATTAGTAAGATAAAATTGAGTCATTATGAATGTTCTCCCCATCCACGCTCCATATGACACAACTAATAAAAATTTAAAATAAAGGTTAACCCATCCAACCAAAACCTATATCATTTTCTTTAAGATCTTGAAATCCTTCCATAATAGCTTGTAATCTGTGCGTTACACACGATAATATTGTTAAAATAGTAATTAAAAATTAATTATTGTTAAATCGAATTTGAGCAATAATGTAAATTATCAAAATAAATAAATTTATATATTAGAACAATAGATTGTTTAATTCTTGCTAACCGCATATTCTATCACAATTAATGTCGTTTGTGTGTGTGTATGTATACAATTTGTTACTACTATGTGTTGATAAGTGGTTGGTGTTATGTGATATACACATGTATTTTTTATGGATGAAAAAATAACTTTGTCATATTTTTTGAAAGATAATAGCTGGGAAATTCACCCATTCAATAAAAAAAAAATAGACCCTAAAATTACCTGACTATTCTTTATATATTTATAAAGTATTTATATGTAAATTAATGAATACTACGTATTTTAATACATTTAAATTGACGATCAACTTAATTAAACGTAAGCAACTAGATGCAAGAGTAAAGGGAGATGGAAAGAGCTTTGTTTGTGATTGTAGTTGAGAAAAACATCTTATATTCAATTCATCTAACTTTTATCCATCATCTCATTTCAGTTATTAAACAAATTTAACTTTGCATCTAGTGATAAATTTCATATACACGTAGGAAGATCGAGTTTATAACTCAGGTAATTGCAAAAAAAAAATAAAAAAAATGTAGCACTTAGTTAAGTTATGAGTTTAATATGTTTTAATATCATGTTGAAAATGATAATTTCTACATAATTTGATATTTATTACTGTAATTCGTGTTTTCACGCTGTAGTTTTATGAAGTGTAAATTTATCATATAAAAGTTGTAAAAAATATATATTTTGTAATGCAAATATCATATATTATTTGAGATAAATGAATTATGAAGTATTATTTATGTATATATATTACTGTGTGATTTATGTATCTTTATGTATGAATAAAATTAGTAATTTTATTATCTTTGCTTACATATTGCATACGTACTTAAATTGGCTTATCTTAGGATTATTACATTTAGGGATGAACGTTTGGTTGGCTTGGTTTATCCGATAACGAAAATTGTCAAACCAAACTAAAACTGGTAAAGATGAAAACCAAACTGAATGAACTAAATTAGTTTGATTGGTTCGGTTGGTTATCTGATTTAACAAAACTTAAAATATTTTAGACTTTATGTTTGTAATATTAATTGTAATTTGAAATAAATCATAAATTTATGATTAGAGTATTATTATTTATGATTCTTATGCTTTCTAAATTTTATTTTGACACATACGTGATGATTAAAATTTACTTGGATAACTAGTCTAACATAAAATATTTATTATAATATCGATAATTTTGAAGATAAAATAAAAGTTTGGTTAATTTGGTTAAACCGATAACCAAACTAGATATTTTTATAAACCGATTACAAGCTGATTTGATTTCAAAATCAAACCAACCAAAATAAATATGTTTGGTTGGTTTATTTGGTTTAACCAAATAATGCCCACCCCTAATTATATTAATTTACTAAATTTATATTTGAATAATCTGAACTAAGAATTACATAATTAGTTAACTATATAGTCATGAATAAATATATATTTAGAGGGAATCGAGAAGAGTTTGCAAGCAGTTACATAAATCCTAAAACTATAGGTATTTAAAGCTAAACATATAATTTTTCATTGCAATGCATAACTTGATTCGAATAAAAGAATTATAAAATAAATTTGTAATTATTGTTTATAAATATAATTTTATAATGTGATTTACATAACTTTATCCAAAAAAATTGTTTATTAACTTGTCCAAGCCATCATGATATACTATTGAAATTGCCATATTGAAGGATTCATTTGATATATTGTATTTGTCAGACAAGTTTATCAAAAGATTTGAATATAGAGACAGTTTGGCTCAGGTCCCTGTTAAGTTTCAAAATACAAAAAAACTCCTTGTCTGAAAACTTTATAAATTAGGTCCCTGTTTTCCGAAAATCATCAAAAAAATCAATAAAAAACAACGTAAAAATTTTACCAAACTTCATAATTAGGTTCAACACATAATCATCATCTTCATGCATTAAAACTACAAAAAAATAAAAATAAAATTATGCATGCTTAGGAAATTTTCTGCAATTTTTCGAATTATTGCTGACATTGCAGTAGTTATATCAAAATAGTTGTAGAGTTCCATGTCACTTTTGCTGATTTGTGTGAAAATTCAAATTCAAAGCTTATACTTATTATGACATTCAAGTATTGCAGGAAAAACAACATAAATATAATAAAACTTGCATGCATATTAAAAATATTTCATCTACGATAAATTGCTACAAATGATGCAATTATTTGCAATATTTGCTGATATTCTAGCAACTATTTCATTTAGTTACATCAACTGTAAAATTGTTACTGACATATTAGCAATTATTCATCAGTCTTTCAACATATGCATCTACTGTGTGAATAATTGTAGAACTGTCTGCAATTATTCACAAAAATTGCTAATATTTAAATAAATTTTTTTGTGTAGAATTTTCTTATGAATATTTACAATTTTTTGAAAACAAATATACAGCAGCTCAAAAAAACAGAAAAACACGTTGCTACAGCAAATAGAAATTCTCTTTACACACAAACATACACAAGGATGCAGAGTGAATTAAAGTTGAAAAGAAGGATGCACACTTAATTTCCACTTAAATATATGTATTTAAATGTAAAGTTGCAATAAGAGGCTTAGTAAAATAACTATAAAGTGATAAGTTATAAAAATAATTAAAATTAAAATATCTAGAGAAAAGTAAAGAGAGAAAAGAAACAATAACTATACCGAACCAAAAAGTCATATTGAAAAACTCTAACGGCTCTTTTAATGGTTGCCTTCTGATTTCTCTCCCAGCGATTTCTTTGTTGGATCTTTTCTTTTGCTACTTCTCTGACTTTTTGTCTTTGTCATTAGATTTTCTTTCGATTTCTAGGGCTCAGCTTGTTTGCCTTGTTTAGGCCGAGCTAGGTCTGGATGGATCTCGGTTGTTCCGATTATAGTGCCTTGGATACTTTTGTGGGTTCGTGTCCTCCTTTGGAGTTGATTTTGGTTTCGGATGCAGTGGGATATGCCATCGCGGTGATCCTAGTTGATTCTTCCTTACTGTTACTCCGTGTTGGGTCTTTGGAGGCATTTCGTTCTCTGATTCGTCACCATTTTGTCTTGGTGGGTTTGGCTTTTTTTTTTTGTGTGTAGATTTGGCTGCGTAAATCATTTTGCTTTAATGGTTCATACGCTGGTAAAATATATTCAGTTCCCTCAGTACGTGGTGTTGGTTGTCATGCCTCTGTTGGGCAGTTGCCAATTATCTTGTTGGTTGTGTTGATGTTGTTCCTCCCTTTCGGTATCTGCCACGTTCGATCTCCTGCTATGCATCGTTGTGGGTGGCTTGGCCATCTCAAGGTGGTTTGGGGTAGGAGAAGCGAGGCAAGGTGGGTTGTTCTGTTGCTAGTAAGAGATTTTGTCATTCCAGGTCTTTATCTTCTTCTCTGTGCTCTCTACCTTGTTTAGCAACCGTGCTGGAGGGTACTAACAATGGTGCGCTCCCTCGCTCATAGCCTCCCCTTCCAGTTTCAAATCCGCTTCGGCCTCTTGAACTGGTCGAGGAATCTTGTGAGCTTGCTGGTGTTCTCCCACCATAGGCAGCCTCTCTTAGGCCTTGTCACAGTTAGGTTAATGGTAGTACTCTCCGGTACCAGAAGGCCTTACTCTCGGATGAAAAGTCGTGTAATGACTTAGAGTAAGATCTTTCTATATGGAATACACAGATATAATAACTTGTCTAATACAATAACAACGCAAGTAAATATTAAGCAGTATAAGATAGCACAGATAAGTAAATGCAGTAAGAAAAGTGACATCAGGAATTTTATACTGGTTTGGACTTCCCGTCTTACGTCCAGTCCAAACTTCTTTCGAATTCTACTATCAGCACCCTCTGTTCACCCGGAGGAACATGTTCACAATACACCCAAGCACCGACACGGATTTCCTGCCTGAACAACGACGCATGACTTCAAAAAATAATAAGTATTTGACTTCTGATTGTGTTCTTGAACAACACTGAATAACCAATTGTTGAATCACCCTTCTTGTAATATTATCCTTAAGTATATAACGTGAATGTGTGAATTGAAGGAAGTATATTACTTATTGAATCAAGAGATTTGAAATAAATTCAAAGATTCAAGAAGTAATTTAAATATTTGAGAGCATTTAGAATGCATGAGTGCTTATAAATAAAGATCAAGATATTAAATTGAAATCAGTAAGAATTGGTAATTTGTAAAACAAGTTTGTGACGTTTATATAATGAATGAAAAGTAGTCGAAGTTCATGAAGAGTTTTATCAAAAGGAAGCAACCATTTCTTTTGGAAATCAAAAGGAACCTCTTCATGAAAGATGGTGACTTTTCCGAAATATGGCTGTTATTGTCGGATCAGTCGACTGGTATATAAATCACCAGTTAGAAAATATAAATCGTGTGTATATATATATATATATATATAAGAAAAATGGTAGAAAATAGCCGTTATTAGGATTTTTCCCTGTTACCAGTCGAATGTTAAGAATTGGACCAGTCGACTGGTCCAGGGTAAAAAGCCCAGTAATGGTTGTTTTGTGTATTTGTGTTTACTAAACGAGGATAGATTTTAACATAAATTAATACACTAAACACACACACACACACACACACACATATATATATATATATATGAACTAACTCTTCAATCGATCTTCATTTCTTCGTTGTCGTGAATCAAAAACTCATGAATCAACATTTCCCCCCTTTTTTGATTGATGACAACCTCTTGAGATTATGTAGAGTTATTTATTTTCTCCCGTTGAATGTATGCTTGCATATATTTGTCTCCCCCTGAATAAAATGATTATCTGCAACATTTTGTTAGTGCATATGTAAAATACTTACCATTTGCTTCCCTATAACTAAATGTTAACGTATAATATATATATATATATATATATATATATATATATATTTCATAATTTTTCTCCCTCTTTGTCATCGATTAAAAAGAATATGCACAATGATAAAGCAGCAATCGAGCATAATAAAAAGAAAACAAGATGAATACATGTAACACCCCGTAATTCTACGACATTAAGATTCTTAAATTAAAGTATAATTAATTTTTAAAAGAAAAATTAAAAGAAAAAGATCCATGCAGTTGTTTAATTTAAGTATTGTAACTAACATGAAAAAGAGAAGGAGAGAACAATAATTATTATTGTTCTAAGACTTATTAACAAAAGCCTCTGTAGCTCAGTTGGTTAAGGCATTGGATTTGTAGCATGGAGGTCGGGGGTTCGAACCCCGGTGGCGGCACAATTTTTTATCTTTGTTTTAGAGAGGGCCAACTGAACATGCAAATATATGTACGTATACAAATTCAAAATTTGAAAGGATAAGAACGTACATATAAGGAAATAAAGAATATATATATATATATACATATGAGAATATATATATATATATATATGCAAAAATATATGTATACGAAAGATAAAATTCAAGATAAGGCTACAGTCAATGAAATATGGCAACATCATTTGAATTTTGAAAATAAAATGAAAAGTTGTGCGTATATATATACGCGAAAAATGGTCGTTAGAGGAATTGTATACATATAAGAATATTTCATGTGAATAAAACAGTTAAATAAATTCCAGAAATTCAAAAGTTTGAAAATCAAACTTTTACGCCAAAATAGCTTGTGGGACCCAATGCTGACTCAGCACTGCGTGTATGATAAGGTTTGGCTAGATTCATCTACGTACCTGGACTATTTTCTTAACTAGGTTCAATGCTGACTCAGCGCTGCGTGTACGATAAGGTCTTGAGCAGCTATATAAACAACCCTAGTCTTCATTCTCTTTGCACCAATTCTCTTCTATCCTTATGCTGCTAAGATTCATGGCTTCTTCCCCTCTTCTAAATTTTCTTAAATAAATAAAATAAAATATGATTCAAGACGAGGAGATGCTGCTAAAAGGCTTTTAAGGAGGGATTCAAATCAAAGTTTCAAGTGAAGAATTCAAAGGCTAGCTCAAACTAGTTTCAAGCAACGACGCACGAATCATAGCCACACTTTCCTTCTTTTCTAGATCTATTTTCCGTAAGTTGGTTATTTCTAGATCTGAATATTTTGTTTTATTTGTGACATGAAATTAAAGGAATAAAGGAATATGCCAAATCTCTCTCTCTCTCTCTTCGAATCTGTGTTTATACTCTTGGACTGAATTAAGAACTGTTATGATTCGAGGACAAATAAGACTGTAACCGTGACTATGACTATAGAACTGTGGCCTTTGAAAGCATATGCCTTTGGACTATGACATAAGCCTTTGATTTTGGGACATATAAACATTGCCTATGACAATGACTTAGGACTATGGGAATTATTTTCCCTTTTGGACTATGAACATCGCCTATATTGCCTATGACCATGGACATTACTTATGACTAAGAACATAAGCCTTTGAATTAGACATAAACTATTGCTTATGACATAATGAGGACAATTGTGATTTTGACACCCATGATTCATGATTAGGAAAATATTGCTTTAGTTTGGTGATTGTGAAATTGGGTCTAAACCCAATTATTTATTCTACCTGTTCCTTGTTTTTTTCTTTGGTTTTAAGACAGTGGGAATTTACCTATTAAGTTAGGTCTACCCACGTTCTTGAACCTATTTTGCCCATTCTTTGGTTTTAAGACAGTGGGAATTTACCTATTTAGTTAGGTCTACCCATATTCTTGAACCTACATTGTTATCCAAACCTTTTTATGCCAATTATTCCTTCTTGTCATTTTGATTCATTCCCTTTTTATCTACGAATCTAGATTTATTTATAATCTAGGTTGAATCACGATTATTCGAACGGTGGGAATGCGATTTGGGGAAAAACATGGAAATGAATATGAACGTAATTGTAAACTTGGAAATTGGCATAATTTGGAATATGTATTATGACATGCATATTAAAATGAAAACGGGGAAATTTGACATGGATTAGGGAATATGTGATTTTGACATATTAAATTTAGCGTTAGTAAGTAAGCTAAATTTTAGGCATAAAATGTAAACTAGAAAAATAATTCTAGTTTTGCCATAAATTGTGAATTAGGAAGTTAAACCAAGATTGGGTTAATTAAGGTTGATTTGGAATAAGTATATTAGCACAATTTTGAATTTATTCATAATTGTGAGCAATTGTCATGTTTAGAATAAATTATGGTTAGCGACACTAAATTTGGTATAATTTACATACCAAAAAATATAAATATGATAAATAAGAGAGAATGGACCATAATAATAAATGTGACAATGTACATTAAAAGAGTAGTAATGAAATAAGTAAATTAGGAGTAATTTACTTGTAGAATTCGTCATAAATGTTAAATTGTTCATTTACCACAAAATATGTAACTTGGTTAAGTTTTGGCCACAAATTATAAACTAGGATATTTAATCTAGTTTCGGCAATGAAATAGGAAATGGCCTAAACTGCATGTTGGGTTAGGACTTGGGCCTAGAATATAAGTATACTAGTAGGCTTGACAAATAAATATAGGCCAAATTTGTCTAAAAAGGGGAAATGGGCTTTTGAAATAAATTGTTAACAATTTATAAACGAAAGAAAAGTATTTTGATAACATCCCTTTTTATAACACATAGACCAGAAGGTTCTAGGGTGACAGAGAGGATAGTGTCTAGGCTTGGGTTTGGAAAATACAAGTTTCCTGCCCTCCCTGGCTATCCCTAACTGATCCGAAGGACGGGATGGTTATTTTCAAAACCAGATTTGGAAATTAATCAAAAACCCTTTGAACTTAGAAAACATGAATATGCCTAACCCGAGGTTAGACTGAGTTGCGGTGTAAACCTGCCCGGAACCGACCGGCACATCTAGTAACCGCAGCAATATCTGTCTAATGTGAGAGGTTGCGGCTTTAATTTATTAATTAAAGCTAGAACAAGAATGGGAGAGTTAAGTCCATAGGAACACTTAACCAACCTAACATGGTTAAGCTAGAATGGGAAGGTTAAGGAACACTTAACCAACTTAGCATAGTTAAAGCTAGAATTGGAGGGTTAAGCCCATGGGAATACTTAGCCAAATTAACATGTTGACTAGACTAGAAGGTGGGGTTAAGTAAAGTTAGTACACTTAGCCAATTTAACATGTTAATTAGACTAGAGGTTGGGGTTAAGTAATACACTTAGCCAAATTAATATGTTAGCTGGACTAGACCATAGGGTTAAGTAAACTTGAACGCTTAACCATCAGAATATGATAAATGAATAGGGTTAAGTAAAAAGCATAAAGGGATAACACTTAACCAGTGTAATATGATAAGGGAAGAGGGTTAAGATAACTTGAATCGACTAAAGACACTTAACCAACCCAACCTAGCGAGAAAGAAAACTAAGTAGTAAACCTCAGTTGAAAAAGGGACTAAGTAGTAAAACTTAGTTAAGAAAACAAGGAATTTGGAAACTAAGTGGTAAACCTTAGTTAGTAGAACTAAGTAGTAATTCTTAGTATAACACGAAGGAGCGGACATCCATCTGGTTTTAAGAAGGCTCCAACGAATTGGGTTACAAAGCCCGAGGCTTCGAGGGGACGTGAGGGTACTCTTGGTATCCCTCTGTGAGGCTGCAGATGATCATCCTGGGCTCACAGAGGTTAAGGTCTGCGTTAGAAGAACCGAGGGTATGCCTTGGTTGCAATATATATGTGGCAACCTAAAGACTAGGATGGACCAGCGTGATTCGGCGAGAAGACGGTAGCCCTGTGATAGCAACTCGTCGTCTACCATCCATCTTGAGTCAATCGAGATACGTGAAGCGGAAAGGCGGAGAACTCCAAAAGACCATATACTTGCTATCTAGTTATGGTTGCGGATGGCCATAGGATAGTGGGGCACCGGGGGCCGGCGTATAGTTCTCATTTTACAAGGTGTGCCTTTCATTAGCTGAGGGAGGGGTCAAGTGGGACCATAGCCACTGGAGTAAAAACAGACCTTAGCATCTGCATCGGCAGATATCTGAAAGCTCCCGACCGAGTTCTGTATTCCTTGATTTTCCCTGTCACAGGACTCGGATCGCACATTATAGGACATGTGCATCTAGACAAGCGATAACGATTCGCGATACATACGTGGGGAAGCCTAGGAACATATACCGCTCTAGGTAGTGTGTCCTAGACTTGGGGGCATTGTTCGACAGGTAGCGTAATCCCTAGTTGGACTAGGTGGCATAAACCCTGAACTCGAAAAGCGTTCAGCAGATAGCGTAAAACTATAGTTAAATCTAGAAAACAGTGGATAGAAAACCCTAGATTAGATCTAGGTAACAACTAATAAATGGATGCCTGAAGGCGATGGAAAATACAGGGATTGGGATCACGTTATCGTTACTAGTTGAAACACTAGTTAGGCGGTGCAGAGATATAGAAACCAGTATAACAAGTAAATAGTGAAGCAGCGAAAATATTAGAGCGTATCCAGTTTATCTTAGCATATCTTGTGACTACCTTGTCTAATCTTGTTGACCCTATCGTCATGGTGTAATCTTGTATTCAGTTAATTCATGTCGTTTTGTTTTCCATGTTCACATGCTAGAAGTTACTGAACTTACTCAGGCTTTATGTCTGACTCTGTTTTTCTTTCGTCTTCTTTCTTCCGTTCTCCCCCCCAGGTTGTTAAGGAGGAAATAGGATAGCTCAGATTTGTTTTGGGATGATTTCTCTTTCCAAGCTTGAAGAATCTTGGATGCATCGGCTTTGGATTGCTATGGCTGGCTTTTGTTACGTTGGGGAATATAAATGTATTTTATGCTTCTTTATTTTGTAAAGACAGTTGATACTCTGATATTGTAAAGGAACCTTGTACAAATTATTTTGTCAATAAAGCAAAGTTTTATTTTCCGCTGTTTAATGTTTGTCTGTCTTGTAATTTATCTGCATCTTTTACCCATAATGCTCCACAGAACTTAGTGTATTCCCTTTGTGAGTGACACTAACGGATGTGGGGTGTTACACGTGGTATCAGAGCTGAAGGTTACCGGATCAGATAAAGGATTTGAAAAATTATTTTTCAAAATGGTTTTTAAAGAAGCATTTTCAAAAGAAAAGTTTTGTTTTAAAGGAATATTCCCCAAAGCCATATGCACTGTCTTCTCTTCCTCTGTTTGAATTTTTGTCTCCTTCTTTCTTTAGTCTCTGGGGCTCCTGGCTTTCTGGGAGGTAACCTCATCGAAGGGCTAAGTAGTGCCCGTCCTCCATCTATAGCCGTATTCGTTCCACTTACGGCCAGTCTTCTTTCAAGTTTATAAGGTTTTTCTGTATGATGGAAGCAGTTTTCGAGAGATTTTCCAACATAGCAATACATGGAAAGGGATGAGGAGTTTGGCAAAAGGGACAAAACCCTAGGATGAGGAATGCATGGAGATAGGTTAGCTCACGAAGGAGGAAGAAATTATAAAAGAGGAAGTATCCTTACTAGAGTATGATAGGGCATATAATTAAAGACAAGGGCAAGGATGAGGGACAAGATTTTTAGAAGGACAAGTACATGCTAAGCATACCTAGGAGATAGGTGGTAAAAGTTTCTGTTGGAAAGAATCTAGTTTTTTGTTCATACTCTTTCCTTCGGTTTTAGCGCTTCGCATCTGTTCATATTTGCTTCCATAGTTAAGTCTCTGCACCATAGTACTTGTATAGTAGAAAGATTCCACTAGAGTCTCAAATCCAATTGGTGGTCCGACCAGTTTATTTTTTTAGTAGGGATTTGAGAATAGCTATCGAGTTTTCTTATATCATCTCACATAGATCGTCTAAATTCGGGGAGATATTCCTTGGGTGCTTGTCTGATATTGGTTTAGGCCTTTGGGGCTTGTACTTGAGGAATGTCGAGTTCGGTTTGGATGGTTTGCGGGAGAGATGAATAGTTGTGGTAGGCACCCCAAAGAGCATGTAGTGACCTTTCGACTCTTATAGTTATGGCATGACAGATAAGAGGGAAACCTCTAATCATCTTAGTACGTATACTTGGTACCGTGATTGACATCTGTTTATTTTGGAATTGGAGGTCGGAAACTTCACAATCGTGAAGTTAAATTGGTTAAGATACAGTGGAGTAAAGCTCAAGAAGGCTAGATACTAGCAACATGCCCTTTTTCCTTAAGAGTGCATTCTTGATTTCTCTGTTTAGGAGCTTTACGCGTAGTTGTTTCTCTCTTTCCAAAGTATATCCTCTAGGTCGTATCTGCAATCCTTAGGTAGAAGCCAATGGATGTAAACATGTATTTGAAACATGTTATGGTTGAATGGTTGCAAGTGGTTGCTTGTGGATGCATATGCATACGTATTAGGCACTAGATCAAGTTCGGACGCTCTCATATTGCATTTACATATATGCATTTGTTTATAAGTTGAACTTGATATGATATCATATGGACGTTGCATATGGATGAATGGCTGTGCACGCATGTAGTATTTACATGACTAGGGATGTTTGCATGCATGATTGGACGCATGGCACTAACATGATTTGCATTAAGGAGGTCAACTGAATCAGTAGACCGCCTGATTTTGCATTAGATAGAGACATATACACACACTATGCATATGAACATGAAAGCATTAGAAATCTTTTAAGGACAATGAATGCCTGTGATTGAATGGTTGAGTAGATGGGTGATTGGATGGTAGGACACATTCTTCCTAACTTGAAGATTTCGGGGACGAAATCCTTTTAAGTGGGGGGAGAATGTAACACCCCGTAATTCTACGACATTATGATTCTTAAATTAAAGTATAATTAATTTTTAAAAGAAAAATTAAAAGAAAAAGATCCATGCAGTTGTTTAATTTAAGTATTGTAACTAACATGAAAAAGAGAAGGAGAGAACAATAATTATTATTGTTCTAAGACTTATTAACAAAAGCCTCTGTAGCTCAGTTGGTTAAGGCATTGGATTTGTAGCATGGAGGTCGGGGGTTCGAACCCCGGTGGCGGCACAATTTTTTATCTTTGTTTTAGAGAGGGCCAACTGAACATGCAAATATATGTACGTATACAAATTCAAAATTTGAAAGGATAAGAACGTACATATAAGGAAATAAAGAATATATATATATACATATGAGAATATATATATATATATATATGCAAAAATATATGTATACGAAAGATAAAATTCAAGATAAGGCTACAGTCAATGAAATATGGCAACATCATTTGAATTTTGAAAATAAAATGAAAAGTTGTGCGTATATATATACGCGTAAAATGGTCGTTAGAGGAATTGTATACATATAAGAATATTTCATGTGAATAAAACAGTTAAATAAATTCCAGAAATTCAAAAGTTTGAAAATCAAACTTTTACGCCAAAATAGCTTGTGGGACCCAATGCTGACTCAGCACTGCGTGTATGATAAGGTTTGGCTAGATTCATCTACATACCTGGACTATTTTCTTAACTAGGTTCAATGCTGACTCAGCGCTGCGTGTACGGTAAGGTCTTGAGCAGCTATATAAACAGCCCTAGTCTTCATTCTCTTTGCACCAATTCTCTTCTATCCTTATGCTGCTAAGATTCATGGCTTCTTCCCCTCTTCTAAATTTTCTTAAATAAATAAAATAAAATATGATTCAAGACGAGGAGATGCTGCTAAAAGGCTTTTAAGGAGGGATTCAAATCAAAGTTTCAAGTGAAGAATTCAAAGGCTAGCTCAAACTAGTTTCAAGCAACGACGCACGAATCATAGCCACACTTTCCTTCTTTTCTAGATCTATTTTCCGTAAGTTGGTTATTTCTAGATCTGAATATTTTGTTTTATTTGTGACATGAAATTAAAGGAATAAAGGAATATGCCAAATCTCTCTCTCTCTCTCTTCGAATCTGTGTTTATACTCTTGGACTGAATTAAGAACTGTTATGATTCGAGGACAAATAAGACTGTAACCGTGACTATGACTATAGAACTGTGGCCTTTGAAAGCATATGCCTTTGGACTATGACATAAGCCTTTGATTTTGGGACATATAAACATTGCCTATGACAATGACTTAGGACTATGGGAATTATTTTCCCTTTTGGACTATGAACATCGCCTATATTGCCTATGACCATGGACATTACTTATGACTAAGAACATAAGCCTTTGAATTAGACATAAACTATTGCTTATGACATAATGAGGACAATTGTGATTTTGACACCCATGATTCATGATTAGGAAAATATTGCTTTAGTTTGGTGATTGTGAAATTGGGTCTAAACCCAATTATTTATTCTACCTGTTCCTTGGTTTTTTCTTTGGTTTTAAGACAGTGGGAATTTACCTATTAAGTTAGGTCTACCCACGTTCTTGAACCTATTTTGCCCATTCTTTGGTTTTAAGACAGTGGGAATTTACCTATTTAGTTAGGTCTACCCATATTCTTGAACCTACATTGTTATCCAAACCTTTTTATGCCAATTATTCCTTCTTGTCATTTTGATTCATTCCCTTTTTATCTACGAATCTAGATTTATTTATAATCTAGGTTGAATCACGATTATTCGAACGGTGGTAATGCGATTTGGGGAAAAACATGGAAATGAATATGAACGTAATTGTAAACTTGGAAATTGGCATAATTTGGAATATGTATTATGACATGCATATTAAAATGAAAACGGGGAAATTTGACATGGATTAGGGAATATGTGATTTTGACATATTAAATTTAGCGTTAGTAAGTAAGCTAAATTTTAGGCATAAAATGTAAACTAGAAAAATAATTCTAGTTTTGCCATAAATTGTGAATTAGGAAGTTAAACCAAGATTGGGTTAATTAAGGTTGATTTGGAATAAGTATATTAGCACAATTTTGAATTTATTCATAATTGTGAGCAATTGTCATGTTTAGAATAAATTATGGTTAGCGACACTAAATTTGGTATAATTTACATACCAAAAAATATAAATATGATAAATAAGAGAGAATGGACCATAATAATAAATGTGACAATGTACATTAAAAGAGTAGTAATGAAATAAGTAAATTAGGAGTAATTTACTTATAGAATTCGTCATAAATGTTAAATTGTTCATTTACCACAAAATATGTAACTTGGTTAAGTTTTGGCCATAAATTATAAACTAGGATATTTAATCTAGTTTCGGCAATGAAATAGGAAATGGCCTAAACTGCATGTTGGGTTAGGACTTGGGCCTAGAATATAAGTATACTAGTAGGCTTGACAAATAAATATAGGCCAAATTTGTCTAAAAAGGGGAAATGGGCTTTTGAAATAAATTGTTAACAATTTATAAACAAAAGAAAAGTATTTTGATAACATCCCTTTTTATAACACATAGACCAGAAGGTTCTAGGGTGACAGAGAGGATAGTGTCTAGGCTTGGGTTTGGAAAATACAAGTTTCCTGCCCTCCCTGGCTATCCCTAACTGATCCGAAGGACGGGATGGTTGTTTTCAAAACCAGATTTGGAAATTAATCAAAAACCCTTTGAACTTAGAAAACATGAATATGCCTAACCCGAGGTTAGACTGAGTTGCGGTGTAAACTTGCCCGGAACCGACCGGCACATCCAGTAACCGCATCAATATCTGTCTAATGTGAGAGGTTGCGGCTTTAATTTATTAATTAAAGCTAGAACAAGAATGGGAGAGTTAAGTCCATAGGAACACTTAACCAACCTAACACGGTTAAGCTAGAATGGGAAGGTTAAGGAACACTTAACCAACTTAGCACAGTTAAAGCTAGAATTGGAGGGTTAAGCCCATGGGAATACTTAGCCAAATTAACATGTTGACTAGACTAGAAGGTGGGGTTAAGTAAAGTTAATACACTTAGCCAATTTAACATGTTAATTAGACTAGAGGTTGGGGTTAAGTAATACACTTAGCCAAATTAATATGTTAGCTGGACTAGACCATAGGGTTAAGTAAACTTGAACGCTTAACCATCAGAATATGATAAATGAATAGGGTTAAGTAAAAAGCATAAAGGGATAACACTTAACCAGTGTAATATGATAAGGGAAGAGGGTTAAGATAACTTGAATCGACTAAAGACACTTAACCAACCCAACCTAGCGAGAAAGAAAACTAAGTAGTAAACCTCAGTTGAAAAAGGGACTAAGTAGTAAAACTTAGTTAAGAAAACAAGGAATTTGGAAATTAAGTGGTAAACCTTAGTTAGTAGAACTAAGTAGTAATTCTTAGTATAACACGAAGGAGCGGACATCCATCTGGTTTTAAGAAGGCTCCAACGAATTGGGTTACAAAGCCCGAGGCTTCGAGGGGACGTGAGGGTACTCTTGGTATCCCTCTGTGAGGCTGCAGATGATCATCCTGGGCTCACAGAGGTTAAGGTCTGCGTTAGAAGAACCGAGGGTATGCCTTGGTTGCAATATATATGTGGCAACCTAAAGACTAGGATGGACCAGCGTGATTCGGCGAGAAGACGGTAGCCCTGTGATAGCAACTCGTCGTCTACCATCCATCTTGAGTCAATCGAGATACGTGAAGCGGAAAGGCGGAGAACTCCAAAAGACCATATACTTGCTATCTAGTTATGGTTGCGGATGGCCATAGGATAGTGGGGCACCGGGGGCCGGCGTATAGTTCTCATTTTACAAGGTGTGCCTTTTATTAGCTGAGGGAGGGGTCAAGTGGGACCATAACCACTGGAGTAAAAACAGACCTTAGCATCTGCATCGGCAGATATCTGAAAGCTCCCGACCGAGTTCTGTATTCCTTGATTTGCCCTGTCACAGGACTCGGATCGCACATTATAGGACATGTGCATCTAGACAAGCGATAACGATTCGCGATACATACGTGGGGAAGCCTAGGAACATATACCACTCTAGGTAGTGTGTCCTAGACTTGGGGGCATTGTTCGACAGGTAGCGTAATCCCTAGTTGGACTAGGTGGCATAAACCCTGAACTCGAAAAGCGTTCAGCAGATAGCGTAAAACTATAGTTAAATCTAGAAAACAGTGGATAGAAAACCCTAGATTAGATCTAGGTAGCAACTAATAAATGGATGCCTGAAGGCGATGGAAAATACATGGATTGGGATCACGTTATCGTTACTAGTTGAAACACTAGTTAGGCGGTGCAGAGATATAGAAACCAGTATAACAAGTAAATAGTGAAGCAGCGAAAATATTAGTGCTTATCCAGTTTATCTTAGCATATCTTGTGACTACCTTGTCTAATCTTGTTGACCCTATCGTCATGGTGTAATCTTGTATTCAGTTAATTCATGTCGTTTTGTTTTCCATGTTCACATGCTAGAAGTTACTGAACTTACTCAGGCTTTATGTCTGACTCTGTTTTTCTTTCGTCTTCTTTCTTCCGTTCTCCCCCCCAGGTTGTTAAGGAGGAAATAAGATAGCTCAGATTTGTTTTGGGATGATTTCTCTTTCCAAGCTTGAAGAATCTTGGATGCATCGGCTTTGGATTGCTATGGCTGGCTTTTGTTACGTTGGGGAATATAAATGTATTTTATGCTTCTTTATTTTGTAAAGACAGTTGATACTCTGATATTGTAAAGGAACCTTGTACAAATTATTTTGTCAATAAAGCAAAGTTTTATTTTCCGCTATTTAATGTTTGTCTGTCTTGTAATTTATCTGCATCTTTTACCCATAATGCTCCACAGAACTTAGTGTATTCCCTTTGTGAGTGACACTAACGGATGTGGGGTGTTACAATACATAACATATAGATAACTTTAAAGTACAAACTAAAAAATAGAGTTCGAAGATTATACGAGGCTATTTTGTACAAGCCTCTATAGAGTCCTAAAGTCACAAAAAGAAAAGGAGATCATTTACTACGATCTCATAAGTTTATTTAGTCCAAAAGAGAGATAAACTTACTACCATGATATACTTAAAAAGCATCAAACTCCGTATTTTCCAATGATGTCCAATTGATAGGTGATACTGGCATTTTTCTTGGATCCGTAGTTTGACTTGAAGAAACAGTCGAACAAGAAATCGCATTCCACATATTTCCTACAATTTTTTTGATTTTGTCAAATTTCTTGTCCACCATTTTATCAATTCTCTTAAGTCTAGCTTCTATTAGAAGTTGATTACGTGCTACAACATCAATTGCCTGGCGAGTTGTTTGGATTCACTCGTTAAGCATACATCTTATGGATTAGCACGAGCAGCACTAGATGATGGGTGATTTTTCTCCCTGTTCTTCCATTCCTCAAAACTCATTATTATCCGAACCGGAGGAGGTAATTTCATCATTTTTAAATTCTTAATATCAAGAATTTTTAACTCTGTCTTGTCAGATGTGGTTCGGGTATATCATTATTCGCAAAAATTCGCATAATATACTCATCGTAGTAGAAATAAGTAGGAGTTTCAGTTGTAAAAGATTGTCTGCATCCAATTGATTTGAACTTCATCATAAACTGCATATAATGCTCGAAAGGTCTTGGCATATACTAAATCAAATGTTCTAGTGCGAGGCAAGATTGTTCGAGCTAAGGCAAGATGTAGTAGCCTTGCACTAGGTTGTAAACCTTTAGTTCTCGAGTCATCCAAGTCATCATCAATAAATAAATGACTGAGTTCATCTCTCAGTCCAATTTTGCAAGTTAATTGCTTTAATGGCACTCCATTTGATGGAGAATTTAGTATATTACTCATTCTTTTTACGGTAAGAAAAACCAGTTTGCCACACACCAAGCTCCATGCGCAATTATTTGAACTAGATGATCCAAGTTCAAGTTTGCTAGGAATAGTTTTGCCATAACAATGTTGATTTTCCGATTATTTTTCTAATAATCCATTAAGGACTCTAGTCTTCCTTTTTGTGCTAATCGTTGTTATCCATATGTTTCAAAATCAGGAAATCTAACAAACACACCTACGATGAAATTCAATTTTTCCATTTCCCCCATCTATTTTTTGCAATATCATTGTATAGCCATTTAGAGATATATGGATCTACGGGTTTCTCATGAGAAGGTAAGCACCTCTTCTTGGTCTCTTGCTTGGAGAAGCCCCTCTTTATTGAAAGAAATGAGATTGTTGCTGACGCAGTAAAAAAAAAAGAACTAAATTAACCAAATTTTCCTGATGTAGAGGCAATCAAGAAAGCTGCATAATTGAATATACCTATGAAGAGGATAGGTATAAGAAATAAATTAGTTTAATCTACTATTAATATTCCCTTTTTTATGTACTTGCTCGATTCTAGTCAATCAACTTGGTTGAATTTTTGTTCATATTGAAACGAATCGGGGTTGATCAGGAGTTAGTCAATGATGGTTGAACATGTACTTTTTTTGAGTGTCTATTTATTTGCAATTGGTATCTATGGATTGATCACAAGTCGAAACATGATTAGAGCACTTATGTGTCTTGAGTAAATTCAGTTAATATTAATCTCGTACTATTTTCTGATATATTTGATAGTCGCCAATTAAAAGGTGAGATTTTCTCAATCTTTATTATAGCGATTGCAGCGGCGGAAGCTGCTATTGGGCTAGCTATTGTTTCGTCGATCTATCGTAACAGAAAATCAACTCTTATTAATCAATCAAGTTTGTTGAAAAATTAGCCATAAATATAATATATATACATATAAATAGAATATATATATATATATATATATATATATATATATTGTAGAAAAATTTTCTACAAATTAGCATTTATGTGTCCTTTATATATTTATTTACAAATAATACTAACATATATAGCTTCTTGTTGCTGGATATTTCGTTCGTATCCATCTTCTCTTTTTTACCTGAGCCTCTAGTGAGTTATAGATAGATTTAGAAAAGATAAAATCTTTGATGATTCCATCATACATGATTGAGTTGCGAAAACTTCTGGATAGGTATCCTACATCTGAACTGAATTCTTTTTGGTTAAAGAATCTCTTTCTAGTTTCTTTGGAACAATTAATGATTCTCTGGAAGAGATACGGGGTTTTTCTTTTGACTCAGAGGAAGGGGGGTACTCTGAAAAAAAAAGGATTAGTTCGTTTTTTATAGTCATTTCTTTAATCAGTGAATAGGAACATACTCGAGATCGGAATCATGGAGAAGTACTACTTGGTCATTTCTACCAACTTAAAGTCCTCATTATGATTCGTTTTATCCAAAGCTTTATGCAAAAAAGTCTTTTTATCTTAAATTGTCCCATTAGAGGGTCCAACTCCATTGCATTGCCAGAATCCATGTTGTATATTTGAAGCAGTTGACCCCCTGCTTCGCTCATGGTACAACCCTCTTCCCGCTGATCCACCTTTCTCCTCGGTCCACAAAGACAAAATGTAGGACTAGTGCTAACAATTCATCACAGAGGAAGGGACCCACCGAGTCGAGATCACTAACTAATACTAAATATAATAGAAAAGAACTATCTTTTCTATTTACTTTCCCCGATTCTATTGCAAATATTTGACAATACATTCCATACCCTACTAAAAAACCAATCCTTGTTTACCAACCACACATTGTCTAACCAAATCCAATTCTCTCTCGATACGTTCCTCAAAAAATCCGATTCATGCTGATTCTTCCCTCAACTAACGAAGAGATCTTGGCGGAATTGCCACATATGAAATTGAGCACAATTTTGCAAAGAAATACCCCACTTGTTTCTAGAGAAGAGATGGGAAACGTGCTCAGTATCATTTGATTGAATAGTTGCCTCAGCTCCTTGTTGTTTGAAGAAACCCTTCCCTTCAATTGGTCTTTTTTCACAAAAAGTAGACTTGAGATAACAAATCAAGTCTTTCCCTAAGATTTCAAATAGTTGTCCCGAATTCAAGTTAATTATGTTTCGCTTCTTCCTCGGAGAAGGACGATCAAACAATTCCCAATCATGGTCCTTGCGGATCGGATCATCCGTATAGGATAAAAAAAGAAACTCCAGAAATTTGCTATCTTTCTCTTTGAATGAGATCTCAATTCCAGCTACGATTTCATTAGCCATCTTACAACTAGAATCCCTCTTTTTTTCGATCCTGTTCCTCCACCACTGCGAACCCCAGTTCGATTCAGGCATGGCACATGCTTGTTTATAGGGAGAACCCAAGTACTCTCTTGCAGATCCATGAAACAACTCTCAGAAATCTTTTTCTCTTTTGGAAGATACAGGAGCGAAACAATCAATCTATTGATATTGGAAGACCAAAAAGATTCTTCCAATGTCTCATTTCTGGGTCCAATGGAATTCATAGGTATAGGAAGAAGCTCCATCAAATAGAAGTCCAAATCATATAGTTTTTTTTTTTACATAGAATAGTATTTATATATTTTTTCTAGTAGTTTTATCTTTCCTTTTGTTCTTGCTTCCCTCTCATACAAAAACAAAAATAGTAATTAATTACTAGTTAACAGAATAACACAAGACCTAAAAATAAAACTTTTTGTTTTTAGTGACAAAATGAATGTTGCGGAGACATGATTTGAACCCGTGACCTCAAGGTTATGAGCCTTGTGAGCTACCAAATTGCTCTACTCCGTGCTAAAGAACTAGGAACTAACGGGTCAAGAAAGATTGGATATGCCCTCTACCATATATATACAAATAGAATAGTCTATTTGTACAAAATGGAAAAGAGGGCCCCTCTATGATCTATGATCATAGAGATCCGTACAAACCAGAAACGATATTGTTATCCTTACCAACTGGATCTTGTTGCGCCGGGTAACAAACACGCATGATCCTTAAGTACGTGTTCGGATAGTCCAAAAGTCTCGATAGTTAGTTCTAGGTCTTCCAGTCAAAAAGAAACGTCGATGAAGACGTATAGATGCACTATTACGTTGTCAGCCAAGGGAAATAACTCGTGATAAAGACAAGATGCGTTTTGACCAAAAAGCCTATGCTCAAGAAAATATATTCTTTTGAGCACGGGCTTTTGTCGGTAAAAAGGAATCAAATGATTCAAGTGGAATTTATTATAAAGTATCAATAAGATAGACCCATGCTGCGAGTTGTTTCATGCCATAAATAAACGCGGACACTTAAAAAATCTATTAGACAGGCAGATTCACATCTTTTACAACCTACACAGTCTTCCGTTCTTGGCGTGGAAGCAATTTGCTTAGCTTTACATCCATCCCAAGGTATCATTTCCAATACACCTGTGATAGGATTCCATTTCTTAGTATTATGATCAAAACGAACTCCCGACTCCATCATCTCTTCCAAATGGATGTTCCAATACCTTCTTGTCATTTTTCCCGTGCTTTTTCTTTTTTTTAGGAATAACTAATTGTTCCTACGGAACCTTATAACGAGGTCGACCATTGATACATAGTCCGTAATTTTTATTTATTATTTACGTCATTTTTTTTATTTAATTTAACAAAACTAGAAAGGAAAAAGAAAAAAATCTCTGCTTAGGAATTATGAAATCTCGTAAATGAATTTTCTAGTGTGTCATGGAAATTCTTTGGGCTACAAGAACAAAAAAAATCTCGATGGTGTAACAAAATGGAAAACCTTTTTAATATTTGGTACCAAAAATAAAGCAGCGGATTTACTAGTCTCAGCTGCAACAAAGGCTCGATGTTATTATGTTAATAAAAAATGGCTCGATGGTATGTTAACGAATTGGTCCACTATAGAAACGAGAATTCATAATTTCATAGACTTAAGAGGAGAACAAAAGATGGGGAAATTCAGCCATCTCCCTAAAAGAGATGCAGCAATGTTGAAGAGAAAATTATCGACTTTGCAAACATATCCGGGTGGGATCAAATATCTGACTGGGTTGTCCGATATCGTAATCATCGTTGATCAGCAAAAAGAATATACAACTCTTCGAGAATGTGTCATTTTAGGAATTCCAACAATTTGTTTAATCGATACAAATTATGACTCGGATCTTGTAGATATTCCGATTCCAATCAACGATGACGTTATAGCTTCAATCCAATTAATTCTTAACAAATTAGTATCCGCAATTTGTCAGGGTTGTTCTAGCTATATAAGAAGTCATTGATTATGATTATGTTATGATTAAGAATAATAAGATTAGTTAATTATTTTGATTTCTTAGATTGGTTACTATATCTTGTCTGCATTTTTAAAAATAGATAAAATGGGATATTATGTTATGTGATTTCTTGGTATTTAAATATATGATTAATGATGAAAGTAGATAAGTTGAAAAAGAGATTGTTGAATCTAAATAAATTTTTTCTTTAAGTTTTATTTCTATCAGAGGGCAATATGAATGTTATACCATGTTCCATTAAAACACTCAAAGGATTCTACGATATATCAGGTGTAGAAGTATGCCAACATTTATATTGGCAAATAGGAGGTTAACATATTCATGCCCAAGCACTTATCACTTCTTGGGTAGTAATTGCTATCTTATTAGGGTCAGTTATCATAACTGTTTGGAGTTCACAAACTATTCCTACCGACGGGCAGAATTTCTAATAAAGAATTTAATATACAAATCAAAAAATAATGAATTTTATTTCAAAAATAAAAAGTCATTTTATTATATTTTTTAATACTAATTTCAGCATTAGCAACAAAAATTATAATATTTATTGGGACTTATCTTCTTTGTCTCAAGCATATATATTTTACAAATTCTTGCAAAATTAGTTACTTAACAAATATGCTTTGAAATCTGCATTTTTGCTATGCTACTAATACTTATACTTGCTCTGCTATTCTACCCAAGCCTAGCTGAGGAAGAGTTACAGGGAGTAAAACACAAATATGCTAATTCAAGTATTGTTACTATATGTAATTAAAAAGCCTTCACGATAAAATAAATAAAAAGTAAGGCCATTCCCTAAGGGTCAGAGAAGGGCAATCACTCGTTCTTAAAATAAAACCAACATTTTTAAGACCAAAGAGTTGGGCGGAAAAAGGGAGAGAGCTCTCTGTTCCTGGTTCTCCTGTAGCTGGATTCTCCGGAACCACAAGAATCCTTAGAATGAATGGGATTCCAACTCAGCACCTTTTGAAATTTTGAGAAGAATTGCTCTTTGGAGAGCACAGTACGATGAAAGTTGTAAGCTGTGTTCGGGGGGGGGGGAGGGTTATTGTCTATCCTTTTTTACTTGGTAGGAATGAGTTATGATAGAATACGTCTTGTTTATCTCGACGAAATGGGGGGAATATCCATTCCAATGCCAAAAATATTTACCATGTTTAGTAGTTTCTCGATGGCTTCTCTTGCATTGCCGGGAATGAGTGGTTTTATTGCGGAGTTAGTAGTACTTTTTGGACTAATTACCAGTCCAAAATATCTTTTAATGCCAAAAATATTAATTACCCTTGTAATGGCGCTCGATTCTAGTCAGTCAACTTGGTTTTGAAATTTTGTTCATATTGAAACGAATCGGGGTTGATCAGGAGTTAGTACTATTCCTAGTTCTAGAAAAGAGGGAAAATAATAATGCTCTGCCGAATCACACGTAGAGATATTGATAACACACATAGAGTTAATGGTATTTCATAGCTGATAGATTGAGCAACAGCCCCATATCCTGACATAAGAAGTCCAAAAGGGGCAATACTTAAAATGGAGATCTATAAAAAAAGGCCTATACTAAGATCGGCCAAAACAAGGTGATATCCAAAAGGAATTACTAAATAACTTAGTAGAACAGATATGACCGCTATAGAGGGTCCCAAACTGAACAAACAAATCCTTTTCTATTTCATACTCATGAAAACAAAAATTCCTTTTTTTGAACCTGGGTACTTGAAGAAATTTGAAAAATGTATATTATAAATATAGATAAATTTATTACAGTTATTGGAATAATTTATATTTTTTTAATAACTGATTTTACTTCGAAATTGATAGCCTAACGGAAGAAAGTTCTAGTTTTATTATGTGTAGGGTCTCTTTGGACAATCACTAATCATTTCGCTTACAGTGGAAAAAAAAATATCGTGTCATAATAACCTAATTTTTTTTCTAAAAGAAAAAAATATAGACTATTTAGTAAAAATTATCAAGACAAAAACATTCATTTTGAAATAAAAAAGAAAAATGTATTCAAGTTGGAAATGAGAGATATCTTGTTACACCATCGAGAATTTTTTTCTTGTAGCCCAAAGAATTTCGATGACACATTAGAAAATTCATTTATGCGATTTCATAATTCCTAAGCAGAGATTTTTTTTCTTTTTTCCTTTCTAGTTTTGTTAAATTAAATAAAAAATGAAGTAAATAATAAATCCACCTCTTATAGAGAAAAGAACTTAAAGCAAAATACTTAATAACACGACGATACATTTATACAAAACTTCTACCCCGAGCACACATAATAGAGCCATAGACAGAAAAATGAAATCCAATCCGCGAAATAATTTGATCTGTGGACAACATCATTGTGGTAAAGGTCGTAATGCCAAAGGAATCGTTACTGCAAGACATAGAGGGGGAGGTCATAAGCGTCTATACCGTAAAATCAATTTTCGATGGAATGAAAAAGACATATTTGGTAGAATCATAGCCATAGCGTAACCGCTCAAGATATCATCTCACCGCCTTCCGTGGAAATAGTTGACGCAATACAACATATAGCTAACCTGACGGAACCAATTGATTTGCGTATTGGATTACAAATCAATAGAGATCACGGATACCGTACGAATCCCACAAATAACTCTCAAAACGGAAGTTATCCTATAGATGTTGTATCCATGCCTATTCGAAAAGCAAATCATAGTATTCATTCTTATGCAAATGGAAATGAAAAACAAGAAATACTTTTTCTAGAATCTAAGCGGGCTCACATAACAGAAATAATGCATAGGAATTCAAGAGACTACCGGATCCCCACTATTAGCTATAAAGTTCGTATGAACTATATATTTAATATAAACTATATATTATATATTCTAGTTCATTAAAATTAATATGCAAATTAATATTAATAATATATTTAATAAATAAATAGAATAATATGACTAGACAGAATTTTATTCTAATAATGTAACAGATCTAATAATGTAACAGAATAATATTTCTAGAAGAACCGTTCATGCATGATGTTAGATCAATATTATCAGGGTTATGATTCACCAAACTACTAGCTCTTTTTATGAGGCACAAGCAGGGGAATTTATCTCGGACGCGGAAGAACTACTCAGACTTCGCGAAACCCTCACAAAGGTTTATGTACAAAGAACAGGTAACCCTTTATGGGTTATATCCGAAGTTTTTTTGTACATAGTTCTTTATACAATTTCGTATTTTATCGTCTTCTTGTAGGCCTATAGAAAAAAAAATTGGTTGTACAAACCAAAAAGAATGATGATTTTGGTTTGTACCAAGTCTGAAACCAAGCGGATTTATTTTTTGTCCCATATTTTCTATTATATTATCTTTCCATCTATTTTTTTCTAAATATGAATCTAAATATTAAATTCATCGAAAGATAATTTTGATTTATCTTTTAATACAATTGTTATATGACAAGTCGACCTTTTTATCGGATAACTACGTCCTCGAGCTCTAGGTCTTAATTTTTTCACAAAAGAACCTCCATTGACTTTGGCTTTACTAATGAATAAATCGGTTTCCTTCAAACCCATATTATGACTAGCGTTTGCTGCTACAGAATAAACCAATTTTAAAATGGGGTAAGATGCTCGATAAGGCATAAGTTCCAATATCATAAGTGTTTCTTCATAAGAACGCCCGCGAATCTGATCAATTACCCTTTGTGCTTTGAAAACAGACTTCGTTTTTTATAGTCATTTCTTTAATCAGTGAATAGGAGCATACTCGAGATCGGAATCGTGGAGAAGTACTACTTGGTTATTTCTACCAACTTAAAGTCCTCATTATGATTCGTTTTATCCAAAGCTTTATGCAAAAAAGCCTTTTTTTTATCTTAAATTATCCCCATTACGAATCTTTTGTGTACCTTGGTGTTTCTAACTATCCACTGATTTTTTTTATTCATCTCCAGTATGGTAATAAATACAAGACAGTAGTAGAAACCCCATACACGTGATCTTTTGTACCCGCTTTAAGATATGATAATTGGTCAAAGAATCTTAACCTTGGGGTAAACAGTTTATACTGCTTATGTTTCTATTCTCGTACATAGGGAATGAGATTTAATCTTCTTACAATTTATAAGCAGTTTGCTTTTACTCATCTAACTATCTAGTTTAATTCTGATAAAAAAAATCCTATTTTATGTAATTTTAAATGTAAAGTAAGTCTTTGTATCTTATCAGTGAAACTATATACTTGAAATTCAACAGATCCACAGTTTTTTTCGTTTTCTTGTCGAATAGCCAAGATGAATGAATTTTTGACCATAATTTTTTTTCTTTTTATTTCTTCTACACGAATTTTACCGACTAGGAAAAATAAAAATATTTATTATACGTGTTATTTGCAGTTATTTTAATTTAATATAATTTTTTTTATCATTTCTTCATATAGAATTCTATCCAAATCAAATAGCATCCATTTTATATGGATCTGTTTATTTATCTCTACAGAATTTGAGTTTAGTTAATTCATTTGTGAAGAAGATCCACACGATAATTTTATTCAGCCTAATAAAAAATGTGATATATAACTGGTCATATAATCGTGGTTATATAGATATTTTTTATACTAAGATTTTACCGGAAATGTAAGAAAATTAGCGAAACTAGTTTAGTTTTTTGATAGACATATAATTGGTGGAATGATAAATGGGATTGGTGTTATTAGTTTATTTATAGGTGAAGGAATAAAATATGTGGTATCCTTGCTTACCAGCCACACATTGTCTAACCAAATCCAATTCTCTCCCGATACGTGTAACATCCCAAGATTTTGACATAAATTAAATTATTTTATTTAATATGATTTTGATGTTATATGGTAATAAATAATATTTAATGATTTAATTTTGAAATTTGACGTTGAAAACATAATTGAATTGCTAAATTTAATGATAATTGTAGTCACAATAATAAAATTTTGATTTATAAATATACATGAATTTTATTTTGATTTGAATTAAAATTAATAAACATTGAAATTTATACATTATTTAGTTAAAAATATTACGTTTTAAGTGAAGCTATTACAGACTTCAGAATTGAGCTTCGCCACTAGTTCCATTGCGTTCAGAAGGCGTCAAAACCTGTTGTTAGACAGTGAGCAGGCCTAATTTGGACTCCGGCCCGTCTTTAACCTCATAACACGTTAAGTGATGAAAATATAATATTTTAATATTCTAAAACCCTAAAATATGCATCAGTCGCCACCTCCAATTCATGGCCACGAATTTTCAATTCTTCCTCCCTCAATATATTTCAATCCGTTCAACGAAATGCAAAAATTTTCGAGGCAAAATTGTAGTGCTCGGAAAGAGCTTCAAATCCATGCGGTTAATGATGTCACTTTCATCACCAAATCGCCAGAAATTGGGTATAATTGCGGTGCGGTTTCGTGGCGTTTGGAGGCAGCAAAGATGATCGGAGATGGTGGCACTTTGGTCGGAGGTCGAGCTCATGAAGGCGCACATGGTGGTGGTTGTTGATCGTTGTCGGGAGGCCTCTGGTGGGGTACGATTAGGAGAGAGAGAACACGGTTTTGGGTTGCTGCGTTCTGGATTAGCATGGACGTGAGGAAGAAGAAGCGATCCAAGGCTGATGACGTGGCAAGCCTTTTTCATTTTTGGTCCATTTTTTATTTTTAATTTATTTAAATTTTCTAATCACTAAAAATTGAATAACTTTTGCATACGACTTTAGAATGACACGTGGTTTGTTGCGTTGGAATCGTATCGACGAGCTCTTCACAATGCCGTTGGTTTGGGCTGATTCTGAGAAAGTTGAATTTTGGGCTAAAAATTGGAATTTCAATCTCGTACAGAATCAAGATGAGTGATTAAACCACTCACGCGTAACTAAAGCATTCTAATATTAGTTAAATTTACATCATGTCATGATATAATTGTATGGACTGATGTTTGACAGTTAAATGGCATGTTTATATTTATTTGTATCAATGGTGTAGTTAAATTTGACTATCAAATATAAATTTTACAGTTAAGTAAAAATTCGACATTTAATTACTGTTTTGTATGTATTGATGTGATGAATGGCTTGAATTTGATATGTTTGATATATTGATGTTAATTATGTGAACTTACATGTTATTCACATTTATTCATATATGACCATTATTTGTGCTGATTAATCCCAATCATTACCCTAGATGTTACGAGCATCGAATATACCTGGGATTAATCATTAAAATGAATTAAGAACGTAGGTTGAAATGATAAATGCCTATGACCTTGATTTCGATTGAAATGATATATATCCGTTCCCACAATACTAAAATTAATATTTAAGTATCACTTGGCCATAGGATAGAAAATTATATACAGACATCAGTTGGTTAAATAAAAATTTGTTTTAACCATGAATTTAGAAATGTTGTTTAAAGACGATAAGGTTGATGTTTTATAAATTGATTTCTTTTGAACTTGAACTTTGAGTTTTGAAATATAAGCAAAAGATAAATAATTTAATGTTGTAACTGAAGCTATAAAAATGAAATTTAATGTGAATCGAATTTATTGAAATTGAACTGTTTCACCTACCTTTGAAATTTATTATGAATCAACATTGATTTGAATTATATATGAATTGTGAACTCGATATTTGTTAGAATTGAAATCATTGAAAATGAGAATCTGATTTTGGAATGCAACTATTTGAATTAATTTGATCAAATAGAAATGAATGTAAATTGGAAGTTTAATTGATGAAATTATTGCGTTTGAGTTGGATGAATTGAAGCTGAAATATGACTTCAAGTTTAAATGAAAATGTTAGAGAAACGATTCTAATTCCAACTATAGTATTTCAAATCATTTTATAAACTATTTTAATAATAATAATCATTACTTTTCCTTTATAAAATATTTTACTTTATTACTATTTTATTTTATAAATCATTTTAAATAAATCATTTTATAATTAACTATTCATTTTATAAATTACTTAATGTTTTAACTATATATTTTAATAAATTTGATAAATTCTATTTTAAATTACAAACTATTTGTTTTCAAACTATTTCAATTATATATCTAAACTATTTTAAATATACTGTTAACTATTCTATTATTCAAATTATTAAACTTGGAATTGTTTCAAGATTTTAATTTGTTTAAATGGAGATTTTAGTATGAAAAATATTCTATTTTGAATATTGAATGATTTTGAAAATCTGATATTATTGATATGAAGTTTGAACCTCTTTGAAATGTAAAAGAACTGACAGGTGTGAAAAATGTAAACGATTGATTGTTAAAGAGAGCGGGATCGGATATTGTCATACTCTCTGCCAATACCGAAAACCACTTTAACAACTGTGTACGCGGTGAAGTTCCAGAAATGGTGTTGGATGGATTTGGAGGCGATTAATGGATTTGAAGAAAGAGAACGATGATGGATAGCCTTTACCTTTGGGTCATAATTAAAATGACTAAAACAGGAGCCATACCCAGGTTAATTGAGTTAGCTACTCTGAGCAAGCATACTTCTTCGATACCATATATATACTTTATGATTGATTGGCTCCTTTAATTGATTTTGGAGGTACGTCTGGGGTGGGATGTAGTTGCGGCTATGCGTTACCACCGGCTTGGGTCCGCAATCCGGTAGAATCACTACTGATGGGTATTGCCTCGATACCTTGTCATATTTATCCTGATCGAGCCCCCTACGATTTGACGTTGTCGTATAGCAGCGCATCACTATCCACCGACCGTTACTGGTGTTTTATATGCAATATTTACAACAATGTTTATAAACTGTGTAAGGGTAAAGATGTAATACCGCTTACACTATTTTAATATTTAATATTTAACCATAGACACTATTATAATAACGTACTGTATTATATAGTATCTTAAGAGATGGAAATTCCGGTAACATCTCTTAAGTTATTGCACTCATATTATTGCATGAATTTGATTTAACTAATATGAGAATGATTTACTTCTGATTCGAGTGTTTGTTGTGTATCTTTTTATGTAATATGCTCGGGTCAGCATGAGTTTTCAGTCATTGAAGACGACGTTATGAAGATGAAGATGGAGCTTGCCAGAAGTACTATTATTTATTTTCGCTGCAAATATTGGTATGTTCAGTATAGTTAACTCTGATAATTGTCGTAAAATATAATCTATTGTATGTTTAATAGCTTCATGAACTGTTATTTATTTATTATATTTTGTCCTTCCGCTGCGAGATTCTATATTTGTTTTCTTCTTTCTTCTGTTTCTTATTTTTTTCATCTCAATAACTGTTAGATCCAAAATTGGCTCTAACACCCAAACTAGCAAAGATTATAATAAGATGAAAACTAAAGCGAAGAAAACACACAATTTATAGTTGTTCGGTGTTAATTAGGCTACAACCACTTTTCTTCTCTTTTGATTGATATCTTGAAAGCAAGAACAACAATGATTTTCACTCAAATCTCACTCATTTCATACATTGATTCACTCAATTTTTTCTTTCTTTTTTATGACTTGAAAGATGATTGTAGGCTGAATAAGTTGGTAGAATTCGGGTTACAAAGGAATTTCAATACTGAAAATGCCAAAAGATCCTTTCAAATGCCTCTTGATGGTGTATTTATAGGTGAAAAATCTCCTGGAAGTGGCTCCGGCTCGGAACTATGTGGCACCCATCCCATAAGGGTCGGGTTCGGAGGCCTCCAGATGGTGACAGCGCATCGATTTAGTGGGAGATCTGGGAGGAAATGGTTGTGCTTGGTCCGAGTCTTCAGGAAATGTGTGTAGCAACGGTAACAGGCTCAGAAAAAAGGGGTTCGGATCAGCCGCCTCCGATCCGATCCGATGAGGCTACTTGCTTTCTTTTGGTGTCGCTGAAGTACTTCTCCGAACCGAACCAATGTGATGTCTGCGTCTTTGATTTCTGCTTCTTTCTATGCTGGTTCCCTCTAACCGGTTGATGGCTTTCCCACTATTTGCTCTTTGTGTAGCCTAGTTCACAAAGTAGGCTGACATTTTGCCCCCTCGAAGTACACTCTTATTTAAGATAAAGTGTGCTACGAAGTAGTTTACAAAACAGTCTTTGAATTAAAGCCATCGAATGATCGCTTCCATTTACTAGTAGAGTTGTGTCGCTCTGTTCATTGGTCTTTGAATTCGAATCATTAAATAGTCATTTCCGTTCGTTTACAGGGACGTGTTGCTTCATAAAAACCGGGTCTCTTGTGATCTATATATACGTCATGACGCATATGAATTTTCTTTTTCATTTCTAAACAAATTTAGGAACTCTTCTTGATTTCCAGCGGTCCATCCAGGTAACCTTTTTATGTATTTTTTCTTGAGTTCAATTCAATTTATATGCCAAGGAAAATGTGCATAATCCCATTCGGTTCGGATTCCGACCTGAACGAATTTCTCTCTTGTATTGCTCAACACTGGATTAACAGGCTAGAATGCATTTGTGGGCTTATAACTCCAGTCCGAAAGGGTGTAAAAAGGCTAGGAATACGATGGGTCACTATAAACACATATATAAACTCGCTGCCTATCTCCTTCCTCTTTCTTTTATTTTATTACTCCTGTTTATCACATTTTACACTTAAACCCTATCTTTCAAAAACTCCAAAATTCTTCTCGTTAGTCTTCAAATCAAACTCGTAAGTAGGTTAAAAAATTTGGTTATCCTTGTAATAAATGATTTCAGTTAAAATTTGTGGTCAATTTCGAGAGATTTGGTCATGGCCTTTGCCCGGCTTCGACGCCTTGGCCTCCTCTCTCTTCGCCGTTGTCGTTGGTGGCTCTGTCACCACCTCGAGGCGTTGGGAGACATGATTAGGATCTTGCTGGATATTTGAGCATGTAAGTGCTCGGTCTTATTTGGGTTTTTTGACATAGAGTTGGGTTCGGTGTTGGTTAAGCGAGATGGAAAATGGAGAAGATGAAGAAGAGGAGAGGAACTGGGATCGGTTCGGGTGGAGAAACGTTGGAGTGAAGGGATGGGAAAGATGTTTACAAGACCGGATCGGGTCGGAGCAAAAAAAGCAAAAAAGGGGAAACGAAGCCTACCTGACCGGGTCGGATCGAAATAAGAAACAAGGAGGAGAAGAGGTATGATTATTCAAGTCAATCTGAACCGCTCCGAAAGCCTACGTCCGAACGAATCCGGTTTTACTTACTGGGTGTGAATGTCTGCTTCAGAACGAAACATGACTTTGCCCCCAATCTGATCCCAATACACATACCCGAACTGAACCGAAACAGTCCAACTCAATGCACGAGAATTTATCCAACTAACTTAATCAATGCTTGGCATAACCTTCAACTTGATGAACAGTTAGGATAGCGCCTTACGAACATAACAAACATTAAGAACTATTCTAAAACATTATTACTCCTTTGAATCTTTACATCACGCTCTCAGGTGTTTACTTTGCATCTTTGGTACACGTAGCACACACTTTAGTTCACATACACACACGGGGGGATGCGGGCTATCTTACTCTAACTTATGTTATTACTTCTTCAGTAGTCTAGTGATCATGGCTGAGAGACGTTCATCTAGGTTAGCAAGGAAGATAAAAGTTGCGGAAACTTCTGAGAGATTTGCTCTTGATGACATATCTTCTTCCTCAAACCCTGAATGGGACGATGAGGGCCCAGATTATGAAGTAGGAGCGCACAATAGTGAAACACCTTCCAATAGTGAAGTTTATTTGGGCGATGAAGAAGAAGGAAGGATGGGAGATAATCGAGCCCCTGATGAGTTTGAGTCTGCCATTATATTGGAATTACCCAAAGATTCTGTTGAATCAGCAATTGATGATGACAGACTTGTTCGAATATGTCTAAAGCACGGGATACTGAAAATAGATACCTGGTGCCATCGAAAGCTGATCGTCCCCACAATCCTCCGGAAGGATTTATGGTAGTTACCCGATTGATGTGCATGGTTGGGGCTCTTCCACCATTTTCGCCTTTTGTCGTCGACTTTCTGAGACAGATGCGGATTGCCCCCATGCAGTTACACCCGAACCCTTATGCTTATTTATATACCTTATACATAGCATACAGAGAGGTTTTAGGTATAGAGCCTACTTTCGATGAGGTCCACTTTTTTTATAATTTCAAACATCGGACTCAAGAGACTCCTTTCTTCTCCTGTTTTGAATCAGTCCCAAAAAGGAAAATTATTTCAGCTCCATTTAGCAGCAAGGCCGGCGATTCTAAGCTCGAATGGTTTTATATCAGGCAACAGCCAGGGTACGCCAGGAGATGGACCAAATCAAGTAAAGCATCAATTTTCTAGATCTCAATTTTGAATGTTCATGCCAACACATTAACCCGATTTCTCTTTTATTCGCAGTTGATAACCCAAAACAAATATCGGATCAATTGTACTTTGATTGGTTGCATCGGCTTCTCAATGGCGATCAAAAGTTTCTAACCATCGACGAAGTTCTTAAAGATGAGTATCTCCATCATCACGGGTTACTATCCATTACCCATAGCATAAGTCATGGGTCGGGTCCATATGTATACATACCCCCAATGGACATTATTCCTGAAACGAGCGAGGGTTCGAGAAGTCCAACCATACCTCTTGGACTTCACCTTCTCCATCTTCAACCGAAAACGACGGGTTAGCCAACATAGCTGAAAAGCACAGAGAAGGGTATACTGTCCCTGGTGATGCTATTTCTCTTGAGAAGTCAACGTCCCCTATAGAGCTGCCAACAGACGCTTCTCAAGGAGATGTCCCTACTACCGACGATTCTACATTTTAGGGTTTGGAAGATCTCCCCCTACCTGAAACCATCTATACTTCAGAGGACTTTGGCACAAATCCTTTAATTTTCACTTCTTCAGAGGAGACTACTTCCTTGAAGGCCAAAATGCCCACTCGCGCTGGCCTGGCTTCGGACTCGGGTTTGTCAGGGGGAACACCACTTAGGATGCACCCAACACAATAGCACCACACTTCATAGCACTCACTTCTCATGTGAACAATGATTCTGAATTCCTTTACATTGTTGTGCAGGTACAATGTCTCGCCCTACTATGATGTCAGGAAAATACGTCGTAACATGTCTAGACCCCCTTCCGATGTCGAGCATGATCACCATGAAAGCCGGGGTAGAGATGACAGAAGGCCTCATGATTCTTATTGGCCACACACCTCGCACTCTCGCTCCCCCATCCGGTCGGATCCATACCGATATAAAAGCTATCAGAGTCGTCGAGGAGAAGACACATCGCAGCCCAAAGACCAAACTTCTTCTCAAGACAAACACAGTCGGGAAAAAAGTCCACCGAAACATACCGATTCATGAGACAAACATAAGGTTTCTGAGAAGCGACCTGGAAAGGGTGATACAGCCATCGTGCCTACTAAGCGTAGAGACACTGAGCTAACATACTGCAAACCTCCACCACTGGATGCTGAGTCCAAAGTTAAGCTGGCATATCTGGAGAAGCAGTTCCCAGACCATTATTTTGAAATTCTGACTTTCTTACCTGCTCTCGAGCCTATTTCCTGAAAGTGGGCAGATGAGGCTAAAGCGAAGATTGACGCAGTCGAGAAGCAATACTCGGAGATGTTCAAGTATTCACGCAATCTCTCCAGAATCATTCGGACTTTAATTACAGATGTTAATTCGATGAAAAAGACTGCAGATGCCGATGAAAAGGCCTTGAAAAAATTGGAGAAGGACCTTGAGGACACACAGGCTCAACTTGTCATCGCTCAACGAGATGCTAACAACTTCAAACAACAATTCGAGGAGTTACAGAAGCGTTATCATGACTTGTTGGAATCTCATAGTCAAGAGTGTTTGGAGTTGAAGAAACAAGCGGAAGATGCTAGGTCGGACAATGTCAAAATGCAACTGGCTTACAATACTCTTGAGCAAGAAAAAGCTGAGTTAGCGAGGAAAAAATGCTAAACTGGAGAAACGAAATGCTAACTTGGAGTCCAAGTTAATGGAAGCCGAGAATAGGGCTGCCCTAGCTGAGGGAAATGTGGAAAATGTCATTAAGTCTACTGAAGAGACCCGTAAACAGCTATCAGAGGCTCAGGAAGAAGTGCACGGTTTTGGTGAATTATTGATTGAATTCTTCGCGCACATAATTCGTCGCCGAAACATCTCTTGGATTGAAGACTATCCAACTACCTTAGTTCACGTATGGAGTCAAATCATCGAATGGGAGAAAGTGGAACTTAAGGGAGACTTCATCGATGAAGATAAACTTATGGAAAAGTATCTGAGAGATGATGAGCCGGCACGCCTGGCCGAGGGGCGTCGCCTCATTGCCGCTGCTATGGAGGAGGAGAAACGGATGGCCAAACAAAAGAATATCCCTGAGGCTGGTTCTTCTTCCACTACCACTGAAATTTCTGAAGTCGAGGGATATGATCCCGAGAACCCGGGGATCCCTCAGGCGTCTCTTTTATCTCCTATACCCGAATCAGCGTCAGAGACGGTAGTCACTCCAATTGAGAAACCATCGGAAGGTATTTCTACCTTTTCACCTCAATTCGTCAAGGCCGTCTCCACTTTTCACCACATGATTGGGCAATCGATGGAGGATCCTTTATTTTCTCCTGAGTTGATAATTGTTGCTTCTCATTCTGTAGGTGTTGAATCGACCGAGAAGACTGACATGCATCAGGGAACCACCACTGGGGTAAAATCCGTGGAAAAGACTCAAGGAGAACAGGATAAGTCTACCATTGTAGAGTCAGGAGGGGGAGCTAAACTGTCTAAGGCCGACACTTCTCATGATGACGAGATGATAGACGCCTTGAAAGACGATGGTGGTAGTGAGGGGCATGAAGAAGATCCTGATGTGGCTATAATTGGGGACTCAAAAAGTGCTGATGACGTCACTTTGGCTGAAATGAAAGCCGAACAAGACAGGCATATGCAGCTAGAAGTTGAAGTGAACCCCAAAAGCCTTAAACCCCTTGCAATGGTGGATCCTGGATCAAGGTTAGTTGTTAAGCTTTCAACTAGGTCTATAAAAAATCTTCTCTTGATTCCAGTGTTCCGACTTCTGGTAAAAAATCAATCGATTCTAGCACTTCGATTGCAGAGAAGAAAAGGCCGAAACGCATTATGACTGATGCTGAAAAGGAAGCTAAGGCTACCCATAAAGCTGCCAAAAAATCCAAGTCCGCTTTAAAGCCCAAGTGACGGAGTTCTTTGTTTTATTTTGGCATTTAATTGGTCCGCAATTGTTGCAGCGAGTGCGGCCCTCGCATCCTTTGCTTGATTTCCCTGTACAAACTCACGTGTTTGTAAATAATAATAATTTATTACCTACAATTTCTAATAGTTGTTAGTTTAGTATTTAAGTAAAAATGCAAGAGCATGTCATATTACAATTATATAATGAAGTCATTATTAAGGGGAATATGCGTATACATATATGCCCCCAGTCAATCTTGGATAACTGAGCAAGAATTATTCAAGATTGATTAAATTCAAAATTCAATTGCCCCCAATTATCCGACGGGGCCATATTCCTTTCATCATTGATGCCTATTCTTTCTAGCATCTTTATACTCTCCTGTCTCATAACCAGGTTAGAGTATGTTGAGGCGGTCTCTCATCTGGGTGCACCTTCACGCCTCAAGGGACGTCGTCTTCCCGTCCTTTATACTCTCTCTCGATTCTTGAAGTTAGAGTTAAGAATGTTGTCTTCCTACTCTTTTATTTTGCAAACAATCGTTTTATTTGTTCCTGCATATAGGTCATCTTCAACTTTCCAAGTCTAATTTAGTATTTCGTGTTTCATAGTCATGATAGAATAATCATTGAAGAGATAAATAATGTAGAAGAGTAAATGACACACGATATTTTTATAGTGGTTCGGCTAAGTCATAGCCTACATCCACTTCATAATCCTTTGTTTATATAAACAAACTTTTTAAGGCAAGTCGTGCCTTTTTACATAGCTTATAAAAACAAAAAGGATGACATTTCATATTTAGCTCAGATATCATCGTAAGTGCTGAGCGTTCCAAGCTCTGGGAATTTCCTCACCGTCCACGGTCGTTAGCTTGAATGCTCCTGTATCAAGCTTCCGTTGGATGGTGTATGGCTCTTCCCATTTTGGACCCAATTGGGTTGAAGGCGGAAAGACTCGTTTCAGTACTAGATCTCCTGGTTCAAAAGTTTTGAAGCGAACTTTCCGGTCATAATAGCGTGCTACTTGATGTCGATGTCTCGAGGCACGCAAGTTGGCTTCATCTCTTTTTTCTTTAATCATATCAAGAGATTCTAGGAGGAGTGCTTTATTTGTCATCGGGTCATAATACGCAACTCGATGAGAAGGGACTTCCAGTTCTACCGGGATCACTGCTTCTGACCCAAAGGAAAGTGAATAGGGAGTATGGACGGTAGCCGTCTTAAAGGTTGTCCTGTAGGCCCATAAAGCTAATGGCAACTCGTCTACCCATCTAGCTTTGTCCCGCTCCAAGCTCTTCTTTAGAAATGATTTAATGGCCTTGTTTATGGCTTCGACCTGGCCATTTGACTGCGGGTGAGCTACTGCAGTGTATCGTTTATCAATCTTATATTTTTGGCAGAAGTTTCTGAACTCGATGCTGTCAAACTGCATCCCATTATCGGTTATGATGGTCTTCGGTATTCCAAATCGATAAATAATGTTTCTGACCACAAAACTGATCACCTTCCTCGCCGTGATGGTTGTTAAAGGTTCAGCTTCCACCATTTTGTGAAGTTGTCCACGGCAACGATCGCGTACTTAGCTCCTCCTCTGGCAATAAGTAACACTCCAATAATGTCAATTCCCCACATGGCAAATGGCCATGGACTTACCATCGACTTGAGCTGGGTCGTAGGCACTCTGGGAACTTTGGCGAATCTTTGACATCTATCGCAGCGTCGTGAATAATCAGCCGCGTCTTTATTCACAGTAGGCCAGAAATATCCGTACCATAATACTTTATTTGCTAGGGTTTGGCCCCCAGTGTGATCTCCACACTCACCTTCATGTTCTTCTTGCAGTACACGTTTAATGTCGTCGTGTGCGATACACCGTAATAGGGGCATTGAAAACCCTTGGCGATAAAGGACGTCGTCCTGTAAAACGTATCTTTCAGCCTTGTGTCTTACAGCTCGTCTTTCACTTTTCTTCAACGGGAGGGTTCCATTCTTGAGAAAATTCTTAATCGATGTCATCCAGGATTCTCTCTCTAGTTCAACTTCCAAGGCTAGCTCTGCTTCCATTAGGTCGAAACTCGATGATTCCAACACCTCTATCGGAACCATTTCAGTTTCTTTAGGATTATCATAACTTGCTAGCTTTGCCAATCGATCTGCATTCTGATTTTCCGCTCTTGGAATGTGTGTTATGCTATAATGCTCCAAACCTCCCAACAACTCCTTTACATTTTTTAGATAAGTAATGAGTCGAGTTCCTTTAGCAGCAAATTCTTCCCGAACTTGGCATACAACTATTTTGGAATCGCAATATATATCTAGTGTCTTCACTCCCAATTCTTTAGCGAGTTTCAGCCCGGCAATCAAGGCTTCATACTCGGAATCGGTATTAGTAGCAGCAAACTCTAATCGTAATGCATAGTAAATAGATCGTCCTTCAGGAGTTATTAAAACAACTCCGGCGCCGGACTTTCGATCATTCTTGGCTCCGTCCGGATATAGTTTCCACGAACTAAGCTCTAACTCTCGATCCAAAGTAACTACCTTGTCACCCACCATTTCCTCTTCAGGAATTGTAAATTCAGCTATAAAGTCAGCCAATGCCTGCCCCCTTATTGATCTTCATGGCTGAAAGTTCAAATCAAATTGACTCAGCTCAATATTCCATTTAAGTAACCACCCCGATGCTTCGGTTTCTGTAACACTTGTCTCAAAGGTTGATCGATATATACAACTATCGGGTGTGCCTGAAAATAATAGCGAAGTTTGCGGGAAGCAATCATGAGGCTATAAGCAAGCTTCTCTATCTTCGAATAATTACGTTTTGCAGCGGCTAGTTTTTTGCTTACGTAATATACAAGTTTCTGGACTTTATCCTCTTCACGTACTAATGTTGTGCTGACGGCGTGAGATGATACTGCCAAGTAGACGAACAAATCCTCATGTTCCACAGGCATTGATAATATTGGAGGCTTTTCTAAGAAGTATAATAGATTCTGGAACGCCTCCACACAATCGGGAGTCCACTCAAAATTTCGCTTTCCCCGTTTTATGAGATCGAAGAAAGGTACACATCTATCTGTAGCTTTGGAAATAAGCCTACTCAATGCATCAACTTTTCCAGACAAGCTTTGAACGTATTTGATCTTGCGTGGTTCTTCAATGTCCCTTATTGCTGCTATTTGGTTAGGATTTATCTCAATTCCTCGAGAACTCACAATAAACCCCAAGAATTTTCCAGATGCGACCCCAAAAGAACATTTTAGGGGGTTTAACTTCATCCTATACCTTCGAAGAATATTAAACATTTCAGCTAAGTCCCTTGTATGATCGGAAGACTGTTTGGACTTCTTAAGCATGTCATCCACATAAACCTCCATGGTTTTCCCAATTTGATTGTAAAACATGCGGTTGACTAGGCGCTGATACGTGGCTCCTGCATTCTTTAACCCAAATGGCATTACCATGTAACAATATAACCCTAAGTCTGTGATAAAGCTTGTATGCTCTTGATCTGGTATGTGCATGAGAATTTGATTGTACCCGGAATAGGCGTCCATAAAGGATAAAAGCTCATGCCCGACCATCGAATCTACTAGCTGATCAATTCTGGGGAGAGGAAAGCTATCCTTCGGGCAAGCCTTGTTCAAATCAGAAAAGTCAATACACATTCTCCACTTCCCGTTTGACTTTTTGACCAGGACAGGATTCGATATCTAGTCGGGATATTTTGAATCCTTAATGAATCCATTATCTTTTAATTTCTCTACTTCTTCTTTTAAAGCTGCTGACTGCTCTGGGCCTAACATCCGTCTCTTCTGCCTGACTGGTGGGCACTTTGGATTAATATACAAAGAGTGGCTCATGATGGCAGGCGAAATCCCATGCATGTCAGCGTGAGTCCAGGCAAACACATCCAAATTTGCCTTTAAGAAATCAGCCAATTCCCTCGCTCTAACTGGATCTAGTTGCGAGCCGATCTTTAGTACTTTTATTGAATCTGTTTCATCAATAGGTATATCTATTGTTATTTCATTGGGTATTGCCTTCCTGTCCCCGGGTTCTCTATCTTCTCTGGGATCTATATCCTCGAGCACGTCTGAGGGCGACTATCTTGGGGCAGAACCCCTTAATTGCTATGCTGAGGACTCCTTTGGAGGGCGGAATCGTCCTTAGCTTCTATATTCAACCCCTTCATTAATATCTTTAACTCCGTTATGTAACAAGCTCGTCCCGTAGCTTGGTTGCCCATCATCACCATAATTCCTGAGTCAGTCGGGAATTTAAGCAGCAAGCACCAAGGTGCAATACATGCCCTAAATTCGGCAAGGGCCGGTCGGCCTAGGAAGGCATTGTAAGTTGACTCCACATCCAAAACTACAAATGGCAGGATCCTTACTCTCTGGCGATCTCCCTGCCCTAATGTAACTGGTAGTTCCATAAAACCATCGGAGCTGTAGATGCTCCGTTAAAGCCATGTATCGATCCTTCACATGGCTTTAAATCTTTTGCTTCGAGTCTCATCTGTTCGAAAGCTTTTTTGAAGAGGATATTGACCGAGCTCTTGTTGTCCACTAACACTTTATGGACTAAAGCAGGGCCAATTGTTGTGGTAATCACTAGTGGATCGTCAGTTGGAGATTGAACTCCGGAATCACCTCTATTGCGGAATACGACGTCGTCTGACATCGTCTTTTGTTGTTTTACTGGAGTAACGTCTTCGAGGCTACTGCATACTCCTACCTAAAAATGCTTGGCGGCGTTGACGTACGGGTCCATTGCTTTAAAACTACGACCAACTAATTGGGGTCTACCTATAATAGTATTAATGACGATCCCCTTACCTTTTTGCTGAGCTGTGGGTTTTGAAGCAGGCTAGCTTCGGTCCGGGGCTTGTCCCCCTTGCCTCCTGTCCCTTGGGGCGACCTTGTACTCGTCTAACTTCCCTTCTCGCAGCAATCTTTCGACGATATCTCTCAAATGAGGGCATTCATTGGTGGAATGACCGTGGGTACCATGAAACAAGAAAAACTTTCTTGTTGCAATCTCTTTCTCAGTGGAGTCTCTGGGTGGTGGTTTTTTGTACTGCAATATGCTATATGTATCTAAATAAATATTCTCCAACGTATCATTTAATGGCGTATAATTTTCAAAAGTCTGGAACCTGGGTCTTTTGTTAGAGCTATTCCCTCGGTTTTTGTTCCTTCTATTGCCGTTCCCATTTCTGTTGCTATTACCCCCACTCTGGTTGCCAACATTTACTTCCACCTTCCCTGAACTGTCACCAGATTGTTTCACAACAACGTTACTCAGGGCACCTTCCCTCGAGGCCCCTTCGGACTTTCTCTTCCAATTTGTCTTAGCTTCTTCTCGCCTTAAGCGGATATTAGCTTTTTAATAGAACAATTCTCTGTTAGGAGGTGGTAATCCCCGAACTCTGTGTCAAGATCTACCCCTTCTATCAAGGCCATCAGGATAGTGGGCTCATGGGGATCACTAACTTCAGTGACGGCCAGGTTGAAACGATCCAAATATGACTTCAAAGATTCTGCTGGGCCTGTTTAATCCGTGACAATTCTATGACGCTCTTGGACTTTCGGGAATGAAGTCGAAACTGATTCATGAAGCACTCACCCAATTCTGTGAAATTTGATATAGACCGAAGGGGGAGTCGGGTGAACCACATTAATGCTACGTCTTCAAGATAGATTGGAAAAACTTTGCATTTTACTGCATCTGGGGTTGCTGCCGCGTTCATGAACCATGCATACCTCATCAGATGCTGCCCTGGGTCTGTTCATCCTGAATATCGATCCATCTGAGGCAAGTTGAATCGCCGTGGGAACTCAAAATCCAGTATGTCATCTGTGAAGGGGGTATGACTTCGCTCAATGCCCCAATATTCATTAGTATACCGCCGGCTTTCGGACATAATCTGGCGCACCATTGCCCATACATCGGTATTTGTTAATGTCTGCATAGGCTCTCTAGGTCTGATGTTCGGGTTACCCCTGGGTTCCTGATCAGGGGATAACCTCCTGTTTTTGGCGGTAGCTACTCTACGTTGCTCTCTGTGCTCCCGGTCAATCTCAGGAGGTAGAGGTTGGAGAAACTGTTGCTGTGTAGGGTTGGTAATATTAGGATCCCTGGGTAGGACGTGGGATCCGCGCATGGGTAGCAACATAGGCTATTGCAGGCTTGGGTCATCAGGGCCCAATAAACGAGCGGCGTCTTCTCGGGATCCAAAAGTCAATTGATCGAGCATCTGAGGTCGTTCAAGCGGCCTTCTCTCGTGAGGGCGTCCCTCGTCCGAAGAAGACGAATCATCTATAGCAAGGCGGCGTGTTGGGGAAGGAGTCTTCTGCCTCCGGAGCTTCTGTAGTTCTCTACCCATAGTGATCATGTTTTCCTGCATGCGAAGGTTGTCACGCCTTTGGGCTTCCAATCCTTCTTTAGTGCTCTGGAGCATGTCAAGAAAACGTGAAAAGTCTCCTTAGGTAATGGGTGCAGATGGATCAGGCTGAACATTAGTCATCATGGTTGGAATCGAAGTGTTGGAGGGAGCTCGAGTAGAATTTCCTGCTTCATTCTGATTCAGATTGGATCGGTTCACATTGTCCTGGCCAGGACGGTTCGGATGGAGAGAGTGAGTGCCCTCGACCTCATTAGACCGTATCGGATCGGTGCCTTCCATCTGGTTTGGATCGGTGCCTTCCATCCGGTTCAGATGGAGAGGTGGCTTTGAGCGCATGACCTTGTTAACACGATGGCTTGCTGATCCTCTCTAGCATCGTTTCCCCTAGCGCCTTGTACTTCTTTTCCTTTGGTCTTAGCCATGATACTTGATTCTTCAACAGTTAGTCAACAAGTACTTAAAGATGTCAGAGACAAAGGATTAACTTCTTTGAACTTGAAAGCCCAAATAGTATAATGATAATCCCAAAAAGGCTGAGAATTCGAAGATTTCTCAGTGAAAGCACCAAAATGTTAGATCCAAAATTGGCTCTAACACCCAAACTAGCAAAGATTATAATAAGATGAAAACTAAAGCGAAGAAAATACACAATTTATAGTGGTTCGGCGTTAATTAGCCTACGTCCACTTTTCTTCTCTTTTGATTGATATCTTGAAAGCGAGAACAACAGTGATTTTCACTCAAATCTCACTCATTTCATACATTGATTCACTCAATTTTCCTTTTCTTTTTTATGACTTGAAAGATGATTGTAGGCTGAATAAGTTGGTAGAATTCGGGTTACAAAGGAGTTTCAATGCTGAAAATGCCAAAAGTTCCTTTCAAATGCCTCTTGATGGTGTATTTATAGGTGAAAAATCTCCTCGAAGTGGCTCCTACTCGGAACTACGTGGCACCCATACTATAAGAGTCGGGTTTGGAGGCCTCCAGATGGTGACAGCACATCAATTTAGTGGGAGATCTGGGAGGAAATGGTTGTGCTTGGTCCGAGTCTTCAGGAAACGTGTGTAGCAACGGTCACAGGCTCAGAAAAAAGGGGTTCAGATCGGCCGTCTCCGATCCGATCTGATGAGGCTACTTGCTTTCTTTTGGTGTCGCTGAAGTACTTCTCCGAACCGAACCGATGTGATGTCTGCGTCTTTGATTTCTGCTTCTTTCCTGCACTGGTCCCCTCCGATCCGAACCGGTTGATGGCCTTCCCACTATTTTCTCTTTGTGTAGCCTAGTTCACAAAGTAGGCTAACAATAACTATCCGTATTTTTGATCTGTTTATGTTGACATTAAGGATCATTGTCGATTCGAACGGTCAAAAATCTCGAATGTTACATTTGGTATCAGAGCTTTGGTTTAGCGAAAACCTTGGCTCTATTTGGATTAACTCAGTAGAGATAGGGTAGTAATACCCTAGAATGAGTTTGAGTATATATGAGAGATTATACTTGTAATTTGATAAAATGGTTTTGTGTTGTGTTGATTTGTTCTGTTGAGTATTTATGAATTCTGGTCGGTATTTGGGACGTCAATGTATCGATAGGGATTTCTAAACACTCGAATAGGGCTTATTGACATAATATTGTTTTGAATTATAGTTTATTTATATATAGGATTATTTGAAAATATATGTATTTTGATTTTGTTGATGATAATATTAAATTTTCATCATTTATCATTCGATTAATTAATAATTAGAACCATTGACTATTGAACGGTTTAAGAAATCAAATATTGAAATTATTGGTAATGAAATAAGAAGTAAAATATGAATTTGAGAATTTGATTTCGATTGATCTTGTAACATTGATTTGCAAATGGTTTGAAATGATATATATATATATATATATATATATATATAAAAGTGTTTCATATAGAAATTGTTTCAAAAGAATTACTGAAAAAAAGTGTATACCCTTTTGTCCTTGGAAATGATTTCAGTGATGAGTGCACGCATCATCAATATTTATTTTCAAGAGTCTAAGTAGGGAGACATTTAATATTTTGTTTTAAAAAATTGAATTTTATTTAAATCCCTTTTATAGTATGGCTTTATGTAAACAATATATTATATGGAAAAAAATTGAAAAGAAAAGAACCTGAAATTTAATTCTTGAAATCTTGAATAAGTAATGAATTGAAATTTCTGAATATTAAGAGAGTATAATTAAAATAAAATTCTTAAGAATTGGATAATAAATTGAAATGAATGGTAACTGTAACAACCCGTATTTTCAATAACCTGTTATAACATAAATGGAGGCAGAATTAAACTGTAAAATCTGAATCAAGGGAAACGGGCTATGCCATTGCGTTCGTCTCGGAAAAATACGCGAAATAGAGTCCGAGTTTGCGAAAATCGGAGTCCGTATGACCAAGATATGGCCTCGCGAAGTTTCACGAAAAATTCCCAAATTAAAGTATACTTAATTAAGTGAAATGGGTTGCGCTGAGAAATATATATATATTGATATATATATATATATATAATTGAAAATTAAATAAATAAATATGCAAAAATGTTCAAAACAGCGAATTGGGAGAGGGGAATAACCGAACCGGCCGATTTTTGAGGTCGACCCGAGCTTGCTGGGTCGACTAGGGGTTAATCCAAGGTGTTTGGCTGTCAACCCGTGGGCCGATTCGCTCAAATGCAGATTTTGCATTTGGATGGTTCTCATGGTTCATCTTTAATCTAAAGGCCCTAGATGGTTCCTACACTTGACTTCTTCCCCAAGACATGCTTTGATGGCTTGGATTGAATCTAGGTTTAATCCTATGACCTAAAACACTTGCCTAATCTATAAATAAGACCCTAACCTATCCTAAATCCTCATTATTCATTCATGCAACTAAACTATGGCAAAATTTTACCTCTCATGGCCTCCACTCTCTTCATAAAATTTCTAAATGGTTTCTATGAGAGATTTTCCATGCATACAAGTGTTTTCAAGCTTGTATGAGTGTCATTAGCTTGCATTCAAGTCAAGTTTCTATCTTTGCATCATAAAGCAAAGGTTTTGATCATTTTGGCTCAAGGGTTTTTATGTTAGAGCTTGCATTTTGGGTCTATTTGATTGCATAAGGGCTTTGTCATATCTTTTGTGCCTTCATAGCAATGTAAGCCCTTTCCCTACTCTTAGATATTAACTATGAAGTTAAATGTTCATGTTGCAAGTTTGGGTTTGATCATTGAGTATGATACATGCTATCATGTCATGCAAGTTTATGAAGTCATTATCTTGATCTTGTGAGCTAAAAGCTACAACCTTTATGTTGAAATGTTGCATTAGGCAACATGAGAACCCTCATAACCTTTATGTCAACTTGCATATGAAGTCATAACCCTTATATGATGATATATGCGAGTTACTAGTCATCATTCCATATCTTTTGTCACCATGATTCGCTTATGTGCCAAGTTTGGGTTTATGCATGTTTTGAGGCTTAAGAATGTAACATGCAAGTTAATGAACACATTTGTGCCTCATTTGCCACCATGATTAACTTGTGGCTTAATATCCATTTTTGTCATGCCTTAGCCAAGTCTCTTCTTTTAATCCATTACGTTGTCGCGAACGTATATGCGAGTTTAAAAGCGTTGGGTTATGTTATGGGTAATTTCTAATGACATGAAAATACAACTTGAAAACATGACTTGAAATATAACATGGAAGTTGACATGTAAGTATGCATAAAAACATAAGCTTGAGAATTTACCTATTAAGTTAGGTCTACCCTTTGGGAATTTACCTATTAAGTTAGGTCTACCCAAATGCTTGAAAACTTGTAACATGTTTTGGGAAACATGATGGACATGACACTTAGATAATATAAGTGTGGCCAACTCGAGGTTGGGTTGAGTTTGCAACGTAAAACTACCCGGAACCGACCGGCCTAACTAGTAGTTGCAAACAATAGGACCCAATGTGAGAAGTTGGTCATGTTGTGCTTGAACCCGAGGTTAGACCAAGTTGTGGTGTAAAGCTACCCGGAACCGACCGGCTTAACTAGTAACCACAACAAAGTCTAATGTGAGAGGTGAAGGTGCATTAAGTAATTAATGCCACATGATAGGGTTAAGTTAATTTGATTAATGACTCTTAACCAAATATGACATGGACAAATGGGTTAAGTAATTTGATTAGGCTAATGATACTTAACAAAACATGACAAGGTTGGGTAGGTTAAGTAACTTGATTTGCCTAATGACACTTAACCATTTTTATATGACTAGTGGATGGGGTTAAGTTAACCAACACTTAATCAATCCAACGCGATAACCTGGTAAGGTTAAGTAAGTTTTCTTAATGACGCTTAACCGAAAAATACGGTTAACGAATGGGGTTAAGATTAGACTCAACTAGTCTAAACATGGAAATCGGATGGGGTTAAGTTAGCCTAGACTTAATTAATCCCACTTGGTAGTTTAATGGGGTTAAGTTAAACACTTAACTAATCTAAACATGACGAATTGATGTGGTTAAGTGACCTATACTTATCCAATCTAACTCGTTAATTTATTGTGGTTAAGTTAACCAATACTTAACCAATATAACGTGAAAACATGATAAGGCTAAGTCACGAATCGCTTGAATACACTTGACCGATTTGACTAAGTAAATTGATAGGGTCAAGTTAATATATACTTAACCAATCTAGAATGATAATTGGACGAGGTTAAGTCGTGAATTGCTTAATATACTTAACCAACTTGAGCATGGTTTGTAGGGTTAAGCCTTGAACTTGGATACTTAGCCAATTTTGACAGGATTTGTAGACGGGTTAAGTCATGAACTTAAGTGACACTTAATCCATTATGTAAACCCTAGTTCTGAGGATTAGGTGGATAACCGTAGTTAACAAGGATAACGGGAACAATGCTAAGTGGTAAACCTTAGTTGAAGAATAACTAAGTAATGATTCTTTGTCAAGGAAATTTAGACCAGTTCATAGATAGATGAGTAACCTGATACGGTAGGTCATCGTTTAAGTATACGAGTAGGAGCAAGTATCTGATTTAGATAAAGGCTCCAGCGAACTGGGTAACGAAGCAGCGGCTTCGGGGAACGTGAAGATATTCTTGGTATCCCTCTATGAGCTGCCAGGTGATAATACTAGGCTCATGAGAGGTTAAGGTCTGCGTTAGAAGAACCAAGAGTATGCCTTGGTTGCTATACGAGCGACCTAAAGACGGGGATGGATAGGGGATAGTCGACGATACACGGTCGTACCCTAGATAGCATTTCGTCAGGCTACCTACCATCTTTGGTCAAGCGTGTACGTACGGAAAGGCAGAGAACACCCAAAAGACCATAATTGCTATCTAATTATGGTTGCGGTAAGGCTTGGATGTGGGTTGGCCAGTGTTGTGTTCTCATACAGGATTTATCCTGTCTTGTCTTTCACTAGTTGAGGGAGTGGTCTCGTGGGACCATAGCCACGTATAAGAAAAACAGACCTTAGCATCTGCATCGGCAGATAAAATCGAAAGCTCCCGACCGAGTCCTGTATTTCTTGATTTGCCCTGTGACAGGACTCGGATGGCACGATGTGATACATGTGCATACAGTCATGGAAAAGCGATTCACGATGAATGCATGGGAAAAAGGGCGCGGTTGGCGGTTAGCGTAATCCCTAGTGGCCCTAGGTGGTTGAACCCAAACCGAGATACGAAAACGTGCAATAGGTAAGCATAATCCCTAGCAGCCCTAGGTAGCATAAGTCCTAGTTGTACAAACAATAATTCATGTTGGAAGACCCTAGCTAGGTTTAGGGTAACAGTCCAAACCGATCTTAAGGATCATGGAACTATGTTAAAGTAATATAGAATCTCATGGGAAAGCCCGTATGGTCTACGGCAAGGGACTGAACATTTACATGGAATAAAACATACAAGTTGAGTAACCTATATATGCGATATATTAGGTTGACATGGACCATTACACGACTTTTGAGTGAGGGTCATTCTTGGTTAACACATGACACGGTGGGGATACTAGTACGGTAGGTGCAGAGCTAAAATACAGGATAGATATCACAGGGCGTTATACGTGACAGATATCTTGGTGATATTATACTTGATAGAAACCTGACGATGTGATACCTTGTTTTATCTTGACATCGTAATTTATCATGACACCTTAGTTTATCTGAGTTCACTAGTTCATCCTGTTATTTTGATTTAGCTTATCTATCTTGTTATCATGCTTATGTTCATCTCAGTTTCTCATGTCAGTTAACTTTACTAGTTTTTATGCTAATAGTAGATAGGGCTTACTCAGTCTTTTTGACTGACCCGTTTTGTTTCGCCTCTTTTCTTCCGTTTCCCCCCAGGTTACAGGGAGGAAATACTGTTGTTTAGTTCGGACTTCTTCTGCTTGAAGGTCGTCATGGATGGCTTGGACTTTTCTTGGCTAATGGCTACTTTACTGTTTTTACTTGGGGAATAATTTATGAAAATGTCTTTATGCTTCTTTACTATTGCAAGACAGGTTTTGATGTACTCTGATGTAAAAGGCTTTAGACCTTATTTATTCATGTTATGAAAGTTTGATTTTACTTCTGCTATTTTATATGTTCTGTCTTGTGATATTTCTGTGCATGTTTACCAATAATGCCCCTCTAAAGCTAGTGCATTCCTTTGCGAGTGACCCTAGCGGAGGCAGGTGTTACACGTGGTATCAGAGCAGAAGGTTACCAGACTGGGCAAAAGTTTTTAAAGACCTTCTGAAAACTATTTGAAAAAAAACCATTTACAAAGAAGCATTTTTCAAGAAAATTTTCTTTTAAAAGAAAAAGGCTATTCCCCAAAGGCCGTTAGCACTATCCTTGTTTCCTTAATTGAGTCTCTTTTCCTTTCTTTCCTCCATCTGTAGTCACAGTAGTTTTAACTGCGACTAGTCTTTTCTACCTACGAAAGTGCTTTCCATACGATGGAGGTGGTTCTCGAGAGACCAGTGGCCGCGTTATAAGAAAGGATCGTGAGAAAGAAGGATAAAGGATACGAGCTTAAGGATGAGCAACTTGTTGGTATGGCTTAGTCCTCAAAGGAGGGAGAAAGATGAACAATGAAACCCATGACGAGAGAGTACCTTTGGCATGGTAAAACGGGGCGGATAGTTAAGTATTATGGGACAAGGACAAGATCATCGGGAGGGCAGTAGTATGCTCTCATTTCTAGAGTACCTCGGAAGGAGGGTAACGATCTTGTTAAAGGTTTAGCTTTTCTTCTCTATCATCCCGTTAGGACTTCGTTGTTCGTATCATTTAAGTCTGCTTCGATAGTTGAGTCTCTGCACCTTAAGTACTAGCGTAATAGAGAATCCCATTTTTGTCTCAAAGTCCTATTGGAGAATCAGTCCATTTATACATGACTTGTTTGGATTTGGGAATGTCTATGCCAAGTGTTGAGTTTGGAAATAATGCTTATGTTTATAAGCTATGGATGGATTCTAGGGATGAAGTGGTTATCCAGTAGGGGGTGCCACTCTCGGTTTTGATAGGAGGGTAGTTAGACCTTTTGACTAGCCTTGGTAATGCCCTCGAAGTATCGGGTAACCTTTTTGAGGTTCTGTCATGACTAGTTACTTAGAATCCCTTGATGCCTTTATTGGAAATTTGAAGCCCGATCGAGTGGTGTTCGCCAATAAGACGGATGGTTTACTTCATTTATGCATGGGTTATAGAGATCACCCTAGTAAGTGCGCATGATAACCTGATTGACATCTGTTTACTTTCAAGAGAAAGTTCTTCTACATGGAATGCCTTATAGTATATAAACGAGATCCAAGATTCACTAGTGAATTTTGGAAAGCTTGCATGAGATCATGAGTACGCAGTCATGTTTGCGTCAAGTATTCTAGGAAAAGGATAAGTGCAAGTGGAACGAGAGGCGACGAAGAAATGAGTTCCAGCTCATGTTATGGAAACAGGAATAAGAAGCTACAAAATCGCGAAGTTAAAAGACGACTTTGATGGTCAAAGACTAGATACGCGCATGATATCTCTTTTTGGGAGTATATCCTTGATCCCTGTTTTCTGTAGGGCTTACTTGTAGGCTATCTTTTGTGGACATCCTCTCGGTTCTATTCTCCGTTACAAACCCTGTAAGGAGTTTGTCCTGTTTATCTTCTCGACCCTGTTTCAGGGAATTCTAGGTAGAACCCTATGGATGTAAACATGTATTTGAAACATGTTATGATTGATATGGTTGCAAGTGGTTGCTCGTGGATGCGCGAATACACATTAGATACTAGCTCGACTCGGTCACATTTCATATTGCATATGCACGAGTATTTATACTTGTTTATGGATGAAATCGAATGTATTATCATACGGTTGTTGCATATGAATGAATGATTGTGCACGCATATAGTATCTATATGACTAGGACTATTTGCATACATGTTGGATTCATGGCACTATACATATTTTGCATTAGAAAGATTATTCAGGCCTGATCATTAGCATTAGCTAAGGAACATGTACACACACGTTTTGCATATATTCATACAGCATTAGAAATCATCTAAGGACAATGGTTGCTTATGGATGATGTTTTGAGTAGATGGATGATGGATGGTAGGATATGTTCTTCCTAACTTGGAGATTTCGGGGATGAAATCCTAAAAGGTGGGGAGAATGTAACAACCCGTATTTTCAATAACATGTTATAACATAAATGGAGGCAGAATTAAACTGTAAAATCTGAATCAAGGGAAAAGGGCTATGCCGTTGCGTTCGTCTCGGAAAAATACGCGAAATAGAGTCCGAGTTTTCGAAAATCGGAGTCCGTATGACCAAGATATGGCCTCGCAAAGTTTCACGAAAAATTCCCAAATTAAAGTATACTTAATTAAGTGAAATGGGTTGCGCTGAGAAATAAATATATATATATATATTGATATATATATATATATATAATTGAAAATTAAATAAATAAATATGCAAAAATATTCAAAACAGCGAATTGGGAGAGGGGAATAACCGAACCGGCCGATTTTTGAGGTCGACCCGAGCTTGCTGGGTCGACTAGGGGTTAATCCAGGGTGTTTGGCTGTCAACCCGTGGGCCGATTTGCTCAAATGCATATTTTGCATTTGGATGGTTCTCATGGTTCATCTTTAATCTAAAGGCCCTAGATGGTTCCTACACTTGACTTCTTCCCCAAGACATGCTTTGATGGCTTGGATTGAATCTAGGTTTAATCCTATGGCCTAAAACACTTGCCTAATCTATAAATAAGACCCTAACCTATCCTAAATCCTCATTATTCATTCATGCAACTAAACTATGGCAAAATTTTACCTCTCATGGCCTCCACTCTCTTCATAAAATTTCTAAATGGTTTCTATGAGAGATTTTCCATGCATACAAGTGTTTTCAAGCTTGTATGAGTGTCATTAGCTTGCATTCAAGTCAAGTTTCTATCTTTGCATCATAAAGCAAAGGTTTTGATCATTTTGGCTCAAGGGTTTTTATGTTAGAGCTTGCATTTTGGGTCTATTTGATTGCATAAGGGCTTTGTCATATCTTTTGTGCCTTCATAGCAATGTAAGCCCTTTCCCTACTCTTAGATATTAACTATGAAGTTAAATGTTCATGTTGCAAGTTTGGGTTTGATCATTGAGTATGATACATGCTATCATGTCATGCAAGTTTATGAAGTCATTATCTTGATCTTGTGAGCTAAAAGCTACAACCTTTATGTTGAAATGTTGCATTAGGCAACATGAGAACCCTCATAACCTTTATGTCAATTTGCATATGAAGTCATAACCCTTATATGATGATATATGCGAGTTACTAGTCATCATTCCATATCTTTTGTCGCCATGATTCGCTTATGTGCCAAGTTTGGGTTTATGCATGTTTTGAGGCTTAAGAATGTAACATGCAAGTTAATGAACACATTTGTGCCTCATTTGCCACCATGATTAACTTGTGGCTTAATATCCATTTTTGTCATGCCTTTGCCAAGTCTCTTCTTTTAATCCATTACGTTGTCGCGAACGTATATGCGAGTTTAAAAGCATTGGGTTATGTTATGGTTAATTTCTAATGACATGAAAATACAACTTGAAAACATGACTTGAAATATAACATGGAAGTTGACATGTAAGTATGCATAAAAACATAAGCTTGGGAATTTACCTATTAAGTTAGGTCTACCCTTTGGGAATTTACCTATTAAGTTAGGTCTACCCAAATGCTTGAAAACTTGTAACATGTTTTGGGAAACATGATGGACATGACACTTAGATAATATAAGTGTGGCCAACTCGAGGTTGGGTTGAGTTTGCAACGTAAAACTACCCGGAACCGACCGGCCTAACTAGTAGTTGCAAACAATAGGACCCAATGTGAGAAGTTGGTCATGTTGTGCTTGAACCCGAGGTTAGACCAAGTTGTGGTGTAAAGCTACCCGGAACCGACCGGCTTAACTAGTAACCACAACAAAGTCTAATGTGAGAGGTGAAGGTGCATTAAGTAATTAATGCCACATGATAGGGTTAAGTTAATTTGATTAATGACTCTTAACCAAATATGACATGGACAAATGGGTTAAGTAATTTGATTAGGCTAATGATACTTAACAAAACATGACAAGGTTGGGTAGGTTAAGTAACTTGATTTGCCTAATGACACTTAACCATTTTTATATGACTAGTGGATGGGGTTAAGTTAACCAACACTTAATCAATCCAACGCGATAACCTGGTAAGGTTAAGTAAGTTTTCTTAATGACGCTTAACCGAAAAATACGGTTAACGAATGGGGTTAAGATTAGACTCAACTAGTCTAAACATGGAAATCGGATGGGGTTAAGTTAGCCTAGACTTAATTAATCCCACTTGGTAGTTTAATGGGGTTAAGTTAAACACTTAACTAATCTAAACATGACGAATTGATGTGGTTAAGTGACCTATACTTATCCAATCTAACTCGTTAATTTATTGTGGTTAAGTTAACCAATACTTAACCAATATAACGTGAAAACATGATAAGGCTAAGTCACGAATCGCTTGAATACACTTGACCGATTTGACTAAGTAAATTGATAGGGTCAAGTTAATATATACTTAACCAATCTAGAATGATAATTGGATGAGGTTAAGTCGTGAATTGCTTAATATACTTAACCAACTTGAGCATGGTTTGTAGGGTTAAGCCTTGAACTTGGATACTTAGCCAATTTTGACAGGATTTGTAGACGGGTTAAGTCATGAACTTAAGTGACACTTAATCCATTATGTAAACCCTAGTTCTGAGGATTAGGTGGATAACCGTAGTTAACAAGGATAACGGGAACAATGCTAAGTGGTAAACCTTAGTTGAAGAATAACTAAGTAATGATTCTTAGTCAAGGAAATTTAGACCAGTTCATAGATAGATGAGTAACCTGATACGGTAGGTCATCGTTTAAGTATACGAGTAGGAGCAAGTATCTGATTTAGATAAAGGCTCCAGCGAACTGGGTAACGAAGCAGCGGCTTCGGGGAACGTGAGGATATTCTTGGTATCCCTCTATGAGCTGCCAGGTGATTATACTAGGCTCATGAGAGGTTAAGGTCTGCGTTAGAAGAACCAAGAGTATGCCTTGGTTGCTATACGAGCGACCTAAAGACGGGGATGGATAGGGGATAGTCGACGATACACGGTCGTACCCTAGATAGCATTTCGTCAGGCTACCTACCATCTTTGGTCAAGCGTGTACGTACGGAAAGGCAGAGAACACACAAAAGACCATAATTGCTATCTAATTATGGTTGCGGTAAGGCTTGGATGTGGGTTGGCCAGTGTTGTGTTCTCATACAGGATTTATCCTGTCTTGTCTTTCACTAGTTGAGGGAGTGGTCTCGTGGGACCATAGCCACGTATAAGAAAAACAGACCTTAGCATCTGCATCGGCAGATAAATCGAAAGCTCCCGACCGAGTCCTGTATTTCTTGATTTGCCCTGTGACAGGACTCGGATGGCACGATGTGATACATGTGCATACAGTCATGGAAAAGCGATTCACGATGAATGCGTGGAAAAAAGGGCGCGGTTGGCGGTTAGCGTAATCCCTAGTGGCCCTAGGTGGTTGAACCCAAACCGAGATACGAAAACGTGCAGTAGGTAAGCATAATCCCTAGCAGCCCTAGGTAGCATAAGTCCTAGTTGTACAAACAATAATTCATGTTGGAAGACCCTAGCTAGGTTTAGGGTAACAGTCCAAACCGATCTTAAGGATCATGGAACTATGTTAAAGTAATATAGAATCTCATGGGAAAGCCCGTATGGTCTACGGCAAGGGACTGAACATTTACATGGAATAAAACATACAAGTTGAGTAACCTATATATGCGATATATTAGGTTGACATGGACCATTACACGACTTTTGAGTGAGGGTCATTCTTGGTTAACACATGACACGGTGGGGATACTAGTACGGTAGGTGCAGAGCTAAAATACAGGATAGATATCACAGGGCGTTATACGTGACAGATATCTTGGTGATATTATACTTGATTGAAACCTGACGATGTGATACCTTGTTTTATCTTGACATCGTAATTTATCATGACACCTTAGTTTATCTGAGTTCACTAGTTCATCCTGTTATTTTGATTTAGCTTATCTATCTTGTTATCATGCTTATGTTCATCTCAGTTTCTCATGTCAGTTAACTTTACTAGTTTTTATGCTAATAGTAGATAGGGCTTACTCAGTCTTTTTGACTGACCCGTTTTGTTTCGCCTCTTTTCTTCCGTTTCCCCCCAGGTTACAGGGAGGAAATACTGTTGTTTAGTTCGGACTTCTTCTGCTTGAAGGTCGTCATGGATGGCTTGGACTTTTCTTGGCTAATGGCTACTTTACTGTTTTTACTTGGGGAATAATTTATGAAAATGTCTTTATGCTTCTTTACTATTGCAAGACAGGTTTTGATGTACTCTGATGTAAAAGGCTTTAGACCTTATTTATTCATGTTATGAAAGTTTGATTTTACTTCCGCTATTTTATATGTTCTGTCTTGTGATATTTCTGTGCATGTTTACCAATAATGCCCCTCTAAAGCTAGTGCATTCCTTTGCGAGTGACCCTAGCGGAGGCGGGGTGTTACAGTAACTACTGAAATTTGTGTAATAATCAATTTTGTTCTATAACATGAATAACTTACCAATTAACTAAGAAGTTGAATGTTATGAGAATAAGCAATTAATTAATGCACAAGTATAAAAATGGAAAATCAAAGTGGAAAAAATTGATTGGTTATAAATAAAATTTAAGTAGTGTAATAAAGACAATATGTGCTTAGTTATGTTATGCTAAGTAATATGAATTAACCGAATCAATGAAAAATTAATTAAGCGAATTAGTTGGTAATAAACTGAAATGTTTTAATATTACTATTTGCTTCGTGAAAATATAAGTGAATAGACTTATAATTTTAAACTTAACGATGGTTGAACGAATTGATTTAATTAATTAAAAATGAGCTTACCGCGTAGTGGTAGTTCGTAATTTTCTGAATTGAAGTTTAAATGAATGTATAGAATCCAAAATAAGTCGAAATTCTTTGAAACAAGAATCTTCCGGTTCTATTGGATTATAGTTTCCTAATGAAAGAGAAAATTTTAAATTTCAACTTGAAAATTTCAAGATATGTTTAAACCAAAATTTCAGAAAAATAGCGCTAGGGAAATTCACGATTTAAAATTTAATTATAAATAAAATGGACGATAATAAAGCCGATAGAATTGTTGAAGCAAATTGAAATTAAATGTGAAACAAAATTCAGTGTAAGTCAACTAAATATGAATTGGAAAAGTTTGTTGTTTAAATAAAATGGCAACAACTCAACTTGGACAACGATAAGAAGTAATAAATATAATAAACCAAGCGTTGACATTTGAAATGAATTTGGGAATGAAATATAACAAATGAAATTATGAATTGTTTAAGAGTGTAATAAACAATGGAATCATGCTAATAAAAAAGTGACATTGAAAATTTTGTTAGATTGCTTGGTTGAACGAATATAATTGATTGGATATTTTATTTTTATTTTAGTGCATTTGCTAATTCATTTGTGTTTACTGTAAACACACACACACACACACACACACACACACACACATATATATATATATATATATATATATATATATATATATATATGTATTATTTCTTTTATATGTTGTTGAGTGCTTAGTAGGTACTGAAGGAAAATTCCTTGCATTAGAGCTACTTGCGCATAATTTTTTTGCTTTTGCTTGCTAAAAAAATCGCTAATAACGCAAATGGAAGGTACGTATATCGAATTTATATATCGTATTTTGGCGTTTTATATTGTTTTCCCCATTTTGGGATGCCTCGTCACTGAGATGAGATGTATATTTATGATTATATATATATTATTGTTTTGTGGACCTAACCGTACAAGGGAGACTCAGCCAAAAAATTTCGTGAAATTATGACTTAGAAAATTTTGTGAAAATGTGAGTTTTGTATAAGTTAATTGTTACTAATTTAGTAGAAATTTTATATTATTTTTTTACTTTATTTTGCCACTTCATTCTACGCTCCTTTTCGAGGACGAAAAGTTTTTAAGTTGGGGAGAATGTAACATCCCAAGATTTTGACATAAATTAAATTATTTTATTTAATATGATTTTGATATTATATGGTAATAAATAATATTTAATGATTTAATTCTGAAATTTGACGTTGAAAACATAATTGAATTGCTAAATTTAATGATAATTGTAGTCGCAATAATAAAATTTTGATTTATAGGTATACATGGATTTTATTTTGATTTGAATTAAAATGAATGAACATTGAAATTTATACGTTATTTAGTTAAAAATATTACGTTTTAAGTGAAACTATTACAGACTTCAGAATTGGGCTTCGCCATTAGTTCCATTGCGTTCAGAAGGCATCAAAACTGATTGTTAGGCAGTGAGCAAGCCTGATTTGGACACTGGCCCGTCTTTGACCTTATAACACGTTAAATGATGAAAATGTATTATTTTAATATTACAAAACCCTAAAATATGCATCAGCCACCACCTCCAATTCATGGCCACGAATTTTCAATTCTTCCTCCCTCAATATCTTTCAATCCATTCAACGAAATGCAAAAATTTCTAAGGCAAAATTGTAGTGCTCGGAAAGAGCTTCAAATCCATACGGTTAATCATGTCAATTTCATCACCAAATCACCAGAAATTGGGTATAATTTTAGCACGGTTTCATGGCATTTGGAGGCAGCAGAGATGATCGGAGATGGTGGCACTTTGGTCGGAGGTCGAGGTCATGAAGGCGCACGTGGTGGTGGTTGTTGATCGTTGCCTGGAGGCTTCTGGTGTGGTGCGATTAGGAGAGAGAGAGCACGGTTTTGGGTTGCTGCGTTCTGGAGTAGCAAGGATGTGAGGAAGAAGGAGCGATCCAAGGCTGATGACGTGGCAAGCCTTTTTCATTTTTGGTCCATTTTTCGTTTTTAATTTATTTAATTTTTCTAATCACTAAAACTTGAATAACTTTTGCATACGACTTCAGAATGACACGCGGTTTGTTGCATTGGAATCGCATCGACGAGCTCTTCGCAATGCCGCTAGTTTGGGCTGATTCTGAGAAAGTTGAATTTTGGGCTAAAAATTGGAATTTCAATCGCGTATAGAACCAAGGTGAGTGATTAAACCCACTCACTCGTAACTAAAGCATTCTAATATTAGTTAAATTAATATCATGCCATGATATGATTGTATGGATTGATGTTTGATAGTTTAAATGGAATGTTTATATTTATTTGTATCGATGGTGTAGTTAAATTTGACTGTCAAATATAAATTTTACAATTAAGTAAAAATTCGACATTTAATTACTGTTTAAAACCTGACATTTGAAAATTTGTAAGTTTATATGATATTGGATTGTTTTGTATGTATTGATGTGATGAATGGCTTGAATTTGATATGTTTGATATATTGATGTTAATTGTGTGAACTTACCTGTTATTCGCATTTATTTATATATGACCATTATTTGTGCTGATTAATCCCAACCATTACCCTAGATGTTACGGGCATCGAATAAACCCAAGATTAATCATTAAAATGAATTAAGAACGTAGGTTGAAATGATAAATACTTATGACCCTGATTTGGATTGAAATGATATATATCCTTTCCTAAAATGCTAAAATTAAAATTTAAGTATCACTTGGCCATATGATAGAAAATTATATACGGACACCGATTGATTAAATAAAAATTTGTTTTAACCATGAATTTAAAAATGTTGTTTAAAGACGACAAGGTTGATGTTTTATAAATTGATTTCTTTTGAACTTGAACTTTGAGTTTTGAAATATAAGCAAAAGATAAATAATTTAATGTTGTAACTGAAGCTATGTAACAACCCGCAAATTCTGAACCAATTTAAAAAATTTATTTTAGAAAATTTTAATGAATTTTGAGGATATAATATAATTTTTATAAGTAATAATGGCTAGAATTTATTTTAATCGAAGTTAAAACGAATTAATTTAATTTAAATATAAATGGAGTTAGAAATGGCGCGGTAGTTTTAAAATATTAATTTTAAACTTTAATTGGATGTACAGGACTCATAATAAATCAGAATTGAGTAAAACCAGAAATATCTAAATCTGTTTAATCATATCTTTCTAATGAATCTGAAAAATTGAAATTTCATAGCGAGAATCAAAGGTTATGGCCAATTCAAAATTTAGAAAGGCCGCTGTAGAATTTATATAATATATATGGCCCAAAGGGCTACTTTTCACATATGAAGGAATTTGGACTCGAAACCACTTCCATTGAGTCTGGAATAACGTTTCTGCATTTAAAAAGTATAAACACTTGTATATTTTGAGTTTTAGAAATTATTTGTTTAAAAATGTATTTTTAATATTAAATATATTAGCCTTAAAAATAGTCATTTTTCAAACGACCTCCGTTTCCGACGAAACCACTTTTGTTGGAACTGGAATGTCAAATTATAGCTAAGTTTCAATTTTTAGAATTAATATGTGACCGTGGCAAAAGAAAATGTGTTTTGACTATTTTAGTTAAATTTAAAACGACTTGAAAATAGCCATTTTCAAACAGTCTCAGAATTTGACGAAAATAGTCTTGTTAGAACCATATCGTCATAAGAAAGCTAAAAATAATTTTTCTGGAATTTTCTGAGGTCGTATGTGGCCCCGGCATATTTAAATGCACGGTCGATATTTATTTAATTAATTTTTAATGGAATTTTAAATGAATATTCTATAGATTTCGGAATTGGACCCCGAGACCTGTCCCATTGCGTTCAGAAGGCCTCAAAACGTTAAGATAGACAGTAAGCAAGCCCAATTCTGAAACAGTCCAGAAATCCGCCTTTATAACACGTTTTTCAATGAATTTAATAATAAAAAAAATAAAAAGAAACCCTAATTCTCTCAGCCGCCGCCTATTCAAAACAATGGCCAGAAAGCTTCGAATTTCAAACACTAATTTCTCTTAATCTGCTCTATGAAAATTGACAAACTATATATCAATTCGAAGAGATTTCCGAGAGCTATAAATCTATACGGTTAAGATCGGGTTTCAGTGCATGGATTTTGCGAATTCTAGTGAAGAAGGCGGCACGTTCGGGTTCGGATTTCGAGGCGAGGAGGGGGCCGAGTTGGCTGGGTTTCTGGGCGGTGGTGGCTCGTGGCTCGGGCTTTGGAGTGGCGGTGTTTGATCGGCGCCAGGGTGGCCGAGGTTGCGTGCGACGTGGGGGATTGGAGGATGGAGTGGGTTCGGCCGAACGTAGAAAGGGAAGAAGAAGGGTATTATTATTATATTATTATTTATTTAATATTTAATTTATCCAATGTTCAATATTGAATATCTTTTTAATGCGATATCAGAATTCAACGAAACGACTTGCGTTGGACTCGTCTTTCAAAGATCTTCGCAATGGGCAGACCAGAGCTAAATCCGAGATAGTCGAATTTTCAGCCATATCAATGTGAGAATTCTGAATTTTATTATTTAATTAATTATAAATTATTTTTCTCGCGTTAAAAATAATTGTATTGTGGTGTTAATTCAGATCTGAAATGTTTTGTGTTATACATATTGTTGATTATTGCTTGTGGTATGTTTGTTGGTCATGTTATACTAGTTCCGCATTGAAATTTCATATATTGTTTAATTTTATGTGCGATTAGAAAATTAAATCTAAATTTAGATTTAAACCATATTTTATTCAGATCTAGTTGCTCTAATTTATTTAAATATATTAAAATATTATTTTTATTATTCTGAGATGAACAATAGAATCTGATTGACAAATAAAAACTTATTTTTATTTGTTTATATTACATTAGAAGTTGAAAGACAAACAAAAACTTTATTTTTGTTTATTTGTTTACTTTGCAACAGAAAATGAACAACAAATAAAACCTTATTTTTATTTGTTTACTTTGCAATAAGATTTGAACGACAAATAATATATTATTTTTATTTGTTTATTTACAATAGAATATGAACAACAAATAGAACATATTTTCATTTGTTCCATTTCGACAGAATTGTTCCATTTCGACAGAATTTGGCTAATGAATAAAATCCTATTTTTATTTGTTTACATTTAGAACACGATTAATGAATTACAGTAAAAATTCTTATTTTTTTTTACTGTCACATTAAACGTAAGATGTTCTATGATTAGAATAATAATAAGATACTAAATTTTATTGTTGATATCAAAACATTTTTTTTAAATAAAACTTTGTTTACATTATATTTATAAATCAAAGGTTATATTTGGAAACCACCTTTTTGTTTACATTTTTATGTAAATAAAAAAAAATCATGTTTTGGAAATCACAATTTTGTTTACATTTTTATATGTAAATAAGAAATTATTTTCAGAAGTTACATAGAAATTGGACAGATATTTTATTCGTGTTTTTCAACGCAAATATATACATAGAAATATAAGTTTTACTTTTTTATTTGCATTCCACCATGCAAATAAAATGTTGGAAATAAAAGTACACTTTTTATTTGCATTCTACAATGCAAATAAACATAGAAATTAAAAGTTTGCTTTTCATTTGCACTTTTCAATGCAAATATAGCATGAAAAAAAAAATTATTTTTCTTATTTGCATCTCACAATGCAAATATAACATGAAAATAAAAAAGTACATTTTTATTTGTGTTCGGCAACATAAATAAAACTAGAAAATAAAACATATTTTGAAAATAAAATTTGTTCTTCTATTTACATCCACTAATGAAAATATAACATGGAAAATAAGTTAACTTTTTATTTGTATTCTTCAATTCAAATATACATTGGAAATAAAATTATTTCTTTTATTTGCATTCCCTAATGCAAATATATATTGAAAATAAAATTTGTTTTTTTTTTTTTGCATTCACAAATGTAAATATACTTTGAAAATAAAGTTTGTTCTTTTGTTTGCATTCCACAATGCAATATAACATCAAAAATAAAAGTTACATTTTTATTTGCAAACATAAAAATGAAATAAACATCTCTGTCAAACTTGATTTAGTTAAAATGAAATAAACATTTTTGCCAAACTTGATTAGTTAAAATAAAATAATTACTTTTGTCAATTTATACTAGTTAAAATAAAATAATCACTTTTATCAATTTATACTAGTGGAAACAAAATATGCATTTTTGTCAATTTATGATTAGTTGAGATGAAAATAACATTTTTGTCAATTATATTAGTTGAGAAAAAATGTACATCTTGTCAACTTTAGATGGTTGAAAACAAAAATGACATTTTTGTTAAATAAAAGAATTAAGCACAAATAGCATTTTTATAATTTATATGCAAATTTAATAATTGTCTTTATTTGCATAACATGTAGAAGAAATTATTTTCAGAAATTACATTTTTGTTTGCAAATTTATTTTGAAATATAATTCATTCTTTTATTTGAATTCACCGATGCTAATAAACTTTAAAACTAAAATTTATTCTTTTATTTGCATTCACCAATGCAAATATATATAGAAAATAGAAATTGTTCTTTGTTTGCATTTACCAATGCAAATATATATTGAAACAAATCACTTTTTCAATTGCACTCAGCTATGCAACTAAATATATTGAAAATAAAGTTTATTTCTTGATTTGAATTTATCAATGCAAATATACATTGAAATTAAGGTTTATTCTTTTATTTGCATTCATCAATGCAAATATTCAATGAAACTAAAGTCTATCTTTTTATCTACATTTACCAATACAAATGTACACATTTTTATACATTTAATAGAATTTGTTAAAAATATACTTTGAAAATAAATTTGGTTCTCTTATTTATATTCACTAATACAAATATACTTTGAAAACAAAACTATTCTTTGTTTTGCATTCATAAATGCAAATATACTTGGAAATAAATGTTATTCTTTTATTTGCATTCACAAATGCAAATATTCATTTAAAATAAATGTTGATCTTTTAGTTACATTCACTAATGTAAATACACATTGGAAATGATGTTCTTTTTCATTCACTCAAATATACTTTTAAATAAAAAGTTGCATTTGTTATTTGCATTCCTTGTTGCAAATAAAACCTTAAAATAAAGTTCATCTTTGTTTGCAATTCTAAATGCAAATAAACCATCAAAATATTTATTTTTGTCGAAACAAAAACTATCATTTTTGTCTCATTAGAATTGCCAAAACAAAATAACTATTTTTGCTTGGGTTTAATTTAGCGAAATAGAAATTGTCAATAGAGATGAAGTTATTATGCTTATTCATTCATTGCAATAGAGATATTTTCTTGTCATGATTATGTATTGTGTATTACACTTCCGTTCACAAGTTACCCGATTTGTTTATGTGATTTGGACGATCATTTTCACACATCGCCCAAGTGCACAAATAAATTTATTATTTATTTAATGGTTGAAACCCCACACGGGTGTTGGGATGAAAATTTACATACACTAATCCCAATATTTAGTTGTATGTTGATCGTTGGATCGACAGGCTGCGATGAGCGTTATTATTTAATTTTAACGCTTACACAGTGGAAATTACACTTTGGATGTAGATAGATGATTTGATGATTATACTGTTATTATCATATATATATATATATATATATATATATATATATACATGATGTGTGTGAAATCCATATAATCCAAATTATATGGTAAATGATTGAGTCGCATTTCGATTCAGGTGTTCTTTTAAATAAGAATATTTTTACATTAGAAATCCTTTTTATATAAAGTATATATTTTCATAAAAAAATATTGTTAATCAAGTATATGTTAAAACAAAGAATATTTGTAAAAGATAAAATTTGTAATATAAAGAATACTTCTCATTTAGAAGCTTTTATATAAAGAATATTTTTAATGATTATTTTTAAATATGTGTTTTAAAGATTATTAGGATTTGTAATTATAATTTGTGATATGAAATAAATTGAGATGTGAAGTGGATTTATCGTGGACGATGTTTTAAACGACATTTTTCCTTTAACCCAATTTACATTGAAATTATTATTTTGAATTTATAAATCTGTTTTATAGATTTAAAAAGGCATTAAAAATAAAGTTTTCAATTTAATATATTAAATTGGAATTAAGTGGAAATTCAATTGGTAATAATCGAAATGGGCTTCTGTAAAAGAAGACCGATATTATATATGGAATTTAAGAGGCTTTGCAGTTATTCCATTTATATTATTAGTCCAATACAGAAATCTATATCGATTATGTATTGATTTGATTTATGTGGAATTCCATATTTTAGAAACTGATTTGTGGGTTTATCGTGAACTGTGTTTTAAAGGACACTAGTTCTTTAACCTGCTTAAGACAAGATTTATTCCTTAAAATAAATGATCGTGTAATAATGATTCTTGATATCAAATCAAAACTGGAGTATTAATAAATCTTTTAAGGAAGATTTAAGATTTTATTTTCAGAGTTTATCTTTGATAAAATTAATGAGAATCTTCTAATATATCTTATTAAAAGAATATTCTGAGTTGGAATGTGGCGTAATGTGTGATCTTCCAATATTTACTTTTTAATCACAAAATACGCGAGTTATTCAGAAAGACCGGGTTTAACCCATTCTGAATAATCATCACGACGATCAAGAGTCGAAGATGAAGACGGTGATTGAAGACCGAAGGTTTTCACATCGTTGGGATGATGATGACTGGTATCTTGAATTGGGATTGGCCTTCCAAGGCAAGGTATTTAGTAATGATCGTCCAAACGCATTTGGAGATCGACGGACACGTTGTTTCGCTCAGACCCAGAGCAGACTTGTAAATGGATTGCGTGTCTGACATTGTATTCATTTCTACTGTATTTGTTGAACGCTACTGATTATATATTTCTGTTTGGTGGTGAAGAATTTATTCTTTACTTATCACCCTTCTCTAAGACGTATGAGCTTAGAGGTTATACATATATTGGTAGATGATCAATAATATGGTAGGGTCTGACAATGTGACATGCTAAGATGCAAATGATCAAGGCTTTGTTGAAAAGCAGGCCTTGTGGTTGATGATCAAAGCACAGTCTATTTAGACATAGCTTTGTGTATATCGTGACTTCGCAAGCCTCACACACCGGTTGAGTCTAAAATGGGAGAAGGGAATGCAGGGAGTGCACACGTTTCTTTCTAGCTAGAAGTGGTGTTGGGCTTTAACACAGCCCGACATTTGCTTATGTGATTGATGGAAATTTCGCGAGGCCTCGGTTTATTCTTATCGGTCGCCCTCGGCTGGTTTGTAGGTCCAATAGGATCGGGGAGCGTGTGTTCAGGCATAACCAATCCACTAAAGTATTTGTGGACCGGCCCTGCTGTATCCAAGGGTTCGCCAGCGTCCAAATCCTGAGACATTGCTAGAGTGTCTCGAATCGGTCAGGAGCTCCTCCCTAGCCTTGACTCATGATGTAAACCCAATTTCCAATACGCCCCTTGCGGTTTTGATTGTATAACTAGTATGGCGACATAGTAGATGGTAGCTATGCCGTCTAGGATTGATATTATATTTGAATGTTTTAAATATATATACACACACTAATAATAATATCGTTTTTACGTATCAAGCATCTTTTGACCATTATAAGGTAAAACCCTATCCTCTGGCGTGCGTTGCATTGTGTGATGGGACCAGGGTGTAACACCCCACTCCCGCTATGATCACTCACTAAGGGAATGCCATAGCATCGGTGGAGTATTTTAGTGAATATAGAACAGAAAAATTACAACAAGACAGATATAAATAGTACTTGAAATTTTAAAACATCATCTCATAACAGCGGAAGTAAAACATGTCTGGTTACATCATAAACTCACAATAAAAGTCAAGTACAATATCCATCAAGATAAAGAAGTACATAATCCCACTCTCATACAATAGCCAAAACAAAAGGAAAGATAACTGGATAACTGGAGCTTTACATCTACCCAAGCTCCTAAAGACTGGAACAGCAATCCGATCAAGCTCCACTACTGCTAGGATCCACCACAGGACCTGAGGGTTGGGAAAAAGATAAAGACAACGGGGTCAGACATAAGTCTGAGTGAGTCCTATAACTTTAACAATACAATCGTTAAAGTAACCAGAGAAGACATAACTTGATATACGGTAACATATAGGGATGAATGGCTACCCTAAGCAGTCAACTAAACGAAGATAAAGGATAAAGACGCATCTACCCTCCCTAAGGTAAATTACTAAACTGCACCACACCAGTCGTTCCTAACTTAAAGGTTGATCCCACCCAAGGACTTATAAAATTTACTAATTAGTACCTGCGTACCCCTAGGTGACCAAGTAGGCGCCACGGGGCCCTACAATCCACTAGGTGTACACACTACTTCCCATTCGATCGGCTCCCTAACGTAGATACCCGTGCTGGCCCCACCGTGGGATGTATCATTCCCCAATGTGGCAACCTGATGAAACTAAAGGTGCACGGCTTATATCTACTCGATGCAACAACGGCTTACCTACCAGCCCGGGCCCACTCACGCATATGAAGCCCGTTGGACTTGCGTTGCCACCGCTAACCCGTTTGCCTCTTACAGTCAAGCCCAGTATGCGTGTCCCGTCCTCGACATGGGTCGAGCCCACAAAGATACGTATGGGTTACTGGTTGAAATGGGCCTCCACAAGCTACCCACCTAAGCTTGTCCCTTTTTCTAGTATATCCCACTTAACCCTTTAATCATGTTTTAATTACATGTTCTATTTTGGTTAAGTATTCTAATCGTATTTTCTATTGCCACCCAAGGCAACCACTAGATTTTCTCATGCCACCCGAGGCACCCACTTAACCCCTCATGTCCCTCTACATGCTAATGTGGTTAAGTGTTTCTTAATTAATTAATTAAGAACGTAACCTTTGTAAAGACCTCTCACATTAGACTGTCTTTTATGACCGCTGGTTAAGCCGGTTGGGTCCGGGCAGCCTTATGTCATAACAGAGTCTAACCTCGTGTCTTTACATTAATTACGTATTTAGTTTGTGCCTAAGACCTCTCACATTGGGCTAACATTTGTAGCAACTGGTTAAGCCGGTTGGGTCCGGGCAGTTTTACGCTACAACTGAGTCCAACCTCGTGTCTTAGTCAATTAATTACACCTAATTAATCACCCTCATAATTTTATATTAATTATCCCTAATTAATCAAGTTTTCTTAACATGGGTAGACCTAACTTAATAGGTAAATTCCCATGGGGTAGACCTAACTCAATAGGTAAATTCCCAACACATAGTATGGGTACACCTAACCAAATAGGCAAATTCCCATACTATGTTTATTTATTTTGTGTTATGCATAATTATATTAATTTCACACAATCTTATTAACTTATGCATTTAATTACCCCATCGTTCCCACGTAATTTCGTTCATGATATAACACATATAAAAGGTGTCAACTTGCATATGAATGAACATGTTTCAAAGGTGCCATCTTGCATATTAACAAACACATAACTTGCATATGAACTTGCATAACATGTCACATAACTTGCATATAATATGTCACATAACTTACATATTCATTTTGCATAACAAACTTGCATATTAGCTTATAGACTTGCATAATGTTTCATCATGAACTTGCATATTAATAAACATGTAACTTGCATATTTACATACATGTAACTCGCATATTAACAAACATGTAACTTGCATATAAAGAAACATGTAACTTGCATATTTACATACATGTAACTTGCATATTAACAAACATGTAACTTGCATATTAACAAACATGTAACTTGCATATTTACATACATGTAACTTGCATATTAACAAACATGTAACTTGCATATTAACAAACATGTAACTTGCATATTTACATACATGTAACTTGCATATTAACAAACATGTAACTTGCATATTAACAAACATGTAACTTGCATATTAACAAACATGTAACTTGCATATTTACATACATGTAACTTGCATATTAACAAACATGTAACTTGCATATTAACAAACATGTAACTTGCATATTTACATACATGTAACTTGCATATTAACAAACATGTAACTTGCATATTAACAAACATGTAACTTGCATATTTAGCATCATGCAAACATAACATACATCATATTAAACTTGCATAAGCTTACATACTCAACATGCATAAACATAAGATTAATGCTAACATCATATCATATGATTCAAAGCTCATTAACCCACATACAAAACCATAAATCTCATCACATCTCATCTAATTAGTTTACCAAAAGATCATCAAAGTGATAGAAACTCACAACTAGCAACTTTGAACACCAAATGAAGAAGATTAAGATGCTAAGAAGGGATTAGAAGTTGATTAGAGAGTGATTAGTATGCAACCCTCTTCATAAAATTAGTGGAGGCCATGAGAGCTAGCATTTTGCCATAGTTTAGTCACTAGGTTTAATTATGAATGAATTAGGGTAGGTTAGGGTCTTATTTATAGATTAGGCAAGTGTTTTAGGCCATAGGATTAACCCTAGATTCAATCCAAGCCATCAAAGCATGTCTTGGGGAAGGGGTCAAGTGTAGGAACCATCTAGGGCCTTTAGATTAAAGATGGACCATGAGAACCATTCAAATGCAAAATCTGCACTTGAGCGAATCGGCCCACGGGTTGACAGCCAAACACCCTGGATTAACCCCTAGTCGACCCAGCGGGCTCGGGTCGACTTCAAAAATCGGCCGGTTCGGTTATTCCCCTCTCCCAATTCGCTGTTTTGAGCATTTTTGCATATTTATTTATTAAATTTTCAATTATATATATATATATCAATATATATATATATATATATCTACACAACCCATTTCACTAAATTAAGTATACTTTAATTTGGGAATTTTCGTGAAACTTCGCGAGGCCATATCTTGGTCATACGGACTCCGATTTCCGAAAACTCGGACTCTATTTCGCGTATTTTTCCGAGACGAACGCAATGGCATAGCCCGTTTCCCTTGATTCCCATTTTAGAATTAAATTCTGCCTCGATTTATGTTATTACAGGTTATTGAAAATACGGGTTGTTACATTCTCCCCTCCTTAAAGGATTTCGTCCCCGAAATCTTCAAGTTAGGAAGAACGTATCCTACCATCCAATCATCCATCTACTCAAAGCATCATCCACGAGCAATCATTGTCCTTACAAGATTCTAAATGCTAGATGGATATATGCAAAAGTGTGTGTATATGTACTTACCTAATGCGAAAATCAGGCGGTTACTGATACAGTAAACCTCCTTAATGCAAACCATGATAGTGCCATGCATCCAATATGTATGCGAAACCCTATTGACACATACAAATTTCTACATGCGTGCACAACCATACACAAAAATGCATCATCCATATGATAACACAGCCATGATACATCCATCAATCTAACTACCACATCCATTTATGCAATATGCAACATGAAGTGACTGAGCCGATCTAGTGCCTAATGTGTGTGTATATGCATCCACGAGCAACCACTAGCAAACAATTGCATCCATATGCATCCATCAACCATAACATGTTTCAAACACATGTTTCAACCATAGGTTTTACCCTATCTAAAGGTCATAGGTATTAGCGAGAGGATATACTAAAGATAAGATAAGTACTAGACAAGCAATAAAGGAGAAGTTAAAAGACATACTCTCAAAAAGAAATGGATACAAAGAACGCATCTTTGCTTCCGTCTCCCAAGTAGCATTGCTTTCGTCATCTCCCCATTGCACTTTAACTAGCTGAACTTCTCTGTTCCTCAACTTCCTAGTTTCTGACCCAAGGATGCGAGTAGGAGCTCGTCGAATCGTCGCATCACGCTCTACCTCTACATCTCTAAGCAAGCTCGGCTCTACCACCTCCGCGGTCTCATGTAAGCACTTCCTCAAATGTGATACATGGAATACATCATGAACACCACTAAGTCTGTCGGGCAACTCCACCCTATATGCCATCCGTCCAATCCTTTCCTTAATAGGAAACGGCCCAACAAATCTCGGTGCTAACTTCCCTACGGACCCAAAGCGAACAACATTTCTCAATGGAGATACTTTGACAAAAACCATGTCCCCAACCTCAAACTCAAGATCCGTCCTTCTCCGATCCGCATAAGATTTCTGTCTATCTTGCGCTGCTTTCATCCTTTTTCGAATTAAATCAATCTTCTCTGAAGTCTCTCTAACCATATCCGGCCCAAGCAAGATCTTATCCGTAGATTCCCACCAACATGTAGGAGATCGACAAGGCCTTCCATAAAGAGCTTCGAAAGGAGCCATACCAATACTGGACTGAAAGCTGTTATTATATGCGAACTCCACCAAAGGAAGATGTTCTTCCCATGTACCTCCAAAATCCAAGATACAAAGCCTCAAAAGATCTTCTAAGATACGGTTCACCCTCTCGGTCTGACCGTCCGTCTGAGGATGATATGCGGTGCTCAAACACAACTGAGTCCCTACCGCCTCTTGCAAACTTCTCCAAAACTCACTAGTGAAAATAGGATCTCGATCACTCACAATGCTGGATGGTACGCCATGCAATCTAACAATCTCTCTAACATAGACTGAAGCAAGCCATGGAGCGGTCCTCTTACTCTTTACGGGTATAAAATGGGCACTCTTGGTAAGTCTGTCTACCACAACCCAAATTCCCGTATTGCCCTTCCTCGATCTCGGTAACCCGTCGATGAAATCCATCGAGACACTATCCCACTTCCACTGTGGAACTTCCAATGGGTGTAGCAACCCACCGGGTTTCCTTTGCTCCACTTTAACTTGTTGGCACACTAAGCATCTAGCCACATACTCGGCCACATCTTTCTTCATACCGGCCCAGAAGAAAACTCTCTTCATGTCTTGGTACATTTTGTCTCCACCGGGATGAATAGTCATTCTTGAACGATGTGCATCATCCAAAATAGCCTTCTTCAAACCCTCATCTTGCGGTACACAAAGTCTACCGTCTCTATGCAACCATCCCTTATCATCTATGGTGTATCTACCCAAATGGCTGGACGACTCCCCTCTTATAAGCTTCTCTACCAACACAACCAACTGTGGGTCGTCTCGCTGAGCCTCGCCAATCCGTCTCAAAAGAGTAGGTCTAACCTCCAAGGATGCCAACAAACCAGGTACAAAATCAACAGAAGGTCTGAAGTCAAACAAAGAAAGAAACTACAAGCTTCGTCGTTCCACGAACAATGGACTCAAAGATAGCCTTTTTCTACTTAAGGCGTCTGCCACCACGTTACCCTTACCAGGGGTATACGCTATCTCGAAATCATAGGATGCTAAGAACTCCATCCACCTTTGCTGTCTTAAGTTTAAATCCTTCTGAGAGAATAAGTACTTCAATGATTTATGGTCGGTGAACAACTCGAATCTCTCACCAAGAAGATAATGGCGCCAAGACTTAAGTGCGAAAACAATCGCGGCCAACTCTAGATCATGGGTAGGGTAATTCCTCTCATGCACTCTCAATTGTCTCCCTCCATAGGCTATTACCCTTCCCTCCTGCATCAAGACTGCGCCCAATCCTGTTCCACAAGCATCGGTATAAACAACAAACGGCTTACTCCCATCTGGGAGCACTAAAACTGGAGCGGTGGTCAAAGCTCTCTTTAATCGTCGGAAAGCGTCATCACAATCTACGTCCCATGAGAAAACCAGATTCTTCTTCGTCAAGCGGGTTAATGGGGCTGATATCTTCGCGAAGTCTTTGATGAACTTCCTATAATATCCTGCCAACCCCAAGAAACTTCTTACCTCGGTAGCATTTTTAGGAACTTTCCAATCCTGGATAGATACTATCTTTGCGGGATCCACAGCTATCCCTTCCTTAGAGACCACATGCCCTAAGAATCGCACCTCTCTTCTCCAAAAATGACATTTAGAGAATTTAGCTTTAAGACTATGTGCTCGAAGAGTCTCCAACACTTCTCTGAGATGTAAGGCATGCTCTTCTTCACTCTTGGAAAAGACCAAGATGTCATCCACAAAAACTACTACAAACTTATTCAGATACTCTCTGAACACTCTACTCATGAGATCAACAAAGTATGCGGAGGCGTTTGTCAACCCAAATGGCATCACTAGCCACTCATAAAAACCATCCGGAGTCCGGAAAGCAGTCTTCTCTATACTGTCCTCCGCCACTCTTAACTGATGAAACCCTGTAGCTAAGTCCATCTGCGAAAATACTGACGCGCCAACCAACTGATCAAAGAGATCATCTATCCTCGGTAATGGGTGTCTATTCTTCTTCGTGAGCTTATTAAGTTCCCTATAATCCACACAAAGTCTGAGGGACCCATCCGCCTTCGTGGCAAACACTACTGGAGCTCCCCACTCCGATATACTTCGCCTTATGAACCCCTTCTCAAGCAACTCCCCTACTTGCTTATGAAGTTCTCTTCTCTCACGAGGAGCCATGTGGCGTACTGGCAAAGACACTGGTTTGGCATTATCCACCAAATAAATTCGGAAATCTATCTCCCGCTTCGGAGGCAAACCCTTTACTTCTTCAAACACATCCGGATATTCCCGGACTACTCTGACAGAACACAAACTCTCGACCGAAGCATCGAGCGATTCAAGATAACTTAGCAAAACAGATTCCATGGGATTGCAAGAGATCTCGAGAGTGTTACCCAAGCGGGTCATGAGCCTGACAACTCTCCTTTCGCAATCAAGAACGGCACCATTACTGGATAACCAGTCCATGCCCAAGATCAACCCATAGCCCGTGAAGCCCAATACAAAAGCATCACATCTAAACTCAACGCTAAGTATAGAAATCTTCAAACCCAAACATATCATAGACAGATATATGGAGCCCCCAATTGGGTTTGAGACAACCAAGGGATCATCAACTAGACTGGTGTCTAAGTGCAGTGACTCAACTAACGATGATGAGATAAAAGAATGCGATGCGCCAGAGTCAAACAAAGTACGAACTGGATGATCAAACAGAAAAAACCAGACTTTCAACGGAAATAGTTCTACCTCTCTGCTGAATCGGTGGAACTGAGAGAACCTGAACTTGCCCCCCTGACTGAGGTGGTGCTATAAGAGCTTGCACCTGGCCTCCTGAGGTAGACCCCGTCTTCTGCCCCTTCTTTGGGCAGTTTTTCACAAGATGCCCTGCTTCACCACAATGAAAGCAACCGGTCTTCTTCTTTTTGCGACAATCCTTACTGAGGTGTCCTGGTGTTCCACAATTGAAGCACTTCTTCTTCGTCTTCTTTTTGTCACCATTGCCTTTTCCGCCCTTGCCTTGTTGTTGCTGTTGCGGTTTCTTCTGATCCCCCTTTTTCTCTGGTGCCTTAGAATTCTTATCATCCTCATGCATAAGTGCCATGTAGACAAGCTTCTCAAAAGTGGCCCCCATAGGAATGTGAGTCATAGCTATTCCTTGCAATGGTTCGTTCAAGCCTCTAACGAACCTCAAAGCCTTCTTCTCCGGTGTATTCACCAACTCTATGCCAAACCTTGCTAATTGATTGAATTTGTTGACATATTCTTTCACCGTGAGATTCCCTTGCTTCAAATTCAAGAACTTCTCCATAAACAGATTCTCTTCCGCCCTTGAGAGAAACTTAGCCCCAAACCTTTGCTTAAAATCTGCCCAAGAGTCAACAGGGCGTTCTCCATTAGTGACCTCCCACCAGAATGAGGCCTCTCCCTTCATTAACCAAGCCGCCAACTTGACTTTCTTTCCCTCTTCCACTTCAAAGATATCTAGCAACTCTTCCACTTCCTTAAGCCAATCTCTAGCCTCTACGAAAGTCTCTGAACCAAGAAAAGGTTTTCCTCCTATAGCCTTGAACTCCTTGCAAACCTTAGCAAAATTATCCACTCTAGGCTGAGGAGGAGGAGCGGTTGTCTCTGGTGTAGTAGCATTGGCCGGACCCGCAGCCGCGGCCCTAGCCTCTTGCAACCTCCTATACCATAGTGGTATAACTAAACCCTCCGGGATGTTAAGATCTTCAGCCATGATGAAACGAAAGAGGAAAGATTCAAAAAGGAGATTCCGAAAGATAAAGATATGGCTATTGGGGATTATGCTTTTCTTTTTCAAAAACTTTTTCTCTTAGAAGACATGCTTTTAAAAATACTTTCTTCGAAAATACTCTTAGAAAGTAGTTTTTCTCAAAAAATTTATCTGTTCTGGTAACCTTAAGCTCTGATACCACGTGTAACACCCCACTCCCGCTATGATCACTCACTAAGGGAATGCCATAGCATCGGTGGAGTATTTTAGTGAATATAGAACAGAAAAATTACAACAAGACAGATATAAATAGTACTTGAAATTTTAAAACATCATCTCATAACAGCGGAAGTAAAACATGTCTGGTTACATCATAAACTCACAATAAAAGTCAAGTACAATATCCATCAAGATAAAGAAGTACATAATCCCACTCTCATACAATAGCCAAAACAAAAGGAAAGATAACTGGATAACTGGAGCTTTACATCTACCCAAGCTCCTAAAGACTGGAACAGCAATCCGATCAAGCTCCACTACTGCTAGGATCCACCACAGGACCTGAGGGTTGGGAAAAAGATAAAGACAACGGGGTCAGACATAAGTCTGAGTGAGTCCTATAACTTTAACAATACAATCGTTAAAGTAACCAGAGAAGACATAACTTGATATACGGTAACATATAGGGATGAATGGCTACCCTAAGCAGTCAACTAAACGAAGATAAAGGATAAAGACGCATCTACCCTCCCTAAGGTAAATTACTAAACTGCACCACACCAGTCGTTCCTAACTTAAAGGTTGATCCCACCCAAGGACTTATAAAATTTACTAATTAGTACCTGCGTACCCCTAGGTGACCAAGTAGGCGCCACGGGGCCCTACAATCCACTAGGTGTACACACTACTTCCCATTCGATCGGCTCCCTAACGTAGATACCCGTGCTGGCCCCACCGTGGGATGTATCATTCCCCAATGTGGCAACCTGATGAAACTAAAGGTGCACGGCTTATATCTACTCGATGCAACAACGGCTTACCTACCAGCCCGGGCCCACTCACGCATATGAAGCCCGTTGGACTTGCGTTGCCACCGCTAACCCGTTTGCCTCTTACAGTCAAGCCCAGTATGCGTGTCCCGTCCTCGACATGGGTCGAGCCCACAAAGATACGTATGGGTTACTGGTTGAAATGGGCCTCCACAAGCTACCCACCTAAGCTTGTCCCTTTTTCTAGTATATCCCACTTAACCCTTTAATCATGTTTTAATTACATGTTCTATTTTGGTTAAGTATTCTAATCGTATTTTCTATTGCCACCCAAGGCAACCACTAGATTTTCTCATGCCACCCGAGGCACCCACTTAACCCCTCATGTCCCTCTACATGCTAATGTGGTTAAGTGTTTCTTAATTAATTAATTAAGAACGTAACCTTTGTAAAGACCTCTCACATTAGACTGTCTTTTATGACCGCTGGTTAAGCCGGTTGGGTCCGGGCAGCCTTATGTCATAACAGAGTCTAACCTCGTGTCTTTACATTAATTACGTATTTAGTTTGTGCCTAAGACCTCTCACATTGGGCTAACATTTGTAGCAACTGGTTAAGCCGGTTGGGTCCGGGCAGTTTTACGCTACAACTGAGTCCAACCTCGTGTCTTAGTCAATTAATTACACCTAATTAATCACCCTCATAATTTTATATTAATTATCCCTAATTAATCAAGTTTTCTTAACATGGGTAGACCTAACTTAATAGGTAAATTCCCATGGGGTAGACCTAACTCAATAGGTAAATTCCCAACACATAGTATGGGTACACCTAACCAAATAGGCAAATTCCCATACTATGTTTATTTATTTTGTGTTATGCATAATTATATTAATTTCACACAATCTTATTAACTTATGCATTTAATTACCCCATCGTTCCCACGTAATTTCGTTCATGATATAACACATATAAAAGGTGTCAACTTGCATATGAATGAACATGTTTCAAAGGTGCCATCTTGCATATTAACAAACACATAACTTGCATATGAACTTGCATAACATGTCACATAACTTGCATATAATATGTCACATAACTTACATATTCATTTTGCATAACAAACTTGCATATTAGCTTATAGACTTGCATAATGTGTCATCATGAACTTGCATATTAATAAACATGTAACTTGCATATTTACATACATGTAACTCGCATATTAACAAACATGTAACTTGCATATAAAGAAACATGTAACTTGCATATTTACATACATGTAACTTGCATATTAACAAACATGTAACTTGCATATTAACAAACATGTAACTTGCATATTTACATACATGTAACTTGCATATTAACAAACATGTAACTTGCATATTAACAAACATGTAACTTGCATATTTACATACATGTAACTTGCATATTAACAAACATGTAACTTGCATATTAACAAACATGTAACTTGCATATTTACATACATGTAACTTGCATATTAACAAACATGTAACTTGCATATTAACAAACATGTAACTTGCATATTTAGCATCATGCAAACATAACATACATCATATTAAACTTGCATAAGCTTACATACTCAACATGCATAAACATAAGATTAATGCTAACATCATATCATATGATTCAAAGCTCATTAACCCACATACAAAACCATAAATCTCATCACATCTCATCTAATTAGTTTACCAAAAGATCATCAAAGTGATAGAAACTCACAACTAGCAACTTTGAACACCAAATGAAGAAGATTAAGATGCTAAGAAGGGATTAGAAGTTGATTAGAGAGTGATTAGTATGCAACCCTCTTCATAAAATTAGTGGAGGCCATGAGAGCTAGCATTTTGCCATAGTTTAGTCACTAGGTTTAATTATGAATGAATTAGGGTAGGTTAGGGTCTTATTTATAGATTAGGCAAGTGTTTTAGGCCATAGGATTAACCCTAGATTCAATCCAAGCCATCAAAGCATGTCTTGGGGAAGGGGTCAAGTGTAGGAACCATCTAGGGCCTTTAGATTAAAGATGGACCATGAGAACCATTCAAATGCAAAATCTGCACTTGAGCGAATCGGCCCACGGGTTGACAGCCAAACACCCTGGATTAACCCCTAGTCGACCCAGCGGGCTCGGGTCGACTTCAAAAATCGGCCGGTTCGGTTATTCCCCTCTCCCAATTCGCTGTTTTGAGCATTTTTGCATATTTATTTATTAAATTTTCAATTATATATATATATATCAATATATATATATATATATATCTACACAACCCATTTCACTAAATTAAGTATACTTTAATTTGGGAATTTTCGTGAAACTTCGCGAGGCCATATCTTGGTCATACGGACTCCGATTTCCGAAAACTCGGACTCTATTTCGCGTATTTTTCCGAGACGAACGCAATGGCATAGCCCGTTTCCCTTGATTCCCATTTTAGAATTAAATTCTGCCTCGATTTATGTTATTACAGGTTATTGAAAATACGGGTTGTTACACAGGGTCTTATAATGGTTTCATTTTTCTAAAAAGCATTACGTTATTTGACGATTACTTTATTTTATGCACTGGCAATCTAATGGAGTAAACCTGTTTCGCGTTAGCGGCGTGGTCCTGTGATTAGCCTACTTATTAGATAAGTTAAGTTCAGAATTCTCACACCAGTCCCACAACTGACCTGTAGTTTGTTTCACTTTGCAAACTCGGGTGCCCTCTTTTCACACGGGCAGTCGAGTAGCTTTTTGCAGATATAGTTAAGCAGGATCTTGGATTGAAGCCTGAAGCTGGGTCCAGAATATTGATGGCCTTCCGTTGAGATTAGTTCCGCTGCAATGTATTTAATCTATTGTAATGTATCTTCCACTGTATTATTTATCGATGTACTCTTATATATTCTGTACTCTGATGTAACATTTATTATTGATGTTATAAAAGTCTGTGTTGTTGTTCTGATGTTCTGTATGCCCAAAGTTAACGTATGCGGAATTTGAACGGTCTTGATCGATCTTGCGATTGATTGGTGTCGGGCGAAATCCGGGTCGTTACAAGCTATAAAAATGAAATTTAATGTGAATCGAATTTATTGAAATTGAATTGTTTCACCTACCTTTGAAATTTATTATGAATCAACATTGATTTGAATTATATATGAATTGTGAACTCGATATTTGTTAGAATTGAAATCATTGAAAATGAGAATCTGATTTGGAATGTAACTTTTTGAATTAATTTGATTGAATAGAAATAAATGTAAATTGGAAGTTTAATTGATGAAAATATTGCATTCGGGTTGGTTGAATTGAAGCTGAAATATGACTTCAAGTTTAATTGAAAATGTTAGAGAAACGATTCTAATTCCAACTATAGTATTTCAAATCATTTTATAAACTATTTTAATAATAATAATCATTAATTTTCCTTTATAAAATATTTTACTTTATTACTATTTTATTTAATAAATTATTTTAAATAAATCATTTTATAATTAACTATTCATTTCATAAATTACTTAATGTTTTAACTATATATTTTAATAAATTTGATAAATTCTATTTTAAATTACAAACTATTTATTTTCAAACTATTTCAATTATATATCTAAACTATTTTAAATATACTGTTAACTATTCTATTATTTAAATCATTAAAGTTGGAATTGTTTCAAGATTTTAATTTGTTTAAATGGAGATTTTAATATGAAAAATTTTCTGTTTTGAATATTGAATGATTTTGGAAATCTGATATTTTTGATATGAAGTATGAACCTCTTCGAAATGTAAAAGAACTGATCGGTGTGAAAAATCTAAACGATTGGTTGTTAAAGAGACCGGGATCAGATATTGTCATACTTTCTGCCAATACCGAAAACCACTTTAACAACTGTGTACGCGGTGAAGTTCCAGAAATGGTGTTGGATGGATTTGGGGGCGACTAACGGATTTGAAGAAAGAGAACGATGATGGATAGCCTTGACCTTCGGGTCATAATTAAAATGACTAAAACAGGAGCCATACCCAGGTTAATTGAGTTAGCTACTCTGAGCAGGCATACTTCTTCGATGCCATATATATACTTTGTGATTGATTGGCGCCTTTGATTGATTTTGGGGGTATGTTTGGGGTAGGCGGTAGTTGCGACTATGTGTTACCACCGGCCTGGGTCCACAATCCGGTAGAGTCACTACTGATGGGTATTGCCTCAATGCCTTGTCATATTCGTCCTGATTGAGCCCCCTACGATTTTGATTTGACGTTGTCGTATAGCAGCGCATCACTATGCACCGACCGTTACTGGTGTTTTATATGCAATGTTTACAACAATGTTTATAAACTGTGTAAGGGTAAAAATGTAATCCCGCTTACGCTATTTTAATATTTTATATTTAACCATAGACATTATTACAATAGCGTACTGCATTATATAATAACTAGTTTAACATATCCTTAAGAGATGGAAATTCCCGTAACATCTCTTAAGTTTCATATTATCGCATGAATTTGATTAAACTAATATGAGAATGATTTAGTCCTGATTCGAGTGTTTGTTGTGCATCTTTTACGTAATACGCTCGGGTCAGGTTGAGTTTTCAGTCATTGAAGACGACGTTATGAAGATGAAGATGGAGTTTGCCAGAAGAATTATTATTTATTTCCGCTGCAAATATTGGTATTTTTAGTATAGTTAACTCTGATAATTGTCGTACAATATAATCTAATGTATGTTTAACAGCTTCATGAACTGTTATTTATTTATTATATTTTGTCCTTCCACTGCGAGATTCCGTATTTATTTTCTTCTTTCTTCTATTTATTATTTTTTATCCCAATAACTATCCATATTTTTGATCTATTTATGTCGACATTAAGGATCATTGTCGATTTGAATGGTCAAAAATCCCGGATGTTACGATATGTTCCTCAAAAAATCCGATTCGTGCTGATTCTTCCCCCAACTAACGAAGAGATCTTGGCGGAATTGCCACATATGAAATTGAGCACAATTTGGCAAAGAAATACCCCACTTGTTTCTCAGGAAGGGATGGGAAACGTGCTCAATATCATTTGATTGAATAGTTTCCTGCAAATTGAAGAAATGACCTTAAATCTTTGTGTACTGACCCCTAATTGAATTATTTTGGATTCAGAAGTGAAAGAAATCATTTTATCTACTAATAGTGGACAAATTGGCGTATTACCAAACCATGCCCGTATTGCCACAGCGGTAGATATAGATCCTTTGAGAATAAGTCTCAATGACCAATGGTTAACGGTAGCCTTTAATGGGGGGTTTCGCTAGAATAAATAATAATGAGATCACCATTCTAGGAAATGATGCGGAGATGAGTACTAACATTGATTCGCAAGAGGCTCAACAAGCTCTTGAAATAGCTGAAGCTAACTTGAGTGGAGCTCAGGGAAAGAGACAAGCAATTGAGGCATTATATATATATATTAAATTAAGATAAATAATGTGAATTCTAAATATGCTAAAAAATAACAGTAATGTAAATGCATATCATCAATAATTATTATGTGTAATAATAAAATTGAAATTAGTCAGATATTTTATTTCTGTTACATTATTAGATCTGTCACATTATTAGAATAAAATTCTATTTATTTATTAAATATATTATTAAGATTAATTTGCATATTAATTTTGATGAACTAGAATATAAATAGCCCCTTTTTTATACGTTTACCCTGCTGAACCTGAGGTTTTTGATGCATATAAGTATATTTATTGGAACGTTGATACATAACTAATGGAATGCTTATAGTGTCCCCATTACTTGATAAAATGATCTTGTGAGTATTAGTATAAATGATCTTTCCTTCGCATTTAACTATAACAGACACTCCCGAATCTAGAGCCGTTTGGCATTCTGGCCCAGTTCCAACAATGCACTTCTCGGATCCAGAAAGAGGAACAGCTTGGCGCTGCATATTAGAACTCATTAAAGCCCGATTCACATCAAGGAATGAGGGAAGCTCCAACAGAAAAATATTGGAAAGGCAAGGAATAAAGATAGATAGGATGGAAAAACTTACTATTTATAAATCTAAAGATTCATCATCTACCTATATTTTTCTGTATGAAATTTATGGTTTCCATTGGTGCAAATCCAATCACCTTAGTTTGAGATGAGAAGTAATTCCCCATTGGTAGCAAATAGTTATTTATTAAGCGGAGGAAAGAGTACTATAAGAAGCAAAAAGTTTATGTTCCTATTTTTGAAAGAACGGGCTAACAAGGTCAGCTACATAGCCAACTTTCATAATTAAATGTCGTCCCAAGGACTCAATCGTATGGATATGTAAAATACAGGATTTCCAATCCTAGCAGGAGAAGGAGGGAAACAGATACTCAATTTAAATTGAGTAAACAAAATTCCATACTTGATCTCATAGATACATATAGAATTCTGTGGAAAGTCGTATTTGATGAAAGTCGTATGTACGAGTTGGAGGGAGATCTTTCATATCGTTCAAGATCCACCCTATAATATGGGGTTAAAAAACCAAAATAAGTGATTCATTTTTAGCCCTTATAAAAAAAAATATTCTTGAACCTCTTTCATGCTCATGTCACGTTGAGGTACTGCAGAAGAAAAAACTGCAAAATTCGATCCAACTTATCATAAAGAATTACTAGGGAAATACCCCATTTAGAGGCTCATTTACTCCGAAATTTAGACAGAAATGGAATTTTAATGCTGGGATCTTGGATAGAAATCGACGATATTTTAATAGGTAAATTAACACCTCAGACAGCGAATGAATCCTTGTATCCCCTGAGGATAGATTATTACGAGCCATACTTGGCATTCAGGTATCCACTTCAAAAGAAACTTCTCTAAAACTACCTATAGGCGGAAGAGGTCGAGTTATTGATGTGAGATGGATCCAGAAAAAGACGGGTTCCAGCTATAATCCAGAAAAGATTCGTGTATATATTTTACAAAAACATGAAATCAAAGTGGGTGATAAAGTAGCTGGAAGACATGGGAACTATTCATCTATTTATTTTCATTAAATAGAAGGAGGATCAGAAAACTCTGAAAAAATGGTGGTTAAATTCGATGTTGTTTAGGAGGAAGTTAAAACATAAGTGTGAGCTAACTAAATCAATGTCGTTTCTTCAAAAGGGTATTATTCCTGGTGCTTGGCATCTCGATGGAAGTGAAGAAAAAGATACGGAAAAAAACATTTCTAGGTGGAGTGATAGTAATAGGTGTAGTTTCAATGATATTGATATAAGGAATATTTGGAGTTTGATCTCTGATAACACTTTTTTGGTTAGGGACAATAATGGTGATAGATATTCTATATATTTTTACATTGAAAATCATATTTTTGAGATTTACAATAATGGTTTTTTTTGAGTGAATTCGAAACTTTTTTTTCCAGTTATTTGAATAGCAGGTCTAAGAGTAACAATCACGACTATTATCATTACATGTATGTTACTAAATCTGGTTGGAGTAGTCACATTAATAGTTGTATTGATAGTTATCTTCGTTTTGAAATCAGTATTCATAGTTACATTTTAGGTGATACCGAAAATTACAGTAATAGTTACATTTCTAGTTTCATTTGTAGTGAAGTGCATTCTACAAATTAGTCACCCGGAGGTTATTTGTATTCCTTGGAAACCACCGCCCACATCGCCATTTAATATTTCTTGACCTACAATTAGCTAAACTACTTGAGCACTAGTTCCAATGTGAGAATTGAATTGAACCGCAAAGAACTGATAATTCAAATAATCATTTTGGCTAACTGTTTTTACATAGATAACAAGTAAAAAAGCAGTAGGAATTAGAATGAACAATGCAGTAGCAATAAATGTGAGAATATTGACTTCAATAATCTAATCTTTTTTTTTGCAATAACTTAACTCGGGATCTAATCCCATAGAGATGATAAATTTGATTCCTGTAAACAGGTCATTTCGGGGCAAGCAGATCATTTATCATAAAAATGATGAGCTTCAAGAGAATGATTCGGAGTTCTTGCAGAGTGGAACCATGCAGTACCAGACACAAGATAGATCGTCCAAAGAACAAGGCTTTTTTTGAATAAGCCAATTCATTTGGGACCCTGCAGATCAATTCTTTTTCCTATTCAAAGATCAACCCTTTGTCTCTGTGTTTTCATGTCAAGAATTCTTTGCAGATGAAGAGATGTCAAAGGAGCTTATTACTTCCCAAACAAATTCAATTGGCAGAAGGTCAACAATTACGCGAGTTTCTTAAACAATCCCAATCAGACCCCCTTACTGTGGAAGAACAGATAACTACAATTTATATTGGAGCAAATGGATATCTTGATTCGTTAGAAATTGGACAGATAAAGAAATTTCTCATTAAGTTAGAAATTGGACAAATAAAGAATTTCTCATTAAGTTACGTACCTATTAAAAAAAGAATAAACCTCAATTTCAAGAAATTGTTACTCACTTTAAATTGAGTATCTGTTTCCCTCAGGATTGGAAATCCTGTATTTTACATATCCATATGATTGAGTCCTTGGGTTTCCGAAATAGTGTAATATAAAAAGAAGTGCTTCGAATCATTGCTATTTGATTCGGACCTGTTCTGAAAAATTCGAGGTATTTCCAATTATTTGTTGACATGGGCAAAGTAAGGGAAAATATCTGAAACGATTTCAATATTGGACCTTGTACATATAATAGTTCTGAATTGAATCTCTTTTAGAAAGAAGATCTTTTGTCTCATGGTAGCCTGCTCGAGTCCCCTTACAAAACTTTCGTTATTGGGTTAGCCATACACTTCGCATGTTTCTAGCCTTTGTTCATGATTCGATATTCTAGTGTCCTAGGCATAGAGGAACCACACCAATCCATCCCGAACTTGGTGGTTAAACTCTACTGCGGTGACGATACTGTAGGGGAGGTCCTACGGAAAAATAGCTCGACGTCAGAATGATAAAAAGCTTAACACCTCTTATTTTACTAAAAAAATGCAAAGGTCCTCTTATTCAAAACCTCATTATGATATCTCTTCTCCCCCCTTCACACCTCAGAACGCACTGTTCTTAACGGAAGATCCAATATTTCACAATTGTATCTAGAATAACTGGAAAAGTGGAAACAAGACCAGATATAATTTGCTCATTGTAAGCCAATCCAAAATCATTGTAGATCGAATCAATCATCAGTTCCCAACCATGGGTTGAGTGAAATCCAATCCATAAACCAATAACTAAAAGAATAGTAAAAGATTTTATTGTGTCACTTAAGTTATAGAAGAATTCCTGAGTCCAAGAATTCAGAATAAAAGTTCTTCATTACCAGAATAAAATAACCACTTAGAATAGTAAAACAGACTATAAAAAACGAATTAATCCTTTTTTCCCAGAGTACCTCCCTTTCTCTGAGAAAGAAGAATAGGACAGGAGTAAAAGAAATATGAGACGACCCCAAACCCCGTACTGACGGCGACATGGGTAATCCTTGGAATATAACACAGAAACAGATAATAGCAGAACAAAAATAAATAAATACACCAGATAATGTACAAATAATACACTGGATAAACGTAAACATCAGGTTACACAGTATACAGGATCATACTTAGTACAAGTACAGTTCAGCTATACATATATGTCTACAGCGGAAAAACAAACATAATGTACAATAGGAGCTGAACAGCATAAAAAGAGATAAATGATAGAATCCATCTTCAGCTCCAACTATCCAGAAAGAGCCAGCTAAACCTGAATACAAGGCTGCCCGTGTAGAAAAAGGGGCACTCGAGTTTGAAAGTGAAACAAACTACGAGTCAGTCATGGGGCTGGTATGAGAAATCTACTCAACATAATTGAAATATGGTTAATCACAGGACCACGCCACTTTCGTGGAACGGGTTTACTCCATCGGATCACCAGTCTTTTAAAACAAATCATTCTTTGAAACATCACAATGCTTTTTATAAAAATGAAGCCATTATAAGACTCAATTCCCATCACATAATGCAACGCAAACCGGAGGATAGAGATTTACCTTATAATGGCCAAAATATGCTTGATACGAATAAAACAAAAGCATATGATATTATTACTAGTGTTTACATGTTTCAAAACAATTTTGAATCATAACTATCAATCCTAGACGGCATGGGTACCATATATCATGTCGCCATATATATATACAATCAAAACCGCACAGTCACGTATTTGGAAATTGGATTTCCGTCATGAACCAAGGCAAAAGATAGCCCTTACCGAATTCGAGACGCTCTAGCCCATATCTCAAGGCCCAAACTCAGGTGGGCCCTTGGATCGTCAGGGTCGGTCCACCGATGTGGATTATTATGCTTGAACACTACGTTTCTCCGCCCTATGGGGCGCCAATGAGCCAACGAATGACTCCATCGGTCCCGGATCGACCGATATATCCGAGGCGCCTTGCTATCCATCATCCACATAAGTAAAATGTCAGGCCGTGTAAAAACACTGACACAACTTCTAGCTAGAAAGAAACGCATGCCCTCCCTGAGGTCCTTCTCCCGTTTTTGGTTCAAACCGGGGAGTGAGGCTCGCGAATTCACATTATACACAAAGCTACGCCACACAGGCGGTGCTTTGATCATCACCACAAGACTTTGCTTTTCAACAGAAGCCCTGATCATTTGCCACTTAGGCATGCCACACTAGCAATTCATGCCATGCGACTGATGTCCATCGATACATAACCTCTGAGCTCGTGCATTTCAGAGAAGGGCGTTAAGCAAAAGAATAAATTCTCCGCCGCCAACAGTTGTATATTTAATAGAGATCAATCAACACAGAATAAAATCCAATGTCAGACACACAGTCCATATACAAGTCCGTTCTGGGTCTGAATGAAACCAGAGGCACTATATACCTCGCAAACCCATCGACCACTACGTACGTCTGGATGATCACCACTCATTATCCATATTTCGGGATGCCTCCCAATCAAGACCTCGGTTACCATCCAAACGAGGTGAAGATCTCTGGTCTTCGACCACCATCTTCATCTTCGATTTCTTATCGTCGATTCAGTTATTCAGAATGGGATAAACCCGGTCTTTCTGAACAACTCGCGTATATAATAAACAAGTGCAACACTAACATACACACACATCATTTCAATTCATTAGTCACTAACCGTCAATCAGTAAGAGAACAATTTCCCAAATATTAACCCCGAAGGCCGAAACCAACATCAGATCAAAATCCAGGAAACCATTCGACTTAGCTAACCTTCAGTTAATTTCTAAATCACATCCATATCGTTTATAATATTTTATAACGATTTATCGCTATTTTTATTTATTTTAAAATAGCCAATTTATTCCAAACGACGCTTCGGGCCATAACGCGGCCGTGGCGCTGTTTTTCTCCAGATTTGATTTACACTTTTCTGAAAATCTAACCGTTGGATGTTCACAAAATTTACATCATTATAAAGATCTTTTCAAAACGAATCCAACGGTTCCAGTTTCGGGAAAATCCGACGGTCGGATCTCCCGGTATAATCGTTTGAAGTTTCGATTTCAAAATACGAACTGCAGCGTCGTTATTCGATTAAATATAATTATATATATATATATATATATATATAAATATAATCGATTCTGGCGCTGTTTATCTTCATATTTGAATTAAACATTCCAGACAATCCAACCGTTGGATTTTTACAAAGTTGGTGCCGTTGGAAAGATATTTCCAAAGCGAACCCAATGGTTGCGATTCCAGGAAAATCCGATGGTTGGATCTCCCGGTATAATCGTTTGAAATCACGGTTTCAAAATATGAACTGCAGCGTCGTTATTCGATGTATTTCAATTCTATATATATATATATATCGATTCTTCGATTTCAAAGCTATATTCTTTTCATACATTTGATAAAAATGATATTTTTATCTAACTGTCTTCTATTTCTACACTTCACTATATTTAACAATTCATGTATATAATAAAAATGTGATTTTTTTGTAAAACAATTCATTTCAAAACACTATTATTTTATATAGTTCATATAGGTAATAAAAATAGGATTTTTATTATAAAACAATTTCTTTCAAAAGGAGATTATTTTATATAGTTCATATAGATGATAAAATTGTGATTTTTATATTTAAAACACGAACACCATTCAACACATGAATTTTAATTCAACGAATGAAAATAATTCAAACACATGAATATTATTCAAAATTTCGGCAGCATAACGGCAGGGTAGTTAAAACCGGGACCGTCCCTAGTACGGCTCCTCGCTCTACCTTAAAACCTCGTGGTTTTTGACAATGGGGAATCATGCATCTAGTTCGCACGCAGGCGGCATGTATATATTTATTTCATTTCCACAAACTAATCCTATGTGGTTTCAACCAAATATTTCTCAACTACAAACGGGTATTTTTCAACCACAATCAATCAATATCAACCCCAAACAATTCCAATCAACCATTTGCTACCAATCAATTTTCACACCAATCACAACCAATAAATATCGTCCATGGTTTGTGGACGAGGGGCATGTGTGTATATATATATATATATATATATATATATATATATATATATATATATATATATATATATATAGCAATTCACTTCTATTTCAACACATATATAATTTTTACAATGCATATACAACTTATACCTCAAACGTACAACTTATACAACGCTTATACAAGAGGTGTACAACGCTTATATAACTCACACATCGACTATATAATTTATACATCATCGTTTTCCATATCGTTTATAAATTAGAAATCTCACCTTGGGTTCCACTCCACCAAAAATAGCAGAAGGCTCAGAAAAATATGCGGTCTCTTCTAAAATGTAGAAGACGTCCACACAGTCACGATGTTTCCTGTTTCATCGAATTTCATCAAGAAACGAAAAAGATATGATTTTTACAGTGAAATCAAAAACGGTAGCGCTTTAAACTGCTATAGAATAGTTTTAATATAATTTACACCGTACCTCCACTGTTTTGTTTGAAACTAGGTTTCGATCTCTCGCGAAATCCATTGCGTTAGGGGCTGATCGGGGTTGACCATGACCTCCGCCTACAAGAGGGCTTCCCGACGAGGTGGGTCTTGCTCAGCTCGAGCTCCAGGTGGCGGCGGAATAACGTTCGACGTCCTCGAAGTTTACGAGCTCTTTTCTCGACAAAGACCAGGCGAGGGAGGTCGAAACAAGGATGGATTGGAAGAGGGAGGAAGATCTTCAAATAATTGCAAAGGGGCACTAGGTTTTGGTGAACTGGGTGGCCGGAAAATGGCTGGGAAAGGGAGAACGGTTTCCGCCGTCGAGATGGGTAGAGAGGAGAGAGAAGCGGCCCTTTTTTTTATTAAATTCTGATTGGCCGGGAGCTATTTATAGTTTTTAAAAGAGGGTTTTCTAACACGACCTCCAATCCAAACCCAACGAATGTCGTCCCCAACGTTTTACCCCCATTACGAACACAATGGGATACGTTTCGTAGGCCCATTCGACTGTTTCAGTCAGTTTTCCTTCAATTTAAAATATATAACATTCAATATTTAATTTGAACGTACATTTCAATTTGCCAGGGCCACAAACTGATTCGAAAAATTCCATAAAAATAAATCTAGCTATGTTTTGACGATACGGTCCCAACAAAACTAGTTTCGTCGAATTCTGAGACCGTTTGCAAAAAGGCCCATTTCTGGTCGATCGAATTTAACTACAATTGACCAAAACACGTTTTCCTTTGCCACACTCACATACTAGCTTCAAAAATTATGAAATTTGAAACCTAGGAATAACTTCACATCCCGGATCCAACAAAGGTTGTTTCGTCGAATTCCGAGGTCATATGCAAAATGGCCAATTTCACGGGCTATATAAATTCCATAGCGACCTTTCTGAAAATTCATTCGGCCATAACTTTTGCTTTCTGCTAGGAAACTTCGATTTTTCAGATTCTTAGAAAGGTATTCACTAACAATTTAAATATTTTTTGTTTCACTCAAATCCGTTTTGTTTTGCACCCGGTACAGTCCGACAAAGTTTGAATTCGATTTTTCTGCAGCGCCATTTCAAGCCTTGTTTATAATTAGAATTTATTATATTCGTTTTCAAATGTCGATTCAAACTCACTTTTCATTGCTATTATTTTAAATATTTATTTTAAATATTTAAAATCCACTATTTTAGCCAATTTAAAATTTTTAAATTGGTTCAGATTTTCCGGGTCATTACAAAATATTTCTTATTTATTTTGCCCATTCAATATTCATATCTACTGTAATACATACAAGAAAGTCTTAATCATAAAATTGGAATTAATGATCAATTCTTTCTAACTAATCACACATCGCAATATACTAGGCCTTCTAATTCCTTAAGGGGTTTATCTAAAAGATTCGCGATATAACTAGGAAGGCATTTCAAATACCACATATGAGTTACTGGACATGCGAGTTTGATGTATCCCATTTGATATCTTTGTATACGAGAATCAACAAATTCCACCCCCACATTCTTCACAAAATTTCGGGTCCTCTTTTTCCGCTCCGATCACTCGATAATTTCCACAGGCACAAATTCCACTTTTTATGGGTCCAGAGATTCTTTCACAAAACAATCCATCTTTTTCCAGTTTATTGGTTTTATAATGAAAAGTATAGGGCTTTGTCACCTCTCCAACTATCTCCCCATTTGGTAGGATTTTGTCGGCCCAAGCCCTTATTTGTTGAGGAGAAACTAATCCAATTCGAAGTTGTTGATGTTTATACCAGTCGATCATAGAATAGAAATTCTGATTCATTCGGATCAAACTTCTTCCAATTAATCTTAAAATTCTTTTCAGATACAAGGAAATGGTTCAGTCCCAGAGCCAAAGATTGCAGTTCTCGAACGAGTAATCGAAAAGATTTTGGGGCATCCTTAGGATTAGGTACTGTTCCTCCAATGATCGTAGCACCAAGTAATTCTTGATGAGCTTTAATATAATCAAATTTATAAGTAACCATCTCTTGTAAAATTTGAGCAACACCAAATCCTTCTAGAGCCCAAACTTCCATTTCCCCCGCTCGTTGCCCCCTTTGTTTATCCCATCCTCTCAGGGGTTGTTACGTAACAAGTGCGTTATGCCCACTCGAACGTCCATGGATTTTATCATCAACTTGATGAATTAATTTTAGGATATAGGACCTGCCTGTTAGAACAGGTTGTTCAAAAGGATCTCCTGTTCTTCCATCAAATATTCTACTTTTTTCCGGAAACTCGGGTTCGAATACCCATGGGTTTTTTGTTTGCTTACTGGCTTAATATAATTTAGAAAACACTAGTTTTCTCGAAGCCTCTTGCTCATATCTCTCATCAAAAGGTGCATCTATAATGAAAAACAAGAAATACTTTTTCTCGAAATATGGACGAATGGAAGTTTAACTCCTAAGGAAGCACTTTACGAAGCTTCTCATAATTTGATTAATTTATTTATTTCTTTTCTGCATGCGGGGGAAAGGAACATTCATTTCGAGGAAAATAAAAATAGGTTTATTCCACCTCCTTTTACCTTTCAAAATGGATTAACTAAGCTAAAGAATAACAAAAAAGGAATTACATTGAAATGTATTTTTATTGACCAATTAGAACTATCTCCTAGGGCCTATAATTGTCTCAAAAAGTCTAATATACATACATTATTGGACCTTTTGAGTAACAGCCAGGAGGATCTTATGAGAATTGAATATTTTATACAGAAGATGTAAAACAGATATTGGACACTCTACAGAAACATTTCGCAATCAATTTACCTAAGAATAAGTTTTCATTTTAAAGATTTTTTTCCTTTTTTATAAAATTTTATAAAAAAACTTCATTTTTTGTCTTTGACACACAATTCGTATTTTCGTGAAATAGATCATAATAAAATTCATGTATCTAGGGAGCATCCATGCATATTTGTACGTATGTTCCATAAAAAAACACAATTTTTTTTAATTATAATTTTTTCCGATTCACTAATTTTTATTGTTTTCTACCACCCCGTAGGAACTACGAGATCGCCCCAAGGACGCCTTCGGCATCCAGGGGTCACAGACCGACCATAGACCTTGTTCAATAAGTGGAACGCATTAGCTATCCGCTCTCCGGTTGGGCAGTAAGGGTCGGAGAAGGGCAATCACTCATTCTTAAAATAAAACCAGCATTCTTAAAACCAAAGAGTCGGGCAGAAAATGGGAGAGAGCTCTCTGTTCCTGGTTCTCCTATAACTGGATTCTCCGGAACCACAAGAATCCTTAGAATGAATGGGATTCCAACTCAGCACCTTTTGTGATTTTGAAAAAACTTGCTCTTTTTGGAAAACTGATAGGGATATGCAACAACAAACTGTTTTCATTGGAAATATTCCTCTAATGAATTCCTTGGGAGCCTCTATAGTAAATGGAATATAGAGAATTGTGATCAATCAAATATTGCAAAGTCCGGGTATTTACTATCGTTCAGAATTGGATCATAACGGAAATGCTGTTTATACCAGCACTATAATATCAGATTGGGGAGGAAGATTAGAATTAGAAAGTGATAGAAGAACAAGGATATGGGCACGTGTAAGTAGGAAACAAAAAATATCTATTCTATTTTTATCATTAGCTATGGGTTCAAATCTAAGAGAAATTCTAGATAATGTTTGTTACCCTGAAATCATCATCAGTCGAATCACTGTTCGCGACCCAAGATTCCATTTTATCATCAATCCAATCACCGTTCACATTTTTTCTTTTTCTTATCAATGAACATATCGCTTTACTTGTACGACTTAGATGTCTCGTATTTCTCGAAAAGGTGATTCGACTGATGGAATTTGGTATGACACTTATGAGATCGATGAGATTTATATTCAAATATTTCTTCTTAGAACATATTGATTTGACCCCATAAATTGGACCATCACCCAATACCATGTTGCCACCAAAAGAAAAACCCTGTATCTCTTCTAGAGAATCTCCTAAACACACTCATCAATTGCATTATCTGTCAATGTAATATTTATTATCTTGAAACAAAATAAAAATACATAACAGGAAGATCATATTAGTCCGAATTTGAAGAAGTTGATTTTTTAGAAGTTTCTGGTTTAGCTCCCTCGTTATCCTTATAGATTTTGTCCTACGAATTAGGACTATATTTAGGTGTCGTGGGAGTGCTCTTCCACGGACTCGAGGATGTAGAAGGTCTTTCTGAAGTTGTGGACCATGGATGACATTGTGGTTCATCAACAATTGATCTTCCGCAAGTTCGAATTGCAATTTGTTCAAGAAAACTTAATCTTCGTGAAGTAGTTTTCTATCCATAGTATATTTCACGTTGCAATTCAAGTTGTTGCCGCTGATAATAATGAATTTCATCTATTTTGTAACGTGTAGAAGGTGAGACCGAAAGATTCCTTTTGTTCCTCTTGGCATCTGGAGTGTATCCAGTATAAAATCTTTCCATTTGTATTCTGGATTTGTGTTTCGAGTTGGAGATACAAAAATATCGATTGATTCAGAAGAGTTTTTCTCCGATGATTTTGTCGGAGTTGATGGAGTTGATTTCATAGGAGTTGATTTCTTTGTCATAATGTTTTAATTTTGAATAGGATAGAAAGAAAAAAAACTATTTTGGTTTGCAAAAGAAACAAGATTCTATTAAATATATATAGGATTGACAAAGGATAAAAATAGCAGTTGAGAAATAAACGAATGGTGACTTTATTTATGGCCATTAGTTTTGTAGAAAGTTTGTTATAGGAATATCTAAGAATAGTTTTAGCAAAATACATAACATTATGTAGTATAATAAGTTGTACATGAAAATTTGTGTAGCTCCTTTGGTAAACAATCTTTGCTAAAGAGTAAAAACACCTGGGTTCAAATCTTCGTGAGCACACAATATCTTTGTTTTTATCTAGCCTTTATAATTTAAACTTATCATATGAGATTATTTTTTAGGGACAAATAATAATTTTCTTTTTGGAGAACATTAAATTTAACTTAAAAATGAAAGATAAATTAGATACCGTAATTTCTCAATGTATTTGTCAATGATATATTCTTGTCTCTTGTCATGAGCAACCACTATCGAGTATCCATTTTCTTTTATTTTTGAGTGGGACTTGCAAATAAATGTAAAAGACGTTGGTGCCCACTTCCTCCGTTAGGGTCCTAAGAGTTAGGTCTTAGGTAACCAAACCCAAGAGGGTTCAGTGTCCCTTTTAAAAATATAATTAATATTATTATGCATGGTTTCTAAGAATTTTTTTATATATTTATTCCTAATCAGAAAATTGTTTATCTTTGGCACCCATATACGAATATTTTTAGAAGATTTTTTCTTTGAAGCAAAATCTGATTTCTATATATTAATAATAACTGGTTTGCTAGAATTTTTTTTAGCACTAATTTTTTGTACAAATCTAAATCCTTTTTTGCTAGAAGTAGGTTGAAAATTTTCTAAAATTCTAGATAAATTTTCTCTACTTTTGTTGAAATTATTAACATTTTTAGAAATATTACCTAATTTTAACTTAAGGCTAGAATCATCTAGTTCGATTATTTTAATCTTAGTGTTTAAATCATGATTTTCAGAAACGAGCAGATTGTTCTTTTCTTTTTGAGTTTCAGTTTCTTAACTCAATAAAGAAAGTTGAGAATTAACATTGGATAAAGATTCTTGAAGTTTTCTTATTTCACCCTCTAAAATCTCTTTTTCATCTTTTAACAAATCTCTTTTAAATTTTGCTTTTTTCTTATCTTCGTTTGCTTGTTTAAACTTTATTTTATAATTACTTCTAGATTCTAGAATTCCGTATTAATTTCAACCATTTCTTCGTAAGTAAAATCACTAACCTCAGTCTTTTTGGCCATGAAACGCACATTACCTTGTTCATTGTCGTTAGCACTATCACTTTCTGAAGACTAAGTGTCTATTATCCCATGTGACTGAGAAAGCTCGCCTTTTACACTTCTCCTTTTTGTTGTGATTTTTCTTCAGCTCTAGACAATGTTTTTGAAAATGTCCAGTTTTGTGGCAATTGAAGCACTCAACCAAAGATGGATAAACCTTATTCTGTTTTGTAGAATTCTTCTTTGCATTTTTAATCTAGCCCTTCTAATATTTCAGAATTTTTCTGAAATTTTTGGCAACAAATGTTATGTCCTCTTCATCTGAATTTGATTCATCTTTTTCAGTATGGAAGGCTAGATTCTTCTTATCTTGAGCATGAATCTTTTTAGCCTGCAAATTTACTTCATACTACATAAGATTACCTACCAACTCTTTGGGTTTCGTGGTTGAAAGATCATTAACTTCTTCGATAGCTAAAACCTTACTTTCCCATTCATCCGTCAAATAGTTTGAAATCTTTGATACTATGTCAAAATCAGTATATTTTTCACTTAAGCCCAATAATGAATGATAAATATTTTGAAATTGTGAATACATATCATTGATAAACTCATTCTCATTCATTCTAAACTTCTGAAATTGATTTTTAAGCATGGATATCTTGCTTTGTCTAACCTTGCTAGTTCCTTTGTGGGTAACTTTTAGTGTTCGCCAAATTTCATATGCAGTATTGCTCATACAAATTTGGTTAAACTTGTTTCTATCCAAGGCACAATGCAACATGTTCATTGCTTTAACGTTAGCGGTAGCTTCTGCTTTTCATTATTTGACTATTCAGTATAAGGTGTAGTAGGTTGTGTATATTCTTTTTGTGTGATATTCCAAGCATCAAAACCATTAGCTTGTATATATATTCTCATACGTGTAGCCCAATAACTATAGCTCATGCCATTGAAAAAGGGTGGTCGTGCAGTCGACTGGCCTTTTGTGAATCCAGTGTTTGTGCTAGTAGTACTGTTATTTTCTATATTAAATAAATATCAAATAACGATTGTAAGGTTAAATGGTGTCCTGCTTTGATACCAAATGAAAATCGTGTAATGACATAGAGCAGGATCTTTCTATATGGAATATGCGGATATAATAACTTGTCTAATACAATAGTTATGCAAGTAAATATTAAGGAGTATAAGATATCACCGATAAGTAAATGTAGTAAGAAAAGTGACAGCAGGAATTTTATACTGGTTCGGACTTCCCATCCTACGTCTAGTCCCAGACTCCTTCTGGAATTCTACTATCAACACCCACTCTTCACCGGGAGGAACATGTTCACAATACACCCGAGCACCGACATGGATTTCCCACCTGAGCACCGACACAGGACTTCAACAATAGTAAGAGTTTGACTTCTGATTGTGTCCTGGAACAACACTGAATAGCCAATATTTGAATACACCCTTCCTATAATCTTATCCTTAAGTATATAACGCGTATGTGAAGATTGAAGGAAGTATATTACTTATTGAATCAAGAGATTTGAAATAAATTCTAAGATTCAAGAAGTAATTTGAATATTTGAGAGATTTTAGAATGCAAGAGTGCTTAGAAATAAAGATCAAGATATAGAATAGAAATCAGTAAGAATTGATAATTTGTAGAATAAGTTTGTGATGTTTATATAATGAATGAAAAGTAGTCAATGTCATGAAGAGTTTTATCGAAAGGAAGCAACCATTTCTTTTAGAAACGAAAAGGAATCTCTTCATGAAAGATGGTGACTTTTCAGAAATATGGATGTTATTGTCGAATCAGTCGACTGGTATTATAACGACCCGACTTTTTGCTCGGTTTTCGCTGGTAATTAAACCAACTTAAACCGTTCATAAAGATGATTGTTAGGGGCACTTACACATTTGCACAAAATAAAAACAACTTTTCCAATATCATTAAAATAATATTACATCAGAGTTACAAGAGGTACATCAGAGTAAATTGGTTACACAGCGAAAAAATAACTAAACTCAGCAGAAGAATGCGAATGCTCCAAACATAATAGCTCCAGTTAAACCAGAATCTTGCTCCAACTAAATCCAAGGCTTAATCTGCGAACCAAACTAGTAGGCTACCCATGTAAAAATTATGGGCACCCAGAGTTTAGGTGTGAGAACAATAAACTCCAGGTCAGTCATGGGACTGGTGTGAGAACTCAAAACAGTTGTCTTTAGGGTTTATTTTAAAGTCAGGTAATTCACCGGACCACGCCGCCAATGCGGAACATGTTTACTCCATGTGAATACCAGTGCACAGAAATCCGCAATGACTTTCTGAAAAAATGGAGCTATCATAAGCTCGTCCCACATCACACAATACAAGCGCACACCAAATGGGCGAGTTTTGCCTTATGATAACTAAAAATGCCTTCATACGTGAAAATCCTCTTTTACTACTATATATAGTGTGAAAAACCTTTTCGCAAATAAATGTATTAATCCTAGCGAGCATAATGTCCCATCCCATTATACTAACATTCCTGCCGGTAACCAGCAGGCTATACAATCAAAATCATACGGGCTCGTAGTGGAGATTGGGTTTTGAACATGATGGTTCCTGGTATGAAAGATCATTCGTGGGCTCCTAAACTTTCTTACGCGCATCATCCCAGTACTCGCGGATAACATCCAGACTCGGACTCCGTTATACTAACCCACCATACATGAATCAGAGTACCCAACTAATAGCGTCCCAGACTGGGGACTTCGTAGTACCCGTTCATCATCACATCCCGTGCACCAAACATACGAAACAAACATAAAAATCTGACCACCTGTTTACCATCAACCCGGGGTGTGAGGTTCGTCGAAGTCACGATATACACAAAGCTACACTTAAATAAGCCATGCTTTGATCATCCATAGCTCATCACATAACTTAAGTATGCCACATTGTCCATTCACTACACATCACTGATTTCTATCAATATATAAGCTCTAAGCTCATACGTCTTAGAGAAGTGTGTTAAGCAAGAGAATAAATTCTCTGCCACCAAGCAGATATATATTAATAAAGATCAGTGCTACGCAGTCAATTACAATGTTAGACACACAATCCATACATGTCCGCTCAAGATCTGAACAAAACAACAATCCGGAATTCCTTCACATATGTTCGGGCTTCTTGCCACTAAGCTGGTATATAAAATCCATCTGCGAATGGAAGCCAGCCATTCGAGACATTCAGCAAGTCGCCCTTACGACACGAAGGGTCCCGGTCTTCAATGTCGCCTCCAGTGTCTTCAATTGCTCCACAACGTCGTATTATTACTTGGAATGGTTTTCATACATAATTCCGATCACGGTCTTTCCATATAATAAGCGCAATTAAAAACACAATCACGAAACACACAGGCTTTCTACCAAATCTCCTTTCATTTTGGATTTCGTTAAATTAAACTTCTTTAAATCTATTCTCAAATTATCTTTAACAAAATCCATATTTAACCCTTCTTCTTTAAAACACATCCCATAAATCCAAGATAACCTATCCCCAAAACCTTAATTAATTTTCCGTTTGATAACTCGTTATCAAAAATCTAGTGTCCTTTGAAAACTCTTACCCGACATTTCAACCTAGTTTCCAATTAAATTGATTTTCCAACATTCCATTCTTTAATCTTGACTAAAAGATTATACTTTCTTTCCAATTCCTCACATTTAATTTCTTCAAATCAAAGATCTGATTAAATCCTGAAATTACGAAATGAATTTCCATAACTCAATCTCATTGGGTTTCAAAAATGATATTATTGAAGATATGATTCAGGACAAAACCCAAATCAATTGATATTGAACATAAGTTACACACAAATTGTATCTACTTATATTCGATATCAATTCTCATAATCAACGAGTACTATAAGTGGAATAATGATATAATAATATCTTCCAAATTCCTCAAATAGTATACATTTACACCACAGAATTTCATATCAAATATCTGAAGATTATTTCTATCCAACTTATCCCAGTCAACTTAGGAAACTCATATCTTAATTAAAAGATTTATTCAACTCTTTGACATTAGATCTGGATAGAAATACCATCAACTTATACTTAATATTAATCTCGATATCCAACTCACACTATAAGCGTAATAATGGTGAACTACCTTTTTAATTTCTCAAATAGTAAGAATCATCATCTACCGGATTAATACCAAACATCCGAAGATTTATCTCCAACCATATCCAATTATTTAAAATCGAAAACCCATATTCATATCAATTTAAACTCCATATAAAATATTTCCAATACTATTGAACCTTTGAAAACATTCCACAAATCATTTATAAATGATTACTTGTAGTTCGGAAAATAGTTCACGAGTTAAAAACTTCAAAATAGATTGTTTTCAAAGAAAGCGTTACAAAAGTGTTTTTAAAAGCATAACAAAATAGTTATCTTAATTACTTCGATCGAAACATCGCTTTTCTTAGTCAAAACTTAAACATTACAATTCAAAACATTATTAACATAATTTATAATGTTTTTACCATTTTTTCCATATTTTTAGAAACATTAAAAAATGGCTGTTTATGGTTGTGGTCGATAACTTCTCTTATAACGACCTTTTCCAAAATGGTTTTAAACATAACTTGAAAATTATAACTCGAATTTAGAATCTACTTTCACTCATTTGAAAGTTCTTGTTAATGGAAATCAAACGTTTTTCATTTTATGGAAATCTGATTAGATTGCAAAAGTTATAAGCGTTTAAGTTTGCATCTAAAATACGTAAATTTCCATTATGCGACAAGCTCTATTTTGACCATAATAACCATTATTCTATGATACTTCAAAATATCTTAGAAAACCATTATATCCTTATATAACCCTTCTAAAATCATTTAAATTTACTTTCCAAATTATTTTGGATCTAAAATTCAACTTTCGTAAATTCCAATTCATTTCTAGATTCAAATAACTTCAAATAAACCTTCCCATTCGTCGAATCAGTTAGGGATAGCCAGAGAGAGAAGGAAACTTTATTTACAAACCCAAGCCTAGACATTATCCTCTCTGTCATCCTAGAATGTTCCGGTATTTATTTATTCATTTAAAGGACTTTAACAATATATATGAATTCATACATATAGTCTTTTCCAATAATTAACCTTCAATTTCAATAATGATATTGCTTTTAATTATGAAGGAGATTTGTCAATCAACAATGTGATACCATAATTGTTGTGTCAAAGTGTATGCAAAACAACGTCAACAACCATTTAAACATTCATAGCAACCATCATCAACATGATTCAATAAATCATAATTGTGCACAAGCGTTATAACACTAACGATTAATAGTGTGTGTTCTAAACTTCGCATCCATCGTCCATTATAACAAATATCAATCTTCGTTAACCAATAATAATTCATCACTATATTTAAATTATTCTAGCTACTAATTAAATATATAAACTATGGTTAAAGAGTTCTCACCTAACTGCTTTCCAAATCTTCACGGTAGGCGAGCCTAGCTAAGCGAACCGTCGGACAGTATTTCAGCGCAACGTCTTCTTCACCGAAATATATATAATATAATATACACTAATCTCTCTTTATAATATAAGAGGAGGAGGAGAACGATGAACTTTGGCAAGGTGGTGGTGGAAAAGAGGAAGACTTTTGCCATGGAAACCATGGCCATAAGCTCTAAGAAGAAGGTGGAAAGGAGGAAATGGAAATGGAATGGTAAAAAATGGAGAAAGAGACTCCTTATATAGGAAAGGAGGAGTAAGGAGGTAAAGACACATAAGGGGGCACGTGGAAATCATGCATGAAAGGGAGCATGCATAAAGACATGTGTCTTAACACTTGGCTTAAGAAGAAAAAAGAACTTTTGGTAGCACTTTCTTTTAAATGTTATGAAAACTAAAGGCAACACTTGATTCTAACGCAACTTATTTGTGTTATGGTTTGATAAATCCGATCGAACGACAAATTGTATCAATAAATCCAAATTCATTAATAATCATTCTCACTTATAATTCAAGTAAAATCTATCATATAACTTATCAAAATTATTAAATACTCTTAACCATATATATTTATATCAAATTCAAATTTAGATTCAAATTGAGTAATAAAAATTCCAATTTTAAATTGGTTAAGGATTCTGGATCATTACATTCACCCCTCCCCCCTTAAAACTTTTCGTCCTTGAAAAAGAAAGGGAATCGTAACTACTTATTCGACAAATTCTAGATTAAAATTCTTATATCAAAGCTCCATGTTCTCACATGTATTAACGGATAAACATATCCACATGTCCTCCTACGATAACCTCCAGTTACCCATTATATTCGATTCATCATTTGCTAGGCTAATTACTTATACTCAACCATTTACTGCAAAAAATTCAGAGTTATTAATTTATTCTCTTATTTCTTGTCTTGCAAATACGAAGGTTATGAAACTTACTCTTTTTCAGTTCCCCAAAATTGCTATTATTCTTTACATGAAAATCTTGATCATCTCCGAATTCAGCTTGTCTAAACGTTTCAGTTTAGGTAATTTCTTCTTACTATTCCCGCTTGCCAAATATTCTTAATCAAATTGTGAAACTTAATTCACAAGGTATTCATACTCACTTAAACAGTTCCTTTTGTTGCCGCAATATACTTTAGAACTTATCAACTTGTCCAAAATCGTCGATAATTCCAATCTTCCTATCTATACCTTTAATTAAATTTAATAACTTTCTCATTAGAATAGGATCTATTTGGATATATGATAGAATATATTAAAAAATTTTATAAAAGAAGTTATATTTTTTCATATATAATTAACATCATATACATACATTTATTCATGCATCCAACTTTTCAGAGATAATTCCCTAGGGGTCAAAGAGCTTGCTCTGATTACATAATTCTTGCATTCCTTCTTCTTCACTTATGACGGCGGGTGGTATTGCATTAGATGGTCTTTCTCCCTTCTTTAACTGACAATCCTGGACTACATGCCCTACTTTTCTGCATCGATATCACTTCTTTTCTTTTGTTAGGTTCATGGGTTTCTCCTTTTTTTTAGGACACTTACGTATAAAATGTCCTTTCTTCTTGCATTTGAAACAAATTATGTCTTCTCGAATGGTTTTATTTTCTATTCTTTCTGGGCATAATACAACAAAATTTTCTTCTTCACTACATCTATAACAATAGATACCTTTGAATTTCCCCCAATCTAAGGCTTTCTTCCTTTTCTTTTCGATTGTGAGCTTTCCTTTCTTGTTTTAGGGTCATCCACCATTCAGTACCTGATAAACCAAACTCCATCTTTGTTCCTATAAGAAAATTTTATTGAAAAATCTAGCTTACCCTCCACTTAATTTACTGGCTTATCCCTTACTAACAAGTTTACCTGGTATAATTCTTACAACCCAATCAAATTTTCACTTTTCTATTTAAGTTCATATCAATTTACCAAACAATTTCAAACACTTATCTAAATGGATTTAAGTATATATTTATGTTTTAATCGGAATCTTATAGTCATCCCACTTTCGAAACTCGAAAATACATATTGATGATGCTACAGTCATCAACAAAATCATCTTCAAGTGACTTGAGTGTGATTCTATATCAATCTAGTTTACTCAAGACTTTGTATATTCGTCAGTTAGGCGTATATTCAAAATCTTCTTATACCCGATAGTCCAACCTCAACATCAAATACAATACTCAAATTCTAACTTTTAATTTCTAACAATATTGATTAGTTACCTTAACAAATTTGACCCAAGATTATCGATACTTCGAAATCCCCAATAGTGAAATTAAATCCAAAAGGCATTTGTACTCAGATCGTTTTCCTGATCAGTGGAAGGGGCTTAATTACCATGCCATAAGAAGTATTTTATGTGTAATTATAATCAGAAAATGTAAACTTAACCTTAATCATTTGATTAAGTAACCAGGTTATAATAAACCATATATTTCCAAAATATGTTTGTTTCTTAAATTAAAACTTTTCAAAACTCATTTCATATTTTCAAATACGCTCTCTCAAATATAATACTCCAAAATCTCATTCTAGCGCATTAATAACCCTACCTCTAATGAGATATATAACTCTGACGAGTCTTTCCATTTGTTCAAATGCGTCGTACCCCATTGCTTTGTATAAACTAAAGCTCTGATACCACTATGTAATGACCCGAATTTTTTCTCGGTTTTCGCCGGTAATTAAACCAATTTAAACCGTTCAAAAAGACGGATTGTTAGAGGCACTTACACATTTGCACAAAATCAAAACAACTTTTCCAATATCATTAAAATAATATTACATCAGAGTTACAAGAGGTACATCAGAGTACATCGGTTACACAGTGGAAAAGATACTAAACTCGGCGGAAGAATGTGAATGCTCCAAACATAATAACTCCAGTTAAACCAGAATCCTGCTCCAACTAACTCCAAGGCTAAATCTGCGAACCAAACTAGTAGGCTGCCCATGTAAAAATTATGGGCACCCAAAGTTTAGGTGTAGGAACAATAAACTCCAGGTCAGTCATGGGACTGGTGTGAGAACTCAAAACAGTTGTCTTTAGGGTTTATTTTAAAGTTAGGTAATTCACGGACCACGCTGCCTATGCAGAATGGGTTTACTTCATGTGAATACCAATGCATAGAAATCCACGATGAGTTTTTGAAAAATGAAGCTATCATAAGCTCATCCCACATCACACAATGCAAGCGCACACCAAATGGGCGAGTTTTGCCTTATGATAACTAAAAATGGCTTCATACGTGAAAATCCTCTTTTACTACTATATATAGTGTGAAAAACCTTTTCGCAAATAAATGTATTAATCCTAGCCAGCATAATGCCCCATCCCATTATACTGACAATCCTGCCGGTAATCAACAGGCTGTACAACCAAAACCGTACGGGCTCGTAGTGGAGATTGGGTTTCGAACATGATGGCTCCTAGTACAAAAGATCATTCGTGGGCTCCCAAACTTTCTTGCGCACATCATCCCAGTACTCACGGATAACGTCTAGACTCGGACTCCGTTATATTAAGCCACCATACATGAATCAGAGTACCCAACAAATAACGTCCCAGACTGGGGACTTCGCAGTACCCTTTCATCATCACATCCCGGTGCACCGAATATATGAAACGAACATAAAAATCTCACCACCAGTTTACCGTCAATCTGGGGTGTGAGGTTCGTCGAGGTCACGATATACACAAAGCTACGCTTAAATAAGCCATGCTTTGATCATCCATAGCTCAACACATAACTCAAGTATGCCACATTGCCCATTCACTACCATCACTGATTTTTATTAATATATAACCTCTAAGCTCATACGTCTTAGAGAAGGGTGTTAAGCAAGAGAATAAATTCTCCGCCACCAAGAAGATATATATTAATAAAGATCAGTGGTATGCAGTCAATTACAATATCAAACACACAATCCATACATGTCTGTTCTAGGTCTGAACGAAACAACAATCTGGAATTTCTTCACATATGTTCGGGCTTTTTGCCACTTAGCTGATATATAAAATCCACCTGCGAATGGGAGCCAGCCGTTCGAGACATTCAGCAAGTCGCCCTTACGACACGAAGGGTCCTGGTCTTCAATGTCACCTCCAATGTCTTCAATTGCTCCACAATGTCGTATTATTACTTGGAATGGTTTTCAGACATAATTCCGATCCCGATCTTTCCAAATAATAAGCGCAATTAAAAACACAATCACGGAACACACAGGCTTTCTACCAAATCTCCTTTCATTTTGGATTTCGTTAAATTAAACTTCTTTAAATCTATTCTCAAATTATCTTTAACAAAATCCATATTTAACCCTTCTTCTTTAAAACACAATCCTTAAATCCAAGATAATCTTGCCCCAAAGCCTTAATTAATTTTCTGTTTGATAACTCGTTATCAAAAATCCAGTTTCCTTTGAATACCCTTACCCTACATTTCATCCTAGTTTCCAATTAAATTGATTTTCCAACATTCCATTTTTAATCTTAACTAAAAGATTATATTTTCTTTCCAATTCCTCACTTTTAATTTCCTCAAATCAAAGATCTGATTAAATCCTCAAATTACATTATGAATTTCCATAACTCAATCTCATTGGGTTTCAAGAATGATATTATTGAAGACATGATTCACAACAAAACCCAGATCAATTGATATTAAACATAAGTTACACAGAAATTGTATCTACTTATATTCGATATCAATTCTCATAATCAACGAATACAAGTGGAATAACGCTATAATAATATCTTCCAAATTCCTCAAATAGTATACATTTACACCACAAAATTTCATATCAAATATCTGAAGATTATTTCTATCCAACTTATCCAGTCAACTTAGGAAACTCGTATCTTAATTAAAAGATTTATTCAACTCTTTGACATTAGATCTGGATAGAAATACCATCAACTTATACTTAATATTAATCTCGATATCCAAATCACACTATAAGCGGAATAATGGTGAACTACCTTTTTAATTCCTCAAATAGTAAGAATCATCATCTACCGGATTAATATCAAACATCCGAAGATTTATCCCAAACATATCCAATTATTTAAAATTGAAAACCCATATTAATACCAATTTAAATTTCATATAAAATATTTCCAATACTTTTGAACCTTTGAAAACATTCCACAAATCATTTAAAAATGATTGCATGTAGTTCAGAAAATAGTTTGCGGGATAAAAACTTCAAAATAGATTGTTTTCGAAGAAAGCGTTACAATAGTGTTTTTGTGACGGCCCGCCCCGCACCAGCCTGCATTTCCTCCAAAAGTGCGCTGTACACATGCCCGACTAGCACAAGACGGTCGTCATAAGAAAGAAAAGAAGAGAATGAACTAATCAAAGAACCTGTAGAATGTCTCACAGCGCATGGGATAAAATATAATAATAACATACTTGACATAAAACAGGCGAGACAGTGCATAAGCTGATAACTAATAATCAATGTCAACATCAAAGCAGCGGAAATCCATATACAGCTTATTACAACTTTCCAAATTTACTGTCTCTAACCAAAAGAAAGCTAAAATAGAAGATACACCAACAATGCCCAAGCAGTGATCTTCAACAGCACAGGGAGAATATTATGTATATAGTACGTGGAAGCCTCCTGCTCGTCTCCGGATCATCTACCCGTGCATCACCAGCTAACCTGTCTCTAGTCTGCTCGTGTGAGCACCCAGAGTAATAAGAGGAGACATAAAACTCTGGGTCAGACATAAAGCCTGGTATGAGCGATAAGCATCTAAACAGAATAATAACAGGTATACTAAGCCATACCTGAACCTGGACCTGCAACCAAAGAGTTAGTACCACATACCGTACAATACTCCAAGGTGCCATAATAAATAGTGTAAGTATACGGGGGTGGGGTGTGCATGTCAAAATGATAGCAACAAATCATCCATAGCAACCATCCTCACACCTCTCACTCAGTGCCTAAAGCATACGACATCTACCACTTTGGAACACTAGACAAACTGAGGCAACGACGAATCCCGACTTGTAGAAACCCTGCTATGACCAAGCCAAACACTTGGAGTCATGACCAAACATTTCAATGACCCACTTCATTGGTCATAGCCCTTGGTTCTACCGATGCCATAATGGCCCTGAATCCGCCTTCGTACCTCCTACCATAGTGGTCCAAAGCTATAGGTGTCGATAACTCCTTAGCACGCGTCCCGCAGCAAAGCCCAACCATGAAGTGAACTCGTTGATTCCCATCTGAATCTTAAGCTCTAACTTCTCATTTGGACTTCCTTTGCATCTCGGGTTTGGTCGAATTGGAGTGGGTCTTCAGAAAAGTTGTCGTGCAGTAGCAGCTCTAAAATTCGGTTCGGTTCAGTCACCCATGCTCGGTTCGGTTCGGTCACCCATGCTCGGTTCGGTTCGGTCACCCATGCTCGGTTCGAGTCCTTCTCCTTGTCTCTTCGGGTCGGGCACTTCGCTCCGGGTCGGGTCGGGGTCCTCCTCCAGGTCGGGTCGGGTGTCCTTCTCTCCAGCGCTCCAATCCCTAGCTTATTTCTTCTTTGCTTCCGATCCGAGCCCTGCATCTCCAAGTCGATCCGATCTGGCCTCCAATCTCTCTTCCGATCCGATCCGCTCCGTTCCCTAGCTTACTCCGATCCGATCCGCTCCACCGCTCCGATCCGATCTCCTGTCCAACTCCAACTCTAAGCAATGGCCTTCCTTCCTGCCAAACTTCTTCCAGTGGCAAGTCCTCATCCAGTTCGGATTCCCTTGGTCAGTTCCCTAGTCCGATCCGACCCCTTTCTCCGATCCGAACCGGTTCGGAGCCTGCACACTTCTGCAACTTTCCAGCAAGTTTTCTACGCCATTCGACGACGTTTTCGAGCAATTTAACTATTCTAATCAATCATGAAACATACCATAGAGTCATAGTAACATGTAATAGCAACCACAAACAACAAACAACAATTTAAATGAATCAAAATGGATCAAAAGTAGCTAAACTTCATATTTTCCCTTAAGCACTCTTAATCATGCTTAAACATACAATTAGCAAAACACATCGAAATCATCTCAAATTTCTAACAGAGCCTTAAAACATTATTTTAGAATTTTAAGAATTTTTCCAGAATTTATTGGTGTATAAATTCGCTAATCTTCACTAATTACCCTTAATTAACCGTAATTAGTGTCAAAATGATGTTATCACTCACCTTGGCCACAAATGAAATTCTCAGAACTGAGACTCCTCTGATTTGGGGCGAATACTGATGTCTAACAGCAGTTCCAACCTTGCTTTGGTGCTTTTTCTCCTTAATTTGGTGTTGCTAAGCCTAATCTTCAATTAGAGAGTGATTTTGGGTGTTTTAGATGTAGGAAGCCATTACTAAGGTGTCAAGGAGGTTTGTGGCGGCTCAAAACTGAAATGAAAGTGATAACCTAACCCTAATCAGACCTCCTATACCTCTAAACCCGAAATTCCCCTTGGGCCTAGCTGCTAATCACCCGGTTAAGCCCAATTAAGCTGTTTTTCTCCATCTGAAACTTGTTTCAGCCATATCTCCCAAACGGTGAGTCCGTTTGGCTAATGTGACCACTCTACGGAAAGAGAAACCATCATTCGAAGCCAATGGAAGTGGTTTCAGGTCAAAATTCCTTTCCAGTCAAAAGTTATGGCCAAAACAGTGCCAACTAGGGGTAAAATGGTCATTTAAAAATCGGGAAAAATCATGAACATGGGAAATGACCTCAATAGTCGTCTCCCAAAGTTACATGACCATACGACTTCGTATGTGAAAGAAATAAATATTCTACGATCCTATGATGCGCAGAATGCGGGTCGTTACACTCTCCCCCCCTTAAGAAATTTCGTCCCCGAAATTCCTTAACCCCAAAACATACACAGGATCCCGCATGCCTAACACCCACATACAACAATCAAACATGCAAAGCAAGCAAACAAGTCTATCCTAGCATGCGGAAAACTAAATCGCTAATAAAATCTTACCAGACAAAGAGTTCTGGATACTTCTTCATTATGTCCTCCTCTGTTTCCCAAGTACAATCACTCTCGTCCTCGCTCCACTGTACCTTGACTAGCTTCACCGCCTTCCTTCGAAGTTGTTTCATGTCGTACTCGACAATACGGGCCGGCTTGCGGTTCCCAACCGCCTCGGGTTCTACTTCGAAGTCCTCTAACTGATCAGGTGGAATAGTCATGTCTGAGTCGTGAACGAACTTCCTTAGTTGGGAAACATGAAATACGTTATGAACTCCCGTCATCTTCTCTGGTAAGTCAATCCTATATGCCAAATTCCCGACTAGTTCAAGAACAGGGAATGGGCCAATAAACCTTGGTGCCAACTTGCCTCTCCTGCCAAATCGTATTACACTCTTCAACGGGGAAATCTTGACAAATACCAAGTCACCAACGGAGAATTTTAAGTCTCTTCTTCTCTTATCAGCATAACTCTTCTGTCTATCTTGGGCTGCCTTCATTCGTTGCTGAATGATCTTGATCTTATCTGAAGTTTCCCTCACCACATCTGGTCCAAGCATAAACTTCTCGCCAGTTTCTATCCAACATGATGGTGAGTTGCACGGTCTTCCATACAAAGCTTCAAACGGAGCCATACCGATACTGGATTGGTAGCTATTATTATATGCAAACTCCACTAGATGCAAATGGTCATCCCATGATCCTCCAAAATCCAATATACATGCTCTCAAGAGATCTTCCAGAATACGGTTCACCCTCTCCGTCTGACCGTCGGTCTGAGGATGATATGCGGTACTGAGATGTAACTCTGACCCTAACGCCTCTTGCAAGCTCTTCCAAAACCCACTAGTGAACAACGGGTCTCGGTCGCTCACAATGCTTTTAGGTACTCCATGAAATCTCACTATCCACTTCATATACAATTCTGCTAACTTAGTTGCCGTTCTGGTCGATTTGACTGGTATAAACCTTGCACTTTTAGTCAGTCGATCCACAATTACCCAAATGCTATCATATCCCGATCTAGTCCTTGGTAACCCATCGATGAAATCCATCGAGACTTGCTCCCATTTCCATTCGGGAATTTCTAAGGGCTGTAACAACCCACTAGGCTTCTTTTGCTCGGCTTTAACTAGCTGGCAATTCATGCACTTGGATATAAACTTCCCAACGTCTCTTTTCATCCCTTCCCAGTAGTAGGTCTGCTTCATATCTCGATACATCTTATTACCACCGGGGTGTATAGTCAGCTTTGAGCGATGACATTCCTTAAGCACTTCATCTCTCAATCCAGTGACATTGGGTACAACAAGCTTTCCATCCTTTCTAAGCCATCTATCTCGATCAAGCCCATACTTGTTCACCTCCTCATCGATACCCATCTCTAACTTGGAGATGATTTCCAATAGGTTAGGATCGTCCCTCTGACTAGAGCCGATCCGCTCAATCAAAGTGGGTCTGACCGTCAAACTCGCTAACATTTCTGGATCCAATTCGCACTTTGGTCTGAAATCAAACCCCGCGATAAACTCCAGTTGCTTCCATTCAAGGAACATAGCCCCTAAGCTGGCATGTCTTCTACTCAATGCATCAGCCACCGCATTACCCTTTCCTGGTGTGTATGCGATGTCAAAATCATAGGAAGCTAAGAACTCTAACCATCTCTGCTGACGGAGATTTAAATCCTTCTGGGAGAATAGGTACTTTAACGACTTATGATCTGTAAATAGCTCAAATCTTTCTCCCAAGAGATAGTGTCTCCACATCTTTAACGCGAACACGATCGCTGTCAATTCTAAATCATGGGTAGGGTATCTCCTCTCGTGCGGTTTCAATTGCCGACTTGCATAAGCTACAACCCTACCGCCTTGCATCAATACAGCACCCAGTCCGGTACCACAGGCATCCGTGTATACCGTCATCTCTTCATCCCCCTTAGGAATGACTAACACTGGTGCGCTTGTCAACTTGTCCTTTAGACTTTTGAATGCATCCTCGCACCTTTCATCCCAGACAAAAACTTGATTCTTCTTGGTCAACTGGGTCAATGGTGCTGCTGTCTTGGAGAAACCTTGGATAAACTTACGATAATATCCAGCTAATCCCAAGAAACTTCTTACATCTGTTGCATTCTTGGGCGTAGGCCAATCTTGTACCGTAGCCACCTTTGCTGGGTCCACGGCAATACCACTCTCTGATACAACATGGCCCAAGAACCTCACTTCCCTCTTCCAGAAGTGACACTTAGAAAACTTTGCTTTCAATTGGTGTCTTCTCAACACCTCCATCGCTACCCTTAAATGTTCCTTGTGTTCTTCCTCTGTCCTCGAATAGACCAAAATATCATCAACGAACACAAGGACAGACTTATTCAGCTGATCTCTGAATACCCTATTCATAAGGTCCACAAAATATGCCGGGGCATTAGTCAGCCCAAATGGCATAACCAACCATTCATAAAACCCAGACGGCGTTCGAAATGCCGTTTTAGCTATACTCTCAGCTTCCACTCTAAGCTGATGAAAACCTGTTGCGAGATCCAACTGAGAAAATATTCTCGCGCCACTCAACTGATCAAACAAATCATCTATCCGCGGTAGAGGATACTTGTTCTTCCTCGTCACTTTATTCAACTCGCGGTAGTCTACACACAAACGAAGGGAACCATCTGCCTTGGTAGCAAACACAACTGGTGCTCCCCATTCAGAAACACTCCTTCTGATAAATCCCTTCTTCAAAAGATCGCTGACTTGCACCTCGAGCTCTCGCTGCTCTCTTGGTGCCATACGACGAAGTGGCATCACTATAGGCCTGGCATCTTTTACCAAATCAATACGGAACTCAATCTCTCGGTGTGGTGGAAGTCCGGTCACTTCTTCGAAAACATCCGGATACTGGCCAACCACGGGCAAACCTGACAACTCACGATGCGGAATGTCGAGGGAGTTTAGAAAACTAGCCAATACCCCCTTACTGGGTAGACCACCAAACACTATCCTCCGCCCGTCATCCGCTCTAGCTGTCACCAACAAGCCCTCACAGTCTACCACCACCCCGTATCTTTGGAGCCAATCTACTCCCAAAATAATGCCAAACCCAGTAAAGCCCAAAACAAAGCAATCACAAACAAACATGCATCCATGACTCGATAAGACCACATTACGACAAATCATGCTAAGGCTAGTCGAACCACCAATCGGGTTCGTCACTACTAAAGGTCTATCGACAATCTCGGGCTCCAATCCCAACCTATCTACCAGGTCACTAGATATGAAAGAACTGGAAGCTCCGGTATCAAACAAAACTCTAACAGGAACATCATAAACAGAAAGCATACCTTGAATGACGACATTCTTTCCCTTCTCCGCCGCTGTTGGGGCATTCGACGAAGAAGGAATAGCATTAAGAGCGTAGGCTTTCACCATTTGCTTTTCTTTAGGGGGCTGTGGACACTTGTCCTTGTGGTGTCCCATTTGGCCACAGTTGAAGCACTTCCTATCCGCTGGCTTGGCCCGACAATTACTAGCATAATGGCCCTTCTTACCACAGCTGAAGCACTCCACATCTTGCTTATTCTTTTTCTTCTGGCCATCCTTAGCCTGATTCTGCTTTCTCTTATTCTGGGAACCACCTTTGCCTCCACCACTTGCTTGTGGCTTTGGCTCATCTGCGGATGCAACTTCAGTCTTCGGCTTAGGGTAGAGACTTTCCGATCTTAACGCTTTCCCCACAATCGATTCAAACGTCTCATCGATGTGGTTAATAAGTTTTTCCCCCAAGTACTGATCCAAACCAGTTATGAATTTCTCATTCTTTTTCTCGGCAGTATCAATAAGAGATAATCCATACTTTGACAAAGTGTCGAATTCAGCAATGTACTCCGAGACAGCTCTGCCATTCTGCCTGAGCTCCAAGAATTTCTTAAACAACACCGACTTCTGAGCAGCTGGAATGAACTTCTCACTAAAGCGAGCCTTAAACTGCTCCCAAGTAATCTGGTCTTCGGGAGTAGCTGCCTTTATAGCATTCCACCAATTCATTGCCCGCCCTTGCAGCTGACGGGACGCTAGTTTTCTCTTCATCGCATCCTCGATACCCAAATCCTCGAAGATACGTTCGCAACTATCCAACCAATCCTGAACATCCGTAGCCGACTCCGTTCCGTGGAACGGCTTCCCACCAAGACTAGTATAATCCTTGTTTAGCTTGGCGAAGTCGACCCTCGGCGCCTGCACTATTGGACCACCACCAATTCCACCATTGGGAGCTGCCCTCTGCACATCTCTAAGCATCTCTCTCATGAGGTCAGTAAACATCGTCCTCATGTCAGCAGCATTCCCATTATTGGCTCCCCTACCAGCACCTCTAGTATCTCGGCTCATCGTCAATCTGAAAAAGGAAACGATTAACGATTCCATAGTGGTGTTAGTGCAGTACAACCTCATCCATATACTACTATAGTATATATATATATATATATATATATATATATAGCTTTTAAAAACCAAAGTAATCACAAATACGCTCTCTCGTATACGTGTATTATCTCTCCCTGATAACTTCCCTAGGTTAACTACGCAACCTAGAGCTCTGATACCAAGTGTGACGGCCCGCCCCGCACCAGCCTGCATTTCCTCCAAAAGTGCGCTGTACACATGCCCGACTAGCACAAGACGGTCGTCATAAGAAAGAAAAGAAGAGAATGAACTAATCAAAGAACCTGTAGAATGTCTCACAGCGCATGGGATAAAATATAATAATAACATACTTGACATAAAACAGGCGAGACAGTGCATAAGCTGATAACTAATAATCAATGTCAACATCAAAGCAGCGGAAATCCATATACAGCTTATTACAACTTTCCAAATTTACTGTCTCTAACCAAAAGAAAGCTAAAATAGAAGATACACCAACAATGCCCAAGCAGTGATCTTCAACAGCACAGGGAGAATATTATGTATATAGTACGTGGAAGCCTCCTGCTCGTCTCCGGATCATCTACCCGTGCATCACCAGCTAACCTGTCTCTAGTCTGCTCGTGTGAGCACCCAGAGTAATAAGAGGAGACATAAAACTCTGGGTCAGACATAAAGCCTGGTATGAGCGATAAGCATCTAAACAGAATAATAACAGGTATACTAAGCCATACCTGAACCTGGACCTGCAACCAAAGAGTTAGTACCACATACCGTACAATACTCCAAGGTGCCATAATAAATAGTGTAAGTATACGGGGGTGGGGTGTGCATGTCAAAATGATAGCAACAAATCATCCATAGCAACCATCCTCACACCTCTCACTCAGTGCCTAAAGCATACGACATCTACCACTTTGGAACACTAGACAAACTGAGGCAACGACGAATCCCGACTTGTAGAAACCCTGCTATGACCAAGCCAAACACTTGGAGTCATGACCAAACATTTCAATGACCCACTTCATTGGTCATAGCCCTTGGTTCTAACGATGCCATAATGGCCCTGAATCCGCCTTCGTACCTCCTACCATAGTGGTCCAAAGCTATAGGTGTCGATAACTCCTTAGCACGCGTCCCGCAGCAAAGCCCAACCATGAAGTGAACTCGTTGATTCCCATCTGAATCTTAAGCTCTAACTTCTCATTTGGACTTCCTTTGCATCTCGGGTTTGGTCGAATTGGAGTGGGTCTTCAGAAAAGTTGTCGTGCAGTAGCAGCTCTAAAATTCGGTTCGGTTCAGTCACCCATGCTCGGTTCGGTTCGGTCACCCATGCTCGGTTCGGTTCGGTCACCCATGCTCGATTCGAGTCCTTCTCCTTGTCTCTTCGGGTCGGGCACTTCGCTCCGGGTCGGGTCGGGGTCCTCCTCCAGGTCGGGTCGGGTGTCCTTCTCTCCAGCGCTCCAATCCCTAGCTTATTTCTTCTTTGCTTCCGATCCGAGCCCTGCATCTCCAAGTCGATCCGATCTGGCCTCCAATCTCTCTTCCGATCCGATCCGCTCCGTTCCCTAGCTTACTCCGATCCGATCCGCTCCACCGCTCCGATCCGATCTCCTGTCCAACTCCAACTCTAAGCAATGGCCTTCCTTCCTGCCAAACTTCTTCCAGTGGCAAGTCCTCATCCAGTTCGGATTCCCTTGGTCAGTTCCCTAGTCCGATCCGACCCCTTTCTCCGATCCGAACCGGTTCGGAGCCTGCACACTTCTGCAACTTTCCAGCAAGTTTTCTACGCCATTCGACGACGTTTTCGAGCAATTTAACTATTCTAATCAATCATGAAACATACCATAGAGTCATAGTAACATGTAATAGCAACCACAAACAACAAACAACAATTTAAATGAATCAAAATGGATCAAAAGTAGCTAAACTTCATATTTTCCCTTAAGCACTCTTAATCATGCTTAAACATACAATTAGCAAAACACATCGAAATCATCTCAAATTTCTAACAGAGCCTTAAAACATTATTTTAGAATTTTAAGAATTTTTCCAGAATTTATTGGTGTATAAATTCGCTAATCTTCACTAATTACCCTTAATTAACCGTAATTAGTGTCAAAATGATGTTATCACTCACCTTGGCCACAAATGAAATTCTCAGAACTGAGACTCCTCTGATTTGGGGCGAATACTGATGTCTAACAGCAGTTCCAACCTTGCTTTGGTGCTTTTTCTCCTTAATTTGGTGTTGCTAAGCCTAATCTTCAATTAGAGAGTGATTTTGGGTGTTTTAGATGTAGGAAGCCATTACTAAGGTGTCAAGGAGGTTTGTGGCGGCTCAAAACTGAAATGAAAGTGATAACCTAACCCTAATCAGACCTCCTATACCTCTAAACCCGAAATTCCCCTTGGGCCTAGCTGCTAATCACCCGGTTAAGCCCAATTAAGCTGTTTTTCTCCATCTGAAACTTGTTTCAGCCATATCTCCCAAACGGTGAGTCCGTTTGGCTAATGTGACCACTCTACGGAAAGAGAAACCATCATTCGAAGCCAATGGAAGTGGTTTCAGGTCAAAATTCCTTTCCAGTCAAAAGTTATGGCCAAAACAGTGCCAACTAGGGGTAAAATGGTCATTTAAAAATCGGGAAAAATCATGAACATGGGAAATGACCTCAATAGTCGTCTCCCAAAGTTACATGACCATACGACTTCGTATGTGAAAGAAATAAATATTCTACGATCCTATGATGCGTAGAATGCGGGTCGTTACAGTTTTCAAAAGCGTTACAAAAGCGTTACAAAACAGTTATCTTAATTACTTCGATCAAAACATCATTTTTCTTAGTCAAAACTTAAACTTTACAATTCAAAACATTATTTACATAATTTATAATGATTTTACCATTTTTTCCATATTTTTTGAAACATTAAAAAATGGCTGTTTATGATTATGGTCGATAATTTCTCTTATGGCGACCTTTTCCAAAATGGTTTTAAACGTGACTTGAAAATTATAACTCGAATTTAAAATCTGCTTTCACTCATTTGAAAATTCTTGTTAATGGAAATCAATTTTTTTTCATTTTATGGAAATCCTATTTAGATTGCAAAAGTTATAAGCGTTCAAAGTTTGCATCTAAAATACGTAAATTGTCGTTATGCGACAAGCTCTATTTTGACCATAATAACCATTATTCTATTATACTTCAAAATATCTTAGAAAACCATTATATCCTTATATAACCCTTTTAAAATCATTTAAATTTACTTTCCAAATTATTTTGGATCTAAATTTCAACTTTCATAAATTCCAATTCATTTCTAAATTCAAATTATTTCAAATTAATCTTCCCGTTCGTCGGATCAATTAGGGATAGCCAGGGAGAGAAGGAAACTTTATTTCCACACCCAAGCCTAAACACTATCCTCTCTGTCATCCTAGAATGTTCCGGTATTTATTTATTCATTTAAAGGACTTTAACAATGTATATGAATTCATACATATGGTCTTTTCCAATAATTAACCTTCAATTTCAATAATGATATTGCTTTTAATTATGAAGGAGATTTGTCGATCACCAATGTGATACCATAATTATTGTGTCATAGTGTGTGCAAAACAACATCAACAACCATTTAAACATTTATAGCAACCATCATCAACATGATTTAATAAATCATAATCGTGCATAAGCGTTATGACGCTAACACTTAATAGTGTGTGTTCTAAACTTCGTATCCATCATTCATCACAACAAATATCAATCATCATTAACCAAAAATTATTTCATCACTATATTTAAATTAGTCTAGCTACTAATTAAATATATAAACTGTGGTTAAGAGTTCTCACCTACACCTAACAGCTTTCCAAATCTTCACGGTAGGTGAGCCTAGCTAAGCGAACCGTTAGACAGTATTTCAGCGCAACGTCTTCTTCACCAAAATATATATAATATAATATATACTAATCTCTCTTTATATTATAAGAGGAGGAGAAGAATGACGAACTTTGGCAAGGTGGTGGTGGAAAAGAGGAAGACTTTTGCCATGGAAACAATGGCCATAAGCTTTAAGAAGAAGGTGGAAATAAGGAAATGGAATGGTAAAAAATGGAGAAAGTGCCTCCTTATATAGGAAAGGGGGAGTAAGGAGGTAAACACACATAAGGGGGCAAGTGGAAATCATGCATGAAAGGGAGAATGCATAAAGACATATGTCTTAACACTTTTCTTAAGAAGAAAAAGGAACTTTTGGTAGCATTTTTTTTAAATGTTATGAAAACTAAAGGCAACACTTAATTCTAACGCTACTAATTCGTGTTATGGTTTGACAAATCCGATCAAAAGACAAATAGTATCAATAAATCCAAACTCATTAATAATCATTCTCATTTATAATTCAATTAAAATCTATCATATAACTTATCAAAATTATTAAATACTCTTAGCTATACATATTTATATCAAATTCAAATTTAAATCCAAATTAAGTAATAAAAATTCGAATTTTAAATTGGTTAAGAATTCTGGATCGTTACAGGTATAAAAATCACCAATCAACTGGTAGAATATATAAATAGTTTATATATTTGAAAAATGGCAGAAACTAGCCGTTACTGGGATTTTTCCCTGTTACCAATCGACTGGTAAAAATTGGACCAATCGACTAGTCCAGGGCAAAAAGCCAGTAATGGCTGTTTTAAACCATTCTCATATATATATATATATATATGTATATTTGTGTTTTGTGTATTTGTGTTATAATTAATGATAATAGACTTTAGCATAAATCTAATATACTAAACACACACACACACACTTCAATCAATCTTCATTTCTTTGTTGTCGTGAATCAAAATGTCATGAATCAGCATCGGAGAGTAAAGGGATGAAGTGGGATCCACCAACTCTATGGATGCAGCTAATGACTTTGTCATCTGGCATGGCACCGATTGTTAGAGAAGCTGAGGTGGAGGTGGCTTCTGTTGAGGAAGGATCATGCAACTTTGTTTTGAATTTGTATGTACCTTCTCCACCTTTTTGCATTGATTTGTTCTACGTTCCTATTTCTAGGTTGAGGCGTTTGTGTTTATGTAAGAACCCGCATATTTCAAAATAATATACTTAAATATTTTATTAAAATATAACGACTTTAATCGAGTATAAGTCCAAAATCCACCTTTTGCATACGGATGAATTTAGACTCGAAACCAATTCCATTGAGTTCAAAATGCCGTTTACGACAATAAAAAATGTAAACATTGATATGTTTAGAGTTTGTGAAAATCGGGACTTCAAGTGGGATTAGGGTTAGCCAAACTAACCTATTTCAGCCCCTACTTAGTGCCTTCCACAACCCTCTCACTCTCATTCACCTTCATCACTTCAAAGGAAATAGAAATAGGGAGTGGAAACGGAGATTAAATTTTCCTATACCTAGAGTTGTTATTAGGAATCCAATTCAAGAGGAAATCAAGCATAAAAACTTGGGCAAGCTTCTCCGTCTCCTTCTCCATCTTCTCTTATTTGCTTTCTCTTCAATTTCTGAAAATTCTTATGACCTAACTCTTATGAAATTCATTTATATGTGTTTAGATTGAAGATTAGCAAGCTATATAGGAAAAGAGGTTGTTTCTAACTTGCCAATGGATCAGTTCCTTGCTTCTAACAAATAAAGGTGAGTTCTTGGAGAACTCGCATCTATGCCTCAAGCAATATGCTTGAATAGTGCACTTATTTGTTGTGTATTTATTGTCTATTTTAGGTTATTTGTGAGTGAACTTCCCTATTCATGAGATTTGATTTCATGTCGATGAATTCGAGTATAAATCTTTAGGTGCGTTTGAATTTTGTGATATGAAGTGTTTCAACGAGCTCATGAGGCCTTACTATCATCTTGGTCAAGTGCATAGCCTCCTTACTTCGTCGGAAATGATTCATATACGATTTGGCAAATAAAATTGGGCAAGGCATAGCAGACCGGTCAACTGGTTAAAATGGACCATTCGACTGATTCTACTGCCCAAAGATTTTCAAGGTTAATTGACTAGCCAGCTGTAATCGACCAGCCGGCTGGCCAAAATTGACCGGTCGACTGGTAAATTGACCAGCCGGCTGGCCAAAATTGACCGGTCGACTGGTAATTTGACCAATCGACTGGTCAAAAATAGGCCAATCGACTGATCCTATGGATTTTACACAATCAACCAATCAACTATGTAGGTTTTTTCAAGCTTATCACTGGCCAAGTTTTGGCCTGTTTTCTCTTTTCTATTGACTTTTCATTTGCTTTAATCCAATTATTTCAGCAGCTCAGATAGATGGACTTTCGATTGATTCGTACAGATTTATAATCGTCAGTTTTGAGATTTAATTTACGTTATTAAAATGTGAATTCCTAGTTCGATCGTTATTTCGATTGCTACTACACGAGATTTGCCACTTCGGAATTATATCAAAGATTTTTTTTAATTATTAGTAAATACCAATCTTTTACTAAATGGTTTCTAATTCTACTTCATTATATAAAGTTATTTTATAAATTGATTTCTAATCCGACTTCATTATATGAAGTTATTTTATAAATTGATTTACAAATCTACTAGTATATATTTGATAAACCTTTTTCTCGTTCGTATGAGAAATCTAACTAAACGCCTTAGAAGAAACAATGACTATGAACCGTTACGTTTGCTTCAACAGTTAATTCTTGTACTCGTTCGGTTGAAAAGCGTGCCAATGATCTTTTCTTGTTCCTAGTGGAATATACAACTTGTTTGCAAGTATTTGAGTAGAGCAAGTGGTTATGGGACATGTAGGTAGACTCTTATATTTATTAGCTTGGCATAATTTACACTATACTTAATCAATTTGATCATCGGTTATATTCAGATCATCATATCATAGGAACTTCGGTTTCGATGGATCTTCAGATCAATCCGACCTTTGGGTCATTCTGATGATCTTCTGATCATCCTGTGGATCTTAGATCGTTCGAACCTTCGGGTCACTCCAACGATCTTTAGAACATTTTGAGGAACTTCGGTTCATTTATTTATATCGAGAGGAAATTCGGTTTATTTGATTATATCGGTGATCTTAGGATCATCTAGCATCGACAGGATACGTGATATCATGTCTTAGGTGTAGTTTCATTAATTAAGATGAGATATCCTTATATAGCACCGAGATTTCTTTGTCATCTTTTCTAGACATATCGAGCCTATACATTTTACATGTGAACATTGTTATTGTTTATTATATGTCATTTTCTGATTTTTATCTCTATCCTATTTTAGTTTAATATGACTAGTACAGCTAGACTGGTCTATTTATTGTTTATTTTCTTATAAATAATACTCAGGTCAGACTATGGTATTACAGGTACTCCTTGACTATATCATGGACTAGCTTCTACTTTTGGATAATTGAACCTATTTAGAAGTTTCACCTTTTATGTATTTGAGATAGTGACTCACATGTGTACATATTCTTTTGTGTAGTACATGTATCTATTTTTTTTATGATATAACAAATCTTGCACGACCACTTGTATTATGTCCACCACTTTTGTATTATTATCCATATCTATTTCTACCTTAGCGATGTGAATATCTGTGTCTGACTCCGATTATATTGTTACATATTTTATATTGCTTTCTGAATTATATATAGCCATAGTGTAGTAGATTTGAATTAGATGTGTCAGATTTCTCCATGAGATTTAAGAAGTAAGGCCACATTATCTGAAATGTTTAACTCTCGTTCAAAGCTAATATACAGATGGTCGCACCTCACGGTCTTATTCTTTGGGTTATTTTACACCTTTTCTTGCAATGGCCTTGGATAACATGAGTATAGAGGTGGGGCGTTACACTTGGTATCAGAGCCGAGTTCAGAACAATATAAGACATTACGACGAGGATAATTGTCCTAAGTCTCTCTTAGGAAATCATGTTTAGGATTTTATTCGAATCTTAAAACCCATTGTATCCTATCTTATATCATGATTCTTTGTTGGACCAATTGCCTTTATTTAAGTCTAACATTTTTCCTCTTCTCTCTTTTAAAGAAGAAGAATGGTTAGCAGTTCTCCTTCCAATGTTGGGTAACATAACCATCCTACTTAGGATGGTGTATACTTGACTTCTCAAAAACTCTTGGATATTATTAAGGTAGCTCAAGAGTCCATCCTCCCTTCCAAGCCTGTTCGCCTAGAGTTGGGATTGACATGCTTATGTTGCTGTCACAGTCCTCTTGAAGAGGGCCACTCAAGGGCTCGAGAAGTGGTGCATTGTTAGCAATCTCAAGAAGCGGCATCCATATAACAAATCAACAAATTTTTATCCTTACAAGAGAGGAAAACAAATAATTTTGATGACTAAAACCCATGTCTCTAGTTATGGGTTATGTTTTAATTGTGGCACCAAGGATAATTATGCTAGCGAGTTCCCCAAACTCCTCTCTTGCCAACATTGCAAAGCTCTAGGTCATTTATTGCTTTCCTACCCCGAACTCGTGAACAACAAAGGGAAGCAAGAAGCTTCGACATCAAAGACTCCTACCCCTAGGCGTATGGCATGTTTCAATTATGGTGAAAAGGACCACTTTGTTAATGATTGTTCGAAACCCCTCATTTGTCGCTATTGCAAAAGTTCAGACCGTCGCATTTCCACATGCCTTGTGCTGTAAAACAAGAGGTTTGCTACGGTTATCTCATTTCGGTTCTTTATAATTTTGACCTTTTACCTTCCTTGCATAAAAAGAATTTTGGGACACCACGTTCTTAGGTTCTATCAGTCATTGACAATGTACATTTAAGTAAACTTTCCAAACCTATGCTTTGTGAAAAAATTTACATGCTTACCTTGAGTTCTTGTTACCCGTTTATTTTGCTTTCAAGACGTCTTTAGATTTCTTTGGGTAATAATAGAGTATTCACATTTTCTTTGGAGTGTTACTTATTCCAAACAAGTAGTTTCGTCTTTTCGACTAAATAAGGAATTTAATTAAACATCTTGATAAAAACAAGTGGGTCGACACACTTGCATTTACTTTGTCAGTTAATTTCTGCACTTAATCAGTTGAGATTCGATTTCATTTATGGAAGATATCTCAAGATCACGTGTGTTGTATAACCATATATACATCTTCGTTGATCATCTTTATTTGAGATCACATATGTTGAATTCTCTTTGGGGTGTGAAGCCACCACGTCAGTTAGATGAAACGCTTAGTGAGGTGTGATGCCACCTCGTCGTAGGACGAAAAGCTTATTGATGTGTGAAATCATCTCATTGTAAGACGAAATGCTTAGTTAATTCTCTTTGCAGTGTGAAGCCTCCATGTCGGTTAGATGAAACACTTAGTAACGTTTTGAAGCCACCTCTTCATGAGATGAAAAGCTTAGTGAGGTATGAAGCCACTTCGCCGTAAGACGAAATGCTTAGTTAATTATCTTTGCATTGTGAACTGATCACGTCGATTAGACGAAACACTTAGTGAGGTGTGAAGTCACCTCATCGTGATACGAAAAAGCTTAGTGAGGTGTGAAGACGCCACATCGCAAGACGAAATGCTTAGTTAATTATCTTTGCGGTGTGAAGTCACCACATCGGTTAGATGAAACACTTAGTAAGGTGTGATGCCACCTCCTCCTGAGACGAAAAGTTTAGTGAGGTGTGAAGCCACCTCATCGTAAGACAAAATTCTTAGTTAGTTCTCTTTGTGGTGTGAAGCCACTATGTCGATTAGATGAAATGTTTAGTGAGGTGTGAATCCACCTCGTCGTGAGATGAAAAGCTTAGTGAGGTGTGAAGCCACCTCACCGCAAGACGGAATGCCTAGTTAATTCTCTTTACGGTGTGAAGCCACCATGTCGTTGAGGTATGAAGCCACCTCACTGTGAGATGAAAAACTTAGTGAAGTGTGAAGCCATATCGTCGCAAGACGAAATGCTTAGTTAATTCTCTTTGCAGTGTGAAGCGACCACGTCGGTTAGACGAAAAGCTTAGAAAGGTGTGAGGCCACCTCGTCGTAAGATGAAATTTTTATTTAACTTTCTCTACGGTGTGTGGTCACCTCATCTTCAGACGAAATACTACGGGCGATGTGTAGTCACCCCGCCTTCGGATGAAATAATTCAGGCGATGTGTAGTCACCTAGTCTTTGGACGGAATACTACGGAAGTACGAAGCCACCACGTCGGTGAGATGAAAGACTTAGTTGGATTTCTTTGCGGTGTCAGAACACCTTGTCGAAAGACAAAAAGTTCCATATGACGATTTGCAACCTCTTGGTGAACAAAGTTGCTTATCCATCCACCAAGTTTGAAACTGATCGACTGAGTGACTTTTGATTTGGAATCGACCATTTCTTTCTTTTGGCTACTTCCATGTTCGTGAATGCTTAAACTCTTTCTTTATAGAGTGGACGTTCTTTACATGCCTATTTTCATGTCTTGGTTGTTCGGGGTTTGTGGTAATTTTTAGGAATGAATTGGCCTAATCACTTAGAGGTCCATATTTTATTTTCCAAAAGAATCATCCATCTTCGAAATCCCTTGTCGATGCTGCAGACTGCGGTCGTCCTTAACTATTCTAATTTAGATTCATTAATTTCCATGTGTTTCTGAAATTCTCATAGCAATGAGAATGACATCAACGAAAATGAGTTTTTATGGTTCACATTACTTGTGGATTTTCTAAAAATTTTGCACCCATTTTTGGATGGCTACCTTAATGGGTAATTGGGTTCGGAATTGATTATCATTTTCATAGCTCGATTTAGTTGTTCTTAAGTCATTCCATTATTTAACTTAGCAATCGATTTTCACCAATTCCTTTTTGTCGTTCTCTTTTCGTCATTGGAGTTAACAAATATTTCAGTTTATTTTGTTAACCCTACCGAACCAAAGTTTTTGGGTTCATAACGCGATTGGTTTTACCTCATTCTTGTAGTTGATATCCTCATGAATTTGAAAACCAAAGTTTTCAAGTTTTATGAAATTCTTTCAACTTCTACCAGTTATCATGTCCTCATGATTTAGAAGTTGTTCGTGAAATATTAGAGGATGTCTAATATTTCAAATTTGAGATTTTTGGGGTTTAATGGAAACTTAAAGTTCCAATTTATTTGTTTTTGGGAATGTTAAAGAACACGCTAAATTTCCAATTTAGGGTGTATAACCCGGATTTTATTTCTTGATCTTGTTTCCCCAACGAGATCAATTATCCATATGAATGGGATATGACCATTATATATATATCCTTTATTCTTGCTAAAAATGTAAGGAAATGTTCGACGATTTTGTATAGTTGATATTTCCAAGTTGAATATGAATATTTAATTATTTTCTGTTGAAAACATAAGAAAATATGTTTATAATCTATAAACTCATTGAATGTTAAACGAATTAATTAAATTTTATTAAAACGAGCTTGCCACATGGACGTAGTTTGTAATTTTCGATTTGAACTTCAAATGAGTGTATATGGTCCAATATAAGTCGGAATTTTTCGAAACAAGAATTATCCGGATCCATTAGATTATAGTTTTCTAATGAAAGAAAATTATTTGAATTTTATCTTGTAAATTTTTAGATACGTTTAAACTAAATTTTCAACAAAATTGCGATAAAATAGTTCGCGATTAATAATTTAAATAATTATTGAAATTGAGATTTAGAATATATAGAATTTGAGCAAGGAAATTCTAATTTATTGAAACCACTTGTTGTTCATATATATTAGTTGCACATGCATGTGGGTGACTTTTATTGGAACATTATATGTGTATAGCTTAAGTTATATAGAGATTTATAACTCAACGATTAAAATTTATGAGATAATTCAATAGTGAATCCCTTAAGTTAATCTATTTCTTTATATATTCATTTTTTAATGCTTGGTTGTATTTATTATGAGTTTTTCCTTAAGTAATTACAGGGACACGATTTTTTTAAGGAGGAGTCGATAACAATACGCATATTTCAAGATAACATATTTAAATATCTTATTTAATTATAACGTCGTTAATCAATTATAGGTCAAAAAGTTACTTTTTGCATACAGATAAATTTGGACTCAAAACCACTTCCACTGAGTTCAAAATGTCGTTTACAACAACAAAAACTGTAAACATCGAAATGTTTGGAGTTTGTGAAAATCGGGACTTCGGGTGGGGTTTGGGTTAGAAAAACTATCCCATTTCAGCCTACTTAGTGCTTCCATGTCCCACTCCTTCTCTTTCACCTTCATTACTACAAAGGAAATAGAAATGGGGAGAGGAAAGGGAAATTAAAATTTCCTAAACCTAGAGTTTCTATTAGGAATCCAATTCAAGAGGAAATCAAGCATAAAAATTTAGGTAAGCTTCTCCATCTTCTCTTACTTGCTTTCTCTTTAATTTCTGAAATTTCCTATGACTGACTCTTAGTGAATTCATTTATGTGTTTAGATTGAAGATTAGCAAGCTATATTGGAAGAGAGGTTGTTCTAGCTTGCCGTTGGATCAATTCCTTACTTCTAACAAATAATAGTGAGTTCTTGGAGAAACCACAACTATGCCTCAAGTTATATGCTTGTCTAGTGTGCCTTTGGCACTTGTGTGTTTTGTATTTATTTTGTATTTTGGATTGTTTGTCAGTGAACTTCCTTATTCATGAGTTTTGATTACATTTCGATAAATTCGAGTATAAATCTTTAGATGTGTTTGATCTTTTTGATATGAAGCGTTTCAACGAGCTTATCATCTTGATCAAGTGAGTAGCCTTCATAGTTTGTCGGAATGACTCGTACACGATTTGGTAAAGAAAAATGGCCAAATTGGGCAAGGCATAACAGACCGGTCGACTAGTAAAAATGGACCAGTCGACTGATCTTGCTACCTGAAGCTTTTCAGGGTCAATCGACTGGTCAGCTAGCCAAAATTGACCAGTCGACTGGTCAAAAATGGACTGGTCAACAGGTCATGAGAATTTCACACAGTCGACCAGTGGAGACCACTGTCAACTGTATAGGTTGTTTCAAGCTTATCTTCGGCCAAGTTTTGGCCCGTTTATTCTTTTCCTCTCACTTTCCAGTTGCTAAAATCCAAGTATTTCTGTAGCTTAGATAGATGGACTTTCGATTGATTCATGATATACAAATTTATAATAGTTAGTCTTGAGATTAAATTTACGTTATTAAAATGTGAATTCTTAGTTCGATCGTTATTTTGATCCCTATTAGATGAGATTTGCCTCTTTGAAACTATATAAAAGACTTTTTGATTAACAATAAGTACAACTTTTTACCAAACAGTTTCTAACTCTACTTCGTTATATGAAGTTATTTTCTAAATTGGTTTCTAATCCGACTTCACTATAAGAAGTTGTTTTATAAATTGATTTACAATCTACTAGTATATATTGATAAACCTTTTTCTCGTTCATATGAAAATTTAATTAAACCCCTTAGTAAAAACAAGGACTATGGACCCTTTCGTTTTCTTTGACGGTTAATTCTTGGACTCGTTAGATTGAAAATTGTGGCAATAATCGTTTCGTATTACTAGTGGAATATACAATTTTTTCGTTAATATTTGAGTAGAGCAAGTGGTTATGGGGCATGTAGCTCGACTATTATATTTACTAGCTTGACATAGTTTACACTATACTTGATCAATTTTGATCATCGATGATCTTCGGGTCATCATATCTTAGGAACTTCGTTTTCAGTGGATATTCGGATCAATCCGACCTTTAGGTCATTATGATGATCTTCTGATCATCCTATGGATCTTCAGGTCACTACAATGATCTCCATATCATCTTGAGGAACTTCGGTTCATTTGATTATATAATGAGGAACTTCAGTTCATTTGATTATATCGGCGATCTTCGTATCATTTAGCATTGACGATATACATGATATCATGTCTTAGGAGTAGCTTCATTAGTTAGGATGAAATATCCTTATATAGCACCGAGATTTCTTTGACATATTATCTGGACATATCGAACCTTCACATTTTACATGTGAACATTGTTATTATTGATTATATGTCATTTTCTGATTTTTACCTCTATCCTATTGTAGTTTATTATGATGAGTATAGCTAGACTGATCCATTTATTTTCTTATAAATAATACTCGGATCAGACCGTGATATTATAGGTACTCCTCCTTGACTATAGCATGGACTAGTTTCTCCTTTTGGCTAGCTGAACTTATTTTAGCAGTTTTACCTTTTATGTATTTGAGATAGTGACTCATATGTGTACATATTCTTTTGTGTAGTATATGTATCTATTAATTTATGATATAGTGGATCTTGCACAACCACTTATATTACGTCCACCACTTTTGTATTATTATTTATATCTATTTACGCCTTAATGATGTTAATATCTTTGTCTGACTATGATTTTATTGTTATGTAATTTATATTGCTTTCCGAATTATATATATCCACCATGTAGTAGATTTGAACTTGAATTAGATGTGTCGAATTTCCTCATGATATTCAAGAAGTAAGACCACATTATCTGACATGCTTAACATGCGTTCAAAGCTAGTATACAGATGGTCACTTCTCAACCGCCTTATTCTTCGGTTTGGTTGATATCATTTCTTGCAATGGTCGTGGGTAACGCGAGTATTTAGGTGGGGCGTTACAGTTCACCTTTGTTTTGTGATGTGGCTAGCCCTGTTGGTCTAACCTTATTAGCGAAAGCAGTGCATTTCCATGTGTATTCTTGGCGATATGTGCTTTGCACCGAGAGTTTCCAAGCCTTTTTCTTGCTTATTTTCGTTTGAGGTTACCCAACTTTGTGTTAAACCTTGGTCCTACGCTTCTTTCCCGTTGGACGATGGTGTGATTTCGTTGAGGATGGTAAAGGGATTCCCTCCTTTTGGCTTTCCTTTTTCATGTCTTTTCCTTTGTGGGCTAGTTACTCATCTGCCTTGTTGGTGGATGGTGTGGTGGTCCCTTCCTTTGACCGAGTTAGTTGTATCACTTTGGGGTTTTTCCTGGCTTGGCGGTTTTTTGTGTTTGGCTTGGGTTGGGTTTCTAGTTGTCATGGGGATGCTGACAGCGTTGGCACGTGGCAGTTTCTTTATTGGGATAGACTCCAGTTTAACTTTTCTTTTTTCGGTTTTGTGACATCTTTTTCTCAGCAATTAGTTGCAGATGTGGGTTGGTACTTTGTTTCTCACAACATGCCAATTCATGGTAAGTGTGGGGTTGGTTTTTTGGTTAGTGGTTTGGTATTTTTTTCCCACTTTTTGGCTTTCTGCCTTTGGTCATTATGGCTTGTTTCCAATTGTAATAAGTATATAGTCGATGGGAATGTTGGCTTCTATATGCCTATTTGTGATGTTGTCGATTCTGGATTGGTCTCGTTCTCCGCTCCTTTCAAGGGATTCGGGATTGTTGTTTTGATTCATCTGTATCGTTAGTTTCTGCTTCTGGGTTGATTTGTCAATCTAATGAAAAATTTGCTATTATAGAACCCAAACAACAAGTTGTGATCCCTAGTAGAGGCATCCCAACTGATCTTTTTTCTTCTTCTTCCTCTGCGTCTGTGTCTTCCTCTACCGTTCGCTCCATTCCTCATATTAGTTTAGACGATATAGGGGGATCAATGACAATTTAGATCGCATTTCTTGTAACTCTCATTCTTGTCAATTGACCCATATCGACAAGATTTGTGGAGATTTAATTTTGATCCTTGTCGGAGGCCAGGTTTTGCTTTTGCCGGTCGCTTCTTCCTTTTTTGTTAGCTCTTTAGGTCAGGCTCTGGGTAGTGCGACTTGTAGAATTACTCGGATTAGGCCTCGTACCCCTCACATGATCCACACATTCTCTTGCAGTGATGGACCAGATAGTTAGGTCTACGCACTGTACACTCTATCTGATCTGAGTCTTCTTCTTTGGTTTTTTGTTTCTTTATTTTTGTGTCTTATCTATTGCTTTCGATGACGAATGCTCTATTCCGGAACATTCATGGGATCAGCAATGTTGCGCCTTTGGCGCATCTTAAGCGCATTATCAGGAAACATTCCATTCTAATGGTGGCACTTTAGAAGCCATTTATGGGTTCTGAAGAGCTATCACAAACTATCCTTTCTCTAGTCTTCGGGATGGATTTGCAAATGTTTCCAATCAAATTTGGATTCTGTGGTAAAAATTGGTTTCTGCTTCTATTTCTTTTGACTTGGCTCAATTATTATCAGTTAAATGTTCAATCCCATCTTATCCATCCCCTTTCATTTTTCTGTGATTTACGCCAGATGCGACCGCATTGAGTGGTTGGATCTGTGGCGCGATATTTGTCCCTTTTTGTCCTTGGTTTTGAGTGGTAAGAGGTTATTTTAATGTCGTATCCTATCAAGAGGAGAAACGAGGAGAGTCCTCTATTAATCTCGTAGCGGTAGAGGATTTCATCTCGTTAATCATCGAATCGGGTTTTCGGAGGTTTCATTTGTTGTATTCGCATTCACTTAGTGTAACAACCAAAAAGGCTCAACCAGATTCTCTCCCATCTGGATTGGGTTATCGGTTCGGAGGGTTGGTTTAACTTTCCTTTCTCATTCTCAGTAGCTCATTTCCATCGCACTAACTCTGACCATGCTCCTATGGATCTAAACTACACTCCTCTAGCTTTATGGTGTCCATCTTTTCGATTTTAGTCCATGTGGTGTTCCCATCGTTCTTGTTTTCATACTGTGGAGGAATCTTGGTCCCTCCCAGCTAATGGGAGTCCATTGGTGGTATTCTCTCCCAAACTCGAGCATCTATAATCTTGTTTGAAGATCTAGAATTCCTTGGTTTTTAAGAACATTTTTGACAGAGTGCGGGCAACGGAGCAATCTCTTGTTTTAGTAGAAGCGGCTTACGACTAAGTGGCTTAGGCTCCAAATTGGCGGGAGTAGGATTTGGCCTAATTCGCCTTTTCTTTTTGAGTTGGCAGTCGAAGAAGAATTTCTTTGACAGAAGGCGAGGATAAAGTGGGTAGCCGATGGTGATTGCAACCCGAAATTATTTCATACTTCTATCAACAAGAAGAACAATATTTTTTCTATTCATCGGATTCTCCACCCTAATGAATCCTCAGCCACTTCTCCTTCGAAAGTTGTAACGACCTAAGATTTCTGAAATTTTGAAATGTGAGTTTTTAAGAATATAAAATAACCATGCACGGTTCTAGATAGATACACTTATTTTTAAATACAAATTCAAAAAGTATAATGATCAGGTAAGTTATTTAAATCGGTTTTATCAACTTATCAACTCAAACAAATTTCATTAGAATTGAAATTTTGACACTATTCATCGAAACTGTAAATTATTTGATTTCTGATAGAATATGACATATAAAATAGTTAAAATAAGGTTATTGGATTTTTAAAATGATTATTCAAAAGGAATATTTCGAAATCAATAATTCAATGCTAATTTAAAAATCTAAGAAAATAAACAAAAATTGTACATGATCTTGGAATCCAACAAAATCAATTTTATCAGATCCATAATGATAAATAATGGTAAGGTTCCAAATTTCAAATTAACGGTAGTTAGTTTTGAGAGTGCGCAGGTCAGAAAAACCAGTTAAACTTTAATAATAACATTAACAAATGACCATTTTGCAAACATTTTCCCGAGTTCGACAAGACCATGACCATTAGAACCGTATTTGAAAATTAACAACAGAGTTTTAAATTTCGTAACCATTGGAATTAGCATGTGGTTGTGCGGTTAAAGCACGTAAGTAAATTTCAAAGAGAATTGATTTAAAATGATAGAATTTAATTAGTTTTGAGACAATAATTAATATTTGAAAATACAAGTTAAATAAAATATAGTTGTCTAACTTTGTGTAAATGTTTTGAGAACTTTAATTTATTTTCATAGGCATTGATATATTATTGTACAACGTTTAGTAGCATAACAAATTATATAAGGATTTATAGTCAATTAGAGCTCGTTTTAATTAATTAAAATAACAAACAAAATCTTTAAATTTTGTTTACATATTGTCGAAGAGTACGAAAAACTGGCCAACATGATTGCAAAATATATTCAATATCGTATGAGTAGTTGTGTTAAAAAGTTGCATGAAACGTTGTATGTATATGGTTAAATAAGCTAAAACACTTCATTAGTCTAGAATGCGTGTTCGTTGTGAGTTGTCACCATCCTACAAACCCAGTTTTCTTAGTTTTGAGTTCTTACCCTATCTTCCTAGATAATTAACACCTCATCAATCCAAATCTCTTCCCATTTTCCCATAAAAGGAGGCACACACCCTCTCTTTTTCTACCTTTTTCTCACTCTTTTTCCTCCTTCTCTCCCCTCCCCTCTCCACCGTCACCCCCAGCCTCCACTAGGCTAGCGCCGCCTCCCCCTCCTCCCCACGTCAGCCACGTAATCCCCTTCTCGTAGGCCTCCACTGACACTGCCACCCCCGAGACTACCATACGACACCCATGTGCAACCCAGCCCTGTGGACCCCAGTTCCAATAATCCGGGGACCGTTTGCCTTAAAACTATTTTCCGTTAACTCCTCGAACAAAAAATATACGTCCTTATATACAGGGTCATTTTATAAATCAGAACATGTCGAACCCTTATCCATTTATTTTTCAGAAAACACCGTTGACGTCGGGAGGTTGTCATAACTTTTCAGAATCAAATAGACGTGATAAATACTACCTTTTTAAAGTTTGATGGAGTGGAAAACAATGGTGAGTTATTCATTGCTTAGGTTTGAATATATATGTTATATATGTGGTAGTTGATGATGTATTTAATTATATGCAAGTGAAAATATGTTATGTTGCATGACAATGAAGTTTGTATATAAATTGTTGAAATTGGTTAGAAGTTAGTATGGTATCATAAGTGATCTAGTGGTTAAAACCATAAATAAAATGATTGATTTAATTGGAATTTTACTTAGGTGAGTATTGCATGTACATAACTTAAAAAATAACTATTTGCAAATAAGATGGGTTGTAAAGTGATTAAACAGTTAACAATTGGGTTTGGATAATTTACCGTATCCAAAATGACACTTTTATGTAGTGAAAATGGTAGTTGAAATGATCACTTGAATAAACAAGTATTTGGAATGAATATTAAATCACTGTTTATATTAGCGCAACTTTTGTCAATATAAACAGAGTATGGGTATGAAGCCCATTTAGTATTGAATGCTTATGTTAGTTGACGATTGTGTATTGTGGTTAATCTCTTAATGACAAAAACATGTAAGCATCAAATATTTAACGCATACATGTTATGTACTATGCCACGATCTGTGTGCAATGGATGTCATAATAGATGTTGGAATGATTGATATATGTTAATTGAAACACCCCATCTCCATTAAGGTCACTCACAAAGGGAATGCCTTAACTTTGGTGGAGGTTTATAAGTAAAAGTCACAGATAAACACAAGACAGATATACAAAAACATATATATAAGCAGCGGAAAACAAACAAACTTTTTATTTCATAAATACGTGTTCATACAAAACATTTCCATAACTGTCACATAATGACTTCCAAAACATTACATCATCATTTCTGTCTTGGTTATTAAATAAAGAAGCATAAAACATAATTAAAACTGCATAAATCCCCATAGAATGTGTCCAACAGCCATAGCCAAGGAAAGAGGGTCCAAACCGTACATCTACTATCTTGAAGCTTGCAAAGAGTCTGACTAAGCTGGGTTGTTTCCTCCCTGTGCACCTGGGGGGGGGGGGAGCGGAAGAAAAGAAGATAAAAGAAAAATAGAGTCAGACATAAAGCCTGGTAAGTCTAGTGACTCTTCAGTATGAGAATAGGAAAAAGGGCATGATAGGTATAAACTGGAAATAGGAAAATATCATAAACTAAGATAAAGCAGTTTTGGATCGAATATACTATTGCACCCCACACTATATCTCTGCACCTACTTGCATTGCCTCAACTGGCACCCCATGATCGGGGTGAAGTGATCCCCTTTTTCTAAAGATCGGCTCCTACTCGCATAATCATTTGTGTCTTACGACCCCCAAAGATTGTAGATACCTATGCTGGTCCCACCATGGGGTGTATCAAGTCCCATGGTGGCGGCCCGACACAACTCTAGAATGCATAGGTTATACTACTGGTGCCCCTAGTGCCCTGTTTGTCTGCACCGAAGTGTGTGCACGCCTGCACTCCGTTAGAACCCACACTGTTGCACCCATCGCCATTGCTTTTGACTGCTTAAAATCAGCCCAGTAATTGTGCCCCACCCTGCCTAGTTTCAGGGTACCATGATACATAATTGGGTTACTGCTGAAATGGGTCCCCGTTACTAGGGTTTTCTAGTCAAACATGTTAAGTGGTTAAGTGTCTGTATTTACCTTACCCCACCATTAGTTTAAATAACATGTTGAATTGGTTAAGTGTTTTAGTTAACTTAACCCTACCATCCTGACTTGTCTGTCCTTAGCTTTTTAAAGCACAGACCACTCACATTAGACAGGTATTGTTACAGTTACTAGATGTGCCGGTTGGTTCTGGGCAGGTTTACACCATAACTCAGTCTAACCTCAGGTACTTATTGGGCTCAATGCTTAACCACCCACATTGGATAGGTATTGTTGTGACTACTGGACAGCCGGGCGGGTCCGGGCAGGTTTACATCACAACTCAATCCAACCTCGGGTTAAGCATACTCGTATTTTCTAAATTTACATATTTGTCTCTATTACTTGTTATATGTAAATTTGTTAACAATTAAATGTTATGGCCCACTTTCCAAGTTCATCATTTTTGGTATAAGAATTTTACACCATTTAAATGCACCAATTTTGGCATGTGACAAACATGCCAATTTCATATATTTTCACAAATTCATGTCAAGTTTCCTATAATTACCAATTTATCCCAATGTTACCCCGTCTAATTATTAGGCTAACAATCTTAGCCTAATTTTCCGTCCACATGATTTTTAACATATAATATTAGGCTAAAAACTTAGCCTAATTTAGCGTACACAAAATTGGCATAAAGCAATTCGTTAGCATGACATAGGTGTAAACTTGGCATTATCGGTGTAACAACCCGTGTTTTTATAACGTGTAATAACCATAAATCAAGGCATAATTAATTTTTAATATAAGAATCTAGGGAAATGGGTTATGCCATTGCGTTCGTCTCGAAATTCTGCTTGGAAACGAGTCCGAGTTTTCGAAAATCGGAGTCCGTATGACCAAGTTATGACCATTCGAAGTTTTCAGAAATTTTCAAATTCAAAACAAACTCAATTCGAATTCAAAATTCGAATTTCAAACCTTCAAATGGACTGGGCGGGAAAAATCCCGCCCAGGACCAGGTCGACCTGGGGGTCGACTATGTAGTCGACCTACCCAGGGCCAGGTCGACCATAGTGTCGACCTGGGGGTCGACCTGGTGCCCGAGCCCATTTCTGAAGCCAGATTCACTCTGATGTATGTGGCCTCATTTCTGTCCACATTCGTTGACCTAACCCTATAAATACAGCCCCTAACACCAGTCTCTCTACACCAAATTTCTTTCTGACCTTATGCTGCTCTGATTCTGGTTGAAAAGTTTGAGAGAGGGACTGCTTCTACTACATTGAGACTGCGTTAAAGGAATTGTTGATTTGGGGACTTCTATTAGGACTTGACTAAGCAACAAACGACTCTCTTTTTCTAATTCTCGAACCACGATCTGTAAGCCCCAGTTATTTTCAGTTTTAAACTGTAAATACATCATGAATATGAGGTAAAATTGAAATTGGACCTATGTATGATGACTGTTTACATTCATTCTTGTTCATCTTGGATCTTGACTCTTGAATATTACTATGACATCGATTTGGGGCCTATTCATGTTGTAAATAAAAAAGAGAACCCCCTCTTATTATCATGTCGAACCTGTTATTAGCCACATGTTTATGATTATCACCTTATGACAGTCGTACCGTGACTATACTATCATCTTATGACAATCGTTACTATGACTATACTATCACCTTATGACAGTCGTTACCATGACTATACTATCACCCTGTGACAACTGTTATTTTGACTGGTACCTTATCTTGCTAGATTTGGAATCTTTATGTTTGAGGCCAATATTTCATATGCCAGTAATGTTTTATTTCAAGTCATATCATGCTATGCTAGTAATCACTCTTTCCACCTTATACCCATTTCTTTCTATGTCACTCCCTAATTAGATTTATTTGTATCGATTCGAACCTTCGTGCAATGGGAATACGATTTGGGTAGATTAGGTAAAATATGAATTAGCTTTAAACTTGGACATGAACATTATTATGACTTAAACCTGAATATGGACATGAACTTGACACGATTTGACATAAAATATGACTTGAAAACTCGACATGAATCTAGACATGAAAACTTGAACGTGGGCATGACAGTTAGATAAACTTGAAAATGACCAACTCGAGGTTGGGTTGAGTTTGCAGTATAAATCTTCCCGGAACCGCCCGACAAATCCAGTGGCTGCGAACAATAGGATCCAATGTCGGTAGTTGGTCATATCGCACGTAAAAACCCGAGGTTAGACTATGTTGTGGTGTAAATCTGCCCGGAACCGCTCGGCAAATCCAGTAACCACAACAGTTAGTCTAATGTGAGAGGTTGGCGTGCACTAATGAATTAATGCCACATGATAGGGTTAAGTCATGAACCACTTGAATATACTTAACCAACTTGACACGATGACTTGATAGGGTTAACCAACTTGATACACGATCTGGATAGGGTTAAGTCACGAATTTGAATGACAACACTTAACCCATTAGAAACCCTAGTCACGTGGTCCTTTTCAGCAGTAACCCACTTAGATGTATCACGATACCCTGGGACTAGGCAGGGTGGGGCACGATTACTAGGCTGATTGTAATCGACCAGAACGACGGCTGAGTAGGTGCGCCATTGTAGGTTCAGGCGGGCTATGGTCGTGCACGTAGTCCGGAGTTGAAAAAGCAGGCATTGGGCACCCGTAGATTTACACTGTGTGTGCTTGATTCGTGTCGGTGGTTGGCACCATAGGACTTGATACACCCTATGGTGGACCTAGCACATGTAATTACATTTATGGATAGAGCCGTATGATACAGACACATGACGAGCTAGGACTTGTAGGGAGCCGATCGATTAGTAGATCGTACCGTAGGACCCCGTAATGGGTCACTTCATGACACTGGGCTAAGGGATCATTTCATGGTTAATACTTGATATGGGTTAGAATACTAGTATAGTTGGTGCAGCGAACCTTGAATATGCGATGCCAGACTTGACTTATCTTTTTATCTTAATTATCCAACTAGTTCTGTTATCATCCTTATGTTTAATTCCAGTTTTCACATGTTATGTTACCTTTACTAATTTTCATACTAAAAGTCACTAGGGCTTACCAGTCTTTATGACTGACCCTTTTTCTTTCCCCCTTTTTTCTTTCATTTCCCCCCAGGTTCCTAGGGAGGAAACACTAGCTCTTAGCTTGGATTCAACTTGCTTTCTGACAGCTCATGTACGGTTTGGTCTTGGGCTATGCTATGGCTGCTTCTGCTATTTATGGGGAATAATTTACTTTTGTTTTAAAGTTTATGCTTCTTTACTATGAACATGATGTAATGGAATAATTTGTATCTTGGATATATGAGCTTTTGACTCTTTTCTTGGAAATAATAAAAGGTTGGTTTTTAATTTCTACCGCTGCTTTATTTATGTTCTGCCTTGTGATATCTCTGTGCATGTTTACCTAGATAATACTTCACCAAAACTAGTGCATTCCCTTTGTGAGTGACCCTAGCGGAGGTGTGGTGTTAGGGTTGTTACAATCGGCATAGTCAATTGAACATCATAGGTGTGAACTTGCAAAATAGTCAACAGGAATATCATAGGTGTGAACTTACAACGTAGACTAGATCAACATATATATATATATATATATATATATATATATATATATATGTGTGTGTGTGTGTGTGTGTGTGTGTGTGTGTGTGTGTGAATTTACAACATAGACTCAATCAACTTGCATACATGTGAACTTGTATTGAAACAGGGATCTAACCAAATAGGTGTCACATGAATTAGCATATGATTTAGACAAGATAAGCCTAAACATGTTTAGATCTAGGCATAACATCGAACTTCACTAGCATATGACAAGAATATGACATGTCCATCAAGTATGTATAATTTCATCGCATGTGTGAACTAGATCCAATCATGTTTACTACTATAACATGAAACTTGTATTAAAAATGGATCTTGCCATGGATCCAATTATGAACTTTGCAACTTTTGTATAAACATATGAGCATGTATATGAACTTAATCATTTAGACATAGAGGTTTTTGCATAAAGTATATACATGAGATCTTAACTTGGGCATATCACATACAACTTATATAATCACATAAACATATAGGTGTAGATTATAACATGAACTATACAACTTGCATGTGATGTTGTTTTCATTTGAATGGATACAACACCAAGTAAATTTAACCACAAACATTCCAAGCATCCACAATACAATCATTTCAATACATAGTTATGAATTAATATCATTGTTATACAATAGCACAACTCCATTTCCAATTTATTGTTAACAGAAAATTCGGGGTGTTACATTCTCCCCTCCTTAAAGGATTTCGTCCCCGAAATCTTTTAGTCTAGGAGAACATAAATCTTAACATCCAATCGTCCATCTACTCAACCATCAAACACAGGCGTCCATTGTCCTTAAAAGTCTTCTAATGCTTCATGATCATATGCATAGTGTGTGTATATGTCCTTAACTAATGCAAAAATCAGGAGGTCTACTGATTCAGTTGACCTCCTTAATGCAAATCATGTAAGTGTCATGAATTCATTATGTATGCAAATTTTCTCCTTACTCATAATTCTACATGAGTGCGCAACCATTTATACAAATGCAACATCCATATGATGACATATCAAGTTTCAACCACATACAAATATGAATACATATATGCATATGCAACATGAAGTGACTGAGCCGATCTAAAACCTAGGTTGTGTGTGTATATGCATCCACGAGCAACCACTAGCAACCACTTGCAGCCATCAACCATAACATGTTTCAATTACATGTTTACATCCAAAGGGGTTTCTACCTAAGGATAAAGGATAATATCGAGGAGATATACCTTCAAAGATAGATACAAGCACAACTTAAGGAAAAGAGAAATCAAAGATGTACCCTCAAAAAGAAAAGGGTAGGCTGCGCGTATTATGTCCTCAGTTTCTCAAGTCGCATCTTCTTCGGCGTCGCTCCACTGAACTTTGACAAGCTTGACTTCGCGGTTGCGTAGCCTTTTCACTTCAGTTCCTACGATTCGAGTTGAACTCTCCTCACAATTGCTTCGCGTTTCACTTCGTCTTCTTCTAGAATGCTTGGCTCTACCACTTCCGCAGATTCATGTAGACATTTTCGGAGATGAGAAACATGGAAGACATTGTGAATTCCAGCCAATATTTCAGGCAGCTCTACTCTATAAGCCATTTTCCCAATCTTCTCGATGATAAGGAACAGTCCTACAAATCTTGGTGCTAGCTTTCTGCGGATCCAAAGCGAACGACATTCCTTAAAGGGGATACCTTAAGGAAAACCCTGTCCCTAACCTCAAACTCAAGGTCGGTCCTTCTTTTGTCTGCGTAGGGTCTCTGTCTATCTTGGGAAGTCTTCATTCTCCTTCGTATCAACTCTACTTTTTCTGAAGTCTCCCTAATCATGTCTAGCCCAAGTATAAGCTTGTTAGTAGAATCCCACCAACAAGTTGGAGATCGGCACGGTCTTCCATATAGAGCTTCGAAGGGCGTCATGCCGATAGTGGCTTGGTAGCTGTTGTTGTAGGCAAATTCAACTAAAGGAAGATGATCCTCCCAAGTCCCTCCGAAGTCAAGAACGCATAGTCTCAAAAGATCTTCTAATACTCTATTCACCCTTTCTGTCTGACCATCAGTTTGGGGGTGATAGGCCGTGCTCAAGCATAACTGTGTGCCTACAGCTTCTTGCAGACTCTGTCAAAATTCAGTCGTAAAGATGGGGTCTCTGTCACTCACTATGCTGGAGGGTATTCCATGGAGTCGAACTATTTCCTTGAGATAAAGAGAAACTAGAGACGAGGAAGTCCTTCTACTCTTAAGGGGTATAAAGTGGGCGCTTTTTGTGAGCCTATCCACTATTACCCAAATGCTAGTATTGCCCCTTCTTGACCTAGGCAACCCATCTATGAAGTCCATTGAGATGCTATCCCACTTCCATTGTGGGACTTCTGGAGGATGAAGCAGTCCTCCAGTCTTCTTTTGTCCCGCCTTGACCTGTTGGCATGTCACACACTTAGAAACGAAATCTGCCACATCCTTTTTCATGCCACTCCAAAAGAAAACTCTCTTTACGTCCTTGTGCATCTTGTCTCCACCTGGGTGTATTGTCATCTTGGAATGATGCGCTTCCTTGAGAACCATCTTTACTAAATCCCTTGCTTGTGGGACGCATAGTCCTCCATCCTGTCTCAGCCAACCCTTATCATCGATGGAGTACTTATTGAGGTGACTGGAAGTTTCACCCCTAATTAGTTTATCAATCACATCCACAAGCTGAGGGTCTTCACGTTGTGCGGCCCCTATTGAGTCTAAAAGAGTGGGACGAACTTCTAGTGATGCCAATAATCCAGGTACAAAATCAGAGGAGGGCCTAAAGTCAAAACTGGCTATATACTCCAAGCTTTTCCTTTCTACAAAGAGAGGGCTTAAGGTCAGTTTCCTTCTGCTTAATGCGTCTGCTACTACGTTGCCTTTGCCAGGAGTATAGGAAATCTCAAAATCATATGAGGCAAGGAACTCCATCCACCTTTGCTGTCTCAAGTTAAGATCTTTCTACGAGAAAAGATACATCAACGATTTATGGTCAGTATATAATTCGAACTTCTCACCTAGGAGATAATCGCACCAAGTCTTAAGCGCAAAAACAATGGCGGCCAACTCAAGGTCATGGGTTGGGTAGTTCTTTTCATGAACTTTCAGTTATCTTCCACCATAATCTGCTACCCTCCCTTCTTGCATCAGAACAGTGCCTAGCCTCGTACCACAAGCATCCGTGTATACTGTGAACATCTTGCTTCCATCCGGCAAAGTCAGAACTGGGGTCGTTGTAAGATCCCTTTTTAAGCGTTGGAAAGCAATATCACAGTCCAAATCCCAAGCGAATGCTAGATTCTTCTTTGTTAGCCTTGTGAGTGGAGCTGAGATTTTCGTGAAATCTCTAATGAACTTTCGGTAAAAATCAGCTATCCCAAGGAAGCTTCGGACTTTGGTTGCATTTCTTGGTGTCTTCCAATCTTGCACTGCCACCACTTTCGCGGGGTCTACAGCTAACCCCTCTTTGGACACTATATGTCCAAGAAATCTTACTTCTTCTCTCCAAAAGTGGCACTTGGAGAATTTGGCTTTTAGCTGATGAACTCGAAGAGTTTCCATGATCTCCTTCAGATGCTGAGCATGTTCTTCCTCATTCTTTAAGAAGATCAAAATATCGTCTACGAAGACCACCACGAACTTATTGAGGAATTCTCTGAACACCCTGCTCATTAGGTCTACGAAATAAGCGGGTGTGTTTGTCAACCCGAAAGGCATGACAAGCCACTCGAAGAAACCGTCTGGGGTTCTGAACGCCGTTTTATCAATGCTATCTTTAGCTACCCTTAGCTGATGGAACCCAGTAGCCAGATCAAGTTGGGAGAAGACCGACGCACCTACAAGCTGATCAAACAAATCGTCTATTCTGGGAAGTAGGTGTCTATTCTTTTTAGTCAGCTTGTTTAGCTCCCTATAGTCCACACAAAGACGTAGTGAACCATCTGCTTTGGTGGCGAACACCACTGGAGCACCCCATTCTGAGATACTCCGCCTTATAAATCCCTTCTCGAGAAGCTCCTTAACTTGCTTACTGAGCTCCTTTCTCTCCTTTGGAGCCATGTGTCTAACAGGCGGAGCTACGGGCTTTGCATTATCAACAAGATATATGCGGAAGTCTATTTCCCGCTTCAGAGGTAAGCCCTTTACCTCTTCAAAGACATCCGGATATTCCCGGACCACTCTAACCGACTGCAAATTCTCAACAGAAGCGTCAAGAGACTCTAGATAACTAAGCATAATAACGTTCAAGGGATTACAAGAAATTTCTAGAGTGTTACCGAGCCGAGTCAAGAGCGTAACCACTCTCTTATCACAATCAAGAATGGCACCATTACCGGATAACCAGTCCATGCCTAAGATCAATCAATATCCTGAGAAGCCCAAAACAAAGGCACTACATCTAAATTCAACACTTAGAATAGAGATTTTCAAATCCAAGCAAACCATCGACAAATAAGCCGAGCCCCCAATTGGATTTGAAACAACCAAGGGATCTTCTACCGTTCTAGTGTCTAGGTGCAGAGATTCTACTAAAGCAGATGAAATAAAGGAGTGTGATGCGCCAGAATCAAAGAGAGTGCGAACTAGATGATCATAAAAATAAACTAAGCTTTCTACGGAAATATTTCTACCTCGTTCCAGTGGAGGTACCACCAGCGTGTGAACCTGTCCCCCTGAGGTGGATCCAGTCCTCTGTCCCTGCCCCGCTTCTCTGGGCAATCCTTAGCCAAGTGTCCAGTCTCTCCACAATGGAAACAACCACCATTCATCTTTGCCTTCTTCTTCCTGCAGTCTTTCGCTATATGTCCAACAATGCCACAGAAATTATACCTTCTCTTTTCATGGGTTTTGTTGTTCTTCCCGCCTTTCTTGAAGTCTGTCTTCTTAGCCTATAAACCCTCTTTCTTTTCCTGAGGCACTTCCACCTTTGCCTCTTTCTTCCCTTTATCTTCTTCGTGTAGCAGCGCCACATCCACCAAGCTTTCATAAGTCGCTCCTATGGGTATATGGATCATTGCAAGGCTGTGTAGAGGCTCATTCAGACCTTTGACGAAGCGAAGGGCCTTCTTGTGTTGGGTGTTTACTAAATCCAGCCCAAATCTGGCCAGCTGATTAAAATGATTGACGTACTCCTTGATTGTCATACTTCCTTGTTTAAGAGTTAGGAACTTCTCCATCTGCAGGCTTCTTTCAGCTTGGGAGAGGAATTTCTTCTCAAACCTCATCCTGAAATCTTCCCAAGTTTCCACTGGCCTCTCAGCATGGGTAACTTCTGACCAATAAGAAGCTTCATCTTTGAGCAACCACACTGCTAGATGTATCTTTTGCCTGTCGTCAACTTTGAAGATAACGAACAAATCTTCAGTCTCCTTCAGCCAGTTCCTTGCTACCACAAATGATTCAGTTCCATAAAAGTCCTTTCCTCCCATAGCCTTGAAGTCTCTACACGTCTTAGTGAAAGTATTTCCACGAGGGGGAGGAGGAGGAGGAACCACTGCCACTGTGGGAGGAGGAATGTCTGCTAGGACCGCACCATTGGCCCTAGCCTCTAGGTACCTTCGGAACCAGCCGGGGATTGGTACTCCTTCTGGAAGGTTAAGATCTCCAGAAATGCTGGAACAGAAAGGAAAGTATTCAAGAAAAAGGATAGAGAGATAGTGCATATGACTTTTGGGGAATTATGCCTTTTAAAAACAACGCTTTTTCTTGAAAACAATGCTTCTTTAAACTTCTTTTTGAAAATAGTTTCAAAAAAAACTTTTATCTAGTTTGGTAAATCTGGGCTCTGATACCAAGTGAAACACCCCACCTCCATTAAGGTCACTCACAAAGGGAATGCCTTAACTTTGGTGGAGGTTTATAAGTAAAAGTCACAAAAAACACAAGACAGAGATACAAACATATATATATATATATATATATATATATAAGCAGCGGAAAACAAGCAGACTTTTTATTTCATAAATACGTGTTCATACAAAACATTTCCATAACTGTCACATAATAACTTCCAAAACATTACCTCATCAATTTTGTCTTGGTTGTTAATAAAGAAGCATAAAACATAATTAAAACTGCATAAATCCCCATAGAATGTGTCCAACAGCCATAGCCAAGGAAAGAGAGTCCAAACCGTACATCTACTATCTTGAAGCTTGCAAAGAGTCTGACTAAGCTTGGTTTTCCTCCTTGTGGACCTGGGGGGGAGGGGTAACAGAAGAAAAGAAGACGAAAGAAAAATAGAGTCAGACATAAAGCCTAGTAAGTCTAGTAACTCTTCAGTATGAGAATAGGAAAAAGGGCATGATAGGTATAAACTGGAAATAGGAAAATATCATAACTTGCTTTCTGACAGCTCATAGCTTGGATTCATGTACGGCATCATAGGGAGGAAACACTAGCTCTTAGCTTGGATTCAACTTGCTTTCTGACAGCTCATGTACGGTTTGGTCTTGGGCTATGCTATGGCTGCTTCTGCTATTTATGGGGAATAATTTACTTTTGTTTTAAAGTTTATGCTTCTTTACTATGAACATGATGTAATGGAATAATTTGTATCTTGGATATATGAGCTTTTGACTCTTTTCTTGGAAATAATAAAAGGTTGGTTTTTAATTTCTACCGCTGCTTTATTTATGTTCTGCCTTGTGATATCTCTGTGCATGTTTACCTAGATAATACTTCACCAAAACTAGTGCATTCCCTTTGTGAGTGACCCTAGCGGAGGTGTGGTGTTAGGGTTGTTACAATCGGCATAGTCAATTGAACATCATAGGTGTGAACTTGCAAAATAGTCAACAGGAATATCATAGGTGTGAACTTACAACGTAGACTAGATCAACATATATATATATATATATATATATATATATATATATATATATATATGTGTGTGTGTGTGTGTGTGTGTGTGTGTGTGTGTGTGTGTGAATTTACAACATAGACTCAATCAACTTGCATACATGTGAACTTGTATTGAAACAGGGATCTAACCAAATAGGTGTCACATGAATTAGCATATGATTTAGACAAGATAAGCCTAAACATGTTTAGATCTAGGCATAACATCGAACATCACTAGCATATGACAAGAATATGACATGTCCATCAAGTATGTATAATTTCATCGCATGTGTGAACTAGATCCAATCATGTTTACTACTATAACATGAAACTTGTATTAAAATTGGGTCTTGGCATGGATCCAATTATGAACTTTGCAACTTTTGTATAAACATATGAGCATGTATATGAACTTAATCATTTAGGCACAGAGGTTTTTGCATAAAGTATATACATGAGATCTTAACTTGGGCATATCACATACAACTTATATAATCACATAAACATATAGGTGTAGATTATAACATGAACTATACAACTTGCATATGATGTTTTCATTTGAATGGATCCAACACCTAGTTAATTTAACCACAAACATCCCAACCATTCACAATACAATCATTTCAATACGTAGATATGAATTAACATCATCGTTATACAATAGTACAACTCCATTTCCAATTTATTGTTAACAGAAAATTCGGGGTGTTACATTAATGGAATATGATTAACATACTGGAACAATATAAGTTGAATTATATGGTCGTTAGTTGAGCTTTATTCCCAACCGAGAATTAATTGATTATTTTGTTAATAAAATATTGGGCGAGAAATAAAAGTCCGAATTTGATATTTAATTTTCCAGGAATGTAAAGTTTAAGTCATCACGATGAATATTCGTAAAAGAAAGAAATCGATTTGTACTAATTGTCATATAGTTAAGGCATGTTCAAATTTTTATTTTAAAATGAAAAGTAACGGGAAAAAGTGAAGTTTGGTTAGGATATTTGGGAAAGGTTTTAACAAGGTTTCGTTTTCAAAACTTTCTTATTTATTTTTAAAATGAACGTCAGGAAAGTTTGGATATAAAATAATATTATATTTAGAATAAAATAATATTATAATAGCCATTTAATGAAATATTTGGAATTTGAGTTGGAAATGGAAAATATAGTTTTTGCAAATTATTGTAAACTATTTTAAAAGTAATTGGATTCGATTTTTAATAATAAATCAAAATATGGTCAGAATAGAACTCATCGCGCAGCAGTAGTTCGCAAATTTCTGCCTGTAACTTCAAACTGAAGTGTCGGAAGATTGGACTATCGAATTTTCTCAAAACAAAATGTTGGGTTCAAAATGAAAAAAGCTCAAAAATGATAGGTGGAGTTTTTAAATCCAACGATTAGATCTTGAGACAAGTTAAAATTAATAATGGATAAAACCAGCGTTAGTGCCGTCAGGGACCCGAAAACGGTTTTTAACAAAACAAGCTATTTTTAAATTATTAAAAATATGGAAAAATTATGATAAATCATAATAAATGATTTCAAAGTGATTTGGAAAAGAAATATGAAGTTTCAAACTATATTTCAATTGTTTTATGTTTTCAGCATAATCGGTTGAATATGGTAAAATGGCGTTTGAAAATTTAAGTTAAATAAACTTAAATTTTTTGGTTTTTCAAATTTAACCAAGTTTTAATAGAAGTTTTTAGACAAATATTTTGATTTAGAATTTTTTTTTCAAATTTCTAATTTAAATAAACAGTGGATTTGGTTAGAAATATTCTTCGGATATTTGGTATTGATTATCATTGTATAGGCATTTACTATTTGAGGAATTTGGAAGATGTTAACATTATTATTCCACTTAATGTACTCATTTATTTCGAGAATTGGTGTTGAATATAAGTCTATATAATTTGGTCTGAATTCTTATATTTAATATCAATTGGTTCACGGTTCATTGTGAATAGTGTCTTCAATAACACTACTTTTAAACCCAGTTGAAAGAAAATATGATTTCTAAACATTAGTTGAGGTGAAATCTTTATTTAACATGATTATAAAGATTTGAATGAAAGAGTTTTTCCCAAACAAACGATAACAGGAATGAGCTTAAGAATTGCTTAATGAAAGATAAGTGTGTTTTTCTCGTATAGGATAATTTAAAAAAATCATAAATACGATTCTTGGCGAGTGATGAGATTTAAACAAAAGTTTAAAGTGAATAAATCTTTGATAATATTTGTGAGAGTAATTCCCAAAATGTAAAGAAGTATTTGAGTAAATGAATATTCCCAAACTGGAATAAGAATCATGACATCTAGAATATCTTAATTGATTTGAAAGATGCGATAGTTAATAGGAATGACCAGGTTTCAACCCATTGTGAATAACTAAATGACATAATTAAAACGGCGTTGACTGTGATAGAAGACTAGAAACCTTCACATCAGAAGGATTTCTCGTTGATGCTTGGGGTTGATCCCCCATTACAAGGTTATATTGTGGAGACTACCCAACCATACTTAGGGAAATTTGGGTTGCAAGCTTATCGCACCCAGGTAGGGTCGTGGAATAAAGTGCCTTCAGTTTCGTTCAAAACCGATAATGGACTTGTAAATGGATGTAAGTCTAATGTTGTATTTTACAACATAATCAATTGGTTTCTATTGACGTTATGTCAGTTGGTGGCGGGGAATTTATTCTTTTAGCTTAACACCCTCATCTGAGACTTCAATATTCAAAGGGTTATATATTAATAGACACCGACATCATGTCGTAAATTGACATTGTGGAATGTGAAGTGTTGAGCCGATTAAAGTTTTTATTGAAAAGTAGATCATTGTGGATGATGGTCAAAGCATGGCTGATATAACGTAGCTTTGTGTGGAAATGTGGCCTTAGAGCCTCACAAATCATGAATGGACGGAAACTGGATGACCGACGGCAGAGATAAGGACTAACGTTTCCTTTCTAGCTGAAAAGTGATGCCATGGTATGTAGCCCAGGCATGTATAATTATGTGGATGATAGTGAGGTGCCTCGAATGACAGTCAAATATGACCAGGGGAATGTTATGTTCAGAAAAGATCCTAATCGGCAGTTTATGCTGATCGGCTTTGTCGCTCCGAAGGACTCAATGGTTGACTCCTGGGACATGTTGCTAGAGGTGTTCCGAATGTGGTTAAGGAATATCCTTTGCCTCAGTTTGGAATCCAACTTTAAATACGAGCTTACGTTTTTATTTATAACTATATACCCCACATAATGGGATGGGGCATTATGCGAGCTAAGATTGATACATGTAATTTCGGAAGTGATTTCCGTACCTAAACATTAATAATAATAACAAATATTTTGATTTAAAGAATATCAAGCATCTTTGGCTATTATAAGGTAAAACTCTATCCTCCGGTATGTGCCGCATTGTGTGATGGGACTTGGGTCTTATAATAGCTTCATTTTTCAAAAGAATGGATTATGAAACCTTTGAATTTTGGTTGAAAATTTTATGATATGAGTTATAGTTTATTATCTAATTTTTAATTTTTAAACAGGTTAATCCAAGCCTGACCCGAGGATTTGACACTCTGGTTAGATCCGAGTGTGTATTTCAGGTTAAATAGGATGATGAGGAGTTTTAGTTGATTTTGTAAAGATGGAGTTCTTCATCAGATGGCAAGACGTACTATGCTATCTATACTTGGATGTGTATGGATTGGGGATGTAAGAATGTATTTAACTCAATGTTTTGTTTTCCATTGTAAAAAGTTTCCATTTTAAAGTTATATATTGAATATTATGCTTTATTTCTGTTGCTTTGTGTTTTTCTCTGATAAAATCCTAATAGAGTTTGCGATATTTGATTTTGTGTTACACAAACACCATTAATGTGTTAAGTATCGACTATAGAAGATCAGAAATTTGGTTTATCGTAGGACCTTCAGATGAAGCTTAATCTTTGAACTAGACTTGTGTGGTTTATAATCGGTTCAAAAGGCGAGCAAATTTGGGTCGTCTTAGTTGGTATCATTGCTTTGGTTTAGATATAAACCTTGGCTCTGTAGAGTAAATACTCATCAAAGATAGGATCAGTAGCATCCTAGGCGAGTAACTTATCAAAGATAGGATCAATAGTATCCTAGGATAAGAGACTCATTAGAGATAGGGTCAGTGATACCCTATAAAGGGTTGAGTGAATTATATATATGAGAGACGTATTTGTAGCTTTGATTTTCAAAGCAACTAGTATTTTCAAGAAATAAAAGATCATGTTTTGATAAAAATAAAGTTAATCAATTAATTGATTATTGGATATGCTATAGTATAACTAACTTAGCTAATGCAGGGATGATTATGAACTTAAAATATTAGATTATGGTAAGTAAAAGGAATTTTTGACAATTTTGGACAATCGATAAATTCTAACACATATTAGGTCGATATTTATAAAGGAGGTTATATTGACGATTTTGTACAGTGGATATACATAAACTCATTTGCTGCTTTGATTAGAAAAGTTTAAGTTTAAAATGCTAGTTTAAACTTGTTAACTGATTAGAACTCTTTTTTTTTTTTTTTGCAAAGAGGTATGGGTAGAGGTACGATTAGAGGTAGGGGTAAGCAGTTATCTGTTATTCAGTACTTGGCCCGGTTCCGGGAGCCTTCTCCCTCCACTAGTTCTTCTTCAGATGATGTACCTAGCAGTGGTTCTTCTAACTCGTTAAGTCAGGGCAGCGCTAACGAGTACCTTTCAGATGCCACATCCACTTTTCGACCTATTGTAGTTATCGATTCTGAGTCTGGTTCCGCATCTACTCATGTAGATTCCAACTCCGGAAGGCCTAAGGACTCAAGCTACTATGATAACGGGATGTTCAACGATGAGGCTGCAGTAGAGATCTAACCTCCTGTCTTAGAGATTATACCTGATTACATCCCAGAGATGATCCATGAGGAGCCGACACTACCTGAACCACCACTCCTAGAGGAGGACAAGCCTATGTTTGATGTAGCACCCGAGTTCGACGATGAGATCGAGCCTAAGATAGAGCTCGAGGGAGAGCCAGAGATGGACGAGGGTGGCTATGATGCCGACGACAAGGAAGAGTTTGAGGAGAACAATCCCGACGCTTTTGACCAGGATCAGATTATGATTCCTAGATAGGATAGGTGGGATGAACCTGAGTCAGACGATGAGATAGCTCAGGAGTTAGAGGAGCTCATGATCTCTGGACCCTCGGCAGATGACTCTAATAACAAGTAGACAGTCAGAGGTTGGTTAGTTTCATTTCGGGATATATTGTATGTATACATAGATGTTAGCTTTGTTTTGGTGCAGTACATGCACTTACCACATATTTTCGATCATGATATTGTTGTATAGGCCACCTCATGTACGTGGTACGTGCTCAGGTTGGTCAATATAGATGCATATACATCTCTTATACCTTAAGTGGTTATGTCTGTGATACAGTTGATGTTTTAGTTATTATGTGATGATGTAAAATATATGAAATGAAATGACATCTATTTTGTTATATAAACTATCTCATTGCTCTGTTCTTTGCTTATGTTTTCCTTCCTTTTCGAGTACGAAATGTTTTTAAGTAGGGGAGAATGTAACGACCCAGAATTTCTGCTATTTTGAAAACACGAGTTTTTAAGAATTCAAAAATAACCGTGCACAGTTCTGGATACATACACTTATTTTTAAATATGATTTCAAAAATTATAACAATCAGATAATTTATTTAAATCAGTTTTATCAACTTATCAGTTCAAACAATTTTTGTCAAAAATGAAAATTTGACACTATTCACCAAAATTGTAAATTAAGAGATGTTAGAATACGTCTTACAAAATAGTTAAAATAAGATTATTGGATTTTTAAAATGATTATTCAAAAGAAATATTTCTAAATTGATAATTTAATGCTTTTTTAAAAAAGCTAAAAAATAGAAATTTTGTACATGATCTCGGAATCCGACGAAACCAATTTTATCGGATCCATAATGATAAATAATGGTAAGGTTCCAAATTTCAGGTAAATTGGAGTTAGTGTTTGAGCGTGCGTAATATAAATGCAGGTCTGAAAAACAAGTTTAAATTTAATAATAACAACAAAGGACCATTTTGCAAAAGGTTTCCGAATTCGACAAGACCATTAGAATCATATCTGAAATATAACAGAGTTTCAAATTTCATAGCCATTGGAATTAATTTGCGGTTGTGCGAGTAGAAAAAACATAAATAATTTTCAAAGAGAATTGAGTAAAACGATAGAATTTAATTAGTTTTGAGCCAATAAATAATATTTAAAAATAAAATACAGTCGTCTAACATTGTGTAAATGTTTTCAGAACATTAATTTAATTTCATAGGCATTGATATATTATTGTACAACATATAGTAGTGTAATAAATTATGTATAGATTTATATTCAATTAGAGATCATTTCAATTAACAAAAATAATAAACAAAATCCATTTTAAAATTTGTTTACGTATTATCGAACAACACGAAAAACAGGTAAACATGACCGGAAAATATATTCAATATTGTATGAGTCGTTGTGTTAACAAGTTGTATGAAACATTGTATGTATACGGTTAAATAAGCTAAACCACTTCATTAGCCTAGAATGTGTGTTTGTTGTGAGTTGTCACCACCCTATAAACCCAATTGTGTTAGTTTTGAGTTGTCACCCCTTCTCCTTAGATGATCAACAACTCATCAATCCAAACCTCTTCCCATTTTCCTATAAAAGGAGGCATACATCCTCTCATTTTCTACCTTTCTCTTCACTCTCCTTTCTCCTTCTCTCCCCTCCTCTCTCCATCATGCCCCCCCAGGCCAGCACCACCTCCCCATTCTCCCCAAGTCGGCCCCCTTCCCCAAGCCCCACTTCACTCCAAAACTCCTTACACCTCTCTAAAAACCCAAAAACAACACCCCCCTTCACCTATTCTCACCTCCTCTCATCCAAAAGTAGTACACACCGCTACCCGCGGGACCACCAGACCACATCCGTGTGCAGTCCAACCCCATGGACTCCACTCCCAGAAATCCAATCCCCGTTTGCTTTAAAACTATTTTCCATTAGCTCCTCGAACCAAAAATATACGTCTTATATACACCGTCATTTTATAAACCAAAACGCATCAAACCCCTTTCCGTTTATTTTCCAGAAAACATTGGTGATGCCAAGAGGTTGCCAATTTTTTTTGAAATCAATTAGACATGAAAAATCCTACCTTTTTAAAGTTAGACGGGTGGAAAATAATGGTGAGTAATTCAATGCTCTTGTTTGAATATATATGTTATAAATGTGGTAGTTGATGTCATATTTAATAATATGCAAGTAAAAATATGTTATGTTACATGACAATGAAGTTTGGACATAAATTGTTGAAATTGGTTAGAAATCAGTATGGTATCATAAGCGATCTAGAGGTTAAAATCATAAATAAAATGATTGGTTGAACTAGATTATAACTCGGGTGAATGTTGCATGTACATAGACTTGAAAAATAAATATTTGCAAGTAAGATGGGTTGTAAAGTGATTAAACAATTAACAATTGGGTTTGGGTAATTTACCGTATCCAAAATGACAGTTCTATGTAGTGAAAATGATAGTTGAAACAATCATTTGAATACACAAGTATATGGAATGTATAGTAAGTCACTATTTATATTAGCGCAACTTCTGTCAATATAAATAGGGTATAGGTATGAACCTCAGTAGGTATTTAATGCTTATGTTAGTTGATGATTGTGTAATGTGGTTAATCCATTAATTGACAAAAATATATAATCGTTAAATATTTAACGCTTACATGTTATATACTATGCCACGATGTGTATGCAATGGGTGTCATTATGGATGCTAGAATGATTGATATATGTTAATGGAATATCATTAACATATTGGATTCATGTAAGTTGAATTATATCGTCGTTAGTTGAATTTTATTTTAAATTAGGAATTATTGAATATTTTAATAATAAAATATTGGGAGAGAAATAAAAGCGAAAATTTGATATCTAGTTTTTCAGGGAGGTAAAGTTTAAGTCATTACGACGAATATTCGTAAACGAAAGAAATCGATTTGAAATAATTTTCATATGGTTAAGGCATGTTCAAGTTTTTATTTTAAAATGAATAGTAGTGGTAAAAATTGAAGTTCGGTTAGTGTATTTGGGAAATGTTTTAACAAGATTTTATTTTCAAAACATTCCTATTTATTTTTATAATGAACGTTTGGAAATTTTAGATATAAAATAATGATGTGCGAAAAATAATATAATTTTAATAATAAAATAATATTGTAATAGCCATTTAATAGAATATTTGGATTTTGAGTTGAAAATGTAAAATATAGTTTCCGAAAATTATTATAAACTATTTTAAAAGGAATTCGATTCGAATAGAACTCGTCGCGTAGCGGTAGTTCGCGAACTTCGACCTGTAACTTCGAAATGATGAATCGGAGATCCGACCATCGAATTTTCCCCAAAAAAAAAACTCCGGGTTCGAAATAAAAGGAACTTTCAAATGATAGGTGGAGTTTTAAAATCCAACAATTAAATCTTGAGATAAGTTCGAATCAATTTTGAATAAAAACAACGCTAGTGCCGATAGAGACCAGAAAATAGTTTTTAACGAAATGAGCTATTTTGAAATTATTATAAATTTGGAAAAATTATGATAAATCATAATAAATGATTTCAAAGTCATTTGGAAAAGAATTTTGAAGTTCCAAACTAAATTTCGACTGTTTTGTGTTTTTAGCCTAATCGGCTGAATACGGTAAAACGAAGTTTGAAAATTTAAGTTAAATAAACTTAAATTATCGGGTTTTTCAAATATCAGAAAGTTTTGAAAGAAATGTTTAGATAAATCTTTTGATTTAGAAAAGTTTTCCAATTTGAATAAAAATTAGATTTGGGTAGAAATAATCTTCGGGTATTTAGTATTGATTACCGTTATATAGACATTTACTATTCGAGGAATTTGGAAGATGTTAACATCGTTATTCCACTTATAGTATTCGTTGATATTGAGATTTGTGTTGAATACAAGTTGATATATTTTTGTCTGAATTCTTACATTTAATATCAAATGGTTTGGGGTTTGTTGTGAATGGTTTCTTCAATAACACTGCTCTTTAACCTAGTTGAATGAGAAGATGATTTCTCAAGATTGGTTGAAAAGAAATCTTTGTTTAACTTGATTGTTTACACCAAAAATGGTCTAAACATCCAAGGTACTAAACTGTACTTCACCAATTTGGTAAGAAATAAATGGAACTGTGTTTAATCAGTAATTGAAAGCGAAAAATGCAAGAAAAGGTAAAGTAGACATGAGATTTATAGTGGTTCAGCCATTATTTAGGCCTACTTTCACTATGAAGGTGAGTTTCAATCTTATAGGGAGGATTACAAAATACATCAATTCTCTCTTTCCATACATCTTTATATTCACTCAATATACCCTCATTTATATATTTCAATCTTGGAATTATACAAGAGAATGGTAGAGTTTGAGGAGAAGAAGACTGGATGAATGGTTGAGAAGGAGGATGTCTCCGTCTTCTATGATCACACGATTATTCTTGACGCCATGGCTGGACCAATGGCTGAGGATAAAATTTAGCAGCGCTTCCTTGTTTTCCCCCTTGGATCCCCTTTTTGTTGACAGCCATGGTGTATTTATAGGCGAGCTCCCCTTGGGAAATGACCTGAAGTTTTTTTATGCCAGCTACGGATCGCTCATTTTATTAATTACAACCATGTCATCGGCTAGCTGTAGCCATCTTTCCATGGCTGTATTCAGTTACCATGTCAAGCGACTCAAAGGAGAAAGCGTCTTGAGTAGTTGTGTTAGACCGTAGGAGTGGGCGTACATGTGAGCATTATTGCTTTGAGAGATTTTATAAGAGCAGAATGTGGGACTGGAATCAATTCTCCTTTGTTCCTTGTGCGACCGACCTTCTTGGTTCTAGGGCGCTCGTCCTTCTGATGCCTTTGTATGGCGCTGTATGTCCCTAGGGCTGTGCCACAAGGTCGCTCCGGCCCATGTTGAATGGGCGATTTGTTTTGCTTTCGTGTTTGAGTGACTTTGCCCCATTATGAACGATCGACCTTGGCTCTTGCACCTGAGTCACGATTCGTGTCCAACTTTGATTGGAGATATGGTCACATGAGATGTTGTGAGTGCTTATTTTGCAGTTCCATCCCAGGCTTGGTCTTTTGAAGGGTTAACATTTTCCCCTCGACATTCGTAGTTTTTTAAAAATTAAGATCTATGAGCTTCGAAGTAATGAGATGAAATACCATCGGATGGAACTGCAAAATAGGAGCCCTTACAGGTAGCTTGCATTTTCAAAATTTGGGTATTTCGACAATTACATGTCCTTGGACATTTGATGTGATATTTCCCGAGTATGTTAAACCGGATCACTAGATCTTAATTGAGCTGTCATATCATAAAAAGGGGTTTCTAGTCCTTTTATACATTGTCTCTTCATTTTTCCCGCTTTTATATTTCTTCGATAAACTTATTTCAATGGAGTCTTCATCGCAGAAGACCTCGCTATTGCTTCTTGGAGCTTCGATTTTCTTTATTTGATTGATCGTCTTGCCTGACCCTACTTCGGTTGACGGTTTTCCTCATCTTTGTCTCCAGCTACAACGCTCCTTTCTCCAAATTGATTTTTTCTCGTAAGTGAATTTCCTTTCTTTTACCTATGATTCTGGGTTAATTCTCTTGGTTTTGTAAAAGACGTTCTCAATTGGCAACATCGAGTCGCTGGAACACATGGTTGTGATATTTGAGAAGTGTTTATTTTACTTGGTATGTACTTGAACTTTACGCGGAATTCTCTGGTGGTTCTGACTTATGTGATAAGCTTTAGCCTTTTTATGCTGGCAAATTATTCACTGAAATGCCTACGAAATGACTTTCCTAATTCATCATGCCTTTATCGGATGTTTAATGGAATACTTATATCATAGTAGAATTTCCGCTCTTCCCTTCTCATTATTCTTTTGGCAGGTGCGAATAACAGCCGTGACCGACCAAATCAGAACCTGCATTTCTCATACTTTTGAATTTATAATCCTTCTTTTATGCGATAGTAAATCCTTTTTATCGGATAGGGATGATAATCTGGTTTGGAGGATGTATTTATCTTGAGTTGCTTTCTTTAACTTCTAACAATTCAATTCGTAATTTCTTTCTGAGCATACTTATTTGTGCTGGCATGTAGATAACTGCTAATTCATCTTAATCCCAGTTAACTCATCATGTCTGGGGAACGAGAGGGTCTGGATTAGGCACTTGAGCTTGCCTCGGCTACTGGTTCTGACTTGATTGTTAGTCAGATTCATCCTCAACCTTGCTTTTTTGATAGGGTGGCGACCGGCTGCCGTAAATCGACGCTTTCCTTTGATCAGTATTTACGAATGTGCGATCGCTTTGGGTTTTCAAAAGGCGAAACCAGATTTCCCAGAAAGGGAGAATTAGCCGATTGTCCGCCCTTTGGGTATGTAGCGGTCAATTATCACATGCTGTCTAGCGGGGCGATTCCCCCCTTTAACCCTTACCTAGAGTCCATTTTGCGGCAACTGGACATTGCCCCATATCAATTACATCCTAGTGGATATCAGATTCTGCTTGGGTTATACGTACTTTTCATGAAAGTCCGGCAGTAGGAACCCACGTTTGCCGATATTTGTTCTTTATATACTTTTAAGAGAAGGGGGTAGACGGTCCTTCTTTCTTTTTTATGGAAAGTATGCATGATAGAATCATCACCGGCCTGGCGGATGGTGCTAAGGGGTTCCCGGGTCAATATTTCTTTGTTCGGTGTCCTCGTAAATTCTATGGACGATAGGCAGAAGGAGGTAATTACGCCTTTGCTCTCAGGGTTCTTACTCTTTTTCATTTGGCTTTCTCTCTAATTCTTGTAGTGATTCCTCCTGTTGTGGGTCTTACTCTAGATCAGGCCCTCCTTAATTCTTTATTTTCTATTGACAAAAAGGAAAGGAGCAGAGTGGTGTTGATTTCAGAGGAAAACCTCCGCAAGTACCAGCTAATTCACTCTACACAATATCCTGGAAAGACTTTGGTTCACTCTCCATGTTCTGCTAGTAAGCCTTTTAAAAAGAAACATCTAATCCCCGATGTAAGTGGTCAACCTTCGTCGTCGATTATCAAAGGGAGTGACAGAAGAGTCAATGAGGATGTGGATGGTACGAGGGTCGATGTAATTTCTGGAACGACCGTCGAAAGTTCTGCTCGCCCTGTTACTCAGGCGGATGGTTCCTCAGGGACTTTTGGAGACGTGGGGGATTTGGACTCTGCCAAATACTTGAGCCAGGGTGATGTTGTGATGTCTGACCCTACTGTATCTGATATGGGAAGAATCTGAGGGCCTTCTTAGCGTCCTAGAAAAGCTTCCGCTTTCATAACTCCCCCGGAACCAGTTTTGATATCATCTTACTTGTGGCATAATTTTCCCATAAACCTGGTAATCTCTGAACGCTTACTGATCTCATGCTTTATTTATTTTGTAGGTGTCAATGCGAACTACTCATTACCAGATAGCTTCTTTCAACAAGCGGATCTTACTAATCCACGAAGCCTCTTACAGTCTCATCTTTCCTGTTATCCAAAGCATCCCTAATTGTCTTCAAGTTCTCAGGTCCAACATACCCCTGAACTCCCAATGGTTGAATATTTAAGGCGTGAGGGACTTGACTAGGCTAAGGTGCTTGCATCGACAGAACCTTCTGCAAGATCCATTGTCCTGACCCCTACTCAAGTCCAGATAATACGCGATCATCCACTTTATAGGGTCTCTCCTGGAAACTTAACGCTTAAGGATCGCTTTAGTGGTTGGGACTTAAGCGGAATGCATTTTGGCATGGATTTACATCCCAATGATAGGTGAGATGCTGTGAAAAGTTTGGATACCATAAGAAGTAGCATGACCCATCAGCTTAATATTGTTAAGAATCAATTTGAGACACAATTGAATATGGTCATGAAGGATGTTGATAGGCGACTGGAACATTGGGCCAAATTTGGTTATGAATTCCAGAAATTGAATGCTCAGCACCTTGACCATATTGAAACCTTAGAATGACAAGGCTAGCCTGATCCACTTGATTAGATCCCAAGAATCTGAGATTACTTCTTTAAAGAATGGAAGCATTAAAGTGAATAGCTTAGAGGCCAACAATGTCGAGCTCGGGAGGGAGCTGGAGTGTGTGCGAGTGTGACTTTTAGAAACTCAATCTGCTCAAGAGCTTGTTGAGCACCATTTGGATTTAGAAAAGCAAGCTTTAATTTCTTTAAAACAGGAAAACACGGCTCTCGAAGGCCAAATTTCTTCTCAGGATGAAACCCTTAGGACCTTTGAAGAGGATAAAATCAGGTTGCAAAAAGATCTTGATGAAGCCAAGATCGGGACCGATAATACTCTGTTTCAATTCTATGTTTGCAGCGTCAGGAGTCGCGGAAGCTTGAGTTATCTGAACAAGGATTTTCTACGAACTATGGCTCTTGTTTGGGAGCAAATACTTTCGTATTCCGATGAATTTGATGATGAGTTCCTTCAAGAACGACTTTTAGAAGAAAAAGACCGCAAGGCTCTGGTTGAAGGTAGGAGGATATTGGTGAACGAGCAAGCTCAATCGTTTAGGAGGGGACGTTCAGATGCTACCACTCCTTGTGCCCCACCCTGACTCCGTCGGAATTGATACTTCGAGCTCCCTTGTTCGCCCTGTAGATCGCTCTGACTTAGAGGTCGCTAGAGTTCGACCCATTGCTGAGTGCCCAGATCAGGAAAATGTTGTTACACAATGAACGAGTTACGACAATACTTCTTCAAATACGAGCGATTGTGGGGCTGACTTTGTATACCCAACAACTTTAGGTAAAATTGATATCTATCAATCTACCCCGGATTTGGATTTTCTTATTTCTTCACCCGAGATTGTTGAGTTTAGCGCTTGTTACCCATTTGCATCAGGTGTTCTTTCACCGCCTTCCTTATCTGCTTGCAATGCCACTGCTCAGCCTGCCACCGTCGATTCTGTTTTAATATCTACCGGTGCTAATCCTCTCATCACGCCTTTGCCAGATGACCCATCTTTACCAGATGTGCCCGATCCGGATGATGAAGATGATATTTGGAATACCAAGGCTGTGTCCACCTTGAAACGCAAAAGAAAGCTACTGGTTAATAGTTTAGGATCATAAGTTTACTTTTGATGGACCTTCTGTATGGACAGACCAGCAAATGCCAGAACAGTCGGTTCATCTTCCTCTGCATATGAAATAGCATTTATGACCTTTATGGTCTGATTCTAGCCTATTTTCTTTTACCTATTACGTACTCAGACCGGTTGTTTGTGCGAGTGCTGGCCCTCGCTTAAAATTTTATGTTTGCGCACTTATGTTTGTATCGTTTAGGTGTTATCATAGTTTTATTGTTTTCATTCTTATGAGTGGTCGCACCTTTAGTTTGTTGTTCGCGCGAATCTTATCATATGAATAGTTCTCGCAATGAAGTTGTAAGTAGCCTGTTGTATGCTTTGAGCGGGCATTGGTGATTTTTTACACAATGGTGATGTCCCCATACCAAAGATCTTTTTAATTTCATAGATTCTGTTTATTTGAATCATAATTTCATTTGATCAACTTATGATTTTTTTTAAAACAACGCGTGGTTATTATGTGTTTTCTTTTGGGTGCCCTCATGGGAGGTCTTGGGTTTCAATTTCGACCCAAATTCGGCCTTATTAGTCCTGATTTTTCTAGGACTGAAAGGCCTCATTGGATACCCCCATACGGCTAGGATTTCTGATTACCCCCTTTCGGCTAGGATTTCTGATTTGCGCTGGTCCTTCCAGCATGTTTTGTCGGTACTTCCGACACTAGGACTGATGTTTCTAGCCTAGGTATTTATCCGTGGGACATTTTTATCATTTCCCTTGTACCTTTTTTTTGAAGCTTGATGTCAGCTTTTCCAGCAAGTGCTTGCTTAGGGAAGCTCCACCTTTTAGCTTGTTGTTTGTCTTAGGACAACATGTCTTGTTGAGGTGATATGTTTATACATCTAACTTGGTTTGCATGCTTTTGTGATGCTTTCAAGCTGTTTTTCTCAAGACGTGCTTTGAGAACCTTCCCTCTGCAATTAGGATGGGTGTGATTAATTGCTTTTATCATGCCTATATTTGAAAAATCAGCTTTTCTTGTGAAGCGATAAGTATGGTACCTAGATAGGCACACGATAATTTCCTTTGTACACGGCACTTGTATGTAATTCATTGTCAAACATGAATATAGCAAGTGGTAAAACAAAGTAAAACGACTACTATTTCTTAAGTAAACAGAATAAAAACGGAGCAATAAAACGGAGTCATGGGATCTTTAGTTCAAAATTTCATGATCAGGACACCAGTTACTGATCCTTAGCCAAGCATTAGTTCCGGGCTAGTTTAGGCCTTTTCCTTGGAGAGTTTACTACCCCTTGTTTGCAGAGAAGTGGGACAATGGCCTTGCACATATTGTTGCAAATGGTTCTCCCTGACCAGCCTCTCGATTAATGATTTCAGGTGTCTACACTCATTAGTGTTGTGTCCTAGTTGGTCATGGAATTGACAGAACCTTCCTGACTTCATGGTAGCATCTCTGACTTGCATCCGTTCTGGAACCAGATATTTTACAGGGTTCTTAGTTGCCCTGAAGATGTTCTCTATGGTTTCATTGAGGGAGGTGAATTCCGAATTCTTGAAAAAGCGCGGTTTCCTTCTATGCTGCTTGGCTCCACCTCTTGCACCTAAGATATACCTTCTCTTTTCATTTCGATCTATGGAATGAGCGCTTTTCTCCTTGTCGGGCCTTTGCCAGGGCCCATAATCATGACATGCGGTTTTCGGAGTGGAACTTTCTTGCTCAGTAGAAAACTCTATTTTGCTTGCTCGACTTGCTCGAGCGAATGGAGAGTCAGCGACAACTGGTGTGGTTCTTGTGACTGAGGCTTAGATAATGAGCATTGAATCGATTTTCTTCACCAATGCGTTGTTTGCATTAATTATTTGGCTCGTTATCCCTATCATCGCCTCTTCCAACTCCCTCTTGGTTATAGTCGCCTCAACTCTTAACGGTTCCTTTTCTCCTGGATGGATGGTAGGCGAAGTGGCAGCGCTGAAGGCGCCGTAGACTTTGTCAGTGATTTACTTTGGCGTGCTCATGATTTCAAGCACAGTGCCTCTCAGAAAATCTTATCGGATCTGAAATGGGGAAAGAAGCAAAACACGGCCCCACGGTGGGCGCCAAAATGTTTACACCAAAAATGGTCTGAACGCCCAAGGTACTAAACTGTTTGGTAAGAAATAAATGGAACTGTGTGTAATCGGTAATTGAAAGCGAAAAATACAAGAAAAGGTAAAGTAGACACGAGATTTATAGTGGTTCAGCCATTATTTAGGCCTACGTCCACTGTAAAGGTGAGTTTCAATCTTATAGTGAGGATTACAAAATACATCAACTCTCTCTTTCCATAAATCTTTATATTCACTCAATATACCCTCATTTATATATTTCAATCTTGGAATTATACAAGAGAATGGTAGAGTTTGAGGAGAAGAAGACTGGATGAATGGTTAAGAAGGAGGATGTCTCCATCTTCTATGATCACACGATTATTCTTGACGCCATGGCTGGACCAGTGGCTGAGGATAAAATTTAGCAGCACTTCCTTGTTTTCCCCTTCGGATCCCCTTTTTGTTGACAACCATGGTGTATTTATAGGTGAGCTCCCCTTGGGAAATGACCTGAAGTTTGTTTATGCCAGCTACGGATCGCTCATTTAATTAATTACAACCATGTCATCGGCTAGCTGTAGCCAGCTATCCGCGGCTGTATTCAGTTACCATGTGTGAGCGACTCAATGGAGCGAGCGTCTTGAGTAGTTATGCGAGCCCGTAGGAGCGGGCGTCCATGTGAGCGTGATTGCTTTGATAGATTTTATAAGAGCACAATGTGGGACTGGAATCAATTCTCCTTTGTTCCTTGTGCGACCGACCTTCTTGGTTCCAGGGCGCTCGTCCTTCTACTGCCTTCATATGGCGCTGTTTGTCCCTACGGCTCGCCACAAGGCCGCTCCCGCCCATGTTGAATGGGCGATTTGTTTTGCTTCCGTGTTTGAGCGGCTTTGCCCCAATATGAATGATCGACCTTGGCTCCCGTACCTGAGTCACGATTCGTGTCCAACTTTGATTGGAGATATGGTCACATGAGATGTTGTGAGTGCTTGTTTTGCAGTTCCATCCCAGGCTTGGTCTTTTGACGGGTTAACATTGATTTTAAAGATTTGAATGAAATAGTTTTCCCAAACAAACGATAATGGGAATGAGCTTAAGAATTGCTTAATGAAAGATAAGTGTGTTTTCTGCATATGCGATAAGATTAAGAAACCGTAAATACAATTTTTGGAAAGTGATGAGATTTAAACAAAAATTTAAATGAATAAATATTTGATAAGGTTCGTGGGAGTAATTCTTAAAATGTAACGAAGGATTTGAGTAAAAGAATATTCCTAAAATGGAATAAGACCTATGACATCTAGAATATCTTAATTGGTTTCAAAGATGTGATAGTTGTTTGGAATGACCAGGTTTCGACCCATTGTGAATAACTAAACAACGTAATGAAAATTGCATTGACTATGATAGAAGATCGGAGACATTCACATTAGAAGGATTGCTCGTTGATGCCTTGGGTTGATCCCCATTATTAGGTTATATTGTGATGATGATCCAACTGTACTTGAGGCGATTCGGGCTGCAAGGGCTTTCGCACCTAGGAGGGGTCATGGAATACAGAGTCTTCAATTTCATTGAAAACCAAAAAGGGACTTACAAATGGATGTGCATATGATGTTTTATTTTACAACATAACTGATTGGTTTCTATTGAAGTTATATCAGTTGGTGGCGAGGAATTTATTCTTTTAGCTTAACACCCTCCCCTAAGACTTCAGTATCCGGAGGGTTATATATTAATAGGCACTGACTATATGTCGTACATTTACAATGTGGCATGTGAATTGCTGAGACAGTCAATGTTTTTTGTTGGAAAGCAGAGCTTTTGGACGATGATTAAAGCATGACTAATATAGTGTAGCTTTGTGTGGAAACATGGCCATAGAACCTCACAAATCATAAATGGTTGGACACAGGATGATGCATGACAGAGATAAGGAATGACCAATGTTTCCTTTCTAGATGAAAACTGATAAAATAGTATGGAGCCCAAGCAGGTTTACTTATGTGGATGATAGTGAGGCATCTCGAATGATGGTCAAATACGACCGGGGGAACGTTATGTTCAAGAAAGATCCCAATCAGCCGTTTAGTGCTGATCGGCTCTATCGCTCTAAAGGACTCAATGGTCGACTCCTGGGACATTTTGCTAGAGGTGTTCCGAATGCGGTTAAGGAAGATGATTTGCCTTGGTCATTGTTGGAATTCAACTTCCGGTACGAGCTTACGTTTTCATTTGTAACTATACAACCAACATAAAGGGATGGGTAATTATGCGAGCTAAGATTGATACATTTATTTTTGAAAGTGATTTCCACACCTAAACATTAATAATAATATAAAATGTTTTGTTTTAAAGATTATCAAGCATGTTCGGTCATTATAAGGTAAAACTCTATCCTCTAGTAAGTGTCGCATTATGTGATGGGACTTGAGTCTTATAATAGATTCATTTTTCAAAAGCACGGATTTCGAAACCTTTTAATCTTGGTTGATTATTTTATGATATGGGTTATGGTTTTTTATCTTGTTTATAATTTTTAAACTGGTTAATCCAAGCCTGACCTGAGTGTTTGTCGCTCGGGTCAGATCCAAGTGTGTTTTCGGTTAAAAATTTTGATGAGGAGTTTCAGTTGATTTTGAAAAGCTGGATTTATTCGTCAGATGGAAAGACGCGTAATACTATCTATACTTGGATATATATGGATTGAGGATGTAAGAATGTGTTTAAGTCAATGTTTTGCTTTTCGTTGTAAAAAGTTTCTGCTGTAAAGTTAGATATTGAAATTATACATTGTCTTTATTCCCCTGTGTTTTTCTCTGATAAAATCTCGATGAATCAAGTTTGCAATATTTGGTTTAGTGGTAAAAAACACCGTGGATGTATTAAGTATCGACTATCGAAGATTGGAAACTTGTTTTATCGCAGGACCTTTCGATGAAGCTCACTTTTGAAATAAACTTGTGTGGTTTATAGTCGGTTCAGAAGGCGAGCGGATTTGGGTCGTCTCAGAAGTAGAAAAGGTGATCCTTTCCCATTTCCAATCCTTCTTGCAAAGCCTGTCAGTCTATCATTCAAACCCTACTCTCTTGTCTTTTATCCCCTCTTTGGTTCTTTCTACAGAAGGGTCTTCCCTTTGCGATTCGCCACCGATGGAGGAGATTCGTTCTTGTGTTTTCTCCCTTAGCAAAGATAGCTCGGGTGGTCCGAATGTATACAATGGTGTTTTCTACCGTAGTGTTTGGCCTGTCATTTAGGTTGACTTTGCGCTGGCTGTTTGGTCCTTCTTCTCTGGTGAAATGCTCCCTAAGGGATAAACATCCACCAATCTAGTTCTTATTCCTAAGTGCGAGAACCCCCATACTTGTTCGGATTTCAGGCATATTACTCTGTGTAATTTCTCGAACAAAGTCATTTCCAAGATTTTGTTCACTTGGTTGGCTCCAATCATCGATTGGATCATCTCTTCTTCTCAAACAGGATTTGTCAACGGTCGGCTGATCACCGATCCTCTTGGTTTAGGAACTAATTTCCCAGATTAATTGGAAAGTTAGGGGCTCTAATGTGGTGATAAAACATGACATGGAGAAGGCCTATGATCGCATGTCATTGTTTTCATATTCAGGATTTTCCGTGCTTTTGGTTTTCCTGAGCCTCTAATTGACATGGTTTGGAGGTTCATTTCGAACTGTTGGTTCTCTGTTCTGATTAACGAAGTTGCCAAGGGTTATTTTCATTTAGGAAGGGGATTGTGTCAAGGTGATACCCTTTCTCCGCCCTTTTTGTCATTGCTGCAGAGGCCTTCATTCATGAGCTGCACTCTCACATGGTAGCTAGTCAGATATAGCGTTTCGGTATTCCATCCGGCTGTCCTGCGATTTCATCGTTGTCTTTTGCTGATGACATTATCATATTTTATAATGGGAATCATCGTTCCATTTGATGACATCTGACTATCTTTCATCTCTACGAGCATTGTTTGGGCAACTCTTCAGCCGTCGAAGAGTTGCTTCATTCCTACTAAAGCGATGGAACTTGAGGTGATTTCTTGGATTGAATCCTTTTCCGATTTTAGTGTTACTTTTCTTCCTTTGACATACCTGAGATTGTTATTTACAGTGGTCGCAAGCTCAATTCGCTTTTCGATCCTCTTAGTGACAAAGCTGGAGGGAAGAATTTGAAATGGAATTCCTCTCTTTTATCTTAAGCTGGTAGACTAGTGCTCATCAAGTCTTTCCTCGACTCTATTGGTTCTCAAGTTTTCATAGCTATGACTCTCCTACCTCTTACTTCTTCCAAAGGTACTGCTCGTGAGCATCATCCTTTTTCTGGGGAATGAAGGACAATGCAAACAAGCACCATTAAATCTCCTGTGATATCACTTGTCATCCCCGACACGAGGGTGGTTTGGGAGTGTGCAACCCTGTAACGACCCGCATTCTACGCATCATAGGATCGTAGAATATTTATTTCTTTCACATACGAAGTCGTATGGTCATGTAACTTTGGGAGACGACTATTGGGGTCATTTCCCATGTTCATGATTTTTCCCGATTTTTAAATGACCATTTTACCCCTAGTTGGCACTGTTTTGGCCATAACTTTTGACTGGAAAGGAATTTTGACCTGAAACCACTTCCATTGGCTTCGAATGATGGTTTCTCTTTCCGTAGAGTGGTCACATTAGCCAAACGGACTCACCGTTTGGGAGATATGGCTGAAACAAGTTTCAGAGGGTGAAAGACAGCTTAATTGGGCTTAAGCGGGTGATTAGCAGCTAGGCCCAAGGGGAATTTCGGGTTTAGAGGTATAGGAGGACTGATTAGGGTTAGGTTATCATTCTCATTTCAGTTTTGAGCCGCCACAAACCTCCTTGACACCTTAGTAATGGCTTCCTACATCTAAAACACCCCAAATCACTCTCTAATTGAAGATTAGGCTTAGCAACACCAAATTAAGGAGAAAAAGCACCAAAGCAAGGTTGGAACTGCTGTTAGACATCAGTATTCGCCCCAAATCAGAGGAGTTTCAGTTCTGAGAATTTCATTTGTGGCCAAGGTGAGTGATAACATCATTTTGACACTAATTACGGTTAATTAAGGGTAATTAGTGAAGATTAGCGAATTTATACACCAATAAATTCTGGAAAAATTCTTAAAATTCTAAAATAATGTTTTAAGGCTCTGTTAGAAATTTGGGTTAATTTCGATGTGTTTTGCTAATCGTATGCTTAAACATGATTAAGAGGGGTTATAGGAAAATGTGAGGTTTTGGCCACTTTTGATCCATTTTGATTCATTTAAATTGTTGTTTGTTGTTTGTGGTTGCTATTACATGTTACTATGACTCTATGGTATGTTTCATGATTAATTAGAATAGTTAAATTGCTCGAAAACGTCGTCGAATGGCGTAGAAAGCTTGCTGGAAAGTTGCAGAAGTGTGCAGGCTCCGAACCGGTTCGGATCGGAGAAAGGGGTCGGATCGGACTAGGGAACTGACCAAGGGAATCCGAACTGGATGAGGACTTGCCACTGGAAGAAGTTTGGCAGGAAGGAAGGCCATTGCTTAGAGTTGGAGTTGGACAGGAGATCGGATCGGAGCGGTGGAGCGGATCGGATCGGAGTAAGCTAGGGAACAGAGCGGATCGGATCGGAAGGGTAATAGAAGCCAAATCGGATCGGCTCAAGATGAAGGCTACGACTAGAGTAAGGCGAGGCGATCGGATCGGATCGGATCAGATAGGAACGAGGGAGCTGATTGGAAGAGGAGCATGAGCTGGAGGAGGACAGCACCCCGACCCGACTCGGAGGAGGAGGATCCCGACCCGACCCGGAGTGAAGTATCCGACCCGAACCAGAGGAAAGATGGCAAGGATGGAGGACCGACCCGAACCGGCGCTACCGAACCGAACCGAATTCAAGAGCTGCTGCTGCACGACAACTTTTCTGAAGACCCACTCCAATTCAACCAAACCCGAGATGCAAAGGGAGTCCAAATGAGAAGTTAGAGCTTAAGATTCAGATGGGAATCAACGAGTTCACTTCATGATTGGGCTTTGCTGCGGGACGCGTGCTAAGGAGTTATCGACACCTATAGCTTTGGACCACTATGGTAGGAGGTACGAAGGCGGATTCAGGGCCATTATGGCATCGGTAGAACCAAGGGCTACGACCAATGAAGTGGGTCATTGAAATGTTTGGTCATGACTCCAAGTGTTGTCTTGGTCACAGCAGGGTTTCTACAAGTCGGGATTCGTCGTTACCTCATTTTGTCTAGTGTGCCAAAGTGGTAGATATCGTATACTTTACGCACTGAGTGAGAGATGTGAGGATGGTTGCTATGGATGATTTGTTTGCTATCATTATGACATGCACACCCCACCCCCGTATTCTTACACTATTTTATGGCACCTTGGAGTATTGTACGGTATGTGGTACTAACTCTTTGGTTGCAGGTCCAGGTTCAGGTATGGCTTAGTATACCTGTTATTATTCTGTTTAGATGTTTATCGCTCATACCAGGCTTTATGTCTGACCCAGAGTTTTATGTCTCCTCTTATTACTCTGGGTGCTCTCACGAGCAGACTAGAGACAGGTTAGCTGGTGATGCACGGGTAGATGATCTGGAGACGAGCAGGAGGCTTCCACGTAATATATATATACATAGTATCCTCCCTGTGTTGTTGAAGATCACTGCTTGGGCATTGTTGGTGTATCTTCTATTTTAGCTTTCTTTTGTTTAGAGACAGTAAATTTGGAAAGTTGTAATAAGCTGTATTTGGATTTCCGCTGCTTTGAGACTGATGTTGGTTTTAGCTATCAGCTTATGCACTGTCTCGCCTGTTTTGTGTCAAGTATATTATTATTATATTTTATTCCATGCGCTGTGAGACATTCTACAGGTTTCTTGATCAGTTCATTCCCTTCTTTTCTTTCTTATGACGACCGTCTTGTGCTAGTCGGGCATGTGTACAGCGCACTTTTGGAGGAAATGCAGGCTGGTGCGGGGCGGGTCGTCACACTTGGTATCAGAGCTCTAGGTTGCGTAGTTAACCTAGGGAAGTTATCAGGGAGAGATATTACACGTATACGAGAGAGCGTATTTGTGATTACTTTGGTTTTTAAGAAGCTATATATATATATATATATATACTATTAGCAGTATAAGGATGAGGTTGTACTGCACTAACACCACTATGGAATCGTTAATCGTTTCCTTTTTCAGATTGACGATGAGCCGAGATACTAGAGGTGCTGGTAGGGGAGCCAATAATGGGATTGCTGCCGACATGAGGACGATGTTTACAGACCTCATGAGAGAGATGCTTAGGGATGTGCAGAGGGCAGCTCCCAATGGAGGAAATGGTGGTGGTCCAATAGTGCAGGCGCCAAGAGTCGACTTCGCCAAGCTGAATAAGGATTATACTAGTCTTGGTGGGAAGTCATTCCATGGAACGGAGTCGGCTACGGACGTTCAGGATTGGTTGGATAGTTGCGAGCGTATCTTCGAGGATTTGGGTATCGAGGATGCGATGAAGAGAAAGCTAGCGTCCCGTCAGCTGCAAGGGCGGGCAATGAATTGGTGGAATGCTATAAAGGCAGCTACTCCCGAAGACCAGATTACTTGGGAGCAGTTTAAGGCTCGCTTTAGTGAGAAGTTCATTCCAGCTGCTCAGAAGTCAATGTTGTTTAAGAAATTCTTGGAGCTCAAGCAGAATGGCAGGGCTGTCTCGGAGTATATTGCTGAATTTGACACTTTGTCAAAATATGGGTTATCTCTTATAGATACTGCCGAGAAAAAGAATGAGAAATTCATAACTGGATTGGATCAATACTTGGGGGAAAAACTTATTAACCACATCGATGAGACGTTTGAATCGATTGTGGGGAAAGCATTAAGATCAGAAAGTCTCTACCCTAAGTCGAAGACTGAGGTTGCATCTGCAGAAGAGCCAAAGCCACAAGCAAGTGGTGGAGGCAAAGGTGGTTCCCAGAATAAGAGAAAGCAGAATCAGGCTAAGGATGGCCAGAAGAAAAAGAATAAGCAAGATGTGGAGTGCTTCAGCTGTGGTAAGAAGGGCCACTATGCTAGTAATTGTCGGGCCAAGCCAGCGGATAGGAAGTGCTTCAACTGTGGCCAAATGGGACATCACAAGGACAAGTGTCCACAGCCCCCTAAGGAAAAGCAAATGGTGAAAGCATATGCTCTTAATGCTATTCCTTCTTCGTCGAATGCCCCAACTGCGGCGGAGAAGGGAAAGAATGTCGTCATTCAAGGTATGCTTCCTGTTTATGATGTTCCTGTTAGAGTTTTGTTTGATACCGGAGCTTCCAGTTCTTTCATATCTAGTGACCTGGTAGATAGGTTGGGATTGGAGCCCGAGATTGTCGATAGACCTTTAGTAGTGACGAACCCGATTGGTGGTTCGACTAGCCTTAGCATGATTTGTCGTAATGTGGTTCTATCGAGTCATGGATGCATGTTTGTTTGTGATTGCTTTGTTTTGGGCTTTACTGGGTTTGGCATTATTTTGGGAGTAGATTGGCTCCAAAGATACGGGGTGGTGGTAGACTGTGAGGGCTTGTTGGTGACAGCTAGAGCGGATGATGGGCGGAGGATAGTGTTCGGTGGTCTACCCAGTAAGGGGGTATTGGCTAGTTTTCTAAACTCCCTCGACATTCCGCATAGTGAGTTGTCAGGTTTGCCCGTGGTTGGCCAGTATCCGGATGTTTTCGAAGAAGTGACCGGACTTCCACCACACCGAGAGATTGAGTTTCGTATTGATTTGGTAAAAGATGCCAGACCTATAGTGATGCCACTTCGTCGTATGGCACCAAGGGAGCAGCGGGAGCTCGAGGTGCAAGTCAGCGATCTTTTGAGGAAGGGATTTATCAGAAGGAGTGTTTCTGAATGGGGAGCACCAGTTGTGTTTGCTACCAAGGCGGATGGTTCCCTTCGTTTGTGTGTAGACTACCGCGAGTTGAATAAAGTGACGAGGAAGAACAAGTATCCTCTACCGCGGATAGATGATTTGTTTGATCAGTTGAGTGGCGCGAGAGTATTCTCTCAGTTGGATCTCGCGACAGGTTTTCATCAGCTTAGAGTGGAAGCTGAGAGTATAGCTAAAACGGCATTTCGAACGCCGTCTGGATTTTATGAATGGTTGGTTATGCCATTTGGGCTGACTAATGCCCCGGCATATTTTGTGGACCTTATGAATAGGGTATTCAGAGATCAGCTGAATAAGTCTGTCCTTGTGTTCGTTGATGATATTTTGGTCTATTCGAGGACAGAGGAAGAACACAAGGAACATTTAAGGGTAGCGATGGAGGTGTTGAGAAAACACCAATTGAAAGCAAAGTTTTCTAAGTGTCACTTCTGGAAGAGGGAGGTGAGGTTCTTGGGCCATGTTGTATCAGAGAATGGTATTGCCGTGGACCCAGCGAAGGTGGCTACGGTACAAGATTGGCCTACGCCCAAGAACGCAACAGATGTAAGAAGTTTCTTGGGATTAGCGGGATATTATCGTAAGTTTATCCAAGGTTTCTCCAAGATAGCAGCACCATTGACCCAGTTGACCAAGAAGAATCAAGCTTTTGTCTGGGATGAAAGGTGCGAGGATGCATTTAAAAACCTGAAGGACAAGTTGACAAGCGCACCAGTGTTAGTCATTCCTAAGGGGGATGAAGAGATGACGGTATACACGGACGCCTGTGGTACCGGACTGGGTGCTGTATTGATGCAAGGCGGTAGGGTTGTAGCTTATGCAAGTCGGCAATTGAAACCGCACGAGAGGAGATACCCTACCCATGATTTAGAATTGGCAGCAATCGTGTTCGCGTTAAAGATGTGGAGACACTATCTCTTGGGAGAAAGATTTGAGCTATTTACAGATCATAAGTCGTTAAAGTATCTGTTCTCCCAGAAGGATTTAAACCTCCGTCAGCAGAGATGGTTAGAGTTCTTAGCTTCCTATGATTTTGACATCGCATACACACCAGGAAAGGGCAATGCGGTGGCTGATGCATTGAGTAGAAGACATGCCAGCTTGGGGGCTATGTTCCTTGAATGGAAGCAACTGGAGTTTATCGCGGGGTTTGATTTCAGACCAAAGTGCGAATTGGATCCAGAAATGTTAGCGAGTTTGACGGTCAGACCCACTTTGATTGAGCGGATCGGCTCTAGTCAGAGGGACGATCCTAACCTATTGGAAATCATCTCCAAGTTAGAGATGGGTATCGATGAGGAGGTGAACAAGTATGGGCTTGATCGAGATAGATGGCTTAGAAAGGATGGAAAGCTTGTTGTACCCAATGTCACTGGATTGAGAGATGAAGTGCTTAAAGAATGTCATCACTCAAAGCTGACTATACACCCCGGTGGTAATAAGATGTATCGAGATATGAAGCAGACCTACTACTGGGAAGGGATGAAAAGAGACGTTGGGAAGTTTATATCCAAGTGCATGAATTGCCAGCTAGTTAAAGCCGAGCAAAAGAAGCCTAGTGGGTTGTTACAGCCCTTAGAAATTCCCGAATGGAAATGGGAGCAAGTCTCGATGGATTTCATCGATGGGTTACCAAGGACTAGATCGGGATATGACAGCATTTGGGTAATTGTAGATCGACTGACCAAAAGTGCAAGGTTTATACCAGTTAAATCGACTAGAACGGCAGCTAAGTTAGCAGAATTGTATATGAAGTGGGTAGTGAGATTTCATGGAGTACCTAAAAACATTGTGAGCGACCGAGACCCGTTGTTCACTAGTGGGTTTTGGAGGAGCTTGCAAGAGGCGCTAGGGTCAGAGTTACATCTCAGTACCGCATATCATCCTCAGACCGACGGTCAGACGGAGAGGGTGAACCGTATTTTGGAAGATCTCTTGAGAGCATGTATATTGGATTTTGGAGGATCATGGGATGACCATTTGCATCTAGTAGAGTTTGCATATAATAATAGCTACCAATCCAGTATCGGTATGGCTCCATTTGAAGCTTTGTATGGAAGACCGTGCAACTCACCATCATGTTGGATAGAAACTGGCGAGAAGTTTATGCTTGGACCAGATGTGGTGAGGGAAACTTCAGATAAGATCAAGATCATTCAGCAACGAATGAAGGCAGCCCAAGATAGACAGAAGAGTTATGCTGATAAGAGAAGAAGAGACTTAAAATTCTCCGTTGGTGACTTGGTGTTTGTCAAGATTTCTCCGTTGAAGAGCGTAATACGATTTGGCAGGAGAGGTAAATTAGCACCAAGATTTGTTGGCCCATTCCCTGTTCTTGAACTAGTCGGGAATTTGGCATATAGAATTGACTTACCAGAGAAGATGGCGGGAGTTCACAACGTATTTCATGTTTCCCAACTAAGGAAGTTCGTTCACGACTCAGATATGACTATCTCACCTGATCAGTTGGAAGACTTCGAAGTAGAACCCGAGGCGGTTGGAAACCGCAAGCCGGCCCGTATTGTCGCACACGACATGAAGCAACTTCGAAGGAAGTCGGTGAAGCTAGTCAAGGTACAGTGGAGCGAAAACGAGAATGATTGTACTTGGGAAACAGAAGAGGACATAATGAGGAAGTATCCAGAACTCTTTGTCTGGTAAGATTTTATTAGCGATTTAGTTTTCCGCATGCTAGGATAGACTTGTTTGCTTGCTTTGCATATTTGATTGTTGTATGTGGGTGTTAGGCATGCGGGATCCTGTGTATGTTTTGGGGTTAAGGAATTTCGGGGACGAAATTTCTTAAGGGGGGGAGAGTGTAACGACCCGCATTCTACGCATCATAGGATCGTAGAATATTTATTTCTTTCACATACGAAGTCGTATGGTCATGTAACTTTGGGAGACGACTATTGGGGTCATTTCCCATGTTCATGATTTTTCCCGATTTTTAAATGACCATTTTACCCCTAGTTGGCACTGTTTTGGCCATAACTTTTGACTGGAAAGGAATTTTGACCTGAAACCACTTCCATTGGCTTCGAATGATGGTTTCTCTTTCCGTAGAGTGGTCACATTAGCCAAACGGACTCATCGTTTGGGAGATATGGCTGAAACAAGTTTCAGAGGGTGAAAGACAGCTTAATTGGGCTTAAGCGGGTGATTAGCAGCTAGGCCCAAGGGGAATTTCGGGTTTAGAGGTATAGGAGGGCTGATTAGGGTTAGGTTATCATTCTCATTTCAGTTTTGAGCCGCCACAAACCTCCTTGACACCTTAGTAATGGCTTCCTACATCTAAAACACCCCAAATCACTCTCTAATTGAAGATTAGGCTTAGCAACACCAAATTAAGGAGAAAAAGCACCAAAGCAAGGTTGGAACTGCTGTTAGACATCAGTATTCGCCCCAAATCAGAGGAGTTTCAGTTCTGAGAATTTCATTTGTGGCCAAGGTGAGTGATAACATCATTTTGACACTAATTACGGTTAATTAAGGGTAATTAGTGAAGATTAGCGAATTTATACACCAATAAATTCTGGAAAAATTCTTAAAATTCTAAAATAATGTTTTAAGGCTCTGTTAGAAATTTGGGTTAATTTCGATGTGTTTTGCTAATCGTATGCTTAAACATGATTAAGAGGGGTTATAGGAAAATGTGAGGTTTTGGCCACTTTTGATCCATTTTGATTCATTTAAATTGTTGTTTGTTGTTTGTGGTTGCTATTACATGTTACTATGACTCTATGGTATGTTTCATGATTAATTAGAATAGTTAAATTGCTCGAAAACGTCGTCGAATGGCGTAGAAAGCTTGCTGGAAAGTTGCAGAAGTGTGCAGGCTCCGAACCGGTTCGGATCGGAGAAAGGGGTCGGATCGGACTAGGGAACTGACCAAGGGAATCCGAACTGGATGAGGACTTGCCACTGGAAGAAGTTTGGCAGGAAGGAAGGCCATTGCTTAGAGTTGGAGTTGGACAGGAGATCGGATCGGAGCGGTGGAGCGGATCGGATCGGAGTAAGCTAGGGAACAGAGCGGATCGGATCGGAAGGGTAATAGAAGCCAAATCGGATCGGCTCAAGATGAAGGCTACGACTAGAGTAAGGCGAGGCGATCGGATCGGATCGGATCAGATAGGAACGAGGGAGCTGATTGGAAGAGGAGCATGAGCTGGAGGAGGACAGCACCCCGACCCGACTCGGAGGAGGAGGATCCCGACCCGACCCGGAGTGAAGTATCCGACCCGAACCAGAGGAAAGATGGCAAGGATGGAGGACCGACCCGAACCGGCGCTACCGAACCGAACCGAATTCAAGAGCTGCTGCTACACGACAACTTTTCTGAAGACCCACTCCAATTCAACCAAACCCGAGATGCAAAGGGAGTCCAAATGAGAAGTTAGAGCTTAAGATTCAGATGGGAATCAACGAGTTCACTTCATGATTGGGCTTTGCTGCGGGACGCGTGCTAAGGAGTTATCGACACCTATAGCTTTGGACCACTATGGTAGGAGGTACGAAGGCGGATTCAGGGCCATTATGGCATCGGTAGAACCAAGGGCTACGACCAATGAAGTGGGTCATTGAAATGTTTGGTCATGACTCCAAGTGTTGTCTTGGTCACAGCAGGGTTTCTACAAGTCGGGATTCGTCGTTACCTCATTTTGTCTAGTGTGCCAAAGTGGTAGATATCGTATACTTTACGCACTGAGTGAGAGATGTGAGGATGGTTGCTATGGATGATTTGTTTGCTATCATTATGACATGCACACCCCACCCCCGTATTCTTACACTATTTTATGGCACCTTGGAGTATTGTACGGTATGTGGTACTAACTCTTTGGTTGCAGGTCCAGGTTCAGGTATGGCTTAGTATACCTGTTATTATTCTGTTTAGATGTTTATCGCTCATACCAGGCTTTATGTCTGACCCAGAGTTTTATGTCTCCTCTTATTACTCTGGGTGCTCTCACGAGCAGACTAGAGACAGGTTAGCTGGTGATGCACGGGTAGATGATCTGGAGACGAGCAGGAGGCTTCCACGTAATATATATATACATAGTATCCTCCCTGTGTTGTTGAAGATCACTGCTTGGGCATTGTTGGTGTATCTTCTATTTTAGCTTTCTTTTGTTTAGAGACAGTAAATTTGGAAAGTTGTAATAAGCTGTATTTGGATTTCCGCTGCTTTGAGACTGATGTTGGTTTTAGCTATCAGCTTATGCACTGTCTCGCCTGTTTTGTGTCAAGTATATTATTATTATATTTTATTCCATGCGCTGTGAGACATTCTACAGGTTTCTTGATCAGTTCATTCCCTTCTTTTCTTTCTTATGACGACCGTCTTGTGCTAGTCGGGCATGTGTACAGCGCACTTTTGGAGGAAATGCAGGCTGGTGCGGGGCGGGTCGTCACACTCTCAAGATATTTGTGTGGATTATGCTTGTAAGCTTTGGGTTCAGTTCTGTCTTAACTACTCGCCCTGGGTATCATTTTTTCATGCTAAGTATCATTGTCTTTTGACTACTGATTTCACAGGGACCCTGTCTTACGCAAGTGAGATGTGAAAACAGATGTAATCAATTCAGGCATTCTCGGATTCTCACGATCGGAGATTTGGCTGGAATGGGAATTCTTTCTCTCTTAGGATGGCTTGGAATTCTGCTAGGACTCCAGTGCCTAGAACTATGGTTTTCTCTTTCATTCAAGATGGTAGGAAACCTCCTAAGGTTTCTCTTTTCTTGTGGAAGGTTCAGCATGATTGGGTCCCCTTGATGTTAACATCATGAGGATAGGTATCCCGTGTGCCCAGAGAAGAAGTTGCAGGTCTGGGGCATTGGAGTCGTCTAAGCTTTTTTACTTACTTGATGATTGTACTCGTACTATTTTGGCTTTTTTTGAAGCCTTGGTGGGACTGTAAGGGTCCTCTTCTTCTCTTCTTTTATGGCTGCATATCTGGTGGAACGGGAGGTCCGGTAACGATCTGCGTTCAACCCTCATTTGTCTGATTATGTTTCTCATTTGTAGCATCTTTGTTGTATGCGAAATAAGGCAAATTTTGATGATTCCTATATGATGGCGTCATCCATAATTTACAGGATCAAGGTTGATATCTTCTTGGAGCTCAGTGGTCATCCTTTTATGGGAAGCCTCATAACTCTGTCATTGGCATTATCTAATGTTTTTTCTATTTCTCATGGGTCTCTTCCTAGGGAGGGGGTTGGGTGAGGTGTTTTTTTCCAGGTAGGACTTCGGGGGCTTCGGTCCTTGTTAGGCTTTTCAACTCTAGAGCTTTTCCTAAATGGGGGATCAAGCTATTTCTGGTCACTTTAAATGTTGTCATGGTTTCCTAGTTAGGAGTTGTTATCTGTTTTGGAGTTTCTGTCTAGTTCTAGATTCTGTCCTTTTGGTTCTTCCCTTCTTGTTGCTCGTTGGCGGCTGTCACTTTCTTCATCTTTGGTATTTTGTTTTTGTTGGTGTGAGTGGGGATGTATGTGCTGCCACTTTGTTTGTTTTGTATACGGTTTGCTTGTTTTAGTGTTGTGCCTTTTTGGGTTGTAGTCACATGTGAGCGTTGTTATTACTAGTTGTAAGCCACTGGAGAATGGCTATTTTCTTGTTTTTGGATTTATGTACTGCTTTGTTTTCCAAACAAAGGAGAGTAAAGAAAGCTCCTAAATTAATAGGAGAGCAAGAAATTCTTTTTCTTTACTACTATTTAATAAACTGTAAGTATGAAATAAGGTAGCATATCTAAAAAATAATCCGAATTCAACACCCAGATCCGATAAGTATCTATTTAGTTCTTCTCAAACTTCTAATAATTATTTTTGTACTTCTTAGCTCACAAAATTATTCTCATTTACTATTTTATCTTGATAAAAAGATTTAATATCTATTCAAAAATTAATATTTGCTGCCTAAATTTATTTTTTTCTTTAGCATATTTATTTTTTCTAATATCTCTAGCACTGAAATATATATATAACAAATCATTTTTTTAGTTTATTTATTTAATTTATTTTTCTGTGAATTGGTTGAAGAATATTCGATATTCACCTGCATGCGCAGATAAAGATATCCAGTATCTGAATCCCAAAAATATTTTTTTTGTTATAAGCTGGTTTTGGGTTTTTGTTGCATTTTTATCGATTCTAATCATCGCAAAAAATCGTATACAAAACCTCAGCACCAGCTCAATAAGAGATCGCGATGATGCTATAGTAGCAACAACTAGTCAGAAATATATGGATATGTGGTAATTTATAAGATGTCGTTGAGTTGTCACTAGTCCATACAAGTTGTGGCTAACCTAGAATAAGTTTGCCAACATCAGCCAACGCCATCCATCGCTAATCAAAAACTAGAAAAGCCAACCCTGATCATCATTAACATAGGAATTCAGTTTTAAATGTAGTACCTGTTTAAGCGATCTAAGCTAGAAAATAATCAAATATCTCTATCCATCCCATATACAACACATATAAACCCAGTTTCAAAATTATTACAATTGCATGCATCATATAGTCTCATACATATCTTACATAATCAAATATATAATACAAATATCTATATCAACATAAATATTTCATCAAACAACACTAATACTCCAATAACCAACACAACTGTACCTATAAATTCTCATATCCATCATGTTGGGAAAAGGATTTTAAGGTAAAATAAAAACTAGAGGGGGGTGAATAGTGTTTTAATGGAATCTTGCAGTTTTTATGAAATGTTTTTGAATTAATTAGGAATAGATGCAAATCACAAATGTATAACAATCACCAAATCAAACACATATGTAGAATAAAAAGTAAAAGTAGTAAAAAGGAAGAACACACCAAATGTTTTATACTGGTTCACAGTTACCCTACATCCAGTCCCATACAACTCTGGGTTGATACTAATTTCTTATCAATAATAATCTTCAATTACAATACTCAATTTCACAGGCCATGAGGCACACCCTACCTATTTTCGAAATATAGTGAGACTTAATTGATTTTTGGGTACAATGACACCTAGTTGATTTATACGTGCTACCACACACCTTTTCAATCTCAATTTTAGAAGGAAGACTCAACATAAATTGATCTTGTGCTCTTTGATTACAGAAACCCCTATAACTCTGAATAGCACTTGAAATCTTGAGAGATATTGATGGAGAATCAATCTAGAATAGAATTGATGCGATCCTCTTTGAAATTCGGCAAAGTTTGATTATAGAATTTAATAAATTAAGAGTAGAAATGGAGAGGAGAAAGGAGAAGGAGAAAATAACGAAAGCAGTTATATAAATACGAATTTAGAAGCCTATTTATAGTTATCCAACAGTCATAACCTTTCGGGAAAGATTCAAACCAATAGACATAACTTTTTAAATTTAAAATTTGAAAATAACGGTAACCATGTTGACATGCCTAGTACCCATGTCGACATGTCTTAGAAAAAAATTGAAATTTGAATCCTTTTTAAAATATGTAAAGAATGTTGAAATAAATCAAGGTAATTATGGAGTTTAAACATACTATTATTCTGTATAATAAAATAATATAATAGAGTAAATATAAATTAAAAACATTTAATTATAATTTACAAAAGTGATATAAAAATTAATTTAAAATTATACGTATAAATATAAAACTTCAAAACTTTATACTGATAAATAAGAAACTTAAAAACTTAGTCTGTTTATATATATATATCTACAAATATAGGAAAATAATAATATTAAAACTTAAATAATCAAATATAATAAAATTTTAAAATATAAGTAATAAAATCTAAAATATTCAAATTAGGAGTAAAGATTTAGAAAGAAACGTTAAAAGATATATATATATATACTTAAAATATGAAGTAATTCTGAAATCAAATTTGAAAATAAAAAGATTTAAAATAAGTTGAAAATGAGAAGATATTTGAAAAAGAGATTCAGTGCTATTACGGAGTTTTTACAATAAAATCTATACTCTATAACTTATCCTGTTTTTTTGAACTCTTGTTACTCACGAGTCTTCAATCTTGGACTCTTCTTCTTTGAAATCTTTATTCTTGGATCTTTGAAACTATACAGTCACCAAATCAATACCTGTATATAATTCCTGCATATACACTTATGCATACATACATATATATATATTTCTAGATAAAAGTGTTAGTACACATTTTATCATAATAATAGTTAAAACAATGTTATTGTCATCAAAACCATCATTTTCAACATCTCAGACCCTAACAATCTCTAATTTTTTGATGATAACAACCTTTGTTTATAAAATATACTTACTTGATGCCCAGATTCTCCGGTTACTCCCCCTTACTCCAATAATTCCTTTCGAAACTACTAAATTCCCCTTACTCTGAGCCTGTTTTATGATCCCCTTTGTCATAAAAAACCATATACCCGTAATTAGTCTACAAAACTCCCCCTTAAACTAATACAAGACTAAACCTAGTAACTTCAATAATCTTAAAAACTATGATAGAACCTTTAAGACTATAATATAACCTTGGGACTAAAGGATAACCTCAATTACAACTAAAACACAATATTGTAATCAAACTAAAATTTTATTACAATGTTTGTTACATATTATAATACACATAGTTGTACAATGAATTTTTAAACTATACAATGAATATTAACGAATATTAGCGAGTTCACATAATTAAACTATACAATGAGTATTTACGAATACGTGAAACCTATTGAGAGTTTATGATAATCAGAGACTTATAAATTGGACAATTTGTATAATGAAGACAAAAATTTCCACTTTGTCCTATCACATTTCCATCCTTATCAAAACAAACCTCGCCCTCGAAAATGACTCGATCTTCTTCATCTATTTGAACATCTAGTTCTTCTTCCTCCTCCTCCTCTCCTTCTTCTTCTTATTCTTCTTGCTTCATTGGATTATGAATTTGAATATTAAACGAGTCATCTTCGATAATGATTGGGTCAAGAATGGTTATCCGTTAGAATTTTCAGCAAATTCCTAATGATTTTCTCTTGTTTCTCTTGTTCTCTTTCCATTCATAGTTGCATTTGTTGGATTTCAGCGAGCAATTGCAAAGTATATATCCTTCATAGATTCTTCCAGTTTGATTACTCTTGCAAGCGTAGTTCGTTCAAACGGACCTTAAGGAGAAGTAGGGAAGGAAAACATGTAGTATTGGTTGGTACCGGATGAGGAGGTCGTTATTACTTTATTTTAGAAGTTTATTACAGAGAATAATGAGTGAAGGGACATGAATTTTTGAAATTGAGAGTTTAAATAAGTATAAAAAACTGATTTTTGGGAGAATTTTAATTTTGAAAAGTTTCTATTATATGTCGACATGGGGGCAGTATATGTCGGCATGTCTCCTATAATGTTGAATTCTTTGATTTTTTTTATATTATATTGTATATATACTAATATGTCTAGTTATTCTAATTCAGTTAATGAGAAAATACCTAGTTCTCTTCCTGATTTATGTACATTGCTTCATTCAAGGGTTTAGTTAATATATCTGCAAGTTAATTCTCTGTTTTAATGGATTTTAATGAAATATTTTCTTTGCTTACATTATCTCTTAGAAAATGATGTCTAACATCTATATGTTCTGTTCTAGGATGATAAGTAGGATTTTTAGATAAATTTATCGCACTCATGTTATCATAGTAATTTGTGATTTAGTTATATTTAATCCAAAGTCTTTTAACGTTTGTTGCATATAAATTACTTGAGAACATGCTAAAGCAGCAAAGACATATTCTGCTTCAGCTGTCGATGTAACGACCCAGTAGGAATTCAACTCCCGAATTCCGATAATAATACACAAACCGTATTACTTGCCAAAACTCAAGTATCGAAAACACCAGATAGTTATTAGAAAGAAATTAGAGGGTGAGATAAGGAAGAAAGAAATATCATAATAGAAGAAGAAGAAGAACCATCACAACACAGAGTCTCACATCGCAGCGGAACAAAATATAATATAGAAATAAATCCTTACTGAGAGCTTTAAAAATATTTACAATCATCAGAGTACATCAACACATCTGGATAGTTAATATAACCTATCTTCACATATAACTCACAGTCGAACAATATCTAAGTAATATCATATGAGTGGACTCTTCCAGCTCGTATTATCACAGCATCCGATAACCTTAGCCTGTACAACCCGGTCTAACCCGAGCATTTATAAAACATCGGATCAGTCTGGTGAACCAGAGTGAGAAAAACACACTAATTTTACAAGTATCATCCAACTTGATTTTTAACATCCAAATCTTTTCCAAAGGAAAGGATAATCGTAGGACCAAATCCATATATAAATACAGACGGTTTTTACCTTACGATAACCTAAAACACTTTGGAAATAATATATTTTCTGGTATTATAATAATGCCTAAATACAAATAAATATCAATATAGTGGAACGCTTTCGTCTCACGTTCCACCTATATAGTATAAAATCAAATTCCACGGGTACTTATTGGATAATGGATTCCAACTGGCAAGGTATGGGACCACCTTCCGACAATGTATCTCTAGAGACGAATACACCGGGTTCAATAAGAACATCTTGCAACCCAGGCTAAACTTGAACGGCCCCTCATTTCGCTTGAGAGTACCGAATGTATTGTCACCTTATGGCTTTTTACCGTGGCCATCGTAGTTCTCGGGAGATACAGGATTGAAAAGAAGTAACAAATATGAATATTCTCTAGATGGTGATAATACACTACTTTGATGGGTGCGACCCACATAGCCATGCGATCTACCCGATTTTTACCATTTAACGGTTGAAGGGGCTTGAGTTTTAACACTACCTTTAGAACATAGAATCACCATTCACTTTGAATGCCACATTGTCAAATTTGCCAAATCACCGATTGACATCCAAAAAAATATTCTGGGAACAGGATGAACCGAAGGCACTCTCCTACTGCATCCTTGAATTACCCTATGGATCGGTAGCGAGTAGTCCATGCAATCCAAAGATTTCCAATCACGACAGAATCACTACCGAAATATCTCTGGGAGCTGACCAGAGAAATTCAAGAAGTAGCCCTTCCGCTCTTGAAGATCCACGGTCTTCAATTTCTCCATCTTCAGTCAGCATCTTCCATCCCCCACGTATTTGCTGGTCGGAATGGTTTTCGAATATAAATTTGATCCCGGTCTTTCCGTTCCAATAATTGTATTGGTCAAATTTGATAGTCGGTTATTTAACTATCAAATAAACAACCATTCATGCATGAAAATAAAATGAATTCACTGATTCAATACCCAGCGTCACTTAGCCTCTTTAATTAACCCGTCATTAATTAAATATTAAAACTATTGATTTGGAAAGCATTTCCCTTTCTTATTAGAAATAAGAAAATTCCATTATCAATTCACTTCTACTCATTAGACCCTCACTGTAAATTTGTAAGTGAATAAATCTCTCAGTATCAATCTCGAAGGTCGAAACCAACATTAGATCAATACCTCGAAATTTACTCAAATCAACCAACGTACAACAAATTCCAATTTCGTAAAGCCCTACCATATTCCCTTTAACATTTTTAAGGCGATTATATTATTATAACCACACAAATCATTTTCAATATTATTTAAATATCATTTCACAAAACTAATTAAAATATCTCAACATAACATCTATAAATAATATTACAGATTCCATTTCAAAACCCTTCTCCTTTTCTTTACAAGATCATTTACCTTTCATTTACGAATTCCTTTACCATTCATTTACAAATCCATTTCCTTTCATTTATAAAACATTAACCATTCACTTTACAAACCATTAACCATACGCTTAATAAACCATTTAGCATTCGCATATTAAACCATATTACATTCTCTTTATAATCATATTCTATTCGCTATATAAACCCTTAACATTCACCTATAAATCATTAACATTCGTTGTATAAATCATTACATTCGTTGTATAATTCATTAACATTCGCTGTATAAACCATTAACATTCACTGTATAAACCATTACATTTGTTTTATAAATCATTAACATTCGCTTTATAAATCATATTTCAAAACTGTATATGAATACATCTTTGAAAAACGTTTTAAATCAATTAAATATTGATTTCACAAATCATTTCTTTAATGATGGTACTAAAGAGGTAAATATCCGCTAATGTACCAAACCGTGAAACATAAACTCATTTCACATCCAAATGAACACAACAAATCATATTGATAAACATTATCAATATTATTGAGAAATCCTATGGGATTTCTCCAACCTATCAATTCCTATATCACAATTTCATACAATTCAACATATATTATAATATAATGAAATTTAACAACTACTGTGAGGAATCCAGTTGGATCCCTTCAACCTGTTTTCCCTGCGTCAAATATGTTACCTCAATATAATCATTCAATTCAATAATCAGCCAATAACAACAATTTAATATCGAACATTAGCAACCATAGTGCACACAAATAAAAACCCAACTTATATAAAATATAAGTGGGATCGAGTGAGGTTAACTCACCTTTCTTTTATTGATCGTCGAAGTGGTTCTGTTATAGTTAAACTAACAGTTGTTTAATTTAAATGTAATTCTCAACAGTTTCCGTCTATGTCCAAAATGGTTCCATGTCTTAGCGTTCGTCAACGCAATTCCAACAGCACCCTGTTTATCCGATTCTGTAGATATATGATCCTATTATTAATATTTTAAGCAACTGCTAATTTAATTATAACTATAATTCTTAACCATTATAAGTTAACTAATTACTACAATAGAGTTTAATTTTATCTAATTAAAAATCATGTTTAGACAAACTTAAACAGGCAAATTACTTTTGTTTACTTCAAATAGTAGGCTCGATCCAAACTATTTGTTCCAAAAGTTATGGCCAAATCCCTCCGTCACTTTATAACCCAACGACCCTATTTACATTTTGGTTGAGATTGTTTAACAAGCCAGACTTGATTTATCCCCTCTATTTCCTTAATTAAGTTTTAAACAAACTAATCACTTTTATACAATCTTAACTAGTCTAATTAATTTCAAATGGGAAACATGGCCGATGTAATGACTCGCATTGGCAGGGGTATTATAATTAATTTATTTAATTATATAAATAGTGATATAGTGAATTAAATGGTCTTTGAATTAAATAATGGTGAATATTTAATTTTAAATAATAAATTAAATAATATATTTAATTCTGAAATAATCAGAATTGGCTGAAATGGCGATATGGTGTGAACCGAATCATCTGTGATATTTAATTCAGCTTGGAATTGAATTAGAATAACGAATATATTATTTGAACGACAGTTTGAACATATAATTATATTATAATTATAATCGAGCTCGAAATGGCCCTGCAGTTCGCTATTTGGTGATTTGAAATTCAACTGAATGTACAGGATTCGTTTTAAGCCAGATTTCTGTGAAACAGGAAACGTGTGGAGCGGGTGGAATATATCTTTCTAGTGGAAGAGAAAAATCGGGATTTCGTCATGTAGATTTTGATTTACGTCCAAATCAAATTTTAGAAAAGTCGTTGTGGAATTCCTTTATAATTTATAAAGGAATAATTTATATTTTAAAAAGGGATTTCAATATAAATCGAATATCTGGTCGACCCAGATTGAAATATCGAGTTAGAAATCAATGTAGGATTTTTCTGAAGCTGTATGGTATTCAACTGTGAATATAGACGTTAATATTTATTTATAAATATTTAATGTAATTATATTTAAATATATTTATATATTTAAATGGGTCATCCAGAGCTTTAAAAATAGCCACTTTTGCAAACAAAGTCGGAATTCAACGAAACTAATTTTGTTGGATCCGCAATGTCAAATAGTTGTTAGATTCCCAGTTTCGTGATTTTTAGAGTCACTGTGTGGTCGTACGGATTTCTAGAGTGAGAAACACTCAGTATTTTGGCAGTTAAAAATATGTTGTGTGAGCATACGAAGTCGGAATTCAACGAAACTAGTTTTGTTGGGACCGTAATGTCAAACTCTAGCAGGGTGTCAGTTTTCGTGATTTTTAGGTATCATATGTAATCACTGGGATTTTTAGAAGGCAGATACAAGGAGAAAATCATTTAAATAAAATATAAAATCAATTCAAAAAAATATCTCCCCTCATTCTTTGATCACAAACAGGCCACGCCCCTTTCAATTTCAACCACAAATGGCACCAACCACCGACCTCAAGTATATAAGACCGCAGGGGGTTTTACAGTGGAAATTTCCCAAAACAAAAATCTCAAACAATTCCCATAAATTTCCATAAATCATTTTTGATGTATATTAGCAATCCTGGGGTGTTTATCTTCATACCAGTACACGTTGTAAGGAATTCGACGCAAGTTTGGTTCGCTCGAAAAATACAGCGAACGTTAGGGTTTAAATCTTCGGGAGATTTTCATGTTGATTTGCGAGTTCGATTATTGCGTTGAAATGCTGGAGCAAAGAGCTTTGTTTTGTGTGAATCTGGGTGAGATTGGTGATAAAAGATTTCGATCTTCACTGTTGAGGAGCGCTGAGTACTGTTCGACGGATTCCAGAATGGAAGTGCGGGTTGGTTGTGATGGAGATGAGGTCCAGGAGGATTTGATGAAAAGTTCACTGGTGGGTTTAGTTTGTGGTTCGGCAGAGCAAAGAGGAGGGTGGAGTCGATCAAAGTTGTGGAAATGGTGAATTTGGGAGGAGCAACGGGTCTGTAGGAATAGGGGAAGAAGGTTATAAGCGGGGTGGGTTTTCTGATGGGCCGATGGGCTTTAAAAGGGTAAGGCCTTTATTTAAAATGAAATCCATGTTTTAATTTTTAACTAAAAATGTATTAAATTCGTATTTGTGTAATTTGAAAATACGATACCCGAATTGAGCGAAACAAGATCCGATGGGATCGTATGGACGGGAGTAACACAATGACACTGACCGGAGTGAATCAGGGCTCATTACAATTTATGGCGAAATAAATTGTCTGACTGAATCAAATAACGCAAACCGTTATTTAACGATTAATGCGCAACTGTGAGTAAATCTCACTAACTCTGAACAGTTTATAATTTCATATTGTATTTTTAGAACTGTTAAATATTGACTGATTGATTGTGTGTTGACTGTTTTATTAAACTGCTAGTCAATTAGTTGAATTTCTATATTGATTCTGTTTAACAGAATATATCATATGGAACTGAAAGTAATGTTATCTATATTGTTTAACATCTGTGATGCAGGGAAACAGGTTGGAGGAATCCAACTGGATTCCTCAACATTTATTTTACTGTGATTCATATATTGTAATATATGATGTGATATATAATTTGTTGTCGATTATATGTGTTTGGACGATACTGATCATCGTGATTTGATATGTTGAATACCATAACATACCGAAATGTATATATGAGAATATTTTCAAAGTGATATTTGAAAATAAAATATTTATAAATGGAATATTTATAAATAAGGAATATTTATATATTGGAATATTTATAAATAGGAGATATTTAGAAAAAGGGAAAACGTTATAAAAAGGAAACTGTTATAAGGAGGAAATCATTTTTAAAGTGGAGAACCGTTACTAAAAGTAAATCTTTAAAAATGAATAAACGTTGTTAAAAAGGAAATCTTTATATTCGAAAGTTAGTAAATCGAATTAGTTATTCGAAAGGAGTTAAAATGAATATGGTATTCGAAAGTTAGTAAATCGAATTTGTTATTCGAAAAGGGTTAGTCGAGTCGAGTTAGTTGAATAGAGTTAATCGAATATTAGTTATTCGAATAAGAATTAACCAAATGGGCTAAGTTAGTCAAGTTAACCAAATGGGTGAAGTTAGTCGAGTTAATCAAATTGAATTTAGTTAAAGGGGTTATTCGAATTAGTTATTCGAATAGAGTTAAACAGATAAGAGTTATTCGAATTAGTTATTCGAATAGTGTTAAATAAATAAGGGTTATTCGAATTAGTTATTCGAACGGAGTTAAATACATAAGAGTTATCGAATTAGTTATTCGAAAGGAGTTATCGATTATAATTGATTGAAAGGAGTTAAGTAAAAAGAGTTAATCGATTAGGGTTAAATAAGTTGAGTTAATCGAATTTAGTTTATTCAAAGAAAGGATTTCGAATCTAGTTATTCGTAAGAGAGGTGTTAATCGAATATATAGTTTATTAAAATAGAATTAAAAGAGTTATCGAATATAGTTTATTCGATAGGAGTTAAGTGAACAGAGTTAGAGTTAAATCAATAGAGTTAAGTGAATAGAATAAATTGAATAGAGTTATCGAATATACCTCGAAGGAAAGAATTATCGAATAGAAAAGATTTGAAAGAGAGTTACGTAAGGAAGTTTGTTAACGAATTAGAAGGGTGAACTTTGTCTATTTCAAGGTTAGAAACGTTGTTCAGTTAAGGTCTGAGAGGTAGCATTAACCCAACTTGATTAACTTCAATTTTAACTAAGGAATGGTTAAGGTTCGATAGTAAAGGATGGTTAAGTGAATTTAGTAATTAAAGGAAATGGTTTAAGTTGGCATCGCTATGGTTTGTTTAAAACATCTGCATAAGTCCAATGAAGAAGCTATGGAAATGTTTTCCAAATAAGAAACCAGAAATGTTTTCTAATAAAGAAAATAAGGAATGGAAATGTTTTCCATTGTTAATAACGTATATTTTCCAAATTTAGAAAATAAGAAATATTGAATATAGGAAACAAGAGATAAGTAAATTAATGAAATAAAGAGATAAATGTTGAATGATGTTTGATCGATATAAATTTTCATTTGGAAATAATATCGTTGTTTGCACACCTGTTTTCCTCGATAGTTAAATCACAGACTATCGAAGTTTTGACCATTTTAACGTTGTTAATATGGAGAGACCGGTTGGATTATTATCCAAAGAACCACTCTGTGTTGGCATAAGCGTTGCGAATCATATATGCCAAAGGAAATTGAAGACGGAGTTATGCGAGGGCTATCCTGTTTACAGAATAGTGCCTTTGGTTCATCCTGTTCCTGGATGACTTGTATGGACGGATGTCTGACAGAGTATTTCCAGACTATCACTTATATTGATTTCTCTAACCGTACCAAGAGTGGAAGCGGAGAAGGAAACTTCTTTTAGCTAACACATAATGTATGGTTGAGGACGTCAATCGGTGATTTGATGGATTTGACGATGTGGCATTCAAAGTGAATCTAGTGTGATGATAAAGCGTAGCTTCTAGCCTCATCAACCGGTAAATGATAGAAATCGGGAAGGCAACATAGCTAAGTCAATCGCACCGAATTAGGGTGTATAATCACCTGATCTAGATTTTCATTTACTTCTAAAAAATCTATTGTTGATGCTGTCCTATATAGGAAATGGTTGTTGATCCCAACCGTTGGTGATATACATTCGATACACTCAAGCGAAATGAGTGGTCCGTCATGTGTGGCCGGGTTGCAAGATGTTCTTGTTGAACCCAGTGTATTCCTTTCTAGAGGTACACTAGCGCTAGGTGGTCTCATACCTTGTCATAGTTGGAAATCCATTACCTAATACGTGCTTTCGTTTTTAATTGTATACTATATATGTAGAACGTGAGATGAAAGCGTTTCTGCTAGATGATTATTATATTTTGGTTGATAGACATTATTTTAATATCAAAAGGTTTTTGATATAAAGATAATTTGGATTCTCATAAGGGAAAAACCCATTCCGTTATACGACGTGGTCTTATGAGATATCGTTTACTTGTTCAAACTATTTTAAACTGTTTTACTCATACCAGTTCCATGACTGACCCGGAGTTTATTTGTTTGTTTCCCTAAACTCTTAGGTGCCTAAATTTGTACGGGCAGTCAAGTAGTCGGGATTTACAGATATACTGGAAGAGCTTGGAGCAGGAGGCTTCAGGATCATATAGCTATAGTTTATTTCCGATGTGTTGTAAGTGTTGTACTTTGATAATGATGTATATTCAAGTATAGATGTATATTTCAAGTTATGTTATATATATTATATGTTATTCGTTCCACTGTGAGATTCGTGATACTCTGATGTTGTGTTCTTCTTCTTCTTCTATTCTAAGTTTCTATCTTATCTTTCCTCACCCTCTGTTTTCTTTCTATTAATTTCCTGATTTTCAGTTTAATTTGGGGTTGGACTTGTGTTTTTGGTCAGCTCAAATTGGATCGAATTTTTGGGTGATTACAGTTGGTATCAGAGCTTAAGTTTAGTTAATACCTTGGCTCTGTGGCATGACTCGGTAGAGATAGGGTTAGTAATACCCTAGATTGAGTTGAGTGTATATATACGAGTGAACGTATTTGTTATTGATATAAAAATTTATTTTATATTGTGGAGATTTATTGGTTGAGTCGTTTATTAGTTCAGGTCGATCAGTTTGATCCACTGTATCGGTAGGAGTTACTAAACACTCGAATAGGATGGGTCGACACGATATGTTTTGAAAAGAGGGTAAATTAAAATAAGTTTACCCAAGGTATATCTTGATATAGAGAAAATATATATATCAAAATTATAATATAATGGATATATTGGTTGTTATTATAATCGAGTAAGATTATAAATTAAATGGTTATGTAAATAACCAATCAGAATTTATATAAGTAAAATACGTGAAATCAGATGAGTTAAATCTGAAATTTAAACCAGAAATTTAATTAAAATTCTGGAAAATTGGATAAGTGTTTGTAAATGGATTTGGATTAAAAATAAGGTAAATTTAAGATCCTGGGAGATTTTAAATTGTTTTACAAGCAGTGTGAATTATATTTTGAAATGAATTTCAAAGTGGAAATGTTTAGAAATGGTTTTATAGTATTGAACTCACTTCGATCGCTGGAAAATAGATTCTGATGATGACAGCTGCATCATCAGTATTCATTTTCAAGTTGTAAGTGACGAATTACTACAAGAGATACTAGTTTGAATTTGTTTTGGGAAGGACAAGTTGTGTTGAATTTCAAAATGGGATTTATAATAAAGAATGAATAAAGAAAAAAAAGGTTTGAAATAGAAATTGAATATGGAAATTCAAAGGGAGTTTGAATATATGAAATTCAATGGAATTGAAATAGAAATTGAATATAGAAATTCAAAGGGAGTTTGAAATACAAAATTCAATGGAAGTGATATAGAATTTGAATATAGAAATTCAAAGGGAGTTTAAATATATGAAATTCAGTGGGAGTGATATAGAATTTGAATATAGAAATTCAAAGGGAGTTTGAATATAGAAATTCAAATGGAATTCAAAAATAGAATTTGAATATAGAAAATATAAAGGAATTCAAATATAGGATTTGAATATCGAAAGTGAAATGGAATTTGAAACTAGAAATTCAAATGGGATTTACAATATAGAATTTGAATAGAATTTGATATATAGATTTGAATAATAGAAGTAATATAAAATTTGAATAGAAATTTAATAGAATTAACTAAGTCAAAGAGGAATTAGTTAATCGAAATTTGAATTTGAAGTTAAACTTGAAAGGTGAATTGGATTTGTAAATGGATATTCGAAATCGAATATAGAACTTAAAATTTGGATAGTTAATAAGCAGGTTAAAATATATTTGAACATGTCATGTTCAAATATAAAAGTGAAATAGACTAAAGAGTTAATTAACAAATTAATTAACGAATTAAGTTAAAACGATCAAGTATAGTTAAAATAGATTAGGCAGGTATAAGTATACATGAGATAGGTATGGATAAGGTAGGAATGTATATAAATAGAATGCTCGACGAAAAGGTATGTATTTAATTCATATATGAGATTTTATGCGCCGTAATCGGCTAGCCGCTTGGCTTTTTCTTTTTCTTTTGGATTGGTGAGGGCCATGGGAGGCTATTTGAAATATCCCGATGCTCCTAGTACAAAGGAGGTTACGGCGAATTTTTCCGGGAATTAAAGGAGTTAGAATACTTTTAAGATAATTTGATAGTTAGAAATCAACGTATCGATATATATATAAGTCGATAAGGAAACGAACTTAGAAATAGAATAGTAAAATCAAAAAGGAAGACTAAGAATAAAATCTAGTAAGAATAGAAAGAGGAAGCGTATACGTGTTTAAAAGAGAATAAGTAGTTGTATGGTATTGATTATCCGAGTAAGTAGTCATATCTGTTTTGACATTATAAATGTTATTCAGTCAAGGTCTGAGAGGTAGTTATACCCTAACTTGATTGATTTCATTATTAACAAATAAATAGTAAGATTTCAGGCTCGAAGATCAATTTGAATAAGAGTTAGTTGAACATAGTATTTGGGTTGTCGTAACGATGTTTTACACAACATCCGTTTTAACCCAAATAAGTGTAAGCTTGGAAATATAATAAAGAATATTTCCTAAGTATAGAAATAAACGAGATCGGAAAAGAGATAAGTAATTGGAATATTTTCCAATTATAAATAGCATATATTTTCTAAAGTTTAGAAAAAAAGGGAAGGCGATATTCGGAAATGTTTTCCAAATAACATAAAAGGCCAATATGGTTATTGAAAATAATTGGTTAACAAATATTGATAAAAAAATAGAGAAGTGATTTAACTAATGGAATATTAATTAAGGGCTCAGTGACATGTTCAAAAGGAAATTTTGATTTTTGAAAAGAGTAAACTGTTTAAAAACTCCCAGGGAAAGACTGTTTGAATTAAAAACAAATTTAACAGAAATGTGTGAAAGAAAAATTGAATTAAAGTAAAGCCAGTAAAGTGGTAACTAAGATTGAATTAGAACGATATCAAGACAAATTGGATTGTGAGATTCAAATTTGAAGTGTAATGTGATGATCAAGTTAAGGATTCGGGAATGAAACTTGAGTTTGAAATGAAAATTTGGCTTGGTAAAAAGCGAATGGTTGTGTTGGAGATAAAAGTGATTTCAGGATTTGATTGGGATAACATTGGTATATGCTGAGTTGATAGCATATGGAAGTGATAGAGTTGGTATGCCTGACAAAAAGGTACAAGTTTATATTTCATACGGTATGAGATTTTGATAAGCCGAATTGGCAAGCCGCTTGGCTGTTTGATTTTCTTTTGGGTTGGAGATGGCCCAGAGAGGCGAGTGGTGGTTTGACCGATTGACCACTACAAAGGAGGTACTGGCGAAATTTTTCGAAGAGTTAAGGCGTTAGAAAATTTTCAGGATTTTTGAAAATTTTCGATGATAAGAACTAATTAATAATTTAATTGAAAGTAAATTGGTTCAGTTGAAACTGAAGCTAAGAAGTGAACAAATATGTTCTAACTAGTCGATAAGGTCGTCCTCTACCTTTTCGCAATTTCGAGGACGAAATTATTTTAAGTGGGAAAGATTGTAATGACCCGCATTGGCAGGGGTATTATAATTAATTTATTTAATTATATAAATAGTGATATAGTGAATTAAATGGTCGTTGAATTAAATAATGGTGAATATTTAATTTTAAATAATAAATTAAATAATATATTTAATTCTGAAATAATCAGAAATGGCTGAAATGGCGATATGGTGTGAACCGGATCATCTGTGATATTTAATTCAGCTTGGAATTGAATTAGAATAACGAATATATTATTTGAACGACAGTTTGAACATATAATTATATTATAATTATAATCGAGCTCGAAATGGCCCTGCAATTCGCTATTTGGCGATTTGAACTTCAACTGAATGTACAGGATTCGTTTTAAGCCGGATTTCTGTGAAACAAGAAACGTGTGGAGCTGGTGGAGTATATCTTTCTAGTGGAAGAGAAAAATCGAGATTTCGTCGTGTAGATTTTGATTTACGTCCAAATCAAATTTTAGAAAAGTCGCTGTGGAATTCCTTTATAATTTATAAAGGAATTATTTATATTTTAAAAAGGGATTTCAATATAAATCGAATATCGGGTTGACCCAGATTGAAATATCGAGTTAGAAATAATTATAGGATTTTTCTGAAGCTGTATGGTATTCCACTGTGAATATAGACGTTAATATTTATTTATAAATATTTAATGTAATTATATTTAGATATATTTATATATTTAAATGGGTCATCCAGAGCTTTAAAAATGGCCACTTTTGCAAACGAAGTCGGAATTCGACGAAACTAATTTTGTTGGATCCGCAATGTCAAATAGTTGTTAGATTTCCAGTTTCGTGATTTTTAGAGTCACTGTGTGGTCGTACGGATTTTTAGAGTGAGAAACAGTCAGTATTTTGACAGTTAAAAATACGCTGTGTGAGCATACGAAGTCGGAATTCAATGAAACTAGTTTTGTTGGGACCGTAATGTCAAACTCTAGCAAGGTGTCAGTTTTCGTGATTTTTAGGTATCATATGTAATCACTTGGATTTTTAGAAGGTAGATACAAGGTGAAAATCATTTAAATAAAATATAAAATCAATTCAAAAAAATATCTCCCCTCATTCTTTGATCACAAACAAGCCACGCCCCTTTCAATTTCAACCACAAATGGAACCAACCACCAACCTCAACTATATAAGACCGCAAGGGGTTTTACAGTGGAAATTTCCCAAAACAAAAATCTCAAACAATTCCCATAAATTTCCATAAATCATTTCTGATGTATATTAGCAATCCTGGGGTGTTTATCTTCATACCAGTTACCGTTGTAAGGAATTCAACGCAAGTTTGGTTCGCTCAAAAAATACAGCGAATGTTAGGGTTTAAATCTTCAGGAGATTTTCATGTTGATTTGCAAGTTCGATTATTGCGTTGAAATGCTGGAGCAAAGAGCTTTGTTTTGTGTGAATCTGGGTGAGATTGATGATAAAAGATTTCGATCTTCACTGTTGTGGGGCGTTGAGTACTGTTCGATGGATTCCAGAATGGAAGTGCGGGTTGGTTGTGATGGAGATGAGGTCGAGGAGGATTTGATGAGAAGTTCACTGGTGAGTTTAGTTTGTGGTTCGGTGGAGCAAAGAAGAGGGTGGAGTCGATCAAAGTAGTGGAAATGGTGAATTTGGGAGGAGCGACGGGTCTGTAGGAATTGGGGAAGAAGGTTATAAGTGGGTTGGGTTTTCTGATGGGCCGATGGGCTTTAAAAGGGTAAGGCCTTTATTTAAAATGAAATCCATGTTTTAATTTTTAACTAAAAATGTATTAACTTCGTATTTGTGTAACTTGAACATACGATACCCGAATTGAGCGAAACAAGATCCGATGGGATCGTATGGACGGGAGCAACATAATGACACTGACCGGGAGTGAATCGGGGCTCGTTACAATTTATGGCAAAATAAATTGTCCAACTGAATCAAATAACGAAAACCGTTATTTAACGATTAACGCGCAACTATGAGTAAATCTCACTAACTCTGAACAATTTATAATTTCATGTTGTATTTTTAGAACTGTTAAATATTGACTGATTGACTGTGTGTTGACTGTTTGATTGTACTGCTAGTCAGTTAGTTGAATTTCTATATTGATTCTGTTTAACAGAATATATCATATGGAACTGAAAGTGATGTTATCTATATTGTTTAACATTTGTGATGCAGGGAAACAGGTTGGAGGAATCCAACTGGATTCCTCAACATTTATTTTATTGTGATTCATATATTGTAATATATGATGTGATATATAATCTGTTGTCGATTATATATGTTTGGACGATACTGATCATCGTGATTTGATATGTTGAATACCATAACATACCGAGACGTAGATAAGAGAAAATTTTCAAAGTGATATTTGAAAATAAAATATTTATAAATGGAATATTTATAAATAAGGGATATTTATAAATTGGAATATTTATAAATAGGAGATATTTAGAAAAAGGAAAAATGTTATAAAAAGGAAACTGTTATAAGGAGGAAATCATTTTTAAAGTGGAGAACCGTTACTAAAAGTAAATCTTTAAAAATGAATAAACGTTGTTAAAAAGGAAAACTTTATATTTGAAAGTTAGTTAATCAAATTAGTTAGTCGAAAGGAGTTAAAACGAATATGGTATTCGAAAGTTAGTAAATCGAATTAGTTATTCGAAAGGGGTTAGTCGTGTCGAGTTAGTTGAATAGAGTTAATCGAATATTAGTTATTCGAATAAGAGTTAACCAAATGGGCTAAGTTAGTCAAGTTAACCAAATGGGTGAAGTTAGTCGAATTAATCAAATTGAATTTAATTAAAGGGGTTATTCGAATTAGTTATTCGAATAGAGTTAAATAAATAAGGGTTATTCGAATTAGTTATTCGAATGGAGTTAAATACATAAGAGTTATCGAATTAGTTATTCGAAAGGAGTTATCGATTATAGTTTATCGAAAGGAGTTAAGTAAAAAGAGTTAATCGATTAGGGTTAAATAAATAGAGTTAATCGAATTTAGTTTATTTGAAGAAAGGTTTTCGAATTTAGTTATTCGTAAGAGAGGAGGTAATCGAATATATAGTTTATTAAAATAGAATTAAAAGAGTTATCAAATATAGTTTATTCGATAGGAGTTAAGTGAATAGAGTTAGAGTTAAATCAATAGAGTTAAGTGAATAGAATAAATTGAATAGAGTTATCGAATATTCCTTATCGAAGGAAAGAATTATCGAATAGAAAAGATTTGAAAGAGAGTTACGTAAGGAAGTTTGTTAACGAATTAGAAGGGTGAACTTTGTCTATTTCAAGGTTAGAAACGTTGTTCAGTTAAGGTCTGAGAGGTAGTATTACCCCAACTTGATTGACTTCAATTTTAACTAAGGAATGGTTAAGGTTCGATAGTAAAGGATGGTTAAGTGAATTTAGTAATTAAAGGAAATGGTTTGAGTTGGCATCGCGATGGTTTGTTTAAAACATCTGTCTAAGTCCAATGAAGAAGCTTTGGAAATGTTTTCCAAAAAAGAAACCAGAAATGTTTTCATATAAAGAAAACAAGAAATGGAAATGTTTTCCATTGTTAATAACGTATATTTTCCAAATTTAGAAAATAAGAAATATTGAATATAGGGAAACAAGAGATAATATAGCTATAGTTTATTTCCGCTGTGTTGTAAGTGTTGTACTTTGATAATGATGTATATTCAAGTATAGATGTATATTTCATGTTATATATATTATATGTTATTCGTTCCGCTGTGAGATTCGTGTTACTCTGATGTTGTGTTCTTCTTCTTCTTCTATTCTAAGTTTCTATGTTATCTTTCCTCACCCTCTGTTTTCTTTCTATTAATTTCCTGATTTTCAGTTTAATTTGGGGTTGGACTTGTGTTTTTGGTCAGCTCAAATTGGATCGGATTTTTGGGTCATTACAGCCGATATATACACAATTTACCCAGGCAATTTCGTAAAACCCTTAACCTTATTTTAGTTAAGTATTAACTTAACTTAAGCATGTTTTTAATTAAAATAATTGAACCCATATCTCATATTTAATTTAATTAATTACATATGTATCACTGGCTAAAGAATCAGGGCTGATCCCGTTATTTCCTTCTTCACACCCATCCTAGTTACTTCACATGTTTATTATTATCAAAAGAATCGGCCAGTTTAAATTATCCTACAACAAAATATTTATGTTTTAGTTTACCATTTGATTATATATACTATGAACCTTATTCACGTTTGTTCCCAGTTCCCACTGGTACGTTAATAAACTAGTTTAGGCATATTATATCCTTTTATAAACTTTCACCTTTTATTTACTGTTCGACCAGTCTTCTTCTTTGTTCATTCATTTTAAGCTTCTCCTTTCAGAAGCTCACACTCGTGTGAAATACAGCTCCCACCTGTTCCACGTAAACATTCTCCAATCCCAGTATATAGAAATCGAACTACTCCCTTTTATTTGCATGAACACCTCAATCCCTTTCCTTCAACACGTCTTTTCCTGTTTCTCCCACTTGAAAACAAAACTCCACGCGTTCTCTTTGTCCCAGACACTCACGTATTGATCATTAGTAACCTGCTTCCTCTCTTCACTACATTGTTCCTTCATGCTCGACAAAACGCGACTCCCCAAGTGTTTGACCTTGACAGACTGCAGCGCACCCATTCTCCGACCATCTGGGTCAGATCAGAGACCTCCTGCCGCCTCGTCTAAGCCTAGCAGACCTTCGCCTGAACCGTTGGTTGAACTTGACTACGCCTCCTCCCTCAAAAACTCCACAACGCTACGAATTCGAACAGAGAATCCAACTGCTATAGATGGATTTTTATGATCATATCCGTCCAGACGTTGAAGCTCAAGAAGTTGAGAAGATTTTTGTTTCAAAGTTTTAAAAATTGAGGTGTGGATTCAAAGATTTAGTGGAAGAAACCATGGAAATTTTTGATCGAGAATTTTAAGGGTGGAGGCGTGATTTTATTGTTGACCACGGCTGGAAACCTTTTAACGCAATTTCAAGGGTTTACCCCCTTATTTATAGACCAAGTATATTACAATATTATTAAATTATAAATCAAAACTTAGTAGTGAAGTAATCTCTTAAAACACACACGTAAGATCCCCAATCGAGATGAAAATCCTATTCCTAGTATAGAAAAATATTTTGGACACAATGGAAAAGGTTTCGTCGAGATCCGAGTTCGTCTGCATATCCGTTATTCAGTTTTACGCGTAAAACAACGATATTTTAGATACCAAAAATACCCGGTCTTCAAAAATAACAAACAATATATTTTCTTGACTCTAAACGTCAATACGAATTCAACGGAATTTGTTTCGTGGCTTAGTTCGATCGTTATCTCGAATTATGGCCAAAAACCCCTTTTAAATCGAATTTATTTATTAAATTAATCGCTATTATTTATAAATAATTCCATAGTGACTATTTTAAAATTTGAATAGGACATAACTAACAAACTATAAATTGAAATTCTGATTTTTTCTCTTTCATGTGAAAAATATAATCAACAAGATTCAAACGTTTCTTGTTTCATAGTAATCTGACTTATATCAGATCCTGAATATTCAATTGAAGTTCAAGATTCAATATTACGAACTACCGCACCATTTCGAGCTCGATTTATATTATATATAAATTTAATGTTTAAACTTCGTTTTATAAACGAATTAAATGTTTAAAAACCAAAAATATTCCAAATAAAATATTTAAAATAATAAATTAAATTAAATATTCGAATTTAAATACTTGAGAAATCTGGGTCGTTACATTCTTCCCCCCTCAAAAGAATTTCGTCCTCGAAATTACTGAAGTGAGAAGAATTTTATAAACCCAGTTAGTTTCAAAATAATCGTTTTAGAATTATTATCAAAAATATTCTAACTCTTTAACTTTTCGAAAAATTTCGCCAGCACCTCCTTTGCGCGACTCGATTAGTACAACTACATTTGTCACTCTGGGCCTCAACTTCACCAAAAGAAAACGAAAGCCAAGCGGCACCCAACTCAGGGATAAAATCAATCGCTCAAATCAATAATATCAAGGTTTACTGGTTTGTCGGGCAACTCAAATCTCCGATTACGAAGCAAATCAGCTACCGATCTTCTCTCTTTTCCCAATCTGCATTTCAATCTCTGCAACCAGATCTATTACCATAGCCCTTTGGAATCTTTAACTCAATATATAATACAGGTAACATATATAGGGTTAACTCATCCGATTTCATTTTACTATTCATTCTGAATTTCATCCAGATCAATCAAACAACCCATACTACAATAATTTGAGAAAATTATTTCCTTTTCTATAAAAAATATAGCTTGGGAAAAATTATTTCATTTGCCCTCTTTACAAAATAATATCATGTCCAATTTCAGTTCAATGCTTTCCAACACTTAAACCGATCGAACAACACAATACAAAATATTTGTATATAAAATTTGCAAATACACTCTCATATATATACACTCAACTCGATCTAAGTATTACTAACCCTATCTCTATCGAGTTATGCCACAGAGCCAAGGTTATTACTAAACCAATAGCTCTAATACCACTGTAACGACCCGGCAGGAATTCAACTCCCGAATTCCGACAATAATACACAAACTGAATTACCTGCCAAAACTCAAGTATCGAAAACACTAGATAGTTATTAAAAATAAATTAGAGGGTCAGATAACGAAGAAAGAAATATTAGAATAGAAGAAGAAGAACCAACACAACATAGAGTCTCACATCGCATCGGAACAAAATATAATATAGAAATAAATCTTTACAGAGAGCTTTAAAAACACTTACACTCATTAGAGTACAACAACACATCTGTACAGTTAATATAACCTGTCCTCACATATAACTCACAGCGGAACAATATCTATGTAATATCATATGTCTGGACTCTTCTAGCTCGTATCTTCACAGCATCCGATTTACAAAACGCCGGATCAGTCTAGTGAACCAGAGTGAGAAAAACACACTAAGTTTACAAGTATCATCCAACTTGATTTTTAATGTCAAAATCTTTTCAAAAGGAAAGGATAATCATAGGACCAAATCCATATATAAATACAGACGGTTTTTACCTTTCGATAACCTAAAACACTTTTGGAAATCATATCTTTTCTAATATTATAATAATGTCTAAATACAAATAAATATCAATCTAGTGGAATGCTTTCATCTCACGTTCCACCTATATAGTATAAAATCAAATTCCATGGTTACTTACTAGATAATGGATTCCAACTGGCGAGGTATGGGACTACCTTCCAACAGTGTATCTCCAGAGACGAATACACCGGGTTCAACAAGAACATCTTGCAACCAAGGCTAAACATGACCGAACCTCATTTTGCTTGAGAGTACCGAATGTATTGTCACCTTACGGCTTTTTGTCGCGACTACCGTAGTTCCCGGGAGATACAGAATTGAAAAGAAGTAACAAATATGAATATTCTCTAGATGGTGACAATACACCCTTTTGATGGGTGTGACCCACATAGCCATGCGACCTACCCGATTTTTACCATTTACCAGTTGAAGAGGCTTGAGTTTTAACACTACCTTTAGAACATAACATCACCATTCACTTTGAATGCCACATTGTCAAATCTACCACATCACTGATTGGCGTCCACAAAAGTATTCTGGGTGTTATCACCACCAACAGAAATACGCTTGTAAAAATCAATGTACGTGATCTTTAAAGAAATACTCTGTCAAACACCCGTCCATACAAGTCATCCAGGAACAAGATGAACCGAAGGCACTCTCCTACTGCATCCTTGAATTACCCTATGGATCGGTAGCGAGTAGTCCTTGTAATCCAAAGATTTCCAATCATGACAGAATCACTGCCGAAATATCTCTGGGAGCTAACCAGAGAAATTCAACAAGTAGACCTTCCGCTCTTGAAGATCCACGGTCTTCAATTTCTCCATCTTTAGTCAGCATCTTCCATCTTCCACGTATTTTCTGGTCGGAATGGTTTTCGAATATATATTTGATCCCTGTCTTTCCGTTCCAATAATCGTATTGGTCAGATTTGATAGTCGGTTATTTAACTATCAAATAAACAACCATTCATGCACAAAAATAAAATGAATTCACTGATTCAATACCCAGCATCACTTAGCCTCTTTAATTAATCCATCGTTAATTAAATATTAAAACTGTTGATTCGGAAAACATTTCCCTTTCTTATTAGAAATAATAAGATTCCATTATCAATTCACTTCTACTCATTAGACCCTCTCTGTAAATTGGTAAGTGAATAAATCTCTCGGTATCAATCCCGAAGGTCGAAACCAACATCAGATCGATACCTTGAAATTTACTCAACTCAACCAACGTACAACAAGTTCCAATTTCGTAAAACCCTAACTTATTCCCTTTAACATTTCTAAAGCAATTATATTATTATAACCACACAAATCATTTTCAATGTTATTTAAATATCATTTCACAAAATTAATTAAAATATCTTAACTTAACTTATGTAAATAATATTACAGATTCCATTTCAAAACCCTTCACCTTTTCTTTACAAAGTCATTTACCTTTCATTTACGAATTCCTATACCATTCATTTACAAATCCATTTCCTTTCATTTATAAAACATTAACCATTCGCTTTATAAACCATTAACCATACGCTTAATAAACCATTTACCATTCGCTTATTAAACCATATTACATTCGCTTTATAATCATGTTCCATTCGCTATATAAACCCTTAACATTCACCTATAAATCATTAACATTAGCTGTATAAATCATTACATTCGCTGTATAAATCATTAACATTCGTTGTATAAACCATTAACATTCACTGTGTAGACCATTACATTTGTTTTATAAATCATTAACGTTCGCTTTATAAATCATATTTCAAAACTATATGTAACATCCCATATTTCCTGTATATTTAAATTTTGATTTAAATTAAATAAAATGGAATAAAATTTGATAAAAATCAAATTTTGTTGATTTTTAATGTTGATAATTGGTTGAATTGAGCACAAATAGATTTTTAATTTAGATTGTACTTAGGATGTTTGTAATTTGAAAATTTTATTTTATAAGTTAAATAAATTTGAGATGTTTAGTTTATATTGAGAATTCAAGTTTAAATTGGAATGGAGAATTCTAAGTTGTTTAATAATGATTGAGTTATAAATTTAAATGGATAAATAAATTAATTTGGGAGCACAAGATATGTGAAATTGATTTATAAAATTTGATTTAAGTTATAAATTGATTTAAATGGAATTTTATAAATATTTAAATTGGATTAAACAGTGAAATGAAAATTTTGAATATTTTATTGATTAATTTGTTGGTAAATTTAACAGTTTTGGTAACTGTCTCAGAATCCGACGAAACCAGTTTTATCGGATCCGAGACGGTAAATTTATATAGAGTTTCAAATTTCGTTATAATCGAATTTATCGTTGATCGTACGGGAGAAGATGTGAAAGTAAACAAGGTAACGTGATCAGTTGTTCGTTTCTAGTGCTGGGCCTTATATATGTGTAAATAGAATCCATTTACTCCTTCATCAGTCCATTGTCACTATATGTTAGTTTCCTCCATCAAGGAAAATTTCTTCAATGGCTGAAAACAATATTTCCAAACCCTAGCTAAAATAAAAATTTCAACTTCCAAATCAAATCTCCTCCAAATATCAACATATTATATATCAATTCAAAGCTCTAAGCGAGTAGAATCCAGATCTATGATTTGTTTTTGCATGCAAGTAGTGGTTTGACCGAAAATTGGAAGTTTAATCTCGGCTGTCCGTATTGGACATCGATCATCATCAGCAGATTTACGAACGGAGAGCATGGTCGGATGGAGATTGACAAGGGAAGTGCATCCACACCGTCAGTTTACTCAGATATCGGTTAGATCATTGACAAACCTTGAATTAGGGCTCGAAATGGGTTTTCGGTGGCGGCGTCGGCGCTGTTTGCTGGTGGCGCCGGAACCAACGCGGTGGCAAAGGAAGATGCGGCTCGGTGTCAGGAGTTGAACGCCAGTGGTCTCGAGGCAAGCGGTGGCCAAAGTTGATGGCCACAGCTGGTCAAAGGGGCCGTTATTTGGTGTTTCCGCGTGCGATGGAGTCCTGTAGCGATTTTCGAGACGAGCGGAATTAATTTGGGCAGGGCGCTGACGTGGAAAGGTAATGATGTGGATAAGTATTGTTATATATAATTTATTTAATTCAGTACATATATCGATGGTTCTAATATTAATAACTTCTACATATGAACTCGGAAGTGGACGCGGTTTGTTGCGTTAGGATCGTGGCGAGATTTTGGACGATCTGAGACTGGTTTCGCTACATTTCGAGAATATGTAATTTCGGGCTTTGGTTGGATGTTCAATCCACTAAGGACTCTAAGGTGAGTGATTTTTCCACTCACAGTGAATTGAATTATTTCCATATTTATTGAATTAAATTATGAAATAAGTGTAGTTGTGTGGTTGTGATTGGCTGTTGAAATTGGTTGCTTGCATTTGATATACAAGATTGTTAACATGCAAAGTAGATCGATAAGTAGTTATTTAATTTAATTAGATTTCTAATTGGAAATTTTGGACTCTTGAAAATCCATGGAACAGGCTAATACTGATTAATTAGATGGAATGGTTGCGATGGATTTTTGGTTGAAATTTATTTCTAAATTGATGTTGACACTGCTAATGCTCAATATATTGTGTTGCATGTTCAATTTGATGATGAATCCCATTTTTCCCTTGATGTTACGGGCATCTAATAAACCGGGGTTTATCGATAAAATAAATTAAGAACACGGAGTGAAATGATAAATCTCGGTGGCCCCTATTTGGATTGAAATGATAGATCCATCCCTGAAATATTGAGTAATTAAATTAAAAATCACTTGGCCATTGGATAGATAATTAAATACAGACATAGGTAGGTTAAATGACTTTAAGTATTTGGAAATTTTATTTGATAGAATTTTCATTAGAAGAATGTGTCAATGCTCGATAAATCCATTTCTTTAAAGATTCTAAACTCGGGATGTTTATTAAAAAGGGTTAGGAAATTTTCCCAAACAAAGTGGAAACTCTTAAATTGGGATGTGGGTATGATTTGGAATTTTTCAAATTTATGGGGTGGATTTGAATAAAATAAATTCTTATTGAATTAAATTTTGAATAAGGGAATCAACGTATTCTGAGTTGTTAAACTCAGTTTTGAATATTGATTTGAATTCTTGAAATTGAAAGATTGGTTTGAATGGCAGTTAAAACAAGATATTGAACTATGTAACTCCATTGAGACTGGGGTATGGGTTCAAGTATTAGAAGTTCGGAAGAAAGGAGAAATTTTGATTAAAGAAATTTTATATATATATATATATATTTACAATGTTTGATTTCAAATAAGTTATTCTTTCCTTAAAATTTATTATTTAACCTTTACTTATAGACTATTTAATTTAGCTTAAATTTTTCTTATATTTCTATTTATTTATTTATTTATTTAAACTAATTAGTAAGTTTTATTTTATTTATATATATATATATTCATTGTGATCTAAATTATCTTATTTTGTTTAACCATTATTTCTATACATATATGTTTATATAAAGATTTTATTTAAAAACATCTATTTCTAAGTATATTAAATAATCGTAAATTTCTTCTGAATGGAAAGTGCTGGAATTAAACCCTAGTTCGAGATGGAGTCGAGATAATGTATTCAAATATGAATCGACTTTAACCAATTTTACATGGAAATGTAATTGATATTTTATTCAAATATAATGGATTCCATAAATGATATAAATGGGTTGTTATGGGGAATTTATACACTATTGAATATGAATGGATTTCGAATTCAAATCGATTTGAGATAATTATAATCTTTGATATGAAGTATATTCTACTTGAACATAAATCGATTTGGTGAAATATTATATGATTAAAATATAATGAATTGAAATATATTCTAGTTTGGAATATAATCGGTTTGGGAATGATTGGGATATTTGATGTGGAATTATATTCTATTTTGAATATAAATTGGGTTCGAAACAAATATGATATTTTGATATGAAAAACGAACCTTTGAGAAATGTAAAAGAACCAACTGATGTGGAAAATGTAAGCGTTGGTTGTTAAAGAGACCGGAGTCGACAAATGGCATACTCCCTGTCAGTGTTGATACCACTTTGACAACTGTGAACGTTATGACGTATCCAGAAGGAGTATGATGACTTGGAGGCGATTATTAAATCGAAAAAGATGAACGATGACGAAATAGCCCTGACCTTCGGGTCAGAATTGAAATGACTAAAACAGGAGCTATACCGTGACTAATTGAGGTAGCACCTTTGACCAGACACACTTCTTCGATACAATTTCTATGACTATGATGATGTGATGATTTGGGCCCATTTATGATTTGGGAGTGTGTTCCGAGGTGAGCGGTAGTGGCTGCTATGCGTTACCACCGGTCCGGGAGTGCAATTGGTAGAATCCTACCTTGGGCATTGCCTCGAGTGCCTTGTCATATTATCCTTATCGAGCCCCATACGACTTTGATTTGTATCGTACCTATGGAGTGCCCTCTGATGCCATCGTTTACGGTGGGTTTACGGTACTATATAGACAACGGTATTATAAACGGTGTAAAGGTAAAAATGTAATCCCGCTTACGCTATTTTCAGTATTTATACTTTACTGAGTAAAGACTATTATAATAGCGTATTATACTATCTATGTATTAGTTTAACGGATCCTTGAGAGATGGAAAAATCCTGTAACATCTCTTGAGTTACTGCACCCATGACACTGATGTTATTTCGTATTTTGATTTGACTAATATGAGAATGATTTAGTGCTGATCCGAGTGTTTGTTGTGTTTTCTTTTTATGCAATACGCTCGGGTCAGCAGAAGTTTGCAGTTAGCGACGATTTCTTTGCCTTGTAGATCGAAGACGAAGATTGGGTATCCATCTATTATACATATGTATTTCCGCTGCACTTTGTTTCCGCTGTCATGTATGTATACCTATATATGTATAACTCTGATAATCATGGTATGTTATAGCTATATGTATATTTCAATTGTTTTAAACTGTTATCTAATTATTATATGTTGTCCTTCCGCTGCGTGAACTCTATTTTGTCTTTCTCTTCTTTCTTCTTTTCCCAATAACTGCCTATATTTGAGATTTATTTGGGTCAACTTGTGTGGCTTATTGTCGATTTGAACGGTAGAAAATCTAGGTCGTTTCAGTTGGTATCATAGCGAAGGTTAGCGATAACCTTGGCACTGTTCAGGAGTCAACTCATTAGAGATGGGGTAAGTAATGCCCTAGAATGAGTTTGAGTGTATCTACGAGAGAGCGTACTTGTATTTTTAATATAAAATGGTTTTATATTGTGTTGGCTCGTTCTGTTGAGTATTTGTGAATTCTGGTCGATATATGGGACGCCATACAATCGATAGGAATTTCTAAATAATCAAATGGAATGAATTGACATAATAAGGTTTTCGATTATATTTTTATAAATATATTAAGTATATTATTATTGGTTTTAATGTGTATGCGTTGGTCCTTAGTAGGTAATAATATTAAGTTATTATCTATTATGGTTGATCAGATAATGAATTTAATAAGAGAAAATTTAATAGTTAGAAAATATTTGAAATGGAATGTTACCTTTAAATCAAATTTGTTGCAAGACGATTTGCGATTAAAATGAAAATTTAACTTGAAACTTGACTCTGGGAAGCTTTTGAAATAGGATAGAAATGGACTTGAGGACCTGATTTCGGTATGTTGAAAATGGATTTACCAGAAATCATAGGAATATGGTATTTTGGTATGTGTTTCGGAAAGGGGATAGTTTAAGGATTTTAAAGAAACAAGTGTGTAATCCCTTCTCGGACATCGGAAATGTAACAACCCGTAAAATGCGAGCCAGTTTGAAATTTTTATTTTGGCAATTTTAGCGAATTTTGAATATTTAAAATGAATTATTTTAAATAATATCGACGAGGAAATTTATTTTGAATATAATTCGAACGTATATTTTATATACGTCGTCGTTAGAATATAAATATTTATATATAATTATAAATAGAATTGAAAATGGCGCGGTAGTTCGATAATTCGATTTCAAACTTCAATTGAATGTACCGGGTGCAAAACAATCCGGATTTTAGTGAAACCAAAAATAATGGAATCTAATAGTGAATATCTTTCCAACGAATCCGAAAAATCAAAATTTCGTAGCGGGAATCAAAAGATATGTCCAGTTGAAAATTCTGAATAGTCGCTATGGAATTCAGGCCCTTAAAAATGGACATTTTGCAAATGACCTCGGATTTCGACGAAACCAGTTTTGTTGGGTCCGTGATGTCAAATTATTGCTAGATTCCAAATTTCATAATTTTCTGAATTAATATGTGAGCGTGGCAAAAGAAAACGCGTTTGACCAGTTTCAGTTGATTTTAATCGACTGGAAATTGGCCATTTTTCAAACGGTCTCAGTATTCGACGAAACTAGTTTTGTTAGGACCGTATCGTCAATACGAAGCTAGAAAATATTTTTCTGGAATTTTTCAAGTTAGTATGTGACCCCGGTAATTTGAAATGTACGTTTAAAATTCAATATATTGATTTAAATGTAAATTCAAAAAGGAAACTGATTGTAACGATCAAATCAGCTTGCGATACATATCCCATTGTGTTCGGAATGGGGGTAAAACGCTATGGGCGGCAGGCGGTGGGCCTCGTTTCGAGGTCGGATGTTAAAGTCAACCTTTATAAATAAATAAATAAATAAAAAAATATATTCTTTTCCCCCCTTTTCTTCTGCCTGCCCCCCCCCCCCCCCCCGATTTCATAAAATCGAAAACAAAAAAAAAGAAAAAAAAAGAAGGAAGCAGTAGTAGCCGCCAGCGCCGCGACCGCTCCTCCAAGCTCCACCGAAACTCCGATCATCTTCCCCCCCCCCTCTTCCTTGCATCGCTCCCTCCTCCTCCTTCAATCCGACACCCCCCCGAAGCCGTTCGAGACCCCGAAGCCCCCCCCCCCCCCGTTCAAAGCCCTAGCGCCGCCCCTCGAGGAAGCCTCCGACGTCGAGAGCCTCGTATGGCGAACCCCCCCTTGCTCGAAGACCGCCTGCGACACCCCCCCCTCTGTAAGTAAAACTGACTTTTTATTTATTTATTTTTATTTATTTATTATCTTTAAAAACTGAATTTTTAATAAAGTTAAAAACTGCATTTTTATTAAAAGTTAAAACTGATTTCAAAGATTTTAAAACTGAAATCTTTAAAAGGAGAAAAACTGGATTTTTAATTAGTTTAAAACTGATTTTCTTTTTAGAGAAAAAAAATGATTTTTATAAATAAAGTAAAAACTGTTTTTATAAAAGAATTATTAAACTGATTTCTTTTAAGGAATTTTAAAACTGATTTTATAAAAGTATTATAAAAAAAAACTGAATTGATTTATTTTTTTTAAAGTATAAAAAAACTGAATTGATTTATTTTTTATAAAGATAAAAACTGAATTGGTTTTTATAAGCAAATAATAAACTGATTTTAAAAGCAAAAATCATATTTTTATATGTGAAAGCAAAAGGTAAAAAATCATATTTTTATATGTGAAAGCAAAAGGTAAAAATCATATTTTTATATGTGAAAGCAAAAGGTAAAAAATCATATTTTTATATGTGAAAGCAAAAGGTAAAAATCATATTTTTCAATATTGAAAGCAAAGTCAAAATCATATTTTTATATATTGAATAGCGAACTAAAAAATTCGATTTTTATATATTGAACTTTGAAATAAAAATTTGATTTTTATATATTGAACTTTGAAATAAAGATTCGATTTTTATATATTGAATAGCGAACTAAAAATTCGATTTTTATATATTGAATAGCGAAGTAAAAATTCGATTTTTATATATTGAATAGCGAAGTAAAAATTCGATTTTTATATATTGAATAGCGAAGTAAAAATTCGATTTTTATATATTGAATAGCGAACTAAAAATTCGATTTTTATATATTGAATAGCGAAGTAAAAATGTGATTTTTACATATGTAGAGGATACGGGCAAAGAAAGTGAAAGGAGGCGAAACGACGAAGACTTCTGCAAATGAAGAGCCGTGGAGCTAGGATAGCTATCTGTGAGAACTTCTCACTCAAATTCTATTTTTCTAGTTGTATATATATATATATATATATATGCTAGGATGCAGACGGTGCTTATTAGAAGCACCCGACACCCGTCCACATACCATGGACTTGTTTGTTTGGTTGTGTAGTTGGTTGGATTATTTGTTTGAATTGAATTGTTTGGTGAGATGAAATTTATTAAAATTGATATGTGAATGGCGTGGGCCTTCACTAGACCGGGGACAAGGCTAGGCCTCGTCCCGTTTCTAGTATCGTGCCGTTATGCCGCCGAAATTTTCTAAAATAAGTTAGAAAAATAAAAATATCATTTTATTTAAAGAATGAACTGAATAGAAATTCATATGTTGGAATAAATTGTTGAGTCGTTAAAAATATAATTTTTAACGTGAATGTGAATAGATAAATATTCATTTACAAACCAGACGGTTTGTTTATGTACACTTATTTGAAGGACATTGATTGGGTCGATAAATTTTACACATCGCCCAACTGCACAAATAAAATATTTGTTTGATTGTTTGAAACCCTACACGGGTGTTAGGATGAAATATGCAGTTCACTCATCCTGATTGATTAAATATGTCGATCGATTGATTGACAGGCTGTCATAAGCATTAGATATCTATATTTGATGCTTATACAGTGTAGTGCACTTTGGTTGATGGTTGATTATTTTTCAATACTATGATATACATGTGTTGTATGAAAATCCATATAATTAACTTTATATGGTAATTGATTGGGCCTCATTCCAGTTTAGAAAATAAAGAATAATTTAAAATAAACGTTCATGTGTTGACAGTACTCATTCATTGAGATTGGTCATGTGTTGAACGAAATATTTTGATAATAACAACTATTTTGAAAATAGAAATTTATGAAGCCGTGTTGATTAGATTGACGCCATTTTGACGTGAACGATATTTATATCGATTTTATTGAATTCAAAATGAATTGAAAACGATTTCGAAATGAATTGAATTGAAAACGATTTCGAAATGAATTGAATTGAAAACGAATTCAAATGGAATTGAAAGCGAATTGAAATGAATTCAAATTGAATTGAAATTCGAATTGAATAGAAATGAATTTTAAAACGAATTTATAAAGAAGAATTCAGTTTTGCTTTGAATTGAAATAGAAGTTGAAATAGAATTTGAAACGAATTTAAAACTATTTATATAATTCGTTTTAAATAGGAATCGACGAAATATATATTATATATATTATATATATAATATAATGGCCTGAATAGAACGCGCCGCGCCGCGGCAGTTCGCGAATTTCGACCATTTATTTCAAACGGACATTACGGGAGATCCGACCGTCGGATTCTCCTAAAACCGGAACCGTTGGGTTCGTATCGAAAAGAGCTTTGTAATGAATGTTAGAAATTTGAAATCTAACGGTTGGATTTGGAGATACGTCCAAATCAAATTCGAAAAAGGTCGCTGTAAGTGCAGTTCGATGGCCGTTGACGGAAATCGACTGTACGGGCCTTGATAAAATTATTAAAAATAGTAATAATTTGTGTAAAATCATAAGAAATGATTTGTGAAAGTTTGGGATGAAAAACTCCATATTTGAAAAGATAAAAATAGATTTTTATCGAAATGAACTAGTTTTGAACTAGAATTATAATTCTATTTATTTTTAAATAAATAAATTGAATTTGAAATGGTTTTGAAAATAACCAAAATTTCCAATGATTGCATTGGAGTGGATTTGAATCGAAATTGTCTTCGGAATATTTCGATGTTGGAATTCGTGATAATACAGGTGTTGTTATGGAAATTTGAAAGATATATATTTGTATCGTTATTTCCAATACGACATTTGTTAGTCGTAGAATTCGATATTGAATATAAGCCGATATATTTTCTATTCAGAGCCTTGTATTGAATATCGAATGTGATTTGGGTTTGTCGTGAATGGTGTCTTCACTAACACTGTTCTTGAACCCAGTTGAGAAAAGATTAAATCTTTTTATTTAGATTTAATGAAGTGTACCAATTAAATGATATTTAATTGGAATTAAATTGATATTGATTTTTGGGTTTATCGTGAACAGTGTTTTAAATAACACTTGTTCTTTAACCCGATAATTAATGGAATGTGATTTTGGGTTTATCGTGAATCGTGTTTTAAATGACACTGATTCTTTAACCCAGATAATGATTAAAACTAAGTGGAGTTTTAATGAATCTTTAATTAGATTGAAAAGATCGAGAATGGAGTATCACCAGTTTTGCTCCAGGCGATAGTTAAATCTTTAATTAGATTTGAACGTAAAATTTAGAAACTAACTGTCGGTTAGCCAAGCAGAATGGTTTTCTGGATATTGATCTGATGTTGGTTTCGGCCTTCGGGGTTAATATTTGGGGAATTATTCTCTTGATTAATTTATGGTTAGTGACTGATGAATTGGAATGAGGCGTATGTTGTGTTTGTGTAACACTTATTTAAAATATACGCGAGTTATTCGGAAAGGCCGGGTTTATCCCATTCTGAATAACTGATACGACGATAAGTCGAAGATGAAGACGATGGTCGAAGGCCGGAGGTCTTCACGTCGTTTGGGTGATAACTGATGATCTTGATTGGGCTGTACACCCAAGAAGATGGAAACAGTTAGTGATCGTCCAGACGTACTTGGAGATCGATGGATATGCGGGGTACTAGGTGCCTCCGGTTTCGTTCAGACCCAGAACGGACTTGTAAATGGACTGTGTGTCTGACATCGGATTTCATTCTGTGTGACTGATATCGGTTGCATAGGATGGTTTGCCTGTGTGGCATGCTAAGATGCAAATGATCAAGGCTTCTGTTGAAAAGCAAAGTCTTGTGGTTGATGATCAAAGCACGGCCTTTGTGGCATAGCTTTGTGTAACGTTGATTCGCGTGTTTCACACCCGGTATGAACCAAAAACGGGAGACGGACCTCAGGGGGGACATGCGTTTTCTTTCTAGCTAGAAGTGGCGTCAGTGGTTTTACACGCCCTGACGAGTTTGACTTATGTGGTTGTTGCTGTTGCGAGGCGCCTCGGATTGATCGGTCGTTCTCGAACCGATGGAGTCATTTAGTTGGCTCACCTACGCCCCAAAGGGCGGAGAAACGTATTGTTCAGGCATTATAATCCACTTCGTGTGGACCGGCCCTGACGATCCAAGGTACGGTTGCGGCTGTGCCTGAGGGGCGGGCTAGAGCGTCTCGAATCGGTTGAGGACTATCTTTTGCCTTGGTTCATAGACGGAAATCCAATTTCCAAATACGTGATCTTGCGGTTTTAGTTGTAATCCTATATATGGCGACATAGTGGAATGGGGCGCTCATGCCGCCTATGATTGATACTTATGATTTGAAGTTGTTTTATACAATATGCACTTACAATAGTATCAAATGATTTGTTTTAAACGTATCAAGCATTCTTTGGCTGTTATAAGGGAAAACCCTATCCCCCGGCTTGCGTTGCATTGTGTGATAGGACCTGGGTCTTATAACAGCTTCATCTTTCTTTATTTAGCATTGCGCTGTTGGTTTTATGCACTGGTATTCTTGGGAGGAAACCCGTTCCGTGTTATACGGCGTGGTCCCTTGATTTACCTAACTTTAAAAACAAAGATTAATAACTGTTTTAGTTCTCACACCAGTCACATGACTGACCTGGAGTTTATTGTTTTAACCTAAACTCTGGGTGCCCCTATTTTGACACGGGCAGCTAGTAGTTTCGGTTTTGCAGATTTATATTCACAGGATCCTGGTTTACAGCTGGAACGATATCCGGAAAGCTTTGTATCCGTATATCTCATTCTAGTTGTGTATTGTATTACTTTCCGCTGCTATGTATTTAAATGAAATTTAAATCTCTGATATTTCTGTGTAATATTTATTCATGTATACTCTGTATATTCTTGTAATCTGATGCACTGTTGTTATATATAGTGAAATGTTCTTCTGTATGCGTTCTGTTGTGGTTTGTTCTCGAACTATCCGACGCTTTCCTTTACGGGGAAGTTGCGGGTCTTTACACGTGGTATCATAGCTTTGGTTTACAAAGCTAGAGAACAAGACGCATTAGAAACATACGAAAGAATTCATCAGATATTGGGTTAGTAATATCCAATTAGAATGACTCGTTAGAGATAGGATCAGTGGTATCCTAGAACGAGTGTGAAGAGTATATTTTTCAAATGAAAACAAATTGGTTTTGAAATTTAAATCAATTATTCGTATTTGATTATCTATTTATATTGAGTTGGACAGTCCAGTATATAAAGAATTTGCATATACGCCTTGCAAACGTATATTCGAAGTTTTAATATACCGGGTAGATATAGAACCGCACTCTAGTAGCCCGACAATGTTCTGATGGTGGTTCGAAACATCATCAGCATTTATTTTCGAGTGACGAAGGTGTGATTTCTATATATTTCCATTAGACTGGTGTGAGAACCAAAACTAATATAGTTAGAATACATTGTTGTGATTTGGCATCAAAACATGATTTTTAGTATATGTATCTAAGTTATGAATTTCAAATGATAATTCACAAATTGATTGATGTTTGTGTTGTTTGCCTATTTGTTTGCTAATTTTGAAACATTTAGCCTAATTGAACCAAATATTGAATTGTATTGAGAATTGGTCGCATTTGCTTGCATATACATATATATCATTGAACAGGTCATAGCAAGGTGGCTAGAGCCGGAGAATAAAATTTGTTTGCCCGACAAATAGGTACATGTTTACTACATAATTTCCTGTTTTGTTTGGGTGATGATGATTTTGTGAGCCTATTGGCTAGCCGCTTGGCTTTTTCTTTTTCTTTTTGAGATCTGAAGGACCGGGAACGCAATTTGCAATTTCCCGATGCTCCCATTGCAGGGGAGGTTATGGCGAAATTTTTCGAAAATTTAGGGTGTTAGCCAAATTTTTGAAATTTTGAAAATTCTCAGAAACTGAAAAGTTGGAGAATGGAAGCCAGATCGAACGTAGAGTTGATTAATCAAACCACTTTCGACTTTGTTCCTTTTCGGGGACGAAAAGTTTCAAGTGGGGGAGATTGTAACAACCCGTAAAATGCGAGCCAGTTTGAAAATTTTATTTTGGCAATTTTAGCGAATTTTGAATATTTAAAATGAATTATTTTAAATAATATCGACGAGGAAATTTATTTTGAATATAATTCGAACGTATATTTTATATACGTCGTCGTTAGAATATAAATATTTATATATAATTATAAATAGAATTGAAAATGGCGCGGTAGTTCGATAATTCGATTTCAAACTTCAATTGAATGTACCGGGTGCAAAACAATCCGGATTTTAGTGAAACCAAAAATAATGGAATCTAATAGTGAATATCTTTCCAACGAATCCGAAAAATCAAAATTTCGTAGCGGGAATCAAAAGATATGTCCAGTTGAAAATTCTGAATAGTCGCTATGGAATTCAGGCCCTTAAAAATGGACATTTTGCAAATGACCTCGGATTTCGACGAAACCAGTTTTGTTGGGTCCGTGATGTCAAATTATCGCTAGATTCCAAATTTCATAATTTTCTGAATTAATATGTGAGCGTGGCAAAAGAAAACGCGTTTGACCAGTTTCAGTTGATTTTAATCGACTGGAAATTGGCCATTTTTCAAACGGTCTCAGAATTCGACGAAACTAGTTTTGTTAGGACCGTATCGTCAATACGAAGCTAGAAAATATTTTTCTGGAATTTTTCTAGTTAGTATGTGACCCCGGTAATTTGAAATGTACGTTTAAAATTCAATATATTGATTTAAATGTAAATTCAAAAAGGAAACTGATTGTAACGATCAAATCAGCTTGCGATACATATCCCATTGTGTTCGGAATGGGGGTAAAACGCTATGGGCGGCAGGCGGTGGGCCTCGTTTCGAGGTCGGATGTTAAAGTCAACCTTTATAAATAAATAAATAAATAAAAAAATATATTCTTTTCCCCCCTTTTCTTCTGCCTGCCCCCCCCCCCCCCGATTTCATAAAATCGAAAACAAAAAAAAAGAAAAAAAAAGAAGGAAGCAGTAGTAGCCGCCAGCGCCGCGACCGCTCCTCCAAGCTCCACCGAAACTCCGATCATCTTCCCCCCCCTCTTCCTTGCATCGCTCCCTCCTCCTCCTTCAATCCGACACCCCCCCGAAGCCGTTCGAGACCCCGAAGCCCCCCCCCCCCCGTTCAAAGCCCTAGCGCCGCCCCTCGAGGAAGCCTCCGACGTCGAGAGCCTCGTATGGCGAACCCCCCCTTGCTCGAAGACCGCCTGCGACACCCCCCCCCTCTGTAAGTAAAACTGACTTTTTATTTATTTATTTTTATTTATTTATTATCTTTAAAAACTGAATTTTTAATAAAGTTAAAAACTGCATTTTTATTAAAAGTTAAAACTGATTTCAAAGATTTTAAAACTGAAATCTTTAAAAGGAGAAAAACTGGATTTTTAATTAGTTTAAAACTGATTTTCTTTTTAGAGAAAAAAAAATGATTTTTATAAATAAAGTAAAAACTGTTTTTATAAAAGAATTATTAAACTGATTTCTTTTAAGGAATTTTAAAACTGATTTTATAAAAGTATTATAAAAAAAAACTGAATTGATTTATTTTTTTTAAAGTATAAAAAAACTGAATTGATTTATTTTTTATAAAGATAAAAACTGAATTGGTTTTTATAAGCAAATAATAAACTGATTTTAAAAGCAAAAATCATATTTTTATATGTGAAAGCAAAAGGTAAAAAATCATATTTTTATATGTGAAAGCAAAAGGTAAAAATCATATTTTTATATGTGAAAGCAAAAGGTAAAAAATCATATTTTTATATGTGAAAGCAAAAGGTAAAAATCATATTTTTCAATATTGAAAGCAAAGTCAAAATCATATTTTTATATATTGAATAGCGAACTAAAAAATTCGATTTTTATATATTGAACTTTGAAATAAAAATTTGATTTTTATATATTGAACTTTGAAATAAAGATTCGATTTTTATATATTGAATAGCGAACTAAAAATTCGATTTTTATATATTGAATAGCGAAGTAAAAATTCGATTTTTATATATTGAATAGCGAAGTAAAAATTCGATTTTTATATATTGAATAGCGAAGTAAAAATTCGATTTTTATATATTGAATAGCGAACTAAAAATTCGATTTTTATATATTGAATAGCGAAGTAAAAATGTGATTTTTACATATGTAGAGGATACGGGCAAAGAAAGTGAAAGGAGGCGAAACGACGAAGACTTCTGCAAATGAAGAGCCGTGGAGCTAGGATAGCTATCTGTGAGAACTTCTCACTCAAATTCTATTTTTCTAGTTGTATATATATATATATGCTAGGATGCAGACGGTGCTTATTAGAAGCACCCGACACCCGTCCACATACCATGGACTTGTTTGTTTGGTTGTGTAGTTGGTTAGATTATTTGTTTGAATTGAATTGTTTGGTGAGATGAAATTGATTAAAATTGATATGTGAATGGCGTGGGCCTTCACTAGACCGGGGACAAGGCTAGGCCTCGTCCCGTTTCTAGTATCGTGCCGTTATGCCGCCGAAATTTTCTAAAATAAGTTAGAAAAATAAAAATATCATTTTATTTAAAGAATGAACTGAATAGAAATTCATATGTTGGAATAAATTGTTGAGTCGTTAAAAATATAATTTTTAACGTGAATGTGAATAGATAAATATTCATTTACAAACCAGACGGTTTGTTTATGTACACTTATTTGAAGGACATTGATTGGGTCGATAAATTTTACACATCGCCCAACTGCACAAATAAAATATTTGTTTGATTGTTTGAAACCCTACACGGGTGTTAGGATGAAATATGCAGTTCACTCATCCTGATTGATTAAATATGTCGATCGATTGATTGACAGGCTGTCATAAGCATTAGATATCTATATTTGATGCTTATACAGTGTAGTGCACTTTGGTTGATGGTTGATTATTTTTCAATACTATGATATACATGTGTTGTATGAAAATCCATATAATTAACTTTATATGGTAATTGATTGGGCCTCATTCCAGTTTAGAAAATAAAGAATAATTTAAAATAAACGTTCATGTGTTGACAGTACTCATTCATTGAGATTGGTCATGTGTTGAACGAAATATTTTAATAATAACAACTATTTTGAAAATAGAAATTTATGAAGCCGTGTTGATTAGATTGACGCCATTTTGACGTGAACGATATTTATATCGATTTTATTGAATTCAAAATGAATTGAAAACGATTTCGAAATGAATTGAATTGAAAACGATTTCGAAATGAATTGAATTGAAAACGAATTCAAATGGAATTGAAAGCGAATTGAAATGAATTCAAATTGAATTGAAATTCGAATTGAATAGAAATGAATTTTAAAACGAATTTATAAAGAAGAATTCAGTTTTGCTTTGAATTGAAATAGAAGTTGAAATAGAATTTGAAACGAATTTAAAACTATTTATATAATTCGTTTTAAATAGGAATCGACGAAATATATATTATATATATTATATATATAATATAATGGCCTGAATAGAACGCGCCGCGCCGCGGCAGTTCGCGAATTTCGACCATTTATTTCAAACGGACATTACGGGAGATCCGACCGTCGGATTCTCCTAAAACTGGAACCGTTGGGTTCGTATCGAAAAGAGCTTTCTAATGAATGTTAGAAATTTGAAATCTAACGGTTGGATTTGGAGATACGTCCAAATCAAATTCGAAAAAGGTCGCTGTAAGTGCAGTTCGATGGCCGTTGACGGAAATCGACTGTACGGGCCTTGATAAAATTATTAAAAATAGTAATAATTTGTGTAAAATCATAATAAATGATTTGTGAAAGTTTGGGATGAAAAACTCCATATTTGAAAAGATAAAAATAGATTTTTATCGAAATGAACTAGTTTTGAACTAGAATTATAATTCTATTTATTTTTAAATAAATAAATTGAATTTGAAATGGTTTTGAAAATAACCAAAATTTCCAATGATTGCATTGGAGTGGATTTGAATCGAAATTGTCTTCGGAATATTTCGATGTTGGAATTCGTGATAATACAGGTGTTGTTATGGAAATTTGAAAGATATATATTTGTATCGTTATTTCCAATACGACATTTGTTAGTCGTAGAATTCGATATTGAATATAAGCCGATATATTTTCTATTCAGAGCCTTGTATTGAATATCGAATGTGATTTGGGTTTGTCGTGAATGGTGTCTTCACTAACACTGTTCTTGAACCCAGTTGAGAAAAGATTAAATCTTTTTATTTAGATTTAATGAAGTGTACCAATTAAATGATATTTAATTGGAATTAAATTGATATTGATTTTTGGGTTTATCGTGAACAGTGTTTTAAATAACACTTGTTCTTTAACCCGATAATTAATGGAATGTGATTTTGGGTTTATCGTGAATCGTGTTTTAAATGACACTGATTCTTTAACCCAGATAATGATTAAAACTAAGTGGAGTTTTAATGAATCTTTAATTAGATTGAAAAGATCGAGAATGGAGTATCACCAGTTTTGCTCCAGGCGATAGTTAAATCTTTAATTAGATTTGAACGTAAAATTTAGAAACTAACTGTCGGTTAGCCAAGCAGAATGGTTTTCTGGATATTGATCTGATGTTGGTTTCGGCCTTCGGGGTTAATATTTGGGGAATTATTCTCTTGATTAATTTATGGTTAGTGACTGATGAATTGGAATGAGGCGTATGTTGTGTTTGTGTAACACTTATTTAAAATATACGCGAGTTATTCGGAAAGGCCGGGTTTATCCCATTCTGAATAACTGATACGACGATAAGTCGAAGATGAAGACGATGGTCGAAGGCCGGAGGTCTTCACGTCGTTTGGGTGATAACTGATGATCTTGATTGGGCTGTACACCCAAGAAGATGGAAACAGTTAGTGATCGTCCAGACGTACTTGGAGATCGATGGATATGCGGGGTACTAGGTGCCTCCGGTTTCGTTCAGACCCAGAACGGACTTGTAAATGGACTGTGTGTCTGACATCGGATTTCATTCTGTGTGACTGATATCGGTTGCATAGGATGGTTTGCCTGTGTGGCATGCTAAGATGCAAATGATCAAGGCTTCTGTTGAAAAGCAAAGTCTTGTGGTTGATGATCAAAGCACGGCCTTTGTGGCATAGCTTTGTGTAACGTTGATTCGCGTGTTTCACACCCGGTATGAACCAAAAACGGGAGACGGACCTCAGGGGGGACATGCGTTTTCTTTCTAGCTAGAAGTGGCGTCAGTGGTTTTACACGCCCTGACGAGTTTGACTTATGTGGTTGTTGTTGTTGCGAGGCGCCTCGGATTGATCGGTCGTTCTCGAACCGATGGAGTCATTTAGTTGGCTCACCTACGCCCCAAAGGGCGGAGAAACGTATTGTTCAGGCATTATAATCCACTTCGTGTGGACCGGCCCTGACGATCCAAGGTACGGTTGCGGCTGTGCCTGAGGGGCGGGCTAGAGCGTCTCGAATCGGTTGAGGACTATCTTTTGCCTCGGTTCATAGACGGAAATCCAATTTCCAAATACGTGATCTTGCGGTTTTAGTTGTAATCCTATATATGGCGACATAGTGGGATGGGGCGCTCATGCCGCCTATGATTGATACTTATGATTTGAAGTTGTTTTATACAATATGCACTTACAATAGTATCAAATGATTTGTTTTAAACGTATCAAGCATTCTTTGGCTGTTATAAGGGAAAACCCTATCCCCCGGCTTGCGTTGCATTATGTGATAGGACCTGGGTCTTATAACAGCTTCATCTTTCTTTATTTAGCATTGCGCTGTTGGTTTTATGCACTGGTATTCTTGGGAGGAAACCCGTTCCGTGTTATACGGCGTGGTCCCTTGATTTACCTAACTTTAAAAACAAAGATTAATAACTGTTTTAGTTCTCACACCAGTCACATGACTGACCTGGAGTTTATTGTTTTAACCTAAACTCTGGGTGCCCCTATTTTGACACGGGCAGCTAGTAGTTTCGGTTTTGCAGATTTATATTCACAGGATCCTGGTTTACAGCTGGAACGATATCCGGAAAGCTTTGTATCCGTATATCTCATTCTAGTTGTGTATTGTATTACTTTCCGCTGCTATGTATTTAAATGAAATTTAAATCTCTGATATTTCTGTGTAATATTTATTCATGTATACTCTGTATATTCTTGTAATCTGATGCACTGTTGTTATATATAGTGAAATGTTCTTCTGTATGCGTTCTGTTGTGGTTTGTTCTCGAACTATCCGACGCTTTCCTTTACGGGGAAGTTGCGGGTCTTTACAGGAAATGATTTCGATAATGAGTGCACGCATTATCGACATTTATTCTGAAGCGTCTGAGTGGGGGAGACCACTACGTACTTTCCAAACTAGTTTGAAAGGGTTTTGAATTGAATTTCCATATAGCATAAAATTTTATATAAAGGAATTAGTATACGATATTTAAAGTTGAATTTAAATTAAAACCAGGATTTAAATTTCTATCTTAAATTAAAAGTGTGGATTTGGAATTTCATATGGTATGGTTTATAGAATAATATAAGTATATATGTATGTTATTTTAAACTTGGATTATAAAACCCGGAATCAAGCACCTTGAGTTGTCTTAACTAATGATAATGATTTAGGATTTAGTACTCGATTCATTGGAATTTTGACTTTGGAACCAGGAAATTAAATTAAGTATTAAGAGAAGATAAATGAGCATTGGGGTACTTAAGGCTGAGCAATAATAGAGTTTAAGAGAATTCCAAATTTAGTCGATACAAGTGTTCGATAAAGTTGAAATTAGCTAAGAAACGAAATCCAACGAAAGTAAAATAAATGGAAAAGTTTTGCTATGCAAAGAAATTTGCTAATTAATAAGGATATTAAGTTAGTCAAGTTAAATAAGGTTAGATTAGGAAATCGAAGAAAAAAAATGGTTTGAAAACTAAGTGTAAAAAAAATTGAATGATAAACAATCCTTAAATAAATTCATGATGGAGGAGCAAAGCAAATAAATTGGTTAAAGAAAAAAATACTTAGTTGAGTAAAGGAATTGAGTAGAATAAATTTAACTTAGAAATCGAATAGTAAGAGTTGAGGAACATTTGAGCTATACATAAACCGTCCTTAACTCGATTTAGGATTCTAGAGTCGACTAAATAACTTGAATTAGGAGAATATACTTTAATGGGTATAGAATCTAATTGGATGAATAAATTGTAAGAATAATATCGAGGGTAGAAAGGAAAGGAGGTTTAACGTAATTTGAGCTTAACGAATGAAACCAAATCGATCTAGTTCAAAAACCATAAATAGATTTGAATTAGTATTAAAATAGAAGGAGTTTGATGTTCGGTAATGATTCTCGAAATTTGGAACTTAATAAATGATTTTTTTTAAATAAAGTGGAATTATAGAAAGAAGGAAAAGGGAAGTTTAAACAAACCCTATGTTAATGAAATTAAATAAGAATTTGGATAAAGCTAAATTTGGTAAGTGAGATATTTGAAGGAACTTGGATTTAAGGTAACTTAATGTAGGTTAATAAACTAAGCCAAACGGAAATGAACTTAAGGGAAGTTGGCTTGAGTCGATTCGGAATTAAAGATAAGAGAATGAAATGAAGTGAGAATGAACATATATAATTAGAATGAAAAAAATTGAAATTTATTCAAGTGGAAAGGGCTAATCAAATATGGATAAAACGAACGATATCCGATACATATATATGAATAAACAAGAATAAGAAATGAAAACTGGGTAATCGACCAAGGTTAATGAATTGATGATTGAATATAGTTGAGTTAGTTGGAAATGATGATTTAAACTTGAAATCAATCGAGTAACGAATGGAAGTTATATTAGATAAAGTAAGCGATTGAATGAAAATTTCATTTCTTGGATTATGAAGTAAATGTATATGTAAATGATTCAATGAGCGAATAAGAACAACTGAAATGAATGAGTTGAAATGAACGTGAGTATACCTAAGCGATAAAGGGTAAAAAATGCTCGAATATAATGGAATGATAATTTATTTAGATGGTTAAGCTTGGCTTAAATTTTCGAATTGGAAAGTTTGAACTTGAAATGGAATTAATCAATGTTTATGCCAAAATCTGAAATATCTGATAAGCTGAAGTAAAATAGTCAGAACTTTTGAATGGACGATCAGAATTCGATGATTTTGGACTTTTCGGAAACCTTAGAATCTGATCTAAGACATTCGTATATAGCGACACATCAAAATTCACATGTTATTAGGTCGAAATCCATGTTTTAGACATAGTGCTATGTGCAGGAAATTAAAAACCGAAGCATATATGCATATTGTTTTGACCATAACTTCCTAACCGAGCGTCGGATTTTGATGTGCGAGTACAATTTGGAAAGGCCAGAATGTAAACTAAAACTTTATCTTAATACGTCGAGTAAAATTCTGATGTTTAGAGGGCTAAAAAGTGGATAGAAAATTTCAGGCCTGCATTTTCAGGGTACGGGCTGAAGCTTTCAGTTTTATTAAACCAGTCATAACTTTCAAATGGATTTTCCGAATTCGATGAATCAGGACAATTCGGAAAGCCTGAAATGAATGCAACAAATTTTGCCTATGTCTTAGTCAAATTCCATCATCTAAGGGTCGATAATGCCCCATTTGTTCGCTGGCCTGTTGTTAACATGGTTGTTTTGTAGTTGAAATGTTGATATATGTTGTGTAGTTTATATGAAATTGCCATGTATTGTTATATGTTTGATTCTTATGCATGTTTGAGTGTTTTAGTAGGTGCAAAGATTGGTATTACGCTTGGAGCTCACTTGCGCTAAATGCTAAGTGCTAAAGATAAATAAATGGCATATAAAACGCTAAAAGAGATACGTTTGGGGATTATGCTGGTTTTAGGGGTTTTGTTTTTGTGTTTTTCCCCATTTTGGGATGCCTCATTCGTTGATGAGATGTATATTGAGTTATATGTATGTAGGGATTTTACCTGGATCTCTCCGAACAGAGAAGACGCTGCCGAAATTTTTCCGTGATTTCGGAAGTTAGAAAATTTTATGAGATTTTACAACTATATACTTACTTTATAATTGATATCTTATAAGTATGGGTTTGAAAGTATAACTTGTTAATATCGTATTTCGTTCTCTTTTCGAGGACGAAAAGATTTTAAGTGGGGGAGAATGTAACATCCCATATATTTAAATTTCGATTTAAATTAAATAAAATGGAATAAAATTTGATTAAAAAAATTTTGTTGATTTTTATTGTTGATAATTGGTTGAATTGAGCACAAATAGATTTTTAATTTAGTTTGTACTTATGATGGTTGTAATTTGAAAATTTTATTTTATAAGTTAAATAAGTTTGAGATGTTTAGTTTATATTGAGAATTCAAGTTTAAATTGGAATGGAGGATTCTAAGTTGTTTAATAATGATTGAATTATAAATTTAAATGGACAAATAAATTAATTTGGGAGCACAAGATATGTGAAATTGATTTATAAAATTTGATTTAAGTTATAAATTGATTTAAATGGAATTTTATAAATATTTAAATTGGATTAAACAGTTAAATGAAAATTTTGAATATTTTATTGATTAATTTGCTGTTAAATTTAACAGTTTTGGTAACTATCTCAGAATCCGACGAAACCAGTTTTGTCGGATCCAGGACGGTAAATTTATGTAGAGTTTCAAATTTCGTTATAATCGGATTTATCGTTGATCGTACGGGAGAAGATGTGAAAGTAAACAAGGTAACGTGATCAATTGTTCGTTTCTAGTGCTGGGCCTTATATATGTGTAAATAGAATCCATTTACTCCTTCATCAGTCCATTTTCACTATACGTTAGTTTCTTCAATCAAGGAAAAATTCTTCAATGGCTGAAAACAATATTTCCAAACCCTAGCTAAAATAAAAATTTCAACTTCCAAATCAAATCTCCTCCAAATATCAACATATTATATATCAATTCGAAGCTCTAAGCGAGTAGAATCCAGATCTGTGATTTGTTTTTGCATGCAAGTAGTGGTTTGACCGGAAATTGGAAGATTAATCTCGGCTATCCGTATTGGACATCGATCATCATCAGCGGATTTACGAACGGAGAGCATGGTCGGATGGAGATTGACAAGGGTAGTGCATCCACGCTGTCAGTTTGCTCAGATACCTATTAGATCGTTGACAAACCTTGAATTAGGGCTCGAAATGGGTTTTCGTGGAGGCGTTGGCGCTGTTTGCGAGTGGCGCCGGAGCCAATGCGGTGGCAAAGGGAGATGCGGCTCAGCATCAGGAGTTGAACGCCGGCGGTCTCGAGGCAAGCGGTGGCCGGAGTTGATGACCACAGGTGGTCAAGGGGACGTCATTCGGTGTTTCCGCGTGTGATGGAGTCCTATAGCGATTTTTGAGAGGAACGGATTTAATTTGGGCAGGGCGCTGACGTGGAAAGGTAATCATGTGGATAAGTATTGTTATATATTATTTATTTAATTCAGTACATATATCGATGGTTCTAATATTAATAACTTCAACATATGAACTCGGAATTGGACGTGGTTTGTTGCCTTAGGATCGTGGTGAGATTTCGGACGATCCGAGACTGGTTTCGCTACATTTCGAGATTGTGTAATTTCGGGCTTTGGTTGGACGTTCAATCCACTAAGGACCCAAAGGTGAGTGATTTTTCCACTCACAATGAATTGAATTATTCCCATATTTATTGAATTAAATTATGAAATAAGTGTGATTGCGTGGTTGTGATTGGCTGTTGAAATTGGTTGCTTACATATGATATACAAGTGTGTCAACATGCAAAGTAGAACGATAAGTAGTTATTTAATTTAATTAGATTTCTAATTGGAAATTTTGGACTCTTGAAAATCTGTGGAACAGGTTAATACTGATTAATTTGATGGAATGGTTGTGTAATGACCCGCATTGGCAGAGGTATTATAATTAATTTATTTAATTATTTAAAAGGTGATTAAAAGGATTTATTGGTCGTGGAATTTAATAATGTTGAATATTTAATTAAAATAATAAATTAAATAATATATTTAATTCTGAAATAATTAGAATTGGCTAAAATGGCAATATGGTGTGAACTGGATCATCTGTGATATATAATTCAGCTTGGATTTGAATTTGAATAACGAATATATTCAATCAACGTCGGTTGAAACATAGAATTTTAATATAATTAACATAGAGCGCGTAGCGGCAGTTCGCTATTTGGCGATTCGAACTTCAACTGGATGTACAGGATGAGTTTTAAGCCGGATTTCTTTGAAACAAGAAACTTGTGGAGCTGGTGGAGTATATCTTTCTAGTGGAAGAGAAAAATCGGGATTTCGTCGTGTAGATTTTGATGTATGTCCAAATAAAATTTTAGAAAAGTCGCTGTGGAATTCCTTTATAAAAAAAGGAATTCTTTATATTTTAAAAAGGAAATTCATTTTAAATCGAATATCGAATTAATCGGGATGTGAAGTATCGAGTTATAAATTCCAGTGGAGCTGTATGATATTCTGTTGAGAATATATACGATAATATAAATTTGTTTATATTTAATTTAATTATATTTAAAATATATTTATATATTTAAATGGGTCATCCAGAGATTTAAAAATAGCCATTTTTGCAAACGAAGTCGAAATTCGACAAAACTAGTTCTGTTGGATCCGCAGTGTCAAATAGTTGTTAGATTTCCGGTTTCGTGATTTTTAGAGTCACTGTGTGGCCGTATGGATTTTTAAAGTGAGAAACAGTCAGTATTTTGACGGTTAAAAATACGCTGTGTGAGCAAACGAAGTCGGAATTCGACAAAACCAATTTCGTTGGGACCATAATGTCGAACTCTAGCTATATGTCCAGTTTGGTGATTTTTGAATATCGTATGTGAGCACACAGATTTTTAGAAGGCGAATTAACGATGGAGAATATACCGGGAATATTCCTTCTACAAAATATCTAGATATTTGTCTCCACTATAAATACACCACCCTTACCCTCTCTTAAAACTTAATTCCTCATTCTCTAGTCAACAACAAATCCGTTGTTCTCTTTATTTCAAACCATGGAAATACCCAATCCTCAAAATCCAAAATAAATTCTTGTAAAAATCTATAAATCATGTAATATATATATGGAATCACATAACGATGCTCTTCTTTTTTATGTTGGTTTCAATGAGTTCAACACCGAATTTGTTCGCTGATTTTTGTACAGCGTGAGCTCCATCGAAGCTAGGGCTGAGGATTTCTTGGCAATGAAGGGGTATCGATGCAGCTCGAGGTTGGATTTGTGTTCGTGGCAGGGTATTGCACTTGTTCGATTTTTTTATTTGGGTTGTTCGATGGAAAAATTGTTGCTCGAGTTCAGGAGGAGCTCGCGGATGTCTGGAGGACGCGATGCAAAAACGATGTCGAATGTGGTAGGGTGGAGGAGGAAGAGGAGTTGACAAGAGGGTGAACGGTGATTTCAGTTTTGAATTTCGTGGACAAGGAGTGGAGTACGGAAGCAAGGAGTTTTGGTGAAGTACTGTTGAAATCACCGTAATGGTGAATGGGTAGTCACGGGTTTCATACTATAGGAAGAAGGGTGATGTTGAGCTTGAGGAAAACGGGTGCGGGGTAAATGAAAAAGTGATGTTTGTTTGGTTTTCCATTGAGTGATGGAGGAGCCTTGATTTTCTGAAATTTGGTAATGGCGTGGAGCTTTGTTTTTGATGGAGCGGGTTCCTGTAGTGTGCTTGGGGAAGAAAGGCTTTAGAATGGGTGGGCCGGTATTTGTTCAATTGGGCCGGGAGAAAATCAATAAGGTTAAGGCCCATTAATTCTTTAAGTCCCTGTTTAATTAATTTAAAATAGGTATTAACTTGTGAATGTGATATCTCATCCATACGAGGTCAGAATCGAGAACCGTAAGTTGCGTTAGGATCGTATGGATGGGAGCAACACAATGAGACTGACTGGGAGTGGAGTGGAGCTCATTTGGATTTACGACGAAATAAATTGTTTGATTCAAATCAAATAACAGTTTATCGTTCTTTAACGATGAACTGCCAAAGTGAGTAAATCTCACTAACTCTGAACAGTTTATAATTTCATGTTGTATTTTGAGAATTGTTAAATATTGGCTGATTGACTGTGTGTTGACTGTTGATTGAACTGCTAGTCAGTTAGTTGAATTTCTATATTGATTCTGTTTAACAGAATATATCATATGGAACTGAAAGTGATGTTATCTATATTGTTTAACATCTGTGGGTGCAGGGAAACAGGTTGGAGGAATCCGACTGGATTCCTCAACATTTATTTTACTGTTTTTCATATATTGTGATATATGATATAATCTGTATACTGATCATCGTGATTTGATATGTTGAATACCATAGCATACCGAAATGTTGATAAGGGAATATTTTCAAAGTGATATTTGAAAATAAAATATTTATAAATGGAATATTTATAAATAGGAGATATTTAGAAAAAGGGGAAATGTTATAAAAAGAAACTGTTATAAGAAGGAAATCATTTTTAAAGTGGAGAACCGTTACTAAAAGTAAATCTTTAAAAATGAATAAACGTTGTTAAAAGGGAAATCTTTATAAAGAGAATAAAGGAGTTAAATAGAATATGGTATTCGAAAGGAGTTAAATCGAATATGGTATTCGAAAGTTAGTAAATCAAATTAGTTATTCGAAAGGGGTTAGTCGAGTCGAGTTAGTTGAATAGAGTTAATCGAATATATGTTATTCGAATTTGAGTTAACCAGTTAGAGTTAAACCAGTTAGAGTTATCGGTTAGTTTAATCGAAGTGAGTAATCGAATATAGTTTATTCGAATAGAGTTAAAGGAAAGGAGTTAATTGAATATAGTTTATTCGAATAGAATCAAATGAGTTAATCGAATATAGTTTATTCGAATAGAATCAACTGAGTTAAAAGAATATAGTTTATTCGAATAGAGTTAAAGGAGTTATCGAATATAGTTTATTCGAATAGAGTTAAAGGAGTTATCGAATATAGTTTATTCGAAAGGAGTTAAGTGAAACGAGTAAATAAATAGCGTTAGTCCAATAGAGTTAAATCAAAAGGGTTAAGTGAATAGAATAAATTGAATAGAGTTATCGAATATACTTTATTCGAAGGAAAGAATTATCGAATAGAGATGATTCGAAAGTGAGTTACATGAGGAAGTTTGCTAAAGAATTAGAAGGGTGAACTTTGTCTATTTCAAGGTTAGAAATGTTGTTCAGTTAAGGTCTGAGAGGTAGTATTACCCCAACTTGATTGACTTCATTTTTAACTAAGGAATGGTTAAGGTTCAATAGTAAAGGATGGTAAAGTGAATTTAGTAATTAAAGGAAATGGTTTGAGTTGGCATTGCGATGGTTTGTTTAAACATCTGTCTAAGTCCAATGAAGAAGCTTTGGAAATGTTTTCCAAATAAGAAACCAGAAATGTTTTCTAATAAAGAAAACAAGAAATGGAAATGTTTTCCATTGTTAATAACGTATATTTTCCAAATTTAGAAAATAAGAAATATTGAATATAGGGAAACAAGAGATAAGTAAATTAATGAAATAAAGAGATAAATGTTGAATGATGTTGATCGATATAAATTTCCATTTGGAAATAATATCGTTGTTTGCACACCTGTTTTCTTCGATAGTTAAATCACAGACTATCGAAGTTTTGACCATTTTAACGTTGTCAATATGGAGAGACGGGTTGGATTATTATCCAAAGAACCACTCTGTATTGGCATAAGCGTTGCGAATCTTATATGCCAAAGGAAATTGAAGACGGAGTTATGCAAGGGCTATCCTGTTTACAGAATAGTGCCTTCGGTTCATCCTATTCCTGGATGACTTGTATGGACGGATGTCTGACAGAGTATTTCCAGACGATCACGTATATTGATTTCTCCAACCGTACCAAGAGTGGAAGCGGAGAAGGAAACTTCTTTTAGCAAACACATAATGTATGGTTGAGGACGTCAATCGGTGATTTGATGGATTGTTGATGTAGCATTCAAAGTGAATCTGGTGTGATGATAAAGCGTAGCTTCTAGCCTCACATCCGGTAAATGACAGAAATCGGGCAGGCAGCATGGCTAAGTCGGTCGCACCGAAGTAGGGTGTATAATCACCTGATCTAGAGTTTCATTTACTTCTAAAATTCTATTGTTGATGCTGTCCCATTCGGGAAACGGTTGCTGATCCCAACCGTTGGTGATATACATTCGATACACTCAAGCGAAATGAGTGGTCGGTCATGTGTGGCCGGGTTGCAAGATGTTCTTGTTGAACCTAGTGTATTCCTCTCTAGAGATACACTAGCAAAAGGTGTTTCCATACCTTGTCATAGTTGGAAATCCATTACCCAATACGTGCTTGCAGTTTTGATTGTATACCGTATATGTAGAACGTGAGATGAAAGCGTTTCTGCTAGATGATTATTATATTGTGATTGATAGACATTATTATAATATAAAAAGGGTTTTCGATATAAAGACAATTTGGATTCTCATAAGGGAAAAACCCATTCCGTTATACGGCGTGGTCTTATGAGATATCGATTACTTGTTCGAATTGTTTTAACTGTTTTACTCATACCAGTCCCATGACTGACCCGGAGTTTATTTTGTTTTGTTTTCCCTAAACTCTTGGGTGCCTAAATTTGTACGGGCAGTCAAGTAGTCGGGATTTACAGATATACTGGACGAGCTTGGAGCAAGAGGATTCAGGATCATATAACTATAGTTTATTTCCGCTGTGTTGTAAGTGTTGTACTCTGATAATGTTATTGTATACATATAATGATTTTATTTCAAGGATATATTATCTATTATATGTTGTTCGTTCCGCTATGAGATTCGTGTTACTCTGATGTTGTGTTCTTCTTCTTCTATTCTAAGTTTCTATCTTATCTTTCCTCACCCCCTCTAATTTCTTTCATTAATGACCGGTATTTTTTGATGTTTGGTTAGTCGTCATCGTGTTTATGTCGATAACCAAAGTCCACAAAATCCCGGGTCATTACAATTGGTATCAGAGCTTAAGTTAAGTGATTTACCTTGGTACCGTGGCGTGACTCGAGAGAGATAAGGTTAGTAATACCCTAGATTGAGTTGAGTGTATATATACGAGTGAACGTATTTGTTATTTGATATAGAAATTTGTTTTATATTGTGGAGATTCATTGGTTGAGTTGTTTATGGGTTCTGGTCGATCAGTTTGATCCGCTGTATCGGTAGGAGTTACTAAACACTCGAATACGATGGGTCGACACGATATGTTTTGAAAAGAGGGTAAATTAAAATAAGTTTACCCGAGGTATATCTTGATATAGAGAAGATATATATATATATATATATATATCAAAATTTTAATATAGTGGATATATTGGTTGTTATTATAATCGAGTAAGATTATAAATTAAATGGTTATGTAAATAACCAATCAGAATTCACATAAGTGAAATACGTGAAATCAGATGAGTTGAATCTGAAATTTTAAACCAGAAATTGAGTTAAAACTCTGGAGAATTGGATAAGTGTTTGTAAATGGATCTGGATAAAGAATAAGGAAAATTTAAGATCCTGGGAGATTTTAAATTGTTTTACAAGCAGTGTGAATTATATTTTGAAATGTTTCAAAGTGGAAATGTTAAAAAATGGTTTTATAGTATTGAACTCACTTCGATCGCTGGAAAATAGATTCCGATGATGACAGCTGCATCATCAGTGTTCATTTTCGAGTTGTAAGTGACGAATTACTACTAGAGATACTGTTTTGAATTTGTTTTGGGAAAAGACAAGTTGTGTTGAATTTCAAAATGGGATTTATAATAAAGAATGAATAAAGAAAGTTTGAAATAGAAATTGAATATAGAAATTCAAAGGGGGTTTGAATATATGAAATTCAAGAGAATTGAAATAGAAATTGAATATAGAAATTCAAAGGGGGGTTTGAATATATGAAATTCAATGGAATTGAAATAGAAATTGAATATAGAAATTCAAATGGAATTTGAATATAGAATTCAAATGGAATTCAAATATAGGATTTGAATATATAGAATTTGAATATAGAATTCAAATGGAATTTAAACTATAGAATTTGAATAATAGAATTTGATATATAGATTTTGTAACGACCCGCAATCTACACATCATAGGATCGTAGGATATTTATTTCTTTCACATATGAAGTTGTATGGTCATGTAACTTTGGGAAACTACTATTGGGGTCATTTCCCATGTTCATGATTTTTCCTGATTTTTAAATGACCATTTTACCCCTAGTTCATACTGTTTTGGCCATAACTTTTGACTGGAAAGGAATTTTGACCTGAAACCACTTTCATTGGCTCCGGATGATGGTTTACAATTCCGTAGAGTGGTCACATTAGCCAAACGGACTCACCATTTGGGAGATATGGCTGAAACAAGTTTCAGATAGTGAAAAACAGCTTAATTGGGCTTAACCGGGTGATTAACAGCTAGGCCCAATGGGGGATTTCGGGATTAGGGTTATGAGGAGGCTGAAATCAGTCAGAGAACGATCTTATCCTTATTTTCCAGCCGCCACAAACATGTCTTTCACCCTAGCCATGGCCTCCACCTTCTAAACCTCATCCCAAATCGTCTCTAATCACTTTCTAATCGAAGATTAAGCAAAACTACATCAAATCAAGGGAGGGTAGCACCAAATCGGAGAGAGAGCTGCTGGAACACATAGGGATTGGATCCAAATCAGAGATTATTTCAGATCTAAAGTTTGTTTGTGGCTAAGGTGAGTGATTTGCATTGTTTTCCACTAATTACGGCTAATTAGCGTAGATTAGCGAAATTATGGCTCAGAAAAATCTAGAAAAATTCCTAAAATTCTAAAACATCATTTTATGCCTCTGATATGAATTTGGGTTAATTTCGACTAATTTTGCAAATCTCGGAATTTGGGGGATTAAGGGGTGATTAGCGGAAATTAGCGAATTTATGCATGTTAAAAATCTGGAAAAATATTTATAAATTGATAAATATTATTTTAGGCCTCTGTTAGAAAATTTGGCTGATTTGGTTAAGTTTTGTTAATCCTATCATTAGATTTGCTTAAACGTGATTAAGGGGGATTAAGGGAAAATATGGGGTTTTGGCTATGTTTGATCCGTTTTAACATACCATATTGTTGTTTTGCTGTTTGTGGATGTTTATACATGTTGCTACGACTGTATGGTATGCTTGATGATTAGAATAGTTAGAATGGTTGAAAACGCCGTCGAGAGGCGAAAATAGCTTGCTGGAATGGTGCAGGTTTTCTTCGGGTCGAGTTAGACCGACCAGGGGAAGGTTTTGACTGACCGACCCGAGCTCACGACCGACCCTATATGAAGTGTTCGACCGACTAGGTAGATCGACCAGGTTGGGCAAGACCGACCACTATGCGATGTTCGACCGACCCCATACGATGATGAAATACCGACCGACCAGGAATGACGAAAACTGACCAGAATGAAAGGTTCTTGACCGACCGACCCGATCCACTTCAGAAGCCACGAACCGATGGTACGACCCGATCCGTATGGAACGACTCGATCCGATGGAGGGAGCACGACCGACCCGATCCGAGATGCTTGGACTTGAAGTGAAGACCACGATCCGACCCGAGCGAGGGTGATGACCACGATCCGAAGCAAGGTGAAGTGAAGACCGACCCAGATGAAGACGATGACTAAAACCCGAGATGCAAAGGTATTCCAAATGGAAGTTAGAGCTCAGGATCCAGATGGGAACCAATGAGTTCACTTCATGGTTGGGCTTTGCTGCGGGACATGTGCAAAGGGGTTGTCGGTATTCATAACTTTGGTTCACCACTGAGAGATGGATAGTTGGCTTGTAGTGATAGTTACGCGGGATTGGATTCCGTCATGGCCCAAAGTATTAGGTGACCAAAGTAGTGGATATCGTATGCTTTACGCACTGAGTGAGGGATGTGAGGATGATTGCTATGCTTGATTGTTTGACACCACTATTACATGCACACCCCCACCCCGTATCACTTACACAGTATGTTAGTGGCACCTTAGAGTATTGTACGGTATGTAGTGCTAACTCTTTGGTTGCAGGTCCAGGTTCAAGTATGATTGGATTATACCTGTTATTGTTCTATTTTGTTGCTTATCGCTCATACCAGGCTTTATGTCTGACCCAGAGTTTTATGTCTCCTCTTATTACTCTGGGTGCTCACACGAGCAGACTAGAGACAGGTTATGGTTAGCTGGTGATGCGCGAGTGGCGGATTCGGAGGCGAGCAGGAGGCTTCCACGTATGATATATAGATATTCTCCCTGTGTCGCTGGTGGTCACTACTTGGGCATTAGTAGTGTACCTCCTTTAACTTGCTTTTCTTTTGTTGAGACAGTTTGAAAAGTTGTAATACTGTTGGCTTTGGATCATAAGCTGTACTTGGATTTTCCGCTGCTATGTTAGTTTATTTTCAGAGTATGCACTGTCTCACCTGTTTTATGTCAAGTATGTTGTTATTATATTTTATCCTATGCGCTGTGAGACATTCTACAGGTTCCTTGATTAGTTCATTTCCTTCTTCCCTTTCCTTCTGACGACCCTTCCATGCTAACTGGACATGTGTACAGCGCACCTTTGGAGTAAATGTCGGTTGGTGCGGGGCGGGCCGTCACATTTGGTATCAGAGCACTAGGTTGCGTAGTTAACCTAGGGGAAGACACCAGGGAGAGATAGTGCGTATATGAGAGCACGTATTTGTGATTTTTTTGGTTTTCAAAAGCTATATCTATATATATTATTAGTATAGCTAGGATGAAGTCGTACTGCAATGGCACCACTATGGAGATGGTTAATCGTTTTCTCTCTACAGATTTGACGATGAGCCGAAATTTGAGAGGTGCTGGTAGAGGAGCCAATAATGGGAATGCTCCTGACATGAGGACGATGTTCACTGACTTCATGAGGGAGATGCTTAGGGATGTTCAGGGAGCAGTTCCCAATGCCGATAATGGTGGTCGTCCAGTAGTGCAGGCGCCTAGGGTCGATTTCACCAAGTTGTGCAAGGATTACACTAACCTTGGTGGGAAGCCGTTCCATGGATCGGAGTCGGCCACAGATGTTCAGGATTGGTTGGATAGCTGTGATCGTATCTTCGACGACTTGGGTATCGAGGATGTGATGAAGAGAAGGCTAGCGTCTCGTCAGCTGCAAGGGCGAGCGATGAATTGGTGGAATGCCATTAAGACAGCTACTCCAGAGGATCAAGTTACTTGGAATTAGTTTAAGACTCGCTTTTGTGATAAGTTTTTTCCAGCTGCTCATAAATCAGAACTGTTCCGGAAGTTCTTGGAGTTTAAGCAGAACGGTAGAGCAGTCTCGGAGTATATCGCTGAATTCGACACTTTATCGAAATATGGATGGTCCCTTATCGATACAGTCGAAAAGAACAACGAGAAGTTCATAACTGGCTTGGATGGGTACTTGGGGGAAAGACTTATAAACCATATCGATGAGGCGTTCGAATCTATTGTAGGAAAGGCATTAAGGTCAGAGAGCCTTTTCCCTAAGTCGAAGACCGAAGTTGCTATTGCATCTACAGAGGAGCCAAAGCCGCAAGCAGGCGGTGAAGGCAAGAAGAATTCTCAGAACAAGAGGAAGTAGAACCCGACCAAGGATGGTCAGAATAAGAAAAATAAGAAAGATGGCGAATGATTTAGTTGTGGAAAGAAGGGCCACTATGCCAGAGATTGTCGAGAAAAGCCTGGGGAAAGGAAGTGCTTTAACTGCGGCCAGGCGGGACATCACAAGGATGATTGCCCACAACCTCCTAGGGAGAAGCAGATTGTGAAAGTGTATGCTATCAACGCTGTTCCTTCTTCGTCGAATGCTCCAAGTGCGGCGCAGAAGGGAAAGGGTGTCGTTATAAAAGGTATGCTTTCTATTTAAGATGTTTCTGCTTGGGTATTGTTTGACAAACCCGAGATAGTCGATTGACCTTTAGTAGTGACGAACCCGGTTGGTGGTTTGACTATCCTTAGCATGATTTGTCGTAACGTGGTCTTATCGAGGCATGGATGTATGTTTGTTTGTGTTTGTTTTGTTTAGTCTTTACTGGGTTTAGCATTATTTTGGGGAGTCGATCTACTCCAAAGGAATAGGGTGGTATTAGGTACCTACCTAGTGATGGCGATAGTAACTGGAATTAAGGAAGCTGAAAGGTTATCGTTGTAATAAGTTCTAGTTGTCTCTGGGAGGCAAATGAGTACTCCAGTGCTAGATTGTTTTGCTAGTATCACCTCACGTAGGTTGTCCGAACTCGGAGGAGATGTTCCTTGGGTGCTTGTCTGATATTGGTTTAGGCCTTTGGGGCTTGTGCTTGGGGAATGTCGAGTTTGACTAGGATGGTTTGCGTGAGGGATAAGTAGTCGTTGCAATTTTCATTGGATGATATCTTGGTTTACTCGAGGAGTGATGGGCAGACGGAACATGATGAGACTGTTCAATGCTATAGACTGCCCAGAGTTAGACTCGATAGGGTTATGAGATTGCTCGAGTGGGACTCGGGAAAGATGCAAAGTAATGGATTGTTTAGGACCCTATGTTGATGTTCTCTATTGGATAGTAGAATTTTGAAGGAATAGGATGTGTTCGTTGATCATGGAAGATACAACGAAGATTAGGGCGTTTCAAGTTGGACTTGAACTTGTAAAAGGAAAATGGGTGTTCGTTGATCTTGGAGATGCAACGAATAAGGAGACGACGACTCATATTGGACTAGTGTTGGTACTGGATACTCAAGACTGGGTCTGAGTTATAGATTGACTCGAGTTGGACTCGAGAAGGCTGCAAGGAATTGGATTCGGCTTGAGTTGGACTCGAGAGGGCAGCAAGACAATGGATAGACTTGGGTTGGACTCAAGTATTTTAGGCGGACTAAAAGCAGGGGTATCTGGGGATGCCCGTTACCCTGGATCCGTTGGACGTGATCTAGTTATCCTTGGAGGATAAACGTACGTTGGACGTACGGTAGTCCGTAGGGAGGCGGGGCTTCCATTGGCCTGGGATTGGTTGGACTAGTCAAGTAGGCATCGGTGAATGTATGGAGGCTGGGCTTCCATTAGTTATTGATGTTGGTTGGACCAGACATACTAGAATCGACATATTGGGATTGGTTAGACCAATCATGTAGGTGTCGATGTGTTTATGAATTTAGCAGGTGATAGGTAGGACTTGTTTGATGGATGTTATGGTTGCTACGTTGTTCCTATTTTTCTTCCCTTGAGTAGACTATCACCTGTAGGGTTCCAGCGATGGGGAACAAAGTGATTGTAGTAGGACTATGAGCCAGTGCAGTAGAGTCGTCATGACTCAAGGGGCAAAGTGGACATAGTAAAGGAATAGTAAGGCTATGGATCAGTGCAGTGGAGTCGCCATGACTCCATGGGGTAGAGTGATCATAGTAAAGGATTTGGGTGCGGTAATAGTTGCATTGAGTAGGAGACATGCCAGTTTAGGGGTTTTGTTTCTAGGATGGAAGCAACTAGATTATATCATAGGATATGATTTCAGGACCAAGAGTGAATTGGATTCAGAAACACTAGTAAGCTTGACGATTAGATCGATTTTGATTGAGTGGATTGGTTCCAGTTAGAAGGACGATCCTAATCTATTGGAGACCATCTCTAGGGTAGAGATGGGTATCGATGGAAAGAGAATGATCAGGTAAGGATTTGATCGAGAAGGGTGGCTTCGAAAGAATAAGGGACTAGTTGTACCCAACGTAGATGTACTGAGAGGTGAAGTGCTTAGAGCATATCATCACCCGAAATTGACTATACATCCCAGTGGTAACAAGATGTATTGAGACATGGAGTAGATCTACTACTGGGAAAGGATAAAGAAAGACGTTGGGAATTTGGCGTATTAAGTAGAGCTACCTGACAAGATGGCGGCAGTTCACAACGTATTTCATGTTTCCCAGTTAAGGAAGTTTGTGCAAGACCCTAATGTGGCTATTTCACCAGATCAGTTGGACGATAGCGAGGTTGAACCCGAGGCGGTTGGGAACCGCAAGCCTATGCGTATTGTTGGGAACGATACGAAGCAACTTCGAAGGAAAGCGGTGAATCTAGTCAAAGTTCAGTGGGGCGAGAATGAGAATGACTGTACTTGGGAGACAGAGGAGAGCATTAGGAAGACGTATCTAGAACTCTTCGCCTGGTAAGATTTTAACTTCGATTTAGTTTTTCCGCATGATAGGATAGGCTTGTTTGCTTGTTTTGTATGTTTGATTGTTGTATGTGGTTGTTAGGCATGCAGGATCCTTTGTATGTTTTGGGTTAAGGAATTTCGGGGACGAAATTTCTTAAGGGGGGAGTGTGTAACGACCCGCATTCTACGCATCATAGGATCGTAGGATATTTATTTCTTTCACATATGAAGTCGTATGGTCATGTAACTTTGGGAGACTACTATTGGGGTCATTTCCCATGTTCAAGATTTTTCCCGATTTTTAAATGACCATTTTACCCCTAGTTGGTACTGTTTTGGCCATAACTTTTGACTGGAAAGGAATTTTGACCTGAAACCACTTTCATTGGATTCAGATGATGGTTTACAATTTCGTAGAGTGGTCACATTAGCCAAACGGACTCACCGTTTGGGAGATATGGCTGAAACAAGTCTCAGATAGTGAAAAACAGCTTAATTGGTCTTAACCGGGTGATTAACAGCTAGGCCCAATGGGGGATTTCGGGATTAGGGTTATGTGGAGGCTGAAATCAGTTAGAGAATGATCTTATCCTCATTTTCCAGCCGCCACAAACATGTCTTTCACCCTAGGCATGGCCTCCACCTTCTAAACCTCACCCCAAATCGTCTCTAATCACTTTCTAATCGAAGATTAAGCAAAACTACATCAAATCAAGCGAGGGTAGCACCAAATCAGAGAGAGAGTTGCTGGAACACATAAGGATTGGATCCAAATCAGAGATTATTTCAGATCTAAAGTTTGTTTGTGGCTAAGGTGAGTGATTTGCATTGTTTTTCACTAATTACGGCTAATTATGGTAATTAGCGAAGATTAGCGAAATTATGGCTCAGAAAAATCTAGAAAAATTCCTAAAATTCTAAAACATCATTTTATGCCTCTGATATGAATTTGGGTTAATTTCGACTAATTTTGCAAATCCCGGAATTTGGGGGATTAAGGGTTGATTAGCGGAAATTAGCGAATTTATGCATGTTAAAAATCGGGAAAAATATTTATAAATTGATAAATATTATTTTAGGCCTCTGTTAGAAAATTTGGCTGATTTGGTTAAGTTCTGTTAATCCTATTATTAGATTTGCTTAAACGTGATTAAGAGGGATTAAGGGAAAATATGGGGTTTTTGGCTATGTTTGATCTGTTTTAACATACCATATTGTTGTTTTGCTGTTTGTGGATGTTTATACATGTTGCTACGACTGTATGGTATGCTTGATGATTGTTTAGGATAGTTAGAATGGTTGAAAACGCCGTCGAGAGGCGAAAATAGCTTGTTGGAATGGTGCAGGTTTTCTTCGGGTCGAGTTAGACCGACCAGGGGAAGGTTTTGACCGACCGACCCGAGCTCACGACCGACCCTGTATGAAGTGTTCGACCGACTAGGGAGATCGATCAGGTTGGGCAAGACCGACCACTATGCGATGTTCGACCGACGCCATACGATGATGAAATACCGACCGACTAGGAATGATGAAGTGTTCGACCGACCAGGGGGCAATACTGACCGACCAGGGTAGAGATGATGAAAACCGACTAGAATGAAAGGTTCTTGACCGACTGACCTGATCCACTTCAGAAGCCACGAACCGATGGTGCGACCCGATCCGTATGGAACGACTCGATCCGATGGAGGGAGCACGACCGACCCGATCCGAGATGCTTGGACTTGAAGTGAAGACCACGATCCGACCCGAGCGAGTGTGATGACCATGATCTGAAGCAAGGTGAAGTGAAGACCGACCCGGATGAAGATGATGACTAAAACCTGAGATGCAAAGGTAGTCCAAATGGAAGTTAGAGCTCAGGATCCAGATGGGAACCAATGAGTTCACTTCATGGTTGGGCTTTGCTGCGGGACGTGTGCAAAGGGGTTGTCGGTATTCATAACTTTGGTTCATCACTGAGAGATGGATAGTGGGCTTGTAGTGATAGTTACACAGGATTGGGTTCCTTCATGGCCCAAAGTATTAGGTGACCAAAGTAGTGGATATCGTATGCTTTACGCACTGAGTGAGGGATGTGAGGATGATTGCTATGCTTGATTGTTTGACACCACTATGACATGCACACCCCCACCCCCGTATCTCATACACAGTATGTTAGTGGCACCTTAGAGTATTGTACGGTATGTAGTGCTAACTCTTTGGTTGCAGGTCCAGGTTCAGGTATGATTGGATTATACCTGTTATTGTTCTGTTTTGTTGCTTATCGCTCATACCAGGCTTTATGTCTGACCCAGAGTTTTATGTCTCCTCTTATTACTCTGGGTGCTCACACGAGCAGGCTAGAGACAGGTTATGGTTAGCTGGTGATGCGCGAGTGGCGGATTCGGAGGCGAGCAAGAGGCTTCCACGTATGATATATAGATATTCTCCCTGTGTCGCTGGTGGCCGCTACTTGGGCATTAGTAGTGTACCTCCTTTAACTTGCTTTTCTTTTGTTGAGACAGTTTGAAAAGTTGTAATAATGTTGGCTTTGGATCATAAGCTGTACTTGGATTTTCCGCTGCTATGTTAGTTTATTTTCAGATTATGCACTGTCTCACCTGTTTTATGTCAAGTATGTTGTTATTATATTTTATCCTATGCGCTGTGAGACATTCTACAGGTTCCTTGATTAGTTCATTTCCTTCTTCCCTTTCCTTCTGACGACCTGTTCCGTGCTAACTGGACATGTGTACAGCCCACCTTTGGAGTAAATGTCGGTTGGTGCGGGGCGGGCCGTCACAAATTTGAATAATAGAAGTGATATAAAATTTGAATAGAAATTGAATAGAATTAACTAAGTCGAAGAGGAATTAGTTAACCGAGTTTTGAATTTGAAGTTGAACTTTGGAAAGTGAATTGGATTTGTAAACGGATATTCGAAATCGAATATAGAACTTAAATTTGAAATTTGGATTCAAATTAGTTAATAAGCAAGTTAAAATATATTTGAACATGTCATGTTCAAATATAAAAATGAAATAGACTAAAGAGTTAATTAACAAATTAATTAACGAATTGAGTAAAAAAACGATCAGGTATGGTTAAAATAGATTGGGCAGGTATAGATATACATGAGATAGGTATGGATAAGGTATGAAGGTATATATATAGAAGTCAATATGGAAACGAACTTAGATATAGAATAGTTTATTCAAAAAAGGAATATAAGAATAAAATCTAGTAAGAATAGAAAGAGGAAGCGTATATGTGTTTAAAAGTGAATAAGTAGTTGTATGGTATTGATTATTCGAGTAAGTAGTCATATCTGTTTTGACGTTATAAATGTAATTCAGTCAAGGTCTGAGAGGTAGTTATACCCCAACTTGATTGATTTCATTATTAACAAATAAATAGTAAGATTTCAGGCTCGAAGATCAATGTTGAATAAGAGTTAGTTGAATATAGTATTTGGGTTGTCGTAACGATGTTTTACACAACATCCGTTTTAACCCAAATAAGTGTAAGCTTGGAAATATAATAAAGAATATTTCCTAAGTATAGAAATAAACGAGATAGGAAAAGAGATAAGTAATTGGAATATTTTCCAATTATTAATAGCATATATTTTCTAAAGTTTAGAAAATAAAGGAAGGCGATATTCGGAAATGTTTTCCAAATAACATAAAAGGCCAATATGGTTATTGAAAATATTTGGTTAACAAATATTGACAAAGAAATAGAGAAGTGATTTAACTAATGGAATATTAATTAAGGGCTCAGTGACATGTTCAAAAGGAAATTTTGATTTTTGAAAAGAGTAAACTGTTTAAAAACTCCCAAGGAAAGATTATTTGAATTAAAAACAAATTTAACAGAAATTTGTGAAAGAAAATTTGAATTAAAGTAAAGCCAGTAAAGTGGTAACTGAGATTGAATTAGAATGATATCAAGACAAATTGGATTGTGAGATTCAAATTTGAAGTGTAATGTGATAATCAAGTTAAGAGTTGGGAATCGAGAAGAAACTCGAGTTGAAATGATATTTGACTCGGATATAAGCGAATGGTTGTGTTATGGATAAAAGCAGATTGGAATTTGATTGAGATAACATTGGTATATGCTGAGTTGATAGCATATGGAAGTGATAGAGTTGATATGCTGACAAAAGGTACAAGTTTATATTCGATATAAGCATGAGATTTATGAGCTGAATTGGCAAGCCGCTTGGCTGTTTGATTTCCTTTTGGGTTGAAGATGACCCAGAGAGGCGAGTTGGAGTTTGTCCGATTGACCAGTACAAAGGAGGTGCTGGCGAAATTTTTCGAAGAGTTAAGGCGTTAGAAAATCTTCAGGATTTTTGAAAATTTTCGTTGATAAGAATTAATTAATAATTTAATTGAAATTAAATTGGTTCAGTTGAAACTGAAGGTAAGAAGTGAACAAATATGTTCTAACCAGTCGATAGGGTCGTTCTCTACCTTAGCAATTTCGAGTATAAAATTATTTTAACTGGGAAAGATTGTAATGACCCGCATTGGCAGAGGTATTATAATTAATTTATTTAATTATTTAAAAGGTGATTAAAAGGATTTATTGGTTGTGGAATTTAATAATGTTGAATATTTAATTAAAATAATAAATTAAATAATATATTTAATTTTGAAATAATCAGAATTGGCTGAAATGGCGATATGGTGTGAACTGGATCATCTGTGATATATAATTCAGCTTGGAATTGAATTTGAATAACAAATATATTCATTCGACGTCAGTTGAAACATAGAATTTTAATATAATTAAAATAGAGCACGTAACGACGCGGTAGTTCGTATTTGGCGATTCGAACTTCAACTGAATGTACAGGATTCGTTTTAAGCCGGATTTCTGTGAAACAAGAAACATGTGAAGCTGGTGGAGTATATCTTTCTAGTGGAAGAGAAAAATCAGGATTTCGTCGTGTAGATTTTGATGTATGTCCAAATAAATTTTTAGAAAAGTCGCTGTGGAATTCCTTTATAAATTATAAAGGAATTATTTATATTTTAAAAAGGAAATTCATTTTAAATCGAATATCGATTTAATCGGGATGTGAAGTATCGAGTCATAAATTCCAGTGGACCTGCATGATATTCTGTTGAGAATATATACGATAATATAAATTTGTTTATATTTAATTTAATTATATTTAAAATATATTAATATATTTAAATGGGTCATCCAGAGCTTTAAAAATAGCCATTTTTTCAAACGAAGTCGAAATTCGACGAAACTAGTTTTGTTGGATCCGCAATGTCAAATAGTTGTTAGATTTCGAGTTTCGTGATTTTTAGAGTCACTGTGTGGCAGTACGGATTTTTAGAGTGAGAAACAGTCAGTATTTTGACGGTTAAAAATACGCTGTGTGAGCAAACGGAGTCGGAGTTCGACGAAACCAGTTTCGTTGGGACCATAATGTCGAACTCTAGCTATATGTCCAATTTGGTGATTTTTGAATATTGTGTGTGAGCACATAGATTTTTAGAAGGCGAATTAACGATGGAGAATATACCGGGAATATTCCTTCTACAAAATATCTAGATATTTGTCTCCACTATAAATACACCACCCTTACCCTCTCTTAAAACCTAATTCCTCATTCTCTGGTCAACAACAAATCCGCCGTTCTCTTTATTTCAAACCGTGGAAATACCCAATCCTCAAAATCCAAAATAAATTCTTGCAAAAATCTATAAATCATGTAATATATATATATATATATATATATATGTAATCACATAACGATGCTCTTCTTTTTTATGTCGGTTTCAATGAGTTCAACGCAGAATTTGTTCACTGATTTTTGTACAGCGTGAGCTCCATCGAAGCTAGGGCTGAGGATTTCTTAGCAATGAAGGGGTATCGATGCGGTTCGAGGTTGGATTTGTGTTCGTGGCAGGGTATTGCACTTGTTCGATTTTTTTATTTGGGTTGTTCAATGGAAAAATTGTTGATCGAGTTCAGGAGGAGCTCGCGGATGTCTGGAGGACGCGATGCAAAAACAATGTCGAGTTGAATGCGGTAGGGTGGAGGAGGAAGAGGAGTTGACGAGAGGGTGAACGGTGATTTCAGTTTTGAATTTCGTGGACAAGGAGTGGAGTACGGAAGTAAGGAGTTTTGGTGAAGTACTGTTGAAATCACCGTAATGGTGAATGGGTAGTCGCGGGTTTCATACTACAAGAAGAAGGGTGATGTTGAGCTTGAGGAAAACGGGTGCGGGGTAAATGAAAAAGTGATGTTTGTTTGGTTTTCCATTGAGTGATGGAGGAGCCTTGATTTTCTGAAATTTGGTAATGGCGTGGAGCTTTGTTTTTGATGGAGCGGGTTCCTGTAGTGTGCTCGGGGAAGAAAGGCTTTAGAATGGGTGGGCCGGTATTTGTTCAATTGGGCCAGGAAAAAATCAATAAGGTTAAGGCCCATTAATTCTTTAAGTCCCTATTTAATTAATTTAAAATTCGTATTAACTCGTGAATGTGATATCTCATCCATACGAGGTCAGAATCGAGAACCATAAGTTGCGTTAGGATCATATGGACGGGAGCAACACAATGAGACTGACTGGGAGTGGAGTGGAGCTCGTTTGGATTTACGGCGAAATAAATTGTTTGATTCAAATCAAATAACAGTTTATCATTCTTTAACGATGAACTGCCAAAGTGAGTAAATCTCACTAACTCTGAACAGTTTATAATTTCATGTTGTATTTTTAGAATTGTTAAATATTGGCTGATTGACTGTGTGTTGACTGTTGATTAAACTGTTAGTCAGTTAGTTGAATTTCTATATTGATTCTGTTTAACAGAATATATCATATGGAACTGAAAGTGATGTTATCTATATTGTTTAACATTTGTGGATGCAGGGAAACAGGTTGGAGGAATCCGACTGGATTCCTCAACATTTATTTTACTGTTTTTCATATATTGTGATATATAATCCGTTGTCGATTATATGTGTTTGGACGATACTGATCATCGTGATTTGATATGTTGAATACCATAACATACCGAAATGTTGATAAGGGAATATTTTCAAAGTGATATTTGAAAATAAAATATTTATAAATGGAATACTTATAAATAAGAAATATTTATAAATTAGAATTTATAAATAGGAGATATTTAGAAAAAGGGAAAACATTATAAAAAGGAAACTGTTATAAGAAGGAAATCATTTTTAAAGTGGAGAACCGTTACTAAAAGTAAATCTTTAAAAATGAATAAACGTTGTTAAAAGGGAAATCTTTATAAAGCGAATAAAGGAGTTAAATCGAATATGGTATTCGAAAGGAGTTAAATCGAATATGGTATTCGAAAGTTAGTAAATCAAATTAGTTATTCGAAAGGGGTTAGTCGAGTCGAGTTAGTTGAATAGAGTTAATCGAATATTTGTTATCCGAATTTGAGTTAACCAAATGAGTTAATCGAATATAGTTTATTCGAATAGAATCAAATGAGTTAATCGAATATAGTTTATTCGAATAGAGTTAAAGGAGTTATCGAATATAGTTTATTCGAAAGGAGTTAAGTGAAACGAGTAAATAAATAGCGTTAGTCCAATAGAGTTAATCCAATAGCGTTAGTCCAATAGAGTTAATCCAATAGCGTTTGTCCAATAGAGTTAAATCAAAAGAGTTAAGTGAATAAAATAAATTGAATAGAGTTATCGAATATACTTTATTCGAAGGAAAGAATTATCGAATAGAGATGATTCGAAAGAGAGTTACGTGAGGAAGTTTGTTAAAGAATTAGAAGGGTGAACTTTGTCTATTTCAAGGTTAGAAACGTTGTTCAGTTAAGGTCTGAGAGGTAGTATTACCCCAACTTGATTGACTTCATTTTTAACTAAGGAATGGTTAAGGTTCGATAGTAAAGGATGGTTAAGTGAATTTAGTAATTAAAGGAAATGGTTTGAGTTGGCATCGCGATGGTTTGTTTAAAAATCTGTCTAAGTCCAATGAAGAAGCTTTGGAAATGTTTTCAAAATAAGAAACCAGAAATGTTTTCTAATAAAGAAAACAAGAAATGGAAATGTTTTCCATTGTTAATAACGTATATTTTCCAAATTTAGAAAATAAGAAATATTGAATATAGGGAAACAGGAGATAAGTAAATTAATGAAATAAAGAGATAAATGTTGAATGATGTTTGATCGATATAAATTTCCATTTGGAAGTAATATCATTGTTTGCACACCTGTTTTCCTTCGATAGTTAAATCACAGACTATCAAAGTTTTGACCATTTTAACGTTGTTAATATGGAGAGACCGGTTGGATTATTATCCAAAGAACCACTCTATATTGGCATAAGCGTTGCGAATCATATATGCCAGAGGAAATTGAAGACGGAGTTATGCAAGGGCTATCCTGTTTACAGAATAGTGCCTTCGGTTCATCCTGTTCCTGGATGACTTGTATGGACGGATGTCTGACAGAGTATTTCCAGACGATCATGTATATTGATTTCTCCAACCGTACCAAGAGTGGAAGCGGAGAAGGAAACTTCTTTTAGCTAACAAATAATGTATGGTTGAGGACGTCAATCGGTGATTTGATGGATTTGACGATGTGGCATTCAAAGTGAATCTGGTGTGATGATAAAGCGTATCTTCTAGCCTCACATCCGGTAAATGACAGAAATCAGGCAGGCAGCATGGCTAAGTCGGTCGCACCGAAGTAGGGTGTATAATCACCTGATCTAGAGTTTCATTTACTTCTAAAAATCTATTGTTGATGCTGTCCCATTCGAGAAACGATTGCTGATCCCAACGGTTGGTGATATACATTCGATACACTCAAGCGAAATGAGTGGTCGGTCATGTATGGCCGGGTTGCAAGATGTTCTTGTTGAACCCAGTGTATTCCTCTCTAGAGGTACACTAGCAAAATGTGGTCCCATACCTTGTCATAGTTGGAAATCCATTACCCAATACGTGCTTGCGGTTTTGATTGTATACCGTATATATAGAACGTGAGATGAAAGCATTTCTGCTAGTTGATTATTATATTGTGATTGATAGACATTATTATAATATAAAAAGGGTTTTTGATATAAAGATAATTTGGATTCTCATAAGGGAAAACCCGTTCCGTTATACGGCGTGGTCTTATGAGATATCGATTACTTGTTCGAATTGTTTTAACTGTTTTACTCATACCAGTCCCATGACTAACCCAGAGTTTATTTTGTTTTGTTTTCCCTAAACTCTTGGGTGCCTAAATTTGTATGGGCAGTCAAGTAGTCGGGATTTACAGATATACTGGAAGATCTTGGAGCAAGAGGCTTCAGGATCATATAGCTATAGTTTATTTCCGCTGTGTTGTAAGTGTTGTACTCTGATAATGTTATTGTATACATATAATGATTTTATTTCAAGGATATATTATCTATTACATGTTGTTCGTTCCGTTGTGAGATTCGTTTTACTCTGATGTTGTGTTCTTCTTCTTCTTCTATTCTAAGTTTCTATCTTATCTTTCCTTACCCCCTCTAATTTCTTTCATTAATGACTGGTATTTTTCGATGTTTAGTTAGTCGTCATCGTGTTTATGTCGATAACCAAAGTCGACAAAATCCCGGGTCATTACAGGTTGTGATGGATTTTTGGGTGAAATTTATTTCTAAATTGATGTTGACACTACTAATGCTCAATATATTGTGTTGCATGTTCAATTTGACGATGGATCCCATTTTTCCCTTGATGTTACGGGCATCTAATAAACCCGGGGTTTATTGATAAAATAAATTAAGAACACGAAGTGAAATGATAAATCTCTGTGGCCCCGATTTGGATTGAAATGATAGATCCATCCCTGAAATATCGAGTAATTAAATTAAAAATCACTTGGCCATTGGATGGATAATTAAATACAGACATCGGTTGGTTAAATGATTTTAAATATTTGGAAATTTTATTTGATAGAATTTTCATTAGAAGAATGTGCCAATGCTCGATAAATCCATTTCTTTAAAGATTCAAAACTCGGGATGTTTATTAAAAAGGGTTAAGTAAATTTTCCCAAACAAAGTGGAAATTCTTAAATTGGGATGTGGGTATGATTTGGAATTTTTCAAATTTATGGGGTGGATTTGAATAAAATAAATTCTTATTGAATTAAATTTTGAATAAGGGAATCGAGGTATTCTGAGTTGTTAAACTCGGTTTTGAATATTGATTTGAATTCTTGAAATTGAAAGATAGGTTTGAATGGCAGTTAAAACAAGATATTGAACTATGTAACTCCATTGAGACTGGGGTATGGGTTCAAGTATTAGAAGTTCGGAAGAAAGGAGGAATTTTGATTAAAGAAATTATATATATTATTTAACCTTTACCTATAGACTATTTAATTTAGCTTAAAATTTTGTTATATTTTATTTTATTTTATTTATTTAAACTAATTAATAAGTTTTATTTTATATATATATATATATACATAATGATCTAAATTATCTTATTTTGTTTAACCATTATTTCTATGCATATATGTTCATATAAAGATTTTATTTAAAAACATCTATTTTCAAGTATATTAAATAATCGTAAATTTCTTCTAAATGGAAAGTGCTGGAATTAAACCCTAGTTCGAGATGGAGTCGAGATAATGTATTCAAATATGAATTGACTTTAACCAATTTTACATGGAAATGTAATTGATATTTTATTCAAATATAATGGATTCCATAAATGATATGAATGGGTTGTTATGGGGAATTTATACACTATTGAATATGAATGGATTTCGAATTCAAATCGATTTGAGATAATTATAATCTTTGATATGAAGTATATTCTACTTGAATATAAATCGATTTGGTGAAATATTATATGATTATAATATAATGAAATGAAATATATTCTAGTTTGGAATATAATCGGTTTGGGAATGATTGGGATATTTGATATGGAATTATATTCTATTTTGAATATAAATTGGGTTCGCAACAAATATGATATTTTGATATGAAAAACGAACCTTTGAGAAATGTAAAAGAACCAACCGATGTGGAAAATGTAAGCGTTGGTTGTTAAAGAGACCGGAGTCGACAAATGGCATACTCCCTATCAGTGTTGATACCACTTTGACAATTGTGAACGTTATGACGTATCCAGAAGGATTATGATGACTTGGAGGCGATTATTGAATCGAAGAAGATGAACGATGACGAAATAGCCTTGACCTTCGGGTCAGAATTGAAATGACTAAAACAGGAGCTATACCATGACTAATTGAGGTAGCACCTTTGATCGGACACACTTCTTCGATACTATTTCTATGACTATGATGATGGTGATGATTTGGGCCCATTTATGATTTTAGGAGTGTGTTCCGAGGTGGGCGGTAGTGGCTATTATGCGTTACCACCGTTCCGGGAGTGCAATTGGTAGAATCCTACCCTGGGCATTGCCTCGAGTGCCTTGTCATATTATCCTTATCGAGCCCCATACGATTTTGATTTGTATCGTACCTATGGAGCGCCCTCTGATGCCATCGTTTATGGTGAGTTTACGGTACTGTATAGACTACGGTATTATAAACGGTGTAAGGGTAAAAATGTAATCCCGCTTACGCTAGTTTCAGTATTTATACTTTACAGAGTAGACACTATTATAATAGCGTATTATACTATCTATGTATTAGTTTAATGGATCCTTGAGAGATGGAAAATTCCTGTAACATCTCTTGAGTTACTGCACCCATGACACTGATGTTATTTTATATTTTGATTTGACTAATATGAGAATGATTTAGTTCTGATCCGAGTGTTTGTTGTGTTTTCTTTTTATGCAATACGCTCGGGTCGGCAGAAGTTTGCAGTTAGCGACGATTTCTTTGCCTTGGAGATCGAAGATGAAGATTGGGTATCCATCTATTATAAATATGTATTTCTGCTGCACTTTGTTTCCGTTGTCATGTATGTATACCTATATATGTATAACTCTAATAATCATGGTATGTTATAGCTATATGTATCTTTCAACTGTTTTAAACTGTTATTTAATTATTATATGTTGTCCTTCCGTTGCGTGAACTCTGTTTTATATTTCTCTTCTTTCTTCTTTTCTTCTTTTCCCAATAACTACCTATATTTGAGATTTGTTTGGGTCGACATGTGTGGTTTACTATCGATTTGAACGGTCGAAAATCTGGGTCGTTACACTGTATATGAATAAATCTTTGAAAAATGTTTTAAATCGATTAAATCTCGATTTCACAAATCATTTCTTTATCGACGGTACTAAAGAGGTAAATATCCGCTAATGTACCAAACCGTGACACATAAACTCATTTCACATCCAATTGAACACAACAAATCATATTGATAAACATTATCAATATTATTGAGAAATCCTATTGGATTTCTCTAACCTGTCAATCCCTGTATCATAATTTCATACCATTCAACATATATTATAATATAATGAAATTTAACAACTACTGTGAGGAATCCAGTTGGATCCCTCCAACCTGTTTTCCTTGCATCAAATACGTTACCTCAATATAATCATTCAATTCAATAATCAGCCAATAACAACAACTTACTATCAACCATTAGCAACCACAGCGCGCACAAATAAAAACCCAACTTATACAAAATATAAGTGGGATGGAGTGAGTTTAACCCACCTTTCTTTTATTGATCGTCGAAGTGGTTCTGTTATAGTTAAATTAAACAGTTGTTTAATTTAACTGTAATTCCCCACCGTTTCCATTTCCATCCAGAACAGTTCCATGTCTTAGTGTACGTCAACGTGATTCCAACAGCACCCTGTTTATCTGATTCTGTAGATATATGATCCTATTATTAATAATTTAAGCAACTGCTAATTTAATTATAATTATAATTCTTAACCACTATAAGTTAATTAATTACTAAACTAGAATTTAATTTTATCTAATTACAAATCATGTTTAGACAAACTTAAACAGGCAAATTACTTTTGTTTACTTCAAACATTAGGCTCGATCCAAACTATTTGATCCAAAAGTTATGGCCAAATTCCTCCCTCACTTTATAACCCAACGGCCCTATTTACATTTTTGGTTGAGATTGTTTAACAAGTCAGACTTGATTTATCCCCTTTGTTTCCTTAATTATGTTTTAAACAAACTAATCACTTTTATATAATCTTAAGCAGTCTATTTAATTTCAAATGGGAAACATGGCCGATATATATATATATATATATATATATATATATATATGTATATATATATATTACCTAGGCAATTTCATAAAACCCTTAACCCTATTTTAGTTAAGTATTAACTTAACTTAAGCATGTTTTTAATTAAAATAACTGAACCCAAATCTCATATTTAATTTAATTAATTACATGTGTATCACTGGCTAAAGAATCGGGGCTGATCACGTTGATTCCTTCTTCACAACCAACCCAGTTACTTCACATGTTTATTATTATCAAAAGAGTCGGCCTGTTTAAGTTATCCTGCAAAAAAATATTTACGTTTTAGTTTACCTTTTGATTATATATACTATGAACCTTATTCACGTTTGTTCTCAGTTCCCACTGGTACGTTAATAAACTAGTTTAGGCATATTATATCCTTTTATAAACTTTCACCTTTTATTTACTATTCGACCTGTCTTCTTCTTTGTTCATTCGTTTTAAGCTTCTCCTTTCAGAAGCTCACACTCGCGTGAAATACAGCTCCCACCTGTTCCACGTAAATATTCTCCAAACCCAGTAGAAATCGAATTACTTCCTTCTTATTTGCATGAACACCTCAATCCCTTTCCTTCAACACGTCTTCTTCCTGTTTCTCCCAATGAAAACAAAACTCCACGTGTTTTCTTTGTCCCAGACACTCACGTATTGATCATCAATAACCTGCTTCCACTCTTCACTGCATTGTTCCTTCCTGCATGACAAAACGCGACTCCCCAAGTGTTTGACCTTGACAGACTGTTGCGCACCCATTCTCCGACCATCTGGGTCAGATCAGAGACCTCCTACCGCCTCGTCTATGCCCTTCAGACCTTCGCCTGGACTTTTGGTTGAACCTGACTGCGCCTCCTCCCTCAAAAACTCCACAAATGCTACGAGTTCGAACAGAGAATCCAACCGCTGTAGATGGATTTTTATGATCATATCCATCTAGACATTGAAGCTTAAGAAATTGAGAAGATTTTTGTTTTAAAGTTTTAAATATTGAGGCATGGATTCAAAGATTTAGTGGAAGAAACCATGGGAATTTCTGATCGAGAATTTTAAGGGTAGAGGCAGGATTTTATTGTTGACCACGGCTAAAAACCTTTTAACGTAATTTCTAGGGTTTACCCCCCTTATTTATAGACCAAGTATATTATTATATTATTAAATTATAAATCAAAACTTAGCAGGGAAGTAATATCTTAAAACACACACGTAAGATCCCCAATCGAGATGAAAATCCTATTCCTAGTATAGAAAAATAGTCCGGACACAATGGAAAAGGTTTTGTCGAGATCTGAGGTCGTCTGCATATCCGTTATTCAGTTTTAGCGTAAAACAACGATATTTTAGACACCAAAAATACTCGGTCTTCAAAAATAACAAACAATATATTTTCCTGACTCTAAACGTCAATACGAATTCAGCGGAATTTGTTTTGTGGCTTAATTCGATCGTTTTCTCGAGTTATGGTCAAAAACCCCTTTTAAATCAAATTTAATTATTAATTAAATCGCTATTATTCATAAATAATTCCATAGTGACTATTGCTGTAACGATAAGGAATTTCGCTCGATCCGAGTCATTTGCAAAATTTCCATTTTCAAGGGCCAAAATTCCATAGCGACTATTCTGAATTTTCAACTGGGCATAACTTTTTATTCCCGCTATGAAATTTCAATTTTTCGGATTAGTTGGAAAGATATTCTCAAATAGATTCAAATATTTTGGTTTCACTAAAATCCGATTTATTTTGAATCTTGTACATTCATTTGAACTTCGAAATCGAGTTTTCAAACTACCGCACCATTTTCAATTCCTTTTATAATTAAAATAAAATATTTATATTCTAACGACGATTCAAATAAATATATATGTTCTAATTCAATTTAAAATAAATTTCTCGTCGTCATTATTTAAAATAATTCATATTAAATATTCAAAATTCATCGAAATTGCCAAAATAAAAATTTTAAATTGGCTTAGATTTTCCGGGTTATTACAATTTTAAAATTTGAATTGTACATAACTAAAAAACTACAAATTAAAACTCCGATTTTTCTCTTTCATATGAAAATTATCATCAACAAGATTCAAACGTTTCTTGTTTCACAGAAATCAGACTTATATCGGATCCTGAATATTCAATTGAAGTTCAAAATTCAATATTACGAACTACCGCACCATTTCGAGCTCAATTTATATTATATATAAATTTAACGTTTAAACTTCATTTTATAAACAAATTAAATATTTAAAAACCATAAATATTCCAAATAAAATATTTAAAATAATAAATTAAATTAAATATTCGAATTTAAATGCCTGAAAAATCTGGGTTGTTACAATCGACAAGGAAATAAAATTTTGCTTTTAACTAAACCAGGAAACCATGGAATGTTCCAAAAAGTGATAAGTTTTACTTGTACTTTCTTGGTCTGATTTATAACCAGCATAGCAATATGAAACTAAATTGGATGAATTTCGCTTAGGATAAAATATACCAAAATATAGTGTGCGTTTGACGTATTATAGAATTCGTTTTACGGCTTTTAATTGTGTTTCCTTAGGTTGAGATTGATATCTTGCGCAAAGACAAACGCCATGCATAATATTTGGTCTACTTGCAGTTATACATAATAGAGAACCTATCATACCTCCATATAATTTTTGATCTACATCTTTTTCTTTGCTCAAGGCTTCATTGGTTGTCACAGGTGTGGGTTTCCCTTTTTTATTAGCCATACTAAATTTATTAGTTATGTCTCTAGCATATTTTTCTTGATTAACAAGTATACGATTATCTAATTGTTTTATTTGTAATCCTAAAAAGAAGGCTAGTTCTCCCATATGACTCATTTCAAACTCTTTTTGTTGTATCTAACAATTATATGATTTTTGTTTAATGATAACAAACATATATTTATTATTATAAATGTGTTTGTAATTGTACTGTTATACTACATCACATACATAATATAATGTTTATATTTAAATAGAATACCACTGCATAAGAATTTAAATATTCTAACAGTATTTTATTTAAATAAAATATTTTATTTCAACATTCCAAACAATACAAATTTATAACTCCACTATTTGTACATTTCACTGAAATACCATATAGTACATTTCATATTAAATTTCATTTGTATACTATGCTCCTCACTATAGTACATTCAGTTACATTTCACTCATGCTATACAGATTCTTTTATACACTCATATACTATTTCGTAACTTTGTCTTCTATCTTCTGCCTATTTCACTATCAGTCTAGTCTTCATACTTCATCACTGTCAGTTCAGTCTTCTTACACGTCACAAAAAGAAACATACACAGTAATCTGGAACAGAAATAATTTTATATTCTAATAAATATAATTTTATTTTTAAAATTTATTTGCGTCAGAATTTTGGTGTGTTTCTCATCATTTTTGATGACTTGTTCTGATTTATATGGACATGCATCTGTGTCTAGATAGCTTGTGATATTCACAGTGATACATTGTAAATACCACAAGGTTGACAAATCGTCTGTAGTACTCACATATATATTCTTTGGACGTGCACTATACATGTATACAAATACATGTGTATGTATATACACATATTTGTGCAGGGACAATACAGTCAGCAAGGGATGAATATGTCAAGCCGATGTGTTCACGTAAATCCTAACACACATGCACATCGCATGAATCAGGTGTCCATGAACAACACAAGAGGAACAATGAAGTGATAGCATGCACATATGTAAACATAAATATATATATATATATATATATATATAATTTATATATATATACATATATACACATGACCAAGCTCGACCCAGCGCACAAGTGACATGACAGTGTGAAATGCACGGTGCAACAAGCTATAAACAAGATTGTCATAAGTAATGCACAAGGCAGTAACAAGCATGCATGGTCATTGGAAGTGCCAAGGTGCACAAGACAGTTCAAAATAATATGGTCGAGCCACTCACACACATTTTCATATGGACAGTGAACGGTCCAACATGGCCAATGATGTGCAACTATACCAAGCAAGATCAAGAGTACATGCCAAGATGGTCATGGTTCAAATAAATGTCAATACGCAAATATACGCAGATCTACTCAGCATAGTGTTCAAACAGCAAATGGCAGACCAGAAAGTTAAAAGTGAAACAATGATGTACACAATACCCAAGTATGCAAGAATGATCTCAATTCCATGTCAAATCATCAAGTGATAAGCAGTTGCAAAGAGGTGCAACATGATCAAGCCATATTTATGTAACAACCCGGATTTTCAGAACCAATTTAAAATTTTTGATTTAGCTATTTTAATAGATTTTGAATATTGAAAATTATTTATTTTAAATAATAAGGACTAAAAATTTATTTAAATCGAAGTTAGAATGAATAAATTTATTTTAATTATAAAACAAGCCTGAAATGGCTCGGTAGTTTGAAAATTCGATTTCAAATTTCAAATGAATGTACAGAATTCAAAATAAATCGGATTTTAGTAAAACAAGAAACATTTGAATCTGTTTAAAAATATCTTTCCAACGAATGTGAAAAACCAGATTTCATAACAGAAATAAAAAGTTATGTCCAGTTTAAAATTCAGAATAGTTGCTATGGAATTTATATATATTTTAATATAATAAATAGCCACTTTGCAAACGACCTCCGTTTTCAACGGAATCACTTTGGTTGGATCCGGAATGTCAAATTATTGCTGAGTTCCGATTTTCATAATTTTTAGAATTAATATGTGAGCGTGGTGAATTTAAACGTGTTTGGTAATTTCAGTTTGAATTTTATCGACTGGAGATTGGCCGTTTTTCAAATGGTCTCCAAATTCGACGAAATTAGTTTTGTAAGGACCGTATCATCAAAACATAGGTAGATTTATTCTTCTGGGATTTTTGGAGTCAATATGTGGCCCCGGTGAATTAAAATGTACGTTTAAATTAAAAATACATTGATTTATATTTTAATTTAAAAAAATTGAGCGAAACAGTTGAATTGGCTTACGGGACATATTCCATTGCATTCGGAATAGGGGTGATTAGCTAAGGCCAAAAGTCGTTGGGTTCGATTCGGGGTTCGGATGAATAGTCAACTTTTTGGAGGGAAAAAATAATATAATATACATATACCCATCCCTTGTAATGACACGCATTTTGCCCGACCTTAATCGATCGCTAGATCGACTAAAATCATTCAAAACCCGCATACGTTAACTTTGAGAATACAATACATTAGAACAATAACAGCATACCTTTATAAACATCATAATAATGTTACATCAGAGCACGGAATATCTGAGTACATCTATATATAAAATACAGCAGAAGACTTATTATAATAAATTAATAAAATACAAAGTGGAAGACTTTCTATACTCTGGACACAACTTTAGGCTTCGATCCAGAATCCTGCTCAAGAGATAAATATCTGCAAAAAGCTACTCGACTGCCTGTGTGGAAAAGAGGGCACCCGAGTTTGCAAAGTGAAACAAACTACGAGTCAGTCATGGGACTGGTATGAGAAATCTAACTTAACTAATCTAATAATAAGGCTAATCACAGGACCACGCTGCTAACGCGGAACGGGTTTACTCCATCGGATTTCCAGTGCATAACATAAGGTAAATCGTTAAACAACGCAATGCTTTTTAGAAACCATTATAAGACTCAAGTCGCATCGCACAATGCAACGCAAACCGGAGGATGGAGTTTTACCTTATAATGGTCAAAAATGCTTGATACGATAAAAAAGGATTTGATATTATTACTAGTGTATATATGTTTCAAAAACAATTTCAATCATAATGTATCAATCATAAATGGCATGGGTACCATATATCATGTCGCCATACTAGTTCTACAATCAAAACTGCATGGTGTCATATTGGAAATTGGGTTTCCATCATGAATCGAGGCTAGGGATCGTCCTCTCCGATTCGAGACACTCTAGCAAATGCCTCAGAATTTGGACTCTGGCGAACCCTTGGATCTTCAGGGTCGGTCCACACTTTAACGCTTAACGGATTAGTTTTGCCTGAACACACGCTTCCCGGTTCTTTTGAACCTCTATATGTCCACTAACAACCTATAAAACCGAGGTACCTCATAATCCATCATCCACATAAGTAAAATGTCAGGGCTGGTAGGTCGCTAACATCACTCTAGCTAGAAAGAAACGTGTGCACTCCCTGCGGTCCTAATCCCGTTTTTGACTCATACCAGGGTGTGAGGCTCACGAAGTCACGCTATACACAAAGCTACGCCTGAACAGGCTATGTTTTATCATCAACCACAAGGCCTTGCTTTTCAACAAAAGCCTTGATCCATGCATCTTAGCAAGCCACATTGCCAACCCATACCATACCATTGATTCCTATCAATATATAATCTCTAAGCTCGTACGTCTTAGAGAAGGGTGTTAAATACCAAACAAATATATATTTAACAGAGATCAACGAATACAGCATAAAGGAATACAACGTCAGACATACCATCCATTAACAAGTCTGTTCTGGGTCTGAACGAAACCGAAGGAACCTTATTCCTTGCATATCCGAACAATAAAAAAATACGTCTGGACAACTACCACTGCAGCCCCTTTAAGGTAGCTACTCCAATCACGGGTGTCAGTAGTCCTCATCCATTAGATGTGAAGATCGTCGGTATTCAATCACCGTCTTCAAATCTTCGACTAAAATCTTCGTAGTAATTATTTGAAATGAGTTGAACTTGGTCTTTTCAAATAACTCTTGAATAATTATCATTTAAATCATTTCATATCGTTCATATTTATTTGTAACGGTTTATCGCTATTTTATTTATTTAAAATAGCTCGATTATAATTAAACGACGCTTCGGGTCAATGGGCGGCCCTAGCGCTGTTTTTTTCCAAATTTGATTTGTACTTATCCTAAAATCTAACCATTGGATTTTGACGAAATTTATTTTGTTGGGAATATTTTCCCAAAGCGGTCCTAACGGTTCCAGTTTTGGGAAAATCCGGCGGTCGGATCTTTCGGTATAATCGTTTAAAGTCACAAATACCGAAACGTGAACTACCGTGCGTGTTTCGTTTTAATTTTAATTTATATTTATATATAATTATAAATATAAATCGTTTGGCAATTTCAACTATTATAATCTATATTTTTATCGCATCTAAAATGACGATAAGTATATCACTTTATTTCTGCTCTTTTTATCGCATCTAAAATGACGATAAAAATAGTTCTTTTATTTCTACTCTTTTTATCGTCTCTAATTTGACGATAAAAATATCATTTTTTTCTACTATTTTTATTGTCCCTAGAATGACAATAAAAATATGTCTTTTTATTCTATTCTTTTTTTTATTATCTCTATTCTAACAATAAAAATTTAACATTAAATTCTATCCTTTGATTACATCTATAATGACATTAAAATGTAACTTCAAAATTTAATCATTTTATTGTCTCTATTTTGACAATAAGTCATAACATTAAATTCTACCTTTTTGATTACATCTAAAATGTAAATTTAAAAATGCCTCTTTTAATCTAATCTTTTTATTTACACCTAGAATGTAAATAAAAATATAACCTTGATTCTATTCTTTATTTACATCTAAATTGTAAATAAAGACGTTTCTTTAAATTTATTGTTTTTATTTACATCTAAAATGTAAATAAAGATGTCGCTTTTTATATCTATGTTTTTATTTACATCTAAAATGTGAATAAAATATCCTTTATAAATCAAGTTTTTATTTTCATGTTTTTATTTATTTCTAAAATATAAATAAAAATATCCTTTTTCAATTCATGTTTTTATTTATATCTAAAATATAAATAAAAATGTCAACTTTTTATAATCACGTTTTTATTTACAACTAAATTGCAAATAAAATTGTACTTTTTAACTTCATGTTTTTATTTGCAACTAACTTGCAAATAAAAAGTGTACTTTATATCTATGGTTTTTATTTGCATATAAAAAGGCAATTAAAAATGTACTTCTAAATTTCCTGTCTTTTATTCACATCTAAAATATGAATAAAATATCCTTTACAAATTCATGTCTTTACTCACATCTAAAATATGAATAAAATATACCATTTTAGTACCAGTCATTTATTTACATGAAAAATGTATATAAGATGTACTTCTTTATTCATGCCTTTTATTAACATGTAAAATGTAAATAGGTGTTATTTTAATCTAATATCACATTTGATAACAAAGTGTTATTTTAACCCAGTATACATTCTTTAACAAAAATGTTATTTTAATTCTCATGCTATATTTTATAATAAAAATGCTATTTTTCTCTAATGCAACATTTTATATGAAAATGTTATTTCTAATCTAATATAACATTTTACATAAAATGTAATTTTCAGTATAATGTAACATTTTACATAAAAATGTAATTTTCAATTCTAATATTACATAAAATAATATTTTATATGTAAATATTTTCTTATGAATTCTAATGTCAAATAAATGAATATTTATTTGTAACCAATTTTCTATGTTATTCAAATGACAAATAATTGGTTATTTATTTGTAATCAATTTTCTATGTATGTTAATGTCACATAAATGCATATTTCATATGTCACAATTTCCTATGTATATTTTTGTCTAACTCTTTTTAACCAACAAAAATGTCTCCCTTTCAATAAACCAAAAATGTCTCATTCTTATTAAGGAACACAAATGTATACTTTCTTCTTAATGGACAAAGATGTATCTTTTGTTTAATCATTTTAAATGAACAAAATTGTTCCGTCTTTTCTTTAATCCATTTTAATGATCAAAAATGTAATCTTTCTTCTTAATAACCGAAATGTATATTTTGGTTTCATTCCTTTTGAATGACAAAAATGTATATTTTGTCTCATTCTTTTAAATGGCCAAAAATGTATATTTCTAATTTAATTATTCTAATTTGTCAAAATGTTCATTTTGGTTTCAAAAATTCTAATTTGACAAAATTGTTTTTAATTCTTTTATTTAACAAAAATGTAGTTTTTGTTTTTAACTCTTTTATTTTGACAAATTGTACACTTTGTTCTCATACTCTTTCCTTATGTACTCTAATGACAAATAAAAGAAGATTTTATTTGTTTACCTTTCCTATGTGTTCTAGTAACATATAAAAGAATATTTTATATGTTAACATTTTTCTATGTTTTAAAATATCATATAAAAGAGTATTTTATATGATAACATTTTTCTATGTATTCTAATATCATATAAGAGAATATTTTATATGTTAACATTTTTCTAACCTTTCATATTAACATAAAAAAGGTATTTTTACGTTAAATCAATTCTAACATTTCAACAAAAACAAATAAAAAGGATAACTTTGTTTTTGTTGACAATTCTATTTCAACAAAAACATATAAAAGTGATATATTTGTTTTGTCGACAACTCTAATTCAACAAAACACATATAAACATGATATATTTGTTTTGTTGTCAATCATAACTCAACAAAACAAATAAAAAGTGATATTTTGATCAACTCAACATTTTATAACTAAAATGTTATTTTTATTCACCTTAACATTTTATAACTAAAATGTTATTTTTCTTCACTTTAACATTTTATAACAAAAATGTTATTTTTATTCTAAATAAACATTTTTAACAAAAATTGTTATTTTTATTCTAACTAAACAACTCTAACAAGGATGTTTGTTTTTATCTAACATGACAATTATAACCTAAAATGTGATTTTATCCTACTATGGCATTTTTATAACAGAAATGTGATTCTATTTCTACTGCAACATTTTTATCCAATGTAACCTTTTATACTGCAAATGTTATGTCATGACAAAAATGATGTATTTTTGGTTTCAATCTTTTTGTCACAACAAAATGATATATTACTTTCACCTATTTTATTATAAAAATAATGAGATATTGGTTTACAACAATTTTATAGTAACCAAAATGACATATTTGTTTTCAACAATTTTATAATCACAACATGACATATTTGTTTCCAATTATTTTATTATAACAAATATGATATATTTGGTTTCAACTATCCCATCTTAACAAACAAGAGATATTGTTTTCAACAAACAAACACAAAATGTTTATTTTCAACTGTCTTATAACAATCAAAATAATTCAATCAATCAATAGATCGGTATAAGAGAATTCATCAATCCACATCAAATCACGAATAACACAAATATTTACAGTGCATGTGTAACACTAAAATTATAATTAACAAATTTAAATTATATAATTAAAGGAATAGAATTTCTCACCTTGAGGTTTTGAATTATTCAAAACTCTAGTTTGCTCCATTTCAGATCTCGTCAGTGTCATGTTGTGGATCTCGAAAAGGCGATTCCAACGGATCTTGAATCGTTCGATTCTGGTTTAATTTGAGCAAGATATCAATATTTAAAGTTTAGATAATTTAATAAAAAATTAATTCCTTAATTAGTTAGTTAAATCACTAATTACTTTTGCAAATCACCTTCTCCCTTCGTTTCATTTCCTGGAACAGTTAAACCTCCGAAACCCAATCTCAACCATGAGCCCCCCCCCCCCTTGCGCGCGCCTATCTAAGCAGCAGGACTCCGATCGACAGTGACCACAGTGAAGCCCCGAGCATCACTTCCCACCGCCTTCATCCTTGTGAAACTCGCACACCCCTGGCGGTGGCAAAAGGGCTGCGAACGGCAGCAATTCCCGAGCCAAATTCAAGCACCCCAGTTAACAAGTCCTCATCACAGCCGTTCAATTTGTTCAACTCTTTGCGTTCTTTGATTTTGGTCTTAAATTCCTACACTAATTCGAATTATATTAGGAAATTATTGGAGAGAAAATTGGGAGCTTTGGGTGCGTTCATATACATTAGGGCGGCGGCTGTAGCTTTTGAGATTAGGTTAAGGTTTGTAATCCTTAGCATATTTATAATTAAATAATATTAAACTCTCTAATTATCGGTTTAAACCCGTTAATCTATTTCAGTTCCAATTGCAGCCCAACGAAGGTTGTCCCTAGGCAAATACCCATGCTCCGGATGCAATGGGCTAGGTCCCGTTAGCCCAAATGATTGTTTTCACCCTGTTTTATATAATTTAATATTTAAATCATTTATTTAATTAATTCAACCTTACATTTAAATTCACCGGAGCCACATACGACTTCTAAAAATTCCAGAAAAATTATATTTGGCTTTGTTTTGATGATATGATCCTAACAAAACTAATTTCATCAAATTCCGAGACCATTTGAAAAATGGCCATTTTCAAGTCGATTAAATTTGACTGAAACTGACAAAACACATTTTTCTTTGCCACGCTCACATATTAATTCGAAAAATTCTAGAAAATTAAACTTAACAATAATTTGACATTCCGGTTCCAACAAAAATGGTTTCGTCGAAAACAGAGGTCATTTGCAAAATGTCTATTTTTAAGGGCCATATATTATATTAACATATATATAAATTCTACAGCGACTTTTCTTAATTTTAATCTGGACATAACTTTTGATTTATAAAGTGAAATTTCAGTTTCTCAGATTCTTAGAAAGATATTGTTAAATAGATTCTAATATTTTTGGTTTCGCTAAAATCCGATTTATTTTGAATTCAGTACAGTCAGTCAAAGTTCAAATTCAAAATTTTAAACTACTGCGCTATTTTAAACTCTATTTATAATTAAAATAAATTTATTCGTTCTAACTTCGATTAAAATAAATTTTTAGTCATTATTATTTAAAATAAATCATTTTAAACATTTAAAATTTCTAAAATAAAATTTTTAAATTGGCCCCAAAATTCTGGGTTGTTACAATCTCCCCCACTTAAAATCTTTTCGCCCTCGAAAAGGAACGATGCTAGAAGTTGTTTAATTAACTAATTCAATTTTCAATTTTTTATTAGTTTCAATAATTTTATTGGTTGGTTAACTTTTCAAATATATATATAACTTTTATATATTTAAAAATCATATTTTCTAAGAACGGATTATATATATAATCAAAAATACGTTAATTATAAACTGGGCACTCTCAACTCATTCTAGGGCATTACTAACCCCATCTCTAATGGGTTTTCTCATTCTAGAATACTGCTGATCCTATCTCTAATGAGTATTCTTATTGGATATTACTAATCCAATCTCTGATGAGTCTTTTGTTCAGTTCTAACGAGTTGTACCCTAATGATTTGAGCTAACCAGAGCTCTGATACCAACTGTAATGACACGAATTTTGTCCGACCTTAATCGATCGCTAGATCGACTAAAATCGTTCAAAACCTGCATACGTTAACTTTGGGAATACAATACATTAGAAAAATAACAGCAGACCTCTATAAACATCATAATAATGTTACATCAGAGTACGGAATATCTGAGTACATCGATATATAAAATACAGCAGAAGACTTATTATAATAAATTAATAAAATACACAACGGAAGAATTTCTATACTCTGGACACAGCTTTAGGCTTCGATCCAGAATCCTGCTCAAGAGATAAATATCTGCAAAAAGCTACTCGATGCCCGTGTGGAAAAGAGGGCACCCGAGTTTGCAAAGTGAAACAAACTACGAGTCAGTCATGGTACTGGTATGAGAAATCTAACTTAACTAATCTAATAATAAGGCTAATCACAGGACTATGCCGCTGGCGCGGAACGGGTTTACTCCATCGGATTGCCAGTGCATAACATAAGGTAAATCGTTAAACAACGCAATGCTTTTTAGAAAAATGAAACCATTATAAGACTCAAGTCCCATCACACAATGCAACGCAAACCGTAGGATAGAGTTTTACCTTATACTGGTCAAAAATGCTTGATACGATAAAAACGGATTTGATATTATTACTAGTGTATATATGTTTCAAAAAGAATTTCAATCATAATGTATCAATCATATACGGCATGAGTACCATATATCATGTTGCCATACTAGTTCTACAATCAAAACCGCATGGTGTCGTATTGGAAATTGGGTTTCCATCATGAATTGAGGCTAGGGATCGTCCTCTCCGATTCGAGACACTCTAGCAAATGCCTTAGGATTCATACTCTAGCGAACCCTTGGATCTTTAGGGCCGGTCCACACTTTAACGCTTAGTGGATTAGTTATGCCTTAACACACGCTTCCCAATTCTTTTGAACCTCCATATGGCCACTAACAACCTATAAAACTGAGGTACCTCATAATCCATCATCCACATAAGTAAAATGTCAGGGCTGGTAGGTCGCTGACATCACTCTAACTAGAAAGAAACGTGTGCACTCCCTGTAGTCCTAATCCCGTTTTTGACTCATCAACCACAAGGCTTTGCTTTACAACAAAAGCCTTAATCCATGCATCTTAGCATGCCACATTGTCAATCCATACCATACCATTGATTCCTGTCAATATATAACCTCTAAGCTCGTACGTCTTAGAGAAGTGTGTTAAACACCAAACAGATATATATTTAACAGAGATTAACGAATACAACATAAAGGAATACAACGTCATACATACCATCCATTTGCAAGTCCGTTCTGGGTCTGAACGAAATCGGAGGAACCTTAATTCCTCGCATATCCGAACAATCAACAAATACGTCCAGACAACTACCACTGCAGCCCCTTCAAGGTATCGACTCCAATCACGGGCGTCAGTAGTCTTCATCCATTTGATGTGAAGATCGTCGGTCTTCAATCACCGTCTTCAAATCTTCGACTTAAATCGTCGTAGTAATTATTTGAAATGAGTTGAACTCAGTCTTTTCAAATAACTCTCGAATAATTATCATTTAAATCATTTCATATCGTTCATATTTATTTGTAACAGTTTATCGCTATTTTATTTATTTAAAATAGCTCAATTATAATTAAACGACGCTTCGGGTCAATGGGCGGCCCTGGCGCTGTTTTTATCCAAATTTGATTTGTACTTGTCTCGAAATCTAACCATTGGATTTTGACGAAATTTATATTGTTGGGAAGATTTTACCAAAGCGGTCCTAACGGTTCCAGTTTTGGGAAAATCCGATGGTCGGATCTTTCGGTAAAGCGTTTAAAGTCACGAATACCGAAACACGACCTACCACGCGCGTTTCGTTTTAATTTTAATTTATATATAATTATAAATATAAATCGTTTGGTGATTTCAACTATTATAATCTATTTTTTTATCTCATCTAAAATAACAATAAGAATATCACTTTATTTCTACTCTTTTTATCACATCTAAAATTACTATAAAAATAGTTCTTTAATTTCTACTCTTTTTATCGTCTCTAATTTAACGATAAAAATATCAATTTTTTTATACTATTTTTATTGTCCCTAGAATGTTAATAAAAATATGACTTTTTATTCTATTCTTTTTTTTTATTGTCTCTATTCTGACAATAAAAATTTAACATTAAATTCTATCATTTGATTACATCTATAATGACATTAAAATGTAACTTCAAAATTTAATATTTTTATTGTCTCTATTTTGACAATAAATCATAACATTAAATTCTACCTTTTTGATTACATCTAAAATTTAACTTTAAAAATGCCTCTTTTAATCTATTCTTTTTATTTACACCTAGAATGTAAATAAAAATATAACCTTGATTCTATTCTTTATTTACATCTAAATTGTAAATAAAGATGTTACCTTAAATTTATTCATTTTATTTACATCTAAAATGTAAATAAAGATGTCGCTTTTTATTTCTATGTTTTTATTTACATCTAAAATGTGAATAAAATATCCTTTATAAATCAAGTTTTTATTTTCATGTTTTTATTTATATCTAAAATATAAATAAAAATATCCTTTTTCAATTCATGTGTTTATTTATATCTAAAATATAAATAAAAATGTCAACTTTTTATAATCATTTATTTATTTACAACTAAATTGCAAATAAAATTGTACTTTATAACTTCATGTTTTTATTTGCAACTAACTTGCAAATAAAAAGTGTACTTTATATCTATGGTTTTTATTTGCATATAAAAAGGAAAATAAAAATGTACTTCTAAATTTCCTGTCTTTTATTCACATTTAAAATGTGAATAAAATATCCCTTACAAATTCATGTCTTTACTCACATCTAAAATGTGAATAAAATATACCCTTTTAGTACAAGTCTTTTATTTACATGAAAAATGTAAATAAGATGTACTTCTTTTTTCATGCCTTTTACTTACATGTAAAATGTAAATAGGTGTTATTTTAATCTAATATCACATTTGATAACAAAGTGTTATTTTAACCCAATGTACATTCTTTAACAAAAATGTTATTTTAATTCTCATGCTACATTTTATAATTAAAATGCTATTTTTGTAATGACCCGGACTTTTTACACAGATATTAAATTATCATAAATACGTGTTTAGAAATACGAGTTAAATTTCATACTTTAAATATTCTAAAACATGTATGATAGCATTTGCATAAGCATGTAGCTCAGCACTGACTAAAATCCATTTTACCCATTCATGTATGATAGCATGGATTTGATAGCGTTTGTTTTAAATTCATTTATTTTACATATATTTGAATAATAACACTTATTCATAGCAAGTTTTAAAATGCCACTTTATTTCACTTCTTTTGTTCATTTTTCCAAAAGACTTTAGAAATTGGGGTTTTTGAAAATTTTTGATTTAAAAACTTATGACACTTGAATAAAAATATGCTTTGTCAATTTTTTTAAGGGTTTAAATCCTTATGTTTATTTTAGCAAAATTCTTGTTTTCAAAACATGAAGCATTTGCATAAAAATATGCTAAAAATGACTTGTTTTTTCATAGCAAGTTCAAGTGGAAAAATCTTGTGTTCATTCCTTTCTTCAAAGATGTTTTCATGTATATGTATTAGAGGGTCATACCTACACTAGAAATAAACTAGCATCTAGGATCTAGGATTTAGCATCTACATATGTCACATGGCCAAAATCATTTTTGATTTAATATTTTCAGTTTTAAATCTTCCTCATTTCTCATGAGATTTTCTGAAATTTCTTTCTTTTAATTTTTCCAAAATGGTGTTCATTTTGTCAAATGCCATGTGACAAAGATTTACAAGATCATGTGCATTTAAGCCTAAGCTTTTACCTACACTAGATTACTAACACGTATATTTTCTAAGATTTATTCATGTCATATCATCAAATGATCAAGATCTTGTGTACAAAGAATTTTCAGATTTTAGAACAACTTGAAAGCCAAGTAAAAGTATTTAATATTTTGTGTTAAATCAAAGTTTTCATGTGAAGAGTATGGGTTAGAAAACCAATATAAAACTGAGCTTGGATGGTACAAGAGAAGATATCATATTTGGCTAGAACCAAGAAAAGATTTGGAGAACATGGTTGTGTCATGTTGCATTTAAGACGATATTTGTTGGTAGGCCAATGAGGGGGATAAGAGGATACATGTGCAAGGGATTTCAAGGTGAGTAGGAGCTGATGTAAAGCCATGTGAATTGAGATTTGGTGCTTGGATTTTGAGAGAGAAAAGGGTTTTAAAATGTATTTTGCATTTGTCAAATCAAAATCTGAAAATAGATTTTGCTCTCCTTTCAAAACAGAAATTAAATGCAACCATATTTTATATATTTTCTACTACTATATAAAGGCCTTGAGCATACACATTCCCTTCATAACAACAAGCATTAAAACTAAAAACAATAAAAGAAAATCAAGTGAGCTTCTTAAAGCCGGTGAGTAAATCTTTTAACAAAATTTCTCTACTGTTCTTTCTATGTTAGACTGAAAGTGAAATATTGCCTTGTGTTAATCTTGTGCAAGTGGTATGCTTTGCTTAAGTTACCTGTTTGTTTTGATATTTGCTGTTGACACTTAAGCTTTAAGTACCAAGGGTCTAGAAAGTACATTATACTTTGAGTTTCCAGAATCCTGTTCTTCCTGTTTGAATTATACACCATCCCAAATTTGATCTGCGAATCCATGTTAGAAATAGAAGTGAGATGCTGTACTGATTTTTAAAACCCTTCCAGTAGCCTAAAATGGTTTATAAGTAACCGAATCACCTTTAATTATTCACTGTATATAAACAGGAAAACACAGACACCTTCATACACCTCTCTGTTTAATCAAATTTTCGAAACTCATATTAAACAAAACTAAATAAACGAATGAAATACTAGTAGTAAATGATGATTTTTAAAAGAAATTTCATAATTTTTAAGGCCCTATATTAATGGGGAGGAAAAGATGATCAGAATTGGTACCCGGGGTTATTTCCGATCATCTAGATCATGGGAGGCCACGGGATTGAGGGTGAAGCTTCGTATAGGTTCATGGGTTCAGGGAAAAATGCAAAACGAATTTTCAAATGAGTAAATTAAGAGAAATTTAGCAAAATAGGGTTTTTGTCTGTGTTCGGGTTCACAAAAGTTGGAGGCATCGGATGGGCTCCACACTGGATCGAGTGGGGTATAGTTCGGCGGAGAGGTGCGCACGGGACTGGAGACGAGATCGGAGGCGGTGGCAGGTTGTTGGTGGCCAGAGGTGAGCGAGGGGTGGAGTGTTTCCGAGGTCACCTGGTATCTGCGGTTTCAATTAAGTAATGGCTAAAGGGGGTTTTCGAGAAGGCAAGGATTGGAGGACGTGATGACTGGTCAGTGGCGATCGTGAGTGAAAATGAGGTTTGCGGGTGGTGGATCGGCAGCCATTGGGTGGTCCGATTGTTGGTGCACGTGCACAGTGCACGTGCACAGTGCATGTGGTGCATGAGAAGGAACTGGCGAAGATGAAGCAAAACTTGAAGAAGAAAGAAAATGGGAAAAGGGAGAAGAAAGTGGGTTTGGTCGGGGCATGGACTTGGAACTGAATACTGATGTGGCGTGAAGTGGTAATGGTTTTCATTTGGAAGAAGAAAGAGATCGGAGTAGAGGGATTGCATCGAAGTTGTGGCAGACAAAGTGAACAAGGCAAGGAATAGGCATAATAAAATAAAGGGAAGAAAACAAACAAATAAAAAGGATAGAAAACAATAAAGGAAGAAGAAAGGAATAAATAAATAAAATTAAGGAAAAGAAATGTTAAGGGATTTTGTTTCTTTAGAAAATCTAATGAGAAATGATAAGAATAAAAGAGATGTAATATGGATGATAATCTAGAATAAAGATGGTATATCATCAGATGATAATCGTTGAAATCGAAGATGTTCTTTGTCAAGATTAAACAAAGTTATTTAAAAAGAAAATATAGACAAAATTAATTAATTTATTTAAGATTTGGATAAATATAAATTCTCTTGTTCCTAAAGATCAGATAATCAGTTTATGTCGTATTAAGTTGAACGGTAAACAACAATATGTTGTGATAAATAAAAAAATGAATGATCGTCAGTAATATGGTGCTATGATGAACCCAAATGTTTTTGAAACATAATATTTATTTAATCAATTTTGGTAAATAAATATATTCTTAATCAAGATATGATTTCCAAGTTAAAAACGATTAAACTTAATATGGAAATTCATGTGAACATGAATATAGATATATATATAGTGACTAGATGAATAATATTTGACCAGGCACTAGTATTTATTGAGTTGATGCGATCAACGAGTCCAGAAGAAGTGATATTTATGATCCAAAATGGATAACGTTAGTAGCAAAGATTTGCAGATAAGGATGGTGGGAAGAAATATTGGTGGACCGATAACGATGAGATTATTCTGGGATTCCGGAAAATTTATCGGCATGATAATAAATTGGAAGAAGACGTTGGGTTGGTATTGACTAATTTAATTAAGGAAAGTGTCGTGCACTTTCCGTATTTAAATATATTATGTGTTGAATTCATCTAAGGAAAAGAAATAATGTATAAGTCAAATAGATTGAACTGTGAATTTCAAGGATAGTGTTATAAGCAATGAAAGTAAATAGGATTATTAATACAGATAAAATCTTAGATAGTTATATTTTGGAAATAATTATTTTTCAAGGTTGACAGATTTATGAAGGACTATTTGTTGAATTTGAAGAAGAAGATCGATATAAGAATTAAAGGAGGTAATTGACAAGAACAATATACAGAGTAAAAGTTGAAATATAAATTGTAAATTATAAATTCATTTATGAATAATCAGAATAAGAAGAAACTATGGAAAATAATTTTTCGAAAGAATAATGTACGTATTTATTTTCAAAGTGACGAACAAAATGGGAAGAAGAACCGTGTGCGACACACGTACTGAAATGGACTTTCTTTCTTTTTTTAAAACGATCAAAATACCTAGATATCAGCAAGATGATCATATACTGTTTGGTTGGACTATAACTGTATATGTAAATTAGAATATAATCTTGTTAGATTTATAATTTAAAAAGAAAATATTCGTTAATCATTTCAAAGAGACCGGAATTTACATTCCACTTTGAATTGATTATACGTTGCGCGTCAGAGATTATCGAAGATAATATAAGACGGCGATATACAAGGACTATTTTTAAATAGTGCCTTCGGTTTGTCTAATCCCAGGACAACTAGTATGGACGAATGTCTGACAAAGTAATTCTAACTGATCACATACGTTGATCTCTTCAAACGTATTTATATGGTGGCAGAGGAATTCGTTTCTCTCGCTGTATACCTATAATATATTTTTGGGGAAGTCAATTAGTGATGGGGAAGTTTTGACGATGTGGCATTCAAAGAAACTAAAGAGATGATGATCAAGCGTAAGTCAAACCTCAAGCCTCACACCCAGGAAATGACAAAAATCAGGCAGGCAGCATGGTTATGTGGGTCGCTCCCATTAGGGTGTATTATCACCATCTAGAGAATATTCATATTTGTTACTTCTTTTCATTTCTGTATCTCCCGGAAACTACGGTGGTCGCGACAAAAAGCCGTAAAGTGACAATATATTCGATACACTCAAGAGAAATGAGTGGTCGATCATGCGTGGGCCGGGTTGCAAGACGTTCTTGTTGAACCCAGTGTATTCGTCTCTAGAGATACACTATCGGCAGGTGGTCCCATACCTTGTCATAGTTGGGAATCCAATTTCCATAAGTGCCAAGCGAGTTTTATTTGTATGCCATATAGGAGAATGTGAGATGCAAGTATTCTTCTAGATTCTAATTTATTTGTGAAAAACTTATAGACACTACTATAATACTTAATTTCAACTATACAAAGTGTTTTGATCTCATAAGGTAAAAACCCGTTCCGTATTCACGGCGTGGTCTTATGAGATATTTTTATTTCTTTACCCTGTTTTTAAACTGTTTACTCATACCAGTCTCCTGACTGACCCGGAGTTTATTTTTCTGTGTTTCCCTTAAACTCTTGGGTATTCATAATACTTGTTATGAATAGACAAGTAAATCAGGATTGGATTAAACTGGGAAAGCTAGAATGGATCTTTATGTGTGCTGGTCCACCTATCTTATCTGTTGTATTATTATAAGTTTGCCAGTTTGGTCATCTATGATATGTATAATTAAAGTTGTACTATGAATGGATTGTGTCACTAGATACATGATGCTCTGATGTAATATGTACCGCTGTGTAATATTATGAAGTATTATCTTTTGAAAATTCCGCTGTGAGATTCTGATGTTTCTGTGATTTTATTTTCTATCCTTCCTTATTCTCATTAATGGCACGACTTCCGACGTGTTCAAAAGTTGGGTCGTTACAGTTGGTATCAGAGCTTTGCTTAATTGGTATGGATGATAGGGGGTTCTCGCTTCGCATTTGGTGGCCAACGGGAGACTCTTACCCCTACATCTCCCGACAATGTGGGTTGATCGAGTAGAGAGACTGGCCGTAAAAGCAGTTCTGAGGTATCTCTGTAAGCCATGATAGGAGGTTAGCCCACTGCCTTGGGTCATTACAGTTGGTATTAGAGCTTAGGTTACTGATTACCTAGGCTTTGGGTGAGTGTGAGAGAGCGTATTTTTATAATAAATTTAAAAATAAATCAACTTGGATGGTATACCTAAGTTAGTTATAACCAATCAAGTCTAGATTGATGACCTGTTATATTCAGGTGATTAGGATGAGTAACCGAGGACGAAGAGGTCGAGCTAGTGGAACTTCCATTACTACTGGTCGTAATACTGGATCCCAGGATCAAGGAGAAACTGTGGAGGAAGTTGCACCAGTCCAATAAGATAAAAGGAGTTAATTAACTAGGGTCAGCCTTAAGATATATTAAATATGTTTGGATTAAATTAGAATAATATCCAATCATATTGATACCGGAAATCAAGTTAGAATTTTAAATTAAATTAAAATTTGGATTTCCTAAAATTAAGTCTAGACTCAAGTATTAGTTGATATGAACCCAGGAAAAAGTGAACTGGTCGTTTTGTGAAATTAAAACATATTTTCGAGTCCCGAGATGGAGAAAGTTAATGGGAACTGTGGAGAATACTTAACGAAGTTAAGTAAATTGACGGATGAGACAGATACATAGGCTTGAGCAAGATTGATTTAAATCAATGAAGTGAATAAGACTTGAAATTTATTCCAAGTATATTTAGGAGTTGATGAGAATTCAAGAATAATATTACAAGGATGGAATGTTTTTGTTCAACCATAGTAACAATAACTGGTATAAATAAGATATTTATTGATGTGTGTCGATAACTCTAAATCTACTATTTACAAATTTCGAGGATGAAATTTTTATAAGGGGGGTAGAATGTAATGACCCGGACTTTTTACACAGATATTAAATTATCATAATACGTGTTTAGAAATACGAGTTAAATTTCATACTTTAAATATTCTAAAACATGTATGATAGCATTTGCATAAGCATGTAGCACAACACTGACTAAAATCCATTTTACCCATTCATGTATGATAGCATGGATTTGATAGCGTTTGTTTTAAATTCATTTATTTTACATATATTTGAATAATAACACTTATTCATAGCAAGTTTAAAAATGCCACTTTATTTCACTTCTTTTGTTCATTTTTCCAAAAGACTTTAGAAATTGGGGTTTTTGAAAATTTTTGATTTTGAAACATATGACACTTGAATAAAAATATGCTTTGTCAATTTTTTTAAGGGTTTAAATCCTTATGTTTATTTTAGCAAAATTCTTGTTTTCAAAACATGAAGCATTTGCATAAAAATATGCTAAAAATCACTTGTTTTGTCAAAGAAATTTCAAGTGGAAAAATCTTGTGTTCATTCCTTTTTGCAAAGATGTTTTCATGTATATGTATTAGAGGGTCATACCTACACTAGAAATAAACTAGCATCTAGGATCTAGGATTTAGCATCTACATATGTCACATGGCCAAAATCATTTTTGATTCAATATTTTCAGTTTTAAATCTTCCTCTTTTCTCACGAGATTTTCTGAAATTTCTTTCTTTTTATTAAAGACCCGCAACCTCCCCGTAAAGGAAAGCGTCGGATAGTTCGAGAACAAACCACAACAGAACGCATATAAAAGAACATTTCATTGTATATTACAACAATGCATCAGATTACAAGAATATACAGAGTATAAATGAATATTACACAGAAATATCAGAGATTTAAATTACATTTAAATACATAGCAGCGGAAAATAATACAATACACAACTAGAATGAGATATACGGATACAAAGCTTTCCGGATATCGTTCCAGCTGTAAACCAGGATCCTGTGAATATAAATCTGCAAAACCAAAACTACTAGCTGCCCGTGTCAAAATAAGGGCACCCAGAGTTTAGGTTAAAACAATAAACTCCAGGTCAGTCATGGGACTGGTGTGAGAACTAAAACAGTTATTAATCTTTATTTTAAATCATTAGGTAAATCAAGGGACCACGCCGTATAACACGGAACGGGTTTCCTCCCAAGAATACCAGTGCATAAAACAAACAGCGCAATGCTAAATAAAGAAAAATGAAGCTGTTATAAGACCCAGGTCCTATCACACAATGCAACGCAAGCCGGGGGATAGGGTTTTCCCTTATAACAGCCAAAGAATGCTTGATACGTTTAAAACAAATCATTTGATACTATTATAAGTGCATAGTGTATAAAACACTTCAAATCATAAGTATCAATCATAGGCGGCATGAACGGCCCATAACACTATGTCGCCATATATAGGTTTACAATCAAAACCGCAAATGTCGTATTGGAAGTTGGGTTATCATTTATGGTATGAACCGAGGCTAGGGGCAAGATCCTCAATGATTCGAGACTGCCTAGCCCGAGTCTCAGGATCAGAGCTCGAGTGACCCTTGGATCCTCAGGGCCGGTCCACACGGAGTGGATTAAAATGCCTGAACATGCGTTTCTCCGCCCTATGGGGCGTAAACGAGCCAACTAAATGACTCCATCGGTTCGAGAACGACCGATCAATCCGAGGCGCCTCGCAACAGCAACAACCACATAAGTCAAACTCGTCAGGGCGTGTAAAACCACTGATGCCACTTCTAGCTAGGAAGAAACGCATGCCCTCCCTGACGTCCTCTCCCGTTTTTGGTTCATACCGGGTGTGAAACACGCGAGGTAAACGTTACACAAAGCTACGCCACAAAGGCCGTGCTTTGATCATCACCACAAGACTTTGCTTTTCAACAGAAGCCTCGATCAATAGCCACTTAGGCATGCCACACAGGCAATTCACTCCATGCGTTTGATATCCATCAATATATAACCCCTGAGCTCGTACGTCTCAGAGAAGGGCGTTAAGCAAGAGAATAAATTCTCCGCCGCCAAACAGATATATATTTAATAGAGATCAATCACACGGACTAAAATCCAATGTCAGACACACAGTCCATTTACAAGTCCGTTCTGGGTCTGAACGAAACCGGAGGCACCTAGTACCCCGCATATCCATCGATCTCCAAGTACGTCTGGACGATCACTAACTGTTTCCATCTTCTTGGGTGTACAGCCCAATCAAGATCATCAGTAATTACCCAAACGACGTGAAGACCTCCGGTCTTCGACCATCGTCTTCATCTTCGACTTATCGTCGTATCAGTTATTCAGAATGGGATATACCCGGACTTTCCGAATAACTCGCGTATATTTTAAATAAGTGTTACACAAACACAACATACGCCTCATTCCAATTCATCAGTTACTAACCGTAAATTAATCAAGAGAATAATTCCCCAAATATTAACCCCGAAGGCCGAAACCAACATCAGATCAATATCCAGGAAACCATTCTGCTTAGCTAACCGACAGTTAGTTTCTGAATTTCACATTCATAGGGAAAGGTTCCCATTAATTTTATCAAAGATAAATTCTTGAATTTATTCTTTAATCTACTTTTGAATATCAATTCAAACTAGTCGGAATTAGCGAACCTTACCGAAGTAATCATTTGTTTTAATCTCCCAATCCCAACCTATTAATCCCATGAAGTAAAACTGGTAATACTTCATATCTAACACCACAGTGTTATCGGTAAATTCAATTACCATTTCACGTTCAAATCTAATTAAAGATTTAACTATCGCCTGGAGTAAAACTGGTGATACTCCATTTCGATTATTTCAATCTAATTAAAGATTCATTAAAACTCCACTTAGTTTTAATCGTTAACTGGGTTAAAGAATCAGTGTCATTTAAAACACGGTTCACGATAAACCCAAAATCACATTCCATTAATTATCGGGTTAAAGAACAAGTGTTATTTAAAACACTGTTCACAATAAACCCAAAAATCAATATCAATTCTATTCCAATTAAATATTATTTAATTGGTACCCTTCATTAAATCTAAAATAAAAAGATTTAATCTTTTCTCAACTGGGTTCAAGAACAGTGTTAATGAAGACACCATTCACGACAAACCCAAATCACATTTGATATTAAACATAAGGCTCTGAATAGAAAATATCCCGGCTTATATTCAATATCAAATTCTACGATTAACAAATGTCGTATTAGAAATAACGATATATAAATATCTTTCAAATTTCCATAACAACACCTGTATAATCCCGAAATTCGACATCGAAATGTTCCGAAGACAATTTCGATTCAAATCCATTCCAATGCAATTATTGGAAATTCTGGTTATTTTCAAAACCATTTCAATATTCAATTTATTTATTTAAAAATAAATAGAATTGTAATTCTAGTTCAAAACTAGTTCATTTCGATAAAAATCTATTTTTATCTTTTCTAATATGGAGTTTTTCATCCCAATTCTTTCTAAATCATTTCTTATGATTTTACATAAATTATTACTATTTTTAATAATTTTATCAAGGCCTGTACAGTCGATTTCCATCAACGGTCATCGAACTGCACTTACAGCGACCTTTCTCGAATTTGATTTGGACGTATCTCCAAATCCAACCGTTAGATTTCAAATTTCTAACATTCATTAGAAAGCTCTTTTCGATACGAACCCAACGGTTCCGGTTTTAGGAGAATCCGACGGTCGGATCTCCCGTAATGTCCGTTTGAAATAAATGGTCGAAATTCGCGAACTGCCGCGGCGCGGCGCGTTCTATTCAGGCCATTATATTATATATAATATATATAATATATATTTCGTCGATTTCTATTTAAAACGAATTATATAAATAGTTTTGAATTCGTTTCAAAAGCAATTTCAACTTCCTTTTCAATTCAAATCAAAATTGAATTCTTCTTTATAAATTCGTTTCAAAATTCATTTCTATTCAATTCAAATTTCAATTCAATTTGAATTCATTTCAATTTGCTTTCAATTCAATTTGAATTCGTTTTCAATTCATTTCGAAATCGTTTTCAATTCAATTCATTTCGAAATCGTTTTCAATTCAATTTGAATTCGTTTTCAATTCAATTCATTTCGAAATCGTTTTCAATTCAATTCATTTCGAAATCGTTTTCAATTCAATTTGAATTCGTTTTCAATTCAATTCATTTCGAAATCGTTTTCAATTCAATTCATTTCGAAACCACTTTTAATTCAATTCACTTCGAAATCACTTTTAATTCGATTCACTTTGAATTCGTTTTCAATTCAATTCATTTCGAAATGAATAAAATCGATATAAATATCGTTCACGTCAAAATGGCGTCAATCTAATCAACACGGCTTCATATATTGATATTTTCAAATATTCCATTTCGAATATTTCTGTTTCAAATATTTCTATTTTAAAACTAGAATGAGGCCCAATCAATTACCATATAAAGTTAATTATATGGATTTTCATACAACACATGTATATAATAGCATGGAAAAATAATCAACCATCAACCAAAGTGCACTACACTGTATAAGCATCAAATATAGATATTCAACGCTTATAACAGCCTGTCAATCAATCGATCGACATATTCAATCAATCAGGATGAGTGAAATTCAAATTTCATCCCAACACCCGTGTGGGGTTTCAAACAATCAAACACATATTTTATTTGTGCTGTTGGGCGATGTGTAAAATTTATCGACCCAATCAATGTCCTTCAAATAAGTGTACATAAACAAACCGTCTGGTTTGTAAATGAATATTTATTTTATTCACTTTCACTATATTCATATTCACGTTAAAAATTATATTTTTAACGATAAAACATTTTATTTCAACATATGAATTTCTATTATTCATTTACACAAATAAAATGATATTTTTATTTTCTAACATATTTTAGAAAATTTCGGCGGCATAACGGCACGATACTAGAAACGGGACGAGGCCTAGCCTTATCCCCGGTCTAGTGAAGGCCCACGCCATTCACACATCAATCAAATCAATTCGTTATGTAAACCACAAAATTTGGAGTAAGAGTCTAACCTAGCCTTACTCCTTCGCCTTATAACGGCGCACGTCTAATCCTAACCAATTTATCGATTCGATTTTTCACACCACAAACCACATTCAAACCAATATCGCAATCAATCACCAAACAGTCAAACAAACAAGTCCATGGTCTGTGGACGATTGTGTCGGGTGCTACTAAGCACCGTCTGCATCCTAGTATATATATAACTAGAAAAAGAAATTGAAAGGTGAGAAATTCTCACCGATAGCTATCCTAGCTCCACGGCTCTTCTAATGCAGGAAATCTTCGCCAACTCGCCTTTCGTCGCTTTCGCCCGCATTCTCTACATATGTAAAAATCGAATTTTTATTATGTTATTCAATATATAAAAATCGAATTTTTATTATGTTATTCAATATATAAAAATCGAATTTTTATTCTGTTATTCAATATATAAAAATCGAATTTTTATTCTGTTATTCAATATATAAAAATCGAATTTTGACTTCAAAGTTCAATATATAAAAATCCTATTTTTTTTATCGAAGTTCAATATATAAAAATTCTATTTTTCTATCGAAGTTCAATATATAAAAATTCTATTTTTCTATCGAAGTTCAATATATAAAAATTCTATTTTTCTATCGAAGTTCAATATATAAAAATTCTATTTTTAGTTCGCTATTCAATATATAAAAATCGAATTTTTATTTCAAAGTTCAATATATAAAAATCATATTTTTATCTCGATGTTCAATATATAAAAATCATATTTTTATCTCGATGTTCAATATATAAAAATCCCATTTTTATCTCGATGTTCAATATATAAAAATCATATTTTTATCTCGATGTTCAATATATAAAAATCATATTTTTATCTCGATGTTCAATATATAAAAATCATATTTTTATCTCGATGTTCAATATATAAAAATCATATTTTTATCTCGAAGTTCAATATATAAAAATCATATTTTTATCTCGAAGTAATATAAAAAGATTTCGCCTTTCTATAATATAAAAATTATATTTTTCTATCTATAAAAACATTCCTTCTTCATATAATTCAAAAATCTTATCTTTTCCATCATAAAAATCTCACCTTTATAATTATAAAAATCTCGCCTTTTATATTCTAAAAATCAAATTTTTTATTCTTGCAAAAACCATGCTTATATAAATCCTATTCATTTTGAAAATCACGTTTTTAAATCAATGCTCTTTATATAAAAGTCATGTTTTTAAGCTAAAACTATTTCGTATAAAAGTAATATTTTTACAATGCTAATTTATTTTTAAAACCATATTTTTATTAATATAAAAGTGAAATCTTTTCAAATGTTTAAAAATCACTATTTTATCATGTTAAAAATCAATACCTTTATTCTTTCTATACAAAACAACTGCTATTTTATTTTATAAAAATCAATGCTATTTTCTATTTTAAAATCAATATTATTTTCAAAAACAAAGCTATTTTTATTTTTAAACATTCATGCTTTTATTTTTAATCATTCATGCTTTTATTTTTAATCATTTCCTATTTATATTTATAAAACATTTGCCAATTTTATTTTCATATGAAATATTACTATTTTTATAAAATATGAAGTTCAAAATTTCTCTTTATACTATATCAATTAAACTAATTGAATAGTAAAATAAAAGAAAAATAAAAAAGGAAAAGAAAAGAAAAAAAATAAAAAAATAATAATTACACTGCCATCTTCCTTCAGGATAACCAGAGCGCGCTTCAAACCATTCACCAATACTAGGGCTTGATTTTGCCGTCCCTGTGCTCGACCAGAGTAAGATCCGAGCATGCCCCGACGTCGTCCTCTCCGGCGCCTTCCCACAGCCAGAACCCTGGCGAGCTCGAGATCACCCAATGGCCGGAGGACGGCTTCGAACGATTTCTTTTCGAAGGAGGAAATCAGCCTCCCTGGTTAGCAATTAACGATCATAACCTTATGGCCTTTAAGATCTCAGAAGCCCCTCCCATTTTTGTTTTGAATTCACGTTAAATTCCGTCGTGGATTTGAAGAAAATTAGGAAGAGGGAATTGAAGAAAACCGCCGTTGAAATACTTTTGGGTGCGGCAGATGGTGGTTAGGGTTTTGGAAAATAGGGGGTATATATTTATATAATATAATTTAAATAATATTTAATTCATGAAATTCTTGTTTAACACATAGAACTCAGAATCCAACCCAATGACTGTCGCTCCTAGCTATTTACCCCCATTCCGAACACAATGGGATATGTTTCGTTAACCAATTCTACTGTTACAATCAGTTTCCGTTGAATTTACATTTAAATCATTATATTGAATTTTAAACGTACATTTCAAATTACCGGGGTCACATACTAACTAGAAAAATTCCATAAAAATATTTTCTAGCTTCGTATTGACGATACGGTCCTAACAAAACTAGTTTCGTCGAATTCTGAGACCGTTAGAAAAATGGCCATTTTCCAGTCGATTAAAATCAACTGAAACTGGTCAAACGCGTTTTCCTTTGCCACGCTCACATATTGATTCGAAAAATTATGAAATTTGAAATCTAGCAATAATTTGACACTGCGGACCCAACAAAAGTGGTTTCGTCGAAATCCGAGGTCGTTTGCAAAATTGCTATTTTTAAGGGCCTTATATATATATAAATATATATAAATTCCACAGCGACTATTTCTAATTTTAAACTGGACATATCTTATCATTTCTAAGATGAAATCTCAGTTTGTTAACATCGTTACTAAGATATAGTTATACAGATTCAAATATTTCTTGTTTCGTTCAATTCTGACTTATATTGAATTCTGTATATTCATTTGAAATTATAAATCGAATTTTCGAACTACCGCGCCATTTTCAATTCCTTTTATAATTATATATAATTATTATATATTCTAACGACGACGCGTATAATATATACGATCGAATTATATTCAAAATAAATTTCTCGTCGATATTATTTAAAATAATTCATTTTAAATAATTAAAATTCGCTAAAATGGCCAAAATAAAAATTTTAAACTGGCCTAGATTTTCGGGTTGTTACAATCTCCCCCACTTAAAACTTTTCGTCCCCGAAAAGGAACAAAGTCGAAAGTGGTTTGATTATTCAGCGCTACGCTCGATCAGACTTCCATTCTCCAACTTTTCAGTTTCTGAGAATTTTCAAAATTTCAAAAATTTGGCTAACACCCTAAATTTTTGAAAAATTTCGCCATAACCTCCCCTGCACCGGGAGCATCGGGGAATTTCAAATAGCTTCCCCGGTCCTTCAGATCTCAAAAAGAAAAAGCCAAGCGGCTAGCCAATAGGCTCACAAAATCATCATCACCCAAACAAAACAGGAAATTATGTAGTAAACATGTACCTATTTGTCGGGCAAACAAATTTTATTCTCGGCTCTAGCCTCCTTGCTATGACCTGTTCAATGATATATATGTATATGCAAGCAAACGCGACCAATTTTCAATACAGTTCAATATTTGATTCAGTTAGGCTAAATGGTTCAAAATTAGCAAACAAATGAACAAACAACACAAACATCAATCAATTAGTGAATTATCATTTGAAATTCATAATTTTGATACATAGTCAAGAATCAGATTTTTGATGCCAAATCACAACAATAGGCCCTATCTAATTTTGGTTCTCACACCAGTCAATAGGAAATATATAGAAATTTCACTTTCGTCACTCGAAAATAAATACTGGCGACAGTGCCCCATCACCAGAATTACTCCCGGGCACTAGAGGGATTCTATATCTACCCAATATATTAAAACTTCGAATACACGTTTGCAAGACATATATGCAAAATCTTTATATATCGGATTGTCCTAATCAATATAAAATAAATAATCAAATACGAATAATTGATTTAAATTTTCAAAACAAAATTTGTTTTCATTTTAAAAATATACTCTTCACACTCGTTCTAGGATACTACTGATCTCATCTCTAACGAGTCATTCTCGTTGGATATTACTAATCCAATATCTGATGAATTCTTTCGTAAGGTTCTAATGTGTCTTGTTCTCTGCTTTGTAAACCAAAGCTCTGATACCACGTGTAAAGACCCGCAACCTCCCCGTAAAGGAAAGCGTCGGATAGTTCGAGAACAAACCACAACAGAACGCATATAAAAGAACATTTCATTGTATATTACAACAATGCATCAGATTACAAGAATATACAGAGTATAAATGAATATTACACAGAAATATCAGAGATTTAAATTACATTTAAATACATAGCAGCGGAAAATAATACAATACACAACTAGAATGAGATATACGGATACAAAGCTTTCCGGATATCGTTCCAGCTGTAAACCAGGATCCTGTGAATATAAATCTGCAAAACCAAAACTACTAGCTGCCCGTGTCAAAATAAGGGCACCCAGAGTTTAGGTTAAAACAATAAACTCCAGGTCAGTCATGGGACTGGTGTGAGAACTAAAACAGTTATTAATCTTTATTTTAAATCATTAGGTAAATCAAGGGACCACGCCGTATAACACGGAACGGGTTTCCTCCCAAGAATACCAGTGCATAAAACAAACAGCGCAATGCTAAATAAAGAAAAATGAAGCTGTTATAAGACCCAGGTCCTATCACACAATGCAACGCAAGCCGGGGGATAGGGTTTTCCCTTATAACAGCCAAAGAATGCTTGATACGTTTAAAACAAATCATTTGATACTATTATAAGTGCATAGTGTATAAAACACTTCAAATCATAAGTATCAATCATAGGTGGCATGAACGGCCCATAACACTATGTCGCCATATATAGGTTTACAATCAAAACCGCAAATGTCGTATTGGAAGTTGGGTTATCATTTATGGTATGAACCGAGGCTAGGGGCAAGATCCTCAATGATTCGAGACTGCCTAGCCCGAGTCTCAGGATCAGAGCTCGAGTGACCCTTGGATCCTCAGGGCCGGTCCACACGGAGTGGATTAAAATGCCTGAACATGCGTTTCTCCGCCCTATGGGGCGTAAACGAGCCAACTAAATGACTCCATCGGTTCGAGAACGACCGATCAATCCGAGGCGCCTCGCAACAGCAACAACCACATAAGTCAAACTCGTCAGGGCGTGTAAAACCACTGACGCCACTTCTAGCTAGGAAGAAACGCATGCCCTCCCTGACGTCCTCTCCCGTTTTTGGTTCATACCGGGTGTGAAACACGCGAGGTAAACGTTACACAAAGCTACGCCACAAAGGCCGTGCTTTGATCATCACCACAAGACTTTGCTTTTCAACAGAAGCCTCGATCAATAGCCACTTAGGCATGCCACACAGGGAATTCACTCCATGCGTTTGATATCCATCAATATATAACCCCTGAGCTCGTACGTCTCAGAGAAGGGCGTTAAGCAAGAGAATAAATTCTCCACCGCCAAACAGATATATATTTAATAGAGATCAATCACACGGACTAAAATCCAATGTCAGACACACAGTCCATTTACAAGTCCGTTCTGGGTCTGAACGAAACCGGAGGCACCTAGTACCCCGCATATCCATCGATCTCCAAGTACGTCTGGACGATCACTAACTGTTTCCATCTTCTTGGGTGTACAGCCCAATCAAGATCATCAGTAATTACCCAAACGACGTGAAGACCTCCGGTCTTCGACCATCGTCTTCATCTTCGACTTATCGTCGTATCAGTTATTCAGAATGGGATATACCCGGACTTTCCGAATAACTCGCGTATATTTTAAATAAGTGTTACACAAACACAACATACGCCTCATTCCAATTCATCAGTTACTAACCGTAAATTAATCAAGAGAATAATTCCCCAAATATTAACCCCGAAGGCCGAAACCAACATCAGATCAATATCCAGGAAACCATTCTGCTTAGCTAACCGACAGTTAGTTTCTGAATTTCACATTCATAGGGAAAGGTTCCCATTAATTTTATCAAAGATAAATTCTTGAATTTATTCTTTAATCTACTTTTGAATATCAATTCAAACTAGTCGGAATTAGCGAACCTTACCGAAGTAATCATTTGTTTTAATCTCCCAATCCCAACCTATTAATCCCATGAAGTAAAACTGGTAATACTTCATATCTAACACCACAGTGTTATCGGTAAATTCAATTACCATTTCACGTTCAAATCTAATTAAAGATTTAACTATCGCCTGGAGTAAAACTGGTGATACTCCATTTCGATTATTTCAATCTAATTAAAGATTCATTAAAACTCCACTTAGTTTTAATCGTTAACTGGGTTAAAGAATCAGTGTCATTTAAAACACGGTTCACGATAAACCCAAAATCACATTCCATTAATTATCGGGTTAAAGAACAAGTGTTATTTAAAACACTGTTCACGATAAACCCAAAAATCAATATCAATTCTATTCCAATTAAATATTATTTAATTGGTACCCTTCATTAAATCTAAAATAAAAAGATTTAATCTTTTCTCAACTGGGTTCAAGAACAGTGTTAATGAAGACACCATTCACGACAAACCCAAATCACATTTGATATTAAACACAAGGCTCTGAATAGAAAATATCCCGGCTTATATTCAATATCAAATTCTACGATTAACAAATGTCGTATTAGAAATAACGATATATAAATATCTTTCAAATTTCCATAACAACACCTGTATAATCCCGAAATTCGACATCGAAATGTTCCGAAGACAATTTCGATTCAAATCCATTCCAATGCAATTATTGGAAATTCTGGTTATTTTCAAAACCATTTCAATATTCAATTTATTTGTTTAAAAATAAATAGAATTGTAATTCTAGTTCAAAACTAGTTCATTTCGATAAAAATCTATTTTTATCTTTTCTAATATGGAGTTTTTCATCCCAATTCTTTCTAAATCATTTCTTATGATTTTACATAAATTATTACTATTTTTAATAATTTTATCAAGGCCTGTACAGTCGATTTCCATCAACGGTCATCGAACTGCACTTACAGCGACCTTTTTCGAATTTGATTTGGACGTATCTCCAAATCCAACCGTTAGATTTCAAATTTCTAACATTCATTAGAAAGCTCTTTTCGATACGAACCCAACGGTTCCGGTTTTAGGAGAATCCGACGGTCGGATCTCCCGTAATGTCCGTTTGAAATAAATGGTCGAAATTCGCGAACTGCCGCGGCGCGGCGCGTTCTATTCAGGCCATTATATTATATATAATATATATAATATATATTTCGTCGATTTCTATTTAAAACGAATTATATAAATAGTTTTGAATTCGTTTCAAAAGCAATTTCAACTTCCTTTTCAATTCAAATCAAAATTGAATTCTTCTTTATAAATTCGTTTCAAAATTCATTTCTGTTCAATTCAAATTTCAATTCAATTTGAATTCATTTCAATTTGCTTTCAATTCAATTTGAATTCGTTTTCAATTCATTTCGAAATCGTTTTCAATTCAATTCATTTCGAAATCGTTTTCAATTCAATTTGAATTCGTTTTCAATTCAATTCATTTCGAAATCGTTTTCAATTCAATTCATTTCGAAATCGTTTTCAATTCAATTTGAATTCGTTTTCAATTCAATTCATTTCGAAATCGTTTTCAATTCAATTCATTTCGAAACCACTTTTAATTCAATTCACTTCGAAATCACTTTTAATTCGATTCACTTTGAATTCGTTTTCAATTCAATTCATTTCGAAATGAATAAAATCGATATAAATATCGTTCACGTCAAAATGGCGTCAATCTAATCAACACGGCTTCATATATTGATATTTTCAAATATTCCATTTCGAATATTTCTGTTTCAAATATTTCTATTTTAAAACTAGAATGAGGCCCAATCAATTACCATATAAAGTTAATTATATGGATTTTCATACAACACATGTATATAATAGCATGGAAAAATAATCAACCATCAACCAAAGTGCACTACACTGTATAAGCATCAAATATAGATATTCAACGCTTATAACAGCCTGTCAATCAATCGATCGACATATTCAATCAATCAGGATGAGTGAAATTCAAATTTCATCCCAACACCCGTGTGGGGTTTCAAACAATCAAACACATATTTTATTTGTGCTGTTGGGCGATGTGTAAAATTTATCGACCCAATCAATGTCCTTCAAATAAGTGTACATAAACAAACCGTCTGGTTTGTAAATGAATATTTATTTTATTCACTTTCACTATATTCATATTCACGTTAAAAATTATATTTTTAACGATAAAACATTTTATTTCAACATATGAATTTCTATTATTCATTTACACAAATAAAATGATATTTTTATTTTCTAACATATTTTAGAAAATTTCGGCGGCATAACGGCACGATACTAGAAACGGGACGAGGCCTAGCCTTATCCCCGGTCTAGTGAAGGCCCACGCCATTCACACATCAATCAAATCAATTCGTTATGTAAACCACAAAATTTGGAGTAAGAGTCTAACCTAGCCTTACTCCTTCGCCTTATAACGGCGCACGTTTAATCCTAACCAATTTATCGATTCGATTTTTCACACCACAAACCACATTCAAACCAATATCGCAATCAATCACCAAACAGTCAAACAAACAAGTCCATGGTCTGTGGACGATTGTGTCGGGTGCTACTAAGCACCGTCTGCATCCTAGTATATATATAACTAGAAAAAGAAATTGAAAGGTGAGAAATTCTCACCGATAGCTATCCTAGCTCCACGGCTCTTCTAATGCAGGAAATCTTCGCCAACTCGCCTTTCGTCGCTTTCGCCCGCATTCTCTACATATGTAAAAATCGAATTTTTATTATGTTATTCAATATATAAAAATCGAATTTTTATTATGTTATTCAATATATAAAAATCGAATTTTTATTCTGTTATTCAATATATAAAAATCGAATTTTTATTCTGTTATTCAATATATAAAAATCGAATTTTGACTTCAAAGTTCAATATATAAAAATCCTATTTTTTTTATTGAAGTTCAATATATAAAAATTCTATTTTTCTATCGAAGTTCAATATATAAAAATTCTATTTTTCTATCGAAGTTCAATATATAAAAATTCTATTTTTCTATCGAAGTTCAATATATAAAAATTCTATTTTTAGTTCGCTATTCAATATATAAAAATCGAATTTTTATTTCAAAGTTCAATATATAAAAATCATATTTTTATCTCGATGTTCAATATATAAAAATCATATTTTTATCTCGATGTTCAATATATAAAAATCCCATTTTTATCTCGATGTTCAATATATAAAAATCATATTTTTATCTCGATGTTCAATATATAAAAATCATATTTTTATCTCGATGTTCAATATATAAAAATCATATTTTTATCTCGATGTTCAATATATAAAAATCATATTTTTATCTCGAAGTTCAATATATAAAAATCATATTTTTATCTCGAAGTAATATAAAAAGATTTCGCCTTTCTATAATATAAAAATTATATTTTTCTATCTATAAAAACATTCCTTCTTCATATAATTCAAAAATCTTATCTTTTCCATCATAAAAATCTCACCTTTATAATTATAAAAATCTCGCCTTTTATATTCTAAAAATCAAATTTTTTATTCTTGCAAAAACCATGCTTATATAAATCCTATTCATTTTGAAAATCACGTTTTTAAATCAATGCTCTTTATATAAAAGTCATGTTTTTAAGCTAAAACTATTTCGTATAAAAGTAATATTTTTACAATGCTAATTTATTTTTAAAACCATATTTTTATTAATATAAAAGTGAAATCTTTTCAAATGTTTAAAAATCACTATTTTATCATGTTAAAAATCAATACCTTTATTCTTTCTATACAAAACAACTGCTATTTTATTTTATAAAAATCAATGCTATTTTCTATTTTAAAATCAATATTATTTTCAAAAACAAAGCTATTTTTATTTTTAAACATTCATGCTTTTATTTTTAATCATTCATGCTTTTATTTTTAATCATTTCCTATTTATATTTATAAAACATTTGCCAATTTTATTTTCATATGAAATATTACTATTTTTATAAAATATGAAGTTCAAAATTTCTCTTTATACTATATCAATTAAACTAATTGAATAGTAAAATAAAAGAAAAATAAAAAAGGAAAAGAAAAGAAAAAAAATAAAAAAATAATAATTACACTGCCATCTTCCTTCAGGATAACCAGAGCGCGCTTCAAACCATTCACCAATACTAGGGCTTGATTTTGCCGTCCCTGTGCTCGACCAGAGTAAGATCCGAGCATGCCCCGACGTCGTCCTCTCCGGCGCCTTCCCACAGCCAGAACCCTGGCGAGCTCGAGATCACCCAATGGCCGGAGGACGGCTTCGAACGATTTCTTTTCGAAGGAGGAAATCAGCCTCCCTGGTTAGCAATTAACGATCATAACCTTATGGCCTTTAAGATCTCAGAAGCCCCTCCCATTTTTGTTTTGAATTCACGTTAAATTCCGTCGTGGATTTGAAGAAAATTAGGAAGAGGGAATTGAAGAAAACCGCCGTTGAAATACTTTTGGGTGCGGCAGATGGTGGTTAGGGTTTTGGAAAATAGGGGGTATATATTTATATAATATAATTTAAATAATATTTAATTCATGAAATTCTTGTTTAACACATAGAACTCAGAATCCAACCCAATGACTGTCGCTCCTAGCTATTTACCCCCATTCCGAACACAATGGGATATGTTTCGTTAACCAATTCTACTGTTACAATCAGTTTCCGTTGAATTTACATTTAAATCATTATATTGAATTTTAAACGTACATTTCAAATTACCGGGGTCACATACTAACTAGAAAAATTCCAGAAAAATATTTTCTAGCTTCGTATTGACGATACGGTCCTAACAAAACTAGTTTCGTCGAATTCTGAGACCGTTAGAAAAATGGCCATTTTCCAGTCGATTAAAATCAACTGAAACTGGTCAAACGCGTTTTCCTTTGCCACGCTCACATATTGATTCGAAAAATTATGAAATTTGAAATCTAGCAATAATTTGACACTGCGGACCCAACAAAAGTGGTTTCGTCGAAATCCGAGGTCGTTTGCAAAATTGCTATTTTTAAGGGCCTTATATATATATAAATATATATAAATTCCACAGCGACTATTTCTAATTTTAAACTGGACATATCTTATCATTTCTAAGATGAAATCTCAGTTTGTTAACATCGTTACTAAGATATAGTTATACAGATTCAAATATTTCTTGTTTCGTTCAATTCTGACTTATATTGAATTCTGTATATTCATTTGAAATTATAAATCGAATTTTCGAACTACCGCGCCATTTTCAATTCCTTTTATAATTATATATAATTATTATATATTCTAACGACGACGCGTATAATATATACGATCGAATTATATTCAAAATAAATTTCTCGTCGATATTATTTAAAATAATTCATTTTAAATAATCAAAATTCGCTAAAATGGCCAAAATAAAAATTTTAAACTGGCCCAGATTTTCGGGTTGTTACAGTGTTCATTTTGTCAAAAGCCATGTGACAAAGATTTACAAGATCATGGGCATTTAAGCCTAAGCTTTTACCTACACTAGATGATTACTAACATGTATATTTTCTAAGATTTATTCATGTCATATCATCATATGACCAAGATCTTGTGTACAAAGAATTTTCAGATTTTAGAACAACTTGAAAGCCAAGTAAAAGTATTTAATATTTTGTGTTAAATCAAAGTTTTCATGTGAAGAGTATGGGTTAGAAAACCAATATAAAACTGAGCTTGAATGGTACAAGAGAAGATAGCATATTTGGCTAGAACCAAGAAAAGATTTAGAGAACATGGTTGTGTCATGTTGCATTTAAGATGATATTTGATGGTAGGCCAATGGGGAGGAAAAGAGGATACATGTGCAAGGGATTTCAAGGTGAGTAGGAGCTGATGTAAAGCCATGTGCATTGAGATTTGGTGCTTGGATTTTGAGAGAGAAAAGGGTTTTAAAATGTATTTTGCATTTGTCAAATCAAAATCTGAAAACAGATTTTGCTCTCCTTTCAAAACAGAAATTAAATGCAACCATATTTTATATATTTTCTACTACTATATAAAGGCCTTGAGCATACACATTTCCCTTCATAACAACAAGCATTAAAACTAAAAACAGTAAAAGAAAATCAAGTGAGCTTCTTAATGCGGGTGAGTAAATCTTTTAACAAAATTTCTTTACTGTTCTTTCTATGTTAAACTGAAATGCCTTGTGTTAATCTTGTGCAAGTGGTATGCTTTGCTTAAGTTACCTGTTTGTTTTGATATTTGTTGTTGGCACTTAAGCTTTAAGTACCAACGGCTAGGAAATTATATTATACTTTGAGTTTCCAGAATCCTGTTCTTCCTGTTTGAATTATACACCATCCCAAATTTGATCTGCGAATCCATGTTAGAAATAGAAGTGAGATGTTGTACTGATTTTTAAAACCCTTCCAGTAGCCTAAAATGGTTTTGAAGTAACCAAATCACCTTTAATTATTCACTGTATATAAACAGGAAAACACAGACACCTTCATACACCTCTCTGTTTAATCAAATTTTCGAAACTCATATTAAACAAAACTAAATACATGAATGAAATACTAGTAGTAAATGATGATTTTAAAAAGAAATTACATGATTTTTAAGGACCTATATTAACGGGGAGGAAGAGATGGTTAGAATTGGTACTCGGGGCAATTTCCGATCTTCTAGGTCATGGGAGGCCACGGGATTGAGGGTGAAGCTTCGTGTAGGTTCATGGGTTCGGGGAAAAAATGAAAAACGAATTTTTAAATGAGTAAAGTAAGAGAAATTTAGCAAAATAGGGTTTTTGTCTGTGTTCGGGTTCACGAAAGTTAGAGGCGTCGGATGGGCCCCACGCTGGATCGAGTGGGGTATAATTCGGCGGAGAGGTGCGCACGGGACTGGAGAAGAGATCGGAAGTGGTGGCAGGTCGTCGGTGGCCATAGGTGAGCGAGGGGTGGAGTGTTTCCGAGGTCACCTGGTATCCGCGGTTTCAATTTGTAATGGCTAAAGGGGGTTTTCGAGAAGGCAAGGATTGGAGGACGTGATGACTGGTCAGTGGCGATCGTGAGTGAAAATGAGGCTTGCGGGTGGTGGATCGGGGGCCATTGGGTGGTCCGATTGTCGGTGCATGTGCATAGTGCACGTGGTGCATGAGAAGGAACTGGTAAAGATGAAGCAAATCTGGAAGAAGAAAGAAAATGGGAAAAGGGAGAAGAAAGTGGGTTTGGTCGGGGCGTGGACTTGGTACTGAATACTGATGTGGCGTGAAGTGGTAATGGTTTTCATTTGGAAGATCAAAGAGATCGAAGCAGTGGTATTGCATCGAAGTTGAGGCAGATAAAGTGAACAAGGCAAGGGATAGGCAGAATAAAAAGAAGGGAAGAAAGCAAACAAATAAAAAGGAGAGAAAACAATAAAGGAAGAAGAAAGGAATAAATAAATAAAATTAAGAAAAAGAAATCTTAAGGGATTTTGTTTCTTTAGAAAATCTAATGAGAAATGATAAGAATAAAAGAGATGTAATATGGATGATAATCTAGAATGAAAATGGTATATTATCAGACGATAATCGTTGGAATTGAAGATGTTCTTTGTCAAGATTAAACAAAGTTATTTAAAAAGAAAATATAGACAAAATTAATTTAGTTATTTAAGATTTGGATAAATATAAATTCGCTTGTTCCTAAAGATCAGATAATCGGTTTAGGCCGTATTAAGTTGAACGGTAAATAACAATATGTTGTGATAAATAAAAAATGAATGATCGTCGGTAATATGGTGCTATGATGAACCCGAATGTTTTTGAAACATAATATTTATTTAATCAACTTTGGTAAATAAATATATTCTTAATCAAGATATGATTTCCAAGTTAAAAACGATTAAACTTAATATGGAAATTCATGTGAACATGAATATAGATATATATAGTGACTAGATATAAATTGGAAGAAGTCGTTGGGTTGGTATTGACTAATTTAATTCAGGAAAGTGTCGTGCACTTTCCGTATTTAAATATATTATGTGTTGAATTCATCTAAGGAAAAGAAATAATGTAAAAGTCAGATAGATCGAACTGTGGATTTCAAGGATACTGTTATAAGCAATGAAAGTAAATAGGATTATTAAAATGGATAAAATCTTAGATAGTTATATTTTGGAAATAATTATTTTTCAAGGTCGACTGATTTATGAAGGACTATTTGTCGAATTTGAAGAAGAAGATCGATATAAGGATTAAAGGAGGGAATTGACAAGAACAATATAAAGAGTAAAAGTTGAAATATAAATTGTAAATTATAAATTCATTTATGAATAATCGAAATAAGAAGAAACTATGGAAAATAATTTTCTGAAAGAATAATGTTCGTATTTATTTTGAAAGTGATGAACAAAATGGGAAGAAGAACCGTGTGCGACGCACATACTGAAATGGACTTTTGTTTAAAAAAACGATCAAAATACCTAGATATCAGCAAGATGATCATATACTGTTCGGTTGGACTATAACTGTATATGTAAATTAGATTATAATATTGTTAGATTTATAATTTAAAAAGAAAATGTTCGTTAATCATTTCAAAGAGACTGGAATTTACATTCCACTTTGAACTGATTATACGTTGCGTGTCAGAGATTATCGAAGATAATATAAGACGGCGATATACAAGGACTATTTTTAAATAGTGCCTTCGGTTTGTCCAATCCAGGGACAACTTGTATGGACGAATGTCTAACAAAGTAATTCTAACTGATCACGTACATTGATCTCTTCAAACGTATTTATATGGTGGCAGAGGAATTCGTTTCTCTCGTTGTATACCTATAATATATTTTTTGGGAAGTCAATTAGTGATCGGGAAGTTTTGACGATGTGGCATTCAAAGAAAATAAGGAGATGATGATCAAGCGTAAGTCTAGCCTCAAGCCTCACACCCAGGAAATGATTAAAATCGGGCAGGCAGCATGGCTATGTGGGTCGCTCCCATTAGGGTGTATTATCATCATCTACAGAATATTCATATTTGTTAATTCTTTTCATTTCAGTATCTCCCGGGAACTACGGTGGTCGCGACAAAAAGCCGTAAAGTGACAACATATTTGATACACTCAAGAGAAATGAGTGGTCGGTCATGTGTGGGCCGGGTTGCAAGACGTTCTTGTTAAACCCAGTGTATTCGTCTCTAGAGATGCACAATCGGCAGGTGGTCCCATACCTTGTCATAGTTGGGAATCCAATTTCCATAAGTGCCAAGCGAGTTTTATTTGTATACCATATAGGAGAATGTGAGATGCAAGCATTCTTCTATATTCTAATTTATTTGTGAAAAACTTATAGACACTACTATAATACCTGATTTCAAGTATACAGTGTTTTGATCTCATAAGCTAAAAACCCATTCCGTATTCATGGCGTTGTCTTATGAGATATTTTTATTTCTTTACCCTGTTTTTAAACTGTTTACTCATGCCAGTCCCCTGACTGACACAGAGTTTATTTTTCTGTGTTTTCCTTAAACTCTTGGGTATTCATAACACTTGTTATGAATAGACAAGTGAATCAGGATTGGATTAAACTGGGAAAACTGGAATGGAACTTTCTGTGGATGGTCCACTTATCTTATCTGCTGTATTATTATAAGTCTGCCAGTTTGGTCATCTATGATATGTATAATTAAAGTTGTACTATGAATGGCTTGTATCACTAGATATATGATGCTCGGATGTAATATGTACCGCTGTGTAAAATAATGAAGTATCATCTTTTGAAAATTCCGCTATGAGATTCGGATGTTTCTGTGATTTTATTTTCTATCTTTCCTTATTCTCATTAATGGCATGACTTCCGATGTGTTCGAAAGTTGGGTCGTTACAGTTGGTATCAGAGCTGGTTTCTTAATTGGTACGGATGATATGGGGTTCTCGCTTCGCGTTTGGTGGCGAACGGGAGACTCTTACCCCTACATCTCCCGACAATGTGGGTTCGTCGAGTCGAGAGGCTGGCCGTAAAAGCAGTTCTGAGGTATCTCTGTAAGCCACGGTGGGAGGTTAGCCCACTGCCTTGGGTCATTACAATTGGTATCAGAGCTTAGGTTACTGATTACCTAGGCTTTGGGTGAGTGTGAGAGAGCGTATTTTTATAATAAATTTAAAAATAAATCAACTTGGATGGTATACCTAAGTTAGTTATATCCAATCAAGTTTGGATTGACGACCTGTTATATTCAGGTGATTAGGATGAGTAACCGAGGACGAAGAGGTCGAGCTAGTGGAATTTCCACTACTACTGGTCTTAATATTGGATCCCAGGATACAGGAGAAACTGTGGAGGAAGTTGCACCAGTCCAGTAAGATAAAAGGAGTTAATTAACTAGGGTCAACCTTAAGATATATTAAATATGTTTGGATTAAATTAGAATTATATGCAATCATATTGATACCAGAAATCAAGTTAGAATTTTAAATTAAATTAAAATTTGGATTTCCTAAAATTAAATCTGGACTCAAGTATTAGTTGATATGAACCCAGGAAAAAGTGGACTGGTCGTTTTGTGAAATTAAAACATATTTTTGAGTCCCGAGATGGAGAAAGTTAATGGGGACCATGGAGAATACTTAACGAAGTTAAGTAAATTGACGGATGAGACAGATACATAGGCTTGAGCCAGATTGATTTAAATCAATGAAGTGAATAAGACTTGAAATTTATTTCAAGTATATTTGGGAGTTGATGAGAATTCAAGAATAATATTACAAGGATGGAATGTTTTTGTTCAACCACAGTAACAATAACTGTTATAAATAAGATATTTATTGATGTGTGTCGATAACTCTAAATCTACTATTTACAAATTTCGAGGACGAAATTTTTATAAGGGGGTAGAATTTAATGACGCGGACTTTTTACACAGAAATTAAATTATCATAAGTACGTGTTTAGAAATACGAGTTAAATTTCATACTTTAAATATTCTAAAACATGTATGATAGCATTTGCATAAGCATGTAGCACAGCACTGACTAAAATCCATTTTACCCATTCATGTATGATAGCATGGATTTGATAGCGTTTGTTTTAAATTTGTTTATTTTACACATATTTGAATAATAACACTTAATCATAACAAGTTTAAAAATGCCACTTTATTTCACTTGTTTTGTTCATTTTTCCAAAAGACTTTAGAAATTGGGGTTTTTGAAATTTTTTTATTTAAAAACTTATGACACTTGAATAAAAATATGCTTTGTCAATTTTTTTAAGGGTTTAAATCCTTAGTTTATTTTAGCAAAATTCTTGTTTTCAAAACATGAAGCATTTGGATAAAAAATATGCTAAAAATCACTTATTTTGTCAAAGCAAGTTCAAGCGGAAAAATCTTGTGTTCATTCCTTTTTGCAAAGATGTTTTCATGTTTATGTATTAGAGGGTCATACCTACACTAGAACTAGCATCTAGGATCTAGGATTTAGCATCTGCATATGTTACATGGCCAAAATCATTTTTGATTCAATATTTTCAGTTTTAAATCTTCCTCTTTTCTCACGAGATTTTCTAAAATTTCTTTCTTTTTATTTTTCCAAAATGGTGTTCATTTTTTCAAAATCCATGTGACAAAGATTTACAAGATCATGTGCATTTAAGCCTAAGCTTTTACCTACACTAGATGATTACTAACATGTATATTTTCTAAGATTTATTCATGTCATATCATCATATGATCAAGATCTTGTATACAAAGAGTTTTCAGATATTAGAACAACTTGAAAGCCAAGTAAAAGTATTTAATATTTTGTGTTAAATCAAAGTTTTCATGTGAAGAGTATGGGTTAGAAAACCAATATAAAACTGAGCTTGGATGGTACAAGAGAAGATAGCATATATGGCTAGAACCAAGAAAAGATTTGGAGAACATGGTTGTGTCATGTTTCATTTAAGATGATATTTGATGGTAGGCCAATGGGGGGGAAAAGAGGATACATGTGCAAGGGATTTCAAGGTGAGTAGGAGCTGATGTAAAGCCATGTGCATTGAGATTTGGTGCTTGGATTTTGAGAGAGGAAAGGGTTTTAAAATGTATTTTGCATTTGTCAAATCAAAATCTGAAAACAGATTTTTCTCTCCATTCAAAATAGAAATTAAATGCAACCATATTTTATATATTTTCTACTACTATATAAAGGCCTTGAGCATACACATTCCCTTCATAACAACAAGCATTAAAACTAAAAACAGTAAAAGAAAATCAATTGAGCTTCTTAAAGTCGGTGAGTAAATCTTTTAACTAAATTTGTTTACTGTTCTTTCTATGTTAGACTGAAAGTGAAATATTTCCTTGTGTTAATCTTGTGCAAGTGGTATGCTTTGCTTAAGTTACCTGTTTGTTTTGATATTTGTTGTTGGCACCTAAGCTTTAAGTACCAAGGGCCTGGAAAGTATATTATACTTTGAGTTTCCAGAATCCTGTTCTTCCTGTTTGAATTATACACCATCCCAAATTTGATCTGCGCCTTGCGACAACCCCAAAACCCGTACTGACGGTGACAAGGGTAATCTTTGGAATATAACACATAAACAGATAATAGCAGAACAGAAATAAATAAATACACCAGATAATGAACAATAGATTACACTGGATTAACGTAATCATCAGAGTTACACAGTATAAAGGATCATACTTGTACAGATACAGTTCAGCTATACATAAATGTCTATAGCGGGAAACAAACATAATGTACAATAGGAGCTGAACAACATAAAAAGAGATAAATGATAGAATCCATCTTCAGCTCCATCTATCCAGAAAGAGCCAGCTAAACCTGAATACAAGGCTGCCCGTGTAGAAAAAGGGGCACCCGAGTTTGAAAGTGAAACAAACTACGAGTCAGTCATGGGACTGGTATGAGAAATCTACTCAACACATTTAAAATACGGCTAATCACAGGACCACGCCACTTTCGTGGAACGGGTTTACTCCATGGGGTTGCCAGCGCTTTAAAACAAATCATTCTTTTAAACATCACATTGCTTTTTATAAAAATGAAGCCATTATAAGACTCAGTTCCCTTCATACAATGCAATGCAAACCGGAGGATAGAGTTTTACCTTATAATGGCCAAAATATGCTTGATACGAATAAAACAAAAGCATTTGATATTATTACTAGTGTTTATATGTTTCAAAAACAATTTCGAATCATAACTATCAATCATAGACGGCATGGGTACCATATATCATGTTGCCATATATATATATATATATATATATATATATATATATATATATATATACATACAATCAAAACCGCACGATGTCATATTTGGAAATTGGATTTCCGTCCTGAACCAAGGCAAAAGATAGTCCTTACCGAATTCGAGACGCTCTAGCCCGTGTCTCAGGAATAGCCACAACTGCCCCTTGGATCGTCAGAGCCGGTCCACCGGTGTGGATTATTATGGCTGAACAATGCGTTTCCCCGCCCTATGGGGCGTCAATGAGCCAACGAATGGCTCCGTCGGTCCCGGATCGACCGATATATCCGAGGCGCCTCGCAATCCATCATCCACATAAGTAAAATGTTAGGCCGTGTAAAAACACCGACACAACTCCTAGCTAGAAGGAAACGCATGCCCTTCCTGAGGTCCTTCTCCCGTTTCTGGTCCATACCGGGGTGTGAGGCTCGCGAATTCACGTTATACACAAAGCTACGCCACAGAGGCAGTGCTTTGATCATCAATCACAAGACTTTGCTTTTCAACAGAAGCCCTGACCACTGCATCTTAGCATGCCACAAAGGCGGTTCACACCACGCAACTGATGGTTATCAATCGCATAGAATGAATTCCAATGTCAGACACACAATCCATTTGCAAGTCCATTCTGGGTCTGAACGAAACCGGAGGCACTGAATACCTCGCATATCCATCGATTCCCACGTACGTCTGGACGATCACCACTCATTATCCATATTTCGGGATGCCTCCCAATCAGGACCTCAATGACCATCAAAACGAGGTGAAGATCGATCTTCAACCCCCGTCTTCATCTTCGACTTCTCATCGTCGATTCAGTAATTCAGAATGGGATAAACCCGGTCTTTCTGAGCAACTCGCGTATATAATAAACAAGTGCAACACTAACATACATACGCATCATTTCAGTTCATTAGTCACTAACCGTCAATCGGCAAGAGAACGATTTCCCGAATATTAACCCCGAAGGCCGAAACCAACATCAGATCAACACCCAGGAAACCATTCGACTTAACCAACCTTCAGTTAGTTTCTAAATTTCACATCCATATCGTTTATAATATTTTATAACGATTTATCGCTATTTTTATTTATTTTAAAATAGCCAATTTATTCAAAACGACGCTTCGGGCCATAATGCGGCCGTGGCGCTGTTTTTCTTCAGATTTGATTTACACATATCTAAAAAGCTAACAGTTGGATCTTCACAAAATTTACATCATTAGAAAGATCTTTTCAAAATGAATCCAACGGTTCAAGTTTCGGGAAAATCCGACGGTCGGATCTTCCGGTATAATCGTTTGAAGTTTCGATTTCAAAATACGAACTGCAGCATCGTTATTCGAGTATATATAATTATATATATATATATATATATATATATATAATCAATTCTGGCGCTGTTTTTCTTTAGATTTGAATTAAACATTCCAGACAATCCAACCGTTGGATTTTTACAAAGTTGGTGTCGTTGGAAAGGTATTTCCAAAGCGAACCCAACGGTTGCGATTTCGGGAAAATCCGATGGTCGGATCTTCCACACTAATCGTTTGAAATCACGGTTTCAAAACACGAACTGCAGCTTCGTTATTCGATATATTTCAATTATTTATATATATATATCGATTCTTTGTTTTCAAAACTACATGATTTTTCATACATTTGATAAAAATGATAATTTTATCTAACTGTCTTTTATTTCAACACTTCACTATTTTTAACAATTCATGTATATAATAAAATGTGATTTTTAATGTAAAACAATTTATTTCAAAACTCTACCATTTTATATAGTTAATATACGTGATAAAAATAGGATTTTTATTATAAAACAATTTATTTCAAAACAAGGTTATTTTATATAGTTCATATCGATGATAAAAATTGGATTTTTATTATAAAACAATTTCTTTCAAAATATGAATACCATTCAACACATGAATTTCAATTCAACGAATGAATATCGATTCAACACATGAAGGTTTTCTATAGTTTATATATATAGATAAAAAGGTAATTTTTATATTTAAAACACGAATATCATTCAACACATGAATTTCTATTCAACGAATGAATATCGACTCAACACATGAAGGTTTTCTATAGTTTATATATATAGAGTAAAAATATGATTTTTATATTTAAAACACGAATATCATTCAACATAAGAATTTTTATCCAACGAATGAATATCGATTCAACACATGAAGGTTTTCTATAGTTTGTATATATCGATAAAAAGGTGATTTTTATATTTAAAAACACGAATACCATTCAACACATGAATTCTATTCAACGAATGAATTTCAATTCAACACATGAAGGTTTTATATACAACGAATAAATATAGTTTCAACAAATGAAAATAATTCTAACACATGAATATTATTCAAAATTTCGGCAGCATAACGGCAGGGTAGTTAAAACCGGGACCGTCCCTAGTACGGCTCCTCGCTCTACCTTAAAGCCTCGCAGCTTTTGACAATGGGAATCATGCATCTAGTTCGCACGTAGGCGGCATGTATATTTTTTTCATTTCCACAAACTAATCCTATGTGGTTTCAACCAAATATTTCTCAACCACAAACAGGTTTTTTTCAACCACAATCAATCAATATGAACCACAAACAATTCCAAGCAACCATTCTCTATCAATCAATTATCACACCTATCACAACCAATAAATATCGTCCATGGTTTGTGGATGAGGGGCGTATATATATATATATATATATATATATATATATATATATATATATATATGTTGCATTTCACTTCTATTTCAACACATATAAAAAATTTACAACACATATACAACTTATACATCGAACGTACAACTTATACATTGCTTATACAAGAGGTGTACAATGCTTATATAACTCATACATCGATTATATAATTTATACATCGTCGTTTTCCATATCGTTTATAAATTAGAAATCTCACATTGGGTTCCACTCCACCAAAAATAGCAGAAGTCTCAGAAAAATATGCAGTCTCTTCTAAAATGTAGAATACGTCCTCACGATCATGATGTTTCCTGTTTCATCGAATTTCGTTAACGTAGCAAAAAGATACGATTTTTCAAAGTTTGCAACTGTTTAGAGGTGTTAAAACTATTGAAAATTAACCATAGTCGTACCTTCAGCAAATTCATTCAAAACTAGGTTTTGAATTTTCGTGCAAACGGTGAAGTGGTTGGACGATCGGCCTTCACAGCCACGAAGAGGGAGGAAAGGCGCCTCAAAAGGGACCCACCGCCGCCAGCTCAAACTCCGATCGGCGGAGCAAATTGGGTGCGAACAGGTGGACTTCTCTGGCGCGATTCTCGACGTAGACGTGGTGAGGGTGGTCGAGGTAGGTATGGATTTAGAGCTGGGATCGAGGGCTTCAAAAGCTTCAACTGGCGGAGGTGCTGAAACGCCGTGGATCGATCGCAAATTGGTCGGGAAGTGGTGAAGGCTCAGCCGCCGTCGTTCGAGAAAGAAGAGGGATTTTCCGCGTTTTTTTTTATTAATGAATAAAATTTTCTATTGGCCTGAATTTGTATAATTTAGAAAAATAGGGTTTTTTTTAACGAACACCAATTCCAACCCAACGACCGTCGTCCTTAGCGTTTTACCCCCATTCTGAACACAATGGGATATGTTTCGTAGGCCCATTCGACTGTTTTAGTTAGTTTTCCTTCAAATTAAAATATAAAACATTCAATATTCGATTTGAACGTACATTTCCATTTGCCAGGGCCACAAACTGATTCGAAAAATTCCAGAAAAATAAATCTAGCTATGTTTTGACGATACGGTCCCAACAAAACTAGTTTCGTCGAATTCTGAGACCGTTTGAAAAATGGCCCATTTCTGGTCGATCCAATTTAAGTATAATTGACCAAAACACGTTTTCCATTGCCACGCTCACATACTAGCTTCAAAAATTATGAAATTTGAAACCTAGCAATAACTTGAAATCCCGGATCCAACAAAAGTGGTTTTGTCGAATTCCGAGGTCGTTTGCAAAATGGCCAATTTCACGGGCTATATAAATTCCATAGCGACCTTTCTGAAAATTCATTTGGCCATAACTTTTGCTTCCTGCTATGAAACTTCGATTTTTTAGATTCGTTAGAAAGGTATTCACTAACAGATTTAAATATTTTTGGTTTTACTCAAATCCGTTTTGTTTTGCAATCGGTACAGTCAGTCAAAGTTCGAATTCAAATTTTGAAACTACCGCGCCATTTCAGACTTTGTTTATAATTAGAATTAATTATATTCCTTTTCAATTGTCGACTCAAACTTAGTTTTCATCTTTACTATTTAAAATATTTATTTTAAATATTTAAAATCCACTATTTTAGCCAATTTAAAAAATTTAAATTGGTTCAGATTTTCCAGGTCGTTACAATCTCCCCCACTTAAAACTTTTCGTCCCCGAAAAGGAACAAAGTCGAAAGTGGTTTGATTAATCAACTCTACGTTCGATCTGGCTTCCATTCTCCAACTTTTCAGTTTCTGAGAATTTTCAAATTCTTCAAAAATTTGGCTAACACCCGGAATTTTCGAAAAATTTCGCCATAACCTCCTTTATACGCGGAGAGGTTTGGAAATTTATTGGGCCGTATTAGGTACCCAATAAATCCTAATAAGCATACACATATTTATAGTGATATATTCTGGTGTTTACAGGGGAGCGTGTATAGATAATAACTCCAGAGAATAAATTCTCGTCACCCTATCAAAGCCTGAGGGAGTGTGTATTTTAATTGCTCCAGAGGATAAATCCTCGTCACCTCGTCCCATGTGGGAAATAAATAGTCCATGTGTCATATCTAATAACTAGAGAGACGTGATTATTGTCAACTCCAGACCCGTGTGGGGTTTTTATTAATCTGGCAATTTTATCGTTACAATTTTAAATAGTCCATATCAGTCATCAATTCAACCTGTAAAATATAGTCATCACCATACAAGCCTCTCGCTCGTATGGTAAATCTTCCACCTCGTCACACAAGCTCCAAATGCTTATGTGGTATATGATGAAGTATGCCTATCTTCAGAAGTATGCCATGTAATGTAGTTCAAAATTAATTGTTACTATCCTATAGAGACGTTTATTATTACACACAGAATAACCAGCACTCCGCGTCCAATGGCATTCACAGGAGTTGATATAATAATATTTCGCATCCAACTCATTAAGGTTTACCTATTTGTCGGGCACGCAAATAAAATCTTTACTCAACAGCTATCCATTTTCCTGTCCAAACATATATAATGCACAAGTGTATATTTCTATCTATTTTCCAATCAGTTCAATGTGTGATATAATCAGATAAATTCTACCATTCATTATATTGTTGATTAAATTAACTATTGTTTCAATAATTTTACTTAATCAAAACTACTATCACACAACTCAAACAATAATCAAATTGTTTTTTAACTTTTCCAAAAATATACTAATCGATTTCTATACTCTTTTAAAATCATTCAGACTACAGAATTAAAAGTGCACATCCATGGAAAGAAAATAACAATAAAGTAGAGAACTAATTGGCAATGCAAAGTATGGTAAATGTACCTTGCACCGGAGTCAATAAGATATATCCACTCGGCATCTAGGATAGGCTTTCTAAATGCTCTCCTCAGTTTCCCAAGTACAATCTCGCGGATCTCCACTCCATTGCACTTTGACTAAGTGAACTTTCTTGTTCCTCAGCTCTTTGGTTTCTTTGTCGATGATCTTGAGGGGCTCTCTTCTCACAGCTAATTCTGGAGTAATTTCAATATCCTGTTGAGCTGCTTCTTCCACGATCAAGTCTGGATCATGAACGTGCTTTCGAAGTTGAGATATGTGAAATACATCATGCACTCCAGGCAACCAATCAGGTAATTTAACCGTATAAGCGAGAGTTCTGATCCGTTCCAGAATAGGAAACAGACCAATGAATTTGGGCGCCAACTTCCCAGTTTTACCGAACCGGATAACTCCTCTCATCGGTGATACTTTCAAATATACATAGTTGCCAACAGCAAATGATATATCTCTTCTTCTCCTATCGGCATAGCTCTTTTGTCAGCTTTGAGCGGCGAGTAATCGTTTCTTAATGAAATCGACTTTGTTGGCAGCTTCTCGGACCATATCGGGTCCTAATACAAGTCTATTACCTGGTTCGACCCAACAAGCAGGGGATCGGCACAGTCTACCATACAACACTTCGAATGGTGACATTGTCAGGCTCGCCTGGTAGCTGTTGTTATATGAGAATTCAGCCAAATGTAAATGGTCTTCCCATGATCCACCGAAATCTAGAACACAAGCCCGCAATAGATCTTATAGTATACGATTCACCCTCTCAGTCTGACCATCTGTCTGAGGATGATAGGCGGTGCTTAGGTTCAGCTTTGTTCCCAGCTCTACTTGAAATGCCTCACAGAATTTGCTAGTAAATATTGTATCTCTATCACTGACTATACTAAGCGGCACTCCATGTAGTCTAATAATTTCCTTGAAGTATATCTGCGCCAGACTCTGAGCAGTTCTGTTTGATCTGACAGGTAAGAAATGGGCGGTCTTCGTGAAGCGATCTACGATCACCCAAATGCTGTCATTTCCTTTTCTGGTTCTGGGCAAACCATCAATAAAGTCCATGGAAATATGTTCCCACTTCCAACCAGGAACGTCTAGCGGTTGTAACAATCCAGCCGGCTTCTGTTGATCGCTCTTGACTAGTTGGCAAGTAGGGCATCGGCTAACATATAAAGAAATGTCCCTCTTCATCGACTTCCACCAGAAAGTGCGTTTGATGTCATTATACATTTTGCTCACTCCCGGATGGATACTAAGTTTTGACTTGTGGCATTCATCCAGTACTTCCTTTCGGAGCTCAGGAATGTTAGGAACACAAATTCGACCTTTCAACCTTAGAATCCCCTCATTATCAACTTGGAAACTCGAGGGTTCGCCCTTTTGAATTATCTCCCTGATCTTCTGAATGAAGTGATCATCCTTCTGAAGAGCAGATATTTTATCTATCAATGAAGTCGTGATAATAAAACTGGCGATCATTTCATTCTTTCGGCTTAACGCATCGGCCACGACATTGGCTTTCCCTGGAGTATATATAATCTCAAGTCATATGCTGCAAGAAACTCCAGCCAACGTTGCTGCCTCAGATTCAAGTCTTTCTGGGTGAATAGATACTTTAATGACTGGTGATCTGTAAACAGTTCAAATCTCTCACCCAGAAGATAGTGTCTCCAGATTTTCAAGGCGAATACTATAGCCAATAACTCAAGATCATGAGTTACGTAGTTTTTCTCATGCGGCTTCAGCTGACGGCTAGCATAAGCAATCACTTGACCTCTTTGCATTAACACTGCGCCAAGGCCTTCTCTAGAAGCATATGTCCAGACTTTCAAATCCTGATTGCCCTCGATGATGGTTAATACTGGAGCTGTCGTTAATCTTAACTTTAGCTCTTCAAAAGCCTCCTCACTTTCTGGAGTCCATTTGAACTTTGAGTGCTTCTTTGTAAGCTTCGTTAAGTGACCAGATATCTTCGAAAAGTTTTTAACAAACTTCCGGTAATAACTAGCTAATCCGAGAAAACTGCGGACTTCTGTAGGGGTACTGGGCTGTTTCAAATTCTGAATAGCTATGATTTTACTTGGATCCACAGCAATTCCTTCTTTTGATACGACATGGCCCAGAAATTTTACTTCATCTTGCCAGAATATACATTTGGATAGTTTGGCTTTTAATACAGTCCTTCTGAGGATTTCCAGAACCTGTTCCAAATGCTTTTCATGTTCGGCCTTTGATTTAGAGAAGATTAGAATATCGTCAATAAAAACCAGAACAAATTTATTCAGGACTCCTCTGAACACTCTATTCATCAAATCGACGAAGTATGCTGGAGCGTTACATAAGCCGAACGGCACTACTAACCACTCACAGAATAGGTCTGGACCTCTGAATGTGTCATAGGAACACATTCTTCGGCAATACGAAGCTGATGGAAACCTGTAGCTAGGTCCATCCTTGAGAATACCTGTGCTCCATTCAAACGATCCAATAAGTCATCGATTCGTGGCAATGGATATTTGTTCTTTATTGTTTGCTTGTTCAAATCACGATAATCCACACATAGCCATAGAGTACCGTCGGATTTTGGGACAAACACCACTGCTGCACCCCAATCAGAGAAACTAGGCTTGATTAGACCCTTCCATACGAGCTGTCGTGTTTGATTGTCTAATTCCTCTTTCTCTTTCATGGACATTCTTCGAATAGAGTGAACTACCGGCCTTGCATTCGGAATTAAAGCAATTTTGAAATCAATTTCTCTCTGTAGAGGTAAGCGAACAACTTCTTCAAACACATCCGCATAATTCATGACGACAGGAATATCTTTGACGAGGTCGGGAATATTCTCTGTGACTTCAGGGATATTTTCTATTTGAGCAGGAGAAACGTCCAAAACTGCCCAAAAGTCTTTTCTATTAGAATTTTGACCTTCACAGGGAATGGTTATATAATCACCTGATTTAATCTTCGCCCTAACGACTCTGTCGGCGCATTTAACCTCAGCTTCATATTTGGTCAACCAGTCCAACCCCAAGATAAGATCAAATTCTGTAAAATTCATGATGACTGCGATGGTAGGGAACCGATAACGAGAAAAAGAAACCGGCACTCCACAAACCCAACTTAGATTGATGGAACCCCCGATAGGATTTTGAACAGTCATTGGTTCTTTGAGCTTCTTCAAATTTAAATCCAGCTTCTTAACCGCATTCTTTACAACAAAGCTTCGCGACGCGCCTGTCTCAAATAGTACTTTAACTGGAATATCTTTGACAGTAAGCGTACCTTCCAAAACATCTGGCCTTTCCTGAATAGCTGAGGGCTCAGAAGTTTCTTCCACTTCATTCACTTGACCTATTTCAGTCTTTTTCAACTGCCAGCAATCTTGCTTTACGTGACCAGCCTGATGGCAGAGATTGCATTTTCTATTCTCTTGAAATCCCTTCTTGGATTGAAGCCCACCTTTTAATCGCTTCTTCAAGGGTCCGCAGTTTATCGCTAAATGCCCTGGCTTCTTAAAGTTACTGCATATGGTAATCGTTACTTGCCCTTTCTCAGATTCAGCCCTTTTCCGATTTGCTTTGGGCTTCTTGCTGACCTCTGATATCGTGCTGGCCTCAAGACGATCAGTTTTAGACTCAATTTTATTACTAGAGCTGACTTCCTCTTCGTACTGTAACATACCTTTCTTATCAAGATCTTCGTACTAGTAAGCCATATAAATCATTTCTGAAAAAGGAAGCTTTACATGCCCCATTACTTTATTCTGGTATTTCCTTTGAAGGCCGTTGATAAATCTCAAATTCTTCCTCTTCGGATTTTGAATTAGATGAGGGGCAAAGTGAGAAAATTCATTGAATTTCTTATGATATTCTGGAATGGTCATATCTCCTTGTATCAAATAAGAAAGTTCATCACATAGTCGCTCAATTGCTTCTGGAGGAGTAAATCTTTCCAGGAAAATCACTTTGAATCTATCCCAGGTGATATCACCTTCTGGATTATCCTTGATAACCGAATCCCACCAGAACAAAGCTTCGTCTTGGAGTGCCCAGGACGCCAATAATCTTTTCTGGTCATCTCTCTGCTTTAATCCTTCAAAGATTTTCTCAGCCGAACGAACCCAGGCTTGTGTTTTCATAATTGATTCTTCACCCGAGAAGGGTTTTCCACCCAGATTTCTATATTTCATAAATAGAGCTTCTATATCCGGGCCAGTATCACTTCTTCTGTTTCTGGCACTCATTTTCTAGAGCGTCTGCAATTAGCAGACAAAGTGTCAGGTCAACAGAAAAGATATTTCAAAATATAGAGACAAATACTTGAATGTAAATGCGTCTATCTAGGTGTTATTTCATTCTGCTACTCATACTAGGATATTACTGATCCTACCTATATTGAGTTACCCAACACTACTGATTCTATTTCTGACGAGTTTGTTACTATGTTATATTCCAGCACTAAGCTTAACCAAAGCTCTGATACCAAGTTGCGACAACCCCAAATCCCGTACTGACGGTGACAAGGGTAATCTTTGGAATATAACACATAAACAGATAATAGCAGAACAGAAATAAATAAATACACCAGATAATGAACAATAGATTACACTGGATAAACGTAATCATCAGAGTTACATAGTATACAGGATCATACTTAGTATAGATACAGTTCAGCTATACATAAATGTCTACAGCGGAAAACAAACATAATGTACAATAGGAGCTGAACAGCATAAAAAGAGATAAATGATAGAATCCATCTTCAGCTCCAGCTATCCAAAAAGAGCCAGCTAAACCTGAATACAAGGCTGCCCGTGTAGAAAAAGGGGCACCCGAATTTGAAAGTGAAACAAACTACGAGTCAGTCATGGGACTGGCATGAGAAATCTACTCAACACATTTAAAATATGGCTAATCACAGGACCACTCCACTTTCGTGGAACGGGTTTACTCCATGGGGTTGCCAGTGCTTTAAAAAAATCATTCTTTTAAACATCGCAATGCTTTTTATAAAAATGAAGCCATTATAAGACTTAATTCCCATCACACAATGCAACGCAAACCGGAGGATAGAGTTTTACCTTATAATGGCCAAAATATGCTTGATACGAATAAAACAAAAGCATTTGATATTATTACTAGTGTTTATCTGTTTCAAAAACAATTTCGAATCATAACTATCAATCATAGACGGCATGGGTACCATATATCATGTCGCCATATATATATACAATCAAAACCGCACGATGTCGTATTTGGAAATTGGATTTCCGTCCTGAACTAAGGCAAAAGATAGTCCTTACCAAATTCGAGACGCTCTAGCCCGTGTCTCAGGAACAGCCGCAACTGCCCATTGGATCGTAAGGGCCGGTCCACCGATGTGGATTATTATGCCTGAACAATGTGTTTCCCCGCCCTATGGGGCGTTAATGAGCCAACGAATGGCTCCATCGGTCCCGAATCGACCAATATATCCGAGGCGCCTCGCAATCCATCATCCACATAAGTAAAATGTCAGGCCATGTAAAAACAACGACACAACTCCTAGCTAGAAGGAAACGCATGCCCTCCCTGAGGTTCTTCTCCCGTTTCTGGTCCATACCGGGGTGTGAGGCTCGCGAATTCACGTTATACACAAAGCTACGCCACACAGGCGGTGCTTTGATCATCAATCACAAGACTTTGCTTTTCAACAGAAGCCCTGATCACTGCATCTTAGCATGCCACAAAGGCAATTCACACCACGCAACGGATGGTTATCAATCGCACAGAATGAATTCCAATGTCAGACACACAATCCATTTGCAAGTTCGTTCTGGGTTTGAACGAAACCGGAGGCACTGAATACCTTGCATATCCATCGATTCCCATGTACGTCTGGACGATCACCACTCATTATCCATATTTCGGGATGCCTCCCAATCAGGACCTCAGTGACCATCCAAACGAGGTGAAGATCGGTCTTCAACCCTGTCTTCATCTTCGACTTCTTATCGTCAATTCAGTTATTCAGAATGGGATAAACCTGGTCTTTCTGAGCAACTCGCGTATATAATAAACAAGCGCAACACTAACATGCATACGCATCATTTCAGTTCATTAGTCACTAACCGTCGATCAGTAAGAGAACAATTTCTCGAATATTAACCCCGAAGGCCGAAACCAACATCAGATCAACACCTAGGAAACCATTCGACTTAACCAACCTTCAGTTAGTTTCTAAATTTCACATCCATATCGTTTATAATATTTTATAACGATTTATCGCTATTTTTATTTATTTTAAAATAGCCAATTTATTCAAAACTACGCTTCGGGCCATAACGCGGCCGTGGCGCTGTTTTTCTTCAGATTTGATTTACACATATCTGAAAATCTAACCGTTGGATCTTCACAAAATTTACATCATTAGAAAGATCTTTTCAAAACGAATCCAACGGTTCCAGTTTCGGGAAAATCCGACGGTCGGATCTCCCGGTATAATCGTTTGAAGTTTCGATTTCAAAATACGAACTGCAGCGTCGTTATTCAGTTATATATAATTATATTTATATATATATATATATATATATATATATATAAATATAATCGATTCTGGCGCTGTTTTTCTTCAGATTTGAATTAAACATTCCAGACAATCCAATCGTTGGATTTTTACAAAGTTGGTGTCGTTGGAAAGGTATTTCCAAAGCGAACCCAACGGTTGCGATTTCGGGAAAATCCGATGGTCGGATCTTCCACACTAATCGTTTGAAATCATGGTTTCAAAACACGAACTGCAGCTTCGTTATTCGATATATTTCAATTCTATTTATATATATATATATATATATATCGATTCTTCGTTTTCAAAACTACATGATTTTTCATACATTTGATAAAAATGATAATTTTATCTAATTGTCTTCTATTTCAACACTTCGCTATTTTTAACAATTCATGTATATAATAAAATTTGATTTTTAATGCAAAACAATTTATTTCAAAACTCTACTATTTTATATAGTTAATATACGTGATAAAAATAGGATTTTTATTATAAAACAATTTATTTCAAAACAAGGTTATCTTATATAGTTCATATCGATGATAAAAATTGGATTTTTATTATAAAACAATTTCTTTCAAAATATGAATACCATTCAACACATGAATTTCAATTCAATGAATGAATATCGATTCAACACATGAAGGTTTTCTATAGTTTATATATATAGATAAAAAGGTGATTTTTATATTTAAAACACGAATACCATTCAACACATGAATTTCTATTCAACGAATGAATATCGATTCAACACATGAAGGTTTTCTATAGTTTATATATATAGAGTAAAAATGTGATTTTTATATTTAAAACATGAATACCATTCAACACATGAATTTCTATCCAACGAATGAATATCGATTCAACACATGAAGGTTTTCTATAGTTTGTATATATCGATAAAAAGGTGATTTTTATATTTAAAAACACGAATACCATTCAACACATGAATTCTATTCAACGAATGAATTTCAATTCAACACATGAAGATTTTCTATACAACGAATAAATATAGTTTCAACAAATGAAAATAATTCTAACACATGAATATTATTCAAAATTTCGGCAGCATAACGGCAGGGTAGTTAAAACCGGGACCGTCCCTAGTACGGCTCCTCGCTCTACCTTAAAGCCTCGCAGCTTTTGACAATGGGGAATCATGCATCTAGTTCGCACGCAGGTGGCATGTATATTTTTTTCATTTCCACAAACTAATCCTATGTGATTTCAACCAAATATTCCTCAACCACAAACGGGTATTTTTCAACCACAATCAATCAATATGAACCACAAACAATTCCAATCAACCATTCGCTATCAATCAATTTTCACACCAATCACAACCAATAAACATCGTCCATGGTTTGTGGACGAGGGGCATATACATATATATATATATATATATGTAGCATTTCACTTCTATTTCAACACATATATAATTTTTACAGTGCATATACAACTTATACATCGAACGTGCAACTTATCAACGCTCTTATATAACTCATACATCGATTATATAATTTATACATCGTCGTTTTCCATATCGTTTATAAATTAGAAATCTCACATTGGGTTCCACTCCACCAAAAATAGCAGAAGGCTCAGAAAAATATGCGGTCTCTTCTAAAATGTAGAATACGTCCTCACGGTCACGATGTTTCCCATTTCATCGAATTTCATTAACGTAGCAAAAAGATACGATTTTTCAAAGTTTGCAACGGTTTAGAGGTGTTAAAACTGTTGAAAATAAACCATAGCCGTACCTTCAGCAAATTCATTCAAAACTAGGTTTTGAATTTTCGCGCAAACGGTGAAGTGGTTGGACGACCGGCCTTCGCAGCGACGAAGAGGGAGGAGAAGCGCCTCAAAAGGGACCCACCGCCGCTAGCTCGAACTCCGATCGACGGAGCAAATTGGGCACGAACGGGTGGACTTCTCTGGCGCGATTCTCGACGTAGACGTGGTGAGGGTGGTCGAGGTAGGTATGGATTTGGAGCTGGGATCGAGGGCTTCAAAAGCTTCAACTAGCAGGGGTGTTGAAACGTCGTGGATTGATCGGAAATTGGTCGGGAAGTGGTGAAGGCTCAGCCGCCGTCGGTCGAGAAAGAAGAGGGGTTTTCCGCGTTTTTTTTATTAATGAATAAATTTTTCTATTGGCCGGAATTTATATAATTTAGAAAAATAGGTTTTTTTTTAGCAAATACCAATTCCAACCCAACGACTGTCATCCCTAGCGTTTTACCCCCATTCCGAACACAATGGGATATGTTTCGTTGGCCCATTCGACTGTTTCAGTTAGTTTTCCTTCAAATTAAAATATAAAACATTCAATATTCGATTTGAACGTACATTTCCATTTGCCAGGGCCACAAACTGATTCGAAAAATTCCAGAAAAATAAATTTAGCTATGTTTTGACGATGCGGTCCCAACAAAACTAGTTTCGTCGAATTCTGAGACCGTTTAAAAATGGCCCATTTCTGGTCGATCCAATTTAACTATAATTGACTAAAACACGTTTTCCTTTGCCAAGCTCACATACTAGCTTCAAAAATTTTGAAATTTTAAACCTAGAAATAACTTCACATCCCGGATCCAACAAAAGTGGTTTCACCGAATTCCGAGATCGTTTGCAAAATGGCCAATTTCACGGGCTATATAAATTCCATAGCGACCTTTCTGAAAATTCATTTGGCCATAACTTTTGCTTCCCGCTATGAAACTTCGATTTTTATGATTCGTTAGAAAGGTATTCACTAACAGATTTAAATATTTTTGGTTTCACTCAAATCCGTTTTGTTTTGCACCCGGTACTATCAATCAAAGTTTGAATTCAAATTTTGAAACTACCGCGCCATTTGAGGCCTTGTTTATAATTAGAATTAATTATATTCCTTTTCAATTGTCGATTCAAACTCAGTTTTCATCTTTACTATTTAAAAATTTTATTTTAAATATTTAAAATCCACTATTTTAGCCAATTTAAAAATTTTAAATTGGTTCAGATTTTCCGGGTCGTTACACGAATCCATGTTAGAAATAGAAGTGAGATGTTGTACTGATTTTTAAAACCCTTCCTGTAGCCTAAAATGGTTTAGAAATAACCAAATCACCTTTAATTATTCACTGTATATAAACAAGAAAACACAAACACCTTCATACACCTCACTGTTTAATCAAATTTTCGAAACTCATATTAAACAAAACTAAATATACGAATGAAATACTAGTAGTAAACGATGATTTTTAAAAGAAATTTCATGATTTTTAAGGCCATATATTAACGGGGAGGAAGAGATGATCAGAATTGGTACTCTGGGCAATTTCCGATCATCGAGATCGTGGGAGGCCACAGGATTGAGGGTGAAGCTACGTACAGGTTCATGGGTTCGGGGAAAAATGCAAAACGAATTTTCAAATGAGTAAATTAAGAGAAATTTAGAAAAATAGGGTTTTTGTCTGTGTTTGGGTTCACGCAAGTTGGAGGCGTCGGATTGGCCCCACACTGGATCGAGTGGGGTATAGTTCGGCGGAGAGGTGCGCACGGGACTGGAGAAGAGATCAGAGGCGGTGGCAGGTCGTCGGTGGCCAGAGTTGAGCGAGGGGTGGAGTGTTTCCGAGGTCACCTGGTATCTGCGGTTTCAATTTGTAATGGCTAAAGGGGGTTTTCGAGAAGGCAAGGATTGGAGGACGTGATGACTGATCAGTGGCGATCGTGAGTGAAAATGAGGTTTGCGGGTGGTGGATCGGCAGCCATTGGGTGGCTCAATTGTCAGCGCACGTGCACATTGCACGTGGTGCACGAGAAGGAACTGGTGAAGATGAAGCAAAACTGGAAGATGAAAGAAAATGGGAAAAGGGAGAAGAATGTGGGTTTGGTCGGGGCATGGACTTGGAACTGAATACTGATGTGGCGTGAAGTGGTAATGGTTTTCATTTGGAAGAAGAAAGAGATCGGAGCAGAGGGATTGCATCGAAGTTGAGGCAGACAAAGTGAACAAGGCAAGGGATAGGCAGAATAAAAAGAAGGTAAGAAAATAAACAAATAAAAAGGAGAGAAAACAATAAAGGAAGAAGAAAGGAATAAATAAATAAAATTAAGGAAAACAAATCTTAAGGGATTTTATTTCTTTAGAAAATCCAATGAGAAATGATAAGAATAAAAGAGATGTAATATGGATGATAATCTAGAATGAAGATGGTATATTATCAGACGATAATTGTTGAAATTGAAGATGTTTTTTGTCAAGATTAAGCAAAGTTATTTAAAAAGAAAATATAGACAAAATTAATTTAGTTATTTAAGATTTGGATAAATATAAATTCTCTTGTTCCTAAAGATTAGATAATCGGTTTAGGTTGTATTAAGTTGAACGGTAAACAACAATATGTTGTGATAAATAAAAAATTGAATGATCGTCAGTAATATGGTGCTATGATGAACCCGAATGTTTTTGAAACATAATATTTATTTAATCAACTTTGGTAAATAAATATGTTCTTAATCAAGATATGATTTCCAAGTTAAAAACGATTAAACTTAATATGGAAATTCATGTGAACATGAATATAGATATATATAGTGACTAGATGAACAACATTTGACCACGCACTAGTATTCATTGAGTTGATACGATCAACGAGTCCAGAAGAAGTGATATTTATGATCCAAAATGGATAATGTTAGTAGCAAAGATTTGCAGATTAGGATGGTGGGAAGAAATATTGGTGGACCGATAACGATGAGATTATTCTGGGATTCCGGAAAATTTATCGGCATAATAATAAATTGGAAGAAGACGTTGGGTTGGTATTGACTAATTTAATTCAGGAAAGTATCGTGCACTTTCTGTATTTAAATATATTATGTGTTGAATTCATCTAAGGAAAAGAAATAATGTATAAGTCAGATAGATTGAACTGTGAATTTCAAGGATACTGTTATAAGCAATGAAAGTAAATAGGATTATTAAAACGGATAAAATCTTAGATAGTTATATTCTGGAAATAATTATTTTTCAAGGTTGACTGATTTATGAAGGACTATTTGTCGAATTTGAAGAAGAAGATCGATATAAGAATTAAAGGAGGGAATTGACAAGAACAATATAAAGAGTAAAAGTTGAAATATAAATTATAAATTATAAATTCATTTATGAATAATCGAAATAAGAAGAAACTATGGAAAATAATTTTCTGAAAGAATAATGTACGTATTTATTTTGAAAGTGACGAAAAAATGGGAAGAAGAACCATGTGCGACACACGTACTGAAATGGACTTTCTTTCTTTTTTTTAAACGATCAAAATACCTAGATATCAGCAAGATGATCTTACACTGTTTGGTTGGACTATAACTGTATATGTAAATTAGATTATAATCTTGTTAGATTTATAATTTAAAAAGAAATTGTTCGTTTACCATTTCAAAGAGATCGGAATTTACATTCCACTTTGAGTTGATTATACGTTGCGCGTCAGAGATTATCGAAGATAATATAAGACGGCGATATACAAGGACTATTTTTAAATAGTGCCTTCGGTTTGTCCAATCTCGGGACAACTTGTATGAACGAATGTCTGACAAAGTAATTCTAACTGATCACGTACGTTGATCTCTTCAAACGTATTTATATGGTGGCAGAGGAATTCGTTTCTCTCGCTGTATACCTATAATATTTTTTTGGGGAAGTCAATTAGTGATCGGGAAGTTTTGACGATGTGGCATTCAAAGAAAATAAAGATATGATGATCAAGCGTAAGTCTAGCCTCAAGCCTCACACCCAGGAAATAACAAAAATTGGGCAGGCAGCATGGCTATGTGGGTCGCTCCCATTAGGGTGTATTGTTACCATCTAAAGAATATTCATATTTGTTACTTCTTTTCATTTCTGTATCTCCCGGGAACTACGGTGGTCATGACAAAAAGCCGTAAAGTGACAATATATTCGATACACTCAAGAGAAATGAGAGGTCGGTCATGTGTGGGCCGGGTTGCAAGACGTTCTTGTTGAACCCAGTGTATTCGTCTCTAGAGATACACTATCGGCAGGTGGTCCCATACCTTGTCATAGTTGGGAATCCAATTTCCATAAGTGCCAAGTGAGTTTTATTTGTATACCATATAGGAGAATGTGAGATGCAAGCATTCTTCTAGATTCAAATTTATTTGTGAAAAACTTATAGACACTACTATAATACCTGATTTCAAGTATACAAAATGTTCTAATCTCATAAAGTAAAAACCCGTTCCGTATTCACGGCGTGGTCTTATGAGATATTTTTATTTCTTTACCCTATTTTTAATATGTTTACTCACACCAGTCCCCTGACTGACCTGGAATTTATTTTTCTGTGTTTCCCTTAAACTCTTGGGTATTCTTAACACTTGTTATGAATAGACAAGTGAATCAGGATTGGAATAAACTGGGAAAGCTGGAATGGAACTTTCTGTGTGCGGGTCCACCTATGTTATCTGCTGTATTATTATAAGTCTGCCAGTTTGGTCATCTATGATATGTATAATTAATGTTGTACTATGAATGGCTTGTTTCACTAGATATATGATGCTCTAATGTAATATGTACCGCTGTCTAATATTATGAAGTATTATCTTTTGAAAATTCCGCTGTGAGAATCTGATGTTTCTGTGATTTTATTTTCTATCTTTCCTTATTCTCATTAATGGCACGACTTCCGATGTGTTCGAAAGTTGGGTCGTTACAGTTGGTATCAGAGCTGGTTGCTTAATTGTTTCAGATGATAGGGGGTTCTCGCTTCGCGTTTGGTGGCAAACGGGAGACTCTTACCCCTACATCTCCTGACAATGTGGGTTGGTCGAGTCGAGACCCGAGAGGCTGGCCGTAAAAGCAGTTCTGAGGTATCTCTGTAAGCCACGGTGGGAGGTTAGCCCACTGCCTTGGGTCATTACAGTTAGTATCAGAGCTTAGATTACTGATTACCTAGGCTTTGGGTGAGTGTGAGAGAGCGTACATTTATAATAAATTTAAAAATAAATCAACTTGGATGGTATACCTAAGTTAGTTATATCCAATCAAGTCTGGATTGACGACCTGTTATATTCAGGTGATTAGGATGAGTAACCGAGGACGAAGAGGTCGAGCTAGTGGAACTTCCACTACTACTGGTCGTAATACTGGATCCCAGGATCAAGGAGAAACTGTGGAGGAAGTTGTACCAGTCCAGTAAGATAAAAGAAGTTAATTAACTAGGGTCAGCCTTAAGATATATTAAATATGTTTGGATTAAATTAGAATAATATCCAATCATATTAATACCGGAAATCAAGTTAGCATTTTAAATTAAATTAAAATTTGGATTTCCTGAAATTAAGTTTGGACTCAAGTATTAGTTGATATGAACCCAGGAAAAAGTTAACTGGTCGTTTTGTGAAATTAAAACATATTTTTTGGTCCCGAGATGGAGAAAGTTAATGTGGACTGTGGAGAATACTTAACGAAGTTAAGTAAATTGACGGATGAGACAGATACATAGGCTTGAGCAAGATTGATTTAAATCAATGAAGTGAATAAGACTTGAAATTTATTTCAAGTATATTTGGGAGTTGATGAGAATTCAAGAATAATATTACAAGGATGGAATGTTTTTGTTCAGCCATAGTAACAAAAACTATTATAAATAAGATATTTATTGATGTGTGTCGATAACTCTAAATCTACTATTTACAAATTTCGAGGACGAAATTTTTATAAGGGGGGTAGAATGTAATGACCCGGACTTTTTACACAGATATTAAATTATCATAAGTGTGTGTTTAGAAATACGAGTTAAATTTCATATTTTAACTATTCTAAAACATGTATGATAGCATTTGCATAAGCATGTAGCACAGCACTGACTAAAATCCATTTTACCCATTCATGTATGATAGCATGGATTTGATAGCGTTTGTTTTAAATTCATTTATTTTCCATATATTTGAATAATAACACTTATCCATAGCAAGTTTAAAAATACCACTTTATTTCACTTGTTTTGTTCATTTTTCCAAAAGACTTTAGAAATTGGGGCTTTTGAAAATTTTTGATTTAAAAACTTACGACTCTTGAATAAAAATATGCTTTGTCGATTTTTTTAAGGGTTTAAATCTTTATGTTTATTTTAGCAAAATTCTTGTTTTCAAAACATGAAGCATTTGAATAAAAATATGCTAAAAATCACTTGTTTTGTCAAGGCAAGTTCAAGTGGAAAAATCTTGTGTTCATTCCTTTTTGCAAAGATGTTTTCATGTATATGTATTAGAGGGTCATACCTACACTAGAAATAAACTAGCATCTAGGATCTAGGATTTAGCGTCTACATATATCACATGGCCAAAAACATTTTTGATTCAATATTTTCAGTTTTAAATCATCCTCTTTTCTCACGATATTTTCTGAAATTTCTTTCTTTTTATTTTTCCAAAATGGTGTTCATTTTGTCAAAAGCCATGTGACAAAGATTTACAAGATCATGTGCATTTAAGCCTAAGCTTTTACCTTCACTAGATGATTACTAACATGTATATTTTCTAAGATTTATTCATGTCATATCATCATATGATCAAGATCTTGTGTACAAAGAATTTTCAGATTTTAGAACAACTTGAAAGCCAAGTAAAAGTATTTAATATTTTGTGTTAAATCAAAGTTTTCATGTGAAGAGTATGGGTTAGAAAACCAATATAAAACTGAGCTTGGATGGTACAAGAGAAGATAGCATATTTGGCTAGAACCAAGAAAAGATTTGGAGAACATGGTTGTGTCATGTTGCATTTAAGATGATATTTGATGGTAGGCCAATGGGGAGGAAAAGAGGATACATGTGCAAGGGATTTCAAGGTGAGTAGGAGCTGATGTAAATCCATGTGCATTGAGATTTAGTGCTTGGATTTTGAGAGAGAAAAGGGTTTTAAAATGTATTTTGCATTTGTCAAATCAAAATCTGAAAACAGATTTTGCTCTCCTTTCAAAACAGAAATTAAATGCAACCATATTTTATATATTTTCTACTACTATATAAAGGCCTTGAGCATACACATTCCCTTCATAACAACAAGCATTAAAACTAAAAACCGTAAAATAAAATCAAGTGAGCTTCTTAAAGCCGGTGAGTAAATCTTTTAACAAAATTTGTTTACTGTTCTTTCTATGTTAGACTGAAAGTGAAATATTGCCTTGTGTTAATCTTGTGCAAGTGGTATGCTTTGCTTAAGTTACCTGTTTGTTTTGATATTTGTTGTTGGCACTTAAGCTTTAAGTACCAAGGGCCTGGAAAGTATATTATACTTTGAGTTTCCAGAATCCTGTTCTTCCTGTTTGAATTATACACCATCCCAAATTTGGTATGTGAATCCATGTTATAAATAGAAGTGAGATGTTGTACTGATTTTTAAAACCCTCCCAGTAGCCTAAAGTGGTTTAGAAGTAACCAAATCACCTTTAATTATTCACTGTATATAAACAGGAAAACACAGACACCTTCATACACCTCTCCGTTTAATCAAATTTTCGAAACTCATATTAAACAAAACTAAATATATGAATGAAATACTAGTAGTGAATGATGATTTTTAATAGAAATTTCATGATTTTTAAGGCCCTATATTAATGGGGAGGAAGAGATGATCAGAATTGGTACTCGGGGCAATTTCCGATCATCTAGATCATGGGAGGCCACGAGATTGAGGGTGAAGCTTCGTATAGGTTCATGGGTTCGGTGAAAAATGCAAAACGAATTTTCAAAAAAGTAAATTAAGAGAAACTTAGTAAAATAGGGTTTTTGTCTGTGTTCGGGTTCACGAAAGTTGGAGGCATCGGATGGGCCCCACACTGGATCGAGTGGGGTATAGTTCGTCGGAGAGGTGCGCATGGGACTGGAGAAGAGATCGGAGGCGGTGGCAGGTCGTCGGTGGCCTGAGGTGAGCGAGGGGTGGAGTGTTTCCGAGGTCACCTGGTATCTGCGGTTTCAATTTGTAATGGCTAAAGGCGATTTTCGAGAAGGCAAGGATTGGAGGACGTGATGACTGGTCAGTTGCGATCGTGAGTGAAAATGAGGTTTGCGGGTGGTGGATCGGCGGCCATTGGGTGGTCCGATTGTCGGTGCACGTGCACACTGCACGTGGTGCACGAGAAGGAACTGGTGAAGATGAAGCAAAATTGGAAGAAGAAAGAAAATGGGAAAAGGGAGAAGAAAGTGGATTTGGTCAGGGCATGGACTTGGTACTAAATACTGATGTGGCGTGAAGTGGTAATGGTTTTCATTTGGAAGAAGAAAGAGATCGGAGTAGAGGGATTGCATCGAAGTTGAGGCAGACAAAGTGAACAAGGCAAGGGATAGGCAAAATAAAAAGAAGGGAAGAAAACAAACAAATAAAAAGGAGAGAAAACAATAAAGGAAGAAGAAAGGAATAAATAAATAAAATTAAGGAAAAGAAATATTAAGGGATTTGTTTCTTTAGAAAATCTAATGAGAAATGATAAGAATAAAAGAGATGTAATATGGATGATAATCTAGAATGAAGATGGTATATGATCAGACGATAATCGTTGAAATTGAAGATATTCTTTGTCAAGATTAAACAAAGTTATTTTAAAAGAAAATATGGACAAAATTAATTTAGTTATTTAAGATTTGGATAAATATAAATTCACTTGTTCCTAAAGATCAAATAATCGGTTTAGGCCGTATTAAGTTGAACGGTAAACAACAATATGTTGTGATAAATAAAAAAATGAATGATCGTCAGTAATATGGTGCTATAATGAACCCGAATGTTTTTGAAACATAATATTTATTTAATCAACTTTGGTCAATATATATATTCTTAATCAAGATATGATTTCCAAGTTAAAAACGATTAAACTTAATATGGAAATTCATGTGAACATGAATACAGATATATATAGTGACTAGATGAACAACATTTGACCATGCACTATTATTTAGTGAGTTGATGCGATCAACGAGTCCAGAAGAAGTGATATTTATGATCCAAAATGGATAAAGTTAGTAGCAAAGATTTGCAGATAAGGATGGTGGGAAGAAATATTGGTGGACCGATAACGATGGGATTATTCTGGGATTCCGGAAAATTTATTGGCATAATAATAAATTGGAAGAAGATGTTGGGTTGGTATTGACTAATTTAATTAAGGAAAGTGTCGTGCACTGTAACAACCCGTATTTTCAATAACCTGTTGTAATGAAAATCGAGGCAGAATTTAATTTATAAATCTGAATCAAGGGAAACGGGCTATGCCATTGCGTTCGTCTCGGAAAAATACGCGAAATAGAGTCCGAGTTTTCGAAAATCGGAGTCCGTATGACCCGGTTAAGGCCCAACGAAGTTTTCAGAAAATTTCAAAGTAAAAACAGATTTCAAATTCAAGTTTGAATTTGGAAATTAGGTCAGTTTGGGCTAGGCAGGAAAATTCCCGCCAGAGCACCCAAGTCGACAGCCCTGTCGACTTGGGAGTCGACTTGGTTGGACCCAAGTCGACAGCCCTGTCGACTTGGCTGTCGACTTGGTCCAGCCGGGCAGTTTTGCCTGGTGCACCATTTTGGGGTCTTGGTTAGGTTTTAAGGCCAGATTCGGTTTTAAGGGCTGAGATTGGAACTAGGGTTTAATCCTAAGGCTAGAATTAGTCCTAATCTCTATAAATAAGGCCCTAACCTAACCCTAAATCATCATTATTCATTCAAGTAACTAAACTATGGCAAAATCAATCCTCTCATGGCCTCCACTCTCTTCATAAAATTCCTAAGTCATTTCTATGAGAGATTTTCCATGCATACAAGTGTTTTCAAGCTTGTATGAGTGTCATTAGCTTGCATTCAAGTCAAGTTTCCATATTTACATCATAAAGCAAGGGTTTTGATCATTTTGGCTCAAGGGTTTTTCTATTAGAGCTTGCATTTTGGGTCTATTTGATTGCATAAGGGCTTTGTCATATTTTTTTGTCTTCATAAGCATTGTAAGCCCTATTCTACTTTCATATTTAAACTCTAAAGTTAATGAATGATGTAAGTGGTGTTAGATCATTATGATATGATATGCAAGTTTATATGCAAGTTTGCTATGCTATGATATGCAAGTTTATCATGTTATGATATGCAAGTTTATATGCAAGTTTGCTATGCTATGATATGCAAGTTTATCATGTTATGATATGCAAGTTTATATGCAAGTTTGCTATGCTATGATATGCAAGTTTATCATGTTATGATATGCAAGTTTATATGCAAGTTTGCCATGTTATGATATGCAAGTTTATCATGTTATAATATGCAAGTTTATATGCAAGTTTGTCATGTTATGATATGCAAGTTTATCATGTTATAATATGCAAGTTTATATGCAAGTTTGCCATGTTAGGTTATGCAAGTTTGGGGTGATCATTTTGTTCATGTTATCATGTTATGCAAGCTTATCTTGAGTATATGAACATAAAGCTTCAAGCTTTATGCTAAAGGTTGCATTTTGGCAACATGTAAGTTATCATATCCCTTATGATAACTTGCATGTGAGGCTAAATGCGAGCTTATGGCCATTTTTACATGTCATTTATCACCAATATGCTAAGTTTGGTTTTATGCATGCTTTTGAGGCCTAAAAATGTAATATGCAAGTATATGAACATGTGTACATTTCATATGCCACCATGTTGAACTTGTGGCTTCAACACTTTTATGTCATGATTATGCCAAGTTCCCTCTTTCTATCCTTTATGCGCTAATTGCGATATGTAAGCGATGGGATTGCGTTTGGGGTTGGGTAAACTTAAAAGACATAAAAACATAAGATTGGGAATTTACCTATTAAGTTATGTCTACCCATTGGGAATTTACCTATTAAGTTAGGTCTACCCAATTGCTTGAAAAGTGTAATATGTTTTGGAAACATGATGGACATGACACTTAGAAAAGATAAGTGTGACCAACTCGAGGTTGGGTTGAGTTTGTAGCGTAAACCTACCCGGAACCGACCGGCTTAACTAGTTGCTACAAACAATAGGACCCAATGTGAGAAGTTGGTCATGTTGTACCTTGAACCCGAGGTTAGACCAAGTTGTGGTGTAAAGCTACCCGGACCCGCCCGGCTTAACTAGTAACCACAACAAGGTCTAATGTGAGAGGTTAAGGCGCATTAAATTAATTAATGCCTCGTGATTAGGGTTAAGTCATGGTCCACTTAATACTTAACCAATTTGGGCTTGGTAGATTAATCAGGGTTAAGTCGTGAACTCATCGTTACACTTAACCAAGTTAATCCATGATTAGCAAGAGGGTTAAACCGTACTTAACCCACTAGAAAAATCCTAGCAATGGGGGTCTACTCCAGCAGTAATCCCAAGTTTGTATCATTAAGGCCCTAGGGTCTAGGCTAGGGAGGGAGCACGATTACTGGACTGGAGGTAAGTGACCAAAAACGACGGCAGAAGGGTACGCCGGTGTAGTTCCGGGCGGACTATGGTCGTGCACACAGTCCGAAGCCGGGGAAAACATGCACGGGTACCAGTAGATCGAGACTGTGCACTCATGTTTATGGTGTCCAGGGGTTGACACCCTAGGGCTTGATACACCCGACGGGAGACCCTGCACAGTCTGACTACAATTATGTTTGGGCCGCATTGACACCAACACGTAGCGAGTTAGGCTTAGGGAGCCGATCGATTAGACCGTTTGGTTAGACCTCGTATTAGGGTCAAACCATGTTATTGGACCTCATATTAGGGTCGCTTCATGTTATTGGACCTCGTGTTAGGGGCACTTCCTGTTATTGGGCCAAAGCTTGGGCCAAGGGATCAATACTTGCTTATTCAAGTCATGTTAGTTTGCTAGTACACCTGTGGTGCAAAAACCTTAAACCTGATTATGCGATGACACCTTTATCTACCTTGTTAGTTAATCATCATGCTAGTATGTTGTTATCCATATGTTCATCTCAGCTTTCATCATGCCAATTAACTTTATCAGTTTATATTGATTGTAGTAGGGCTTACTCAGTCTTTTTGACTGACCTGTTTTTCTTTCGCCTCTTTTCTTCCGTCCCCCCCCCCCCCCAGGTTCTCAGGGTAGGAATATTGGAGCTTAGCTTGGATTTCTGATCGCTTGCTTGTGGGATTTTAGCTCATGTACGGTCTTGACATGAAGCTAGCTATGGTTATCACTTATTTTGGGGATAGTACTTATGTATTTCAGTTTTTCAGTAATGTTGTTTTTATCTAGACTTGTGTATTTGGAAAGTTGACATTATGTTGTACCAGACTTGTTTTGAAATGGTTTGAAATCTTCCGCTGTTTTATCTATGTTATTTACTCTGTTTACATATATACATATGTTCTTGTTCTGCCTTGATATATCATTATGCATGTTTACCTGATTCAAACGCCCCTCCAAAGTCAGAGTGCTTGCAAGAGTCACCCTGGCGGAGGTGGGGTGTTACATTTGGTATCAGAGCATATGGTTTACGAGAAGGAACAAAAAGGTTTTTTAAAACTTTTGGAAAACTATTTTCAAAACCAAGTATAAAGTATTTTCCAAAGAAAAGTCTAGTTTATTTTAAAGGCTATTCCCCAAAAAGCCATTAGCAAAATTCCTTCGTTTTTTCTCCATTCTGAATTTGTCTTTTTCTTCGTTTTCAGTATGGCCGATAACTTTGCTATTCCGGAGGGAGTATACGTACCTGTTTGGTATAGGAGACTTTTGGAGGCTAGGGCGACCGAAGCCGGCCCCGTAGATGTTCCTTCTCCTCCTCCTCCGGTAGTTAATGTTTCTCCTCCTCCTCGCATAGCTGATGTTTCTCCTCCCCCTCAGCATCCTCAAGCTTACTTCGCAGAGATTTGCAAAGACTTTAGGGCAATGGGTTGCAAGAATTTCTTTGGAACCGAGACTTATGTAGAGGCAAGGAATTGGTTGAAGGAAACCGAAGATCTTTTTGCCTTCTTTGATATAGATGACTGTAGGAAGGTTTTATTAGCAGTGTGGTTGCTAAAGGAAGAAGCTGCACGTTGGTGGGTGGTCACCACCGCTACTAGGCCAATTGAGACTTGGGATGACTTTCGGGGAAAGTTTGTACTAAGGTTCCTATCACTAAAGCAAGGGGACATGACCATTAGGGAATACGTGGATAAGTTTAATCAACTTGCTCGGGTCGGTTTGGACTTGGTTAACACAGCTCAGAAGAAGGCCCTATACTTTGCTCTAGGATTAAACGAGCCATTACATGGTTTAGCCATGACTCATATACCCTTGGGGGCAACTTTCGAGAGTTTGGTGAATATGGCCCTACTCAATGAAGAGAATAGGAGTGACAAGAAGGAGACCAAGACGAATGATACTCAAGCCAAGAAGACTGATTCCCAGTGGAAAGGAAATTAGGGTAATCCAAGTGGTCAGAGCAGTCAAGGAAATAAGAGCAAGAACAAGAGTCAAGGCAACAAGGGGAACAACAGCAAGGGCAAGGTCAGACTCAGTGTGCAAGACCATCTGGAGGGCGAGTTCATCCCCTCAACATCGTTCTTTCAGCTCATGATCGAGGTAGTGTTTCTGTCGGAAGTCTTGTTTACATTTCTGATTTTCCTGTTCGTACCTTGTTTGATTTTGGTGCATCGCATAGTTTATTTCATCCGATCTAGTTGAAAGTTTGCACCTAAGTACTAGTCTAGTTAGTGATCCCGTGTGTGTTTCAAATCCAATTGGGGGTTCCGCCCACTTGTCTATTATCTACGTGGATTTGAAAATCTCTATCTTGAGTATAGAATTCTCGCGTGATATTCTCGGTTTCATGGGGTATGGGTTGATTTTTGGGCATGGATCGATTGTCCAGCTTTGGAGCCATCCTTGATTTTTGAGCATAGGGTTGTGAGGCTCATGACTCGCCTCGGTAATACCCTAAAAATTTCTAGTAACCCTATGGGTCCCGTCACGTTGTGTTATCTTGAATCCCTCAACTCGTTTATCGATAGTTTGCAATCGGTGAGGGTGGTCCGAGAGTATCCCGATATCTTGGGTGAAGTGAAGGGGGGTTACCCCTAAGCGAGAGATAGATTTCCGCATTTATCTGGTTGATGATGCCAAGATAGTTTCGTGGCCGGTTAGGCACATGGCCCCGCAAGATGAGAGTTAAGTCAAGGAGTTGCTTGAGAAGAACTTCATTAGATGAAGTATATCTGAATGGGGAGCGCCTGTAGTATTTACTACCAAGGCAGATGGTTCTCTTCGACTTTGTGTTGATTATCGTGAGTTGAACAAGAAGAATAGACAACCATTACTAAGGATCGATGATTTGTTCAGCTTGTAGGAACATCTGTTCCCTCTTGATCTTGCTACTGGATTCCATCGGCTCAGAGTAGCTGAAGATAGTATAGACAAGACTGCGTTCAGAACTCCGGATGGATTCTTAGAATGGCTGGTCATGCCATTCGGTTTGACTAATGCACCCACCTACTTCGTGGACTTGATAAGTAGGGTGTCTAGGGAGTTCCTGAACGAGTTTGTGGTAGTCTTCGTAGATGATATTCTGATCTTCTCAAAGGATGAGGAAGAGCACGCAAGACATCTCAAGGAGGTGATGGATACGCTTAGAGCGCATCAGTTGAAAGCCAAGTTCTCCAAATGTCATTTTGGAGAAAAAGGAGCTAGATTTCTTGGGCACATAGTTTCTAAGCAAGGCTTAGTGGTGGATCCTGCTAAGATGGTCGCGGTTCAAGACCGGAAAGCTCTGACGAGGACAATCGAAGTAAGAAGCTTTCTCAGTTTAATTAGTCAGTTAGCGTCCCTTGAGTTTAGACATACCCTTCTGGATCAAGTAGGGACTTCACAGAAGGAAGACCCGCAGTTAGCCGAGATCATGGACAAGTTGATTCGAGGCGAGATGGCAAGTCACCTCGCTATAGATGACAAGGGATGGCTAGGACGCAATGAGAAAAAGAAGGTTCTTGAAGATGCACATCACCCGAGGAGGTGGCCGAGTTTGTCCCAAGGTGCATGTTGTGCCAACAGGTTAAAGGCTGAGTCATAGAAGCCCGGTGGGCTGTTATATCCATTGGAGGTCCCCGCAATGGAAGAAGGAAAAGCGTCACGAAGGATTTCGTGGATGGACTGCCTAGATCAAGAAAGGGAATACGAGCATGTGGGTCATAGTAGGTAAACTCACGAAGAGTGCTCATTTCACTCCAGTAAAGAGCGAAAGGACTGCATCATAGCTAGCGACAGTTTACTTTCAAGAAATAAAGCGGTTGCACGAGGTTCCCTAAAGTATAGTTAGTAACCATGACTCAATCTTCACTAGCCAGTTTTGAGATAGTCTACGGGAAGTCATGGGCAAACGACTGAATTTAAGTACGGCCTATCATTCACAGGCGGATAGTTCATTTCGTTCAAGCATGAGTTATAGAAAATCACGTTAGTAAGAGCAATTGGCAACGTGGATTGGTATTTCCAAGAAAAGTTCTGCTGCGTGGAATACTTTATAATAAGTAAATGAGATCCAGGATTCACTAGTGAATTTTGGAGAGCTTGCATGAAACCATGGGGTCATAATTATGTTTAAGCCAAGAATGATAGAAGAGTAAGTGAAAAAAAGAAGACGAGAGGCGATAAGGAAATGGGTTCCAACTCATATTGGGAAATAGGAGTTAAGAAGCCAAGAAATCATGAGGTAAAAGACGGTCAAAGCACAGTGGGGTTAAGCTCAAGGAAACGTGACTTAGAAGACTGAAGGCTAGATACGCGCATCATATCTCTTTTTAAGAGCATATCCTTGATCCTTGTTTTCCTGTGGAACTTACTCGCATGTTATCTTTTTATGTATATCCTCTCGGTCCTATTTCTGTTGGGAGGTATGACTTATTGGTTAGTAATTCATGTCAGGGTTTGAAGGGGTCCGTTAGGTTGACTAAACCTTTTGGGCTTTTATAGGATTGGGTTGGGTTAGGAAGGGATTTCTTGTAATCCAAAAGGAGTATATCTTGCTTATCCTCCCGATCTCTTTGTAGCATATCTTTTGCTATCCATGTTTGTCTTGATTATCTAGTTTATCATGTTAATCTTGTCATGAAAACCTTAGGTAGAAACCCTTTGGATGAAACATGTGTTTGAATCATGTTATGCTTGATGGTTGCAAGTGGTTGCAAGTGTTTGCAAGTGGTTACTCCTGGATGCATTATACACATTAGGCACTAGATCGGCTCACACACTCCTCATATTGCATATGCATGAGTGTTTATGCTTATTCATGGATGAAAATTTTTGTGTTATCACATGGATGTTGCATATGGATGTATGTTATGTGCACACATATAGATGTTATACATTATGTTAGGAATTGCATACATATGGATTCATTTCACTAACATAATTTGCATTGATGATATTTGCATTAGATAAGTACAAATACACACACCTTTGCATATGTTCATACAACATTTAGAATCTTGTAAGGACAATAATTGCTCGTGGATGATGTTTTGAGTAGATGGATGATTGGATGGTAGGATACGTTCTTCCAAACTTGAAGATTTCGGGGACGAAATCCTTTAAGGAGGGGAGAATGTAACAACCCGTATTTTCAGTAACCTATTATAATGAAAATCGAGGCAGAATTTAATTTATAAATCTGAATCAAGGGAAACGGGCTATGCCATTGCGTTCGTCTCGGAAAAATACGCAAAATAGAGTCCGAGTTTTCGAAAATCGGAGTACGTATGACCCGGTTAAGGCCCAACGAAGTTTTCAGAAAATTTCAAAGTAAAAATAGATTTCAAATTCAAGTTTGAATTTGGAAATTAGGTCAGATTGGGCTAGGCGGGAAAATTCCCGCCAGAGGACCCAAGTCGACAGCCCTGTCGACTTGGGAGTCGACTTGGTTGTACCCAAGTCGACAGCCCTGTCGACATGGCTGTCGACTTGGTCCAGCCGAGCAGTTTTGCCTGGTGCACCATTTTGGGGTCTTGGTTAGGTTTTAGGGCCAGATTCGGTTTTAAGGGCTGAGATTGGAACTAGGGTTTAATCCTAAGGCTAGAACTAGTCCTAATCTCTATAAATAAGGCCCTAACCTAACCCTAAATCATCATTATTCATTCAAGTAACTAAACTATGGCAAAATCAATCCTCTCATGGCCTCCACTCTCTTCATAAAATTCCTAAGTCATTTCTATGAGAGATTTTCCATGCATACAAGTGTTTTCAAGCTTGTATGAGTGTCATTAGCTTGCATTCAAGTCAAGTTTCCATATTTACATCATAAAGCAAGGGTTTTGATCATTTTGGCTCAAGGGTTTTTCTATTAGAGCTTGCATTTTGGGTCTATTTGATTGCATAAGGGCTTTGTCATATTTTTGTGTCTTCATAAGCATTGTAAGCCCTATTCTATTTTCATATTTAAACTCTAAAGTTAATGAATGATGCAAGTGGTGTTTGATCATTATGATATGATATGCAAGTTTATATGCAAGTTTGCTATGCTATGATATGCAAGTTTATCATGTTATGATATGCAAGTTTATATGCAAGTTTGCTATGCTATGATATGCAAGTTTATCATGTTATGATATGCAAGTTTATATGCAAGTTTGCCATGTTATGATATGCAAGTTTATCATGTTATAATATGCAAGTTTATATGCAAGTTTATATGCAAGTTTGCCATGTTATGATATGCAAGTTTATCATGTTATAATATGCAAGTTTATATGCAAGTTTGTCATGTTATGATATGCAAGTTTATCATGTTATAATATGCAAGTTTATATGCAAGTTTGCCATGTTAGGTTATGCAAGTTTGGGGTGATCATTTTGTTCATGTTATCATGTTATGCAAGCTTATCTTGAGTATATGAACATAAAGCTTCAAGCTTTATGCTAAAGGTTGCATTTTGGAAACATGTAAGTTATCATATCCCTTATGATAACTTGCATGTGAGGCTAAATGCGAGCTTATGGCCATTTTTACATGTCATTTATCACCATGTATCACCAATATGCTAAGTTTGGTTTTATGCATGCTTTTGAGGCCTAAAAATGTAATATGCAAGTATATGAACATGTGTACATTTCATATGCCACCATGTTGAACTTGTGGCTTCAACACCTTTATGTCATGATTATGCCAAGTTCCCTCTTTCTATCCTTTATGCGCTAATTGCGATATGTAAGCGATGGGATTGCGTTTGGGGTTGGGTAAACTTAAAAGACATAAAAACATAAGATTGGGAATTTACCTATTAAGTTAGGCCTACCCATTGGGAATTTACCTATTAAGTTAGGTCTACCCAATTGCTTGAAAAGTGTAATATGTTTTGGAAACATGATGGACATGACACTTAGAAAAGATAAGTGTGACCAACTCGAGGTTGGGTTGAGTTTGTACCGTAAACCTACCCGGAACCGACCGGCTTAACTAGTTGCTACAAACAATAGGACCCAATGTGAGAAGTTGGTCATGTTGTACCTTGAACCCGAGGTTAGACCAAGTTGTGGTGTAAAGCTACCCGGACCCGCCCGCTTAACTAATAACCACAACAAGGTCTAATGTGAGAGGTTAAGGCACATTGAATTAATTAATGCCTCGTGATTAGGGTTAAGTCATGGTCCACTTAATACTTAACCAATTTGGGCTTGGTAGATTAATCAGGGTTAAGTCGTGAACTCATCGTTACACTTAACCAAGTTAATCCATGATTAGCAAGAGGGTTAAACCGTACTTAACCCACTAGAAAAATCCTAGCAACGGGGGTCCACTCCAGTAGTAATCCCAAGTTTGTATCATTAAGGCCCTAGGGTCTAGGCTAGGGAGGGAGCACGATTACTGGACTGGAGGTAAGTGACCAAAAACGACGGCAGAAGGGTACGCCGGTGTAGTTCCGGGCGGACTATGGTCGTGCACACAGTCCGAAGCCGGGGAAAACATGCACGGGTACCAGTAGATCGAGACTGTGCACTCATGTTTATGGTGTCCAGGGGTTGACACCCTAGGGCTTGATACACCCGACGGGAGACCCTGCACAGTCTGACTACAATTATGTTTGGGCCGCATTGACACCAACGCGTGACGAGTTAGGCTTAGGGAGCCGATCGATTAGACCGTTTGGTTAGACCTCGTATTAGGGTCAAACCATGTTATTGGACCTCATATTAGGGTCGCTTCATGTTATTGGACCTCGTGTTAGGGGCACTTCATGTTATTGGGCCAAAGCTTGGGCCAAGGGATCAATACTTGCTTATTCAAGTCATGTTAGTTTGCTAGTACACCTGTGGTGCAAAAACCTTAAACCTGATTATGCGATGACACCTTTATCTACCTTGTTAGTTAATAATCATGCTAGTATGTTGTTATCCATATGTTCATCTCAGCTTTCATCATGCCAATTAACTTTATCAGTTTACACTGATTGTAGTAGGGCTTACTCAGTCTTTTTGACTGACCTGTTTTTCTTTCGCCTCTTTTCTTCCGTTCCCCCCCCCCCCCCCCCCCGGTTCTCAAGGTGGGAATACTGGAGCTTAGCTTGGATTTCTGATCGCTTGCTTGTGGGATTTTAGCTCATGTACGGTCTTGACATGAAGCTAGCTATGGTTATCACTTATTTTGGGGATAGTACTTATGTATTTCAGTTTTTCAGTAATGTTGTTATTATCTAGACTTGTGTATTTGGAAAGTTGACATTATGTTGTACCAGACTTGTTTTGAAATGGTTTGAAATCTTCCGCTGTTTTATCTATGTTATTTACTCTGTTTACATATATACATATGTTCTTGTTCTGCCTTGATATATCATTATGCATGTTTACCTGATTCAAACGCCCCTCCAAAGTCAGAGTGCTTGCAAGAGTCACCCTGGCGGAGGTGGGGTGTTACATGCACTTTCCGTATTTAAATATATTATGTGTTGAATTCATCTAAGGAAAAGAAATAATGTATAAGTCAGATAGATTGAACTGTGAATTTCAAGGATACTGTTATAAGCAATGAAAGTAAATAGGATTATTAAAACGGATAAAATTTTAGATAGTTATATTTTGGAAATAATTATTTTTTAAGGTTGACTGATTTATGAAGGACTATTTGTCAAATTTGAAGAAGAAGATCGATATAAGAATTAAAGGAGGGAATTGACAAGAACAATATAAAGAGTAAAAGTCGAAATATAAATTGTAAATTATAAATTCATTTATTAATTATTGGAATAAGAAGAAACTATGGAAAATAATTTTCTGAAATAATAATGTACGTATTTATTTTGAAAGTGATGAACAAAATTTGAAGAAGAACCGTGTGCGACGCACGAACTGAAATGGACTTTTAAAAAAAAACGATCAAAATACCTAGATATCAGCAAGATGATCATATACTGTTTGGTTGGACTATAACTGTTTATGTAAATTAGATTATAATCTTGTTAGATTTATAATTTAAAAAGAAAATGTTCGTTAATCATTTCAAAGAGACCGGAATTTACATTCCACTTTGAATTGATTACACGTTGCGCGTCAGAGATTATTGAAGATAATATAAGACGTCGATATACAAGGACTATTTTTAAATAGTGCCTTCGGTTTGTCCAATCTCGGGACAACTTGTATGGACGAATGTCTGTCAAAGTAATTCTAACTGATCACGTACGTTGATCTCTTCAAACGTATTTATATGGTGGCAGAGGAATTCGTTTCTCTCGCTGTATACCTATAATATATTTTTGGGGAAGTCAATTAGTGATCGGGAAGTTTTGACGATGTGGCATTCAAAGAAAATAAAGAGATGATGATCAAGCGTAAGTCTAGCCTCAAGCCTCACACCAAGGAAATGACAAAAATCAGGCAGGTAGCATGGCTATGTGGGTCGCTCCCATTAGGGTATATTGTCACCATCTAGAGAATATTCATATTTGTTACTTCTTTTCATTTCTGTATCTCCCAGGAACTACGGTGGTCGCGACAAAAAGCCGTAAAGTGACAATATATTCGATACACTCAAGAGAAATGAGTGGTCGGTCATGTGTGGGCCTGATTGCAAGACGTTCTTGTTAAACCCAGTGTATTCGTCTCTAGAGATACACTATCGGTAGGTGGTCCCATACCTTGTCATAGTTGGGAATCCAATTTCCATAAGTGCCAAGCGAGTTTTATTTGTATACCATATATGAGAATGTGAGATGCAAGCATTCTTCTAGATTCTAATTTATTTGTGAAAAACTTATAGACACTACTATAATACCTGATTTCAAGTATACAAAGTGTTTTGATCTCATAAGGTAAAAACCCGTTCCGTATTCACGGCGTGGTCTTATGAGATATTTTTATTTTTTTTACCCTGTTTTTAAACTGTTTACTCATGCCAGTCCGCTGACTGACCCGAAGTTTATTTTTCTGTGTTTACCTTAAACTCTTGGGTATTCATAACACTTGTTATGAATAGACAAGTGAATCAGGATTGGATTAAACCGGGAAAGCCGGAATGGAACTTTGTGTGTGCTGGTCCACCTATCTTATCTGCTGTATTATTATAAGTCTGCCAGTTTGGTCATCTCTGATATGTATAATTAAAGTTGTACTATGAATGGCTTGTATCACTAGATATATGATGCTCTGATGTAATATGTACCACTGTGTAATATTATGAAGTATTATCTTTTGAAAATTCCGCTGTGAGATTCTGATGTTTCTATGATTTTATTTTCCATCTTTCCTTATTCTCATTAATGGCACGACATCCGATGTGTTCGAAAGTTGGGTCGTTACAATTTTTCTCTAATGCAACATTTTATATGAAAATGTTATTTCTAATCTAATATAACATTTTACATAAAATGTAATTTTCAATATAATGTAACATTTTACATAAAAATGTAATTTTCAATTCTAAGATTACATAAAATAATATTTTATATGTAAATATTTCCCTATGAATTCTAATGTCAAATAAATGAATATTTATTTATAACCAATTTTCTATGTTATTCAAATGACAAATAAATGGTCATTTATTTGTAATCAATTTTCTATGTATATTAATGTCACATAAATGCATATTTCATGTGTCACAATTTCCTATGTATATTTTTGTCTAATTCAACAAAACACATATAAAAATGATATATTTGTTTTGTTGTCAATCCTAACTCAACAAAACAAATAAAAAGTGATATTTTGATCAACTCAACATTTTATAACTAAAATGTTATTTTTATTCACCTTATCATTTTATAACTGAAATGTTATTGTTCTTCACTTTAACATTTTATAACAAAAATGTTATTTTTATTCTAAATAAACATTTTTAACAAAAATTTTTATTTTTATTCTAACTAAACAACTCTAACAAGGATGTTTTTTTTAATCTAACATGACAATTATAACCTAAAATGTGATTTTATCCTACTATGGCATTTTTATAACAAAAATGTGATTCTATTTCTACTGCAACATTTTTATCCAATGTAACCTTTTATACTACAAATGTTATGTCATGACAAAAATGATGTATTTTTGGTTTCAATCTTTTTGTCACAACAAAATGATATATTACTTTCACCTATTTTATTATAACAATAATGAGATATTGGTTTACAACAATTTTATAGTAACCAAAATGACATATTTGTTTTCAACAATTTTATAATCACAACATGACATATTTGTTTCCAATTATTTTATTATAACAAATATGATATATTTGGTTTTAACTATCCCATCTTAACAAACAAGAGATATTGTTTTCAACAAACAAACACGAAATGTTTATTTTCAACTATCTTATAACAATCAAAATAATTCAATCAATCAACAGATCGGTATAAGAGAATTCATCAATCCACATCAAATCACGAATAACACAAATATTTACAGCGCATATGTAACACTAAAATTATAATTAACAAATTTAAATTATATAATTAAAGGAATAGAATTTCTCACCTTGAGGTTTTGAATTATTCAAAATTCGCGTCTGCTCCGTTTCAGATCTCGTCAATGTCATGTTGTTGATCTCGAAAAGACGATTCCAACGGATCTTGAATCGTTCAATTCTGATTTAATTTGAGCAAGATATCAATATTTAAAGTTTAGATAATTTAATAAACAATTAAATCCTTAATTAGTTAGTTAAATCACTAATTACTTTTTCAAATCACCTTCCACCTTCGTTTCATTTCCTGGAACAGTTAAACCTCCGAAACCCAATCTCGACCATGAGCCTCCCCCCTTGTGCGCGCCTATCTAAGCAGCTGGACTCCGATCGGCAGCAACCACATTGAAGCCTCGAGCATCACCTCCCACCACCTTCATCCTTGTGAAACTCGTACACCCCTGGCGGTGGCAAAAGGGCTTTGAACGGTAGCAATTCCCGAGCCAAATTCGAGCACCCCAGTTAACAAGTCCTCATCACAGCCGTTCAATTTGTTCAACTCTTTGCGTTCTTTGATTTTGGTCTTAAGTTCCTACACTAATTTGAATTATATTGGGAAATTATTGGAGAGAAAATTGGGAGCTTTTGGTGCGTTCATCTCCATTAGGGCGGCGGCTGTAGCTTTTGAGATTAGGTTAGGGTTTGTAATCCTTAGTATATTTATAATTAAATAATATTAAACTCTCTAATTATCGGTTTAAACCCGTTAACCCATTTTAGTTCCAATTGCAGCCCAACGAAAGTTGCCCCTAGGCAAATACCCATGCTCCGGACGCAATGGGCTAGGTCCCGTCAGCCCAAATGATTGTTTTCACCCTTTTTTATTTAATTTAATATTTAAATCATTTATTTAATTAATTCAACCTTACATTTAAATTCACCGGGGACACATACGACTTCTAAAAATTCCAAAAAAAATTATATTTGGCTTTGTACCGACGATACGATCCTAACGAAACTAATTTCATCGAATTCCTAGACCATTTGAAAAATGACCATTTTCAAGTCGATTAAATTTGACCGATACTGACAAAACACATTTTTCTTTGCCACGCTCACATATTAATTCGAAAAATTCTGGAAAATTAAATTTAACAATAATTTGACATTCTGGTTCCAACAAAATTGGATTCATCGAGAACAGGGGTCGTTTGCAAAATGGCTATTTTTAAGGGCCATATATTATATTAAAAAATATATAAATTCTGCAGCGACTTTTCTTTATTTTAAACTGGACATAACTTTTGATTTATAAAGTGAAATTTTAGTTTCTCAGATTCGTTAGGAAGATATTGTTAAATAGATTCTAATATTTTTGGTTTCGCTAAAATCCGATTTATTTTGAATCCAGTACAGTCTGTCAAAGTTCAAATTCAAAATTTTAAACTACCGTGCTATTTTAAACAATATTTATAATTAAAATAAATTTATTCGTTTTAACTTCGATTAAAATAAATTTTTAGTCGTTATTATTTAAAATAAATCATTTTAAACATTTAAAATCCATTAAAATTTCTAAAATAAAAATTTTAAATTGGCCCCAAAATTCCGGGTTGTTACATCCCCCCTTTTCTTTCCTAAACCCGCTCAAAATGTCGCGCCCCCTTCTTCCAGAAATCCACCATCCCTTTCCACCGTCGCTCCAGCCACCCTCGCGCCTCAATCGGCGGCGCAACCCCCCTCCGACCACTCTCTCTCCCCTCTCATCCCTCCTCTTCCTCTCTTCACTCTCCAATTAAACCCTAGCCTCTTTTTTAGCAACCGCCGCCACCATGGGGCCCACGCCGACCACCAGACCACCGCTGCCGCCATTATCTGCCACCCCCGACATTTCAGACCCCTTGCGCCCTCCCCTAGCCATATGTAAGTTTATATTTCCATTTTTGTTTATTTAGGTAAATAAAAATATGATTTTTATATGAAATAGCCTTGTTTTAAAAATGTGATTTTTATATAAATAGCATTGTTATAAAAATGAAATTTTTATAGGAGATGTCATGAAATAAAAATATTATTTTCATTACATATGTATAGCGCTTCAAAAATTTTATTTTTATATAAATAACATCATTATAAAAATATGATTTTTATTATATAAGGAGCATTATAAAAATATGATCTTTATTATATAAGTTGCATTATAAAAAGATTTTTATTATATAAGTAGCATTATAGAAATGTGATTTTTATATGTATAGAATTATAACAAAAATATGATTTTTAATTTATATATAGCGTTGTAATAAAAATATAATTTATATATATATATATAGAAGCAATAAAAAAAATATGATTTGTATATATGTGGTAGCAATATAAAAATGTGATTTTTATATATATAGTAGTGAAATAAAAATATGATTTTTGATATAAATAGCATTGCTTAAAAATGTGATTTTTAATATAAATCGCAAGAAGCAGATTGCGTTGAAATCACGAAGAAGAACACGACGCGCTGAAACAAATCCAAATCCAAAAACTGTTCAATTAAAAAATGAGCGAGAGGAAACCAAAGGTGAGAACTCCTTCTCACTTAATTTATTTTACAGTTAAAAATATTTTAGGTCATAGACGGGACTTTAAAGCCCCCGACACTATTTATTGTACAAACCATATTATGTGATTTGAATTATATGGAGTTCAACACTCGAATTCGCACAATCACATAAATTGAAAGCGATGTATGGATATTACCGACACACGGATTCCATACTTCGCAAATAGCCACTTATGGCGCCGTAAATGGCATTGGGGTGGTTGAGTATTTATTTATTTGGATGTTCTGCATGATTTGATTGTGATTGTAAAATTTGATTGGATTTGGATGTGAATTGGTTAGTGTAAAGGCGTGAGCCAGTATTAGGCGAGGGATAAGGCTAGACCTTATTCCGGTTCTAGTATCGTGCCGTTATGCTATCGAAATTTTCTAAAAAAGTGTTAGAAAAATTTAGTTAGTTGAAAATATTATTTTTAGCTTATAACTGCGATAAATAAAATAATTACTGGGTAGTTAAAAATAAGTTTACACATCCATTTACAAGTCGGATGACTTGTTTTTTATCGTCGATTTTTATGATATCGATTGGGATGATAATTTTTACACTTTGCCCAAGTGCACAAATAATAATAATTATTTGATGGTTGAAACCCCGCGCTGGTATTGGGATGATATTTAACGTACACTAATCCCAATAGTTTAGTCGTATGTCAATCGATTGGTTGACAGATTGTTGTAAGCGTTAATTATTTACATTTAATACTTATGCAGTTGTGTAATGCACTCTAGATGATGGTTGATTGTATATCATTATTGTTGTGTACATGTGTGTATGAAATCCATATAAATAACAATATGTGGTGATTGGTTGTGTCTGATTCCAATTCAGAAAGAACGAATATTTTAAAATAATATTCAGTAATGGATCAAAATATGATTTTGATGTCCGATTTGGGATGCACACGAAAATATTGAAATATATATGTATGAATGATATTTATATTGATTTTATTCATTTTTATAATGAATATCGAAAAGGAAATGATTTCAAAATCAAATAAATATCATCATTTATGTATTAATGATATTTAGTACTCAATTTTGATTTAAAATTGAAATGGAAGTGGGTATCGTTTTAAAACGAATTTATGAAATACGTTTTAAATGGAAATCGACGAAATATATATAATCTATATATTATATATATTAAATGGCCTGAATAGAATGCGCCGCACCGCGACCGTTTATGAATTTCGACCATTGACTACGAGTTGACATTTCGGGAGATTCGATTGTCGGACTCACCTAAAACCGGAACCATTGGGTTCGTATCGAAATGAGCTTTCCAACGAATATAAGAGATTTGAAATCTAATGGTTGGATTTGGAATTATGTCAAATCAATTTTTGAAAAGGTCGCTGTAAGTGCAGTTCTATGACCGTTTATGGAAATCGATCGAAAGGGCCTTAATAAAATTATCAAAAATAATAATAATTTGTATAAAATAATAATAAATGATATAGAAAAGATTAGGATGAAAAATTCCATCTTTGTAAAGATAAAAATATATTTTTATCAAAATGAACTAGTTATTAACTAGATTTGAAATCCAATAATTTTTAAATAAAATAAATTGGATTTGAAATGGTATTAAAATAACCAGAATTTTTCCAATGAATAAACTGAAATGGAAATAATCTTCGTAATATTTTGATATTGGATTCCATGATTATACGGATATTGTTATGGAAATTTAGAAGATATATTTATATCGTTATTTCCAGTACGATATTTGTTGGTTTCAGAATTTGATATTGAATATAAGCCGATATAATTTCTATTCAGAGCCTCGTATTTAATGTCAAACGGCATTTTGGGTTTGTCGTGAATGGTGTCTTCAGTAACACTGTTCTTAAACCCAATTGAGAAAAGAATAAATCTTTTAATTAAGATTTAGAGAAGTTTACCAATTAATTAATATTTAATTGGAATTGGATTAAGAATTGGATTTTGGGTTTATCGTAAACGGCGTTTTAAATAACACTTGTTCTTTAACTCAAATAAACAGTGAAATGTGATTTGGAATTTATAAATCTTTTTATTAAGATTTAAAGGAAAATTTTCCAAAGTAAATTTTTCGAGTTTAATGTATTAAATTGGAATAGAATAGAATTCGATTTAGTAATAATCGAAGTGAGTTTCTGTTGAGGAAGATTGTTGATATATATATATGGAATTTAGAAAGGCTTTGTTGTTATTTCATTTATATTATTAGTCGGATGCGGAAATTTATATCGATTATATATTTTTCTGTTTTCCATGAAGATTCCAAATAAAATGGAATGTGATTTTGGGTTTATCGTTGTAACAACCCGAATTTTAACAACACGTTAAAACAAGAAATCAAGGTAGAATTAAATTTTAAAATTAGACTTAGGTAAAATGGATATCACCATTGCGTTCGTCTCAGAAAAATACGCGAAATAGAGTCCGAGTTTTCGAAAATCGGAGTCCGTATGACCAAGATATGGCCAAAACAAGATTTCAGCAGACTTTCTGGCAGACTGACCCGTGTCGACTATAGTGTCGACACCCAAGTCGACCTGCCCCCCTTGTGTCGACTGTAGTGTCTACTTCCCCCCTGTACAGGTCAACCTGGTCGGCCTGGGGTGGCCCAGAACCCATTTTTGAGGCCCGGGATGAGTTTTGATGGTCCGGATTGACTCTAGGGTTGATCTAAAGGCCCTAAATGGTTCCTACACTTGACTTCTTCCCCAAGACATGCTTTGGGTCTAGTTTGTTGGCTTGTGATGGATTTAGATGGCTAGGATCTAAACTAGGGTTTATCCTATGGCCTAAACTATCCTAGTCTTCTATAAAAAGACTCCTAACCCTACCTTAAACACTCATAAATTGATCCTACAACTAAACTATGCCAAAATTTCTAATGATCATGGCCTCCACTCAAGCCTCCATCCTCTTGTCATAAATTCTATCTTCATTCACATGAGACATTACATGATCATATGAGTGTATGAGAGTTTCTATGTTCATATGAGAGCTTCTAAACTTGATTTCAAGGCAAATCTTCATCAAAGCAAGGATCTTTCTTATTATTTTCTCAAGGGTTTTATTGGAGCTTATTGATTTGGGGTTTTTGCTAGTGTGGCTTCGTCTCAATCTTTTTATATATTGATTTGTGCCTTCATAGCATTGTAAGCCCCCTCCTACTCTTAGATATTAACTATGAAGTTAAATGTTCATGTTGCAAGTTTTGGGTTTGAACTTGAGTAGGTTACATGCTTAGAAACTATCATGTTATGTGTAGATTTATCCTATGCATATTCGTAAAGTCATCACCTTGACTTTGTGGGCTAAAATCTATAAGCTTTATGTTGAAATGTTGCATTATGCAACATAAGAACTCTCTTATCCCTTAAGTTAACTTGCATAGAATGCTAGATGCGAACTTCTAGCCATTTTTCTATGTCATCTATCACCATGATTCACCTATATGCTAAGTTTTGGGGTTATGCATGTTTTTGGGGCTTAATAATGTAACATGCAAGTTTGTGAACACATTATGTCTCATATGCCACCATGTTTAACTTGCGGCCTTATACCCCTTTTATCATACCTTTGCCAAGTTCCTTCTTTTAATCCATTTTGCGTTGTTGCGAATTTATATGCGAGTTTAAAAGCGTTGGGGTTACGTTATAGGTAAACTTTAATAATATGAAACATGATTTGGGTAAATTGGTATAAACATGACAACATGTACTTTTGGCTATGAACATGGGACTTGAAAACTTGACACGTATGGGTTGTAAGTGTAATAAGACACTAGACCAAACATGAAAGTGGCTAACTCGAGGTTGGGTTGAGTTTGTAGCATAAATCTACCCGGACCCGCCCGGCTTAACTAGTGGCTACAAACAATAGGACCCAATGTGGGTAGTTGGTCATATAGCACTTAAAACCCGAGGGTAGACTAGGTTGTGGTGTAAATCTACCCGGACCCGCCCGGCTTAACTAGTAACCACAACAAAGTCTAATGTGAGAGGTTGGGGTGCATTAATCTAATTAATGCCACATGAAAAGGTTAATTAATTTTGATTAATGACACTTAACCGATATGACACGAATGGGTAGGTTAAGTTAAACCGGACTTGGTTCCTTAATGACACTTAACCATATAAGACAATTAGGGGATGGGGTTAAGTAATTTACACTTAACTAATCCGACTTGGTAATTAGATGGGGTTAAGTAACCCACACTTAACTAATCTAAACACGGTAATTAGATGGGGTTAAGTAATCCATACTTAACTAATCTAACACGGTAAATTTGATGGGGTTAAGTAATTTACACTTAACTAATCTGACTTGGTAATTAGATGGGGTTAAGTAACTTAGAATTAACTAATCTAAACATGGTAATTAGATGGGGCTAAGTAACCTTCACTTAACTAATCTAAGCACGGTAATTCGATGGGGTTAATTTAAACACTTAACCAATCTAAACTTGGTAATTTAATAAGGTTAAGTAGCCAATACTTAACCAACTTAACATGATAATTTAATGGGGTTAAGTAACTTATACTTAACCAATTATACATGATGATTTGATGAGGTTAAGCAACCTATACTTAACCAATCTAATATGCGGACCTGATAGGGTTAAGTCACAAGACCTTTTAACTTAGGCTTAATCATTGTAATACGATTAGTGGATGGGGTTAAGCTAACCCATACTTAACCAATCCGACTCGATAATCTGATGGGATTAAGATAATCTATGCTTAATCAATCTAACATGATAATCTGATAGGGTTAAGACAAATAAATACTTAACCAATTTGACTTGATAGGGATAAGTCATGAGCTTCTTGGTACACTTAACCAACTTGTAGGGCTAAGCATTGAACTTGAGTACTTAGCCAATCTTGACATGATTCGTGGGCGGGTTAGGTCATGAACTTGAATGACAACACTTAACCCATTAGACAAAACCCTAGCTCAGGGGACTAGGTTGAAAATCGTAGCTAACAAGGATAGTGGGAAGAGAAGCTAAGTGGTAAACCTTAGTTAAGGATAACTAAGTAATAATTCTTAGCCAAGGACATGGGACTAGTTCATAAATAAATACGGTAAGTCATCGCTTAGTATACGAGGAGGAGCAGCTTATCTGACTTGGATAAAAAGCTCTAGCGAATAGGGTGACGAAGCGGTAGCTTCGGGGGACGTGAGGGTACTCTTGGTATCCCTCTGTGAGGTGGCAGGTGGTCCATGAAACCCGGCCTCACAGAGGTTAAGGTCTGCGGTAGAAGAGCCAAGAGTATGCCTTAGTTGCTATGCGAGCGACCTAAAGACTGGGATGGATTAGCGTGGAGTCGACGATACTTGTTTTTGCCCTGGATAGCACGTCGCCGACTACCTACTATCTTTAGTCAATCGTGTACGAACGGAAAGGCAGAGAACTCCCAACAGACCATGTTCTTGCTATCGAGTCATGGGTGAGGTTGGCCCATAGGAAAGTGGGGCTATAGTGGGGCTGGGATGTAGTTCTCATACATGATTTTTCTTGGATTGCCTTTCAGTAGTTGAGGGAGGGGTCACGTGGGACCATTGCCATGGATACAAAAACAGACCTTGGTATCTGCATCAGCAGACGACTTAAAGCTCCCGACCGAGTTCCGTATTTCTTGATTTGCCCTGACACGGAACTCGGGTGGCACATTGAGATACATGTGTGTCTAGACATGGAAACGATTCACGATACATACGTGGGATAAAGGGCGCGGTTGACGGGTGGCATAATCCCAAGTGGCCCTAGGTGGCTTGAACCTAAAACACGGAAACGTTCATTAGGTAGCATAATCCCTAGTGACCCTAGGTGGCATAAATCCTAAGTGAACACGCGATAGTTCATGGTAAGAAAACATAACCAGATCAAGGGTAGCAGCCCAAAATAACATCAAGGATAAAAAGGTACTACGTTGAAGTGGTATAGATTTACATAAGAAAGCCCGTACGGCCTATGGCAAAGGACTGAACTTATGCATGGAAAGAATCATACGAATCAGGAAACCTACATATACGATATATTAGGATGACATGGACCATTACATGACATTGGGCAAGAGACATTCATAGTTAACACATGACGCGGGCCGGGATACTAGTATGGGAGGTGCAGAGCGAATATACATGATAGTTACCTTGCGATATTGTACTTGATAGAAACCTGACGATGTGATACCTTGACTTATCTTGACACCGTAGTTTATCATGACATACTTGTTTATCTTGGTACAGTAGTTCATCCTGTTATTTTGGTATAGCTTATCTATCTTGTCATCATACTTATGTTCATCTCAGTTTCTCATGCCAGTTAACTTTACTAGTTTATATACTGATAGTAGATAGGGCTTACCAGTCTTTATGACTGACCCCGTTTTGTTTTGCCTTTTTGTCTTCCGTTTCCCCCAGGTTACAGGGAGGAAATGCTATTGTTAGTTCAGACTTCTTCTGTTTGAAGGTCATCATGTATGGCTTGGACTTTTCTTGGCTATGGCTACTTTACTGTTTCACTTGGGGAATAATTTATGAAAAGGTTTTTATGCTTCTTTACTATTGCAAGACAGGTTTTCATGTAAGAAATTCTCTGATGTAAAAGGCTTTAGACCTTATTTATTAATGATATGAAAGTTGGTTTTACTTCCGCTATTTTATATGTTCTGTCTTGTAATATTTATGTACATGTTTACCAATAATACCCCTCTAAAGCTAGTGCATTCCTTTGCGAGTGACCCTAGTGGAGGTTGGGTGTTACATTTGGTATCAGAGCAGAAGGTTACCAGACTGGGCAAAAGTTTTTAAAACCTTCTGAAAACTATTTGAAAAACCGTTTACAAAGAAGCATTTTTCAAGAAAAGTTTTTAAAGGCTATTCCCCAAAAGCCATTAGCACTATCCTTTGTTTCCTTGATTGAATCTCTTTTCCTTTCTTTCCTCCATCTGTAGTCACAGTAGTTTTAACTGCGACTAATCCTTGTCTAACTACGTGAGTGTTTTCCCCGTGCGATGGAGAAAGTTCTCGAGAGACCTGTTACCGAAGTTATAAGAAGGGATAATAAGAGCAAGGATAAAGGACATGAGCTTAAGAATAAGCAACTTGTTGGTATGGCTTGATCCACAAAGGAAGATAAGGACAAGATCAGCGAGAGGGCAATTGTATGCTCTCATTTCTAGCGTACCTAAGAGAAATGGTACCGTTTCTGTTAAAGGCTTAGCCTTTCTTTTCTATCATCCCGTCCAGACTTTGTATTGATCATCGCATCATTTAAGTCTGCCTCGATAGTTAAGTCTCTGCACCTTAGTACTAGCATGGTAGAAGATCCCACTTTTGACCCAAAAATCTGGTTGGAGAGTCGGTCCATTTATTCATGACTTGTTTGGAATTGAGAGTGTAAATGTCAAGTGTTGAGATTAGAAGCAATACTTCTATTGTTGAGCAAGGGATGGATTCTAGGGATGAATTGGTTATCCAGTAAGGGATGCCATTCTCGGTTTTGAAAGGAGGGTAGTTAAACTCTTAGCTTGCCTTGGTAATACCCTCGAAGTCTCGTGTAACCTTTTGGGTTCTGTCATGGTTAGCTACCTAGAATCTCTTGATGCATTTATCGGAAATCTCTGATCCGATCGAGTAACGTTCGCCACTAAGGCGGATGGTCCATTCCGCTTAAGCATGGGTTATAGGAATCACCCTAGTAAGTGCATGTGGTAACATGGATTGGCATTGGTAAACGAGATCCAGAATTCACTAGTGAATTTTGGAGAGCTTGCATGAGTACGTAGATATGGTTGAGCCAAGTATATTAGGGAAAGAATAAATGAAAGTGAAACGAGAGGCGACAGTGAAAAGAGTTCCGACTCATACCTTGGAAATAGGAATCAAGGAGCTACGAAATCATGAAGTCAAAGGCAGTCAAGGCACACTGGAATTAAGCTCAAGGAAATGCGGCTTAGACGCGCGCATCGTGTCTCTTTGTAAGAGTATATCGTTGATCCCTGGTTCTCCTGTAGAGCTTGCTTGCATGCTATCGCTTGGTGGATATCCTCTCGGTCCTGTTTCTGTTGCAAACCCCGTAAGGAGTTTGTCTTGTTTATCTCCTCGATCTTATCTTGGGAACCTTAGATAGAACACTATGGATGTAAACATGTATTTGAAACATGTTATGATTGATATGGTTGCAAGTGGTTGCTCGTGGATGCGCGAATACACGTTAGATACTAGATCGATGCACTCACATTTTGCATTGCATATGCACGAGTATTTATACCTGTTTGAATGTTAATGTGTTGTCATGCGGATGTTGCATATGAATGAATGTTTGTGCACGCATGTAGTACTTATATGACTAGGATTATTTGCATACATGTTGGATTCATGGCACTAAACATACTTTGCATTAGAAAGATCATTCAGGCCTGATCATTAGCATTAGCTAAGGAGCATATACACACAAGCTTTGCATATGTTCATATGGCATTAGAAATCATCAAAGGACAATGGTTTCCTGTGGATGATGTTTTGAGTAGATGGATGATGGATGGTAGGATACGTTCTTCCTGACTTGGAGATTCCGGGGACGAAATCCTTTAAGGAGGGGAGAATGTAACAACCCGAATTTTAACAACACGTTAAAACAAGAAATCAAGGCAGAATTAAATTTTAGAATTAGAATTAGGTAAAATGGATATCACCATTACGTTCGTCTCGGAAAAATACGCGAAATAGAGTCCGAGTTTTCGAAAATCGGAGTCCGTATGACCAAGATATGGCCAAAACAAGATTTCAGCAGACTTTCTGGCAGACTGACCCGTGTCGACTGTAGTGTCGACACCCAAGTCGACCTGCCCCCCTTGTGTCGACAGTAGTGTCGACTTCCCCCCTGTACAGGTCAACCTGGTCGGCCTGGGGTGTCCCAGAACCCATTTTTGAGGCTCGGGATGAGTTTTGATGGCCCGGATTGACTCTAGGGTTGATCTAAAGGCCCTAAATGGTTCCTACACTTGACTTCTTCCCCAAGACATGCTTTGGGTCTAGTTTGTTGGCTTGTGATGGATTTAAATGGCTAGGATCTAAACAAGGGTTTATCCTACGGCCTAAACTATCCTAGTCTTCTATAAAAAGACCCCTAACCCTACCTTAAACACTCATAAATTGATCCTACAACTAAACTATGCCAAAATTTCTAATGATCATGGCCTCCACTCAAGCCTCCATCCTCTTGTCATAAATTCTATCTTCATTCACATGAGAGATTACATGATCATATGAGTGTATGAGAGTTTCTATGTTCATATGAGAGCTTCTAAACTTGATTTCAAGGCAAATCTTCATCAAAGCAAGGATCTTTCTTATTATTTTCTCAAGGGTTTTATTGGAGCTTACTGATTTGGGGTTTTTGCTAGTGTGGCTTCGTCTCAATCTTTTTATATATTGATTTGTGCCTTCATAGCATTGTAAGCCCCCTCCTACTCTTAGATATTAACTATGAAGTTAAATGTTCATGTTGCAAGTTTTGGGTTTGAACTTGAGTAGTTACATGCTTAGAAACTATCATGTTATGTGTAGATTTATCCTATGCATATTCGTAAAGTCATCACCTTGATTTTGTGGGCTAAAAGCTATAAGCTTTATGTTGAAATGTTGCATTATGCAACATAAGAACTCTCTTATCCCTTAAGTTAACTTGCATAGAATGCTAGATGCGAACTTCTAGCCATTTTTCTATATCATCTATCACCATGATTCACCTATATGCTAAGTTTTGAGGTTATGCATGTTTTTGGGGCTTAATAATGCAACATGCAAGTTTGTGAACACATTATGTCTCATATGCCACCATGTTTAACTTGCGGCCTTATACCCCTTTTGTCATACCTTTGCCAAGTTCATTCTTTTAATCCATTATGCGTTGTTGCGAATGTATATGCGAGTTTAAAAGCGTTGGGGTTACGTTATGGGTAAACTTTAATGACATGAAACATGATTTGGGTAAATTGGTATAAACATGACAACATGTAATTTTGGCTATGAACATGGGACTTGAAAATTTGACACGTATGGGTTGTAAGTGTAATAAGACACTAGACCAAACATGAAAGTGGCCAACTCGAGGTTGGGTTGAGTTTGTAGCATAAATCTATCCGGACCCGCCCGGCTTAACCAGTGGCTACAAACAATAGGACCCAATGTGGGTAGTTGGTCATATAGCACTTAAAACCCGAGGTTAGACTAGGTTATGGTGTAAATCTACCCGGACCCGCCCGGCTTAACTAGTAACCACAACAAAGTCTAATGTGAGAGGTTGGGGTGCATTAATCTAATTAATGCCACATGAAAAGGTTAAGTAATTTTGATTAATGACACTTAACCGATATGACACGAATGGGTAGGTTAAGTTAAACCGGACTTGGTTCCTTAATGACACTTAACCATATAAGACAATTAGGGGATGGGGTTAAGTAATTTACACTTAACTAATCCGACTTGGTAATTAGATGGGGTTAAGTAACCCACACTTAACTAATCTAAACACGGTAATTAGATGGGGTTAAGTAATCCATACTTAACTAATCTAACATGGTAAATTCGATGGGGTTAAGTAATTTACACTTAACTAATCCGACTTGGTAATTATATGGGGTTAAGTAACTTAGACTTAACTAATCTAAACATGGTAATTAGAGGGGGCTAAGTAAGCTTCACTTAACTAATCTAAGCACGGTAATTCGATGAGGTTAAGTTAAACACTTAACCAATATAAACTTGGTAATTTAATGAGGTTAAGTAGCCAATACTTAACCAACTTAACATGATAATTTAATGGGGTTAAGTAACTTATACTTAACCAATTATACATGATGATTTGATGAGGTTAAGCAACCTATACTTAACCAATCTAATATGCGGACCTGATAGGGTTAAGTCACAAGACCTTTTAACTTAGGCTTAACCATTGTAATACGATTAGTGGATGGGGTTAAGCTAACCCATACTTAACCAATCCGACTCGATAATCTGATGGGATTAAGATAATCTATGCTTAATCAATCTAACATGATAATCTGATAGGGTTAAGACAAATAAATACTTAACCAATTTGACTTGATAGGGATAAGTCATGAGCTTCTTGGTACACTTAACCAACTTGTAGGGCTAAGCCTTGAACTTGAGTACTTAGCCAATCTTGACATGATTCGTGGGCGGGTTAGGTCATGAACTTGAATGACAACACTTAACCCATTAAACAAAACCCTAGCTCAGGGGACTAGGTTGAAAATCGTAGTTAACAAGGATAGTGGGAAGAGAAGCTAAGTGGTAAACCTTAGTTAAGGATAACTAAGTAATAATTCTTAGCCAAGGACATGGGACTAGTTCATAAATAAATACGGTAAGTCATCGCTTAGTATACGAGGAGGAGCAACTTATCTGACTTGGATAAAAAGCTCCAGTGAACAGGGTGACGAAGCGGTAGCTTCGGGGGACGTGAGGGTACTCTTGGTATCCCTCTGTGAGGTGGCAGGTGGTCCATGAAACCCGGCCTCACAGAGGTTAAGGTCTGCGGTAGAAGGGCCAAGAGTATGCCTTGATTGCTATGCGAGCGACCTAAAGACTGGGATGGATTAGCGTGGAGTCGACGATACTTGTTTTTGCGCTGGATAGCACGTCGCCGACTACCTACCATCTTTAGTCAATCGTGTACGAACGGAAAGGCAGAGAACTCCCAATGGACCATGTTCTTGCTATCGAGTCATGGGTGAGGTTGGCCCATAGGAAAGTGGGGCTATAGTGGGGCCGGGATGTAGTTCTCATACATGATTTTTCTTGAATTGCCTTTCAGTAGTTGAGGGAGGGGTCACGTGGGACCATAGCCACGGATACAAAAACAGACCTTGGTATCTGCATCAGCAGACGACTTAAAGCTCCCGACCGAGTTCCGTATTTCTTGATTTGCCCTGGCACGGAACTCGGGTGGCACATTGAGATACATGTGCATCTAGACATGGAAACGATTCACGATACATACGTGGGATAAAGGGCGCGGTTGACGGGTGGCATAATCCCTAGTGGCCCTAGGTGGCTTGAACCCAAAACACGGAAACGTTCATTAGGTAGCATAATCCCTAGTGACCCTAGGTGGCATAAATCCTAAGTGAACACGCGATAGTTCATGGTAAGAAAACATAACCAGATCAAGGGTAGCAGTCCAAAATGACCTCAAGGATAAAAAGGTACTACGTTGAAGTGGTATAGATTTACATAAGAAAGCCCGTACGGCCTACGACAAAGGACTGAACTTATGCATGGAAAGAATCATACGAATTAGGAAACCTACATATACGATATATTAGGATGACATGGACCATTACATGACATTGGGCAAGAGTCATTCATAGTTAACACATGACGCGGGCCGGGATACTAGTACGGGAGGTGCAGAGCGAATATACATGATAGATAGCTTGCGATATTGTACTTGATAGAAACCTGACGATGTGATACCTTGACTTATCTTGACACCGTAGTTTATCATGACACACTTGTTTATCTTGGTACAGTAGTTCATCCTGTTATTTTGGTTTAGCTTATCTATCTTGTCATCATACTTATGTTCATCTCAGTTCCTCATGCCAGTTAACTTTACTAGTATATATACTGATAGTAGATAGGGCTTACCAGTCTTTATGACTGACCCCGTTTTGTTTCGCCTCTTTGTCTTCCGTTCCCCCCCAGGTTACAGGGAGGAAATGCTATTGTTAGTTCGGACTTCTTCTGTTTGAAGGTCATCATGTATGGCTTGGACTTTTCTTGGCTACGGCTACTTTACTGTTTCACTTGGGGAATAATTTATGAAAAGGTTTTTATGCTTCTTTACTATTGCAAGACAGGTTTTCATGTAAGAAATTCTCTGATGTAAAAGGCTGTAGACCTTATTTATTAATGATATGAAAGTTGGTTTTAGTTCCGCTATTTTATATGTTCTGTCTTGTAATATTTCTGTACATGTTTACCAATAATACCCCTCTAAAGCTAGTGCATTCCTTTGCGAGTAACCCTAGCGGAGGTTGGGTGTTACAATCGTGAACTGTGTTTTAAATGACATTAATTCTTTGTAACACCCCACGCCCGCTACGGTCACTCTCTAAGGGAATGCCATAACATCGGTGGAGTATTTTGAGTGAATATAGAACAGAGTAATTACAGCAAGACAGATATAAGTAATACTTTGAAAATTTAAAACATCATTTCAATTGCAGCGGAAAATAAAACATGTCTGGTTACATCACAAAACCATAATAGAAGTCAAGTACAAATATCCATCCTGCTAAATAAAAATACATAATCCCAATACATGAACTGATAGCCATAAAAGAAAAGGGTAAGCTGAGCTCTACATCTAGGGTCCAAGCTCCAAGAGAGAAATAAAAGCAGCCTGATCAAAGCCCACTCGTGCTGGGCCCACTCTGAGAACCTGAGGGTTGGGAAAAAGATAAAAACAACGGGGTCAGACATAAGCCTGAGTGAGCCCTATAACCTTAACAATACAGTTATTAAAGTAATTAGGGTATGATATGAACTCGGTACGGTACCTTTGGGGATAATGACTACACTAAGTAGCCAACAAACATAGGGTGAACTAAGATAACCGTAAAGACGCATCTACCCACCCAAGGATAATTACTAACTGCACCACACCAGTCATTCCTACTCAAAGATTGATCACACCCAAGGACTTAAAAGAAAGATATAACTAGTAGTTTCATGTACCCCTAGCTGACCACATAGGTGCCGTCTGCCCCTATCTCCACTAGGTGTACCCCACTACTCCCCAAGCGATCGGCTCCCTAACGTAGATACCCGTGCTGGTCCCACAGTGGGGTGTATCACTCCCCTAAAGTGGCAACCCAATACTATCAACGGTGCACGGCTTATACCTACACGATGCAACAACGGCTTATCTACCAGCCCGGGCCCACACACGCATATGAAACACGTTGGACTTGCGTTGCCACCGCTAACCCGTTTTGGCCTCTTATAATCAAGCCCAGTACGCGTGTCCCGTCCTCGACATGGGTCGAGCCCACAAAGATACAAATGGGTTACTGGTTGAAATGGGCCCCCACAAGCTACCCACCTAAGCTTGTCACTTATCTAGTGTATCCCACTTAACCCTTTAATCATGTTTTAATTACATGTTTCCACTTGGTTAAGTATTCTAATCGTATTTTCTATTGCCACCCAAGGCAACCCACTAGATTTCCACATGCCACCCAAGGCACCCACTTAACCCCTCATGTCCCTCTACATGCTAATATGGTTAAGTGTTTCTTAATTAATTAATTAAGATCATGACCTCATAAAGACCTCTCACATTAGACCATCTTTTATGACTGCTGGATATGCCGGTTGGTTCCGGGCAGACTTCTGTCATAAAAAGGGTCTAACCTCGTGTCTTTACTTTAATCACGGATTTAATTTATGACTAAGACCTCTCACATTGGGCCAATCATTTGTAGCCGCTGGATGGCCGGTCGGTTCCGGGCAGACTTCCGCTACAAAAGGGTCAAACCTCGTGTCTTAGTTGATTAATTACACCTAATTAATCACCCCCATAATTAATTATCCCTAATTAATTACACATTTTTCATAACATGGGTAGACCTAACTCAATAGGTAAATTCCCATGGGGTAGACCTAACTCAATAGGTAAATTCCCACTTATGTTAATTTATTTTTATGGTATGCTTAATCATACCCAATCATACTTTTATTAACATATTTATTAACCCCATCGTTTCCCACGTAAATCGTTCTCATTTCATGACATAATAAAGGGAAGATCCATCACAAATATCATGGGTTTAACCAAATCTTAGCATATAACTTTGTCATGGGTTAAGAGGATGTCAACTTGCATATATGAGCATATATTAACCCAACAACATTTAACCCAAACTTGCCTATTATCATACACATGACTTGCATAACATGTTGCATATGAACTTGCATATTATCATACACATATCTTGCATAACATGTTGAACTTGCATATAAGCATTCACATAACTTGCATAACATGTTAAACTTGCATATAAGCATTCACATAACTTGCATAAGCATGCATAACTTGCATAACATGCTAAACTTGCATATAAGCATACACATAACTTGCATAAGCATTCACATAACTTGCATAAGCATGCATAACTTGCATAACATGTTAAACTTGCATATAAGCATTCCCATAACTTGCATAAGCATGTTGCATAATAGATCAATGTTCAACTTAGTGTTTTGCATCATAAGCATCATGAAACATAGCACCAAACTTGCATAAAGATGTCATGAACACATACACTAAACTTGCATGACATATAGCATATAACTTGCAAAACACATAACATACACTATACTAAGCTTGCATAAACACATTGATCCACAAACATAACCATACATCATCATATCCTATCTTAATCAATTTAACAATTGATTATTAAGGGGATAGAAGCTCACCAAAACCAAGATTAGCAAACTAATGAAGAAGATTAAGAGGCTAGAAGTTGATTTGGAATGCTATCCCTTCTCTAATTTTGATGGAGGCTCCTTCAAGTTTCAAAGTGGTGGCATAATGGCCTTAGATCTATTTTTAGTAAGGATTAGGGGGGTGTTAGGGTGTATATATAGATTAGTTAGGTGTTTTAGGACCATAGGATTAACCCTAAATTAGATTAGGACCATCAGATTTCGGAAATCTCTAGAACACAGCCCAAGACTCAACCAAAAACCAGATCTGGTGCACCCAGATCAACAGGGCCGACACCCTGTGTCGACACCCCTGTCGACAGGGCAGTCGACTCCCCAGTCGACAGACCTGTCGACAGCCCTGTCGACATGGGTAGGGCGGGAACTTTCCCGCCTGGCCCCCTGCTGGCTCCAATTTCGAAATCTGATGTTTAATTTTTAAATCTGTTTTTAACTTTGAATTTTCTGCAAACTTCATTGGGCCATAACTGGGCCATACGGACTCCGATTTACAAAATTTCGGACTCTATTTCGCGTATTTTTCCGAGCGAACGCAATGACGCAGCCCGTTTCCCCCAATTCTTACATTTGAGATTATTTATTCTGAAATTAGTGAATTTTAGCATTAACTGAAATACGGGGTGTTACATTCTCCCCTCCTTAAAGGATTTCGTCCCCGAAATCTCTAGGCTAAGGAGAATGCATATCCTACCATCCAAACAACCATCTACTCAATCCATCAAACACGGGCATCCATTGTCCTTAAAACAATTTCTAATGATGTATGAGCATATGCAAAAAGTGTGTGTATATGTTCCCTACCTAATGTATGAACATATGCAAACCATGATAGTGTCATGCATCCATTATGTATGCGAGAGAATCCTATCGACACATACAATATCTACATGAGTGCACAATCATTCACCAAAATGCATCATCCATATGATAACACAATCATTATACATCCATAAATATAGTTTCCTACACACAATTTTATGCAATATGCGATATGAAGTGATTGAGCCGATCTAGTGCCTAGAGTGTGTGTATATGCAGCCACGAGCAACCACTAGCAAACACTTGCATCCACTTGCATCCATCAACCATAACATGTCTCAAACACATGTTTCAACCATAGGTTTACCCTATCTAAAGGTCAAACAGTACTAACGAGAGGACATACTAAAGATAAGATAAGTACTAGACAACGATAGAGGAGAAAGTAAAGACATACCCTCAAAAAGAAATGGGTACAATGAACGCATCTTCGCTTCCGTCTCCCAAGTTGCGTTGCTCTCGTCTTCTCCCCATTGTACTTTGACTAGTTGAACCTCTCGATTCCTCAATTTCCTAGTCTCTGACCCAAGGATGCGGGTAGGAGCTCGTCGAATAGTCGCATCACGCTCTACTTCCACTTCTTTAAGCAAGCTCGGCTCTACCACCTCTGCCGTCTCGTGTAAGCACTTCCTCAAATGCGACACATGGAATACATCATGTACCCCACTAAGTCTGTCGGGCAACTCCACTCTATATGCCATCCGTCCAATCCTTTCCTTAATGGGAAATGGCCCTACGAACCTTGGTGCTAACTTCCCAACAGATCCAAAGCGAACCACATTTTGTAACGGAGACACTTTGACAAAGACCATGTCCCCAACTTCAAACTCAAGATCCGTCCTTCTCTTGTCCGCATAAGATTTTTGCCTATCCTGCGCTGCTTTCATCCTTCTTCGAATCAAGTCAATCTTCTCAGAAGTCTCCCTAATCATATTAGGCCCCAGCAAGATCTTATCCGTAGATTCCCACCAACATGTAGGTGATCGACAAGGCCTTCCATAAAGAGCTTCAAAAGGAGCCATACCAATACTGGACTGAAAGCTGTTATTATATGCGAACTCCACCAATGGAATATGCTCTTCCCATGTACCTCCAAAATCTAAGATACAAAGCCTCAAAAGGTCTTCTAGGACACGATTCACCCTCTCAGTCTGGCCGTCCGTCTGAGGATGATACGCGGTGCTCAGACACAATTGAGTCCCCACTGCTTCTTGCAAACTTCTCCAGAACTCGCTAGTGAAGATAGGATCTCGGTCACTCACTATGCTAGAGGGTACCCCATGCAATCGAACTATCTCTCGAAGATATACTGAAGCTAGCCATGGACCAGTCCTCTTGCTCTTCACAGGTATGAAATGGGCGCTTTTAGTAAGTCTGTCTACCACCACCCAAATTCCCGTATTACCCTTTCTCGATCTGGGTAACCCGTCAATAAAATCCATCGAGACACTATCCCACTTCCATTGCGGAACTTCCAATGGGTGAAGCAACCCACCTGGTTTCTTTTGCTCCGCCTTCACTTGTTGGCACACCAAGCATCGAGCGACATACTCGGCCACATCTTTCTTCATACCGGCCCAGAAGAAAACCCTCTTCATGTCTTGGTACATCTTGTCCCCACCGGGATTAATGGTCATCCTAGAACGGTGTGCATCATCAAGAATAACCTTCCTCAAACCCTCGTCTTGCGGTACACAAAGTCTACCGTCTCTACGCAAGCATCCCTTATCGTCTAGGGTGTACCTACTCAAATGGCTGGACGACTCCCCCTTATGAGCTTCTCCACCAACTCAACCAACTGTGGGTCGTCCCTCTGTGCTTCTCCAATCCGCCCCAAAAGAGTAGGTCTGACCTCCAAGGATGCTAGCAAACCGGGTACATAATCAAAGGAAGGTCTGAAATCAAACATCGAGATAAATTCCAAGCTTCGTTGTTCCACGAACAATGGACTCAAGGACAACCTTTTTCTGCTCAAGGCGTCCGCCACCACGTTACCCTTGCCAGGGGTATACGCTATCTCGAAATCATAGGATGCTAAGAACTCCATCCACCTTTGCTGTCTCAAATTCAAATCCTTCTGAGAAAACAAGTACTTCAATGATTTGTGGTCAGTGAACAATTCGAACCTCTCACCAAGAAGATAATGGCGCCAAATCTTAAGCGCAAAAACAATAGCGGCCAACTCTAAATCATGGGTAGGGTAATTTTTCTCATGCACTCTCAACTGCCTTCCACCATAGGCTATTACCCTTCCCTCTTGCATTAAGACTGCGCCAAGTCCTGTCCCACAAGCATCGGTATAGACAACAAATGGCTTGCTCCCATCTGGCAATACTAAAACTGGAGCAGTGGTTAAAGCTCTCTTTAACCGTCGGAACGCATCATCACAATCTACGTCCCATGTGAAAACAAGATTCTTCTTCGTTAAGCGGGTTAATGGGGCTGATATCTTCGCGAAGTCTTTAATAAACTTCCTATAATAACCCGCCAACCCCAAGAAACTTCTTACTTCGGTAGCATTCTTCGGAACCTTCCAATCCTGAATTAATAATACCTTCGCGGGATCCACAGCTATCCCTTCCTTGGAGACTACGTGCCCCAAGAAACGCACCTCCTTCCTCCAGAAGTGACATTTAGAGAATTTAGCCTTAAGGCTATGTGCTCGAAGAGTCTTCAATACCTCCCCAAGATGTAGGGCATGCTCTTCTTCACTCTTAGAAAATACTAAGATATCATCCACAAAGACCACCACGAATTTATTAAGGAACTCCATGAACACCCTACTCATCAAATCCACAAAGTATGCAGGGGCGTTCGTCAACCCAAATGGCATCACCAGCCACTCATAGAAACCATCCGGAGTCCTAAAGGCAGTCTTGTCTATGCTATCCTCAGCCACCCTCAACTGATGAAACCCCGTGGCTAAGTCCAACTGAGAAAATACTGTAGCGCCAACCAACTGATCGAAAAGATCATCAATCCTCGGCAATGGGTGTCTATTCTTCTTTGTGAGCTTGTTGAGTTCTCTATAGTCTACACAAAGTCTGAGGGACCCATCCGCCTTCGTAGCAAAAACTACTGGAGCACCCCACTCCGATATACTTTGTCATATGAACCCCTTCTCAAGCAACTCCCCTACTTGCTTATGGAGTTCCCTCCTCTCACGAGGAGCCATGTGGCGCACAGGTAAAGATACAGGTTTAGCATTATCCACCAGATATATTCGGAAGTCAATCTCCCGCTTCGGAGGTAAGCCCTTCACCTCCTCAAACACATTCGAGTATTCCCGGACCACTCTAACAGATTGCAAACTCTCGACCGAAGCGTCAAGCGATTCAAGATAACTTAGCATAACAGAATCCATGGGATTACAAGAAATCTCGAGAGTGTTACCCAAGCGGGTCATGAGCCTAACAACTCTCCTTTCGCAATCAAGAACGGCACCATTACTGGATAACCAGTCCATGCCCAAAATCAACCCATAGCCCGTGAAGCCCAACACAAAAGCATCACATCTAAACTCAATGCTAAGTATAGAAATCTTCAAACCCAAACATATCATGGACAAATAAGTGGAGCCCCCAATTGGGTTTGAAACAACCAAGGGATCATCTACCAGACTGGTGTCTAAGTGCAGTGACTCAACTAATGATGATGAGATAAACGAATGCGATGCGCCAGAATCAAACAATGTACGGACAGGATGATCAAATAGAAAAACCAGACTTTCAACGGAAATAGTTCTACCTCTTTCCTGAATCGGTGGAACCGCGAGAGCCTGTACTTGCCCCCTAACCTGACCCGGTGCCATAAGAGCTTGCACCTGTCCTCCTGAGGTAGATCCCGTCCTTTGCCCCTTCTTAGGGCAATCCTTCACTAGATGCCCTGCTTCGCCACAGTGAAAGCAACCAGTCTTCTTCTTCTTTCTACAATCTTTGCTTATGTGGCCGGGTATCCCACAATTGAAGCACTTCTTCTTCCCCTTGCCACCGTTGCCTTTCCCACCTTTGTTTTGCTGTTATTGCTGAGGTCTCTTTTTATCTCCCTTCTTCTCGGGTGCCTTATTAGCATTGGGACCCTTCTCTTCTTCATGCATGAGTGCCATGTCAACTAGCTTCTCGAAGGTGGCCCCCATAGGGATATGAGTCATAGCCAACCCATGCATCGGTTTATTCAAGCCTTTCACGAACCTCAAAGCCTTCTTCTCCGGTGTATTCACCATGTCTAAGCCAAACCTTGCCAATTGATTAAACTTGTTGACATATTCCTTCACTGAGAGATTTCCTTGCTTTAGGGTCAAGAATCTTTCCATATACAAGTTTTCCTCCGCCCTTGAGAGAAACTTTGCCACAAATCTTTGCCTAAAATCCGCCCAAGAGTCAACGGGGCGTTCTCCATTAGTGACCTCCCACCAGAATGAGGCCTCTCCTTTCATTAACCAAGCAGCTAACTTGACTTTCTTTTCTTCTTCCATCTCAAAGATATCTATCAACTCTTCCACCTCCTTAAGCCAATCTCTAGCCTCCACAAAATTTTCAGATCCTTGAAAAGGTTTCCCTCCCATAGCTTTAAATTCCTTGCAAATCTTAGCAAAAGTATCCGTGCGAGGAGGAGGGGGAGGAGGAAGATCGGGTGCTACGGTTGGTGGAGGAACATTTGCTGGACCCGCAGTGGTGGCCCTAGCCTCCATCAATCTCCTATACCATACTGGTATCGTCACACCCTCCGGAAAGTTAAGATCCTCAGCCATGCTGAAACGAAAAAGGAAAGATTCAAAACGGAGAATTCGAAGGATAAAGATATGGCTATGGGGATTATGCTTTTCTTTCAAAAACTTTTCTCTTAAAAGACATGTTTTTGAAAATATCTCTTCCAAAAATGTTTTTAGAAAAATAGTTTTCTAAAAATTTTATCTGTTCTGGTAACCTTTGCTCTGATACCACGTGTAACACCCCACGCCCGCTACGGTCACTCTCTAAGGGAATGCCATAACATCGGTGGAGTATTTTGAGTGAATATAGAACAGAGTAATTACAGCAAGACAGATATAAGTAATACTTTGAAAATTTAAAACATCATTTCAATTGCAGCGGAAAATAAAACATGTTTGGTTACATCACAAAACCATAATAGAAGTCAAGTACAAATATCCATCCTGCTAAATAAAAATACATAATCCCAATACATGAACTGATAGCCATAAAAGAAAAGGGTAAGCTAAGCTCTACATCTAGGGTCCAAGCTCCAAGAGAGAAATAAAAGCAGCCTGATCAAAGCCCACTCGTGCTGGGCCCACTCTGAGAACCTGAGGGTTGGGAAAAAGATAAAAACAACGGGGTCAGACATAAGCCTGAGTGAGCCCTATAACCTTAACAATACAATTATTAAAGTAATTATGGTATGATATGAACTCGGTACGGTACCTTTGGGGATAATGACTACACTAAGTAGCCAACAAACATAGGGTGAACTAAGATAACCGTAAAGACGCATCTACCCACCCAAGGATAATTACTAACTGCACCACACCAGTCATTCCTACTCAAAGATTGATCCCACCCAAGGACTTAAAAGAAAGATATAACTAGTAGTTTCATGTACCCCTAGCTGACCACATAGGTGCCGTCTGCCCCTATCTCCACTAGGTGTACCCCACTACTCCCCAAGCGATCGGCTCCCTAACGTAGATACCCGTGCTGGTCCCACAGTGGGGTGTATCACTCCCCTAAAGTGGCAACCCAATACTATCAACGGTGCACGGCTTATACCTACATGATGCAACAACGGCTTATCTACCAGCCCGGGCCCACACACGCATATGAAACCCGTTGGACTTGCGTTGCCACCGCTAACCCGTTTTGGCCTCTTATAATCAAGCCCAGTACGCGTGTCCCGTCCTCGACATGGGTCGAGCCCACAAAGATACAAATGGGTTACTGGTTGAAATGGCCCCCCACAAGCTACCCACCTAAGCTTGTCACTTATCTAGTGTATCCCACTTAACCCTTTAATCATGTTTTAATTACATGTTTCCACTTGGTTAAGTATTCTAATCGTATTTTCTATTGCCACCCAAGGCAACCCACTATATTTCCACATGCCACCCAAGGCACCCACTTAACCCCTCATGTCCCTCTACATGCTAATATGGTTAAGTGTTTCTTAATTAATTAATTAAGATCATGACCTCATAAAGACCTCTCACATTAGACCATCTTTTATGACTGCTGGATATGCCGGTTGGTTCCGGGCAGACTTCTGTCATAAAAAGGGTCTAACCTCGTGTCTTTACTTTAATCACGTTAATTTATGACTAAGACCTCTCACATTGGACCAATCATTTGTAGCCGCTGGATGGCCGGTCGGTTCCGGGCAGACTTCCGCTACAAAAGGGTCCAACCTCGTGTCTTAGTTGATTAATTACACCTAATTAATCACCCCCATAATTAATTATCCCTAATTAATTACACATTTTTCATAACATGGGTAGACCTAACTCAATAGGTAAATTCCCATGGGGTAGACCTAACTCAATAGGTAAATTCCCACTTATGTTAATTTATTTTTATGGTATGCTTAATCATACCCAATCATACTTTTATTAACATATTTATTAACCCCATCGTTTCCCACGTAAATCGTTCTCATTTCATGACATAATAAAGGGAAGATCCATCACAAATATCATGGGTTTAACCAAATCTTAGCATATAACTTTGTCATGGGTTAAGAGGATGTCAACTTGCATATATGAGCATATATTAACCCAACAACATTTAACCCAAACTTGCCTATTATCATACACATGACTTGCATAACATGTTGCATATGAACTTGCATATTATCATACACATATCTTGCATAACATGTTGAACTTGCATATAAGCATTCACATAACTTGCATAACATGTTAAACTTGCATATAAGCATTCACATAACTTGCATAAGCATGCATAACTTGCATAACATGTTAAACTTGCATATAAGCATACACATAACTTGCATAAGCATCCACATAACTTGCATAAGCATGCATAACTTGCATAACATGTTAAACTTGCATATAAGCATTCCCATAACTTGCATAAGCATGTTGCATAATAGATCAATGTTCAACTTAGTGTTTTGCATCATAAGCATCATGAAACATAGCACCAAACTTGCATAAAGATGTCATGAACACATACACTAAACTTGCACGACATATAGCATATAACTTGCAAAACACATAACATACACTATACTAAGCTTGCATAAACACATTGATCCACAAACATAACCAAACATCATCATATCCTATCTTAATCAATTTAACAATTGATTATTAAGGGGATAGAAGCTCACCAAAACCAAGATTAGCAAACTAATGAAGAAGATTAAGAGGCTAGAAGTTGATTTGGAATGCTATCCCTTCTCTAATTTTGATGGAGGCTCCTTCAAGTTTCAAAGTGGTGGCATAATGGCCTTAGATCTATTTTTAGTAAGGATTAGGGGGGTGTTAGGGTGTATATATAGATTAGTTAGGTGTTTTAGGACCATATGATTAACCCTAAATTAGATTAGGACCATCAGATTTCGGAAATCTCTAGAACACAGCCCAAGACTCAACCAAAAACCAGATCTGGTGCACCCAGATCAACAGGGCCGACACCCTGTGTCGACACCCCTGTCGACAGGGCAGTCGACTCCCCAGTCGACAGACCTGTCGACAGCCCTGTCGACATGGGTAGGGCGGGAACTTTCCCGCCTGGCCCCCTGCTGGCTCCAATTTCGAAATCTGATGTTTAATTTTTAAATCTGTTTTTAACTTTGAATTTTCTGCAAACTTCATTGGGCCATAACTGGCCCATACGGACTCCGATTTACAAAATTTCGGACTCTATTTCGCGTATTTTTCCGAATGAACGCAATGACGCAGCCCGTTTCCCCCAATTCTTACATTTGAGATTATTTATTCTGAAATTAGTGAATTTTAGCATTAACTGAAATACAGGGTGTTACATTCTTTAACCCAGTTAAAGACATGATTACATGTCTAACATTGTGTTTCGAACTGTATGGTTGATCTTTGCTAAATATATATCTGTTTGGTGGCGCAGAATTTATTCTCTTGCTTAACACCCTTCTCTAAGACGTACAAGCTTAGAGGTTATATTTCGGCAAAAATCAATAGTAGTGTGTAGATTGTCGATGCGGCATGTTTGATTTCCCAATGTTAAATAACTATTAAGATTGATTTTTAGGAAGATTAAAACTAAGTGGAGTTTTAATGAATCTTTAATTAGAATGAAATGTGAATTGATAATTTAAATTATCTAATTTGGGAAATGATCGAGAATGGAGTATCACTAGTTTTGCTCCAAATGATAGTTAAATCTTTAACACTACAAGAAAATGATACATTGATAGCAACAGGGATTGCATGAAAACTGACCTTGTTATCATTACTTCTCGTCAAAAATTAAATAAAATAGGGAGGGCGTTGTCTTACGCCATAAAATTGGAACATGTCAAAATCACGCATCATCGAAGGTTCCTGGTTAAATCTGCGCTAAATTTCAATGAAATATTTTAAAGGCCGCTCATTTTTCTATGGTAAATTCTATTTAAACCGAGAAATCTGCTGAATATACCCATTTTTTTATATAAAAAAAAATTAGGATAAAACTACCTCTGTTCGGCAATATTTTTTTTAAGTTTCTCAGCACATCTCGTAGAAAAGGTACGTGGTGCCTTTAGGGCACCACGTAGGACCATTACGTGGTACCATGAAGGCACCACGTAGGGGTTCAACGAGATGTCCTAAAGGCACCACGTAGTTGCTATACGTGGTGCCTTTATGGCACCACATAGGGTTCTTTACGTGGAAGGGTAAAATTGTCTTTTTTTAATTGTGTATGGGTAAACTCAGCAAAACGCTGGATTTAACCATTTTTTAGAGTTTGATGGGTATACTCAGCACGTTCATGAGTTTAAATAGAATTTGCCTTCTTCTGTTTCAACGCTTCCTCCCATAAAAGAAGAAAACCCTCTTTCACCATCGTTATTCTTTGTTTTCTTCTTCAAAATTACTTCAAAATTTCGCTCTGTAACAAGTAACCACTTTTCGCCCAAATTTCTCACTCGATGATTTAACAAACGCAAGCTCCAATTAATCAAGTGGCGACGGACAAAAACATCACCTCAATATCTACTCCGAGATGTGCTTGTGAGCTCTGAGAGCATCTCCAACAAAGTAGTGGAATTCTGAAAATGTGAAATCCACACCCAAAACTTGCTCCAACAGGGTGTACATTTTGACCACTGTTCCGAAATCTGGGCTGATAGTTTCGGAATCTCCAAACTCTCCACACGTTTGTTAAACAAACGCGTGAAATAAAGCGGTGGTCCCATTTCTACGCGCTTGTTCAACAAGCGCGTAGGCTACCGCATTTGCACACAGCACGTGGAAATGGACCAAAACATTTAGTTTCAATATTTGCTCCAGCACGTGGCAGCATTTGCTCCATTAATTTTCTGTACACAGCACTTGTTTGGACCCATTTCTGCCAACATTCACATGGCAGCCTTGTTTTTTTAATCATCTTCCTCCTCATTTTTTGACACGTACACAACTTTGGTTTGACTTTTTGTGTTGGGAAAGCAATGGGAAAACAATATCCTTGCACACGTATTGACTTTTGTGCAGGACAACACAACACCACGCACTTTTTTTTTTATATGGTCCAGCTTAAATTACTCGCGTTGGTTAAACAAACGTCCAGCCATTTTTTTTTCTTTTGGCCCATGTTTGGTTCCAGGCGCTTGTTGAACAAGCGCCTGGACCTAAAAATGTTGGGATTCCTGATTTTCTGGAGTACGGAAAATCGTAATACGAAAATCCACACTTCGGATTTGTTGGAGTTGCTCTGAGGTAATAATTATAGAGCCACTGACTGGAATCATCTCGATTCCAATTCTGGAATTAAATTTCGTTCCAGTTCTGGAATCAACGATAGTTCCTGAAATCGATTTCATTTTTTAGTTTATTCTTTGAAATACTTACTTTTATTTTATTCCCCACAATACTTTTTTTCAAAATTTCTTCTTCTACAACAAACCCCTAATTTTGCACCGCTTAAAAATGGGGACTGAAGGAGGAAACAACAACGGCCACCGTTCCACTGTCGCAAAAAGCAGGGAGGACGAGAGAAGCTGACTTATCCAACAACCGTCATTGAAATTGGCAGCAGTACTCCCCAATGATCGATCAGCGAATCCAGTACAGGCGGCTTCCACAACAACATCTCCTCCATCTGACATAACTGCCAAGTTTGGCGATGTCAACTATGATGGATGCGCATCTTCCACTCTAGGTTTGGAAAGGTACAGTTCATTCAGATTTTTGACGAGCATCCCACTTCCTGCTGTGGTAACTAAGAACATCCCACTTCCTGCATTTCTGCATGACTTACACACGATTTGTGGATTGCTATTAGACACTTAGTAATGGTATTTCTAGTTCATATGAACGACTGTTTAATGATTTTAACATGACTTTTTCTCCCAACCGCCGCTTGAGGTAAAAAAACCCAAAATATGTTCTAAAATTCATTGTCATACTTCCCTCCGAGTTCGCTATCAGATATTAGAGTAGGAGAAGAGATAATTCCTTCCCTCGGCATACTCTTTGACATTCCTACTCTGACCGGCTACTGACGATGGAGTCTCCAACTAGAATGGACCGGCTACTGACGATGGAGTCTCCACCTAAAATGGACCGGCTACTGACTATGAAGTCAAATTTCCAAAGTTTACAATTAAGATTCTTTCATATCCACTGTTGTATGTTTGTAGATGCATGATTTTGGTAGTTTACAATGCGGTTAATTTTAACATAGCGCATCTTTTTAGTAACTCTATTATTTGTCCCTTTACGATGAACTCTGCTTGCCCTGTCCTCCTTACCCTCCTTGCCCTTCTCACTAACTGCCAACTCTTCCTCACCCTCCTTGCCCTGTGCTCCATTATTCTTCTCCGTATAATGCTGATTAATTTCTTTCTTTTTGACACACTACATTTATTTAAGACAAGTTTTATTACGACTACAATGGTGCTTCTAAAGAAAGGTATATCTTGTTGCTGCATTTTGCGACGATGGTTGTCTTACTGGGCTTAGCACATTTTGGGATTACGAAAATAAAAGATGATGTTATGATTAGTAGATTTGAAGATAGAAGCGTTAGAACTTTAGGTTCAGTAGCAGTTTTTACCATTACGTTGAACGGTATACTTAAAGTATTGGACATAAATACTATTATTTATCATCTACTTATGATCTTGATTATATTTTTCAACTATTTTTATTCGAATTTTCCGATAATACATTGTTTACCTCCTGATTGTTCTCTTAATATTTCACATCACATTTCAGTTATACATTAGAGGTGATTTTATTTTCCGAATTTTCTTCGCTAAACACTTGAAAATGATGATCACGTACTTACACGGCTGGTTACATTTATACCTACATACACTTCTGGAAATAAATATTCTCACCCATATCATGTACTTAAATAGGAAGAAAACATAAGAATCAATATTGGTTAATCAGGTAGCATTAACTTGCATGATGTCATGCATAATTTGATTTGTTTGGCTTACCACCAAATTTAAGCAAGAACTGTAATAACAAAAAAGTGATTTAATTGTGATGATAACAAAATAGACACCATTCCATTCATAAAATAAAAAATGTATGTCACCACTCCTTTATACATTATACACTTTCATTTTAACCAGTAATCGTTCTGGCAACCCCGAATCGATCAGAGATCCCTGTATGATTCTCTCTAGGCAATACTATCTACACATAATGCTAATGAAACATTTATATAATGTTTGTTACACCATTTTTTTTTCTTTCATCGATAAAATTAATTGTTCGATGCAAAGTATGATTATCTACCAAATTTGGCTTTGTAGAGCATACATTAAACAGTCGGTTTGTCCCCAGGTCTTCGCTTGCCAAAATGCTGCCTCTAAGAAGACTTCTGGGTAAAACTGTTCAGGCTATCATTCATGACTTTCATTACCAATTCATATTTATATGATTTTATTTTCTGTTGGCATAGTTTGATGCTTCCTACAATGTACCAACATGTCTTTTTAAAGAAAATAATAATAATCCCAATTTCTATAGTTGAGTTCCGATATGGTTCATCTGAGAACTAAATTTTATCAATCATTTTGCAGCAACTTTCGTTATACTTTTGTGACTGATGTTAATCATGTATGTTCACGCTTATTCAAAATTATGTGCCACTTCCTTTTCGACAATGCTTCTATAACGCTTCTAGATATCGTCGTTATTCAATTTCATATTATACATGAATACGATCCACAGTCCACACACTTGACAACATTGGTCCTTATAACGACCATACATGGGCTGTGTATACAACAAAAAATAATAGGATGGAAAATATAATTCCACCTAAGGCTCATAATTTACCAGCCTTTGGAAATTAGACTGCTCAATCTAATGATAGTTATTCTACCTCAACACTTTTATAATCAAATTCATATGTCGACAAATGAAAATTTCTTAACTAGAAAGCACACATTATGAAACACATATCATCTGCTTCAAAATGTAACTTTTGGTATGCAAAACATCTACAAAATGGTAATTTATTACAATCGTTATATTACTCATTTTAATTTAATACCGCTATATGCATAAGCATCAACTACCTAAATGTTGTATTCCGTTGACCAATGAAAATTTCACTATTCATTTTAAGCAGAGAAGGGGAAAAGAAAAACTAAAAAAATCTTTAACAAATTAGATATGGACTGATGCAAATTTGCTTTAAGAAATTAGACAAGGACTGATGCAAATTTAGGCCAAGTATCTATGAAGTGAATAATTTATTTCAATCAATCATTTCGGTAAAAAATATCCATCACTATTTTATATTTTATTTTGAAGTTATTTTCTATATTTGTGGTATATGTTATAGATTTTTTGACAGTGTCGGCATAATCTGAATTGAAACGCTTTGGCTTGTGTGGTTTAATTATTTTATGAACATGCTTTGCTGGGGCGCCTTTAATCGATTAACGTATGATGCAGATCTATATTTCTGCTGTAGTGACGTTATGCTTTAGCCTTGAAGATCAAGCAGCCTACAATAGTACTATATGCTAAGGCGATAACTTGCATGTAAGTAGTTGTTTGTACTGCTGTAAAGGTGTGAAAAATAACATAATATCATGCATTTCACAACCAGTTACCTATAAACAGATACTTTTTGCGGCAAATGGATCTGGTGCATTGAACGGAAGACATGAAACATCAAATTGGTCAATGCATTAAAATTTCACACTGAAATCACATTATCTGTTTCATTATTTCATAACATATCCAATGCATATCATGAAGTCCATCCTTCATGGGATCAATGAAATTCAATTAGAAAACCATAGGATATTTGCTAGACAGTATGAGCAGTTTCACAAAGAGCTCCAGCCCTGTTTCGTTTCTAGAATCGAGTGTTCTAAGAAAATTTGTATTTAAGACCACTACTGAAAATGTTATTTTTTATTTTTAAATGGTTATTAGATTATTATATTTGACTAAAGGCTAGCAAATTTTCTCACAAAATAAGACTGTTGTGTGCTTATTTTTAACGGATGCTTTTATGTAATTATAGCAACAGATGCATCATTGAAACTTCAAAGTAAATCAATATTTCCTACATAAACTTTGCGATGTCATAAGGCTCCTTTTAACTTTTGATATATTAACATTTATTAACTTTGTTCGAGTAAAGGTTGTGGTGGTCTTGGCTATGAAAGGTCATTTGAAAGGTTGACACCTCCTACAGGCTATGTTTGTCATATATATAGATGCAAAGTTCCAGGTATGCCTTTTGCAATTCATTCATGTTTAGCAATTTTTACCTAATTTTCTTTCGGCTTGGTTACTTTTTATTTGAGCATAACTACTTCAGGTCCATGTACTAAAACAACCCAGACATGACAGTTCAGATATAATATAAAAATAATACTAAATCTTTTTACCATTTTGAAGATTTTTACAAGCTTTGATCTTTATATTAGCATATTCGGTTAAATTTTGGAAGATATACCCAAAATCATGTCTATAAGCCTCTTCAAAAACAGGAACATATTCATTTGAAATAAGATATTTTAGACATCAATTTAACGTTACTGGATAATAATATGGTTTTTATTCACTAATTAGGACATAGGATTGAAACCATTTAACCTTAACAACGTTAATGGCCACTCTCTATGGCTCTTACTCATTGATAGATTTCATTTAAAAAAATAATAATATATTTTTTATCTACATTTTTATCTACAGGGCATCTAATTCAGCATTGCCCAACAAATGGTGACCCTAGTTATGATGTAAGAAAGATGAAACCTCCTTCCAGAATACCTAAATCAATGCTAGTGACCACTCCTGATGGCTCTCATTCATTGCCTAGTGGTGCAGTTGCTGTCTTGTAGCCAAACGAGTAAGTTATCCATCTCCAAGCGCTTTAGCATTGATAATAAATGTAGTGTATAACTCATCATGTTCAATCTGTTATACATAGATGCATTTGAGAAGGAAATACAGGGTATACCTACTACCCGTTCAGCTAGTGATCTTCCACCTGAACTTAGGTGTCCATTTTGTAAAGAAGTCATGAAAGATGCTGTATTAACTAGCAAATGTTACTTCAGAAGCTTTTGTGACAAGTGTAAGTGTTATGTTGTGGGCATGATTTCTGCATTTTGGTTTGCTTATGTTGTTTAGTTGATAGGGAAGATTTTTAACCTTTATTGCCTACTATTATTTCTATGGATACTTGTGCATTATGATAGTGTACATTCATTTTTCTTTTTTCACTATCGTTATTCTACTTCTATGTTGCTTCGATAAAGCAAAGAATCATTTATCCGGTTAATTTCATCAGGTATACAAGACTGCATAACTAGCAAATCCATGTGCCAATGTGGAGCGACAGATACATTAGCTAATGACCTTCTTCCTAACAAAACTCTGGCAGACGATTAATCGTATCATGGAATCAAATGGTAGTGCAGAGAATGCTGGAAGTCAAGCTTATGTTCAAGGTACTATGCATATCTGTAGTCCCTAATTTTTAAGAATGTTCGTCGCTAGTCTTAGAAACTAACGAAACATTAGAAGCTTATTGATGGTGTGGAATGCTCTTCAGATAAGTATGCTCCGAAGAAAACTAACGAAACATTAGAAGCAGTAGCTGAATCTATAAGTACAAAAGTGCCAACATCACCAGCAAATGCTTCTGCACCTGAGGATGCTCAGGAAAAAGTGCCTAGTGACGATCAAGGTGGCTTGTTGCTTTCTGAGTTACTGATAATTTTTACATGAATAGTAGAATGTATAATATTATGAATGGTGATATATTTTGTCTTTCCATGTATTATGACACCTTTGTATTTATTGCATGAAACAATTTCAATGCAGGGAAGAAGAGAAAGAAGAAGAAACAAGTTCCTGGAAATGGTTAGTTAGCATTCCTAATTTACATCGTCTATTATACGATTTTTTTGATGTTGGGTTAAGCATGAAATTAAATCATATAGACAGTGATATCATATTGTGGATAGTTAATTCGGTCTTTTTTCTCAGCGAAAGAAAAAGTTTTTGAAAAAAACATGTCTTAATAGTGCAAGGGTGTTGTATGGTGATATGCTACGCTTCTTTCATTTATTATACTAATAATCAGAATAGGTGGATGATATTTGGTCAACATTTGCATAATCATTCTGTTTTAAATCGTCAACTGTCCTTTGATTGTTATTTGGTCAACATTTGCGTAATCATTCTTTTTTAATGAAGTTAGCTATCGTGACAAAAATATGTGCATTACGGCTCTTAACATGCAATGGCGTGGCTTTCAAAATCCAGGAGTTGAAAATTAAGGTGGGATGCCCATGGGACATGGAGATGGAGATAACAACCCTTATTGGAATGGTGTATTAAGGGATGAGGAGGAGAGTTATTAGAGAGGAACAATTGCAATTTTTATTGATGCAAAACATGATACAAAGAGCACATATATATAGTGCTATGAGCCCAACGGCTAGTACAAAATATACCAAATATGTATGAGCCTAACGGCTAGTATTAAATATAACAAGTATGCATGAGCCTAACGGCTAGTAGATAATGACAAAACATGCTAAATATGATAAAAACGTGTTCACACTCTAACGGCTCTATTGTAACGACTCTATTATCTTCATTATGCCCCCTCAGTTCGAACTAGGGTTTCCTTGCTCATTCTGGCTTCTGCCTGCACTGATAACGCGAAGTTCCTCTCTCATTCTAATAAAATTTTTGGTCGAAAGGGCCTTTGTGAGAGCATCTGCTCTCTGATAGTATGCGGGCACATAACATATTGCAAGTCTTCCTGATTGCGTTCTTTCTCTCACAAAGTGGAGATCAATTTCAAGATGTTTCGTCCTTGAATGTTGAATAGGGTTTAGAGATAAAGATACTGTGCTCTTATTATCGCACCAAATGACCGGCTTTCGTCTTGGAGTGAAACCAAGCTCCTCCATCAGTGATTCTATCCATATGATTTCGGCTGTAGCGTTTGCCAGTGCACGGTACTCAGCCTCTGTGCTAGATCTTGATGTGGTCTATTGTTTCTTCGTACATCAGGAAATGATATTGGAACCGAGGTAAACGCAGTATCCTGAGACAGACTTTCGATCGTCAATATCGTTGGCCCAATCGACATCGCTAAAGCACTGTAAGTTAAGTTCCTTTTCTGAATTTAGGCGTATGCCGTAATGTTTTGTGCCTTGTAAGTATCGTAACACTCTCTTTAATGTCATCCAATGTTCTGATAAAGGGTTATGCATGTATTGACTGAGTTTATTGACGTTGTAGCATATGTCTGGTCGAGTAAAAGTTGTGTATTGTAACGCTTCTATTATGCTTCTATATTGTTTGGCATTGTCGATAGCTTCTCCTTTATGCTTAGATAGTCTTAGGTTACTAATTATAGGCGTAGGTAATGGGTTTGCCTTGTGCATATTTGCCCTTTGCAGTATTTCAGTGATATAAGTTTGTTGAGATAATATTAATTCACCATTGTTTTTTCTAATCACTTGTATTCCAAGAAATTTTTTTAGTTCCCCCAAGTCTTTAATGGCGAAATTTTGATCCAGCTTGTGTACGATTCTGTTTATTTCTTCGTTGTTGTCTCCTGTTATTAGCATGTCGTCAACGTATACTAGAATGAACACAGTTCCATGTATGCCCTTCTTCATATATAGAGAATTGTCCGATTTAACTTGTGAGAAACCCATGTTAGACAAAGTTGACTTTAGCTTTTCATACCAAGCTCTCGAAGCTTGTTTTAAGCCATATATTGCTTTGTGTAGTTTGCATACTTTATCACCAGTACCATATCCTTCAGGCTGTTGCATGTATACCTCTTCAGTCAATTCCCCATTCAAAAAAGCATTGTTGACATCCAGTTGCCTCACATTCCATTCTTTGTTTAGAGCAATGGTTAGTATAATTCTGATGGTTGTGGGTTTTATGACTGGGGAAAAAGTTTCATTGAAATCAAAACCAAATTGTTGCGCGTAACCTTTTGCAACCAGTTTGGCCTAGTATTTGTCAATAGATCCATCTTCTTTTCTTTTTATTTTGTATGTCCACCTACAACCAATAACATTTTGGTGTTTTGGTTGAGTCACTAAGCTCCAAGTGTTGTTTCTTATGAGAGCTTTATATTCAGTGTCCATCGCCTCCTTCCATTTGTTTGATCTTATAGCCTCAGTGAAATTCAATAGTTCGATCTCACTGGCATAAATATTATATACTCTGGGTTTGAAGATTCCTCTCTTTGACCTGGTGATCATGTGATGTCCAGTTGATTGTGGTGGTGTTTGCTGCTGTGTATCATTGTTGCTGGTAGTGTCAACATGGTTGTTGTTTTCTGTATCTTCACTATACTGCATGTTTTGATGTATGTTTGTATCTTCTGAGTCATTGTGTGTCTCATTGGTTTGCTCATTTGTTTGATCCATAGTTTCTTCCTGGGTGTTTAAATTGCTTGTACGTTGTTGCTCTTCATTTCTATCAATTGAAGGTGGTTCAGTAATGAATGGCTCGAACCGTATGTTATTGTTTATGCTTTGTTCCCCATCCTTTTTGCCGATTTGCTTTTCTGCCTAAGGAAACTTGTTTTCATCAAATATCACATGTCTAGAAACATATATTTTTCCATTTTTGTCCATGCACTTATAACCTTTTTGGTTTTGTGCATACCCGATGAATGTGCATGGGCTTGATCTCATACTTAGTTTATGATTGTTATAGTCTCTCAAACATGGAAAACATAGACACCCATAGGCTTTCAGAAAACCATATTCTGGTCTAACACTGTATATCATTTCATGAGGGCTTTTATTGTTTAAGACTTTGGTTGGCAACTTGTTAATGAGGAATACAGATGTGTAGAAAGCTTCATTCCAATATTTCATGGGTAATGAGCTTTGTGATAACAAAGTTAGACCAGTCTCTACTATGTGTCGATGTTTTCTTTCGACTAAACCGTTTTGTTCGGACGTATGCGGGCAAGTTAATCTATGTTTGATCCCTCTTTTGAGAAAGTAATTAGTTAGAGGTTTAAACTCAGCTCCCCCATCTGTCTGAACAACCTTAGCAGTATTGTTCATTTATTTTTCGACATGAGTTATAAATTGCATAACTGTATTGCAAACTTCTGATTTAGTTTTCAGCATGTATATTTAAGTATATCTAGAATAAGCATCCACAAAAGAAAGATAATACCTGTGTCCTTGATATGAATTTAGAGGCGCGGGTCCCCATAAGTCAGCGGCTATAAGTTCCAGTGGCTCATTATAGCTGGTTTCAGAATCACTAAAAGGGAGCTTGTGGCTCTTGCCGAGTTGGCAGTGCGTGCATGTGTGTTTGATAGGTACATTTTTATAATGAATGTTATTATTACGCAGAACAGTCTTAACAGTTTCCAGATTAGGATGTCCTAATTTTACATGCCAAGAATTAATCACGTTACATTCACTGCTATTATTGTCATAATCAACGTTATTGCAACTATTCCTAATATAGTCATTGTCACTACTAGCATCAATATTATTGTACCAGAATTCTCCATTTGAGTTTGCAGTCTTGAATTTGTATAAACCATCGTATAGGTTACCTCGAAGTAATATTTCATGATTTAGGGAATCTTTAACTAAACAAAACTTAGGATGAAATTCAAAGTAAACATTATTGTCGTTGGCAAATTTTGATACACTTAACAAATTTTTATCAATCTTAGGTACCCTAAGAAGATTGTTTAATTTGAGTTGTCTTTTCCCAAAAATAGTCCCTTTGCCTATGTGTGTGATACTAGCAGTACTACCATTACCCATATGCAAATTTCTCATACCTGAGTAATTTCTGCTCCCAATGTTTAAATTTTGAAGATTTCTAGTTATGTGGTGAGTTGCTCCTGAGTCAGGGTACCATTCTTCAAAGCCATTGTCTTCATTTTTTACTTCATCATCATCTGCAGTATTATGTCTTCGGTTTGCATTATTATTATTTTGAGTTGAATTCCCTGTTGTTGCCTTATTTGCTTGTGCTCTTCTTTGTGAAGAGTAATTTTGGCTTGCCTGTTGTCTACCTGTGTCTGAATTATACCTGATGTAACAACCCGAATTTTTAATAACATGTTATAACATAAATCAAGGCAGAATTAAATTTTAAAATCTGAATCAAGGGAAACGGGTTGCGCCATTGCGTTCGTCTCGGAAAAATACGCGAAATAGAGTTCGAGTTTTCGAAAATCGGAGTCCGTATGAAGAAGATATGGACGAACGAAGTTAGGCAGAAAAACCGAAAACAAGCCAAAATGCACTGGCACACTTGTGAAGTGCGCCAGCACAAAAATACACTGGCGCACTTGGGAAGTGCGCCCGTGTCGAGCCAGAAACCTGCACAGCTTTCTGGCTTGACCCTGGCTGGCCTGGTGCACCTGTTTTGGTTCTCTGGACTGTTCTTCTGGCCTGTGACGATTTTTGATGGTTTAGATCTAAACTAGGGTTAATCCTATGACCTAAACTTGTCTCTACTCTTATAAAAACACCCTAAGACCTAGCCTAAACCCTCACAAATTGATCCTACAACTAGGTTATGCCAAAATCCCTCTTGATCATGGCCTCCACCCTCTTGTCATAATCTCCATCTTCATTCATATGAGAGTTTCTAAGCTTGTTTGAGAGTTTCTAAGTTTGATTCAAGGCTAAAGTTCAATCTTTCTTCACCAAAGCAAGGATCTTCTTCTTATTTATCAAGGGTTTTATGTGGAGCTTGTCATTTGGGGGTTTTTAGTGTTGCTAGTGTGGCTTCGTCTCAATCTTGTTTTATTTTATAGTCTTCATAGCATTGTAAGCCCTATTCTACTCTTAGATTTAAACTATGAAGTTAAATATGACAAGTTGCAAGTTTGAGTTTGGGCTTAAGTATGATTTGTGCTTTGAATCTATCATGTTATGCATAGATTTGTTCTATGTATGTTTGTAAAGCTATCACCTTGACTTTGTGGATTGAAAGCTATGAGTTTTGTTTGGAAATGTTGCATAACGCAATATAGAAACTCTCATAACGTTTATGTTAACTTGCATATGATGTTATATGCGAATCACTAGTTATCATCCTATGTCATCTATGACCATGTATCACTTATTTGCTAAGTTTGATGTCATGCATGTTTTGAGGCTTATAATGTAATATGCAAGTTTAATGAACATATTTTGCCTCATATGCCACCATGTTTAACTTGTGGCCAAATCCTATCACCTTATGCCCATTTTTGTCATGCTTCTAAGTTCCCTCTTTTAATCCATTTTGTGTTGTGACGAAACGTACATGCGATGGGAATGTGTATGGGTAACTTTAATGATATAAAAACATGGTTTTGAAATATGACATGTGATTATGCTTGAAAACATGAACGTGGACATGACATGTAGAAAACATGAAAGTGGCCAACTCGAGGTTGGGTTGAGTTTGTAGCATAAATTTACCCGGAACCGACCGGCTTAACTAGTGGCTACAAACAATAGGACCCAATGTGAGTAGTTAGTCACATCGCACTTAAAACCCGAGGTTAGACTAGGTTGTGGTGTAAAGCTACCCGGACCCGCCCGGCTTAACTAGTAACCACAACAAAGTCTAATGTGAGAGGTTGGGGTGCATTAAGTAAATTAATGTCACATGGTAGGGTTAAGTCATGGACCGCTTGAATACTTAACCAATTAAACACGATGGGTTGGTAGGGTTAAGTCATGGACTACTTGAATACTTAACTAATTAAACACGATGTTTTGATAGGGTTAAGTCATGAACTGCTTGGATACACTTGACCAACTCAATACATGGTTAGGATAGGGTTAACCACACTTAACCCGTTTGAAATCCTAGTTATGTGGTCCTTTTCAGCAGTAACTCATTTGGGAGTATCTGGATACCCTGAACTAGGATAGGGTGGGGCACGATTACTAGACTGATTGTAAGAGACTAAAAGAGACGGCTAAATGGTGCACTGGTTGTTCAGGCGGACCATGGTCGTGCACATTAAGTCCGGAGTTGAACATGGGCACCAGTAGGTTTAGACTGTGCGTGCTTGATTTGTGTCTGTGGTTTACACCTTAGGGCTGGATACACCCTAGGGTGGACCTTGCATAGTTAACTACATTCCATGATTAAGTCGTATGACACCGATACACGATGAGTTAGGCTTATAGCGAGCCGATCGACTAGACCGAGTAGTTGGACCTTGATTTAGGTCATCTCATGATGTTGGGCCAACTTTGGGTCAAGGGATCATTTCTTGTTTATACTTGACATGGATTAGAATACTAGTACACACTTGGTGCAACTTAACCTTGTATATGCGATGCCACACTTGATCTATCTTGTTAACTTTTCACCATGCCAGTTATCATTCTATGTTTCATCTCTGTTTTACATGTCCAGTTAACTTTATTAGTTTTTATACTAATTGTAGGTAGGACTTAGCAGTCTTTTTGACTGACCCGTTTTCTTTCGCCTCTTTTCTTCCGTTCCCCCCCCCCCCCCCGCGCAGGTTCTCAGGGTGGGAACACTAGCACCTAGCTTGGATCTTTAGCTTGCTTACTGGATAGCTCATGTACGGTTTGTACTTGAGCTCGCTATGACTGTACCATGTCTACTTTGGGGATAGTTTACTTTATGTTATTTCCAGTTTTCAGTTTATGTTTTCTAGACTTGTAGTAGTTCGAAAATAATGACTCAGTACTTTGATGTAACTTGACTATGGTTTTGAAATAGTAGTTTTATCCGTTGCTTTACTTACTCTGTTTTACTTATATGTTCTGCCTTATGATATCTTTATGCATGTTTACCTTGTCCAACACCCCTCCAAAGCCAGTGTACTTGCAAGAGTGACCCTGGCGGAGGTGGGGTGTTACATTTGGTATCAGAGCATAAGCTTTTACTAGACCGGACAAAAGTTTTAAAACCCTTTTGAAAAACTATTTTCAAAACTAATTAAGTATTTTCCAAGAAAAGTCTAGTTTATTTTAAAATGCTATTCCCCAAAAGCCATTAGCACTATCCTTTGCTTCCTCGTTCTAAATCTATGTTTTCCTTTTTCAGCATGGCCGATCTTAACCTTCCCCTGGGAGTAACCATACACGGATGGTTCCGAAGGTACTTGGAAGCTAGGGCCAACAATGCGGGCCCAGCAAACACTCCCACCGTACCTGAGGTTCCTCCTCCTCCTCAGCGTCCACAAGTGGATTTTGCAAAGATTTGCAAAGACTTTAAGGCGATGGGTGGTAAGAATTTTATTGGGACAGAGACTTTTGTTGAGGCAAGAAATTGGTTAAAAGAAACTGAAGACCTCTTTGCCATCTTTGATGTGGAAGACCGTAGAAAAGTTCTGTTGGCAGTATGGCTATTGAAAGAGGAAGCTGCTTATTGGTGGGAGACGATGGATAAGCTTATACTTGGGCCCGACATGATAAGGGACACATCCGAGAAAGTTGAGTTGATTCGAAGGCGGATGAAAACGGCCCAAGATAGACAGAAATCCTATGCAGACAAGCGAAGGACAGACTTAGAGTTTGAAGTTGGAAATATGATCTTTGTGAAGGTTTCTCCTTTGCGAAATGTGGTTCGTTTTGGAGCAGTTGGAAAGCTAGCACCAAGGTTCGTTGGACCCTTCCCTATCATCGAGAAGATTGGGCAAATGGCTTATAGGGTGGAATTGCCCGAGAAGCTGGCTGGAGTGCACAATGTTTTTATGTCTCGCATCTCCGAAAATGCCTACATGAGTCAGCCGAAGTAGTTGAGCCTAGCATTCTTGAAGACATGGAGGTAGAGAAAGAGGCAACCTTGAGGCGAGCTCCGATTCGTATCTTGGGAACGAAGATCAAGAAGCTGAGGAATCGAGAAGTCAAGTAAGTAAAGGTTCAGTGGAGTGAAGCCGATGAAGATGCAACTTGGGAAACCGAGGAGAAGATGCGTGGGCTTTATCCATTCCTTTTTGAGGGTACATTCTCAATCTCTTTTCCTAGTTAGCATATCTTTCCTTTGCTATCCATGTTTATCTTGTTATCTCGTTAACCTTATCATGAGAACCTTAGGTAGAAACCCTTTGGATGAAACATGTATTTGAAACATGTTATGCTTGATGTTTGCCAGTGGTTGCAAGTGTTTGCAAGTGGATACTCGTGGATGCATGATACACATTAGGCACTAAGATCGGCTCACACACTTTCATATTGCATATGCATGAGTGTTTATACTTATTCATGGCTGAAACTTGTTATGCTATCACGTGGATGTTGCATATGGATGAATGTTATGTGCACTCATATAGAGATTATGAATTATGTTAGGAATTTGCATACATATGGACTCATTTCACTAACATACTTTGCATTAAAGAGGTTTACTGAATCAGTAACCGCCTGATTTTCGCATTAGATAAGTACATATACACACACCTTTGCATATGATCATACAACATTTAGAAGTCTTCTAAGGACAATGATTACCTGTGGATGATGTTTTGAGTAGATGGATGATGGATGGTAGGATACGTTCTTCCTAACTTGGAGATTTCGGGGACGAAATCCTTTAAGAGGGGGGGGGGAGAATGTAATAAGCCGAATTTTTAATAACATGTTATAACATAAATCAAGGCAAAATTAAATTTTAAAATCTGAATCAAGGGAAACGGACCGCGTCATTGCGCTCGTCTCGGAAAAATACGCGAAATAGAGTCCGAGTTTTCGAAAATCGGAGTCCGTATGAAGAAGATATGGACGAACGAAGTTAGGCAGAAAAACCGAAAACAAGCCAGAATGCACTGGCGTACTTGTGAAGTGCGCCAGCACAAAAATACACTGGCGCACTTGGGATGTGCGCACGTGTCGAGCCAGAAACCTGCACAGCTTTCTGGCTTGACCCTGGCTGGCCTGGTGCACCTGTTTTGGTTCTCTGGACTGTTCTGCTGGCCTGTGACGATTTTTGATGGTTTAGATCTAAACTAGGGTTAATCCTATGGCCTAAACTTGTCTCTACTCCTATAAAAACACCCTAAGACCTAGCCTAAACCCTCACAAATTGATCCTACAACTAGGTTATGCCAAAACCCCTCTTGATCATGGCCTCCACCCTCTTGTCATATTCTCCATCTTCACTCATATGAGAGTTTCTAAGCTTGTTTGAGAGTTTCTAAGTTTGATTCAAGGCTAAAGTTCAATTTTTCTTCACCAAAGCAAGGATCTTCTTCTTATTTATCAAGGGTTTTATGTGGAGCTTGTCATTTGGGGTTTTTTAGTGTTGCTAGTGTGGCTTCGTCTCAATCTTGTTTTATTTTATAGTCTTCATAGCATTGTAAGCCATATTCTACTCTTAGATTTAAACTATAAAGTTAAATATGACATGTTGCAAGTTTGAGTTTGGGCCTAAGTATGATTTGTGCTTTGAATCTATCATGTTATGCATAGATTTGTTCTATGTATGTTTGTAAAGCTATCACCTTGACTTTGTGGATTGAAAGCTATGAGCTTTGTTTGGAAATGTTGCATAACGCAACATAGAAACTCGCATAACCTTTATGTTAACTTGCATATGATGTTATATGCGAATCACTAGTTATCATCCTATGCCATCTATGACCATGTATCACCTATTTGCTAAGTTTGATGTCATGCATGTTTTGAGGCTTATAATGTAATATGCAAGTTTAATGAACACATTTTGCCTCATATGCCATCATATTTAACTTGTGGCCAAATCCTACCACCTTATGCCCATTTTTGTCATGCTTCTAAGTTCCCTCTTTTAATCCATTTTGTGTTGTGACGAAACGTACATGCGATGGGAATGCGTATGGGTAACTTTAATGACATAAAAACATGGTTTTGAAATATGACATGTGATTATGCTTGAAAACATGAACGTGGACATGACATGTAGAAAACATGAAAGTGGCCAACTCGAGGTTGGGTTGAGTTTGTAGCATAAATCTACCCGGAACCGACCGGCTTAACTAGTGGCTACAAACAATAGGACCCAATGTGAGTAGTTGGTCACATCGCACTTAAAACCCGAGGTTAGACTAGGTTGTGGTGTAAAGCTACCCGGACCTGCCCGGCTTAACTAGTAACCACAACAAAGTTTAATGTGAGAGGTTGGGGTGCATTAAGTAAATTAATGCCACATGGTAGGGTTAAGTCATGGACCGCTTGAATACTTAACCAATTAAACACGATGGGTTGGTAGGGTTAAGTCATGGACTACTTGAATACTTAACCAATTAAACACGATGTATTGATAGGGTTAAGTCATGAACTGCTTGGATACACTTGACCAACTCAATACATGGTTAGGATAGGGTTAACCACACTTAACCCGCTTGAAATCCTAGTTACGTGGTCCTTTTCAGCAGTAACCCACTTGGGAGTATCTGGATACCCTGGACTAGGCTCGGGTGGGGCACGATTACTGGACTGATTGTAAGAGACCTGAAGAGACGGCTGAATGGTGCACCGGTTGTTCAGGCGGACCATGGTCGTGCACATTAAGTCCGGAGTTGAACATGGGCACCAGTAGGTTTAGACTGTGCGTGCTTGATTTGTGTCTGTGGTTTACACCTTAGGGCTGGATACACCCTAGGGTGGACCTTGCACAGTTAACTACATTCCATGATTAAGCCGTATGACACCGATACATGACGAGTTAGGCTTATAGCGAGCCGATCGACTAGACCGAGTAGTTGGACCTTGATTTAGGTCATCTCATGATGTTGGGCCAACTTTGGGTCAAGGGATCATTTCTTGTTTATACTTGACATGGATTAGAATACTAGTACACACTTGGTGCAACTTAACCTTGTATATGCGATGTCACACTTGATCTATCTTGTTAACTTTTCACCATGCCAGTTATCATCCTATGTTTCATCTCTGTTTTACATGTCTAGTTAACTTTATTAGTTTTTATACTAATAGTAGGTAGGACTTACCAGTCTTTTTGACTGACCCGTTTTCTTTCGTCCATTTTCTTCCGTTTCCCCCCAGGTTCTCAGGGTAGGAACACTAGCACCTAGCTTGGATCTTTAGCTTGCTTACTGGATAGCTCATGTACGGTTTGGACTTGAGCTCGCTATGGCTGTACCATGTCTACTTTGGGGATAGTTTACTTTATGTTATTTCCAGTTTTCAGTTTATGTTTTCTAGACTTGTAGTAGTTGGAAAATAATGACTCAGTACTTTGATATAACTTGACTATGGTTTTGAAATAGTAGTTTTATCCGCTGCTTTACTTACTCTGTTTTACTTATATGTTCTGCCTTGTGATATCTTTATGCATGTTTACCTTGTCCAACACCCCTCCAAAGCCAGTGTACTTGCAAGAGTGACCCTGGCGGAGGTGGGGTGTTACACCTGAAGTAACATTTGTTCGCCATGTGACCAAACTTTTGGCATATTTGACATTTCACACGATAGTTGTTATCTCCTTGTATCTGCTTATTTCTGACTGTGGTATAATTGGCCGAGAACTTATTTTGTGCTATTTTTCTTTGGTCGATTCTGCCTTCATGAGCAAGGAGTGCTGATCGAACGAACTATAAATCAGGTAAGGTTTGTTGTGTGGCTAGCACAGTTACTAGAGATTCGTATTCTTCATCTAATCCACCAATAATAAATAGGATTTGCTCATTGTCGCTGATCTTATGGCTAACAACATTTAGTTTGTCACACTGATTTTTATTTTTTCCTAAGTATTCTTTCATGCTTGCCTCCTTTTTTCTAGAATTTTGTAATTCCCTTCTATATTGCATGATTCTAGCAGCTGATTGTGAACTGAAAATTTGTTCAACTGTTTTCCATATTTCATAAGACGTGCTACATCCAACTATTTGTGATAATAAATTCGAACTTACTGACGATAGGAGCCATGAGGAGAGGAGGCTGTCTTGTTTTTGAAACTTTGCGTAGTCTGTGTTAGACACAATTTCTCCTTCCGAATTGGTTATCGTCACTGGTGGGACTGTTATTGTCCCATTAATGTACTGCAGTAAATCATACCCTCTTAAAGCGATCTCTGTTTGATATTTCCATAGAATGTAATTGTCTTCGTCTAGAGATGTGGTGATAATTTGGCTTTTTGGTTTAATCAGGTCATGATGGTTAGGTGGAGCGCTGTATCCCATACTTCCTGAAACAACGGAGGTTACTTCATTGTTGTTGGCCATAAAACAAAAAAAACTTTCTGCTTGATGATTAAGCCTTTCAGCACTTTGGCTCTGATACCATATTAAGGGATGAGGAGGAGAGTTATTATAGAGGAACAATTGCAATTTTTATTGATGCAAAACATGATACAAAGAGCACATATATATAGTGCTATGAGCCCAACGGCTAGTACAAAATATACCAAATATGTATGAGCCTAACGGCTAGTATTAAATACAACAAGTATGCATGAGCCTAACGGCTAGTAGATAATGACAAAGCATGCTAAATATGATAAAAACGTGTTCACACTCTAACGGCTCTATTGTAACGGCTCTATTATCTTCATTATGGTGGAATGCCAATGGGCTTTGATGTGTTTATGCCACTTTTTGGTGGGCCAATGCCTTACATGGGCTATGGACCAGGTACTGTTAATGTTCCCTTTGGTGCACCAGTTCCTTTCGACATTCCTTTCAGTGGACCCTGTCCTTTTGATATGCCATTCGGTGCACCTGTTCCTTTCAATGCACCAGATCCATTTGTCGCACAAAGCTATATGATACATCACAAAAATATGAATAAAAATACACTGAAAGTAAAGTGGATAATATGCTGAAAAAACAACACATAATGCACTGGAAGTTCTTAAAGTGAACTGGATAAGTGAATATCTTTACAGATAATAAGTTAATTTGGGATCTGGATAAGTGAACTGGATAACTATGCCTAAGAAACTTACAACCAAGTAAAAACTGTTAACATGTAGTCATCAAAATTATACATACAAATAATAAGTCATTCAAAAGCATTAAAATTTGGAGAAAAAAAAACCTGATATAGGAGATTGGCAGTAGTAAAAGTGGCAGTAGTAAAAGCCAAACTGAGTTGAACGGTGAGACAAGGAGATAGTTTACTGTCATTGTTAGAAAGTAGCATTTATATAGTGCCTAAATATTATTTTTTTCAGTTTGTATACGATTTTGAAAAGCCCTTAAATTGAAAATCCATATTTCAATTTCAGGATTCATAGTTGCTTCAGAAAGTAGAGACAAAGAAGGTATTTCAGGATTAGACTTGCTGCAGAAAGGGAATAAGTTTTTTTTTTTTGGTTGGTGATGTTTCTTCTTAGCTGACAGACTTACCAAATCCTTGAGGCTGGAAAACTGCATAGAGAACTGCACAACACCATACAGGTATCTATGCTATTTTATTACTAAAATCATGGAAAGACATTTAGTTTTGATATTATTTTTAACAGGAATCAAAGGGCAATATATGAGTGTTTTGCAAAAAGTAACCATGTAATTCATTTATATTATATATACATCTATTCGATCTGATCTAATATAATAATAATAAGTTTACAAAATTATCTTATAAATATTTGAACAATAATATAATAATAATAACAATAATAATAATTTTATTTTATTATTATAATAATAATTTTATAAACAAATCTTATAAATATTTAACTACTTTAATTGAGTTTTATAAAATTTAACTAAAGACATATAGTAAATAATAATAATAATACGATAATAATTTAATATAATAATAATAATAATAAATTTATAAACCAATTATAATATTCAACTATTTTTTTAATAATAACTAAGTTTGACCAATAAAAATAAAATACCGTACATTATTTACTAAATTAAATGAGCTTTATGAAATTTAAGTAAAGGTATATAAAAATTAATAAATAGTAGTCATATAATACTAGAATTAATATAATAATACTAATAATATAATAATAAATTTATAAATTAATTTTATAAATGCTTAACTAAGTTAAGTGAGTTTTGTGAAATTTAACTAAAGGTATGTAAAATTTAATTAAGTTAACTCAGTTTTATAAAATTTAACAAACGGTATATAAAAATTAATAAATAATAATGTAATATAATATTATAATAATAATAGTAATATAATAATAATAAATTTATAAACAAATATTATAAATATTTAACTAATAATATGATAATAATATTATGAAAATCACATGTTCTCTGTTTTGACCATGTTTATATAAACTAACTAAATTTTATAAAATTTAATAAGTTAATTTCATTAGTTTATATAAATGAACAAATTTTTATAAAACTTCAATAAATTAATTAAGTTTATATAATTAAGTCACACACACATATATAAGTTAAAATTGCTAATTGTTGATTTTTTTTCCATAGGTACATACCCATTTATGGTGCATACAAATGACAACATGCTGTAGTATATTATCCATTTGAAGTTCTTTTGAAGTAACATTTTTTTGGTTTGCATACTTAATCCTCATATGTAGTATGATCTTTATCACTTGTATCATTTACACTTTTGGTGTAATGTTTGTTAAATATTATAACATACAATATATTATTTTAGATGGAAGTTGAATGGTTCGTTAATTTTGGTTTAATGAGATTTATATGATTATGTGAAATGGTATATTGTTTTTATGTAAATATGTCGATTATAGTGTGATAATGGATATGTACATGGTGCAAAAATGATTTTTAATAGTATGAAATAAAAGTTTGATCAACGTATCAAAAACGCTTCTAAAGGATGTAACAGCGTTTCAGAAACGCTGTTAAACTATTTAACAGCGTTTACAAAACGCTGTTACTTGAAATGATAGCCTTTTTTGCTTGCTGTACGTTTGCAAGTCATCATAATAAAATGTTTTTATAGCAACTTAAAAACGCTGTGAATATGACCTTTTTAAGCTTTTGAAATGCTATAAAAAGTCCTTATTGATAGCATGTTTTTTATAGCGTGTTTATTTTGTTATTTTATATCTCTAACCTATTATAGCTTGTTGACATATAGCGTTTATAGAAACGCCATAATAGCTTTTTATAGCATTTTTTAAACACTATTAAAGGGTCATTTTGTTGTAGTGTAATTAGATTTGAACATGAAATGGTAATTAAATTTACCGATAACACCATGGTGTTAGATATGGAGTATTACCAGTTTTGCTCCATGGGATAAATAGGTTGGGATTGGGAAATATAACAAATGATTACTTCGATAAGATGCGCTAATCCCGAATAGTTTGGATAAAACTTAATTTGATTTGAATTGGTATCCAAAGGAAGATTAAAGAATAAATTTAAAGAAATTATCTTTGATAAAATTTATGGGAACCTTTCCCTAATGATGTGAATATTTGAATAAAAGAATATTCTGGATTGGAATGAGGCGTATGTTGTGTTTTTATAACACTTATTTATAAAATACGCGAGTTATTTGGAAAGGCCGGCTTTATACCCATTCTGAATAACTGATTCGGCGGTAAGTCGGCGATGAAGGTAGTGGTTGAAGATTAGAGTTCTTCACATCGTTTGGATGATTACTGATGTCTTGATTGGGTTGTACACCAGACGCACTTGGAGATCGATCAGATATGCGGGGACATCTCTACTGTATTGGACATATGGGACGATGAATAAGGTGCCTCCGGTTTCATTCAGACCCAGAACGAACTTGTAAATGGATGTGTGTCTGACATTGGATTTTATTCTATGTTGATTGATCTCTATTAAATATATATTTGTTTGGTGGCGGAGAATTTATTCTCTTTGTTAACACCCTTCTCTGAGACGTACGAGCTCAGAGGTTATATATCGATAGAGATCAGTCGCATGATGTGAACTGCTTGTGTGGCATGCTGAGATACAAATGATCAAGGCTTCTATTGAAAAGCAGAGTCTTGTGGTTGATGATCAAAGCACGGTTTTAAATAGCATATCTTTGTGTATAGCGTTAATTCGCGAGCCTCACACCCCGGTGTGAACCAGAAACAGGAGAGGACCTCAGGGAGGACATGCATTTCTTTTTAGCTAGGAGTGGTGTCATGGTATGGAGCCCAGACATTTTACTCATGTGGATATTGCATATTATTTGATGGATAGCGAGACGCCTCGGTTATACTGGTCACTATGGTGGATGATATGGTCAATATACTGACCACAACGCCCCATAGGGCGGGGAAACGCATTGTTCAGGGATTATTAATCCACTTAGTGTGGACCGGCCCTGACGATCCAGGTGTAGTTGCAGCTGAATCCTGAGGCTCGGGCTAGACAGTCTCGAATGGGAAGGACGATCCCTTGTCTTGGTTCATAGATGGAATCCAACTTCCAATACGTGACATTTCGGTTTTAATTGTAGAGCCTAGTATGGTGACATGATATATGGTACCCATGCCGTCTATGATTGATACATTTATATTTGAAGTTGTTTGATACACTATATACTTATAGTAATATCAAAATGATTTGTTTTAAACGTACCATGCATGTTTGGCAATTATAATGGAAAACTCTATCCTCCGGCGTGCGTTGCATTGTGTGATGGGACCTGAGTCTTATAATAGCTTCATTTTTCAAAAAGCATTGCGCTGTTTATAAACTGTAGTATACACTGGTATTCTTGGGAGGAAACCCATTCCATGTTATACGGCGTGGTCCTTTGATTTACTTTATTTTTAAAGTAAAGTTTCAATAACTGTTTTAGTTCTCACACCAGTCCCATGACTGACCTGGAGTTTATTGTTTTAACCTAAACTCTAGGTGCCCCTATTTTCCACACGGGCAGCTAGTAGTTTTGGTTTTTGCAGGTATTTCTTTTCCAGAATCCTGAATTTACAGCTGGAGCTATATTCGGAACGCTCTATATCCGTGTATTTCTTACAGTTGTTTTACGTATTATTTTTCCGCTGCTTAGTAATTTAAATCTCTGATATTTTACAATGTGTGATATTTATTTATGATCTGTTATATTCTTATACTCTGATGTAAATTATTGTAGTAGCAATGAAATGTTCTTATGTTTGTGTTCTGATTTGTCACGTTCTCAACTCAATCTGGGCTTTCCCATAAGGGCTAGTTTGGGTCGTTTCATTTGGTGTCGGAGCTTTAGTTTATAGAGCTCGAGAACAAGACATATTAGAACTGAATGAAAGAATTCATCGGAGATTGGATTAGTAATATCCAAGGAGAATGACTCGTTAGAGATGGGATCAGTAGTATCCTAAAACAAGTGTGAAGAGTGTTATTTTTTTTAAATAAAAATGAAAACAAATTTTGTTTTGAAAGTTTAAACCATATTATACGTATTTGAATATTTTATTTTAAATTGATTTTGGACAATTGAGTATATGAAGATTTTGCATATATGCCTAGCTAGCGTGTATACGAAGTCTCAAATATACTGGATAGATATAGAATCACACTCTAGTCGCCCGGAGATGATTCTGATGATAGCGATCGCGTCATCAGTATTTATGTTTGAGTTTCGAAAGTATGATATCTATATATTTCCAATTGACTGGTGTGAGAACCAAAACTTAGTTAGAATATATTATTTGTGATTTGGCATCAGAAATATGATTTTGAACTATAAAAGTTATATACTTGAAAATTTAATCAACTAATTGATTGATGATTGTGTTGTATGATAATTGGTGCAACTAAATAAAAATATTGGACTAATAAAACCAATAAGAAAATGTGAGGAAAATTTAGCCAAATCGAGCAAATATTGAACTAAATTGAAAATTGATTGTAATTGCATACAAGTACATACATATGTGTGGACAGGTCATAGCACGGACGCTAAGAAGAGGAATAAAATTATATGCCTGACAAATAGGTACATGTTCACTAATTTCTTGGGTTTTGATGATTTTTTGAGCCGACTGCCAAGCCGTTTGGCTTTTTCTTTTTCTTTTTGGATGATGAGGGCCCTGTGAGGCTAGTTGGGGTTTTAAAGGTCTCCCCGTACAAAGGAGGTTATGGCAAAAAAATTCGAAAATTTAGGGTGTTAGCTAAATTTTCGAGAAATTAGAAAATTCTTAGAAACTGAAAAGTTGAAGAATGAAAGCTAGAATGAAAGTTGAGTTGGTTAGATAAACAACTTTCAGCTCCGTTCCTTTTCAAGTGCGAAAAGATTTTAAGTGGGGGAGATTGTAACAACCCGGATTTTCAGAACCAATTTAAAAATTTTATTTTAGCGATTTTAATGGATTTTGAATATTTAAAATTATTTATTTTAAATAATTACGACTAAAAATTTATTTAAATCGAAGTTAGAATGAATAAATTTATTTTAATTATAAAATAAGCCTGAAATAGTGCGGTAGTTTGAAAATTCGATTTCAAATGAATGTACAGGATTCAAAATAAATCGAATTTCAGTAAAACAAGAAATATTTTAATTAGTTTAAAAATGTCTTTCCAACGAATGTGAAAAATCAAGATTTCATAATGGGAATAAAAAGTTATGTCCAATTTAAAATTCAGAATAGTCGAATGGAATTTATCTATATATTAATATAATAAATAGCCACTTTGCAAACGACCTCCGTTTTCGATGGAATCACTTTTGTTGGATCCGAAATGTCAAATTATTGCTAGATTCCAATTATCATAATTTTTGGAATTAATATGTGAGCATGGTGAATTTAAACGTATTTGGTAATTTCAATTTGAATTTATCGACTGGAAATTGATCGTTTTTCAAATGGTCTCCAAATTTGACAAAATTAGTTTTGTTAGGACCGTATCGTCAAAATATAGCTAGATTTATTTTTTTGGGATTTCTGGAGTCAGTATGTGGCCCCGGTAAATTAAAATGTACGTTTAAATTAAATATACATTGATTTATATTTTAATTTAAAGAAAAACTGAGCGAAACAGTCGAATTGGTTTACGGGACATATTTCATTATGTTTAGAATGGGGGTAACTAGCTAAGGGCGACAGTTGTTGGGTTCGATTTTGGGTCCGGATGAAAAGTCAACTTATTGGAAGGAAAAATAAAATAAAAAAAATATAATATACATATACCCCCTCCCCTCTTTTCTTTCACAAACCTGCTCAGAATGTCGTGCCCCCTTCTTCCAGAAATCTGTCGCCCCCTTCCATCGCCGCTCTAGTCACCTTCAGTCGGCGGCGCAACCCCCTCAGACCACTCTCTCCCCTCTCCTCCCTCCTCTTCCTCTCTTCACTCTCCAATTAAACCCTAGCCCCCTTTTTAGCAACCGCCGCCGCCATGGGGCCCACACCGACCACCAGACCGCCGCCGCCGCCATTATTCGCCACCATCGACACTTCAGACCCCCTGCGCCCTCCCCCTAGCCACCTGTAAGTTTTTATTTCCATTTTTGTTTATTTAGGCAAATAAAAATTTGATTTTTATATGAAATAACCTTGTTTTAAAAACGTGAATTTTATATAAATAACATTATTATAAAAATGAAATTTTTATAGGAAGTGTCATGAAATAAAATATGATTTTTATTATATATATATAGCGTTATAAAAATTTGATTTTTATATAAATAACATCGTTATAAAAATATGATTTTTATTATATGAATATTTTTAGAGATATAAAATATGATTTTTATTATATAAGGAGCATTATAAAAATATGATCTTTATTATATAAGTTGCATTATATAAGGATTTTTATTATATAATTAGAGTTATAAAAATGTGATTTTTATATGTATAGCATTATAGTAAAAATATGATTTTTAATATATATATAAATAGCATTGTAATAAAAATATACTTTTTATATACATAGAAGCAATATAAAAATATGATTTTTATATATATAGTAGTGATATAAAAATGTGATTTTTATATATATAGTAGTGAAATAAAAATATAATTTTTTATATAAATTGCGTTGTTTAAAAATGTGATTTTTAATATAAACCGCATGAAGCAGATTGCGTTAAAATCAAAGAGAAGAACACGATGCGCTAAAACAAATCCAAATCTAAAAACAGTTCAATTAAAAAATGACGGAGTGGAAACCAAAGGTGAGAACTCCTTCTCACTTAAATTCATTTTACAGTTAAAAATATTTTAGGTTGCAGACGGGGCTTAGAAGCCTCCGGCTCTATTTATTGTACAAACCATATTATGTGATTTGAATTATATGGAGTTCAACGCTCGAAATCGCACAATCACATAAATTGAAAATGATGTATGGATATTACCGACACACAGATTCCATACTCCGCGAACAACCACTTATGGCGCCACAAATGGCATTGGGGGTAGTTGAGTATTTATTTATTTGGATGTTCAGCGTGATTTGATTGTGATTGTAAAATTTGATTGGATTTGGATGTAAATTGGTTGGTGTAATGGCGCGAGCCAGTATTAGGCGAGGGATAAGGCTAGACCATATACCGGTTCTAGTATCGTGCCGTTATGCTGCCGAAATTTTCTAAAAAGTGTTAGAAAAATTTAGTTAGTTGAAAATATTATTATTTTTTGCTTATAACTGCAATAAATAAAATAATTATTGGGTAGATAAGAATAAGTTTACCCATCCATTTACATGTCGGACGACTTGTTTATGCTCGTCGATTTTTATGATATCGATTTGGACGATAATTTTTACACATCGCCCAAGTGCACAAATAATTATTATTATTTGATGGCTGAAACCCCACACGGGTATTGGGATGATATTTGACGTACATTAATCCCAATTGTTTAGTTGTATGTCAATCGATTGGTTGACAGACTGTTGTAAGCATTAATTATTTGCATTTAACGCTTATGCAGTTGTGTAATGCACTCTGGATGATGGTTGATTGTATATCATTATTGTTGTGTACATGTGTGCATGAAATCCATATAAATAACATTATATGGTGATTGTTTGCGTCTGATTCCAATTCAGAAAGAACGAATATTTTAAAATAATATTCAGTAATGGATCAAAATATGATTTTGATGTCCGATTTGGGATGGACACGAGAATATTGAAATATATATATATGAAGCCGTGTTGATTAGATATTCGCCATTTTGATGCGAATGAATCAGTTTTATTCATTTTTATAATGAATATCGAAAAGGAAATGATTTCGAAATCAAATATTTTGAAAATATTATCATTTATATATTAATGATATGAAATATTCAATTTTGATTTAAAATTGAAATGGAAGTGGGAATGATTTTAAAATGAATTTATAAAATATGTTTTAAATGGAAATCAACGAAATATATAATATATATTGTACATATTAAGTGGCCTGAATAGAACGTGCCACGCCGCGACCGGTAGCGAATTTCGACTAATGACTTCAAGTTGAAATTTCGGGATATCCGACCGTCGGATTCTCCTAAAACTGGAACCGTTGTGTTCGTATCGAAAAGAGCTTCCCAACGAATATGAGAGATTTAAATCTAACGGTTGGATTTGGAAATATGTCCAAATCAAATTTGGAAAAGGTCGTTGCAAGCGCAGTTCGATGACCGTTTATGGAAATCGACTGAAAGGGCCTTAATAAAATTATTAAAAATATTAATAATTTGTGTAAAATCATAATAAATGATTTGGAAATGATTGGGATGAAAAATTCCATGTATGTAAAGATAAAAATATATTTTTATCAAAATGAACTAGTTATTAACTAGATTTGAAATCCCATAATTTTAAAATAAAATAAATTGGATTTGAAATGATTTTAAAATAACCGTATTTTTTCCAATGAATAAATTGGAATGGATTTGAAATGGAAATAATCTTTGGAATATTTCGATATTGGATTCCGTGATTATACGGATATTGTTATGGAAATTTGGAAGATATATTTATATCGTTATTTCCAATACGATATTTGTTGGTTTCAGAATTTGATATTGAATATAAGCCGATATAATTTCTATTCAGAGCCTTGTACTTAATATCAAATGGGATTTTGGGTTTGTCGTGGTGGTGTCTTCAGTAACACTGTTCTTAAACCCAGTTGAGAAAAGAATAAATCTTTTAATTAAGATCTAGAGAAGTTTACCATTTAATTAATATGTAATTGAAATTTGATTAAGAATTGGATTTTGGGTTTGTCGTGAAAGGTGCTTTAAATAACACTTGTTCTTTAACTCAAATAAACAGTGAAATGTGATTTGGAATTTATAAATCTTTTTATTAAGATTTAAAGGAAAATTTTCAAAGTAAAGCTTTCGAGTTTAATGTATTAAATTGGAATAGAATGGAATTCGATTTGGTAATAATTGAAGTGAGCTTCTGCGGGGGAAGACTGTAAATATATATGGAATTTAATAGGATTTTTCATTATTCCATTTATCTTATTACTCGGATATGGAAACTTATATCGATTATATATATTGATCTGTTCTCCGTGAAGATTCCAAATAAAATGGAATGTGATTTTGGGTTTATCGTGAACTGTGTTTTAAATGACATTAGTTTTTTAACCCAGTTAAAGACAGGATTACATGTCTAACATTGTATTTTGAACTGTATGGTTGATCTTTACTAAATATATATCTATTTGGTGGCGGAGAATTTATTCTCTTGCTTAACACCCCTCTCTTAGACGTACGAGCTTAAAGGTTATATATCGACAGAAATCAATAGTACGGTGTAGATTGTCGATGCGGCATGTTTGATTTCCAAAGTTAAATAACCATTAATATTGATTTTTGGGAAGATTAAAATTAAGTGGAATTTTAATGAACAGATTGAAATGTGAACTGATAATTTAAATTATCTAATTTGGGAAATGAACGAGAATAGAGTATCACCAGTTTTGCTCCAAGCGATAGTTAAATCTTTAATTAGATTTGAACGTGAAATGGTAATTAAATTTACCGACAACACTGTTGTGACACCCCACGTCCGTTAATGTCATTCACTAAGAGAATGCATTAAGTTTCGTGAAGCGTTATAGGTAAACAGACAAAGAATAATTACAAGACAGATATAAATAAGATAGCATCGGAAATTTAAATTTTTATTTCAACATAAATCATAATACCGTCGTCCACAACACCATAAGTCACAAAAACCATTACAATAAAATAACTTCTGTCTTGCATCATCAGAGTACATAAGAGTATAAAAACATAATTCTCCAATTGAAAAAGTTAAGCCATAGTAGAGACAAGAACTTGAGCCATACTTCAGAAGTAGCTCCTAGCAAGATGATATCTGAGTCCTGACTAAGCCTGAGTGTTTCCTCCCTGAGAACCTGGGGGGGGGGGGGGGAGACGGGAGAAAGGAGGAGAAACAAAAGGTCAGACATAAAGTCTGGTGAGTCTAGTTACCTTTAGCCAGTAAATAAATAAAATTAACATGATACGCATATAAAGTGGATAAGGGAGATAACTAGATAAATAGCAGATGTGACAAGGTAGACAGGAGAAAGTGTATATGCTTCTAATGATTACTCTACACTGTTACTAGTATATCCAAAAAGAGATAATCCCTTCAGCTGTAAGGTGGTAGACTTAGGTATACGTCCAAATGTATCCTAACTACTACCCTGATCGATCGGCTCCCTAACCCTTGTAGATACCTTGTGCTGGCCCCACAGTAGGAGGTATCACTTCCTAAAGTGGAAAACCCTCGTCGTATAATGTGCACAACCATATCTACAGGTGTCACGGTCGTCTTACCCCCTTCTACCCGACTCATGCACGCATATGGTCCGGTCGGTTTGCGACGCCCACACCGTCCTACACGTTTGGATCTCTTACAACAAGTCAGTAAGTGTGCCCATTCTCCGCCTTGTACGGAGTACTTTGTTTGATACCTACTCCAGGTTACTGACTGAAATGGGTCCTACACAATATGATACAAGCTCTCCCCTTTGTCTTGTATCCCCCACTAGGTTTTCACTGAATATGTAGACCACTATGTGTCTTTAATTACATAGCCTTATTTATTTCTACCAGTTATGCTTACCCTAAAGGGTGTCTTTAATTACATAAATTTGTTATTTCCTCCTGTTATGTATACCACTAGGTGTCTTTAATTACATAACCTTAACGGGTTAAGTTTGTGGGCCTATATGTGAATATTACCCACCCCCCTCAGATTTACTTAACCCGCCCCTTTTGTTTAACCAAGTTTACTTAACCCCCGACTTAAATTTAGGTTCATACAATCCCTATAGATTAACTTAGGTTAAGTAGTCCAATTCATTACCATGTCCATTTATGGTTTATAATGGGCTAGACCTCCCACATTAGGCCTACAACATGTGGATGCTGGATATGCCGGTCGGTCCCGGATAGACTTATTCTGCAGTCGGGCCTAACCTCGTGTCATAGCCCGATTCATATTTATATACTTAGACCTCCCACATGAGGTTCAACATTAGTGGCTGTTGGATATGCCGGTCGGGTCCGGGCAGACTTCCACCACTAATGCAACCTAACCTCATGTCATAAGTACAATTACAATTCCTAATTGTAATTACTAAACATTTCATTTTTAGTTATTTAACCAACTAATTAATCCTTTCCTTTTATAGGTGTCAATACCCATTTTACCCAATAACTTGAATTATATGTCCAAAAATGTTCATATTCAAATTATGTCATTTTTAACCTTTTTTCCTCGTTCCTTAACTAGAGCCCTCACAAAATTGGCAGAATGCCTAGGCTAGACAACACCCTAGTCATAAACGATAATAGGGAAAAAATGGGAATATAACCAAAATGATCATCTTGGCACAAACATAAACTAGCATGATAATAAGGTGAATGTACATACTGGCATGGACATGAAATTGTCATCATAACAAGGTGGACATAAAACTGATGAGCAGTTGGCATTCAATTGATTCTAACATAACTATAATGCCACAATAAGCATAGTAAGATCTAAATTAGCAATTTAGATGTCCAATCGGTTTAGATCTAACATGATAACACAAGGTGATAAATTAGATCACATAATTCAGATCTAGAGGTTAAAATAGATCTAACATGATAACACAAGGTGATAAATTGGATCACATAATTCAGATCTAGAGGTTAGAATAGATCTAACATGATAACACAAAGTGATAATCTAGATCTGACTAATAGTTTCAATGTCCACAAATTAGATTTACTAGTTTAGAAATAGATCTACACAAATCCACATCATAACATGTCATAGAAGTTACTATTAAGACAAAGGTTTAGATCCAATCCTAACTAATTCAAGGTGACATATGTTCATGATTTACATAAACGATTAGATCTATCCAATGATATAACTGTCCAAATTAACAGATTTATGTTAACCACAATATAGTTACAAACCAAGATCCACAATAATAACATAGTAGAATAATCATAATTGAATTGGATCTAGAGAAATAGATCTATCATGACATAGCATAAGATATGATCATAGATTCATGGTTTACATCATATCCAATTCACAGTCTTTCATAATTCACTTTTATTTATCTAAACCTAAAATAACTAGAACTCATAACATTAGGTTTAGAGAATAGAGAGAATGGATCTTGAATTTCTGGATTTGATTTGCCTTAATTGATAGAAGAATATAAGGGATCCAGTTCAATTCACACATCGGCAGAGTCTGGACGCCATTGTTTATTTGTGAAGGAAACAAAGGAATTGAGGTATATTTATAGTTGCTAAGTTAAAGAATTCGGATGCCACCTCAGCCCTAAAGGAATTGGGTCATGGGTCGCCACCCACTTGAAAAAGGCCCAAATACCCAAAAAATATTCTGGGCGCACTTTACAAGTGCACCAGTGTAAAATTGCCTTGGCGCACTTGTGAAGTGCGCCACTTATACCTGGTTTGATTTTCAAACTTTTATCGTCCGTAACTTCTTCATATGTTATCCGTTTTACGCAAAATAGGTGTCTATCCTGACCAGAATTTCGATACGGACGTAATGACGTAGTCTGTTTCCCTTAATTCTTAAATTAAATTAATTATTCTTTAATATATCCTATTTAATGTCGTTAAAATTTTTGGGTGTTACATCCGTGGTGTTAGATATGGAGTATTACCAGTTTTGCTCCATGGGATGAATAGTTGGGATTGGGAAATATAACAAATGATTACTTCGGTAAGGTGCGCTAATTCCGACTAGTTTGGATAAACCTTAATTTGGTTTGAATTGACATCCAAAGGAAGATTGAAAAATAAATTTAAAGAACTTATCTTTGATAAAATTAAAGGGAACCTTTCCCTAGTGATGTGAATATTTGAATAAAAGAATATTCTAGATTGGAATGAGGCATATGTTGTGTTTTTATAGCACCTGTTTATAAAATATGCGAGTTATTTGGAAAGGCCGGGTTTATACCCATTCTGAATGACTGATTCGGCGGTAAGTCGACGATGAAGACGGTGGTTGAAGACCGGAGTTCTTCACATCGTTTGGATGATTACTGATGCCTTGATTGGTCTGTACACCCAAGACAAGGTAATAAGTGGTGATCGCTCAGACGTACTTGGAGATCGACCGGATATGCAAAGTCCTCTCTCCTTTATTGGACATATGGGACGAGGAATAAGGTGCCCCCTGTTTCATTCAGACCCAGAACGAACTTGTAAATGGATGTGTCTAACATTGGATTTTATTTTGTGTTGATTGATCTCTATTAAATATATATCTGTTTGGTGGCGGAGAATTTATTCTCTTGCTTAACACCCTTCTTTGAGACGTACGAGCTCAGAGGTTATATATCGATAGACATCAATCGCATGGCGTGAATTGCTTGTGTGGCATGTTGAGATGCAAATGATCAAGGCTTCTGTTGAAAAACAAAGTCTTGTGGTTGATGATCAAAGCATGGCTTTAAATAGCATAGCTTTGTGTATAGCTTATATTCGTGAGCCTCACACCCCGGTGTGAACCATAAACGAGAGAGGACCTCAGGGAGGACATGCATTTCTTTCTAGCTAGGAGTGGTGTCATGGTATAGAGCCCAGACATTTTACTCATGTGGATATTGCATATTATTTGTTGGATAGAGAGGCGCCTCAGTTATATCGGTCAATATGGGACCTGTTGACGTCAAAAGTTGGTCACTAGTAACAATCAACCCTCAATCATGTGGAGAACACACGAATAATGATTATAAGATGCAGAAAAAATAAAATAAAAAACGGGGAGTACACAGAATTTTTATAGTGGCTCGGCAAAGACTGTGCCTACATCTAATTTATATGTATTACTTTTACTTTCTGATTACAAGTACAATGCTTTTTCTCTGTTTGAAGAAATGTGAGAGATGAGAAGTTTTGGAGGAGAAAGCTTAGAGTACTACATCCTTTGGAGTGCCAAAGAGATTAGAAAGAAAAGTCCACCTCATTCTTCTTTGAGCTTTGAGGTATTTATAAGTGAACATGGCGACTTGGGCTGTTGTGACGTGGCCCGACCTTTTCGGGAAAGCTTGGACACGTGGAGTCCATTCCTTGGTTAGAATAGCGGCTTGAGACTGATTCCACCATTCATAAATAGTATCTTCAGAAGTTGTGGCTTACATGGCATCCACAGTGAGGTGTATCAAAAGTAGATCTTTGTCCGGATGTAGTTGATCGCCTTCAATTCCTTAAAAGTCGGGCTGAGCATAGGAATAGCTCAGTTCAATATTTCCATGCTGGTTCGAGATATTTAGCCGATGCGCTTTGTATGGGAGCGAGATACTCGGACGACTGGGAGAACGATTCTTCTGGAGTGAGTAATCAGTTGATGAGAATTGGCTTGGACCAATATGCGATTGTTCTGGGCCGAGCTTCTGCTGGGATTCCTAAAGCATGATTTATCTGATTCGGCTGATTACGCGTTTGGGCTTCGATCTAGCCCGTCGCGGCTTTTGCCAAAAAGTGGGTTAACACTTTGCTCCCTAGAATACATCTTCTTCGGTAGAGGAAGGTGTGTTTTGAAATATGAATCGAAGCACGATCGCTTGAGAAGCTATGGTCGCGCTGGACCATATTAAGGCCAGAAATTCGACAGCCCCGATGTTGTATTAAGGCCAAAAAACCGATGACCGAACTAGGTCGTATAAAGGCCGAGATGATGATCACCGTTTGTATGAGAATTAGTTCCTACAAAGACAAAATAAGCCACTCTCGATCTGGAGAAGGCTGATGGGTCGAGCGTTTTATTTCACTTGGCTTTGAGAGGTGACGAGTATCATCCATACTCGGCTTACTGGCGAGCATTAACCATACTCGGCTCGGAGAGGTGGCGAGTATTATCCATACTCGGCTTGGTGGAAAGCATTAACCATACTCCGCTTAGTCGCGAGCATTATCCATACTCGGCTTAGCGGTGAGCATTAACCATACTCGTCTTAGTGCAAGTGTTTTTTATGCTCGACTCATGTTAAATTAGTATATCCAGCGAGCAGTAAACGCTCGTGGTGCAAACAAAAGCGTGAGTATAATCCATACCCGGCTTAAGATTTTTACCGTACTCGGCTGGTGGAGTAGGTTTTTGGAAATAGTGTTGGGCTTTCGCACGGACCACATTAAAGAAAGGGGCGAGCATCTGCCATGCTTGGCTTAAAGTTTCCAAACATGATCCATGTTTGCAAAAGAAAATTCATAGCAACTAAAGAATTATTACAAAGAAAAGAAATTCTAAGAGGACAATGGTTGATTCCAGAGCATGCCTAGGAGCTAAATCCTAACCCCATACATGTGTACATCAAGGTGTCCTTTTTATTGAAAGAAATGTAACACCCCAGATCCATTAATGTCACTCATAAGGGAATGCATTAACTTTCATGGAGTATTATAAGAGTATATAACAGAATATCACAAGACAAATATATAAAATGGTTCTTAATAAAATTCAGAATTTATTCATTTCAGCGGAAAAGCAAAACATGTCTGGTTACAACATTAAAACCATATACTAAAGGCAAGTACACAAATATCCATCTTGTACAAAATTATTATCAGAGTACATAAAAGTAAAACCATAATCTCTCTCCAAATAGCCATAATGGGAAAGAGATAAAGCCGAGCATTACTTTCAACACTTCCAAGCACTTCAAGAAGAAAGAAATCCATGTCAAGTTGCACTAGTCCTACCCTGAGGACCTTGGGGGAGGAAAGAAAAGAGGCAAAATAAAAAGGGCCAGACATACGTCTGGCGAGTCTAGTGACTTTAACTATATAATCAGTAAAGTAACATGATAAGATCATAAACTGGATATAAGAGATGACTGTAACATAAGCAGATATGACAAAGTAAATAAGGTAAGTGAGATAGAACAAGATATAATGTTGATTGCGCTTCTAGTCACTATAAGATAATTCCTACACCGCACCAATACTAGTGCCATACTGAAAGTTGATCCCTCTTACTAAACAAAATAATAATAATAATAATAATAATAATGATGATGGTAGTTACGTGTACTCCTAGCTGTTGCCATAGGTGCCGCCTACTCCTATCTACACTAGTTGTATCCACTACCTTCCCATTTGATCGGCTCCTTATCTCATAGATAACCATGCTGGTCCTACAGTAGGGTGTATCACTCCCTAAAGTTGCAACCCGATACTACTAAAAGGCATGACTTATATCCATACGATGCAACAATGTCTTACCTACCAGCCCGGAACCACGCACGCACATGACTCCGTTGGACTTGCGTTGTCACTGCTAACTCTTTATTGACCGCTTACAATCAAACCAGTAAGCGTGTCCCGTCCTTGACCTGGTTCGAGCTCACATAGATACTAAAATGGGTTACTGGTTGAAAAGGGTCACCCACTTGACACAAGCTTCCCTCCTAAGCTTGGTCCCCACTAGGAATTACCACTTAACCCCTCTTTATTCCCATGTCTAATCATATGTTTCACCTTGGTTAAGTGCTTCTAGTTATATTTCACATGTCAACCATGTCACCCGCTTAACACTCATGTCTTACTACATGTCTTATCTTGGTTAAGTGTTCATTAATTCATTATAACTGTAATCTTGCAAGACCTCCCACATTAGATTGTCGTTTTGCGGTTGCTGGATATGTCGGGCGGTTCCGGGCAGTCTTATACCGCAATCCGAATCTAACCTCGTGTCTTTGCATTATTACGTATCTAATTTTTTCCTTTGACATCTCACATTAGTTTACAAAATAGCGGTTGCTGGATGTGCCGAGCGGTTGCGGGCGGTCTTATACTGCAATTCGAATCTAACCTCGTGTCTTAGGCATCATTATCACTTTCTTCATTAAGTCCCAACTTTAAATCTTGGATTAAATTATATCCCAATTACCCATAATTTCCAATCTAAATTATGTTCATAATTTTAGTCCAAATTTAGCCTATAATCTTATGTATACATGTTATGCCAAATTACGCCAAAATCAATTTGCGTTCATTGTTATTAACAATTTATGTCAAACCTCATGTATACAAATTATATCCAATTATGCCCACATCCAACTTATGCCAAATCTCATATATACAGGTTATACATAATTATGCGCCAAATCAACTACATGATTACAAATCAATTTATGCCCAATTACATATTATTTAATATTTTTCCCAAACTTTTTCCACAACATTCATACGTCATTTGTACGTATAACTCAACGTAATATGTTAGGCTCGAAGTTAGCCCAATCTCATAAAAAGGAAAGGAAGGGAAGAGAATCATGTCATCAAAACTAGCATAAAAAAGAGATATGAAACATGAACTGGCATAGAACAATAAAATAGATCCAATTAGGCGTATGATAACAGTGATTTGGTTATGAATCTGAAAGATAGGAATTTACAAACTTGATATGATTCATCTTACAAGCATGTTCATAAAATCCAATTTACAATCCTATCACAATCACTTTTAATTAATTATATATCAAAGTAACATAGACTCACAATGATAGGATTTAGGAGAGAGGATAGTTCTGTGTTCTGATTTCTGAACTTGATTAGCTAAACCATTGTTGTAGAATTTGATTCTTATCTTCCAATTTGAATACTCTTATTCTGATTTTCTTTGGAGAAGAGAAGAGAGGCAAGTTTATTTAGACTAGAGCAGCATGGAGGCGCCATGGATGAATAACAATGAGATTAAGGTGAGGTTTAGGGGTATTTTCTAGATGCTCTAGATGAATTAGGACCCTTAGATTAGATTAGGATCCATCAAAACCATCCAAACCAGAAAGACACATCATCCAGCTAATCCCAGAAGGACACATCATCCCTAGACCTCAAAAACACATCTTCCATATCTGGGCAGATGGAGGGATCGACACCCCTATAGTGGGGTCGACACCTATGTCGACTCACCTAGGGGGTCGACACCCTAGAGCGGGAGATTTCCCGCTCACCCAGATTTTACTTGTTTGATTTTTGAACTTGTTTTTGATTTTAATTATTATTTTAATTTAAATTCTGCTAATTCTTGAATTCTTCTAAGCTTCATAACTTCTTCATATGATATCCGATTTACACAAAATCGGATTCTATTCCAAGTAGAATTCCAAGACGAACGCAATGGTGCAACCCGTTTCCCTTAATTCTTCTTATAAAAAATAAGTATTCTTTAATTATCCCTTATGTCATGTTTTAAAATTACGGGGTGTTACATTCTCCTCTCCTTAAAGGATTTCGTCCCTGAAATCTTCAAGTTAAGAAGAATGTATCCTACCATCCATCACCCATCTACTCATCCATCATCCACAAGCATCCATTGTCCTTAAAAGATTTCTAATGCTATATGAAACTATGCAAAAGTATGTGTATATGTCCCCTGTCTAATTTAAAGATCAGGCGGTCTACTGATTCCGTTGACCTCCTTAATGCGAAACATGATAGTGTCATGCGTCCATTATGTATGCAAAAGAATCCTAATGATACATATCATTTCTATATGAGTGCACAACCATTCATTCAAATGCAGCATCCATATGATAACACATTCAATATACATCCATTAACTTAAATATGCACACTTGTTCATTTGCAATATGAAAGTGATTGAGCCGATCTAGTGCCTAATGTGTGTGTAAATGCATCCGCGAGCAACCACTAGCAAACACTTACATCCACTTGCATCCACCAAACATAACATGTCTCAAACACATGTTTACAACCATAGGATTTTCTACCTAAGGGTCGAAGATATAATCGAGAGGAAACACTAAACGATAGAACAAGTATAAACAAAGTGGTAGAAAAAGGAGACGTTAAGAACATACCCTCAAAAATGGAAGGGTACGACGCGCGTATCTTTTCTTCAGTCTCCCAAGTCGCGTCTCCTATATCATCTCCCCATTGGACTTTAACCAACTTGACCTCTCTATTGCGTAACTTCTTGACCTCCGATCCAAGGATGCATGTAGGAGCTCGTCTAATCATGGCATCTCGCTCCACTTCCACTTCCTTAAGCATGCTCGGCTCTACTACTTCCGCGGTATCGTGTAAACACTTCCGCAAATGCGACACATGAAATACGTCATGATCACCACTAAGCTTCTTGGGAAATTTCACTTTGTAGGCCATTTGTCCAATTCGCTCTGTAATGGGGAATGGCCCTACGAACCTTGGTGCCAATTTCCCTACAGACCCAAAATGAACTACATTCCTCAATGGTGATACTTTAATAAATACCATGTCTCCAACACTGAACTCAATACCGGTCCTTCTCTTATCAACATATGACTTTTGCCGGCCCTGTGCCGTTTTTATGTGTCTTCAAACCAAGTCCATCTTCTATGAAGTTTCCCTAATCATCTCGGGCCCAAGAAAAACCTTATCCGTAGATTCCCACCGACAAGCCGGTGATCAGCAAGGTCGTCCATACAGAGCCGCAAAAGGTGCCATGCCAATACTAGTCCGATAGCTGTTGTTGTAGGCAAACTCTACTAATGGAAGATGTTCCTCCCATGTCCCTCCAAAGTCCAAGATGCATAACCTCAAAAGATCTTCTAGAATCTGATTCACTCTTTCTGTTTTGCCGTCCGTCTGAGGGTGATAAGCGGTAGTCAAACACAATTGCGTTCCCACCGCCTCTTGCAAGCTCTTCCAAAACTCACTAGTGAAAATGGTTAAACTTGTTGACGTACTCCTTCACAGACAAACTCCCTTGCTTCAAAGCCAAGAACCTCTCCATGTATAAACTCTCCTCCGCTTGTGAAAGAAATTTCAACTCGAACCTTTGTCTAAAGTCTATCCATGTCTCCACTGGACGTCCTCCATTAGTTACTTCCCACCAAATGGAAGCTTGATCATTTATCAACCAAGAAGCTAGCTGAACTTTCCTTCCCTCATCTATCTCAAAGATACCAAACAAATCCTCCACTTCCTTGAGCCAATTCTGAGCCTCCACAAACGTCTCAGTCCCATAAAACAGCTTTCCTCCCATCGCACGGAAGTCTTTTCATATCTTAGAAAAAGCATCTACACGGGGAGGAGGAGGAAGAGCTGTAGCTGGGGGAGGAAGAACGTCTGCTGGGCCTGCAGCAGTAGCCCTAGCCCCTAGATACCTTCTGAACCAACCTGGTATCTGTACGCCCTCGGGTATAACAGGTTCCCCAGCTATGCTGAAAGGAAAAAGGAAGATATTCAAAATAGAGAATCGAAAGTTAGATACATGGCTTTGGGGGATTATGTTTTTCATAATAAACTTTTCTCTTGAAAGTACCCTCTTTAAAACATGTTATTGAAAATACTTCTTTTTAAAAAATGCTTTTAAAAATGGTTTTCAAAATCCTTTATCTGTTCTGGTAATCTTCGGCTCTGATACCATGTGTAACACCCCACGTCCATTAACGTCACTCACTAAGGGAATACATTAACTTTCATGGAGTATTAAAAGAGTATAGAACAGAATATCACAAGATAGATATATAAAATGGTACTTAAGAAAATTCAAATTTTATTCGTTTCAGCGAAAAAGCAAAACATGTCTGGTTACAACATTAAAACCATATACTAAAGCCAAGTACACAAATATCCATCATGTACAAAATAATTATCAGAGTACATAAAAGTAAAACCATAATCCCACTCCAAATAGCCATAATGGAAAAGAGATAAAACTGAGCATTACTTTCAACACTTCCAAGCACTTCAAGAAGAAAGAAATCCAAGACAAGCTCCACTAGTCCCACCCTGAGGACCTGGTGGGAGGAGGAAAGCAAAGAGGCGAAATAAAAAGGGTTAGACATACGTCTGGCGATTCTAATGACTTTAACTATATAATCAGTAAAGTAACATGATAAAAACAAAAACTGGACAAGAGATGACTGTAACATAAGCAGATATGACAAAGTAAACAAGGTAAGTGAGATAAAACAAGATATAATGTTGATTGCGCTTCTAATCACTGTAAGATAATTCCTTCACTTCACCAATACTAGTTCCGTGTAGAAAGTTGATCGCTCTTACTAAACATAATAATAATGATGATGGTAATTTCGTGTACTCCTAGTTGCTACCATGGGTACCGCCTGCTCCTATCTCCACTAGTTGTACCCACTACCCTTCCCATTCAATCGGCTCCCTAAATCGTAGATACCTGTGCTGTCCCACAGTTGGGTGTATCACTCCCTAAAGTGGCAACCCAATACTACTAAAAGGCATGGCTTATATCTACATGATGCAGCAACGTCCTACCTACCAGCCCGGACCCACGCACGCACATGACTCCGTTGGACTTGCGTTGCCACTGCTAACTCTTTATTGACATCTTACAATCAAACCAGTAAGCGTGTCCCATCCTCGACCTAGTTCGAGCTCACATAGATACTAAAACTGGTTACTAGTTGAAAAGGGTTCACCCACTTGACACAAGCATCCCTTTTAAGCTTGGTCCCCATTAGGAATTCCCACTTAACCCCTCTTTATTCCCATGTCTAATCACATGTTTCACCTTGGTAAAGTGCTTCTAGTTATATTTCACATGTCACCTACTTAACCCCCGTGTCTTACTATATGTCTTATCTTGGTTAAGTGTTCATTAATTCATTATAACCGTAATCTTGCAAGACCACCCACATTAGATTTCCGTTTTGCGGTTACTGGATATGCCGGACGGTTCCTAGCAGTCTTATACCACAATCCGAATCTAACCTCGTGTCTTTGCATTATTACGTATCTAATTTCTTCCTTTGACCTCTCACAATAGATTACAAAATTGCGGTTATTGGATGTGTCAGGCGGTTCCAGGCAGTCTTATACCGCAATTCGAATCTAAACTCGTGACTTAGGCGTTCGTTATCACTTTCTTGATTCAAGTCCCAACTTTAAATCTTGGATTAAATTATATCCCAATTACCCATAATTTCCAATCTAAATTATGTTCATAATTTTAATCCAGATTAGGACTATAATCTTACGTATACATGTTATGCCGAATTACGCCCAAATCAATTTGCATTCACTGTTATTAACAATTTATGCCAAACCTCATGTATACAAATTATATCCAATTATGCCCACATCCAACTTATGCCAAATCTCATGTATATAGGTTATACATAATTATGTCCCAAATCAACTACGTGATTACAAATCAATTTATGCCCAATTACATATTATTAAATATTTTTCCCAAACTTTTTCCCCAACGTTCCCACGTCATTTGTACGTATAACTCAACGTAATATGTTAGGCTCGAAGTTAGCCCAATCTCATAAAAAAAGGAAGGGAAGAGAATCATGTCATCAAAACTGGCATAAAAGAGAGATATGAAACATGAACTGGCATAGAACAATAAAATAGATCCAATTAGGCGTATGATAACAGTTATTTGGTTATGAATTTGAAAGATAGGAATTTACAAACTTGATATGATTCATCTTACAAGCATGTTCATAAAATCCAATTTACAATCCTATCACAATCACTTTTAATTAATTATATATGAAAGTAACATAGACTCACAATGATAGGATTTAGGAGAGAGGATAGTTTTGTGTTCTGATTTCTGAACTTGATTAGCTAAACCATTGTTGTAGAATTTGATTCTTATCTTCCAATTTGAATACTCTTATTCTGATTTGCTTTGGAGAAGAGAAGAGAGGCTAGTTTATTTAGACTAGAGCAGCATGGAGGCGCCATGGATGAATAACAATGAGATTAAGGTTTAGGTTTAGGGGTATTTTCTAGATGATCTAGATGAATTAGGACCCTTAGATTAGATTAGGATCCATCAGAACCATCCAAACCAGAAAGACACATCATCCAGCTAATCCCAGAAGGACACATCAGCCCTAGACCTCAAAAACACGTCTGCCAGATATGGACAGATGGAGGGATCGACACCCCTATAGTGGGGTCGACACCTATGTTGACACCCCTATACGGGGGTCGACACCTATGTCGACTCCCCCAGGGGGTCGACACCCTAGAGCGGGAGATTTCCCGCTCACCCAAATTTTACAGATTTGATTTTTGAACTCGTTTTTGATTTTTAATTATTATTTTAATTTAAATTCTGCTAATTCTTGAATTCTTCTAAGCTTCATAACTTCTTCATATGATATCCGATTTACGCAAAATCGGATTCTATTCCAAGCAGAATTCCAAGAGAAACGCAATGGTGCAAACCGTTTCCCTTAATTCTTCTTATAAAAAATAAGTATTCTTTAATTATCCATTATGTCATGTTTTAAAATTACGGGGTGTTACGTTCTCCTCTTTTTAAAGGATTTCGTCCCTGAAATCTTCAAGTTAAGAAGAATGTATCCTACCATCCATCACCCATCTACTCATCCATCATCCACAAGCATCCATTGTCCTTAAAAGATTTTTAATGTTATATGAAACTATGCAAAAGTATGTGTATATGTCCCCTGTCTAATGTAATAATCAGGCGGTCTACTGATTCAGTTGACCTCCTTAATGCGAAACATGATAATGTCATGCATCCATTATGTATGCAAAAGAATCCTAATGGTACATATCATTTCTATATGAGTGCACAGCCATTCATTCAAATGCAGCATCCATATGATAACACATTCAATATACATCCATTAACTTAAATATGCACACTCGTTCATATGCAATATGAAAGTGATTGAGCCGATCTAGTGTCTAATGTGTGTGTAAATGCATCCACGAGCTACCACTATCATACACTTACATCCACTTGCATCCACCAAACATAACATGTCTCAAATACATGTTTAAAACCATAGGATTTTCTACCTAAGGGTCGAAGATATAATCGAGAGGAAACACTAAATGATAGAACAAGTATAAACAAAGTGGTAGAAAAAGGAGACGTTAAGAACATACCCTCAAAAATGAAAGGGCATGACGCGTGTATCTTTTCTTCAGTCTCCCAAGTCGCGTCTCCTTGATCATCTCCCCATTGGACTTTAACCAACTTGACCTCTCTATTGCGTAACTTCTTGACCTCCGATCCAAGGATGCATGTAGGAGCTCGTCTAATCGTGGCATCTCGCTCCACTTCCACTTCCTTAAGCATGCTTGGCTCTACTACATCCGCGGTATCGTGTAAAAACTTCTGCAAATGCGACACATGAAATACGTCATGAACACCACTAAGCTTCTTGGGAAACTTCACTCTGTAGGCCATCTGTCCAATTCGCTCTGTAATGGGGAATGGCCCTACGAACCTTGGTGCCAATTTCCCTACAGACCCAAAATGAACTACATTCCTCAATGGTGATACTTTAATAAATACCATGTCTCCAACACTGAACTCAATACCGGTCCTTCTCTTATCATCATATGACTTTTGACGGCCCTGTGCCGTCTTTATTTGTCTTCGAATCAAGTCCATCTTCTATGAAGTTTCACTAATCATCTCGGGCCCAAGCAAAACCTTATCCGTAGATTCCCACCAACAAGTCGGTGATCAGCAAGGTCGTCCATATAGAGTCGCAAAAGGTGCCATGCCAATACTAGTCTGATAGCTGTTGTTGTAGGCAAACTCTACTAATGGAAGATGTTCCTCCCATGTCCCTCCAAAGTCCAAGATGCATAACCTCAAAAGATCTTCTAGAATCTGATTCACTCTTTCTGTTTGGCCGTCCGTCTGAGGGTGATAAGCGGTAGTCAAACACAACTGCGTTCCCACCGCCTCTTGCAAGATCTTCCAAAACTCACTAGTGAAAATGGGATCTCGGTCGCTTACGATACTAAAAGATATGTCGTGTAGACTAACTATCTCTCGGAGATAAACAAACGCTAACAATGTCGTTGTTCTTTTACTCTTAACGGGAATGAAATAGGCACTTTTGTTAATTCTACCCACTACTACCCAAATCCCCGTATTACCCTTCCTTGACCTCAGCTACCCGTCAACGAAATCCATGGAAACACTTTCCCATTTCCACTGTGGAACCTCTAAAGGGTGAAGCAAACCACCAGGCTTCTTTTGCTCAGCCTTGACTTGCTGGCGCACTAAGCATCTAGAAACGAACTCCGCCACATCCTTCTTCATCCTGGCCCAGAAGAAAACTCGCTTCATGTCCCTATACATCTTGTCACCACCGGGATGTATGGTTATCTTAGAACGATGTGCTTCTTCCAGGATTGTCTTTCTCAAATTATCGTCTCGAGATACACAAAGTCTCCCATCTCTACGCAACCAACCTTTGTCATCGATAGTATACTTACTAAGATGGCTTGAAAACTCCCCTCTTATGAGCTTGTCTACTACCTCCATCAACTATGGGTCATCTCGTTGTGCCGCACCTATCTATCCCAAAAGCATAGGTCGTACCTCTAATGATGCCAACAAACAGGGTACATAATCAATAGAGGGTCTAAAGTCAAAGGTAGAGATATACTCTAAACTCTGCCGCTCGAAAAACAAAGGACTCAAAGTCAACTACTTCCTACATAAGGCGTCATCTACAATGTTACCCTTGCCAAGGCTATATGCAATCTCAAAATCGTAGGATGCTAAGAACTCCATCCACCTCTGTTGCCTTAAGTTTAGATATTTTTGAGAGAACACGTATTTCAGTGACTTATGGTTTGTATACAACTCAAATCTCTCACCAAGCAAATAGTGACGCCAAGACTTAAGTGCAAAAACTGTGGCAGCCAACTCTAAGTCGTGGGTACGGTAATTCTTCTCATGGGCCTTTAACTGCTTTCCACCATAGCATATCACCCTTCCCTCTTGCATCAAAACTGCGCCAAGCCCTGTCCCGCAAGCATCTGTATACACTGTGAATGGTTTACTCCCATCAGTCAAAACTAAAACTGGAGTTGTCGTCAATGCCCTCTTCAATCATTGAAAAGCATCATCACAGTCGACATCCCAAGAAAAGGTCAAATTCTTTTTCGTCAACCGTGTATGTGGGGCTGATATCTAAGCAAAGTCCTTGATGAACTTTCTATAATAGCCCGCCAAATCAAGAAAACTTCTTACTTTTGTAGCGTTCTTAGGAATCTTCCAATCCTGGATTGCTATCGCCTTCGCGGGATCCACAGCTATCCCTTCCTTGGAGACCACGTGCCCTAAGAACCTCACTTCCTTTCTCCAAAAATGACATTTGGAGAACTTAGCTTTGAGTTGAGGTGCTCGAAGGGTCTCTAAGACTTCCCTAAGATGTAGGGCATGTTTTTCCTCGCTTCTAGAGAATATCAATGTATCATCTACAAAGACCGCCACGAACTTGTTTAGAAACTCCCTAAACACCCTACTCATCAAGTCTACGAAATATGCGGGTGCATTCATCAAACACAAAGGCATGACGAGCCATTCGAAGAAACTGTCGGGATTCCTAAAAGCAATCTTATCTATACTATCCTCAGCTACGCTCAACTAATGAAATCCTGTAGCTAAGTCCAACTGCGGGAAAACCAGAGCACCAACTTACTGATCGAACAGATCATCTATCCTCGGCAATGGGTGTCTGTTCTTCTTCGTGAGCTTATTCATTTCCTTATAGTCCACGCACAATCTAAGCGAACCATCAGCCTTCGTAGCAAAAACAAATGGAGCACCCCACTCTGAGATACTTCTTCTTATGAACCCTTTCTCAAGCAACTCTTTCACTTGTTTACTAAGCTCCCTCCTTTCTCTTGGAGCCATGTGGCGCACAGGAAATGCAACTGGCTTTGCATTGTCCACCAAATATATACGGAAATCTATCTCGCATTTTGGAGGTAAGCCCCTAACCTCCTCAAAGACATTTGCATACTCATGGACTACTCGAACAGATTGCAAATCATCAATGGATGTGTCAAGAGATTCTAGGTAGCTAAGCATAACAGAAACCTTAGGGTCACAAGAAATATCGAGAGTATTACCCAAACTAATCAACAGTCTAACTACCCTCTTTTCACAGTCGAGAATGGCACCATACCTGGTTAGCCAATCCATCCCTAGAATCAACCCATAGTCCGTAAGGCAAAGCACATAAGCGTTGCATTCGAACTCAACGCCATACACATATATTCTCAAATCCCTACATAACATAAAAGGATGAGCCATACCCTCAATAGGATTTGAGACAGCAATGGGATCCATAACTAGACTAGTATTTAGGTGCAGGGTTTCAACTAACGAAGCAGATATAAATGAATGGGAAGCGCCAGAATCAAACAAAATTCGAATAGGATGATCGAAAAGGAAAATCAAACTTTCAACAGAAATGTTTCTACCTCTCTCCTGTCCTGGTGCCATGAGAGCATGAACCTGCCCTCCAGAAGTAGGTCCAATTCTCTGCCCTTACCCTTGTCCTTACCTCCTCGGGCAGTCTTTAATCATATGTCCTGGCTCACCACATTGAAAGCAACCCGTCTTTTTCTTCCTACAATCCTTGCTTAAGTGGCCTGGTGTTCCACAATTAAAACATCTTTTCTTCCCTTGGCCCTTGTTATCCTTACCACATTTCTTTTGTTGTTGCTGTGCTTTTTTTTGATCCACTTTCTTAACCTGTGCCTTAACTACATTAGCACCTTTCTCCTCTTCATGCATCAGCGCCATATCAACAAGACTCCCGAAAGTAGTCCCCATAGGAATGTGGGATATAGCCAACCCGTGTAATGGTTCCTTTAGGCCCTTGGCAAATCTCAAGGCCTTCTTATGTGGTGTATTAACTAATTCCATGCCAAATCTTGCTAACTGGTTAAACTTGTTGACGTACTCCTTCACAGACAAATCCCTTGCTTCAAAGCCAAGAACCTCTCCATGTATAAACTCTCCTCCGCTTGTGAAAGAAATTTCAACTCGAACCTTCGTCTAAAGTCTATCCATGTCTCCACTGGACGTCCTCCATTGGTTACTTCCCACCAAAAGAAAGCTTCATCTTTCATCAACCAATAAGCTAGCTGAACATTCCTTCCCTCATCTATCTCAAAGATACCAAACAAATCCTCCACTTCCTTGAGCCAATTCTGAGCCTCCCCAAACGTCTCAGTCCCATAAAACAGCTTTCCTCCTAGAGCACGAAAGTCTTTTCATATCTTAGAAAAAGCATCTACACGGGGAGGAGGAGGAAGAGCTGCAGCTGGGGGAAGAAGATCGTCTGCTGGGCCTGCAACAATAGCCCTAGCCTCCAGATACCTTCTGAACCAACATGGTATCTGTACGCCCTCGGGTATAACAGGTTCCCCAGCTATGCTGAAAGGAAAACGGAAGATATTCAAAATAGAGAATCGAAAGGTGGATATATGGCTTTTGGGGATTATGTTTTTCATAATAAACTTTTCTCTTGAAAGTATCCTCTTTAAAACATGTTATTGAAAATACTTCTTTTTAAAAAATGCTTTTGAAAATGGTTTTCAAAATCCTTTATCTGTTCTGGTAACCTTCAGCTCTGATACCATGTGTAACACCCCACGTCCATTAGTGTCACTCACTAAGGGAATCCATTAACTTTCATGGAGTATTATAAGAGTGTAGAACAGAATATCACAAGATAGATATATAAAATGGTACTTAAGAAAATTCAAATTTTATTCGTTTCAGCGGAAAAGCAAACATGTCTGGTTACAACATTAAAACCATATACTAAAGCCAAGTACACAAATATCCATCATGTACAAAATAATTATCAGAGTACATAAAAGTAAAACCATAATCCAACTCCAAATAGCCATAACGGAAAAGAGATAAAACTGAGCATTACTTTCAACACTTCCAAGCACTTCAAGAAGAAAGAAATCCAAGTCAAGCTCCACTAGTCCCACCTGAGGACCTGGGGGGAGGAGGAAAGAAAAGAGGCGAAATAAAAAGGGTTAGACATACGTCTGACGAGTCTAGTGACTTTAACTATATAATCAGTAAAGTAACATGATAAGAACATAAACTGGATAAGAGATGACTATAACATAAGCAGATATGACAAAGTAAGTGAGATAAAACAAGATATAATGTTGATTGCGCTTCTAATCACTATAAGATAATTCCTTCAATGCACCAATACTAATTTCGTGCAGAAAGTTGATCCCTCTTACTAAACATAATAATAATGATGATGGTAATTTCGTGTACTCCTAGTTGCTGTCATGGGTGCCACCTGCTCCTATCTCCACTAGTTGTACCCACTACCCTTCCCATTCAATCGGCTCCCTAACTCGTAGATACCTGTGTTGTCCCATAGTTGGGTGTATCACTCCCTAAAGTGGCAACCCAATACTACTAAAAGGCATGGCTTATATCTACATGATGCAGCAACGTCCTACCTACCAGCCCGAACCCACGCATGCACATGACTCCGTTGGACTTGCGTTGCCACTGCTAACTCTTTATTGACATCTTACAATCAAACCAGTAAGTGTGTCCCGTCCTCGACCTAGTTCGAGCTCACATAGATACTAAAATGGGTTACTGGTTAAAAAAGGTCCACCCACTTGACACAAGCTTCCCTTTTAAGCTTGGTCCCCATTAGGAATTCCCACTTAACCCCTCTTTATTCCCATGTCTAATCACATGTTTCACCTTGGTAAAGTGCTTCTGGTTATATTTCACATGTCACCTACTTAACCCCTGTGTCTTACTACATGTCTTATCTTGGTTAAGTGTTCATTAATTCATTATAACCGTAATCTTGCAAGACCTCCCACATTAGATTTCCGTTTTGCGATTGTTGGATATGCCGGACGGTTCCTAGCAGTCTTGTACCGCAATCCGAATCTAACCTCGTGTCTTTGCATTATTACGTATCTAATTTCTTCCTTTGACCTCTCACATTAGATTACAAAATTATTCCGGGCGGTCTTATACCGCAATTCGAATCTAAATTCGTGTCTTAGGCGTTCGTTATCACTTTCTTGATTCAAGTCCCAACTTTAAATCTTGGATTAAATTATATCCCAATTACCCATAATTTCCAATCTAAATTATGTTCATAGTTTTAATTCAAATTAGGCCTATAATCTTACGTATACATGTTATGCCAAATTACGCCCAAATCAATTTGCATTCATTGTTATTAACAATTTATGCCAAACCTCATGTATACAAATTATATCCAATTATGCCCACATCCAACTTATGCCAAATCTCATGTATACAGGTTATACATAATTATGCCCCAAATCGACTACGTGATTACAAATCAATTTATTCCCAATTACATATTATTCAATATTTTTCCCAGGTTTTTTCCACAACTTTCCCACGTCATTTGTACGTATAATTCAACGTAATATGTTAGGCTCAAAGTTAGCCTAATCTCATTAAAAAAAGGGAAGAGAATCATGTCATCAAAACTGGCATAAAAGAGACATATGAAACATGAACTGGCGTAGAACAATAAAATAGATCCAAGTAAGCATATGACAACAGTGATTTGGGTATGAATCTAAAAGATACGAATTTATAAACTTGATATGATTCATCTTACAGGCATGTTCATAAAATTCAATTTACAATCCTATCACAATCACTTTTTAATTAATTATATGTGAAAGTTACATAGAATCACAGCGATAGGATTTAGGAGAGAGGATAATTCTGAGTTCTGATTTTTGAATTTGATTAGCTAAACCGTTGTTATAGAATTTGATTCTTATCTTCTAATTTGAATACTTTAATTCTGATTGGCTTTGGAGAAGAGAAGAGAGGCTAGTTTAATTTAGACTAAAGCAGTATTTTATAGATGCTTTAGGTGAATTAGGACCTTTAGAGTAGATTAGGATCCATCAGAACCATCCAAACCAGAAAGATACATCATCTAGCCAATCACAGAAGGACACATCAGCCCTAGACCTCAAAAACATGTCTGCCAGATCTGGGCAGATGGGGGGTCGACACCCCTATAGGGGGGTCGACACCTATGTCGACTCCCCTGGGGGGGTCGACACCCTAGAGCGGGAGATTTCCCGATCACCCAGATTTTACTGATTTGATTTTTGAACTCGTTTTTGATTTTTAATTATTATTTTAATTTAAATTCCGCTAATTCTTGAATTCATCTAAGCTTCATAACTTCTTCATATGATATCCGATTTACACAAACTCAGACTTTATTCCAAGCAAAATTCCGAGGCGAACGCAATGACGCAACCTATTTCCCTTAATCCTTCTTATAAAAATTAAGTATTCTTTAATTATCCCTTATGTCATGTTTTAAAATTATGGGTTGTTACAAGAAATACATTAAAATAAGAAAATAAAACTAATTAATGATAATGCCGCGAGTGCTAGTCTCAGGGTCCTTTCCGTTTCTAGGAGCTCGAGGACCGACCTGAAGAGCTTGGGCAGAAGATCATGGCGGCATAGCCAGGGCGCGCTTCTTAACATACTCGGGAAGCTCCCCTCGCCTGACTTGATCCTCGATTAGATCGTGCAGATGCCGGCATTCATCGATGCTATGTCCAGCTACATTATGGAATACACAATGTTTGCCGGAATCGAGTTCCATCTGGATTGGTTCTCGTCGAGATTGTCTAGGTGTAGAAAGGGACCCTCTTATGTCAAGGTAGATATCGAGCAGAGAGGAATTGAGCTTGATGTATTGATCATACTTATTTTCGATTCGAGATCATATGTGATGCTCGTTCTTTTCCAGGCCTTTCCTTATCCTTTATACTGGCCGTTGTTGTTGAATGGACCTTGTTGTTTGGCGACTAGGACCTCAAGGCTCTTCATCTCAATGTTGGCGTCTTCTTGTTGGAGCAATCGCTCAGCCTCGGAATTGAAGTCATCTATATCCTTGGGGGGTCTCTGGTTAAAGAGATTGAGAATTCTGATCGGTTCTGAACTCCTGCAATGGCAGCCATAAGTACCATCGATGGCTCGGGCCGATCGACTGACGTTACTGCCACGTTGAACCTTTCGAGGAAGGATCAGAGCATCTCTCCTGATCGCTGCATGATGGTGGATATAAACATAACGCTCTTCGGTTGAGAGATATGTGCTCTAAATTGCTCCATAAAGCAGGCGACCAGCGTGTTCTAGCTGCTGATTGAATCCATTGTTAGCTTTCGAAACCACATGCCGACTATATCTGTAAGGAAGAGTGGGAAGAACTTTTCCACGACGTTGGTCGATGCACCAAGTATTTCCATATGTCGCATGTATCACATGAGGTGGATGGTCGGGTCAATGCGACCATTATATTGTTCGATAGCTGGGATCTTGAAGTTCGGAGGGTTTTGGGAGTTTCTGATTTCTCTAGGAAAGGGGTTGCGATTGACATTATATATGTCCTACTGTGAGGAAGTTCCCCGAGTGAAACGTCAGATGATAGTTGCAAACTAGCTTCCATCTCCGAGAAGTCGTTGCCATGAATTCAATTCTGCATTTGTGGGAGCTACGATGTGAGGATCTGGTAAAAGAAAGCTCGAAAGGGCGGCCATTGGCTAGGCTCGGCCTTCGAGAGTTGAGTGAAGGTGAGACTGAGGGTGAGCTCTGGTAGACGGTTCTGGGAAGAATGGCCCCTCTTGAACCTAATGAGTATTGGGTCGAGCCGTAACATGAGGGTTTAGGCTGATCCGGCATAGCATGTGATGTTCGGAGCTCGGTGTTGTCCCCCGCAGGAGCGAGGTTAGGAGGGTCTGCGATAGCGTTTTCTTCCGCCACATTGAGGAACGGTATGGTAGGGTGGTCTCCCTGGTTTGAAGGGGAGGCTGTACCAGCTCTTCGTTGAAGTGGAAGAGTGGTTAGACTTGTCTATGGTAAGATTCCGGGTTGTAATGGGAATGGCATCGATTATGATGGACCCACTAATTGCCCGACAAGCATGAGAGGCCGAGTTGTTTCCCAGAGTGGAGGCAAAGTTTTCGACTGATCTAGATGTTGATTGCAAGCCACCTGCGGTTCTGCTGAGGCAGCTGCGCTGGAAGCGATACTCCTGGTTGTGATTGGTTGGAAAGTAGAGCTGAGCCAGGATGAAACAAAGGTGTAGCCTGATCAGTGGCCTAATTCCGTGCAGATCGAGGATCAGTTGTTTCCCCAGTCCCGGTCGGTGGAGGAATTGATGTTGAAGCGTTTAATTCTATCTCCATTCGACCGAGAAGGTGATCCATCAGCTGCTGATGTTGTTCAAGGAGTTTACCCTGAGATGTCATATGGTCTCTGAATTCGACCATGATTTTATCCATGTTGTCTCGGGTAATAAATGGAGACATATCTTCATGAGAGGAAGCTTTGTGGCTTGCCTCCGTAACATTGGTATTGGCTGCGTCGGTGTTCGTGGGATGAGAGGATGATGTATCTTTCTTTCGCTTGTTCGCCATGGACTAAGGCAAATAGATGTCACTGCGCGTGTATTCCCCTACCAGGAGCGCCAAAGTGTTGACGTCAAAAGTTGGTCACTAGTGACAATCAGCCCCCGATCGTGTGGAGAGCATACGAATAATGATTATAAGATGCAGAAATAATAAAGAAAACGGGGGGCACACAGAATTTTTATAGTGGTTCGGAAAAGACTATGCCTACATCCACTTTATTGTATTACTTTTACTTTTTGATTACAAGTACAATGCTTTTTCTCTGTTTGAAGAAATGTGAGAGATGAGAATTTTTGGAGGAGAAAGCTTAGAGTGCTTCAACTTTTGGAGCGCCGAAGATATTAGAAAGAAAAGTCCTCCTCATTCTTCTTTGAGGTATTTATCGGTGGAGATGGCGACTTGGGCTATGTAACGTGGCCCAGCCTTTTCGGGAAAGCTTGGACGCGTGGAATCCATTCCTTAGTTAGAATGGCGACTGGAAGACTGATTCCACTATTCATAAATAGTATCTTCAGAAGTTGTGGCTTACGTGGCATCGACAGTGAGGTGTATCAAAAGTAGAGCTTTGTCCGGATGTAGTTGACCGCCTTTGCTTTCTTGAAGTTGGGCTAAGCATCGGAATAGCTCAGTTGAATATTTCCAAGCTGGTTCGAGATATTCGGCCGATGCGCTTTATATGGGAGCGAGATACTCGGTCGACTGGGAGAACGATTCTTCTGGAGTGAGTCATCAGTTGATGAGAATTGGCTTAGGCCAATATGTGACTGTTCCGGGCCGAGCTTCCACTGGGCTTCCTGAAGCATGATTTATCTGATTCAGCTGATTGCGCGTTTGGGCTTCGATCTGGCCCGTCGCGGCGTTTTCCAAAAAGAGGGTTAACAGGGACGATGGATAATATGGTCGACATACTGACCATTATGCCCAATAGGGCGCGGAAACGCATAGTTCGGGGATTATTAATCCACTTAGTGTGGACCGGCCCTGATGATACAGGTGCAATTGCGGCTGAATCTTCAGGCTTGGACTAGACAGTCTCGAATCGGAAGGACGATCCCTTGCCTGGGTTCACAGATGAAATCCAACTTCCAATACGTGACATTTCGGTTTTAATTGTAGAGCTTAGTATGGTGACATGATATATGGTACCCATGCCGTCTATGATTGATACATTTATATTTGAAGTTGTTTTATACACTATATACTTATAGTAATATCAAAATGATTTGTTTTAAACGTACCTAGCATGTTTGGCTATTATAAGGGAAAACTTTATCCTCTGGATTGCGTTGCATTATGTGATGGGACCTTAGTTTTATAATAGCTTCATTTTTCAAAAAGCATTGCACGGTTTATAAACTATAGAATGCATTGGTATTATTGGGAGGAAACCGGTTCCGTGTTATACAGCGTGGTCCCTTGATTTACTTTATTTTTAAAGTAAAGTTTTAATAATTGTTTTAGTTCTCACACCAGTCCCATGACTGACCTGGAGTTTATTGTTTTAACCTAAACTCTGGGTGCCCCTATTTTCCACACGAGTAGCTATTAGTTTTGGTTTTTGCAGATATTTCTTTTCCAGGATCCTGGATTTACATCTGAAGCTATATTCGAAACGCTCTATATCCGTGTATTTCTTACAGTTGTGTTTTGTATTATTTTTCCGCTGCTCAGTAATTTAAATCTCTGATATTTTACAATGTGTAATATTTATTTATGCACTGTTATATTCTTATACTCTGACGTAAATTGTTGTAATAGCAATGAAATGTTATTCTGTTTGTGTTCTGATTTGCTATGTTCTCAACTCAATCTGGGCTTTCCCGTAAGGGCAAGTTTGGGTCGTTTCATTTATAAGTTTCAGGTCAAAGCAGCATGTCTAACCAACTTCAGTGAACAACAAGAAGCTCGGGTGGACATACATATGTCAACGACAGATAGTATTACAGTAAATTCGTGAACAAGTAAAATTTAGCAAAAGACTAAGGGTGCGGACATGAATGGTGATAAAAAACACAAGTGTTCAGGTGTATCTCAAAGTGCAAGTCAAGCCAAAATAAATCACAACTTCTTTCCTGAAAAGTAAACTAGGTTGGAGAACCAGTATATTGATTTTTGGCAAAGATTAATCCTTGGCAACTATTTTTTGTTAATCAATGCTCTAAAGATACTACAATGGTCTATTTTCAGAAAATCGCCAAGCTATGTTTGTTTCCAAAAATTGTAAGCATGGTTAAAATCAGCACATGTCATTTGGAAAGATTGCATCAGCAAATTAAAGAGCAAGTATTTTTGGAATGCAACCAAAATAATCAGCGAACATAGTGCAGAATTGTTTTTAAACCCATACTTGTTCAAAAATAGGAAGGATTCAATCACGTAAGTAATTCTTTTCAGCAAGAAATTCAGTGATCGAAATATGGCAAGTTATCACAAATCGTACATAAGATTTCCAATCTAATATTACAATGTTTTCTTTTGGCAACAGTTCATTTTTTTTGGAAAGTTTGCATAAACATGTTTTCAAATATCATTCTAGAAATAGACAGTATCAATCACACAAGTTTTTTTATGAACCATACTAGATGTTCGAACGGATTTTTGCAGAATTCGCTGATAATTTTTTGGCACGAAATAAAAGTATTTAATAGGGAAAGAAACATTCCACAAATAACATATTATATTTCTACAAAATTATCAGGAAACAATGGTCCCAATTCGAAATCATCCAAGGCCGAACCATTCATTCAAGGCAATAAAGGGGGTAATTCACATAGCAAAAATCAGAGCAAATAAAATATGAAATCAAAGTTATTTAGGATTTAATTATCCTATTTATACATCATTCTCATCACTGGAAACATTACCCAGATTGAAACAAGCAACAAACAAATACAAGAACTCAACGAAAAATAAAAACATAAATTACTCACTGTTTCAATCGAGAGATCTAAATAAATCGCAGATCAAAGAGGAAGAAATAAATCAAGTACCAATGAATCTCTATCATTCTCTCATCATCGCGATTTGACTTGGAGCATAAAGAAAAACCCTAGTTTTGATGTCGATCGACATTTCTCTTTGGAGCAAAGAGGAATAAAAGAATTACAGGGGCCGACTTATTTTTGTTTAAGGGAAAGGGGGTTTTCTAATTTGTTTTATGTTTAAGTGTTTTGTTTTTTAAACTCTTGTAAAACCGTCGTTTGTGTTTTCTAGTTTTTTCTGTAAAAACTAAGTCATCTTGTTATAGGATTTTAACTAGCAATTTTCTAGCATATGTAATAACTAGGGCTTACTGGCTATGGGTTTGTAGCTAGGGGAAAATTTGATCTAGGGGATATTGATCAGTCTAGGATTTTGAACGTAGGTTTAGAACATGAGCAAGGTTTGCGTGTTTATAGGGTTTTGTAAGCGGGATCTGTTCTAATACCTAGTAAAAATCTTACAAATGCAGCAGTAGGCAGGGTTAGCCGAAGCTGGGTAAAAACTGTGTTATTTATTTCTGAATTTATTTTTTATCCGCTACAGTATGTTCTATGATCTTTAATATCTCGAATGAATCCAATAAACCCTATTCACCCCCTCTAGGGTTAATCTAGATCCAGCAAGCGATATCAGAGCTTGGTATTTTATTAACTCTTGAGATGGTGATTCCTAGTTGTCGCTCCATAGAGTCAGTCCAGCCATATTCCAACTATTTTAATGGTATAGATTTTATAAACTGGAAATCATAATTGGAATCCTATTTAAAATCTATTGATATTAAATGTTGGAATATTATTATAAATGAGTATGATATGGTTAATAGGAATGAAATTGGGTTTATTACTCATGTCATTCATATTTTATATTTTGATATTGATGATGTTCAATATAGCCTTGTCTCCCATTTTTTAACTGCGCAGGAAATCTGAATACTCTTGATACGAAGTATGGAAGAATTGACAACAATGGCTCAAAACCCCAGAAAGTCAACTTAATTTCAGATCTATGCTTGGAAGGAGAAACAAATGAAAATTCAAGTAGATCAGATGATGGAGACTTGACAGACAATGAGACTAAAAGCTTCTCATATAACGATTTGGTTTATATGTGTGCTGATTTAAAAAAACTGTTGATAATCTCCATCGGGAAAACAAAGCTGTAAAATCTAAAAATCATGAGTGGTCCAGCAAAAATTAACTGTTTGGAATCAAAATTCTCAAATGTCATGAATTTAGAAAATTCTGATTGTGAAAATTGTTTGAAATTGAGAATTGATCTTGTTCATCTCAATAAAAACATTCAAAAGCTTGAAGAGGAAATTCAGATTTCAAAATATAAAGAGATTGAGCTAAAAGATTCAAATAATTCTTTACAAAAGGAATTTTAAAGTTTTAAGATTACCAAAATTTCAATCTTGAATGAGCTTGAAAACGAGATTGAAAATTTCAAGATACTTTAATTTGAAAAACAAATTAAATTTGAATCTAAAATCTTTGAGTCCAGGACCAAAATCAAACTGCTTGAAAACGAAAATTTAATTTTGAAACAAAACGATAGTGAAAGGAGAAAGATCAACAATAATTATTGTTCAAATCTGATGAAAGAAATTTATGATATTGAATTGAGTTTAAAATGTTTTTCAATCGGAGAAAAATCTTTGAATATGCTGTTGAAAAATCAATTTTCTTCTAGTAATGAAAATGCTCTCGGTTTTGGGTAAACAAATGATTTTGAAAAACTGAATTCTTTTGATTTTAAAAATCCTTCAAATTGCTTCAAGAAGGGTCGTTCTGGAAATTCCAAAAGGTTTTTGAATCACAAACGAGATAAGAATTTGTTTAATAACAATCTATTTAATTATTTTTGGATCCTAAATGGAAATAAAACGATTTCATCTAAATTCAAAAAGATTTGGGTCCCTAAGGGTACAAAGGTAAATTCAAATAGATTGCTATACAAACAGGTTTGGATACCTAAAGTCATAAACACATTTCAAAGCGGTTTTACAAATTTTGTTAGATCACTCAATCCCCTGAACTGTTAGATACCAGAGGAGGCTAAGGAACTGCTTTACAAAAGAGTTTTGAATTTAAGCTATTTCATATTTCTGTATTATTCAGAGTTCCTTAGCCAAGTTTGTCGAGTTAGAGATTAATTTTATTCTCATTGATTACAGGTATGATCTCAAAACTCATTTCTGTTAATATTCTCTAATTTTTGTTTATTCCTCCTTCTGCCTTTTCTATTTCTTTCTTTTTGGTTATTTTGATTTGATTTGTCACTGCAATATTATTTTTCCTTTTATTTTGAGTTTCTTAACTTCCATTTGCAGAATTCTTGATTTTCTAGAAGTTCGCTTTATTTGAATAAAACTCTCATGTTTTAATCATTTCCAGATCTTGAATTCAAAATTGTAAATTTCTGCAATTATTTTGAAGCTTAATTCTTTTCTTATTTCTGATTTCTGATTTCTGAATTCCTAACAGTGCTGAAGCATACCTATTATATCTTGAACATTGTTAATTTGAGTTCTAAATTTTTTGAAGATTTGAAAAATTAATGAAATTTCACACACCTCTGCTGTTTTAAGATTCTTCTAATTCATTTTAGCAAGGCTTGAAAAATTAATACTCATTATAGCACACTGCTATTTTTTAGTTGTGATAATGTCATTGATTTTTGGATTGGCTTGATTATTCCTAAATTGAAAAACTTTTGACTTGAATCATTGTGACACATCTTGAAATTCTTTTTCTTCATGATCATTTTTGGTTGAATATTTGATGGTCTGAAATCATTTGAAATTTTCTGATATTTTGAATCTCACACACCTCTTAGATTTAAAATTAATAATCTGATTGATTCTTAGTATCCCAAAATTTACGTTAATTCAAGTGATTTCAAACAAACTATTTTAATTTTGGATCATGAATATCTCTCAAGCTTGATGTAAATTTTTCTGAAAATTTTTCTTGTGGTTATCAGAAATAATCGTATGAAATTCTCTGAAGATCTTGGGTTGAAACTCATTATTATTTCATGATCATTTGGTTCAGATACCTAATTGTTTGAAATCATTTGAAATTATTGATTTCTTGAATCTCACACACATTTTGGATTTGAAATTTATAATATGCCGTGATCGATTCATTGAATCTTGAGATTTTGACATTCCTTCAAACGATTTAAAACAAACAATATTTTATTCTTGGGTCATGAATCATCTTTTATGACTATCAGAAATAGGTATGAATAATTCTCTTGAAAGGCCTGCTTTGAAATTGATTGGTGTGCTACTCTGATATAAGAAATCATTTTGAAAATGGCTTTAGATAACTGCTTGTTTTTGGTATCATCTGCTACTTTGATAAAAAGGTTCAAAGATTTTCAGGTTGACTTAACTACTATGAATTGAAAATCTTTTTGGCACAGAATCTTGTGCTACATCCTAAAATCCATTCTAAAATCATGATCATCTACTTGGATATTATGCTATTTGAAAACATTTGAATTTGTTTAATATCTTGAATCTCACACACCCCTTGGATTTGAAATTTATAACCTTGTGTGATCAATTCATTAAATTTTGAAATTCATAATCCTTCAAGTGATTTCAAACAAACCGTTACTTTAAGTCTTGGATCACGATTTATCTTCTTTGACTTGTTGAAAATTTTCTAACAACCTTTTTGTGAAACTTATTCTGAATGTGTCTTGCCGCGTTGATTGATGGAATTGAATTGGTAGATTTTATTGCTTGGGCTTTGTGATTGGATACCGTTGCCTGAAATGTCTTTGTTAGCCACCAGTATTATATTAAAATTCTCGTTAATGCAGAGACAACAAGTGGTATCAGATTAGAAGTGTTGGAAAAATTTTATTTGATTCTCATCCTGTATATTTTTGTTGTTGTGTATATATCTTTTAAATTTACTCTTGTAATTGAATTTTTCAATTTTAAAATCATCTATTAATTACTTATTCAGAGATTGAAATCAATAACCAAACTGATCTATATCTAAAATTCATCAAAATTGTTATCAAATTCTTGAAATTGTGACGAGTTAGGACTATAGTATATTTCACAACATGAGGAAATTTTCATTTAATTTTTTCATGATGATTGAACAATTTTTATAATATCTTTGAATTAGCGCTTATTTCACGAACATCTCCTTTATCTACAATTATTCTACCATCCATCATGATTTTATATTAATGTGGAGAGTTTAATATTTTTAAAATCATCTTGAATAAATAGTGGAAATATTTGTGATGGAATTGTGATTAAATTATTTTTTAGAATTAGTGATAATTGAAAATTTTCAAGAATCCCGGTACAGTTGAGCATATTTCATAATATTATTAATTTAGAAATTTATTTTACAACCATTTCTACACCTACCACATTTCTATCATCCATATTAGTTTTATATACCAAGGAGTTTTTTTGGACCAGAAAATAATAATACTATAATATTCATAAGTGTTTCTCTAACCTCATTTAAAAAACCAAGCTCTGGTCATGCACGATTATGAGATTACTTAATTTTAAGCTGCAACTGACCTCATTTAAAAATCCAAGATTTGGTTATGCGTAGTCGGTGTGCTCTTAAATAAAAAGAAAAGAAAAAAGAAATGAAAATAATTTGCTATAAATAATTTTTTACATATATGAAATTCTTCTTGGTGTGTAAAAATCAGCCTATCAATCCATTTTCTAATTTGTGAAATGTGTTAGTATTTCATGATGTATTATGATTTGTTGATTGATAGCTATTGGGATTTAAGATTATTTGACTGTGTCACTTAAATTGAATATATAATCGTAGTCAAAATCCATCACCATTTTTGTGCTCAATTTTTAAAATATTACTTGAAAATAATTGGAAATCATTTATTTTGAAACTCTCCCCATTTATATAAATTTCATCGTAAATCCATCATTCTACAATGTGAAATTTGTCACCAGTTCTTAGAATATTATGATTTTTGTTTGCTTGATTGAGATTTATGATTAACGTTCTTCCTCTTAAGCTGAATTATATTTTTAGTCTATCTTTCATCACTATTTTATTTTATGTATCCTTTTAACGATAATAAAAGGGGGAGAATGGGTTAAGATTTTGATTTTTGAGTGGATATTCTTTGAATATTTTAATATTAAAGTTTCAATTATTATTTTTCAATTATCGTTCTTCCTCTTAAGTTGAATTATGTATTTAGTCTATCTCTCATCACTATTTTATTTTATGTATCCTTTTGATGATAATAAAAGGGGGAGAATAGGTTAAGATTTTGATTTATGAGTGGATATTCTTTGAATATTTTAATGTTGAAGTTTCAATTATTGTTTTTCACTCATGCGCATATCTAGAGGGAGGTTTGTTGTAGGGGAAGCATTCAAATAGGGAGGAGTTTAATAATACACTGTCAAACACACTGTAATAACCCGGAAAATGTGAATCAGTTTAAATTTTTTAAATTAGGTTATTAACAAGAAATTTGAATGATTACAATAGCCTATTTCCATAAAATATAGAATTATGTATAATATGGCCGAATGAATTTTCAGAAGAGTCGATATATAGAATATATAGGCCTGGAAAATTGATATTTTGCATATGGCCTCGGAATTCGACGAAACCACTTTTGTTGGGTCCGGGATGTCAAACTATTGCTAGGTTTCAAATTTCATAATTTTTAGAATCAATATGTGAGCGTGGCAAAGGAAAACGCGTTTGACCAGTTTCTGTTGAATTTAATCGACTGGAAATTGGCCATTTTTCAAACGGTCTCAGAATTCGACGAAACTAGTTTTGTTAGGACCGTATCGTCAATACGAAGCTAGAAAATATTTTTCTGGAATTTTTCTAGTTAGTATGTGACCCCGGTAATTTGAAATGTACGTTTAAAATTCAATATAAGGACTTAAATGTAATTTCAACGGAAACTGATTGTAACGATCAAACCAGCTTGCGATACATATCCCATTGTGTTCGGAATGGGGGTAAAACGCTATGGACGACAGGCGGTGGACCTCGTTTCGAGGTCGTATGTAAAAGTCAACCCTTATGCAAATTTAAATAATTAAATAATAAAATAAAATAAGAAAAAAAAATATTTTCCCCTTTTCTCCTTCATTGCCCCCCCCCCCCCCCCGAATCACTTACCAGAAAACGAAATAAGAAAAAAAAACCTAACCCTAAGTTCATCGAGCCGCCGCCTTATCCTTGCCGCCGACGATCGAGCTGACGCCCCACCACCCTCGCGACCTCCTCCCTCCAGGCGACGCAACTCGCGACGCAATCGAAGCAGCCCCCCCCCCCCAATCGGAGCCTCCACCATCGAACGCCTCATCGCGACACCACGAGCCACCGCCGACGCTCTTCTTCCCTCCTCCACTTCGAAATCTCGGTGAGCTTTTAAATTGTTTTGTTTTTGTTTTTATTTTTGTTTTACAGTAAAGTTTTAAAACTGTATTTTTATATAATAATTTGAAAACTGTTTTTTTAAGAATTATAAAACTGATTTTATTTTGAACTTTAAAATAGAAAAAGGGTTTAATCTTTTAAAAGAAAAAGGTTTGATCTTTTAATAGAAAAAGATTTGAACTTGAAAATAAAGATCATATTTTTTAAAAATAGAAAAGATGGAATTTTTATTAGGTAGAAAGAGCAAGGTATGATTCTTATATTTTTAAAGCAATAAAAAATATAATTTTTACATCATGGGAATAATGAAAATATAATCTTTATACATTGCATAGCAAAGGCAAAATGCAATCTTTATATATTGAATAACCTAGTAAAAATTCGATTTTTACCTATGTAGAGGATACAGGCAACGAAAGCAACAAATAGGCGAAGATTTCTATTGAGGAAGAATCGTGTTAGTGGATAGCTATTGGTGAGGATCTCTCACTTTTCAATTTCGATTTTAGAATAAACATATATGAGTTGAAAATGAAAGTGAATTGCTATATATAAATACCTATATATATATATATATATATATATATATATATATATATATATATATATATATATATATATACGCCCCTCGTCCACAAACCATGGACGATATTTATTGGTTGAAATTGTTGTGAAAATTGATTGATAGTTTGGGATTGTTTATGATTGATATTGGTTGATTGCGGTTGAAAAATACCCAATTGTGGTTGAAAAATATTTGGTTGAAACCACATAGGATTAGTTTGTGGAAATGAAATAAAAATAAACATGCCGCCTGCGTGCGAATTAGATGCATGATTCCCATTGTCAAAAACCGCGAGGTTTTAAGGTAGAGCGAGGAGCCGTACTAGGGACGGTGCCGGTGTAACTACCCTGCCGTTATGCTGCCGAAATTTTGAATAATATTCTTGTGTTTGAATTATTTCCATATGCTTAAACTATATTTATTCATTGTATAGAAAACATTCATGTGTTGAATTGATATTCATTCGTTGTTTAGAAATTCATGTGTTGAATGCTATTCATATTTTGAAATAAACCGTTCGATAATAAAAATCACATTTTTATCTATATATAGAAACTATAAAAAACATTCATGTGTTGAATTGATATTCATTCGTTGTTTAGAAATTCATGTGTTGAATGCTATTCATATTTTGAAATAAACCGTTCGATAATAAAAATCACATTTTTATCTATATATAGAAACTATAGAAAACATTCATGTGTTGAATTGATATTCATTCGTTGATTAGAAATTCATGTGTTGAATGCTATTCATATTTTGAAATAAACCGTTCGATAATAAAAATCACATTTTTATCTATATATAGAAACTATTGAAAACATTCATGTGTTGAATTGATATTCATTCGTTGTTTAGAAATTCATGTGTTGAATGCTATTCATATTTTGAAATAAACCGTTCGATAATAAAAATCACATTTTTATCTATATATAGAAACTATAGAAAACATTCATGTGTTGAATTGATATTCATTCGTTGTTTAGAAATTCATGTGTTGAATGCTATTCATATTTTGAAATAAACCGTTCGATAATAAAAATCACATTTTTATCTATATATAGAAACTATAGAAAACATTCATGTGTTGAATTGATATTCATTCGTTGTTTAGAAATTCATGTGTTGAATGCTATTCATATTTTGAAATAAACCGTTCGATAATAAAAATCACATTTTTATCTATATATAGAAACTATAGAAAACATTCATGTGTTGAATTGATATTCATTCGTTGTTTAGAAATTCATGTGTTGAATGCTATTCATATTTTGAAATAAACCGTTCGATAATAAAAATCACATTTTTATCTATATATAGAAACTATAGAAAACATTCATGTGTTGAATTGATATTCATTCGTTGTTTAGAAATTCATGTGTTGAATGCTATTCATATTTTGAAATAAACCGTTCGATAATAAAAATCACATTTTTATCTATATATAGAAACTATAGAAAACATTCATGTGTTGAATTGATATTCATTCGTTGTTTAGAAATTCATGTGTTGAATGCTATTCATATTTTGAAATAAACCGTTCGATAATAAAAATCACATTTTTATCTATATATAGAAACTATAGAAAACATTCATGTGTTGAATTGATATTCATTCGTTGATTAGAAATTCATGTGTTGAATGCTATTCATATTTTGAAATAAATAGTTTGATGATAAAAATCCTATTTTATCACCAACTTAAACTATATAGAAAAATTGTGTTTTGAAATGAATTGTTTTACAATAAAAATCACATTTTTTATTGTATGCCTTAATCGTTGAAATGTGAAATGTTAAAAATAGCCACTTGTTCAAAACAAACATTTATGAGTTGAAATATTCATTAATTAGCCAATGAAATGATTTGCACCTATTTATGTAACATTAGAATGAATGGTGTTTTTAAACCAAACAGAAATCAAATATGGAATGGAATAGAAAATGATAATTGATAAGAATTGTATATATATGTACATGCATATTCATTGAACAGGTTATAGCAAAGGGGCTAGAGAAGAGGAATAAAATTTTGTGCCCGACAAATAGGTACACATTTACTGATTTGTTTGGGTGATGATTTTGAGCCTGTTGGCTAGCCGCTTGGCTTTTTCTTTTTCTTTTTGAGATTAGAAGGACCGGGAACGCTATTTGCGATTTCCCGATGCTCCCGGTACAGGGGAGGTTATGGCGAAATTTTTCCAAAATTTAAGGTGTTAGAAAAATATTTGAAGTGAAAAACGATATAGAAATCATCGAATGAACTATATTTATATAAATATATAAATATAAATAAAATTAAAACGAAACGAGGCCGTGCAGTTCATATTTTGAAACCGTGATTTCAAACGACTAGTGCGGAAGATCCGACCATTGGATTTTCCCAAAACCTCAACCGTCGGGTTCGCCTTGGAATAATCTTTCCAACGGCACCAACCTTGTAAAAATCCAACGGTTGGATTGTCTGGAATGTTTAATTCAAAATTAAGGAAAAACAGCGCCAGAAACGATTATATTTATATATATATATATAAATATAATTAAATTTAATCGAATAACGACGCTGCAGTTCGTAAATTGAAATCGTAACTTCAAATGGTTAGTGTGGAAGATCCGACCGTCGGATTTTCCCAAAACTGGAATCGTTGGGTTCGTTTTGAAAAGACCTTCCTAATGATGTAAAATTTGGGAAGATCCAACGGTTAGATTTTCCAATATGTGTAAAACAAATTAAGGGAAAAACAGCGCCAGTGACACGAAACGACCTGAAACGTCGTTTAATTAAATATGGCCATTTTTAAATAAATAAAAATGGCGAAAAATCGTTATAAAATATTATAAGCAACATAGGTTGCAAATAAACCAAGTGGACTTGAATTGTTTGATATTTGATGGTTGTATGTGTATGACATGAAAATAACACTAAATAACTGAAAGATGGATGTCAAATAATATAACCATATAAAGAATCGATTTAAATTCTAATGACGTGAATTATTTGAAAAGGCCGAGCTAACCCTCATTTCAAATAATTCATCGAGCGATTCGAATTGGAAAATGCAAAGACGATTCAAGACCGACGATCTTCGTATCGGTTGGATGGGCGCTACTGAGGTTCCTAACCGGAGTAGCTACCGGAAAGGGACGGAAGTAGTAGCCGTCTGAACGTATATGTTGATTGGACGGATATACGAGGAATTTGACGCCTCCGGTTTCGTTCAGACCCAGGACGGACTTGTAAATGGACTATGTGTCTGACATTGGATTTTGTTCTTGGCGGCGGAGAATTTATTCTTTTGCTTAACGCCCTTCTCTGAGATGTACGAGCTTAGAGGTTATATATCGATGGAAATCAATCGTATGGAGTGGACTGCCTATGTGGCATGCCAAGATGCTGTGATCAAGGCTTCTGTTGAAAAGCAAAGTCTTGTGGATGATGATCAAAGCAAGGTCTACGTGGCCTAGCTTTGTGTATTTCGTAGATTCGCGAGCCTCACACCCCGGTATGAGTTAAAAACGGGATACGGACTGCAGGGAGAGCACGACGTTTCTTTCTAGCTATGGTGGTGTCAGTGACTTACCAGCCCTGACATATTTATCTACTTTTCACCTTTGTGGTTGTTGGAATGCGAGGCGCCTCGATTATAGGTCTGTAAGGACCGGGAAACGTGTGTTCAGGAATAACTAATCCTCTAACGTAAGTGAGGACCGGCCCTGAAGATCCAGGGGTTACCCAGTGTGCGTAATCCTGAGGCATTTGCTAGAGTGTCTCGAAGCGGAGAGGAGCTTGCCCCTTGCCTCGACTCATGACGGAAATCCAATTTCCAATACGAGATAACGGATTTGATTGTAGAACTAGTATGGAGACATAGTAGATGGTAGCTATGCCGCCTATGATTGATATTTATGATGCTATTCGTTTTTGAAACATATACGCACTAGTAATAATATCAAATGACTTTGCTTTATACGTATCAAGCATATTTGGCTATTATAAGGTAAAACTCTATCCTCCGGCTTGCGTTGCATTGTGTGATGGGACCTGAGTCTTATAATAGCTTCATTCTTTCTAAAAGCATTGCGTTGTCTTAAAAAGAATTTATCTATTTTAAATGCACTAGCAATCACTGGAGTAAACCCGTTCCGCGAAAGTGGCGTGGTCCTATGATTTGCTATTACTATTGTTTAACTGTTAAATGGATTCCTTATACCAGTCCCCATGACTGACTCGTTGTTTGTTTCACTTTGCAAACGCGGGTGCCCTTATTTTCACACGGGCAGCCTAGTACACAGGTGACAGGTGGTTTTTGGTTCTGCACTGCTGCATAGCATGCACTTTTGGCTCATGGCGAGGCTGACTTCATAGTGATGACTTAGATATTTTCCGCCATTACTGTGTATATTATGATTCCGCCACTGGCGATGCAGACTGATTTACTTTCCGTATTTCTCACGATATGTATATGTATTCCGCCTTCGGCGATGTAGACTGATATTCTTATTTTGTCACTGCATGTATGTATTCCGCCTCTGGCGATGATGACTGATCACTTCCCTTTCTTTTTACTAAGTATATCCCACGTTATGCTATTCTGATATTCCTACATGTTGTGATTCCGCTGTCATATTCATGTAAAATTATTTTATTTATTGTTTCTGCTATTATCTGTACTCTGCTATGATGATTAATGTGTTATTTCCTAATGATTATCCTTAATACCGCCCCTCGAATTTTGGGATCGTCACAGTTGGTATCAGAGCTTTGGTTAACCTTAGTTCTGGGATCTAACACATTAAACACCTCGTCAGAATAGAATCAGTAGTGTTCTAATGCGAGTAGCTCATTAGAGATAGGATTAGCAATGTCCTAGAATGAGCTAAGCAGATTAGCAAAACAATTTGATCAGTACATCATCATTATCTTTCCTTGTATTTCCTTGCTTTATCATTTATGAAAATTATCAAATCTGTGAGCTTGACTCTTTTCTTGCTTATACAGTACTCTTAGATGGCTACACGAGCAGCAGCAGCCAGAGGAGGCCGTGGAGGCCGAGGAGATGCAGCAGGAGGACGGGGGAATATCCCCGTAGCTGCAGAGATCCCTATTATTCAGGCACCAGCACCGGAAGACTTTGAGTTGGATAAAGTGGCAAAGAGATACCGAAATTTGGGAGGGAAACCTTTTACTGGCACAGGCAGAGTGACCGAAGCTATCGCTTGGCTGAAAACCTATGAGAAAATCTTCGAAGGTATGGGCATGGGAACTAACAACAAAGCCCGACTTGGCATTTGGCTCCTTCAGGAAGAGGCAGAGCTATGGTGGGATGCCATTACTTCTGGAGATGCAGCTGGTACTATCCGAACTTGGGAACAGTTCAAGGCTTTATTTAATGAGAAGTTTGTGCCAGAACAAGCTCTTGAGAGGATGCGGGAGCAATTTGCTAATCTCCAACAGGGAGACCTCTCTATTCAAGACTATCTGAATAAGTTCACTCAGCTATCGCGCTATGCTCCAGAGTTGGTTTTGACCGACAAAGTGAAGAATAAAAGATTCATTTTTGGGCTGAAGCGCAAATACCATGATAGAGCTATGAGCAACGTCAAACTTTCTTTTACAGAACTCGTAGAGATGGCTTGCAACTATGAGGACATGGATGAGAGACATGCTAGCCAAGACCGCGCTAAGAGCCAAGCAGGGATTAAGCGCAAGACCTCAACTGACCAACCTGAATCTAGCATCACCGCGGCCGCTACTCAAAAACCCGCAAAGATCCCGAAAGGAAACTGCTACAATTGCGGGAAGCCCGGTCATTTCTCTAATGTATGCAAAGCCCCAAAGAAGCCAAGGGCCAGTGACTCAGTTGAATGCTACAATTGCCACAAGAAGGGGCACTACAGCAAGAATTGTCCTTTGAAGAAGAGCGCACAAGTGGCCCATGTTTATGACGGGAATACCCCGCCAGCTATCACCGATGGATCAGGTAAACCCGATGTCTTGGGAGGTACCCTTACTATTAAAAATATTCCTGTTTCTGTACTTTTTGATACTGGTGCATCACGTAGCTTCATATCTGGTAAAATTGTTCATAAGTTAAATTTGAAACAAAGAATTCTAAAGGAACCGATTAAAGTTCAAAACCCGATAGGAGGTTCTATTAGTCTCAGTTCATACTGTAGAGCGCCTATCTCTTATTCTTGCTATAAGTTCTCTTTTAAGGTAATTGTCATGGACCTTTCCGAATTTGATATGATATTGGGACTTGACTGGTTGACAACATATAAGGCCGAAGTTAGATGTGCCGAAAGAATTGTGAAAGTTGAAACAAAATCGGGGCATATCACTATACCTTGTCTCGGTGCAGAAATAAATAGAACAGAATTCTGGGCTTCCTTAGAAATTACTCCCCCTTCAATAGAAAAGATACCGGTCGTGAAAAATTATGCGGATATGTTTGAAGAAGTAGAGAACTTACCGCCGCAAAGAGAAATTGAATTTAGAATTGATCTAATTTCGAATGCCCGACCAGTAGTACATCCAATAAGAAGAATGGCCCCGAAAGAAAAAGAAGAGCTAAGTAGCCAAACCCGAGAATTACTTTGGAAAGGTCTGATCAGACCAAGCTTTTCAGCATGGGGAGCCGCAGTAGTATTTGTCCCTAAATCAGACGGTACTCTAAGACTTTGCGTCGATTACAGGGATCTCAACAAACAAACACTGAAGAACAAATATCCTTTGCCCCGAATAGACGATCTGTTAGATCAATTAAATGGAGCAACCGTATTCTCCAGAATGGACCTAGCTACAGGTTTCCACCAATTGCGTATAGCCGAAGACTGTGTTCCTTTGACAGCCTTCAGAGGTCCTGATTTATTCTACGAATGGTTAGTAATGCCGTTCGGTTTGTGCAACGCTCCGGCATACTTCGTTGATCTTATGAACAGAGTGTTCCGTGGTGTGTTGAATAAATTTGTTCTAGTCTTCATCGATGACATTCTAATCTACTCAAAGTCGGAAGAAGAACATGCAAAACACTTAGAACAAGTGTTGAAAATTCTAAGAAGAAATGTCTTGAAAGCTAAATTTTCTAAGTGTGTCTTCTGGCAGAATGAAGTTAAATTCCTTGGCCACGTCGCATCAAAAGAAGGGATTGTTGTAGACCCAAGCAAAATTACAGCGATTCAGAATAGGAAACAACCCACTACACCCACTGAAGTTCGAAGTTTCCTTGGGTTAGCTAGTTACTATCGGAAATTCGTTCAGGATTTTTCAAAGATATCAGGAGTACTGACAAAGCTTACAAAGAAGCATGAGAAATTCAAATGGACTCCCGAATGTGAAGAAGCTTTCCAGGAGCTGAAACTGAAATTGACAACCGCTCCGGTATTGACAATAATAGAAGGTAACCAAGACTTGACAGTATGGACTGATGCTTCTATTAGAGGGCTAGGAGCAGTGTTAATGCAAAAAAGCCAAGTGATCGCTTATGCCAGTCGTCAACTAAAGCCGCATGAAAGAAACTATGCTACTCATGATCTTGAGTTATTAGCTATCGTGTTCGCTTTAAGAATCTGGAGGCATTATTTATTAGGCGAGAAATTCGAACTATACACCGATCATCAATCCTTGAAATACCTTTTCACCCAGAAAGATCTAAACTTGAGACAACAGCGTTGGTTAGAATTCCTTGCAGCATACGATTTTGAAATTATATACACTCCAGGGAAAGCCAATGTTGTAGCAGATGCGCTCAGCAGAAAGAATGAAATCATCGCCAGTTTTGTCATCACGTCTTCATTAATAGACAGGATCTCGACTCTTCAGAAAGACAATGAATTTATTCAAAGAATCAGTCAAAGAGTCAAAGGAGGTGAATCCACAAGTTTTAGACTCGATGACAAGGGAGTTCTAAGATTAAAGGGTAGAATTTGCATCCCAAACCTTCCCGAGCTCAGAAGAGAAATACTTGATGAGTGCCACAAATCCAAATTAAGTATCCACCCTGGTGTGAGCAAAATGTATAACGATATCAAACGCACATTCTGGTGGAGGTCAATGAAGAGAGATATCTCATTATATGTTAGCAGATGCTCCACTTGCCAACTAGTCAAGAGTGATCAGCAGAAATTGGCTAGATTATTACAACCATTAGAAATTCCAGGTTGGAAGTGGGAACAAATCTCGATGGACTTCATCGATGGCTTGCCTCGGACTAGAAAAGGAAACGACAGTATATGGGTAATCGTAGATCGCTTCACGAAGACTGCCCATTTTATACCTGTCCGATCCAACAGAACGGCTCAAAGTCTGGCACAGATTTACTTCAAAGAAATTGTTAAACTTCATGGAGTACCGCTCAATATAGTCAGCGATAGAGATCCCCTGTTCACTAGCAAATTCTGGGAAGCATTCCAGGAAGAATTGGGAACCAAATTAAATCTAAGCACCGCTTATCACCCTCAGACAGACGGCCAAACTGAGCGGGTGAATAGAATTTTAGAAGATTTGCTACGGGCTTGCGTTATTGATTTTGGAGGCTCATGGGAAGATCATTTACATTTAGCAGAATTCTCTTACAACAATAGCTATCAAGCAAGTTTGGGAATGTCCCCATTTGAAGCACTATACGGTAGACCGTGCAGATCTCCCGCATGTTGGGTAGAACCTGGCAACAGACTTGTGTTAGGGCCCGATATGATTCAAGAAGCATCGGATAAAGTCGATTTCATTAAGAAGAGATTAAAAACCGCACAGAGCCGACAGAAAAGTTATGCTGATGCGAGAAGAAGGGATATATCGTTTGCCGTTGGCGATTATGTGTATTTAAGAGTTTCTCCCATGCGAGGGGTAATCAGATTTGGCAAGACTGGGAAGTTGGCACCGAGATTTATTGGTCCCTTTCCTATACTTGAACGGATTGGAACTCTTGCATATAGGATTTCATTAACTGATTGGTTGCCTGGTGTACATAATGTGTTCCACGTATCTCAACTCAGAAAACATGTTCATGATCCGGATCTTGTTGTGGAAGAAGCAGCACAACAGGATATTGACATAACTCCAGAATTAGCACTCAAAAGAGATCCATTAAAGATAGTTGGCAAAGAAACCAGAGAGCTAAGGAGGAAAAAGATTCACTTAGTCAAAGTGCAGTGGAGTAGTGATCCTAGAGACTGTACTTGGGAAACTGAGGAAAGCATTAAACAAGCCTATCCCAAATGCAGAGTGGATATCTCTGACTAACTCCGGTGCAAGGTACCTTTACAATACTTTGCATTTACATTTTATTTCCTGCTTAACTATTATTTCCTTTTCGAGGACGAAAAGTTTTAAGTGGGGGAGATTGTAATAACCCGGAAAATGTGAACCAGTTTAAAATTTTTAAATTAGGTAATTAACAAGAAATTTGAATGATTACAATAGCCTATTTCCATAAAATATAGAATTATGTATAATATGGCCGAATGAATTTTCAGAAGAGTCGATATATAGAATATATAGGCCTGGAAAATTGATATTTTGCATATGGCCTCGGAATTCGACGAAACCACTTTTGTTGGGTCCGGGATGTCAAACTATTGCTAGGTTTCAAATTTCATAATTTTTAGAATCAATATGTGAGCGTGGCAAAGGAAAACGCGTTTGACCAGTTTCTGTTGAATTTAATCGACTGGAAATTGGCCATTTTTCAAACGGTCTCAGAATTCGACGAAACTAGTTTTGTTAGGACTGTATCGTCAATACGAAGCTAGAAAATATTTTTCTGGAATTTTTCTAGTTAGTATGTGACCCCGGTAATTTGAAATGTACGTTTAAAATTCAATATAAGGACTTAAATGTAATTTCAACGGAAACTGATTGTAACGATCAAACCAGCTTGCGATACATATCCCATTGTGTTCGGAATGGGGGTAAAACGCTATGGACGACAGGCGGTGGACCTCGTTTCGAGGTCGTATGTAAAAGTCAACCCTTATGCAAATTTAAATAATTAAATAATAAAATAAAATAAGAAAAAAAAATATTTTCCCCTTTTCTCCTTCATTGCCCCCCCCCCCCCCCCGAATCACTTACCAGAAAACAAAATAAGAAAAAAAAAAAGAAAAAAAACCTAACCCTAAGTTCATCGAGCCGCCGCCTTATCCTTGCCGCCGACGATCGAGCTGACGCCCCACCACCCTCGCGACCTCCTCCCTCCAGGCGACGCAACTCGCGACGCAATCGAAGCAGCCCCCCCCCCCCAATCGGAGCCTCCACCATCGAACGCCTCATCGCGACACCACGAGCCACCGCCGACGCTCTTCTTCCCTCCTCCACTTCGAAATCTTGGTGAGCTTTTAAATTGTTTTGTTTTTGTTTTTATTTTTGTTTTACAGTAAAGTTTTAAAACTGTATTTTTATATAATAATTTGAAAACTGTTTTTTTAAGAATTATAAAACTGATTTTATTTTGAACTTTAAAATAGAAAAAGGGTTTAATCTTTTAAAAGAAAAAGGTTTGATCTTTTAATAGAAAAAGATTTGAACTTGAAAATAAAGATCATATTTTTTAAAAATAGAAAAGATGGAATTTTTATTAGGTAGAAAGAGCAAGGTATGATTCTTATATTTTTAAAGCAATAAAAATATAATTTTTACATCATGGGAATAATGAAAATATAATCTTTATACATTGCATAGCAAAGGCAAAATGCAATCTTTATATATTGAATAACCTAGTAAAAATTCGATTTTTACCTATGTAGAGGATACAGGCAACGAAAGCAACAAATAGGCGAAGATTTCTATTGAGGAAGAATCGTGTTAGTGGATAGCTATTGGTGAGGATCTCTCACTTTTCAATTTCGATTTTAGAATAAACATATATGAGTTGAAAATGAAAGTGAATTGCTATATATAAATACCTATATATATATATATATATATATATATATATATATACGCCCCTCGTCCACAAACCATGGACGATATTTATTGGTTGAAATTGTTGTGAAAATTGATTGATAGTTTGGGATTGTTTGTGATTGATATTGGTTGATTGCGGTTGAAAAATACCCAATTGTGGTTGAAAAATATTTGGTTGAAACCACATAGGATTAGTTTGTGGAAATGAAATAAAAATAAACATGCCGCCTGCGTGCGAATTAGATGCATGATTCCCATTGTCAAAAACCGCGAGGTTTTAAGGTAGAGCGAGGAGCCGTACTAGGGACGGTGCCGGTGTAACTACCCTGCCGTTATGCTGCCGAAATTTTGAATAATATTCTTGTGTTTGAATTATTTCCATATGCTTAAACTATATTTATTCATTGTATAGAAAACATTCATGTGTTGAATTGATATTCATTCGTTGTTTAGAAATTCATGTGTTGAATGCTATTCATATTTTGAAATAAACCGTTCGATAATAAAAATCACATTTTTATCTATATATAGAAACTATAGAAAACATTCATGCGTTGAATTGATATTCATTCGTTGTTTAGAAATTCATGTGTTGAATGCTATTCATATTTTGAAATAAACCGTTCGATAATAAAAATCACATTTTTATCTATATATAGAAACTATAGAAAACATTCATGTGTTGAATTGATATTCATTCGTTGTTTAGAAATTCATGTGTTGAATGCTATTCATATTTTGAAATAAACCGTTCGATAATAAAAATCACATTTTTATCTATATATAGAAACTATAGAAAACATTCATGTGTTGAATTGATATTCATTCGTTGTTTAGAAATTCATGTGTTGAATGCTATTCATATTTTGAAATAAACCGTTCGATAATAAAAATCACATTTTTATCTATATATAGAAACTATAGAAAACATTCATGTGTTGAATTGATATTCATTCGTTGTTTAGAAATTCATGTGTTGAATGCTATTCATATTTTGAAATAAACCGTTCGATAATAAAAATCACATTTTTATCTATATATAGAAACTATAGAAAACATTCATGTGTTGAATTGATATTCATTCGTTGTTTAGAAATTCATGTGTTGAATGCTATTCATATTTTGAAATAAACCGTTCGATAATAAAAATCACATTTTTATCTATATATAGAAACTATAGAAAACATTCATGTGTTGAATTGATATTCATTCGTTGTTTAGAAATTCATGTGTTGAATGCTATTCATATTTTGAAATAAACCGTTCGATAATAAAAATCACATTTTTATCTATATATAGAAACTATAGAAAACATTCATGTGTTGAATTGATATTCATTCGTTGTTTAGAAATTCATGTGTTGAATGCTATTCATATTTTGAAATAAACCGTTCGATAATAAAAATCACATTTTTATCTATATATAGAAACTATAGAAAACATTCATGTGTTGAATTGATATTCATTCGTTGTTTAGAAATTCATGTGTTGAATGCTATTCATATTTTTAAATAAACCGTTCGATAATAAAAATCACATTTTTATCTATATATAGAAACTATAGAAAACATTCATGTGTTGAATTGATATTCATTCGTTGATTAGAAATTCATGTGTTGAATGCTATTCATATTTTGAAATAAATAGTTTGATGATAAAAATCCTATTTTATCACCAACTTAAACTATATAGAAAAATTGTGTTTTGAAATGAATTGTTTTACAATAAAAATCACATTTTTTATTGTATGCCTTAATCGTTGAAATGTGAAATGTTAAAAATAGCCACTTGTTCAAAACAAACATATATGAGTTGAAATATTCATTAATTAGCCAATGAAATGATTTGCACCTATTTATGTAACATTAGAATGAATGGTGTTTTTAAACCAAACAGAAATCAAATATGGAATGGAATAGAAAATGATAATTGATAAGAACTGTATATATATGTACATGCATATTCATTGAACAGGTTATAGCAAAGGGGCTAGAGAAGAGGAATAAAATTTTATGCCCGACAAATAGGTACACATTTACTGATTTGTTTGGGTGATGATTTTGAGCCTGTTGGCTAGCCGCTTGGCTTTTTCTTTTTCTTTTTGAGATTAGAAGGACCGGGAACGCTATTTGCGATTTCCCGATGCTCCCGGTACAGGGGAGGTTATGGCGAAATTTTTCCAAAATTTAAGGTGTTAGAAAAATATTTGAAGTGAAAAACGATATAGAAATCATCGAATGAACTATATTTATATAAATATATAAATATAAATAAAATTAAAACGAAACGAGGCCGTGCAGTTCGTATTTTGAAACCGTGATTTCAAACGACTAGTGCGGAAGATCCGACCATTGGATTTTCCCAAAACCTCAACCGTCGGGTTCGCCTTGGAATAATCTTTCCAACGGCACCAACCTTGTAAAAATCCAACGGTTGGATTGTCTGGAATGTTTAATTCAAAATTAAGGAAAAACAGCGCCAGAAACGATTATATTTATATATATGTATATATATATAAATATAATTAAATTTAATCGAATAACGACGCTGCAGTTCGTAAATTGAAATCGTAACTTCAAATGGTTAGTGTGGAAGATCCGACCGTCGGATTTTCCCAAAACTGGAATCGTTGGGTTCGTTTTGAAAAGACCTTCCTAATGATGTAAAATTTGGGAAGATCCAACGGTTAGATTTTCCGATATGTGTAAAACAAATTAAGGGAAAAACAGCGCCAGTGACACGAAACGACCTGAAACGTCGTTTAATTAAATATGGCCATTTTTAAATAAATAAAAATGGCGAAAAATCGTTATAAAATATTATAAATAACATAGGTTGCAAATAAACCAAGTGGACTTGAATTGTTTGATATTTGATGGTTGTATGTGTATGACATGAAAATAACACTAAATAACTGAAAGATGGATGTCGAATAATATAACCATATAAAGAATCGATTTAAATTCTAATGACGTGAATTATTTGAAAAGGCCGAGCTAACCCTCATTTCAAATAATTCATCGAGCGATTCGAATTGGAAAATGCAAAGACGATTCAAGACCGACGATCTTCGTATCGGTTGGATGGGCGCTACTGAGGTTCCTAACCGGAGTAGCTACCGGAAAGGGACGGAAGTAGTAGCCGTCTGAACGTATATGTTGATTGGACGGATATACGAGGAATTTGACGCCTCCGGTTTCGTTCAGACCCAGGACGGACTTGTAAATGGACTGTGTGTCTGACATTGGATTTTGTTCTATACTGATTGATCTCTGTTAAATATATATCTGTTTGGCGGCGGAGAATTTATTCTTTTGCTTAACGCCCTTCTCTGAGACGTACGAGCTTAGAGGTTATATATCGATGGAAATCAATCGTATGGAGTGGACTGCCTATGTGGCATGCCAAGATGCTGTGATCAAGGCTTCTGTTGAAAAGCAAAGTCTTGTGGATGATGATCAAAGCAAGGTCTACGTGGCCTAGCTTTGTGTATTTCGTAGATTCGCGAGCCTCACACCCCGGTATGAGTTAAAAACGGGATACGGACTGCAGGGAGAGCACGACGTTTCTTTCTAGCTATGGTGGTGTTAGTGACTTACCAGCCCTGACATATTTATCTACTTTTCACCTTTGTGGTTGTTAGAATGTGAGGCGCCTCAATTATAGGTCTGTAAGGACCGGGAAACGTGTGTTCAGGAATAACTAATCCTCTAACGTAAGTGAGGACCGGCCCTGAAGATCCAGGGGTTACCCAGTGTGCGTAATCCTGAGGCATTTGCTAGAGTGTCTCGAAGCGGAGAGGAGCTTGCCCCTTGCCTCGACTCATGACGGAAATCTAATTTCCAATACGAGATAACGGATTTGATTGTAGAACTAGTATGGAGACATAGTAGATGGTAGCTATGCCGCCTATGATTGATATTTATGATGCTATTCGTTTTTGAAACATATACGCACTAGTAATAATATCAAATGACTTTGCTTTATACGTATCAAGCATATTTGGCTATTATAAGGTAAAACTCTATCCTCCGGCTTGCGTTGCATTGTGTGATGGGACCTGAGTCTTATAATAGCTTCATTCTTTCTAAAAGCATTGCGTTGTCTTAAAAAGAATTTATCTATTTTAAATGCACTAGCAATCACTGGAGTAAACCCGTTCCGCGAAAGTGGCGTGGTCCTATGATTTGCTATTACTATTGTTTAACTGTTAAATGGATTCCTCATACCAGTCCCCATGACTGACTCGTTGTTTGTTTCACTTTGCAAACGCGGGTGCCCTTATTTTCACACGGGCAGCCTAGTACACAGGTGACAGGTGGTTTTTGGTTCTGCACTGCTGCATAGCATGCACTTTTGGCTCATGGCGAGGCTGACTTCATAGTGATGACTTAGATATTTTCCGCCATTACTGTGTATATTATGATTCCGCCACTGGCGATGCAGACTGATTTACTTTCCGTATTTCTCACGATATGTATATGTATTCCGCCTTCGGCGATGTAGACTGATATTCTTATTTTGTCACTGCATGTATGTATTCCGCCTCTGGCGATGATGACTGATCACTTCCCTTTCTTTTTACTAAGTATATCCCACGTTATGCTATTTTGATATTCCTACATGTTGTGATTCCGCTGTCATATTCATGTAAAATTATTTTATTTATTGTTTCTGCTATTATCTGTACTCTGCTATGACGATTAATGTGTTATTTCCTAATGATTATCCTTAATACCGCCCCTCGGATTTTGGGATCGTCACACACACATTTATAATAATATTATATTCAAATTATTATTTTATGTCTTTCATCAACAAAAGGGAGAGATTGTTGTATCTAACAATTTAGTGATTTTTGTTTGATGATAACAAACATATATTTATCTTTACTAATAATCGTAATAGGTTTGGTGTCACACTTTTTTGGTGTACCGAAAATGCCCTTTATTTGAAATTATGTCCTACATTTCCTCTTTACTGAATCAAAATTAATTGCTCTATTTCCAAAAACAGTCAATTCCTTAAAATCTCATACTCATTACTATAATATTAATTTCTTGATTTCCATAAATAGTCAATTACTTAAATTCTCATATTCACTTCTATAATATTAATTTAAATTGACATATTCATTCCTATAATATTAATTGCTCTATTTCTATGAACAGTCAATTTCTTAAAATTCTCATAATATTCATTCCTATCTTATTAATAGTTCAAAATATCACCTTAAATTTTGCAATTTGATGGTTTCTAACTTTTAAATGCTCTTTTCTAGCCTTTACTGCATTTCCGATAAGCATTGAATCGACTAAAATTCGGTTACCCATGCATGAACAGTTCAAAATATGCCTTAAATTTTGCAACTGGACAGTTCCTTATTTTTAAATGCTTGAACTCTAAAAATATCTCCTAAGACTCTCCACCATTTCTCCACTCCACTATTACTCCTAATGTTCTCCACCGTTTCTCTTTATAATAATAAAAAAAAGAGCTTTGTAAAATTTTACAGCATTTTACATCGGCTTACACTGCAGCAAAGAAGACAAACATGTGTTGAGGAGGATAACGTCAATAACAGGTGAGGATCCACTCACAAACATGTTTTGATAAATTAGGGTATTCTTTCTTTTGCTTTGCCTCTTTACTGCACATATTGTTTGAGCAATGCTGAGCAAAGTTGGTGTTTTCAGATAACTTTTCTATTTAATAAATATAATTAAACTTAAAATATTCGGTTGCTTTATTAATTTGATGAAGCTTCTCATTTTCTAGCATGACTGGAAGGAGTTTGGTGATTTTTGTTGGAGTCGCGGCTGAGGAGTGTGATGGTAGCAGAGAAGATTTATTTCATGTGTACGTTGTAGTAATTGTGATGAGGTGGATTCATTTAGGATGTGGTCGTTTGTGCTAGTAGGGAAGGCCACAGTGACGTTCTTGGGGCGGTCAATGGCAAGGAAGTTGATGATCAACTCGGTGACTTTTTAACGTTTGCAGATAGGCAAGAGGATCCGGTAGAAGGCTTAGAGGTCGGAGGAGCTAAGACGGCAAACATGGAGGTTGGTAAGGGCGGTGTAGAGCTAGATCTGGTGGCTAAGGAAATGTAGGTGTGCGAGGAAGGGATGGTGGAGAGGGTGCAGTGTGCTTAGATGAGAAAGTTTAAAACAACTAGGCTTTGAGAGTAATCTATGCTTTGTTGTATTTTTATACATGCCTTTACTTCGTAGGCCAAATCAATTTTTTATTGTATATCTTTACTGTAACAACCCGTATTTTCAATAACCTGTTATTACGTAAATCGAGGCAGAATTTAATTCTAAAATCTGAATCAAGGGAAACGGGCTATGCCATTGCGTTTGTCTCGGAAAAATATGCGAAATAGAGTCCGAGTTTTCGAAAATCGGAGTCCGTATGACCCGATTAGGGCCCAACGAAGTTTTCTGAAAATTTCAAAGTAAAAAACAGATTTCAAATTCAAACCTGAACTTGGAAATTGGGTTATTGGGCCAGGCGGGAAAATTCCCGCCAGAACACCCCAAGTCGACAGCCCTGTCGACTTGGGAGTTGACTTGGATAGACCAAGTCAACAGCCCTGTCGACTGGGCTGTCGACTTGGCTAGGACGGGTTGTTTAGCCTGGTCCACCATTTTGGGTTTGTGTTGAGCTTGGGGGCTAGATTCGGTTTTGAGGGCTGAGATTGGAACTAGGGTTTAATCCTATGGCCTAAAACACTTGCCTAATCTATAAATAAGACCCTAACCTACCCTAAATCATCATTATTCATTCTAGCAACTAAACTATGGCAAAATCAATCCTCTCATGGCCTCCACTCTCTTCATAAAATTCCTAAGCAAATTCTTATGAGATTTTCCATGCATACAAGTGTTTTCAAACTTGTATGAGCCTCTTTAGCTTGCATTCAAGTCAAGTCTCTATATTTGCACCATAAAGAAAGAGTTTTGATCAATTTTGCTTGCATTTTTGGGGGTTTAATTGGTTGAATAAGGGTTTCTTACATTTGCTATACTCATTTGAGTTCTCATAAGCATTGTAAGCCCTATTCTACTTTCATACTTAAACTCTAAAGTTAAATGTATGATATGCAAGTTTATATGCAAGTTTACTATGCTATGATATGCAAGTTTATATGCAAGTTTATCATGTTGTGATATGCAAGTTTATATGCAAGTTTATCATGTTGTGATATGCAAGTTTATATGCAAGTATGCCAAGTTATGTTATGCAAGTTTGGGTTGAACACTTTGTTGATACTATCATGTTATGCAAGTTTATTTTGGGTTTATGAACATAAAGCTTCAAGCTTTATGCCAAAGGTTGCATTTTGGCAACATGTAAGTTATCATATCTCTTATGATAACTTGCATGTGAGGCTAAATGCGAACTTATGGCCATGTCTGCATGTCATTTAGCACCATGTATCATCAATATGCCAAGTTTGGGTTTATGCATGCTTTTGGGGCCAAAAATGTAATATGCAAGTATATGAACATATGTACATTTCATACGCCACCATGTTGAACTTGTGGCTTCAACACCTTTTATGTCATGATTATGCCAAGTTCCCTCTTTCTATCCTTTATGCGCTATTGCGATATGTAAGCGATGGGATTGCGTTTGGGGTTAGGTAAACTTAAAAGACATAAAAACATAAGCTTGGGAATTTACCTATTAAGTTAGGTCTACCCATTGGGAATTTACCTATTAAGTTAGGTCTACCCAATTGCTTGAAAACTTGTAACATGTTTTGGAAACATGATGGACATGACACTTAGAAAAGATAAGTGTGGCCAACTCGAGGTTGGGTTGAGTTTGTAGCGTAAACCTACCCGGAACCGACCGGCTTAACTAGTTGCTACAAACAATAGGACCCAATGTGAGAAGTTGGTCATGTTGTACCTTGAACCCGAGGTTAGACCAAGTTGTGGTGTAAAGCTACCCGGACCCGCCCGGCTTAACTAGTAACCACAACAAGGTCTAATGTGAGAGGTTAAGGCGCATTAAATTAATTAATGCCTCGTGATTAGGGTTAAGTCATGGTCCACTTAATACTTAACCAACTTGGGCTTGGTAGATTAATCGGGGTTAAGTCGTGAACTCATCGTTACACTTAACCAAGTTAATCCATGATTAGGAATAGGGTTAATCCGTACTTAACCCACTAGAAAACCCTAGCAATGGGGGGCCCACTCCGCAGTAAATCCCCAAAAATTGGTATCATTAAGGCCCTAGGGACTAGGCTAGGGAGGGGGCACGATTACTGGGCTGGAGGTAAGCGACCCAATAAACGACGGCCGTGCGGTACGCCGATGTAGTTCCGGACGGACTATGGTCGTGCACGTAGTCCGTATTTGGAGAAGTCACCCATGGGTACCAGTAGATCGAGACTGTGCACTCATGTTTATGGTGTCCAGGGGTTGGCACCCTAGGGCTTGATACACCCGAAGGGTGGACCCGGCACAGTTCGACTACAATTATGTTTGGGCCGTATTGACACCAACACGTGACGAGTTAGGCTTAGGGAGCCGATCGACTAGACCGTTTGGTTGGACCTCGTAAGGTCATTTCATGTTACTGGACCTCGTATGAGGGTCATTTCATGTTATTGGGCCAAAGCTTGGGCCAAGGGATCAATACTTGTTTATTCAAGTCATGTTAGTTTGCTTGTACACCTGTGGTGCAAAACCTTAATCCTGATTATGCGATGACACCTTTATCTACCTTGTTAGTTAATCATCATGCTAGTATGTTGTTATCCTTATGTTCATCCCTGCTGCTCATGCCAGTTAACTTTATCAGTTTACATTGATTGTAGTAGGGCTTACTCAGTCTTTTTGACTGACCTATTTTCTTTCGCCTCTTTTCTTCCGTCCCCCCCCCCCCCCCCCCAGGTTCTCAGGGAGGGAATACTGGAGCTTAGCTTGGATTTCGGATTGCTTGCTTGTGGGATTTAGCTCATGTACGGTTTGACATGAAGCTAGCTATGACTATCACTTCTTTTGGGGATTAGTACTTATGTATTTCAGTTTTCAGTTGATGTTGTTTTATCTAGACTTGTGTATTTGGAAAGTTGACATTATGTTGTACCAGACTTATTTTTGAAATGGTTTGAAATCTTCCGCTGTTTTATCTATGTTATTTACTCTGTTTACATATATACATATGTTCTTGTTCTGCCTTGATATATCATTATGCATGTTTACCTGATTCAAACTCCCCTCCAAAGTCAGAGTGCTTGCAAGAGACACCCTGGCGGAGGCGGGGTGTTACATTTGGTATCAGAGCATATGGTTTACGAGAAGGAACAAAAAGGTTTTTAGAAAACTTTTGGAAAACTATTTTCAAAACTAAGTATAAAGTATTTTCCAAAGAAAAGTCTAGTTTATTTTAAAGGCTATTCCCCAAAAAGCCATTAGCAAAATTCCTTCGTTTTTCTCCATTCTGAATCTGTCTTTTTCTTCATTTTCAGTATGGCCGATAACTTTGCTCTTCCGGAGGGAGTACACGTACCTGTGTGGTATAGGAGACTTTTGGAGGCTAGGGCGACCGAAGCCGGCCCCGCGGACGTTCCTCCTCCTCCAGTAGTTAATGCTCCTCCTCCTCCGGTAGTTAATGTTCCTCCTCCTCCTGTCGCTGAGGTTCCTCTTCCTCCTCCCCCTCAGCATCCTCAACCGGACTTCGCAAAGACTTGCAAAGATTTCAAAGCAATGGGTGGCAAGAATTTTCAAGGCACTGAGACTTTTGTAGAGGCCAGAAATTGGTTGAAAGAGACCGAGGATTTATTTGCCATCTTTGGGTTAGACGATCAGAGGAAGATCTTGTTGGCGGTTTGGCTTATGAAGGATGAAGCCGCTTATTGGTGGGAAGTCACCAATGGTACTAGGCCTGTTGAGACTTGGGCCGATTTCAGGGCAAGGTTCATGCTTAAGTTGCTATCTTCTGCTGAGGAGAATCTGCAAATGGAAAGGTTCATAACTTTGAGACAAGGAGATATGTCTGTCAAAGAATATGTGAACAAGTTTAATCAGTTAGCTCGTTTTGGCTTGGATATGGTGAATACTCCTCAGAAGAAGGCTCTTCGTTTTGCTAGAAGATTGAATGAGCCGTTGCAGGGATTGGCTATGTCACATATTCCCCATGGGGCCACGTTTGAGAGCTTGGTTGATATGGCGTTACTTCAGAGAGATGTCAAGAAAGAGATCAAGGGGAATGATACTCAAGCCAAGAAGACTGATTCCCAGGGAAAAGGAAATCAGGGAAATCCAAGTGGTCAGAGCAGTCAAGGCAATCAGAACAAGAACAAGAGTCAAGGCAACAAGGGGAACAACAACAAGGGCAAGAACAACAAGGAGAAGTGCCATTATTGCGGCTCAGTTGGGCATCTTGTTAAGGATTGTAAGAAGAGGAAAAGAAAGAATGGTGAATGCTTTTTCTGCGGTAAGGCTGGACATTTCAGCAAGGATTGCTCGAAGAAGCAAGGGCAAGGCCAGGGTCAGACTCAGCGTGCTGGACCTTCAGGAGGGCAAGTTCATGCTCTCAGTACCGCTCCAGTTCTCGATCGAGGTAGTATTTCTGTTGAGAGCCTTGTATATATTTCTGATTTTCCAGTTCGTACCTTGTTTGATTCTGGTGCATCGCATAGCTTTATCTCATCTGATCTTGTTGATAGTTTGCACCTTAGTACTAGCTTGGTAGATGATCCCGTTTGTGTTTCAAATCCTATTGGGGGTTCCGCCCATTTGTCTATGATATGTGGGGATTTGAGGATCTCTATACTGAGTGTAGAGTTCTTGTGTAGTGCTTATGTTCTTGGTTTCAGGGGATACGGATTGATATTGGGCATGGATTGGCTGTCCAGATATGGAGCCATTCTTGATTGTGAGGCTCGTGACCCGCCTCGGAAACACCCTAGAGATTTCTTGTGATCCGAGAGGTCCCGTCATGTTATGCTATCTGGAATCACTCGACTCGTCAATGGAAACTCTTCAGTCTGTGAGAGTGGTTCGAGAGTATCCGGATGTTTTTGATGAAGTTAGGGGGTTGCCCCCTAAGCGAGAGATCGATTTCCGCATTTATCTGGTGGATAATGCAAAGCCGGTTTCTTTGCCCGTTCGGCACATGGCTCCGCGTGAAAGGCGGGAGCTAAGTAATCAAGTGAAGGAATTGCTTGAGAAGAACTTCATTAGATGAAGTATATCTGAATGGGGAGCGCCTGTGGTATTTGCTACCAAGGCAGATGGTTCTCTCCGACTTTGTGTTGACTATCGAGAGTTAAATAAGCTGACTAAGAAGAACAGACACCCGTTACCGAGGATTGATGATCTCTTTGACCAGCTTGTCGGTGCTTCTGTTTTCTCTCAGCTTGATCTTGCTACTGGATTTCATCAGCTCAGGGTAGCTAAAGATAGTATAGACAAGACTGCGTTCAGAACTCCAGATGGATTCTTCGAATGGCTGGTCATGCCGTTCGGCTTGACTAATGCACCCGCATATTTCGTGGTCTTGATGAGTAGGGTGTTCAGGGAGTTCTTGAACAAGTTTGTCGTGGTTTTCGTAGATGATATTCTGATCTTCTCTAAGGATGAGGAAGAGCACGCAAGGCATCTCGTGGAGGTGATGGATACGCTTAGAGCGCATCAGTTGAAGGCCAAGTTCTCCAAGTGTCACTTTTGGAGAAGGGAAGTTAGATTCCTTGGGCATATAGTATCCAAGCAAGGCTTAGCAGTGGATCCCGCTAAGGTAGTTGCAGTTCAGGATTGGAAGACTCCAAGTAATGCAACCGAAGTGAGAAGTTTTATAGGTCTTGCGGGTTTTTACCGGAAGTTCATCAAGGACTTCGCAAAGATTTCCGCTCCTCTCACTTAATTGACGAAGAAGAATTTAGTTTTTGCTTGGAGCATAGAATGCGAGCTTGCTTTTCAGAAGCTCAAGAGAGCTCTCACATCAGCACCTGTTCTAGCTTTGCCCGATGGAGGGAAGTTATTTACAGTATACACCGATGCATGTAGCACGGGGTTAGGAGCTGTTTTGATGCAAGAAGGAAGGGTGATATGCTTTGGCGGTAGACAACTCAAAGTGCATGAGAAGAATTATCCCACTCATGACTTAGAGTTAGCAGCAATAGTATATGCACTCAAGGCTTGGCGCCATTATCTTCTGGGCGAAAGATTTGAGCTTTATACCGATCACAAGTCCTTGAAGTATCTCTTTTCTCAGAAGGATCTGAATCTGAGGCAACAAAGATGGATGGAATTCTTGGCATCCTATGATTTTGAGATAGCTTATACCCCTGGCAAGGGGAATGTGGTAGCTGAAACATTGAGTAGAAGAAGGTTGACCCTAAGTCCTCTATTCGTTGAGATGAAGAATTTAGAGTATGTGGCAACCTTTGATTTCTCTTTGGCGGTTGAGTCGATGACCGGTTCTTTAGCCTCTCTGGAACTCAAACCTACCCTTCTTGATTAAGTTGGGGCTTCGTAGAGAGAAGACCCTCAGATAGTTGAGATTATGGATAAGCTGATTCGAGGAGAGATGTCTAGTCATCTCGCTCGATATTATATTGATGACAAGGGTTGGCTGAGGAGAGACGGAAGGTTATGTGTTCCAATGGTAGAAGATTTAGTAAGAAAAGTTCTTGAGGAAGCGCATCGCTCTAAGTTGACTATACATCCAGGCGGAGATAAGATGTATAAAGATATGAAGCGCATTTTCTTTTGGCCTGGGATGAAAAAGGATGTGGCAGAGTTTGTCTCTAGATGTATCATTTGCCAGCAAGTTAAGGCCGAGTCGAAGAAGCCCGGTGGGCTATTGCATCCTCTAGACGTTCCACTTTGGAAGTGGGAGAGTATTTCCATGGATTTTATCGATGGGCTACCAAAGTCAAGGAAAGGGAATACGAGCATTTGGGTTATTGTGGATAGACTTACGAAGAGTGCTCATTTCATTCCGGTGAAGAGAAAGAGGACCGCATCTTGGCTAGCGTCTGTATATCTTCGTGAGATTGTGAGACTACATGGAGTCCCTTCTAGTATAGTCAGTGACCGTGACCCAATCTTTACAAGTCAGTTTTGGAATAGCTTGCAAGAAGCCATGGGCACGAGGTTGAATCTAAGTACGGCTTATCACCCACAGATGGACGGTCAAACCGAAAGGGTGAATAGGGTACTCGAGGATCTGTTGAGGCTTTGTATTCTGGATTTTGGTGGTACTTGGGAAGACCATCTTCCTCTTGTTGAGTTTGCATATAATAACAGTTATCAGGCAAGCATAGGGATGGCACCATTTGAAGCTTTATATGGGAGGTCGTGCAAGTCGCCTACATGTTGGTGGGAGACTATAGACGAGCTTATACTTGGGCCTGATATGATCAGAGATACATCCGAGAAGATCGAGTTGATTCGGAGACGGATGAAAGCGGCCCAAGACCGACAGAAATCCTATGCTGATAAGCGAAGAACTGATTTGGAGTTTGATGTTGGGGATATGGTTTTCGTAAAGGTTTCTCCTTTGCGGAATGTGGTCCGATTTGGAGCCGTTGGGAAGTTGGCACCGAGGTTTGTTGGACCATTCCCTATTATAGAGAGGATCGGGCAGATGGCTTATAGAGTGAAGTTGCCCGAGAAGCCTGCCGGAGTACACGATGTTTTCATGTCTCGCATCTCCGGAACTGTTTACATGAATCAGCAGAGGTTGTTGAGCCAAGTGTTTTGAAAGATGTGGAAGTGGAGAAAGAAGCTACTTTGAGGAGAGCTCCGATTCGTATCTTGGGGACGGAGACCAAGAAGCTAAGGAATCGAGAGGTCAAGTTGGTGAAGATTCAATGGAGTGAAGCCGAAGAAGACGCAACTTGGGAAACCGAGGAGAAGATGCGTGGGCTTTATCCATTCCTTTTTGAGGGTACACTCTCAATCTCTTTTCTTTGTTAGCATATCTTTCTCTTTGCTATCCATGTTTATCTAGTTTATCTGTTAATCTTGTCATGAGAACCTTAGGTAGAAACCTTTTGGATGAAACATGTGTTTGAAACATGTTATGCTTGATGGTTGCAAGTGGTTGCAAGTGTTTGCAAGTGGTTACTCGTGGATGCATTATACACGATTAGGCACTAGATCGGCTCACACACTCCTCATATTGCATATGCATGAGTGTTTATGCTTATTCATGGATGAAAATTTTTGTGTTATCACATGGATGTTGCATATGGATGTATGTGATGTGCACACATATAGATGTTATACATTATGTTAGGAATTGCATACATATGGATTCATTTCACTAACATAATTTGCATTGATGATATTTGCATTAGATAAGTACATATACACACACCTTTGCATATGTTCATACAACATTTAGAATCTTGTAAGGACAATGATTGCTCGTGGACGATGTTTTGAGTAGATGGATGATTGGATGGTAGGATACGTTCTTCCTAACTTGAAGATTTCGGGGACGAAATCCTTTAAGGAGGGGAGAATGTAACAACCCGTATTTTCAATAACCTGTTATTACGTAAATCGAGGCAGAATTTAATTCTAAAATCTGAATCAAGGGAAACGGGCTATGCCATTGCGTTCGTCTCGGAAAAATACGCGAAATAGAGTCCGAGTTTTCAAAAATCGGAGTCCGTATGACCCGATTAGGGCCCAACGAAGTTTTCTGAAAATTTCAAAGTAAAAAACAGATTTCAAATTCAAACCTGAACTTGGAAATTGGGTTATTGGGCCAGGCGGGAAAATTCCCGCCATAACACCCCAAGTCGACAGCCCTGTCGACTTGGGAGTCGACTTGGATAGACCAAGTCGACAGCCCTGTCGACTGGGCTGTCGACTTGGCTAGGACGGGCTGTTTAGCCTGGTGCACCATTTTGGGTTTGTGTTGAGCTTGGGGGCCAGATTCGGTTTTGAGGGCTGAGATTGGAACTAGGGTTTAATCCTATGGCCTAAAACACTTGCCTAATCTATAAATAAGACCCTAACCAACCCTAAATCATCATTATTCATTCTAGCAACTAAACTATGGCAAAATCAATCCTCTCATGGCCTCCACTCTCTTCATAAAATTCCTAAGCAAATTCTTATGAGATTTTCCATGCATACAAGTTTTTTTAAACTTGTATGAGCCTCTTTAGCTTGCATTCAAGTCAAGTCTCTATATTTGCACCATAAAGAAAGAGTTTTGATCAATTTTGCTTGCATTTTTGGGGGTTTAATTGGTTGCATAAGGGTTTCTTACATTTGCTATACTCATTTGAGTTCTCATAAGCATTGTAAGCCCTATTCTACTTTCATACCTAAACTCTAAAGTTAAATGTATGATATGCAAGTTTACTATGCTATGATATGCAAGTTTATGCAAGTTTATATGCAAGTTTATCATGTTGTGATATGCAAGTTTATATGCAAGTTTATCATGTTGTGATATGCAAGTTTATATGCAAGTATGCAAAGTTATGTTATGCAAGTTTGGGTTGAACACTTTGTTCATACTATCATGTTATGCAAGCTTATTTTGGGTTTATGAACATAAAGCTTCAAGCTTTATGCCAAAGGTTGCATTTTGGCAACATGTAAGTTATCATATCTCTTATGATAACTTGCATGTGAGGCTAAATGCGAACTTATGGCCATGTCTACATGTCATTTAGCACCATGTATCATCAATATGGCAAGTTTGGGTTTATGCATGCTTTTGGGGCCAAAAATGTAATATGCAAGTATATGAACATATGTACATTTCATACGCCACCATGTTGAACTTGTGGCTTCAACACCTTTTATGTCATGATTATGCCAAGTTCCCTCTTTCTATCCTTTATGCGCTATTGCGATATGTAAGCGATGGGATTGCGTTTGGGGTTGGGTAAACTTAAAAGACATAAAAACATAAGCTTGGGAATTTACCTATTAAGTTAGGTCTACCAATTCGGAATTTACCTATTAAGTTAGGTCTACCCAATTGCTTGAAAACTTGTAACATGTTTTGGAAACATGATGGACATGACACTTAGAAAAGATAAGTGTGGCCAACTCGAGGTTGGGTTGAGTTTGTAGCGTAAACCTACCCGGAACCGACCGGCTTAACTAGTTGCTACAAACAATAGGACCCAATGTGAGAAGTTGGTCATGTTGTACCTTGAACCCGTGGTTAGACCAAGTTGTGGTGTAAAGCTACCCGGACCTGCCCGGCTTAACTAGTAACCACAACAAGGTCTAATGTGAGAGGTTAAGGCGCATTAAATTAATTAATGCCTTGTGATTAGGGTTAAGTCATGGTCCACTTAATACTTAACCAACTTGGGCTTGGTAGATTAATCGGGGTTAAGTCGTGAACTCATCGTTACACTTAAACAAGTTAATCCATGATTAGCAAGAGCGTTAATCCGTACTTAACCCACTAGAAAACCCTAGCAATGGGGGGCCCACTCCGCAGTAAATCCCCAAAAATTGGTATCATTAAGGCCCTAGGGACTAGGCTAGGGAGGGGGCACAATTACTGGGCTGGAGGTAAGCGACCCAATAAACGACGGCCGTGTGGTACGCCGATGTAGTTCCAGACGGACTATGGTCGTGCACGTAGTCCGTATTTGGAGAAGTCACCCATGGGTACCAGTAGATCGAGACTGTGCACTCATGTTTATGGTGTCCAGGGGTTGGCACCCTAGGGCTTGATACACCCGAAGGGTGGACCCGGCACAGTTCGACTACAATTATGTTTGGGCCATATTGACACCAACACGTGGCGAGTTAGGCTTAGGGAGCCGATCGACTAGACCGTTTGGTTGGACCTCATAAGGTCATTTCATGTTACTGGACCTCGTATGAGGGTCATTTCATGTTATTGGGCCAAAGCTTGGGCCAAGGGATCAATACTTGTTTATTCAAGTCATGTTAGTTTGCTAGTACACCTGTGGTGCAAAACCTTAATCCTGATTATGCGATGACACCTTTATCTACCTTGTTAGTTAATCATCATGCTAGTATGTTGTTATCCTTATGTTCATCCCTGCTGCTCATGCCAGTTAACTTTATCAGTTTACATTGATTGTAGTAGGGCTTACTCAGTCTTTTTGACTGACCTATTTTCTTTCGCCTCTTTTCTTCCGTCCCCCCCCCCCCCAGGTTCTCAGGGAGGGAATACTGGAGCTTAGCTTGGATTTCGGATTGCTTGCTTGTGGGATTTAGCTCATGTACGGTTTGACATGAAGCTAGCTATGGCTATCACTTCTTTTGGGGATTAGTGCTTATGTATTTCAGTTTTCAGTTGATGTTGTTTTATCTAGACTTGTGTATTTGGAAAGTTGACATTATGTTGTACCAGACTTATTTTTGAAATGGTTTGAAATCTTCCGCTGTTTTATCTATGTTATTTACTCTGTTTACATATATACATATGTTCTTGTTCTGCCTTGATATATCATTATGCATGTTTACCTGATTCAAACGCCCCTCCAAAGTCAGAGTGCTTGCAAGAGACACCCTGGCGGAGGCGGGGTGTTACATTTACATTTGTTGTTTAATTTTTCTAATACTAGTATAATCGCATAACGGTGGGAAAACCGACTTTGTAATTCATCTTGTTTTACATTCCATATAATAAAAAAATACATTTCCATGTTGTTGTTTTTTATATATGGACATATTGAAAATTTCACCCAAGTACCCTACCATTTGTTCATTTATAATTAATATTTATGACTAAATTGCGCATGGAATTCAAAAGTGATAAGAGAAAATAAGCATCATGATTTTGGCTATAAAGGCAAGGTTATAAGGTTACAATTAATGTGAAGTAACTTTACATATGAAATGAATGTTCATGGACAACATCTTGCATGACATATATGGATATAAATAAGGTAAACAATTACCATGCCCCATTAAGGAAAATGTTGAGATTTATAAAATTAACCAGATAGCTACTCCTGAGTTCCACCTATTTTCTTTGAAGTAATAACAAATTATGTAATAAAAATATATTTTTTCTATTATGGCTAGATATCATATCATTCTTAATAAAAACCCATATAATAATTATTTAATATCTTATATCATAGGCTAACAAGCATTAACTTTTTAATGTGAAAATTCAAGCTTTTTCCTACGTTGCAGTATACATAACCGTCTGATATATTTGTTTTTATTAAATCCTATCCCTTCTTTGTCTTTTCCGTTATCTCCAAGCAATCTTATTATATAGATTTTATTTGTATGCTTAAAATTGCCAAACAGACATCAAAAATTATAATTAATTAGTGCACATCAAATATTACTTTACATACGTCTGTCTTTTACTAAATTGTCATTTTTTCATCTTCTTTTTCTTCCCTTTTTCCAAACTTAAAAACACAATTATCCATAATAGAAATTCGTTATACCAAATAAAATAAAATTTAACAAAACAAGCTTTACTTCTTGCAATAATTTTTTAAATTTTTCAAAAGTTTCTCAATTTTAATAGAATTGCTCAAATTTTAGAAGAAAAATATCAATATATTTAAACTACAACGATTGTTTTTAATGTTGCCTTAATTGAAATTTTAAGTTTCATAATAAAATAATTCATTAACCTTTGAACAAATATATATAATTCGTATCAAATTTTATTACTTTAAAGTTTATTTTATTTACTAATATTTCATTTAAGTTCGATTTTGAAAAAAATAAAAAATGAATTAAAGAAGAAAACTACAAATATTGTCTAAGTTAAATGGAATCAGTATTCCATTTAAGATTAACTACGATAAAAGAAATAAAAATTCAAGAATATTAAGCGATACATACATATATATATATATATATTAAAAGAAATAATAAATGGTAATAAATTAAAGTTAGTATATACTTGTACGTTAATTAGATTAGAAAAAATGTTACGAAATAAAGGAAAATGAAACTGACGAAAATTATTTGCAGTAATTAACATTAACGTTAAAACTGGTCATAAATGCACATAAAGAAAGAAAACACAAGGAACTGATATATAAGGCTTGTCATGATTATTCAATAGACATTGTAATTAATGCATCATTCAAAGGAGGACAAAATGGGTATTGTAAAAAAGCTTCAGACGGACACAAGTTTTCGAAGGCTCAGTAGAATTAAGAAAAACCGACAAAGTCGGTTTGATTATTAAGCTACTTATGCTTGCATATGTCGCACTCCTTGTCTGCTTTTAATTATTTTGAGAACATGCCCCACTTGGTAAAAATTGGATCCTTCCATCTATTCATGCATTTCCAAATTTATTACATTATGCCAAATATCGGCATAGCAGTAGGGGTGTAAATCGGTCGGACCGGACCGGACGGAGGTGTGTTCAGTTTCTGTCCTAAAAAAAATCGGACCGAACACGGACCGGACCAAAAAATTTCTCGGACAAATTTCGTTGTCCTAATTCGTGTCCTAAATAAAATCGGTCGGACATGTTCGGACCGATCGTACTCGGTCGGACATGGCTATTTATATCACATTTTGTACATTTTACTAGATTTTCTCTCAACTATATGTCGAATTACAAGTAATTCGGACAAATTCGGACGAGCTCGGACCGGACATGATTTTTTTCTCGTACAAATTTTGTTGTCCTAACTCGTGTCCTAAATGAAAATCGGACAGACTCGGACGGACGTATTTCGGTCACGGACACGAACGGACGTCGGACATTCGAACAAAATTTACAGCCCTACATAGCAGAAATACTCTCTTTTCTTTAATTTGTTGCCCTTTTCAATCAAAGAAATATGCCATGGATTATGCTTATCTATAGAAGTATTTAAAATATTGACTTTGATATTTTAAAAATAATAATCCATGCGCGAAGCGCGTGCCACGACCACGCGTGAAGCGTGTGCCATTACCACGCGCAAAGCGCGTGCCGTGACGCTCGTTATTATAAATGTGTTTGTAATTGTGCTATTATACTAAATCACAGACATAATATAATATATTTAAATAGAATAGTATTGCACAAGAATTTAAATATTCAAACAATATTTTATTTCAATATTCCAAACATTACAAATTTATAACTGCACTATTTGTACATTTCACTGAAATACAATAGAATACATTTCATATTAAATTTCATTTGTATACAATGCTCCTCACTACAGCACACTCAGTTACATTTCACTCTTGTTGTACAAATTCTTTTATACACTCATATACTTTTTCATATCTTTGTCTTCTTCCTATTTCACTGTCAATCCAGTCTTCATACTTCATCACTGTCGGTTCAGCTTCTTACCTGTCACAAAAAGAAACACACATAGAGTACTGGAACATAAACAATTTTACATTCTAACAAATATAATTTTATTTTTAAAATTTATTTGCCTCAGAATTTTGGTGTGTTTCTCATCATTTTTGATGACTTGATCTGATTTATATGGACATGCATCTGTGTCTAGACAGCTTGTGATATTCACAGTGATACACTATAAATACCACAAGGTAGACAAATCGTTAGTAGTGCTCATATATATATTCTCTGCACGGGAACTATACATGTATACACATACATGTATATGTGTATACACATATTTGTGCATGGACAATACAGTCAGCAAGGGACAAATATATCAAGTTACTGTGTTCAGGTAAAGCCTGACATACATGCACAGTGCATGGGTCAGGTGTCCATGAACAACACAAGAGGAACAATGAAGTAATAACACACAAATATGTATACATACATATATAAATATATACATATATATACACATGACCAAGCTCGATCTAGCGCACAAGTGACATGACAGTGTGAAATGCATGGTGCAAAAGGCTATAAACATGGGTGCCACAAGTAATGCACAAGGCAATAATAAGCATGCATGGTCATTGGAAGTACCAAGGTGCACAAGACATTTTATATACTATAGCCAGATAATATGGTCGAGCCACTCGCACACATTTTCATATGGACAATGAACAGTCCAACATGGCTAATGAAGTACAACTATACGTGGCAAGATAAAGAGTACATGTCAAGGTGGTCATGATTCAAACAAATGTCAACATGCAAATATACACAAATCTGCTCAGCATAGTGTTCAAACAGCAAATGGAAGACCAGAAAGTTACAAGTGAAACAATGATGTACACAACACCCAAGTATCCAAGAATGGTCTCAATTACAGGTCAAAGCATCAAGTGATAAGTTGCAAAAGGTGCAACATGATCAAGCCATGTTTATAATTTTCAGGTCATAGCAGCATGTTTAATAAACTTCAGGGAACACCAAGAAGCTCAAGTGGACATGCATATGTCAACAACAGATAGTATTACAGTAAATTCATGAACAAGTAAAATATAGCAGAAGGCTAAGGGTGTGAACATGAATGAGGACACAAAAACACAAGTGTTCAGGTGTATCTCAAAGTGCAAGTCAAGCCAGAATAAATCACAATTTCTTTCCTGAAAGGAAAACAAGGTTGGAGAACCAGTATATTGATTTTTGGCAAAGATTAATCCTTGGCAACTATTTTATGTTAATCAATACTCTACAGATTCTACAAGGTCTATTATCAGAAAATCCTCAAGCTATGCTTGTTTCCAAAAATTGTGTATAGCATGGTTTAAATCAGCACATGTCATTTGGAAAGATTGCATCAGCAAATTAAAAAGCAAGTATTTTTGGAATGCAACCAAAATCATTAGTGAACATTATGCAGATTATTTTTTAAATCTATACTAGTTCAAAAACAGGAAGGATTCAATCACGCAAGTAATTCTTCTCAGCAAGAAATTCAAAGATCGAAATATGGCAAGTTATCACAAATTATCTAGAAAATAAACAATCTAATATATCATTGTTTTCTTTTGGCAACAGCACATTTTTCGGAAAGTTTGCATAAACATGTTTTCAAACATCATTCCATAAATAGCCAGTATCAATCACAAAAGTTTTTTTATGAACCATATTACATGTTCAAATGGATTTTTTGCAGAATTCACTATTAATTTTTTGGCACGAAATTATAGTGTTTATTAGGGGCAAGAAACATTCCGCAAATCACATATTTTATTTCCAGAAAATCATCAGGAAATAAAGGCCGCAATTTGAAACCATCCAAGGTCGAACCATTCATTCAAGGCAAGAAAAGGGGGTAAATCACATAGCAAAAATCAGAGCAAATAAGATATGAAATCAGAGCTATTTAGGATTTAGTTATCCTATTTATACATCATTCTCATCACTGGCAACATTACCCAGATTGAAACAAGCAACAAACAAATACGAGAGCTCAACGAAAAATAAAAACAAAAATTACACATTGTTTCGATCGAGTGATCCAAATAAATCGCAGTCTAAAGAGGAAGAAGAAAATCAAGAACCAATGAATCTCTATCAATTTCTCATAATCGCAATTTGATTTGGAGCATAAATAAAAACTCTAGTTTTGATATCGACCGACATTTCTTTTTGGAGCAAAGAGGAATAAAAGAATTAAGGGGCCTGCTTTATTTTTGCTTAAGGGCAAATGGGGTTTTCTAATTTGTTTATGTTTAAGTGTTTTGTTTTTTAAACTCTTGTAAAACCATCATTTGTGTTTTCTAGTTTTTTCTGTGAAAACTAGGTCATCTACTAATAGGATTTTAACTACCAGTTTTCTAGTTTCTGTAATAACTAGGGTTTACTGGCTACAGGCTTGTAGCTAAGGGAAAATATAATCTAGGGGATATGTAACGACCATGGATTTCGCCCGACCCCAATCGATCGCAAGATCGATTAAGACCATTAAAAACCCGCGTACGTTAACTTTGGGCATACAACACATCAGAACAACAACACAGACTTTTATAACATCAATAATAAATGTTACATTAGAGTACAGAATATATCAGAGTACATCAATAAATAATACAGTGGAAGATACATTTAAATTATATTAAATACATTGCAGCGGAACTAATCTCAGCGGAAGGCCATCAATATTCTGGACCCGGCTTCAGACTTCAATCCAGGATCCTACTTATCTATATCTGCAAAAAGCTACTCGACTGCCCGTGTGGAAAGAGGGCACCCGAGTTTGCAAAGTGAAACAAACTACAGGTCAGTCGTGGGATTGGTGTGAGAATTCTTAACTTAACTTATCTAAATAGTAGGCTAATCACAGGACCACGCCACTAACGCGGAACGGGTTTACTCCATTGGATTGCCAGTGCATAATTAAAGTAAATCGTCAAATAACGCAATGCTGTTTAGAAAAATGAAACCATTATAAGACCCAGGTCCCATCACACAATGCATGAATGCAACACACACCAGAAGATAGGGTTTTACCTTATAATGGTCAAAAGATGCTTGATACGTAAAAAAGACATTATTATTAGTGTGTATATATAAATTTAAAACAATTTCAATCATAAATATCAATCATAGACGGCATAGTACCCCATCCTACTATGTCGCCATACTAGTTCTACAACCAAAACCGCAAGGTCATATTGGAAATTGGATTTCCATCATGAGTCGAGGCTAGGGGCAAGCTCCTCTCCGATTCGAGACACTCTAGCAAATGCCTCAGGACCCCCCGCAGTGAACCCTTGGATGCGGTAGGGCCGGTCCCCGCCTATCGGCAGTGGATTGGTTATGCCTGAACACACGCTTCCCGGTTCCTTTGAACCTATAATATGACCACTATCGGCCTATAAAAATCCGAGGCGCCTCAAAATCCATCATCCACATAAGTAAAATGTCAGGGCTGGTAGGTCACTGACACCACCCTAGCTAGAAAGAAACGTGTGCACTCCCTACGGTCCATATCCCGTTTTTGACTCATACCGGGGTGTGAGGCTCGCGAAGTCACGATATACACAAAGCTATGTCGTAAGAGGCTATGCTTTGATCATTCCACAAGGCCCTGCTTTTCAAAAAAAGCCTTGATCAATTTTGCATCTTGGCGTGCCACATTGTCAGACCCTACCATATTATTGATCATCTACCAATATATATATATAACCTCTAAGCTCATACGACTTAGAGAAGGGTGATAAGTAAAGAATAAATTCTTCACCACCAAACAGAAATATATAATCAGTAGCGTTCAACAAATACAGTAGAAAGGAATACAATGTCAGACACGCAATCCATTTACAAGTCCGCCCTGGGTCTGAGCGAAACATCGTGTCCGTCGATCTCCAAATGCGTTTGGACGATCATTACCAAATACCTTGCCTTGGAAGGCCAATCCCAATTCAAGATACCAGTCATGATCATCCCAACGATGTGAAAACCTTCGGTCTTCAATCACCGTCTTCGTCTTCGACTCTTGATCGTCGTGATGATTATTCAGAATGGGCTAAACCCGGTCTTTCTAAATAACTTGCGTAATTTGGGATTAAAAACAAATATTGGAAAATCACACATTTCGCCACATTCCTCAGAATATTCTTTTAATAAGATATTCGTTTTAGAAGATTCTCATTAATTTTATCAAAGATAAATATTTAAAATAAAATCTATAAATAAATTTCTAAAAATATGGAATTCCACAGAAATCCAATCAATACATAATCGATATAAATTTCTGTATCAGACTAATAGTATAAATGGAATAACGGCAAAGCCTCTTAAATTCCATATATAATATCGGTCTTCTTTTACAGAAGCCCATCTCAATTATTACCAATCGAATTTCCACTAAATTCCAATTTAATATATTAGTTGAAAAACTTGATTTTAGAAAATGCCTTTTTAAATCTATAAAATAGATTCATAAGTTCCAAATAACAATTTCAATGTAAATTGGATTAAAGGACAAATGTCGTTTAAAACATCGTCCACGGTAAATGCACTTCACATCTCAATTTATTACATATCACAAAATATAATTGCAAATGCTAGTAATCTTTTAAAAACATATTTTAAAATAATCATAAAAATATTCTTTATATAAAAGATTCGAAATGAGAAGTATTCTTTATTTTACAAATCTTTATCTTTTACAAATATTCTTTGTTTAACATATAGTTGATTAAAAATATATTACGAAAAATATATGCACTTTATATAAAAAGGATTTCTAATGTAAAAATAGTCTTATTTAAAAGAACACTTGAATCGAAATGCGACTCAAACATTTACCATATAATTTGGATTATATGGATTTCACATACATCATCAAATCATCCATTTACATCCAAAGTGTAAATTCCACTGTGTAAGCGTTAAAATTAAATAATAATGCTCATCACAGCCTGTCGATCTAACGATCAACATACAACTAAATATTGGGATTAGTGTATGTGAATTTTCATCCCGACACCCGTGTGGGGTTTTCAACCAATCAAGCAAATGATAAACTAATTTGTGCACTTGGGCGATGTGGGAAAATTATCGTCCCAATCACATACACAAGTCGGGTAACATGCGAATGGCAGTGTAATACACAATATATATAATGATAACAAGAAAATATCTCTATTGCAATGACTGGATAAGCATAATAACTTTGTCCCTATCGAAATTTTTAATTTTGCTAATTTAAACTCTAAACGAAAATGGTTATTTTGTTTTGGCAATTCTAATGAGACAAAATGATAAATATTTGTTTTAACTATCCTATCTTGACAGGCGTATATCTTGTCAACCTATATATATATATATGTATATATATATATATATATGTATATATATATATATAAATTGCTACAACTAATTCATTTGGCAAAAATGAATATTCCTAACAAAATGTAAAAAAAAAATTAACTAGTATAAATTGGCTAAAATGAATAATTATTTTTAACTAATGTGAATTAACAAAAATGAATAATTGGTTTTTAACTAATATGAATTTACAAAATTGAATAATTTGAGTTTCAAATCTAATAAACATGACAATGCTATATTTTGTTTTATTCTTTTAATTTAGACAAAATGAGTGTTTTTGTCTATTCTACTTTAATGATAAAAATGTGAATGTCTAGTTATTCATTCTTTTACAATGACAAAAAATGAACATTTTCAATCCATTCGTTTAAAGTAACAAAATGAATGTTATTATTTGAATAAGTATATTTTGCCAAAAATCATGTTTTAATGTAAAACAATAAAAATGAATTTTTTTTTATTGTAATCTAACTTTGACACAACCAGACGGTAAATTTAATCTACGTACATTTTCTTATATACTCTAATGACAATTAAAAGGACGTTGGTATATTCCAATGTATATTTGCATTAGAGGATGCAAATTAAAGAACAATTTTATTTTCCAATATATATTTGCATTAGGAAATGCTAATAAAAGAACAAATCTTATTTTCATAGCATATTTACATATGTGAATGTAAATAAAAGAATAAACTTTAATTTCATTGTATATTTACATATGTAAATGTAAATAAAAGAATAAGCTTCAATTTCAAAATATATTTGCATTTGGGAATGCAAATAAAAGAATAAATTTTGATTTCAAAATATATTCGCATTGGTGAATACGAATAAAAGAATAAATTCTATTTCCAATGTATATTTGCATTGGTAAATGCAAATAAAAGAATAAAATTTTATTTTAAACGTATGTTTGCATTAGTAAATGCAAATAAAAGGACAAATTTTATTATCAAAGAATATTTGCACCGAGTAGTGCAAATAAAAGAACAAACTTTACTTTCAATATGTATATTCGCATTTGTGAAAGCAAATAAAAGAACAGAACTTTATTCCCAATATGTGTTTGCATTTGTGAATGCAAATAAAAGAACGGTTTTTATTTCAAAGTATATTTGCATTAAAAATGCAAATAAAGAACAATTTCTATTTTCAAAGAATATTTGCATTGTGAGATGCAAATGAAAAGTGAACTTTTAATCTCTATATTTATTTGTAATTTTTTTTACGTAAACAAAATGTGAATTTTTATTTAATTCTATTCAATGCATAAAAATGTTCATTTTATCTCCATAATCATGTTTTGACAAAGATGTTATTTTTATTACAATAATTATAATTTTGACAAAATGTTTTCTTTTTATTTACATAATAAACTTCTAATCAAAAATGTCCTTTTGATTTGCATAACATATTTCAAATAAAAATGTTATTTTTGTATTTCTAATCAAAAATGTTATTTTTGATCTAATGTACATTTTACCCTAAGAATGACATTTTATTCTCAATATACAATTTTCACTAAAAATGATCAAAATAATAATTTATTTAAATTGGATTGAATTGACAATATAATTAAATTCAACAAATATTGAAAATCCATTGTTGTTCAAATTCTATCGTAGGTAACAAATAAAAATAATGTCTTATTGGTCATTCAAATCCTGTTGTAAAATAAACAAATAAAATAAGGTTTTATTCGTTGGCTAAATTCTATTGTAAAGTAAACAAATAAAAATATTTTATTCGTTGACCAAATTCTGTTGTTATATAAACAAATAAAAATAAGATTTTATTTGTCGTCCAATTTCCATTGTAATATCAACAAATAAAAAGGAGTTTTTATTTATCGTTCCATTTCTATTGCAAAGTAAACAAATAAAAGTAAGGTTTTATTTGTTGTTCATTTTTTTTTCTGCAAAGTAAACAAATAAACAAAAGTAAAGTTTTTATTTTGTCGATCAAATGCTATGGTTCATCTCAGAATAATAAAAATAATATTATTATTTTTTCTATAAACTAGAATAAACAGATCTAAATAAAATATGATTTAAATCTAAATTTAGATTTATTTTCTAATTACAAATAAAATTCACCCATATATTAAATTCAATGTCGATCTAGCAAATCATGCACAACAAAACAACCACAAACCACAAATCAACCATTCATCAATCACAGAACATTACAGATCTGAATTACATCACAATACAATTATTTTTAATGCAAGAAAATAATTTATAATTAATTAAATAATAAAATAATAAAATTCGGAATTCTCACATTGTTTTTTGGCTGAAAATTTGACTGTCTCAGAATCAGTTCTGGTCTGCGCCATCGCGAAGCTCTCGGAAAGACGATTCCAACGCAACTGACGGTTCGTCAATCGGACCTCGTACGAAGAAGATATGAATTTTTAAAGATCGGATAAATTAAATATTAAATTAATTAAATAAATATAATAGAATTATACTTCATCTCCTACATCAGAACACCGGCCGACACTTCAACCCATTCATCGTTCTTGAAAGCCACCCACGCGCCGTGCCCTGGCCCACCGAAGTCCGATCCGTCGCCACGCCCTCGAAGCTCGTCACCACGCCTTCCACCGCCCCAAACACCATCGAGTTCGGTGGTCCCCCCGACGAGAAATTCACCCATGGACGCGCCGCCTTTCAGTGCAGAAACCAAGAAATCCACTTAACGATATTCGATCATGTCCGTACAGATTTGAAGAGCTCTGAACGCTCTTCGATTTGGTATATAATTTGTGTTTTAATTTGTTGTGTAGAGGAAGAAATTAAGGATCAAAGATGGGTGATTTTCGGCCATGGAACTGGTGTATACGTCGGCCGTGTATTCTATATTAGGGTTTAGCGTGTTTGAATAGTATATATATATTATTATATTAATTAATTAGCCCGTTAAGGTCCGATCTGGCCCGAACTCAGAATTAGGCATGCTCACTGTCTATCTTAATGTTTTGACACCTTCTGAACGCGATGGGCTATTCCTCGTAGCCCAATTCTGAAGCCTGTTGCGTGTTTTACTTAATTTAATATAAAAACATTTATTTACTTAATTTAACCGTGTATATAAATTCACCGGGGCCACATACGACCTCAGAAAATTCTAGAAAAAAATATTTTTAGCTTTCTTATGACGATACGAATCCAACAAAATTATTTTCGTCGAATTCTGAGATTGTTTGAAAAATGGCTATTTTTAAGGCGTTCAAATTTAACTATAAATAGTCAAAACACATTTTCCTCCGCCACGCTCACATATTAATTCGAAAAATTCTGAAAATTGAAACCTTGCAATAATTTGACATTCCGGTTCCAACAAAAGTGGTTTCATCGAAAACGGAGGTCGTTTGAAAAATAACTATTTTCAAGGCCAATATATTTAATATTAAAAATACATTTTTAAACAAATAATTTTCGAAACTCAAAATATATAAGTGTTTACTTTTTTCAATGCAGAAACGTCATTCCGAACTCAATGGAAGTGGTTTCGAGTCGAAATTCCTTCATATGCGAAAAGTAGCCTTTCGGGCCATATATATTATATAAATTCTACAGCGACCTTTCTAAAAATTGAATTGGCCATAACTTTTGATTTCCGCTATGAAATTTCAATTTTTCAGATTCGTTAGAAATATATTCTTAAATAGATTCTAATATTTTTGGTTTCACTAAAATCCGTTAAATTTTGCATCTTGTACGGTCAGTCAAAGTTCAAGTTTGACTTTTCAAACTACTGCGTTATTTCTAATTCCATTTATATTTAAATTAAATTTATTCGTTTTAACTTCGATTAAAATAAATTCTAGCCATTATTATTTATAATAAATTATATTATAACCTCAAAATTCATTAAAATTTTCTAAAATAAAAATTTTAATTGGTCCAGAATTTGCGGGTTGTTACAGGATATTGATAAATCTAGGATTTTGAGCGTAGGATTAGAACAGGAGCCGGGTTTGCGAGTTTACAGGGTTTTGTAAGCGGGATATGTTTTAATACCTAGTAAAAAACTTAGAAATGCAGCAGTATGCAGAGTTTGCCGAAGCTGGGTAAAAACTGTGTTATTTATTTCTGCACTTATTTTTTATCTGCTGCAATATGTTCTGTGATCTTTAATATCTCGAATTAATTCAGTAAACCCTATTCACCCCCTCTCCAGGGTTAATCTAGATCCAACATTTTTGTCACAATTTCTGGAAATTCTTGGTTCATATTATTTAGTGATCAAAAAATTGTCATCAACATAAATTTGTACTAATTGAATATCAACTTTTTTTCTTTTAATAAAAAGAGTATTATCTACTTTACCAATTTCAAAGTTTGATTGTAATAAATAAGATCTTAACCTACCATGCCAAGCTCTTGGAGCTTGTTTTAAACCATATAGTGCTTTCTTTAATTTATAAACATGGTTTGGGAATTTTCATCTTCGAATAACGGGGTTGTCCAACATATACGCCTTCTTTAACAAATCCATTTAAAAATTCAATTTTTTCCATATATTTGAAATAATTTGACATTATTATAATTAGCGAAAGCAAGTAGAAATCTAATAGCTTATAATCTTGCTACGGGGGGAAAGTTTCACCGTAATCTATCACTTATTCTTGACAATATCCCTATGGGACTAACTGAGCTTCATTTCTAACAATCTTACCAAGTTCATTCATTTTATTTTTATAAACCCATTTAACTCTTAATATAGATTCATCCTTAGGTCTAGGAACAAGTTCTCATGCATCATTTCTAGTAAATGTTTCAATTCTTCTTGCATAACAAGTATCCATGAATCATTAGTTGATGCTTCCTTTGATTTTTTTGGTTCAATAATGCAAATAAAGGCTACATTACTCATATTATTTGATTTGATTCTTGTTTTAATTATAGAATCAATATCTCCAAGTATATTTTCTACAGATGATCTCTCAAAAGTCTAATTCTTTTATTAGGTTGATTAATTTCATTATTTATTTCATTTGATTCATTATTTTCATTATCAAATTCATCTTCATTATGTTTTTAACTTCTTTAAAATCTTCATTAAAAGAAACATTCAGTTTCTTCAGTAGTGTTAGTCTTTAAATTAAACACTCTGTAAGCTTTACTTCTACTTGAGTATTCAATAAGATTTCCTTTATTTGATTTGGAGTCAAATTTATCTAAGTTTTCTTTAGTATTAAAACAAAACATTTAATATGAAAAACTCTAAAATAAGATAATTTTGTTTTCTTATTGAAGATTTTTTATTAATTAATGGTCTAATTAAAATTCTATTCAAGATGTAACAAGCTGTAGCTATTGCTTCAACCCAAAAATTTCTTGGTAAATTACTATCAGGAAGTATCATTCTTGCACACTCTTGAATCATCCTATTCTTATGACCAACTACTCCATTTTGTTGTGGAGTTATTGGTAAGGAGAAATAATGAGTAATTCCCTTTTTTATAACAGAATTTCTCAAAATTTTCATTTTTAAATTCTTCACCGTGGTCGCTTCGTATAATTTGATTTTTAAAGAAAGTAAATTTTTAATTCTCTTTGCAAAAGTTCTAAATAATTCAAAAGAATCACTTTTCCTATTTAAGAAACAAAGTCCAAGTATATCTAGAATAATCATCGACAATTACGAAAATGTATTTACTATAATTTATTGACTGAACTTGAGATGGACCAAGTAAAAAGATATCGAGTAATTCTAAAGATTTTATTGTAGAAATTTCATATTTTGGTTAAACAAATTTTTTCTTAATTTACCTAGTTGACAGGCATCGCATACGCTATCTAACTCAAAATTCATTTTCGGGAGACTGCTTACTAAATCTAGTTCGAAAATTTTATAAAGGAGTTTAAAATTTAGATGCCCAAATCTTTTATGCCAAATTAAAGGATCACTTATATTGGCCGAAAGACATAAGTTGTCATTTGAAATTTTCATACTTAAAACATAAATATTTTTCTTGCTAATTCATTCAAATATTATGTCTGAGTTATTATCTTCAATGTAACATTTATCCCTTGCGAATTAAATTTTATAACCTTTATCGCATAATTGATTTATACTAAGTAAGTTGTGTTTCAAATTTCTAACTAAATAAAAATAAAAAATAGTAGGAGTCTTAGAATTATCGATATTGCCGATGCCAATCACATATCCTCTCAAGTTATCACCAAAATTAACCATTTCTCCATCTTCATAAACTATATCATTTAGTTTCTCTAGATTTCCAGCCATATGCCTTGAACAGCCACTATCGAATATCCATTTATCTTTCTTGATTTACACCATTTGTCCGTTGAGTGTTGAATTGTCAAGAGCTATATATATATATATATATATATCACATTTGTTCCTATACAACACACCAATTTTGTAGTTAACTTGACTTTTCAAAATAATTAAATTTATCCTCATGAAACAAGGATGAATTAAATATTTTTGAACTAGTGATGAAACAATTTCTGAAAATTACCACTTAAATTTTTCAAAAATCAGACTTTGAAAGTTGATGCTCTGATACCAATTGTTAGGAAATACTGATAATGATCTTTAGGCGAACTAAACACTAGAGGGGAGATAAATAGCATTTTAATGGAATCTTATAGTTTTTATGAAATCCTTTGAATTAATCAGGAATATATGCAAATCACAAATATATAAAAATCACAAAATCAAACACAGATGGAGAATAAAAGGTAAAAACAGTAAAAGGAAGGAACATTCTATAATTTTTATACTAGTTCGGTGTTACCCGACATCTAATCCCACATTACTCTAAGTTGATGTGGATTTCTTTTCAATGATAATCTTCAATTTAAATCGTCAATTTCACAGGCCATAAGGTACACCCTACCTGCTTCCAAAGTACAGTGAAGCTCAATTGATTTTCGAGATATAATCACATCCAGTTGATTTATATGGGTACACCTTTTCAATCTCAGTTTTCAGAAGGAAGACTCGATAGAACTTGATATTGTGATCTTTGATTACAGAAACACTTATAACTCTAGATATCACTTGAAATCTTAAGGTAGATTTATGGAGAATCAATATAGAATAGAATTTACGTGATTCTCTTTGAAATTTGGCAGAGTTTGACTACAGAATTTAAGAAATTAAGAGTAGATATGGAGAGGAGATAGGAGAAGAAGAAAATAATGAAAGTAGTTATAAAAAATTGAATTTGGAAGCATATTTATAGTTGTCCAACAATCATAACCTTTCATGAAAAAATTCAAACCAATAGACACAACATTTGGAATTAAAATTTTAAAAATAATGGTAACCTTGTCGACATGCCTAGTACCCCATGTCGACATGTCTTAGAAAAAATTTGAAATTTGAATTGTTTTGAAAATAATGTAAGGGATGTAGAAATAAATCAAGGTAATTCTTGAGTTTAAACATACTATTGTTCTATGTAATAAAATAGTATAATAGAATAAATATAAATTAAATACATTAAATTATAATTTACAAAAGTGATTTAAAAACTAATTTAAAATTATAAGTATAAATATAAAAATTCAAAACATAATATACAAAACTATAGATAAATAAAAAACTTAAAAGTTTAATATATAAATTTAAAAATATAGGAAAATAATAATATTAGTAATCAAATATAATTAAAATTTAAAATATAAGTAATAAAATTTAAAAAATTAAAATAGCAGTTAAGATTTAAAAAGAAATGTTAAAATGTATATATTTATTTAAAATAGGAAGTAATATTGATGTAACGACCCGCCATTTTGACCGTTCCGAACCGACAAAACATGCCAACTCGAACCGCCCAAAGCGATAGATTGTTATTGGCTTCTGAGGTAGATAAAATAAATCACTGAATCATAGATCTCAGACACAGATACAAAGCAGTATAATATCTCATTGCGGAAAAATACAAAATACAACAGTAGTTCATGACGCTACTAAATAAATTTTACATCAGAGTTTACATAAATAATACATCAGAAGTCTAATACAATAAATAAATGATAACAATCTGAAACAGAAATGGTAGAAATAACTGCGGGACCAGAACAATGGATCAATAGGCAGATATAAATGAGCAAAAACCCAATAATCTTCAAACTCCAAGAGTGGATCTCGAAAGTTGTGATAATGGATCTAACCCAAGCAATAATGCAAAACTAAACAACTCGGATTAGAACTAACATTCTCATGGAAGTAAATGAACTCAAACGAAATGTTCGATGAAATGCAATAAAAAACTTAAAGGATGTTTGAAAATATTTTAATCTTTGATTTATATATACTTCAAAAAATATATACGTATGAAAATTGATATGAATAATTGGTTTAAAAAATATATTATTTGATTACTATTTCCCTACCTCGTTCCTTTTCAAGGACGAAAAGTTTTGAGTGGGGGAGAGTGTAGCAACCTGCTATTTTTAACGATTTAGATTCTGATTTAAATCGAATTTTTATTTTTAAAATATTCTGTAGTTTTTCGTAACGGGAATTTGAAATATGAAATACATTTGGTGAGATATAGCAGTTGTGAAAATTTCGTCGGAAAATTTGAATATTTGTCGGTCGTGCATTTTTCAGTGCAAAGCTGCACATAACAGTTTAAAATTTGACGATTTTATAATCTCTCTAAATCCAGTTTGGAAAAATACAAAAAGTATTCTGTTTGTTGTCAGTAATCCAACAGCGAAATTCATTTCGCGAAAATCAAACGTTTTGACCTCCATTTCTATCTGCATTTTTACGTTAAGAGGGGTCTGTAACGCGCTTTTGAATGGAGCATCTTGACACTGCAAATTATATATTGTTGTGTCCGTCTTATCGCACTGATCAACGTAATATATTCATTTGTCAGTTTCGATGCTCGATTTGCGCTGGAATTTCAAAAATGCTTGCACAATTCATTTTTGAAACGGAGCCATTTGAGTTTGATGTGTCCCTTTTCGGATCCCTTATGTTTTTCTAGACATTTTGGGTCATTACATTTGAAATAAAATTTGAAAACAAAAGGATTTAAAATAAGTCGAAAATGATAAGAAAAATTAAAAAGAGATTCAGTATTATTACGGTTTTTAACAATAAAATCTAGACTCTATAACTTATCCGGTTTTCTTGAACTCTTGAACTCTTATTGCTCATGAGTCTTCAATCTTGAACTCTTATTATTTGAAATCTTTATTCTTAGATCTCTACAACTATACAGTCTTCATATAACAACCCGAAAATTCTGAACCAATTTAAATTTTTTATTTTAGCTATTTTAATGGGTTTTGAATATTTAAAATGATTTATTTTAAATAATAGGGACTAAATTTATTTTAATCGAAGTTAGAACGTATAAATTTATTTTAATTGTAAATAGAGTTTGAAACGGCGCAGTAATTTGAAAATTCGATTTTAAATTCAATTGAATGTATAGCATTAAAAAAAATCAGATTTCAATAAAACAAGAAATGTTAGAATCTATTTAACTATATTTTTCTAACGAATGTAAGAAACTGAGATTTGACTTTATAAATTGTAAGTTATATCTAGTTTAAAATTTAGAATAGTCGCTATAGAATATATATATATATATATGTATATATATAATATAGCCCTTAAAAATAGCCATTTTGCAAACGACATCCATTTTCGACGAAACCAATTTTGTTGGATCTGGAATGTCAAAATATTGTTAGGTTTCAAATTTCATAATTTTTGGAATTAATATGTAAGCGCTGTGAATTTAAATATGGTAATTTCATTTTAAATTTAATCGACTAGAAAAATGACCATTTTTTCAAACTATCTCCAAATTCGATGAAATTAGTTTTGTTAGGACCGTATCATCAAAACATAGCAAAATTTATTTTTCTGTGAATTTTAGAGTTAGTATGTAAATTAAAATGTACTTTGAAATTCAACATTGAATGATATACATTGATTTATATTTTGCTTCAAAGAAAAACTGATCGAAATAATCAAATTAGCTTACGAAACATATCCCATTGTGTTCGGAATGGGGGAATTTAGTTAGGGGCGACAGTCGTTGAGTTTGATTCGGAGTTCGGACGAAAAATTCATTAGGAAATAAACATAGAATTAAATATTATTTATATATTATATATGTACTTATTTCCATGCACAAAACCCTAGCCGTGCTTATTCCTTTGAGCCGCCGCCTGAATTAACATGGACGAAACAAATCATCCAGATTTCAAGTTCATTTATCTCTAAATCGATTCGATAATATTTAAAACATACTGAACGAAAATTGAAGACCACGTAGAGATCTTCGGATTCAACGGATATGATCGTATATGCTGTTACGAATTGGTCGATTTCGGGCTGCAAAGGCTAGCGCTTTGAATGGGTTTTTCGGCTACGGGGGGCTGCGATTTTGGCACCGCTCCAGGCGTGGGGAGGAGGGAGGATGGCGCACAAGGGGAAGGACTCTGATCAAGGTCCGATGACTTCTGGACGTGGCGGCGCCAAGTTGTTCTGGCATGATGGGTTAGTTTTTTCGGCAGTCACCTGTAAACGAAGATGATATAAAATGGGGGATTAGCAAATGGATTAGTGTAATTATTTTTATTTATTTATTTTTAATAAATAGTTAATGTAATTAATATTGAAACGACATTACCTTTTGCAAATTGAATCCGAAGTTTGCAAAAAAAAGTGCGTTGGAACCATAAAATCAAGCTCTACAATGTGGAGCAGATCAAAAAGGAAACGGAAGAAGTTACATTTTTTGATAAAATTAAATGGTCAGTTTAATTTTATTAAAACAATTTAGAATTAAAGAATGACGGAGTGGAACCCAAAGTGAAAACTCCTTCTCACTAAATTATATTTTTTTCATGTTATTGTATTCATGTGTAAAAATATATAGAATTGCCAGTGTAGATTTTTATTAGTTTTAATCATTATAAATTGTATACGGTGTCTGTTAGCTCACCTCCCTCGTTCACAGACCATGGACGATTTGACTGACTGTATTGTGTGTTGATCGTGATGCTGAAATGTTTAAAATATTAAAAATGATTTAATATTATTTTGTGGTATTTGAAATTAAATTACAAATATTCATTTATAATTTAAACAGCGAAAATTGGTTAATTAGAAAAATAATTCAAATTGAATTAGAACTGGTTAAATTGATTAACCAGTGATTATTTTAAATAGACTGTTTTTGTTTGAAAACCCCACATGGGTATTGGGATGATATTTGATATACACTAATCCCAATATTTAGTTGTATGTCAATCGATTGATTGACAGACTGTGATAAGCGTTATTTAATTATTTAACGCTTATATAGTTGTAAATTGCACTTTGGATGTGAATTGACTGTTTGATGATTATTTACCATTATTGTTGAATACATGTTATGTATGAAATCCATATAACTGAAATTATATGGTAATTGATTGATTCGCATTCTGATTCAGAAATAAAGAATATTTTAAAATAACAAATATTTTAAAATAACAGATATTTTAAAATAATATTCAATAAAGAATCAAAATGTGATTTTGATGTCCGATTTGGGATGGACACGAAAATATTGAAATATGGAAGCCGGGTTAAGTATACACTCCATTTTTGTAACAACCCGTATTTTCGGAACCAATTTTAAAATTTGATTTAAGCTATTTTAAGGAATATGCGAATATAAATTAGTTATTTTTGCTACATAAAATTTGATAACAATTTTAAAATTAGATTTTATTTTTTATTTGACTTAAAATAAACTCAATAAATTATTAAATTGATTTATAAGCTTTATTTTTAAAATTTTGAAAATTAGATTTTGAAAATCAACGCATAGCCCTTAAAAAGTAAAATTTTGCATATGAGCTCAGGATTCGATTTTTTTGGATTCATAATGACAAATTATTGTTGAGTTCCAAAATGCGCATCGAACGGAGTCAGTATGTGGCCGTGCGAAGCAAAACCATTTGTTCAAAAACAGGAAGTCATTTTACAAAGGAACATTATTGAGATGATCTCGGAATTTGATTCCACTTTTTTTCTGTATTCTTATCGTCAAATAATGGTTAAATCCAAAAAGGCATAATTTTTTAAGTTAGCATTTGTGCGTAAAAGAAGAAAGAGTATGCTAAAATCGCATTTTTGAAGCTAATTTGAGCACTTTTACAAAGAAACATTATTAAGACGACCTCGGAATTCGACGAAACTTTTTTTATTGGATCCGTAGCATCGAATAATGGTAAGATTCCAAATTTCATGGCTTTTAAAATCAGTAGGTGACCAGGCGTGATTTTTAAAGTGAAAAACAAATAATATTTTGACTTTAAAAATTCGCTGTTTGTGCATACGGACTCGGAATTCGACGAAAGTAGTTCCGTTGGATCTGTAATGTCAAAGAGTAGTTGCATGTCAATATTCATTGAAAATGGGATCTGTAGGTGATCACATGGATTTTTAAATGATGAAAATAAGCGAAATTGAGTATGATAAAATATAAAATCATTAAAAAAAATTCGTCCACTATATAATATCCTTTTCACTTCCTTAACCTAATTCTATTTCTCAGTATCATGTTGTCGCTCTCCTTTCTCTTCAACGTGAGTTTCGCCCTTCTCACCTTCTCCTCCTCCTCCAATCTACCCTCTCCTCCTCCCTCTTCTAAAAAAAGAACCCCAAAGCCCGAAATCGCCGCTACCGACCACTAGCAGCCTCCCCGACCGCCTGCACCCCTCCCCGCCACCTTAGCAATTCTTGTGAGCTTTTATTTTTCATTTTTTATTCATTTATGAGATTAAAAATGTGATTTTCAATTAGTGTAACAAACATAAAGGTATGATTTTTAATCATACGAAGATATGATTTTTAATCGCATAAAGATATGATTTTTAATCACATAAATATATGTTTTTTAATCGCATAAAGATATGATTTTTAATCGCATAAAGATACGATATTTAATTGCATAAAGTCATGATTTTTAATTGCATAAAGTTATGGTTTTTATTTATAAAAAGTTATGATTTTTATTTTACATAAAGTCATGATTTTTAATTACATAAAGTTATGATCTTTAGTTTTATGTAAGAATATCATATTGGTCAGTTAAATATAGGATTCTTATCGTAGGAAGAAAATATTTTTGGCAAGTTAAAAATATGATTTTTACTCTATGAACATCGTTATAAAAATATGGTTTTCACTCTATGAACATCGTTATAAAAATTTGATTTTTATTCTATGAACATCGTTATCAAAATATGATTTTTATTCTATGAACATCGTTATAAAAATATGATTTTTGTTCTATGAACATCGTTATAAAAGTATGATTTATATATAATAGCTTAGGAATAAAAATATGATTTTTATTATGAATATAGCGAAATAAAAATAGGATTTTTGTTATGAAGATAGAGAAATAAAAATATGATTTTAATTATGAAGATAGCGAGATAAAATTATGATTTTTATATGCATAATATTAGAATAAAAATATGATTTTTATATGCTTAACATTAGAATAAAAATGTTATTTTTATATGCATAACATTAGAATGAATGTATGATTTTTATCTATATAGTGTTAGAATAAAGATATGATTTTAGTTATATAAAAATACAATTTTTAATGATATAAAAATACGATTTTTAGTTATGTAAAAATATAATTTTTAGTATATAAAAATATGATTTTTATCGTAGCTATGAAATAATTTTTAGAAAGATAAAAATGTGATTTTTTATATATAGTAGCAGTATAAAAATATGATTTTTATATACGTAGTAGCGTTATAAAAATATGACTTTTAAATATAAATATAGCACTGTTAAAAATGCGATTTTTAATATAAACTGCGTGAAATAGATTGCGTTGAAATCACGGATAAGAATACAACGCGCTGGAACAAATCTAAACCGTGCAATCAAAGAATGGCGAAGTGGAAACCAAAGGTGAGAACTTCTCACTCTAATTTTGTTTACAGTTAAATATATACTAGGATGCAAACGGTGCTTAGTAGCACCCAACACCTTTGATTGAAACCATGGATGTTTGGTTGTTTGTTTGATTGATTTATTTGTTTGAATTTGGTTGGGGATGTGAATGGAATTGATTGAATTTGGTTTGTGTACGGCGCGAGCCAGTATTAGGCGAGGGATAAGGCTAGACCTTATTCCGGTTCTACTATATCGCCGTTATGCTGCCAAAATTTTCTAAAATATGTTAGAACAATAATAATATCATTTTATTGTATAAATGAACTGTATAAAATATTCATGTGTCAAAATAAACATTTAATAGTTAAAAATATATATTTTAACGTGTATATGAATAAAATAGATATTCACTTATATATCGGACGATTTGTTTATGTACACCCATTTAACTGATAGTGATTGAGACGATAAATTTTATACGTCGCCCAACTGCACAAATAATATTCAGTGTTTGTTGCTTGAAACCCCACACGGGTATTGGGATAATATTTGACATACGCTAATCCCAATTGTTTAACTGTATGTCAATCGATTGGTTGACAGACTGTTGTAAGCGTTAATTGTCTATATTTAATGCTTATATAGTTATAAAATGCACTTTGGATGTTGTATGAATTTATAATGATTGTTTAACATTATTGTTGTATACATGCGATGTATGAAATCCATATAACTGGAATTATATGGTAATTGATTGAGTCGCATTCTGATTCAGAAATAAAGAATCTTTTAAAATAAAGAATATTTTAAAATAAAGAATCTTTTAAAATAAAGAATATTATAAAATAACGAATATTTTAAAATAATATTCAGCGAAGAACAAAATTATGATTTTGATATCCGATTTTGGATAGGCATAAAAATATTGAAATGTGAAGTCAAATTAAGTAGCAATCGCCATTTTAACCCGAGCGGGTTTTTCAATCCGATTTTATTCATGTTAAAATGAATATTGAAAAGAAGTGATTTCAAAATCTAATATTTTGAATATTATTACTTCAGTATGATAAAGATATAGAATATTCAACTTTGATATAAAATTGAAAATGAAGTAGAAATCATTTTAAATGAAATAATAAATGACTTATAAAATATGCTTTAAATGGAAATCGACGATATTATATATATATATATGGCCTGAATAGAACATGCCGCGCAGCGACCATTCACGAATTTCGACCATTAACTTCAAATTCGCATAACGGGAGATCCGACCATCGAAATCTCCAAAAACGGAGCCACTGGGTTCGTATTGAAAAGAGATTTCCAATGAAATAAGAGATTTGAAATCTAACGGTTGGATTTGGAATTATGTCCAAATTAAATTTGGAAAAGGTAGCTATGGATGCAGTTCGGTGTTCGTTGTTGGAAACCGACTATATGGACCATGATAAAATTATTAAAAATAAAATAATTCGTGTAAAATCATAATAAATGATTTGGAAAGATTTTGGTTGAAAAATTCCATATTTGAAAAGATAAAAATATATTTTTATCGAAATGAACTAGTCATTAACTAGAATAATAATCTCATGGGTTTTAAATAAAATAAATTGGACATTTAAAATGGTTTTAAAATAACTAGAATTTTCCAATGAATAAATTGGAATGGAAATAATCTTCGGAATATTTCGATATTGGATTCTATGATTATACATATATTGTTATGGAAATCTGGAAGATACGGATATCGTTATTCCCAATACGATATCCATTGGTTTCAAAATTTGATACTAAATATAAGCCGATATAATTTCTATTCAGAGCCTTGTATTTAATATCAAATTGGATTTTGGGTTTGTCGTGAATGGTGTCTTCATTAACACTGTTCTTAAACCCAGTTAAGAAAAGAATGAATCTTTTAATTAAGATTAATGAAGTTTACCAATTAATTAATATTTAATTGGAACTGAATTGAAATTGGATTTTGGGTTTATCGTGAACTGTGTTTTAAACGACATTTGTTCTTTAACCCAATTAACTGTGAAGAAGTGATTTGGAATTTATGAATCTTTTATTAAGATTTAATGGAAATTTTCCAAAGCAAAGTTTTCCAAATTAATATATCAAATTGGAATTGAATGGAATTCGATTTGGTAATAATCGAGATGAGCTTCTATGGATGTAAACCGCTACTATATATGGAAGTTAAAAGGCCTTACCGCTATTCCATTTATATTATTAGTCTGATACGGGAATTTTTATCGATTATACACTGTTATTATTTCCATGAAGATTCCATATTTAATGGAAGAAGATTTGGGTTTATCGTGAACTGTGTTTTTAAAGGACATTAGTTCTTTAAGCCAGTTAAAGATAAGGTTAATTTCTTAAATTTCAATAATCATTAAGTAATGATTTTTGATATTAAAACCAAATTGGAGTTTTAATAGATTTTTAGTTAGATTGAAATGTGAACGAGGGGATTAAATTTGTTGAATTTATGAGATCGAGGATGGAGTACCACCATTTTTGCTCCAAGCGATAGTTAAATCTTTAATTAGATTTGAACGTGAAATGGTAATTGGAATTTACCGATAACACCATGGGTGTTAGATATGAAGTACTGCCAATTTTGCTCCATGGGATGAATAGGTTGGGATTGGGATTAATAAATGATTACTTCAGTAAGGCTCGATAATCTCGACTAGTTGATAAACCTTAATTTGGTTTAGAATTGATAGACGATAAAATAAAATCTTTTGAAACGATGCCAAAAGGAAAATTAAAGAGAAATTTAAAAGAATTTATCCTTGATTAAATTAATGGGAACCTTTTCATAAAAATGTATATATTTGAATAAAAGAATATTTTGAATTGGATTGAGGCGTATGATGTGTTTTTATAGCACTTGATTATAAAATACATGAGTTATTTGGGAAGACTGGGTTTAACCCATTCTGAATAATGAGTACGACGAATAACATTCGAAGAGATTGAAGACGATGCAAGACCAACGATCTTCACATCGAATGGATGAGTTGCTATTGATGCCCATGATTGGAGTAGCTACCTTGAAGGGGCTACAGTGGTAGCTGAAAGTATGTGTGTGCTTGCTAAGTATACTACATACAAGTATCGTGTAATATGATGAACAATAGTCAAGTATTTCAAATAGATAATCACAAAACTGTATAATAGTAAATGCAGTAAAAATAGAAAAATCACATCAGGGATTTTTATACTGGTTCAGAGCACCGTCCTACGTCCAGTCCCAGACCTCTCTCCGGATTTTCACTAATCAACAACCTCGCTTCACCCGGAGAAACAGGTTCACAACACCCGGACAGCCGAACGGGATTTCACGCCTCTATCGACACGAGGACTTCACAACTTTCCTCTTAACAACACGAGGACTTCACAACTTGCCTCTAACAACACGGAGGACTTCAACCAAGATAAATAATCTTGTAGTTTGACAATGTGTGTTCTTCGCAACACGAATTTGTCAATTCTTGTACAACCTTCCTATAATCTTATCCTTAAATAGAATTTTAATTCGTGAAGATTTGGAAGATGATATCGTGTTTGAATCAAAAGAATAGTATGTAGATTCTAGGATTCAATAGCAATATAAGAAGATTATGAGCTTTTGAGTGCTTTGAATGATCAAGAATGAAATCAGCAATAGATAGAATAGATAGAAAGAATTAGTTAGTTTGAATTTATGATTTCATGTTGTTTTTATAGTAGATAAAAAGTTGCAATCATTGGTGAAGAGAAGTATTGAATAGAAACGATTTTTGGTGAAAGGAAAAGGAAGCAACCATTGATGAATGAAGATGTCTGTATGAAGAGTTGCTTTTAGTTCGAAGACCAGTCGACAGGTCAAAAATAACCAGTGGACAGGTATTTGAATATATATACGTTATGTACATGTGTGCACGTTCATTGTGCATTTCTGCCCAGAAACGGTCGACCGCCCATATTGAAACTAGTCGACCGGTTTCCGGTAATATGCACAATGAATGTGCATTCATATATGTACATATATATATTCATAATACTGAGGTATATGATTATTTGAGGATAGATTTTAACAATGATAACATGACTAAATCACTAAATAATCAACCTCTAACTTTCAATACCGTTGATTCTCTTCTTTTTGACGATCATGAAACTTTTCCTTGTCATTAATCAAAATGCCATGAATTCTTGATTCAACATTCTCCCCCTTTTTGATTGATGACAACATAGCTCTGAAAAGTGTTTCTAACTCCCCATGTATATGTACTCCCCCTGAAACATATATTAAAAATCTGCATTCCATAATGTTAGTAACATATTTCTACCCCTTTGTCATCGACAAAAAGGAGCTGTGAGCACATAAATACCATAACTTAAGCATGAAATGCATAAGAATTGTATCAAACAATACACCAGACATACCTAGAACAAGTCATGTAGCTAATAGTTAAAACGTACAAACCCAAAATGAAATACAACACTATTTATGTACAAGCGATAAGTTAAGTCTTGATTAAACAATAAAACATAATACTATATGACATGGATGAAAAGAACTACTGAGGTGGAGAGTCGAATTCAGTCGTATCCCAATCTATTTCTTTGTTTCCTTCTTCTTCTTTGTCTCCATCATCTTCTTTGTCTCATTCGTCTTCCTCCTCAGTCTTAGATGCCCCACGACCACGTCCAACAGTTGCTCCAGAACTTGTGCCTTCCTCTGAAGATGACCATGTAAAAGTAGGAGGCATTCGACGTTTGCCTGGGTCTTGTATTTGCGTGGAGGAGGATGATGATGCACATGAAATTGAATCCCAAAGAATACCAAAGAAATACTTAAGTTTTGAGAATCATTTGTCAAGCTTTGTATCCAGACGTTCGATTTTGTTGTCAGTACGCTTAAGTCTTGCTTCAAGAAGGAATTGATTCCGTGCAATTTGTTCAAGTGAATCTTTAGTCGATGAGGACGTTTGAAGGAGTTTAACCTCTTCCGGTTTAGGTTTGGAGGCCTTTGATGAAGTGCTTTCTTGGGGACCTTATTGTTGATATTGTTCGAAGGGTATGATATTCAAACAAGGTTCAGGAAGCTTCATTCTCTTTCTCGTTGCTTTGTCGATACATTTTGGTTTGGAGATTTTAGATTTGGGAGACTTGAGACCACAATCTAGTAAAAGTCGCATGACATATTCATTGTAGAATAAGTATGGTCTTGTACGATCATTTACAAGCAGAATCTCGTCCAAGATCATGCTTATCCAATAATTTCTATATTTTCATATATCGCATACAATGCCTTAAAATTTTCTTTATATACGGCATCGAAATCACTCTCGGCAATAAAGAAGGTGTGATAAAATGATGTAAAATTCTAGCAGTAGGCCGTAGGTTAATTGCTTTTGTACTGATTTTATGATCTTCAATAAAAAAATGACTGACCTTATCTCGAATATGAACAGTACAAAAATCAGTAGAGAACTTTCTTCCATTGGTAGACGAACCGAGAATTGTGGCCATTCGTTCGTGGCCATTCGTTCTTTTGAAATGAAAATATGCTCACCACATACAACAGACCATAGACAATGAGCAGCATTCTCTGGTTTGAACTTTTATAAGTTAAGATTAGCATAGAACAACTTAATCATGATATGATTGATTTCCACGTTGTTCTTATCAAAGTCTATGAGATTTTGAATAAAACCTTGTTTTGCTAATTCTTTAACGTCATAGAGAATAAAATTAGAGAAATTGATGAAATATCCTTTGTGAATCGTATAATCTTTCATAGCATTCCATCTTTTCACTGCTATTGGATCCATTAGCCATTGTTTGATATTGGAATCAATAGGTTGGAGTTGAGTAGAAGATGATTTCTTTAATCTCTTTTGTGGTGGAGCCATTGATTTTAAAGAAAGAAATTTGGGAAATTTTGGTTTGATAAGGGTTTGAAAGAATGAGATATATAAACGGTAAGTGATTGAGTGGGATAGAGAGACGTGTTGATTCGGATTTAAAAAAAAATTCAACGTAACCGGTCGATCGTGAGAATTTCACCGGTTGAGTGGTTTCAAACAGAAACATTTTCGGTCGAATATTGGAAATTTAACCGGTCGACTGGTTGGTGGAAAAGTTATAATTTTTCCAGAGACTTAAACGGTTGACGTTAATATCATACTGGTCGACCGATGTGTGGAAAAACAAATCCAGAACCATAAACGGTCTACTGGTTAGCTTATGTCGGTCGCTTGTGATATGTTTTTCTGCTTTGCTGAGATTTTTCCGAAGCTCTACAATCTTATAAAAAAAATATTTTAAAACTTGAGAAGAACAAACAGAATACATGAAAAGAAATCCCTCAAGATATGAAAAACACTTATCAAAGAAATGATATAATTAATGGGAGGTGGAGGACTTGTCTTCGGAAAATTCTTTGATATTAGTAACTCTTGGTGTCCGTGGAGACCAAGTTTCCTTCGCTCCTTCATTTTGCATGTAGTTACGATCCCAGGAGTTAGGAGTCCTAGATGAAGATGGAGCATGTGGCATTTGTTCATGAATGTCGTGTTTATCCGTGCTATAGAAAAATGACGCCATGCATTCCAAGAGAGTTAAATGGTCGGACGTAAGTTTTTGTTCATAATGAAGTTGACGCTGGAGATCCATCTGATGTTTCTGGTAGTGGTGAATCTCACTTATCTTTTCTCTAGTCCGTGGGGAGCAAAATAATGCTTTCTTAGCACGTTTATACTTTGGTGTATATCTGGGGGTATGCGAACATTCTGCTCTACTTTTAGGTGTCTCCGGAGAGTAGTATTCCTCCGGTTCAGAACTAGTGACCGAGGTATGTGATCTTTGTGCACATTCATCATAGATGTGTGCCATTTTGGATATAATTAAACTCGTTTACGAATAATAAAATGGACTCAAAGATAGTAGATGCAGAAAAAGAAAAGGAAAGAACATACATATATATATATATATATATATAGGATTTTCTAAATAAAGCGTAATGGTTAAAAACATTCAGAGCATATAAACCATAAAAATTTAAAGCTCATATTATTATTATTATTATTTTACTAATAATAGCAAAATCTACTTAATAGCTAAGATATATAGAAATGAAAGCACCGTTTCGAAAAGAACTTGACAACATATTTTTTTTCGTTTAGACTTTATACATCAAGTTCAGTTCTAGAGATCAATCCAAGCTCTCTACGTAGAGAAATAAAATTTGATTCCAGTAGAGGCTTGGTAAAAATGTCCGCTAGTTGATGTTCAGTCTGGACATATTCGAGACATATTGTTCCTTTTTCAATATTATCTCTTAAGAAATGATGTTGAATATCAATGTGCTTTGTTCGAGAATGATTTACTGGATTTTTCGATAAATTGATCGCACTTGTGTTATCACAGTATATGATGGAGTTTGATAAATGAATATCAAAATCATGAAGTGTTTGTTGCATATATAGTACTTGAGTACAAGCAAGAGTTGTTGATATATACTCAGCTTCACATGTCGAGAGTGAAACGCAATTTTGTTTCTTACTAAACCAAGAGACAAGTAATTTTCCAATAAAATGGCACGTACCACTTGTACTTTTTCTATCCGTACGAGAGCCGCCGAAATCGGCATCACTATAGGACACTAATTCGAATGGATAATCTTTTGGGTAGAAAAGACCAAAGTCTTTGGTTTTATTAAGATACCGTATTATACTTTTTACAGCTCATAAATGTGATTCTTTAGGATTTGCTTGAAACCTTGCACACAAACAAACACTCATCATTATATCAGGACAACTTGCGGTAAGATAAAGAAGAGAACCAATCATGCTTCGATATAACTTTTGGTCATCATTCTTACCATGTTCATCTTTTTCAAGATGTGTAGTCGTACTCGTAGGAGTCAGTTTACCAGATGTATTTTCTAAACCGAAACGTTTGATAAGATTTCCACAGTATTTTTCTTGATTAATAAAAATACCATTAGAAAGCTGTTTGATTTGAAGACCAAGAAAATATGATAGTTCTCCCATATGAGACATTTCGAATTCTTTGGTCATAATATTTGCAAACTCTTTGTAGAGTTTATCGTTTGTTGAGCCAAGGATAATATCGTCTATATATATTTGGATAACTAATATATCTTTTTGAGAATGTTTGATGAATAAAGTCTGATCGACTTTACCAATTTGAAATCCATAATCAGTGAGATAGCTTCGTAAACGTTCATACCAAGCACGAGGTGCTTGTTTTAGTCTGCATAAAGCTTTCTTAAGTTTATATACATGATCTGGATGTTTCTCATGTACGAACAAGGGAGGTTGTTCGACATATACATTCTCTTTGATAAACCCATTTAGAAAAGCACTGTTGACATCCCTTTGATAAAGTTTGAAATTATGATGACAAGTAAAGGACAATAAGATTCTAATAGCTTCTAGTCGAGCAACGGGCGCAAAAGTTTCTTCGTAATCGATACCTTCTTCCTGATTGTATCCTTGTGCTACTAATATTGCTTTATTTCTGGTAATATTTCCTTTATCGTCGGCCTTATTTTTATAGACCCATTTCGTACCAATAACTGACTGATCAGTTGGTCTTGGAACAAGTTCCTAGACATCATTGCACTCGAACTGATTTAGTTCTTTCTGCATGGCAATGATCCAGTAATCATCAATAGCAGCTTCTTTCGGATTTTTAGGTTCGATATTTGAAAGAAACGCTACATGACCCATTTGATTGAGTTGACTCCTTGTTCTAATTTGTGATGTTACTTCTCCAATAAGATTTTGAACTAGATGATCTCTTAGAATTCTCGGAGGAGATCAAAATCTTGGTGGAGAAGGTATCACAACAGGCTGAGGAATATCCTCAACAATTTCTGAGTCAGAGTCATTATTTGTGATGATAGGATTATCAGTGTCTATAGTTTCTTCGTCATCTGATATATTATGAGACGGTTTAGAGAGTTCATCGAAAGAGACAAGAAGTGATTCTTCAATAGTTTTAGTTCTCTTATTAAATATACGATAGGCCTTGCTTCGTTCCGAATATCCGACAAATATACCTTCATCGGATTTTGGATCAAATTTTCCAAGATGATCTTTCATATTTGAAATAAAGCATTTAGAACCGAAAACTTTGAAGTATGAGATATTTGGCTTTCTTTGATTAAATAACTCATAAGATTTATTCTTGGTGAGAGGTCGAATGGATACACGATTCAAAACACAACAAGCAGTAGCAACAGCTTCTACCCAAAAATGTTTCGGTAAGGTGGATCCATTTAATAATGTTCTTGCACATTCTTGTAAAGTCCGATTTTTCCGTTCTATAACTCCGTTTTGTTGTGGAGCTCTAGGAAACAAAAAATTATGATATATAGCTTTCTTTGTACAAAAATGTTCAAATTCATTATTATCGAACTCTCCGCCATGGTCACTTCTTATATTTTTAACCTTAAGTCCCTTTGATTTTTGAATTTTCTTGATGAAGGATTTGAAATGATTGAATGTGTCACTTTTTTTTCTTAAGAAAATCACCCAAGTATAATGAGAGTAATCATCAACAATTACAAACACATATCGACTATGATTTATTGACTGAACCTGTGTTGGTCCAAATAAACCCATATGTAATAGCTCAAGTGGTTGTAACGTTGATATGACTTTCTTGGATTTAAATGACGATTTAGTCAATTTTCCTAATTGACATGCATCACAAATATTCTCAACCATAAAGCTCATTTTGGGTAGTCCTCTAACTAGGTCATTTTTGGCTAGCTTGTCGATAGTTTTAAAGTTTATATGACGGAAACGTTTGTCCCATAGCCATGGATTATTATCATTTGCTACAAGACACATGTTTGAATTATGATTGATGTTCATATTTAGAATATAAATACTTCTGTCTCTATATCCTTCAAAAACTAAATTACATTCTTTTTCTAAAATACTACATTTATTATTCGAAAAGGAAATGGTAAAACCCTTGTCGCATAGTTGACTGATATTAAGTAAATTGTGTTTTAAATTTTTAACTAGCATGACATTAGTAATAAGAGGTAAGTTAGATGTACCGCAATTGCTCACATCGCCTTTGCTGATGATATAGCCTTTTGAATTATCTCCAAAAGTGACGGAGCCACCATCTGAATAAGTGATATTTGTCAATAAGCTCTTGTCTCCAGTCATCTGCTTCGAGCAACCACTGTCTAGTATCCACTTTCCTCTTTTCTTAAGTGGGACCTACAAAAAATAAAATTAAGTCCATGGTACCACTTTTTATGGGGTCCTAAGAGTTAGGTCTTAGGAATCCAAGCCCATACGGGTCTGGTATCCCCTTTATATATATAATTAGAATTATGATGCACAGTATTTATGAATTGCTAAATATATTTGCTCCTAATCAAATTATTATTTGTTTTAGGAACTCATATTTTGATAGTCTTGACATTTTTCTTTTGAAAATTCATAACTGGTTTTAGCTTGGAATATAACAAACTAGAATTCTTCTTAGCTTTTACATTCTTCTTTTTGTAAGAATGACATTTCTGAGTTCCTTATTTCTTATATCCCAACCCTTGCTTATTTGATACATACTGTGAATTTTCAATAATCTTTCTCAAATTTTCTTGACCTTTGTTGAAGTTAGAAACATTTTGAGTGATGTTATCTAACTTAGTTTGTAAACCAGCCTTTTCTAGGTCTAGAATTTTGACTTTTGCCTTAAGTTCATAATTTTCAACAGTAAGAGCATCGTTTTTCTCTTTTTGAGTTTCAATTTCTTGACTCAAAAGAGATAATTGAGAATCAATATTAGATGATGATTCTTGAACCTTTTCAAATTCCTCCTCTAATATTTTCTTCTCGTCTTTTAACATATCACGTTCAAACTCTGCTCTACTTAAATCTGCTTGAGCTTGCATGCATTGTCGTTTCATATCTTTAAATTTAAATATTAATTCAGCATTTATATCAAGAACTTCTTCAAAAGAAGGAATTTGTACCTCATCTTCTATCGCCATGAAGCATACATTAGCTTGTTCACTGTTTGAGTCACTTTCACTATCAAATGAAGATGAGTCTGAATCATCCCATGTCATTGAGAATGCTCTTTTCTTTGACTTGTCTTTCTTGTATTTGAATTTGTCATTTTCTGACTTCTTCTTTTGCTCTGGACAATCCTTTTGCATATGTCCCTTTTTTTGACAATTAAAGCATTCTATATTTGATGACGATGGTTTGTTTGAACTGAACTTCTTTTTGTTGTATCGACTAGCTTTTCATTGCTTTAAGAATTTCTTGAATCCTTTTACAATGAATGACAGATATTCATCTTCGGAATCTGAGATGTCTTCACCTTTTTCAGCATGAAAAGCTACATTTTTCTTTTCTTCTTTTTGTTCTTTTCTAGCCTACAAGTTAGCTTCACAGGACATAAGATTTCCTATCAATTCATCTGACTTCATGGTGGAAAGATCATTAGCTTCTTCTATTTCTTATACTTTTCCTTCTCATTCATTAGTCAGAGAATGTAGGACTGTTGAAACTACATCAAAATCAGAATATTTTTGCCCTAATCCGATAAGTGCATGATGAATGGTTTGGAACCGTGAATACATCTCATTGATTGTTTCATTCAGCTTCATTTTGAAATTTTGAAATTGACTTTTCAACAATGTTATTTTTGCTTGTTTAACCTTGTTAGTACCTTCATGAGTGGTTTTTAGCATTTGCCAAATTTGATATGCAGTGGTACAGATACTAAAACGGTTATATTCGTTTTGATCTAATGCACAAAACAACATATTTATTGCTTTTGCATTTACGGCTGCTGCTGATTTCTCAGCAGGTGTCCATTCTGAATACTCAGTTGTTGGATTCACTATTTCTTTCTGAGTAGCATTCCAAGCATCATAGATAGTTGATTGCATGTAAAAAGTCATACGTGTTGCCCAATAGCTATAGTTAAGACCATTGAAGAAAGGAGGTCTTTGTGTCGATTGACCTTCGGTGTAAGTGGTGTTAGTGCTACTACTTGGGTTATTTGCCATAGTACCAGAATATATCAAATAACTGTGTTACGGTTACAAGATGACCGTGCTCTGATACCAATTGAAAGTATGTGTGTGCTTGCTAAGTATAATACACACAAGGACCGTGTAATATGACAAACAATAGTCAAGTATTTCAAATAGATAATCACAAAACTGTATAATAGTAAATGCAGTAAAAACAGAAAAATCACACCAGGAATTTTTGTACTGGTTCGGAGCACCGTCCTACATCTAGTCCCAGACCTCTCTCGGGATTTTCACTAATCAACAACCTCGCTTCACCCGGAGGAACAGGTTCACAACACCCAGACAGCTGAACGGGATTTCACGCCTCTATCAACACGAGGACTTCACAACTTTCCTCTTAACAATACGAGGACTTCACAACTTTCTTCTAACAACACGGAGGACTTCAACCAAGATGAATAATCTTATAGTTTGACAATGTGTGTTCTTAACAACACGAATTTGTCAATTCTTGCACAACCTTCCTATAATCTTATCCTCAAATAGAATTCGAATTCGTGAAGATTTGGAAGATGATATCGCTTTTGAATCAAAAGAATAGTATATAGATTCTAGGATTCAACAACGATATAAGAAGATTATGAGCTTTCGAGTGCTTTGAATGATCAAGAACGAAATTAGCAATAGATAGAATAGATAGAAAGAATTAGTTAGTTTGAATTGATGATTTCATGTTGTTTTTATAGTAGATAAAAAGTTGCAATCATTGGTGAAGAGAAGTATTGAATAGAGATGGTTTTTGGTGAAAGGAAAAGGAAGCAACCATTGATGAATGAAGATGTCTGTATGAAGAGTTGCTTTCAGTTCGAAGATCAGTTGACAGGTCAAAAATAACCAATGGACTGGTATTTGAATATATATATGTTATATACATATGTACATGTTCATTGTGCAGTTCTGTCCAGAAATGGTCGACCGCCCATATTGAAACCGGTCGACCAGTTTCTGGTAATATGCACAATGAATGTGCATTCATATATGTACATATATATATTCATAATACTGAGGTATATGATTATTTGAAGATAGATTTTAACAATGATAACACAACTAAATCACTAAATAATCAACCTCTAACTTTCAATACCATTGATTCTCTTCTTTTTGACAATCATGAAACTTTTCCTTGTCATTAATCAAAATGCCATGAATCCTTGATTCAACAGTAGCCGTCCGGACGTATTTGTTGATTGCTCAGATATGCGAGGGCCTCTCTCATGTATTGGACATATGGGACGAGGAATAAGGTGCCTTCGGTTTCGTTCAAACCTAGAACGGACCTGTAAATGGATGGCATGTCTGACGTTGTATTCCTTTATGTTTATTCATTGATCTCTGCTAAATATATATCTGTTTGGTGGCGGAGAATTTATTCTCTTGCTTAACACCCTTCTCTGAGATGTACGAGCTTAGAGGTTATATATTGGAAGAAATCAATGGTATGGTATGGGTTGACAATGTGGCATGCTGATTTGCATGGATCAAGGCTTTTGTTGAAAAGCAAAGCCTTGTGGATGATGATCAAAGCATAGATTTAATTATCATAGCTTTGTATAGCATTACTTCGCGAGCCTCACACACCGGTATGATGGTGAACTGATGGTCAGGACAATATGCTTTTGATACGAGGATGGATACGATCGACCGAGATGAACTAAGTGTGGTCACTCCACACTCAGAGGGATAGGGCATAACCCCCTCCCCCCGGATTCCTAGAAGGATAGAGCAAGTGGCATTTTTTCATGCATAGGACGTAAGTCGCGGAGATGCTCGATATCCTGGATATAGTGCGGATGTGCATTGCGGTGTTTTCTCATGCCTAAGACGTAAGCCGTGGGGAATTGCAATACGCGATAGATCTTTCGAATCAGGAGCCATCATGATGGAAATCCAATCTTTCAATACGAGCTTTGCGGTTTTAATTGTAAACCTATATTGGCGACATGATATATGGTATCTGTGTCGTCTATGATTGATACATTTATATTTGAAATGATTTTATACGCTATGCATTTATAATAGTATCAAAAAGATTTATTTTTAAAACGTACCAAGCATATTTGGCTATTATAAGGTAAAACTCTATCCTCCGGCATGCGTTGCATTGTGTGATGGGACCTGAGTCTTATAATAGCTTCATTTTTTCCAAAAAGCATTGCGTTGTTTGTTTTATACACTAGTATTCTTGGGAGGAAACTCATTCCGTGTTATACGGCGTGGTCCCTTGATTTACCGAACTTTAAAATAAAGTTTTAAATGCTGTTTTAGTTCTCACACCAGTCCCATAACTGACACAGGTTTATTGTTTCTACCTAAACTCTGGGTGCCCATATTTTACACACGTGCAGCTAGTAGTTTTGGTTTTCGTAGATATTTCTTTTCATAAGGGTCCTGGATTACAGCTGGAGCTATATTCGAAAAGATTTGTATCTGTATAACTCTTTTAGTTGTGTCAGTTGTTATTTTCCGCTACGCATTATACTTATGTATTATTTTTCCGCTGCATTGTAAATTTAAATCTCTGATATTATTTTGATGTATATTATTTATTCATACTTTGTTATATTCTTGTACTCTGATGTAAATTGTTGTAATAAATAATGAAATGTTCTATTATTTGTGTTCTGATTTGTCGTGTTCTCAACTCAATCCAAGCTTTCCGGTAAGGGGAAGTTTGGGTCGTTTCGGCGTGGTATCAGAGCTTTGGTTTACAGAGCTCGAGAACAAGACACGTTAGAACCAAAAGAAAGAATTCATTAGAGATTGGATTAGTAATATCCAATGAGAATGACTCGTTAGAGCTAGGATCAATAGAATGAGTTTCAAAGAGTGTTATTTTTAAAATAAAAATGAAAAGAAATTTTGCTTTGAAAATTTAAACCTTATAATACATATTTGAGTATATTAATTTATTTTATTTTGGAAAATCGAGTACATAATGATTTTGCATATACGCGTCATGAACTTATATACAAAGTCTCAAATATACTTGATAGATATAGAATAACACTCTAGTCGCCCGAAGATGATTCTGATGATTGATGCATCATCATCAGAGTTTATGTTCGAGTTTCGAAAGTGGGATAACTATATATTTCCAATTAATTGGTGTGAAAACCAAAACTTAATTAGTGCTTATTGGTTATGATTCGACACACCAAATATGATTTTTGACTATATATAAAAGTTATATATTTGAAAAGTTAATCAACAAATTGATTGTTGGTTGTGATGTTTGATTATTAGTTTAACAAATAAAAATGTTGGTATGATAATTAATAAAACCAATAAGAGAATGAAAGGTAAATTTTAGCCAAATTGAATCAAGTATTGAACTGAATTGAAAATTGATTAGAATTGCACGTATGTACAAGTATATATATTGAACAGGTCATAGCATGGAAACTAAGAAGAAGAATAAAATTGTTTGCCCAACAAATAAGTAAATGTTTACAATATTCATTGGGTTTAATGATTTTATGAGCCGATTGGCTAGCCGCTTGACTTTTTCTTTTGGGTTGATGAGGGCCCTGTGAGGCAAGTTGCGGTTTTACCGATCAACCCGTACAAAGGAGGTTATGGCGAAAAAAATTCAAAAATTTAGGGTGTTAGTCAAATTTTGAGAAATTAGAAAATTCTTAGAAACTAAAAAGTTGAAGAATGAAAGTTGAGTTGGTTAGTTAAACAACTTTCAGCTCCGTTCCTTTTCGAGGACGAAAAGATTTTAAGTAGGGGAGATTGTAACAACCGTATTTTCGGAACCAATTTAAAATTTTGATTTAAGCTATTTTAAGGAATATGCGAATATAAATTAGTTATTTTTGCTAAATAAAAATTTGAGAACAATTTTAAAATTAGATTTCATGTTTTATTTAACTTAAAATAAACTCATTAAATTATTAAATTGATTTATAAGCTTTATTTTTAAAATTTTGAAAATCGGATTTTGAAAATCAACGCATAGCCCTTAAAAAGTGAAATTTTGCATATGAGCTCAGAATTCGATGAAAATTTTTTTTTTGGATTCATAATGACAAATCATCATTGAGTTCCAAAATGTACGTCGAACGGAGTAAGTATGTGGTCGTGCGAAGCAAAACCATTTGTTCAAAAATAGGCAGTCATTTTATTTCAAGGTAGAAGGTATGGAGGTGCTGCCGCAATCAACTTCCTTAATGATAAACCTTTAGAACATTGGGCAGATTTGTTTTTTCAAAGTAGAAGGTATGGAGAATATTCTTCTAACATAGCTGAGAGCTTTAACTCTTGGATTGTGGATGATAGGTTTATGCCGATTACATCATGCCTAGATGGAATTCGAGTGAAAGTAATGGAACAAATGGCAAAGCGGAAGGAAGAATGTCATAAGTGGACTACTGTTTTATGCCCAGTCATGGAGCAACGATTGTCAAAGTTAGTTGAAGATGGGTTTGGATGGAATGCATATAGGTTTGCCGAAAATATTTTTGAACTTAGATCTCCTATTTCACATCATGTTGATCTTGAAAAAAGATTGTGTAGCTGTAATCAGTGGAAAGTTACCGGTTTTCCATGTGCACATGTTGTTAAGTGTATGAATAAATCAAGGCTATTGGTATATGAATTTGTGGAACATTATTTCACAGCTAATGGTTTTAGAGCTAGTTATGCACATGCTATTAATCCAATTCCAACTGTCGGTAAGCCAACTGTTACTGAAGATGAAATTGTAATTAGACCGCCTAAAGAAATTCGAGGTGCTGGAAGACCTCTACTAAAAGACATGTGGCTTTTCTTATTCTCAGAATAAGCGGAATAAATGTAGCAAGTGTGAACTTATTGGACGTAACAAGAGGAATTGCCAAGCTTCAAAGAAGATTTGAATTTGAGTTTTATTTTTCAATTTTCTTTCCATTGGATATGTTACTATATACTTAGTATGTTGTGGTTATTTTTTACTGATTATTAGAACATGTTACATACTGAGTTGTTATTTTTAATATAAATTTGATTTTTATTTCTGAATTTTATATTTTTGCTTTCATTTATTATGTTTTGTGTGTTTTTTTTTTAAATTATGAAGTGCTGTGTCTGTGATTGCTGGCATTTTATCACCTGTTATTATTTACATTAATTAAATAGGATAATGCTATATTAATTTAGCATTTTGTTTTGTATATTGTAAAAGTGATTGGTTGATTAGATTATTAGTTGTATAAAGTAAAAGTGGTCAGGTAACTTTATTAATATAACTTTTACATGTATTTGTGAAACTTATGTGTTTTTTTTTTTTTTTTTTTTTTTTTTTTTGCATATTTTGTTTAATATATGCACTATTGTGTTTGTGACTGCTGGTATTTTATTATCTGCTATTTTCTATGTCATTTATAAAAACTAATGCCACATTTTTGTGTTTGCTTTCTTTTTTTTGTTTTATGTATTTTATTTTAAAGCATGCATAGTTATGTTTATTTTTTGTGGCATGTTTTTACCAGCTATTTTCTGCATTAATTCAACTGACTAATGTTATATTGATTTAATGTTTCGTTTTGTATGATGTTAAACTGGTTGACTGACTTGATTAGTAGTTGTGTAATAATAAACTATGTAATGCTACATTATGTGGTATTTGGGTAATGTCTAATGCTAATTCAATATAGCATTTTCTGCTAATTAATTTTTGAAATATAGTTATTTTCTAAAACAATTATAGTATGGTATTTGAAGCAAATGCATACAATTACGTACATTATAAAATTTGTTGATCAATCTTTTATAAGAGTACACTTTATTGTCAAAATTTGTTGTTTTGTATACATGCACAAGTGCCTAACTACATTTGTCATTTGTATATATTTTATATTTTATACTCGACTAAAAAATATATCTTGAATATAGATCAATTATCATTGATATTTTGTATTTTATCATTTTCATGTTATGGGTACCCAATTAAGCCTTACGTCTGGATGTCTTTTACGTGTTATATGTATCCGATTAGGGCTTGTGTCCGAATGTCTTTTACATGTCATAGGTTCTCTCTCGGTTAAATAGTCCCTACAGAGTGCAGAATCATTGCTGGACTACCCGATTAAGCCTTGTGTTCGTAAGTCTTTTACATGTCATAGGTACCCAGTTAGGCCTTATGTCCTAATGTGTTTTACATGACAATGGTACCTACTCGCTTAAACAATCCCTATTGGTTGTATAATTGTTGCTAGGGTACTCAATAAGGCCTTGCGTTCAGAAGTCTTTTACGTGTCATAGGAACCCGATTAGGCCTTGGGTGTGGATGTGTTTTACGTGTCATTGGTACCCGCTCGGTTAAACAATCCCTACTAGATGCAGAATTATTACTGGAGTATTTGATTAGGACCTGTGTCTGAATGTCATTTATGTGTCATAGGTGCCCAATTAGACCTTGCGTCCGGAAGTATTTTACATGTCATAGGTACGCGATTTGGACTTGTGTCTGAATGTCTTTTACGTGTCATGGGTACCCGCTCGGTTAAACAATCCCTACCTGGTGCAGAATCGTTGTTGGAGTACCCGATTAAGCCTTGCATCCAGAAGTCTTTTACGTGTCATAGGTGCTCGATTAGGCCTTGTATTCGAATGTGTTTTACGTGTCATTGGTACCTGCTCGGTTAAACAATCCACATTGGGTGCAGAATTGTTACTTAATGACCCAATTAGCCTTGCGTCCGGAAGCTTTTTACGTGTCATAGGTACCCGATTAGGCCTTATGTTCGAATGTCTTTTATGTGTCATGGGTTCCCGCTCGGTTAAACAATCCCTACTGAGTGCAGAATCATTGCCGAAGTACCTGATTAAGCCTTGCATCCAGAAGCCTTTTATGTGTCATACGTACCCGATTAGACCTTGTGTCTGGATGTGTTTTACGTGTCATTGGTACCCGCTCAGTTAAACAATCCTTACTTGGTACAGAATTGTTGCTGAACGACCCGATTAGGTCTTGATTCCGGAAGCTTTTTACATGTCATAAGTACCTGATTAGGACTTGTGTCTGAATGTTTTTTACGTATCATATATACTTGCTTGGTTAAGCAATCCCTACTGGGTGCAAAATTGTTGCTAGAGTACCTGATTAAGCCATGCATCTAGAAGTCTTTTACGTGCCATAGGTACCCGATTAGGCCTTGTGTTCAAATGTGTTTTATGTGTCATTGGTACCCGCACGGTTAACAATCCATGCTGGATGGAGAATTGTTGCTGAACGACTCGGTTAGGCCTTGCGTCCGGAAGCTTTTTACATGTCACAGGTACCCGATCAGGCCTTGTGTCTGAATGTGTTTTACGTGTCATTGGTAACTCCTCGGTTAAACAATCCTTACTGGATGAAGAATTGTTGCTGAACGACCCTATTTGGCCTTGCGTCCAGAAGCTTTTTACGTGGCATGGGTACCCAATTAGGCCTTGTGTCCGAATGCCTTTTACGTGTCCTATATACTTGCTCGGTTAAGCAATCCCTACTAGGTGCAGAATCGTTGCTGGAGTACCTGATTAAGCCTTGCATCTAGAAGTCTCTTACGTGTCATAGGTACCTGATTAGGCCTTGTGTCCGGATTTGTTTTACGTGTCATTGATTCCTGCTTGGTTTAACAATCCATACTGGGTGTAGAATCGTTGCTGAACGACCCGATTAGGCCTTGTGTCCGGAAGTTTTTTATGTGTCATAGGGATCCAATTAGACCTTGTGTCCGAATATGTTTTATGTGTCATGCATACCCGCTCGGTTAAACAATCCCTTCTAGGTGCAGAATCATAGCTGGAGTACCTGATTAATCCTTGCATCTAGAAGTATTTTTATCTATCCGATCAGGCCTTGTGTCCAATGTGTTTTACGTGTCATTGTACCTCTCGGTTAAACAATCCTTACTAGGTGCAGAATCATTGCTGAATGACCCGATTAGGCCTTGCGTTTGGAAGCTTTTTACGTGTCATAGGTACCTGATTAGGCCCTATGTCTGAATATGTTTTATGTGTCATGGGTACCCGCTCGGTTAAACAATCCCTATTGGGTGTAGAATCGTTCTTAAGTACCCGATTAAATCTTGCATCCAGAAGTCTTTTACATGTCATACGTACCCAATAAGGTCTTGTGTTCGGATGTGTTTTACGTGTCATTGGTACCCGCTCGGTTAAACAATCCTTATCAGATGAAGAATTGTTACTGAACGACTCGATTAGGATTTGCGTCCGAAAGCTTTTTACGTGTCATAGATACCTGATTAGCCTTGTGTCCGAATGTCTTTTACGTGTCATATATACCTGCTCGGTTAAGAAATCCCTACTAGGTGCAGAATCGTTGCTGGAGTACCCGATTAAGCCTTGCATCTAGAAGTCTTTTACGTGTCATAGGTACCCAATTAGACCTTATGTTTGGATGTGTTTTACGTGTCATTGATTCCTGCTCGGTTACACAATCCATACTGGGTGTAGAATCGTTGTTGAACGTATCGATTAGGCCTTGTGTTTGGAAGTTTTTTACGTGTCATACGTACCCAAGTAGGGCTTGTGTTTGAATATCTTCTACGTGTCATGGGTACCCGCTCGATTAAACAATCCCTACTAGGTGCAGAATCATTGCTGGAGTACCCGATTAAGCCTTGCATCCAGAAGTCTTCTACATGTCATTGGAACTCGCCTTGTGTTCGGATGTGTTTTACGTGTCATTGATTCCTTCTCGGTTAAAAGATCCATACTTGGTGCAGAATCATTGCTAAACAACCCGATTAGGCCTTGCGTTTGGAAGTTTTTTACGTGTCATATGTACCCAATTAGGTCTTGTGTCTGAATGTCTTTTACGTGTCATGGATACTCGCTCAGTTAAACAATCCTTACTAGGTGCAGAATTATTGTTGGAGTACTCGATTAAGCCTTGCATCCAGAAGTCTTTTACGTGTCATAGGTACCCGATTTGGCCTTGTGTTCAGATGTATTTTATGTGTCATTGGTACTCACTTGGTTAAACAATCCTTACTGGATGCAGAATTGTTGTCGAACGACCCGGTTAGGCGTTGCGTCCGGAAGCTATTTACGTGTCATAGGTACCTGATTAGGCCTTGTGTCTGAATGTCTTTTACATGTCATATATACTTGCTCGATTAAGCAATCCCTATTGGGTTCAGAATCTTTGCTGGAGTACCTAATTAAGCCTTACATCTAGAAGTCTTTTACGTGTCATAGGTACCCGATTAGGCCTTGCGGCCGGATTTGTTTTACGTGTCATTGATTCCTGCTTGGTTAAACAATCCATAATGGGTACAGAATCGTTGCTGAACGGCCCGATTAGGCCTTGCATCCGGAAGTTTTTTACGTGTCATAGGTACGAAATTAGGCCTTGTGTCTAAATGTCTTTTACGTGTCATGGGTACCAGCTCGGTTAAACAAACCCTACTGGGTGTAGAATCGTTGCTGGAGCACCTGATTAAGCCTTGTATCCAGAAGTCATTTACGTGTCATAGGTACCCGATTCGGCCTTGTGTTAGAATGTGTTTTACGTGTCCTTGGTACTTGCTCGGTTAAGCAATCCATACTTGGGGCAGAATCGTTGTTGAACGACCCGATTAGGCCTTGCGTCTGGAAGCTTTTTAAATGTCATAAGTACCCGATTAGGCCTTGTGTCCGAATATGTTTTACGTTTCATGAGTACCAGCTTGGTTAAATAATCCCTACTAGGTGCAGAATCATTGTTTGAGTACCCGATTAAGCCTTGCATCCAGAAGTCCTTTACATGTCATAGGTACTCGATTAGGCCTTTTGTCCAGATGTGTTTTACGTGTCATTGGTACACGCTTGGTTAAACAATTCTTACTGGATGCAGAATTGTTGTTGAACGACCCGAGTAGGCCTTGCATCCGGAAGCTTTTTATGTGTCATAGGTACCCTATTAGCCTTGTGTCTAAATGTTTTTTACGTGTCATTTGTACCTTCTCGGTTAAGCAGTACCTATTAGTTGCAGAATCGTTACTGAAGTACCCGATTAAGCCTTGCATCTAGAAGTCTTTTACGTGTCATAGGTACCCGATTAAGCCTTGTGTCCGGATGTGTTTTACGTGTCATTAATTCCTGCTCGGTTAAACATTCCGTATTGGGTGCAGAATCATTGCTGAATGACCCGATTAGGCCTTGCATCTGGAAGTTTTTTACATGTCATATGTACCCAACCAAGGCTCGTGTCTAAATGCCTTTTACGTGTCATGGGTCCCCGCTCGGCTTAAAAATCCCTACTAGGTGCAGAATCATTACCGGAGTAACCAATTAAGCCTTGCATCCAGAAGTCTTTTACGTGTCATAGGTACCCGATTAGGCCTAGTTTTCGGATGTGTTTTACATGTCATTATACCCACTCGGTTAAACAATCCTTACTGGGTGCAAAATCGTTGCTTAATGACCCGATTAGGCATGCATCTGGAAGCTTTTTACGTGTCATAGGTACCCGATTAGGCCTTGTGTCTGAATACGTTTTACATGTCATGTTTACCCTCTCGGTTAAACAATCCCTATTGGGTGCAAAATCGTTGTTGGAGTACACGATTAAGCCTTGCATCCAGAAGTCTTTTACATGTCATAGGTACCCGATTAGGCCTTGTTTTCAAATGTGTTTTACGTGTCATTGGTAACCACTCGGTTGATCAATCCTTACTGGATGCAGAACTGTTGCTGAATGACCCTATTAGGCCTCTCGTCCGGAAGATTTTTTACGTGTCATAGGTACCCGATTAGGCCTTGTGTCCGAATGTTTTTTACGTATCATATATACTTGCTCGGTTAAGCAATCCCTACTGGGTGCAGAATCATTGCTGGAGTACCCGATTAAACCTTGAATCTAGAAGTTTTTTACGTGTCATAGGTACCTGATTAGGCCTTGTGTCTGGATTTGTTTTACGTGTCATTGATTCCCACTTGGTTAAACAATCCATAATGGGTGCAGAATCATTGCTGAACGACCCAATTAGGCCTTGCGTCCGGGAGTTTTTTATGTGTCATAGGTACCCAATTAGGCCTTGTGTTCGAATATGTTTTATGTGTCATGCATGCCCGCTCGGTTAAACAATCCCTACTGGGTGCAGAATCATTGTTGGAGTAACTAACTAAGCCTTGCATCCAGAAGTCTTTTACGTGTCATATCTACCCAATCAGGCCTTGTGTCCGGGTGTGTTTTACGTGTCATTGTAGCGGCTCGGTTAAACAATCCTTACTAGGTGCAGAGTCATTGCTGAACGACCCAACTAGAACTTGCGTTTGAAAGCTTTTTACATGTCATAGGCACCTGATTAGGCCTTGTGTTCGAATATGTTTTACGTGTCATGGTTACCCGCTCGGTTAAACAATCCCTATTGGGTGTAGAATCATTGCTTAAGCACCTGATTAAGCCTTGCATCCAGAAGTCTTTTACGTGTCATAGGTACCCGATTAGGTCTTGCGTTCGGATGTGTTTTACGTGTCATTGCTACCCGCTTGGTTAAACAATCCTTACCAGATGAAGAATTGTTGCTGAACGACCCGATTAGGATTTGCGTCCGGAAGCTTTTTACGTGTCATAGGTACCCGATTAGGCCTTGTGTCTGAGTGTCTTTTACGTGTCATATATACCTGCTCGGTTAAGCAATCCCTACTGGGTGCATAATCATTGATGGAGTAGCCGATTTAGCCTTTCATCCAGAAGTCTTTTACGTTTCATAGGTACCTGATTAGGCCTTGTGTTTGGATGGGTTTTACGTGTCATTGATTCCTGCTCAGTTAAACAATCCGTACTGGGTGTAGAATCGTTGCTAAACGACCCAATAAGGCCTTGCGTTCGGAAGTTTATTACATGTCACATGTACCCAATTGGGCCTTGTGTCTGAGTGTCTTTTACGTGTCATGGGTACCCGCTCGGTTAAGCAATCCCTACTAGGTGCAGAATAATTATTGGAGTACCCGATTAAGCCTTGCATCCAGAAGTCTTCTACTTTTCATAGGTACCCGATTAGGCTTTGTGTTCAGATGTGTTTTACGGGTCATTGATTCTTGCTCGGTTAAACAATCCATACTGGGTGCAGAATCGTTGTTGAACGACCCAATTTGGCCTTGCGTTCGGAAGTTTTTAACGTGTCATATGTACCCAATTTAGGCCTTATGTCTGAATTTCTTTTACGTGTCATGGGTACCAGCTCAGTTAAATAATCCCTACTAGGTGCAGAATCATTGCTGGAGTACCCAATTAAGCCTTGCATCCAGAAGTCTTTTACGTGTCATAGGTACCTGATATACACGTAAATGTGTATATTTTATCCGCATATTTGTCTTATTTTATCTTTTAAATAATTGATATTGTGTGTTTATAGCTGTGTTTTCAGATTGTTGACAAGAATCATGGTTTAGAGCATTTGATGAATAAAGCATGAAGAATTTGCTGAAAAAGAGTGAAGTTAAAATTACTAAAGCTTGAAGAGTTTAAAGCTTGAAGAACGGTTGCAAATAGAGTTCAGTTGGGTAGATTTGGCTCACTAAAGACTCATATTGTGTTCACATTGGTTCAATTGCAGACCATTTCACTCATGTAGCGTTCACATTAGCTCCTTTGCAAGGCTTCTCATTCATGCACTGCACGCGTTCACACTGGCTCACTTACAAGGCCTCTTACTCTACAACCCCGTTCACACTAGCTTATGTGTTATTTGGGCTAATTCTTGAGTCCCATATTGTGGAATTTGCCAAGTAGTCTTTGTCATATCAGCTATAAATACCTTGTATCTCATTCATGTAAAAAGACATTGGGTTTTATTCTGTAATTCTCTTCTTGGAATAAAATCATTCTTCTTCCTTTGTTCTATTTAGTTTTAGTTTTATTTATGTTCTTGTTATTTAATTTATGTTTTTCTTCTTTTTTAGCTATGTCTAGCTAATCCCCTTTGATTAGGGGGTGATGATGCTAATAGATATAATGAATCACATAGCCAAAGGATGAGGAATTCATGTATATAGATCTAGATCTGAACCAAGGGTTAGATCTGAACCTTAATATCCTGTGTCGTTTAAGAGCTATGCTCCTTCACAGGGTATATTCCTGTTCGGTCTAACAATTATCATATTTAGATCTAATTTTAGGGTTTTAGAAATTAATTAGTGAATCTGTCCTGATAGTCTATGGTTGTAGAGCTGAGCTCCTGCATAGGCTATGCTTGTCGTTATTTACATATTTGTTTCTAAAAGCCTATTATCGTTGATTCATGTTTATGACAGAAACATGTATTAGATCTGGTTAATCTTTTGGCTATTGATGATTATGAATCTGATCTATGTCATTATCCCCTAATTGCTTTCACTTATTGTTAAAACTCTCTTTTATTTAATTTCTGCTATTTTCTTTGTTTTCAACCAATCAAAAGTTAGGGATAACTTGATTGGATTTATTAATAAAATAATTTGGTCCCAGAGTTCGACACCCTCTACAACGATCCTTGTTGTTTAGGAAAGACGAACGGATTTTTCAGTTGTTTACAATTGTATAATTTGTTCGCAAACAAATTTTGGCGCCGTTGCCGGGGACCAAAACAACTTTTATTACTAAATCCTTCGAGTTATATTTTTTTATTTTTGTTTTTCCTTTCGTTTTCTATCATTAAAAAAATCTTGTAAATTTTGTTTCTATTCTTGTCTTGGTTGCCTTTCCATCTTTTCAATATATTTCTTACCCTTTTCTTCTTTTACAAATTTCTGCAATTTAGAACTTAAAAAAAATCCATTTATTTCTTTCCTCTTTTGATGTCTTTCCAAATTTTTACAACTTCTTCCCTTTTACAACAGTAAAAAAAAAACATTTGCCATTTTTTTATTTATTTCCTTTCAACTTCTTTCCTATTTTCCTTACTAAATTCTCAATCTTCCTTTCAACAATTTCTTTCTTACACTGCTTTTCTTCTTCTACAACATAATTAAATAAAAAAAAAACAATTTTCCTTTTACTGTTTCTCTTCTCTGCCACACAACATAATTGCCGATCACCTGAATCACCATCTCCACCACAACCACCTTGAACCACCAGTCTCCACACAAAAACATCAGTACACCACTGATCTACACCCCTCCCAACAACACAGCAATCACCTCCTTCACGCGCCCAAACTTTACGACCTCTGCCCATAAACACCATCCACTCATTTACACCCAACATACAACCGCAATCACCTAGCCTTTCCACCCTCTTCCATTCAAAACCAGAAAGCCGCACTTTTCCCATCAACCTTCATCGCAAGTCCGCCATATCTCCCTGTGCTCACAATCCAAAATATCAACCCAGTCTCATCTACAGAGACCACTTCAGTACCCCCTATCAAAATCCACTTCATCAACCATCCACTACATACCATGCACATCATCAACCATCCACTACATACCATCAACGCAATCACCCAACATACAAACGCACTTTTCCTGAACCATTGTCATCTGCCTATTTAACCAAAAAAAAACCACAAAAAAGAACCAAAAGCAAATGTTTACACCATCTCAGTACCTACCGTTCGTACCTCTAATTCATCCACAACCAATCCCTTCTCCAACAACAAACCGCCTCAACTGCCTGTTCATAATCTCTCTGATCAAACCATTCAACATCCATCTCTCAACATCCTTCATTTTCTACTACTTCATACAATAGTACCACCTCCCTACATCTCCACCATCTTCCCATTCTAACCAAACTACATCGTCCACTACCTGTCACATTGCGGCAACTACTGACTTGCCCAAAAAAAAAACTGTCCAAATTTCCACAAACTCCCGTCATACAAACTAGCACTTCAGCTTTGCGTCCGAACATCATTCCCAAATCGCCGAACTCTCCTAACAAAATCACCAAACTCGAACAGCTTCCCTCATCTACAAACTTCCCCTCCTCATCTCCATTTAGTTCAACCCGAAAACCCCTGTCTGCCCAATTCAAAGAACCACAAAACCAATCGATTCATTCAAACCGAAATCCACGATCGGAAACCCAAATCTGCATCTCCCCAATTCTGATCAGCAAATCACGTACCCAAACCACAAAAATCAAAATCCGATCAACATCGGAACCCCTAACCCTCATCATCCCTACAGTTCAAAACTACTCTCCAGTCTGTTCTTCCCTTTTTCGCACCAAGCCCAACGCACAGCTCTCGAGACCTGAGTGCAAACCCCAAAGCAATCTAACCCCGTAATTCCACTTCAACCAGCAAATCCACTCAATCCGATTTTAGTAGCTGTCTTCGAAATCAAATTGTATTCTTCCAAATTTTGAGTAGAGATTTGTTCAATCGATTTTGTTCATTCTCCTAGTATTTTGAGTCATGATTTGTATTTTTTTTAATCGAGGATTACCCGACTTTTGAGGAGTTTTTCTTGCGTGTATTACTAACAGCTGGGTTATTCGGCTTCCTTCCAATTTGGGCTTGGGCCGGTTGAAATTAGTTGGGCTATTGGTATTTCTGTGTAATTTTATTCAAGCCTTTTAGTTTCTTTGAAGTTCATTTGTTTCACTTAGAAGGGGCCAAGAGTTCAATTGGTTTTAAAGCTTTTAATATTTGCACACTTTTCAGAGGCTATTGGCATACAATTTGAAGAATTTTTGCTCTGGCGTTGCTTGAGTTTTGTAATTTGAGTTGATTTTCGCTTAATTTCAGGTTACAAAAGATGAACAGGTACAGTGAAAATTAGAAAAAGGTGTGCCGCAACGCAGTCAAGCAAATAATAGGAGGCGACAACAACAGAACGCAACAGACAATTTAAGGTTCGAGCGGTTGCACACCAAGTGGGGTGTGAACGCGCTAGCGCTACCCAATTGCACTGGACGGACTGCCGATCAAGGTGAGTATTTTCTATCTCTACAGGGACTGCTGTTGCAAATAAATATATATATATATATAGACATTGCTTGTAAAAATCTTCTACAGGGGCAGCGGCTTGCTTGTAAAATATTTATTTCTGCAATTTATCTTTCTTTAACTGTCTGTGATTGATTATTTTGATTGTTGATGTGTGATTGGAAATTTTAAAATAAATGTGGACTAAATTATTTTTGAAATCAAATTGAGGATTCCCCAGAGCTCATATGACAAAATATTCGTTAAATTGACAATTAGGATTGATACTCTCTGAGGTGTCTAAGGAACGGTAGAGTCTAGAACTCAAACAGGTTCTTAAACCTTCGGTTGTGTTTCTACGGTGATTCGTGGCACACTGATAATCCCTGTCCGAACCTGGCCCAGACTTGTATTCATATAATCCGAATTTGTTAATTTTAACAATTTTTTTAGAAGCTTCTTGAAAATGTCCCAATTCCCTTTCTCCAACGGATTTTACGATAGTTGTGAAAATCAATATAATCCATATAATTTTACACCAAATTCATATGGATATTTTAATAACAACTTTTGTACAAACAATTTGGATTTTGTGCCACCGACTTTTCAAAATTTTCAAAATACTCCTTATTGTACACCACCAAATTTTCAAAATGATGATCAACCCTCAACTCTTGAAACACGTATTGAATCTTTACTTGAATTGAGCATACAACAAAATCAAGAAATAAAAGAATGGTGTAATTCATACATGTGCAACAATTCAAGTGAAAGTTTTCGAAATAATCAAAATCCGATTTCACCTTCAAATTCCAAAGATTTTGATTATAACCCTTGTCAATTCAGTTTTGAACTCCAAAATGAATTTCAAATTCAAAATGGAAATGTAAATCATTTTTCAAATGATTTTGGCAATGAGAATAATTTCAATTGTGCTGCTAGTGAAAACTTTTGTTCTCAACAATTTCAACTTGAAAATTCTCATGTAAATAACTATAAATTTGATTTTGTTGAGCAAACAAATGAAATTGACGACTACTTGAAGTTTCGAGAGAAACAAAATCAAATCCAAATGTGTGACAAATCGAATGATAATCCACCTTTGCCCACAATTAATGATTTTCAACTGACAACTTTTGAAATCAATGAAAATCTCAATGAAGTTGTTGAAAGCTCTGTGATTGATTTGAATTTAAATTCTTTTGAAAACAAAGACGTCAATCTTCTATTCGATCTTCCTCTCTCAAATTATGAAAATTTTGAAAATTTAACAACTTTAGGTTATCAATATGACAAAAATGATAAAGTTGTTAACAAACGTTTATGTGAGGACGATTTTGATGAGCGAAAACTTCTTAAACTGATTGACGATGATGTTGTTGGGTCTGAAATTGAAAATGAAACATTTGAAAACTTTGAAATTCTTGAGATTGAAAACAATGGGACTGTTGAATGTGATCTCAAACATGATGACGATTTTTCTGAAATTGTTAAAACTCCTTGCGACCTGATCGTTTCAACTGAACCTCACTATGATCACTTGTTTTTCAATGATAAATTTCTGCAGTATATGAACTCTTTCTGGAATAACACTGTTTTTGAGAAAATACGATTTCGAAATTTACTGAAAATTCATTTGTTTGGTTTTGATTTTAGGTTTATGAATGAACCTTTAGTGAACAAAATTTCAAGTACCAAAGCAAAACCGAACAATATTTCTCAAAACAAGTGTGGGGTTGAGACCGATGCACATGTTTCTCAATTTATACATCATCTGAACAAGTCAAACTTTGTTTTTGAAACTTTTGTTGAACCCCAGCCCAATGACCTCTCTTTTGTTGCTATAAAAATTCAATTCGATTTCAGGATCAATTGTAAGCTCAAGCTTTTAAAACTATCAACTCAAACTTTTGAAAAAACGAAATTTGTTTTTCCAAATCTTTCACGTAATATACAAACCTTTATGATTTGGTTTTCTGTGCTTCAGCTGTGTCTCATAATCTTAATGAGGCTGATCCATTGGTCCATTATGGACCGGTTCATCTATTCGATGACTGCATATTTTCTGCACACACATCCGGTACGCCGTGCTGACCCTCTTATTTTATTTCCCTTTCACTAAGATATGTCTGATTAACGACTGTGAGGACACAGTCACACTCAAGTGTGAGGGGAGTTTACATTACATCAACAATCAAATTTTATAAACTAGGTCATTCACTGAACAAGGATTAACTTAAATTCATAAATAACACCTTGGTTCTTGTTTGATAAGTTGAATTTTTGGGTGATGAGAATGAACATTATTTATTCATTGGGTCGTAATGTGTCTTTTTAAGATGCTAGCTTGAGACTGTGCAGACGTTAGTGGTGTTCTGGAGTAAGCGTGTCAACCCTTGTTATACGTGTTAGAATATGCAAGTAAAAAAAAAATCAAGAAATACAAATGATTTTGCACTTACATTTGATTGGATTTTCTGAGTTTGTTTTCATGCATAATATTTTCTTTTCACTCTAAATTTCAAAATCGTAAGTTCTAAAATCCACTTGGCCCAATTAAGGAGAAATGACTCATTGTAGCATTCTTCTTCGATACCCCACATTATTCAAACCCAAGTTTTAGTCGATTTACATCCATGTTTCGACAAATTTATCTTATATTGGTATACTCAAGAACCTTTGTTTAAAGGTCAAAAACGTCACTTTTTATACCAATATTACACCACCCACTCCGTACTTGTTTTAAGGTAGGATAACCATATACCACATCTTATTTTATATGGGTTATCTATCTTACGAAACTTTGTTTATCATTCCTTTCAGCTTTTTGTATAACATCAACCCAGACTTGTGTGTTAAATTAAGGTTATGGAAGTAGAGTAACTAGGGCACAAAACTTTCCTTTCATGAAGTGTTGGTTTAGTAGAGGAGGAATCAAATGAAATAATGTACGGTATCATTCCATTCCATCTCCACTCATCATTCATCATGCAAAAGAAAAAAAATGAAAAAAAAAGGGAAAAGAAAAGGAAAAAAAGAAGGAAAAAAAAGAGAAAAAGAAAAAAAAAATGAAATAAAGAGAGAGTCTCTCTGAACAAAATAGTCATTCATCATTCTTGACTATAATGCATTCATTTCCATTCCATCCACATCCATCATACCGTACTTAGAAGCGAGGATTGTTGTTGAGGAGATGAAAGGAAACAAAATGTCCATATGTGCCTTAGTATTACTTTACCTTTTGTAATTTGAAATTCAACTAATACACTTGCCCTCTTATCTAGAATACTTTTAGAACTTGCAAAATTTTCCTTCATCTATGCATAACTCATATCCATTACATTACAGTTACATTGGTGCAAAATTATTAAAAAAAAAAGAGAGAGAGAAAAAAAAAAGAATAAAGAAATGATTGGGTGCACATTGTCGATGTGTAGAACTTTGGTTGACACCACGCTCTTAACCTTCAAGACAATTACAGTGTTATCAAGGAATTACGATTCAGCTTGAAAATTTTTGTTCATTTTTGCACTAATTATGGGATGGACAATTTGGGGCTAAACCGTTACTATTGAAGTTAGGTGAAATCCTTGGAATGTGAAAGACCTTAAATATATCATTTGATTAATTCGCGTACTTAAGACGCTCTGGATTTTGTGGGTAGTATCCGCTGAAAACCCTCACGAGACAACACTCGCCCTACTGGGGACACCCAGAGGTTTAACGGCTTGTTGCATACGCTAAATGCAATCGTGTTTCCTACGAAAGTGTGACATATCTTAGTTTAGTTTATTCGAGGACGAATAAAAAGATAAGTGTGGGGGTATTTGATATACACGTAAATGTGTATATTTTATCCGCATATTTGTCTTATTTTATCTTTTAAATAATTGATATTGTGTATTTATAGCTGTGTTTTCAGATTGTTGACAAGAATCATGGTTTAGAGCATTTGATGAATAAAGCATGAAGAATTTGCTGAAAAAGAGTGAAGTTAAAATTACTAAAGCTTGAAGAGTTTAAAGATTGAAGAACGGTTGCAAATAGAGTTCAGTTGGGTAGATTTGGCTCACTAAAGACTCATATTGTATTCACATTGGCTCAATTGCAGACCATTTCACTCATGTAGCGTTCACATTAGCTCGTTTGCAAGGCTTCTCATTCATGCACTGCACGCGTTCACACTGGCTCACTTACAAGGCCTCTTACTCTACAACCCCGTTCACACTAGCTTATGTGTTATTTGGGCTAATTCTTGAGTCCCACATTGTGGAATTTGCCAAGTAGTCTTTGTCATATCAGCTATAAATACCTTGTATCTCATTCATGTAAAAAGACATTGGGTTTTATTCTGTAATTCTTTTCTTGGAATAAAATCATTCTTCTTCCTCTGTTCTATTTAGTTTTAGTTTTATTTATGTTCTTGTTATTTAATTTCTGTTTTTCTTCTTCTTTAGCTATGTCTAGCTAATCCCCTTTGATTAGGGGGTGATGATGCTAATAGATATGATTCGATATGAATTACATAGCCAAAGGATGAGGAATTCATGTATATAGATCTAGATCTGAACCAAGGGTTAGATCTGAACCTTAATATCCTGTGTCGTTTAAGAGCTATGCTCCTTCACAGGGTATATTCGTACTCGGTCTAACAATTATCATATTTAGATCTAATTTTAGGGTTTTAGAAATTAATTAGTGAATCTATCCTGATAGTCTATGGTTGTAGAGTTGAGCTCCTGCATAGGCTATGCTTGTCGTTATTTACATATTTGTTTCTAAAAGCCTATTATCATTGATTCATGTTTGTGACAGAAACATGTATTAGATCTGGTTAATCTTTTGGCTATTGATGATTATGAATCTGATCTATGTCATTATCCCCTAATTGCTTTCACTTATTGTTAAAACTCTCTTTTATTTAATTTCTGCTATTTTCTTTGTTTTCAACCAATCAAAAGTTAGGGATAACTTGATTGGATTTATTAATAAAATAATTTGGTCCCAGAGTTCGACACCCTCTACAACGATCCTTGTTGTTTAGGAAAGACGAACGGATTTTTCAGTTGTTTACAATTGTATAATTTGTTCGCAAACAGTACCCGATTAGGCCTTGTGTTCATATGTGTTTTACGTAATCATTAGTACTCGCTCAGTTAAACAACCCTTATTATTGTTGAACCACCCAATTGGGCGTTGCGTTCGGAAGCTTTTTATGTGTCATAGGTACCTGATTAGGGCTTGTGTCTGAATGTCTTTTATGTGTCATATATACTTGCTCGGTTAAGCAATCCCTACTAGGTGTAGAATCTTTGTTGGAGTACCTGACTAAGCCTTGCTTCTAGAAGTCTTAATGTGTCATAGGTACCCGATTACACAGGTATCCGATTAGGCCTTGTGGCCGGATTTGTTTTACGTGTCATTGATTCCTGCTTGGTTAAACAATCCATACTGGGTGCAGAATCGTTGTTGAACGACCCGATTAGGCCTCGCATCCAGAAGTTTTTTACGTGTCATCGGTACCCAACTAGGCCTTTGTCTGAATGTCTTTTATGAGTCATGGATACTAGCTCGGTTAAACAATCCATACTGGGTCTAGAATTGTTGCTGGAGTACCTAATTAAGCCTTGCATCCAGAAGTCTTTTACGTGTCATAGGTACCCGACTAGACCTTGTGTTTGAATGTGTTTTACGTGTCATTGGTACTTGCTCGGTTAAACAATCCATAATAGGTGTAGAATCGTTGTTGAACGACCCGATTAGGCCTTACATCTGGAAGCTTTTTACGTGTCATAGGCACCCGATTAGGCCTTGTGTCCAAATATGTTTTACGTTTCATGGGTACCCGCTCGGTTAAACAATCCCTATAGGGTGCAGAATCGTTGTTTGAGTACCCGATTAAGCCTTGCATCCAGAAGTCTTTTACGTGTCATAGGTACTCGATTAGGCCTTGTGTTCGGATGTGTTTTACGTGTCATTGGTACCTGCTCGGTTAAACAATTCTTACTGGATACAGAATTGTTGCTAAATGACCCGATTATGCCTTGCGTCCGGAAGCTTTTTACGTGTCATAAGTACCCGATTAGGCCTAGTGTCTGAATGTCTTTTACGTGTCATTTATACCTGCTCAGTTAAGCAATACCTATTAGGTGCAGAATTATTGCTGGAGTACCTGATTAAGCCTTGCATCCAGAAGCCTTTTACGTGTCATAGGTACCCGATTAAGCCTTGTGTCCGGATGTGTTTTACGTGTCATTGATTCCTGCTCAGTTAAACATTCCTTATTGGGTGCAGAATCGTTGTTGAACGACCCGATTAGGCCTTGCGTCCGGAAGTTTTTTTACGTGTCAAAGGTACCCAATTAGAACTTGTGTCTGAATGTCTTTTACGTGTTATGTCTACCCGCTCAGTTAAACAATCTCTACTGGGTGCAGAATCATTACTGGGGTACCCGATTAAGCCTTGCATCCAGAAAGTCTTTTACGTGTCATAGGTACCCGATTAGGCCTTGTGTCGGGATGCCACTCGGTTAACAATCCTTACTAGGTGCAAAATCATTGTTGAACGACCCGATTAGGCCTTGCGTTTGGATGCTTTTTACATGTCATAGGTACCCGATTAGGCCTTGTGTCTGATTATCTTTTACGTGTCTTGGGTACCCGATTAGGCCTTGTGTCCAAATATGTTTTACATGTCATGGGTGCCCGCTCGGTTAAACAATCCCTACTAGGTGCAGAATCATTGCTGGAGTACCCGATTAAGCCTTGCATCCAGAAGTCTTTTACGTGTCATGGATGGCCGATTAGGCCTTGTGTTCGGATGTGTTTTACGTATCATTGGTACTCGCTCGGTTAAACAATCCTTACTGGATGCAGAATTGTTGCTGAACGACCTGATTAGGCCTTGCGTCCGGAAGCTTTTTACGTGTCATAGGTACCCGATTATGCCTTGTATCTGAATGTCTTTTACGTGTCATATATACCCTCTTTGTTAAGCAATCCCTATTGGGCACAGAATCATTGCTGGAGTACCTAGTTAAGCCTTGCTTCCAGAAGTCTTTTATGTGTCATAGGTACCCAATCAACCCTTGTGTCCGGATGTGTTTTACATGTCATTGGTACTCACTCGGTTAAACAATTCTTACTGGGTGTCGAGTCATTGATGAACGACCCCATTAGGCCTTGCGTCTAAATATGTCAAAGGTATTAGCTTAGGCTTGAGTCTTGCAATCTTTTGAATCTCATTAGTACTCGCTTAGGTTTGAATCTAGTCGTACTTTAAAATTAATTAGATTGTTCGATCAACCAATATATTTTTTGTATAGATTGGTTATCAAAGGTGCCCAACCAAGCTTGAGTTCGGCCGTCCTTTGAATGTCGTAGATACTCGCTTAGGTTTGAGTCCGGATGTCATTTACAATCATTTAAATTGTTCAGTTAACCAATTTGTATTTGGTATAGTTTGGTTTTCAAAAGTCCATGACCAAGCTTAAGTCTGACCGTCCTTTGGGTCTCGTAAGTACCTGCTTAGGTTTAGTTCCGGATGTCCTTTACCATTGTTTATATTGTTTGATTAACCAATATGTTTTTGGCATAAATTGGTTTTCAAAGGTTTTTGCTTGGGGTTGAGTCCGGCCGTCCTTTGAGTTTCATATGTACTTGCTTAGGTTTGAATCTGGTCGTCCTTTACAATCATTCATATTGTTTGGTTAAGCAATATGTTCTCGGTATAAATTGGTTTTTAAAGGTGCTCGCTTATGGTTGAGTCCTGCTGTCATTTGAATCCCGTATGTACTCGGTTAGGTTTGAATTTTGTTGTCCTTTACAATCGTTTATATTGTCTGGTGTATATTTATTTGCATGGGTATCTAATTAGGTTTTGAATATTGTCTTCTTTTATATCGGTACGTACCCGATTGAACTTGGATTGAAGTCTGAATGTCGTTTGCGTTTCTGGGTTTGGTCGGTTGAATGAAATAGTTTGGTTATAGATTCATTTATGGTTATTTTGTTTAAATAATTTATTTTTATTTTAGACTGATATGCATAAACAATTAGTTATAAAAATGTTATTTGTTATAGCGTTTTTAATTTAGGATACAGTAGATTCATTTATGGTTATTTTGATTAAATAATTCATTTTTATTTTAGATTGGTATGCCTAAACAATTCTTTATAATAATGCTATTTGCTTATAACATTTTAATTTATACATTTCATTACATAACATCAGACATAACCCAACCCACACACATAACAATTCTCCCAAGCCATCACAATCTCAAAAACATACGCATAACCCAACCCACACACATAACGGTAACCACCAAACCATCATAAAGATCTCAAACAGCCATTATACAGTTGCCATAAACCAACAATTCTCCCAAAATTCTTATTGCACAAAAACATCAGACGTAATCCAATCTGAACAACAGGCTACAACCTGAATTTTCATTAAAACAACAAGTCACAATCAATTCAGCTTCAACTACTATGTATGAAATTAAAACAGAGCAATTAACAACATGTAGGTATGAAATTTGTACAGGTACAATTTTGTCCCTTCCACAATTTTTTAATCCAGGTTCAACCACTACTTTAACATCAATTCAAATTACAAAAAACTCAATTACAATCAGCAACTAAATGTCTAGACAGCAAATTCAAATTGAATTAAAACAGGCGCTACATCAACAATTCAGTGTTTCCTTCGTTCACATTCTTTCTACTTCATAGCGTTTTCAATTTCTTCTGGGGACGTGTTTGCAAAGTAACTAATAATGTCCCAACTTCGTGGTGGGTCATTCAGTATGTTGAACACTGTGTCAACACGACAAGATTGATATCTTCATTTTTATATTCCTCTGGTAGATTTTTGTCTCTGTCCAATTTTTCAATGAATTCCATCACAAATAATGCACAGTCGACACTGCAAATTAATAAATAAATAAGGGTTGGTATAAGAAATGCAATGCCATGATCATTTAGCTTTTTGACCATAGATTATTTGGCAAAAACCATTTATTGTGTTTGTGGCAGAAAGCATTCAGCACAAGATTACTATTTCGATGATAAGTAGTAGGAGGAAAAATGTACGTTGGTTTATACCTATTATAATAATACTAAGGTTACTACCTTAAAAATATAAAAAAGATGCTATTACAGTTTATCATTTATATTTACAATTGAAATTGGCGTTATAATGATTTCATTCTAACATGGTAAAAGGAAGTTGTGGTACAAAGATACGAAAAATGCAAGGTGTTGCATGGATATTCAAATAATAATAAGGTTCCTACAAGGTTCCTACCTTAAGAATAAAAAAATAATTGATATTACAGTTTAGCATTTATATTAACAGTTGAAGTTACACATGTAAAGGACAATATGAAGGAGTTTTCACTGTATTATGGTAAAAGGCAGGCAGTAGTGGTACAAAGATACGAAAAATGCAAGGTGTTGTATGGATATCTAAATAATAATAAGGTTCCTCCCTTAAAAATAAAACAAAAATGATATTATAGTTTAGCATTTATATTAACAGTTTAAGCTGCGCATGTAAAGGACAATATGAAGATGTTTTCACTGTATTATGGTAAAAGGCAGGCAACAGTGGTACAAAGATACAAAAAATGCAAGGTTTTGTATGGATATTTAAATAATAATAAGGTTCTTATGTAACGATCCGTATTTTGACCGTCAAATATTTAATTTAATTTATTATTTTAAATATTATATTTGGAGTATTTATAGATTCTAATATTTAATTCATTATTTAAAACAAGGTTTGAATGTTAATTTTAATTATAATATAAAACGAGCTCGAAATCGCGTGGCAGTTCGTAATATGGAGTTTTGAACTTCAACTGGATATACAGAATTCGTTTTAAGGCGGATTTCTGTGAAACGAGAAACGTTAGAACCGTATTGATTATAATTTTCATATGAAAGAGAAAAATTCAGATTTCGTGTTATAGTTTGTTAGTTATGGCCAAATAAAAATTTGAAATAGTCGCTGTGGAAATCGTTATTAAAAATATACGCGTTAAAATAGCCGTTTTGCAAACGGACTCAGATTTCAATGAAATCAGTTTCATTAGAACCGTATCATTAAATTATTGTATGATGTTGAATGGCATGGCAAACCGATGTCGTATGTGGCCACTGTAGCCGTAAACGCCCGTTCAATTTCTATATCGCGTATTTAATTTAATAAAGGGATATTTGGGTATAACTTGAACAGACGATCAAATTGAGTCGCGAAACCAATTCCGTTGAGTTCATATTGTCGATTATAGTCAAAATAGACATATAGTTTGTTATTTTTGGAGACAGGCAAAATTGGTGTCCAAAATGGCATTGCGGTGCGCGTAAAAATAGCCTACCGGGGAAACAGTCTCAGAATGCGACGAAACTGGTGTCGTTGGGTTCGTATTGAAGAATTATTTCAGGATTTCGAAGTTTCAAGTTGATCGGATTTATTTAGTGACCGTGAAAATTTTAAACGCGTGTTTATTTCTGGTTTTATAAAGGAATTTTTTTCAAACGATGTCGGAATTCCACGAAACCTATCCCATTGGGTCTGGAATATTTTTCTATGTTAGGAGTAGAATTTTTATCAGTAAAAAGAAGTCGATTGTGGTCAGTTTTACATGTTACTTCGCGACAAAGTTTCGATAATAATATAATAATAATTTGTGCACCCTATAAATAGCATCTTAAAGGGTTAAAACCCTTGTTTTCGTTGCTGCGTGGTCAATGGCCTACTTGCGCCTCCACAAACATAAACGAACGGTTGAAATCCCACCGATTCCTCCTCACTATTCTCAAAATACACTAACTAAAATCCATAGGTTTCAACGTCAAAAACAATGAGCTCGTCAAGCTCTTTATACTTAATGGCTGTGATCAAATTTCAAGGTCTGGAGCGGCCGGAGCGGGGTCCAAAGGTATGGAGTTCGAGGAGCTTATATAGAAGGATGAAGGCATCGAGTTGGCTATGGTTGGTGGTGGAGGTCGTGAGCAGTGGGGCGGGCACCTGGACAGTTTCTGATCCGTCTCAGATCACCGGAGATTGGCGCAGTAGGGTGGGTTCGTGTGTGGTGTCCTCGTGTAAGTGTAATGAAGAGTTAAAGAAAAAAAATACAGTGGGGCTCGGGTCCTTGTTGAACCCGTGGATTTTTGGAAAAATGTCTGAAATGAGAAACAAATAGTGAAGGAAACTGTTTGCAAAAGGGATCAGGCCTGGAAGTTTTGATCAAAAGAAGAAAAAGGAAACCATGAATAACTAGAACAATAGCAGCAGTAAAAGGAAATAAGATGGGGAGCGAACCGTTACAGAAGTTGTTAATCCATCGTCACCTATGTTTCTAAAATGTAATTAGTCTTAACCCTAAGTAAGATTTATTATTTTAAATATAAATCTTATAACTAAGTCTATTATAGTCGATGCAGAAACAAGGATGACAGGGGAATGGAAATGAAGGGCATCAGCCTTACTGAGAACGAAAAGGGATGGTTACCAGCACTTTATTAAAACATAATTTGTTGTGTAATCATACAATTTGGTGCTAAGCATTAATTTAAAACATTTGATAATTTACCTTATCCATTTGTTTCCAGATCGGATGAAGGAAACGAGCAAAGCATATTAAACTTTTAGAGAGAAATAAAAGTCTGGCCATTCGAATGGGGTCAGTCTGGTCAAATACTAACCGCGTAATTTGCCTAAAATAAATTGTTAATTAGGAATTTAATTATTCTAATCATATAATAGTAAATCGTAAACTGTTGCAGGACCATGCTGGAGACCTAAGTGGGAACAGGGATAAAAAGGAGTCAACTTCTCAAAACGATTAACAGATGTAATTTACTAAATATTAATTTCAATTAAAGATTTTTAGTTTGAACTAAATAGTATTAACCTGAAAATATTAATAACTCATTTAAATATTACCAGAATTGGATGATTTAAGACAACACTGGAATCGTCTTGACGAACAGAATATTATGGAACTGTGTTGGACAAAGATGGGAATAGCTGGAATTTACAGTCAAATTAAACATTGTTTGATTTGATTGTAACTGAACTGTGGCAGAAATAATGAAATCTAGGTGAGTTAAACTCACTCAGTGTTTTTCCCATTTATATTTTATATAAATTGGATTGTTATTTTGTGTGCTCTGTTTGATAATGGTTGACTGGTTGCCAGTATTATAATTATCTATTGATATGACTGATGAAATTAAACTGTCTTTTAATTTCAGTGAAATACCAAATCGTTATTTTAACGAATCGGTTCCAATAAAGATAACTTACCTTATTGATCATGTTTATAAAATAAACATGTTTAATTGGTTGAATTGTTTGAATTGCTTGTGATTGAGGTTAAATGGTCATTAGTTGTTATCAGTTAAGTGAGACTGAATGATCTGATTTGTGATAACCACTTTGTATACAGGGAAGAACAGGTTGGAGGGATCCAACGGGATTCCTCAAATATATTATTTACTTTCATATTATCATATGAACTGTCATGTTTGGGTGATTGATTTGAGTATTGATCATTTATTGGAAATTCAACCTTTGATTGGTTTTTACCAATGGGCTATATTGGTTGAGTAATCGGCGGTAAATGGCCTAAAAGTAAACTGTTTTATTTATATCGATTTACCGTCAGGTAAATTGATAGAACATAAGTTATAAAATTTATTTTATATTATGACTAAAGATAGATTTTGAAATATATATTTTGAATAAAGGTTTATAAAGAAAATAAATATATATTATTTATTATTTTAGTTAGTAATTGATTTTATAAAGACAAGTGCTAATGATAATCAGATTTAGAAATACGAGAATAGAAATTAACCCAACGGTTAGATTTGGATAATGGTTTTGTTAGGAAACAATTTAATGGAATTATCTTAATTAATTATATTATAAATTAATAAAAAGGAGGAACGAATTGAATCGGTTAACGAGATAACCAGATTTAAGTTGACTAAGTTAACAGTTTTAACTGGAATTGACCATTAAAATAGTTTGTATTGAATTAACCCAATAGAAGAAGTTTATGAATAGGTTTTATTTTAAACCTGAGTTTTATAACAAAATGATAAAGAGAATTTTAAGCAAACATGGAAGCTTAAAATAAATGTTACTTAATTATTTAAATTAAGTAAAAGGAAATTAAGTGAAAGGGTTTTTCATAAACCAGGATTTTTATAAGTGAGGGTTAAGATGTTAAAGCATTAATTTGACATTAAAATTACTTAATAATGGGTTTAAGTGAAAGTGGGAAATTGAAAAGAGAATCTCAAACGAGAGATGGTTGGATGGAGTTGAAAGGAATTAGTGAAAGTGTAACTGGGAAAAGAAGCGAGTCGTAGGATTTGATAACCAAATATGAATCATAAAATGAATTGGTTCAAAGAGGTAGAGATCAAAAAGTGGTGTGTTATAAGGAGTTACTTAATTGAATTAAGAAATAATGGGTATATCTGAGAAAAAGATTTTTTCAAGTAGTAAGAAGTTCTATGAAGCCGTAATTGGAGTAGGACTGTTAAATGGAATTGGTATAGATATTAGAATGAAATATTAGGTTTTGGGATTTCAACTTATATTTATCATCAGATATGAACGTTGTTGACTAAGGTCTGAGAGATAATTAAAATACCCCAACTTGGACGACATCAGGATTATCTGAGGGTAATATTAGTTGAAATAGTGAAAGAGGTTAGTATGATTTACTATTTCACTAGGGAAATAATAACGCAACATTTTTGGTTGAAAATTTGGAATATATGTATAAAGAGGATTCCAATGTAAAAAGAGAATAAAAGGGCTGCGTGAAAACATAGCGATACTCTCGAGTTAGAAAGAGAGTGTAAGGTCGAGTTTTATATACAAATAAATATTTCTTATTGTTTCAAGTAATGAAATAAATGATATTTCGTAACGTCTTTTACGAGTAATAAGTTAAAGTGATTTCTCAATATTATATTAGATAATAAGGTGGTTAATGTTTTGAAAGAGAAAATATACAACTAGTATGATAGGATTTTCCTATGCTTTAAAAATGAATTTGTTTAAAGAATAATCTTATATATAATAAGAAGCGAGAAGCTATATTTGTAATGTCAAAATGTCTAAGAGTTTTAAATTTACGTTTGTTTTAATTAAAAGGCCAAGTAATGCTGAATACTGAACCAGTGAACTCATTGGATTGTCATGAATGAAACACTGTATATTTTGATAGTTAAAACACCGACTATCAAATCTGTCTAATACGATTGCTGGTATGGAAAGACCGGGATCGAATATATTCGAAAGCCACTCCGACCAACAAATACGTGAAGATATCAGAAGATGATCGTGATGGAGCATTGAAGACCGTAGAATTTCCTAAACGGAAGAACCACTAAATTTCTCTACCTTGCAAGCAGAGATACGTTGTGATTCTATTGTGGTCGGAATCTACGGATTGCAAGGACTACTCGCTACTGATCCATGGGGTGATTCCTTTATTGGATGCAGTAGGAGAGTACCTTCGGTTCATCCTGTTCCTGGGTGACTTGTATGGACGAATGTCTAACAGAGTATTTCCAAAGGGATCGCGTACGTTGATTTTTACAAACGTATTTCTGTTAGTGGCGGAGAAGGGCACTTCTCTTAGCTTAACGAGCAGAGTATTTTTGTGGACGTCAATTAGTGATATCTGGCGGATCTGACGACGTGGCATTCAAAGTGAATGGTGACCAAATGCTTAAAAAGGGTAATGTAAACCTCAGGCCTCATCAACCGGGAAATGACAGAAATCGGGCAGGCAGCATGGCTATGTGGGTCGCTCCTATTAGGATGTATAATCACCTATCTAGAGAAAATCCTTTTGTTTCTTAAATCTATTTCGATGTTGTCCCTATTCGGGAAAACGGTGGGTAGCTCCCAACCGTTGGTGATATACATTCGATACACTCAAGCGAAATGGGTGGTCGGTCATGTGTGGGCCGGGTTGCAAGACGTTCTTGTTGAACCCTGTGTATTCATCTCTAGAGATACGCTATCGGCAGGTGGTCCCATACCTTGTCATGGTCGGAATCCAATCTCCAATAAGCGCCCGCGGTTTTGAGTGTATGCTATATATGTGGAGCGTGAGATGCAAGCGTTCCGCTAGATTGGTATCTACTTGTATTTAGACGTTATTATAATATCAGAAAAGTTATTGATTTCAAAAATGTTTTGGGATATCGTAAGGTAAAAACCGTCCGTTTTTATGTGTGGATTTGGTCTTACGATTATTCTTTTCTTCCGAAAAGATTTTTGAACTTTAAAATCAAGTTGGATGATTCCCCCTAATACTGTGCGAGTTTTTCTCACTCTGGTTCACCAGACTGACCCGGTGTTTTGTAAATGCTCGGGTTAGCCCGGGGTGTACAGGTTCAGGTTATCGAATGCTGTGAAGTCCAGAGATGAGCTGGAGATGTTCGGACGTATGATATTATATAGCTACTATTCCGCTATGTGTTGTATATGGGAACAGGTTATTATAACTGTCCCGTTGTATGATGCACTCTGATATTGTAGTTTTATTTAAAGCTCTCAATAAAGTTATTTATGTATTATATTTTGTTCCGCTATGATGTGAGACTCTGTGTTGTGTTGGTTCTTATTCTTGTTCTATTCTAATAGTTTTCTCTTTCTTATCTCACCCTCTAATTCCTTTCTAATAATTATCCAGTGTTTTCGGCATTTGGAAGGTCGGCATGAGTTACGGTAAAGGTATTTATGTCGATTTTCAGGGCCGAAAATCCTTGGGTCGTTACCGTGGTATCAGAGCTATTGGTTTAGTGATAACCTTGGCTCTGTGGTGTGACTCGATAGAGATGGGGTTAGTAATACCCTAGATTGAATTTGTTATATATATGAGATCACGTATTTGTAATTTGATAAAAAAATTATTTTGAAATTATTTTTGCCTAATTTATTTAATAATAAAAGTAATAATTTTCTCAATTTATTATAATATGGGAAATTGATTGATTTGTTAATATTGATTTGAATGATATGTTTGGATTGTGTTGATGATTGCTTGAATATAAATCTGGAAATGATAGACTTGGTTTAAAACCAATATGAAATAAATAAGTTAAATAAATAATCTAGATAAATAAACCTGAATGGATAATTAAAGGAATAAATGAAGTGATTATAAATAATTATAATCTCATGTGGATTAGATTGTGTGTAAAACCGGTTGGATCGTATGATATGGATATTAGAAACTAGTTGATGTTGTTTTGGGGACTAATGAAATTTGTTTGAGTTGAGAACAGGTGCAAAAGTGCCAATTCAGCTTTAAAATCCATCCATCCAAGAAAAAATTCTGGAGTTAATTGAATCCAGTTTTAATAGAGGATAATAACTAAGCAAGCTCGAATATAAAATATTGCTTACCGCATAATAACGTTCGCAAAAAGGTACGCCTATGCAGAATACGAAATTTTGGTTTTTATTTGGGTTTGAGTTTGGTTTTTGAATTTTTACGACCCTGTCGGTCGATGTATATATATTTGTTGAGCCTGCGATATTGCAGATGTCCTCCATACAGGGGGACTCTGCCAAAAATTTTCCAAAATTTAAGGTGTTAGAATTTTTTTGACGATTTTTGAGAATTCTTTTATTTGGAATAAATTGGTCTTAAAACCAATTAGATTTATTTTGGAAATAAAAAAAAGTTTTGACTAAATATTTTTATAAAGATAATGGGTTTGTAACGTTCTTTCTTACCTTAGCAATTTCGAGGACGAAATTATTTTAAGGCGGGAAGAATGTAACGACCCGTATTTTGACCGTCAAATATTTAATTTAATTTATTATTTTAAATATTATATTTGGAGTATTTATAGATTCTAATATTTAATTCGTTATTTAAAACAAGGTTTGAACGTTAATTTTATTTATAATATAAAATGAGCTCGAAATCGCTTGGCAGTTCGTAATATGGAGTTTTGAACTTCAACTGGATATACAGAATTTGTTTTAAGGCGGATTTCTATGAAACGAGAAACATTAGAACCGTATTGATTATAATTTTCATATAAAAGAGAAAAATTCAAATTTCGTGTTATAGTTTGTTAGTTATGGCCAAATCAAAATTTGAAATAGTCGCTATGGAAATCGTTATTAAAAATATACGCGTTAAAATAGTCGTTTTGCAAACTAGTCTCAGATTTCGGCGAAATCAGCTTTGTTAGAACCGTACCGTTAAATTATTGTACGATGTTGAATGGCGTGGAAAACTGATGTCGTATGTGGCCACGGTAGCTGTAAATGCCCGTTTAATTTCTATAGCGCGTATTTAATTTAATAAAGGGATATTTGGGTATAACTTGAACAGGCGATCAAATTGAGCCTCGAAACCAATTCCATTTAGTTCGTACCGTCATTATAGTCAGAATAGGTATATAGTTTGTTATTTTTGGAGACAGGCAAAATTGATGTCCAAAATGGCATTGCAGTGCGTGTAAAAATAACCTACCGGGGAAACAGTCTCAGAAAGTGACGAAACTGGTGCCGTTGGGTTCGTATTGAAGAATTATTTTAGGGTTTCAAAGTTTCAAGTTGATCGGATTTATTTAGTGGCCGTGAAAAATTTAAACGCGTGTTTATTTCTGGTTTTATAAAGGAAAAAATTTCAAACGATGTCAGAATTCGACAAAACCTGTCCCATTGGGTCCGGAATATTTTTCTACGTTAGGAGTAGCATTTTTATTAGTAAACAGAAGTCGATTGTAGTCATTTTTAAGTGTTACTTTGCGATAAAGTTTCGATAATAATATAATAATAATTTGTGTACCCTATAAATAGCATCTTAAAGGGTCAAAACCCTTGTTTTCGTTGCTGCGTGGTCAATGACCTACTTGCGCCTCCACAAACATAAACGAACGATTAAAATCCCACCAATTCCTCCTCACTATTCTCAAAATCCACCAACTAAAATCCGGAGGTTTCAACGACAAAAACAATGAGCTTGTCAAGCTCTTCATACTGAATGGCTGTGATCAAATTTCAAGGTCTGGGGTGGCCGGAGCGGGGTCCAAAGGTACGGGGCTCGAGGAGCTTATACAAGAGGAGGAAGGCATCGAGTTGGCTATGGTTGGTGGTGGAGGTCGTGAGCAGTGGGGCGAGCACCTGGTCAGTTTCCGATCCGTCTCCGATCACCGGAGATTGGCGCAGCAGGGTGGGTTCGTGTGTGGTGTCCTCATGTAAGTGTAATGAAGAGTTAAAAAAAAATACAGTGGGGCTCGGGTTCGTGCTGAAGCCATGGAGTTTTGGAAAACAGTCTGAAATGAGAAACAAATAGTGAAGGAAACTGTTTGCAAAAGGGATCAGGCCTGGAAGTTTTGATCAAAAGAAGAATAAGGAAAACGTGAATAACTGAAACAATAGCAGCAGTAAAAGGAAATAAGATGGGGAGCGAACCATTGCAGAAGTTGTTAATCCGTCGTCCCCTATGTTTCTAAAATGTAATTAGTCCTAACCCTAAGTAATATTTATTATTTTAAATATAAATCTTATAACTAAATCGATTTTAGTCGATGCAAAAACAAGGATGGCAAGGGAATGGAAATGAAAGGCATCGGCCTTACTGAGAACGAAAAGGGATGGTTACCAGCACTTTTATTAAAACATAATTTGTTGTGTAATCATACAATTTGGTGTTAAGCGTTAATTTAAAACATTTGATAATTTACCTTATCCATTTGTTTCCAGATCGGATGAAGGAATCGAGCAAAGCACATTAAACTTTTGGAGAGAAATAAAAATCTGGCCATTCGAATGGGTCAGTCTGGTCAAATACTAACCACGTAATTTGCCTAAAATAAATTGTTAATTAGGAATTTAATTATTCTAATCATATAATAGTAAATCGTAAGCTGTTGCAAGACCATGTTGGAGACCTAAGTGGGAACCGGGATAAAAAGGAGTCAACTTCTCAAAATGATTAACAGATGTAATTTACTAAATATTAATTTCAATTAAATATTTTTAGTTTAAACTAAATAGTATTAAACTGAAAATATTAATAACTCATTTAAATATTACCAGAATTGGACGATTTAAGACAACGCTGGAATCTTCTTGATGAATAGAATATTATGGAACTGTGTTGGACAAAGATGGGAATAGCTGGAATTTACAGTCAAATTAAACGTTGTCTAATTTGATTGTAACTGAACCGTGGCAGAAATAATGAAATCAAGGTGAGTTAAACTCACTCACTATTTTTCCCATTTATATTTTATATAAATTGGATTTTTATTTTGTGTGCTTTGTTTGATAATGGTTGACTGGTTGCTAGTATTATAATTATCTATTGATATGACTGATGAAATTAAACTATCGTTTAATTTTAGTGAAATACCAAATCGTTATTTTAAAGAATTGGTTCCAATAAAGGTAACTTACCTTGTTGGTCACGTTTATAAAATAAACGTGTTTAATTGGCTGAATCGTTTAAATTGCTTGTGATTGAGGTTAAATGGTCGTTAGTTGTTATCAGTTAAGTGAGACTGAATGATCTAATTTGTGATAACCACTTTGTATACAGGGAAGAACAGGTTGCAGGGATCCAACGGGATTCCTCAAATATATTATTTACTTTCATATTATCATATGAACTGTCATGTTTGGGTGATTGATTTGAGTATTGATCATTTATTGGAAATTCAACCTGTGATTGATTTTTACCAATAGGCTATATTGGTTGAGTAATTGGCTGTAAATGTCCTAAAAGTAAACTGTTTTATTTATATCGATTTACCGTCAGGTAAATTGATAGAACTGAAGTTATAAAATTTATTTTATTTTATAACTAAAGATAGATTTTGAAATATATATTTTGAATAAATGTTTATAAAGAAAATAAATATATATTATTTATTATTTTAGTTAATAATTGATTTTATAAAGACAAGTGCTAATGATAATCAGATTTAGAAATACGAGAATAGTAATTAACCAAATGGTTAGATTTGGATAGTGATTTTGTTAGGAAACAATTTAATGGAATTATCTTAATTAATTATATTATTAATTAATAAAAAGGAGGAACGAATTGAATCGGTTAATGAGATAACCGGATTTAAGTTGACTAAGTTAACTGTTTTAACTGGAATTGACCATTAAATTAGTTTGTATTGAATTAACCCAATAAAAGAAGTTTAGGAAGAGGTTTTATTTTAAACCTGAGTTTTATAACAAAATGACAAAGAGAATTTTAACCGAACATGGCAGCTTAAAATAAATGTTACTTAATTATTTAAATTAAGTAAAAGGAAATTAAGTGAAAGGGTTTTTCATAAACCAAGATTTTTATAAGTGAGGATTTAGATGTTAAAGCGTTAATTTGACATTAAAATTACTTAATAATGGGTTTAAGTGAAAGTGGTAAATTGAAAAGAGAATCCCAAACGAGAGATGGTTGGATGGAGTTGAAAGGAAATAGTGAAAGTGGAATTGGGAAAAGAAGTGAGTCATAGGATTTGATAACCAAATCTGAATCATAAAATGAATTGGTTCAAAGAGGTAGAGATTAAAAAGTGGTGTGTTATAAGGAGTTACTTAATTGAATTAAGAAATAATGGGTATATCTGAGAAAAAGATTTTTCAAGTAGTAAGAAGGTTTATGAAGCCGTAATTTGAGTAGGACTGTTAATTGGAATTGGTATAGATATTAGAATGAAATATTAGGTTTTGGGATTTCAACTTATATTTATCATCAGATATGAACATTGTTGACTAAGGTCTGAGAGGTAATCAAAATACCCCAACTTGAACGACATCAGGATTATCGGAGGATAATATTTGTTGAAATAGTGAAAGACGTTAGTATGATTTACTATTTCACTAGGGAAATAATAACACAACATTTTTGGTTGAAAATTTGAAAATTTGGAATATATGTATAAAGAGAATTCCAATGTAAAAAGAGAATAAAAGGGTTGCGTGAAAACATAGCGATACTCTCGAGTTAGAAAGAGAGTGTTAGGTCGAGTTTTATATACGAATAAATATTTCTTGTTGTTTCAAGTAATGAAATAAATGATATTTCGTAATGTCTTTTACGAGTAATAAGTTAAAGTGATTTCTCAATATTATATTAGATAATAAGATGGTTAATGTTTTGAAAGAGAAAATATACAACTAGTATGATACGATTTTCCTATGCATTAAAAATGAATTTGTTTAAAGAATAATCTTACGTATAATAAGAAGCGAGAAGCAATATTTGTAATGTCAAAATGTATAAGAGTTTTAAATTTACGTTTGTTTTAATTAAAAGGCCAAGTGATTCTGAATACTGAACCAGTGAACTCTTTGGATTGTCATGATTGAAACACTGTATATTTTGATAGTTAAAACACCGACTATCAAATCTGTCCAATACGATTGTTGGTATGGAAAGACCGGGTTCGAATATATTCGAAAACCATTCCGACCAACAAATACGTGAAGATATCAGAAGATGATCGAGATGGAGCATTGAAGACCGTAGAATTTCATAAACGGAAGAACCACTAAATTTCTCTGCCTTGCAAGCAGAGATACGTTGTGATTCTATCGTGGTTGGAATCTACGGATTGCAAGGACTACTCGCTACTGATCCACGGGGTGATTCCTTTATTGGATGCAGTAGGAGAGTACCTTCAGTTCATCCTGTTCCTGGGTGACTTGTATGGACGAATGTCTGACAGAGTATTTCCAAAGGGATCACGTACGTTGATTTTTACAAACGTATTTCTATTAGTGGCGGAGAAGGGCACTTCTCTTAGCGTAACGAGCAGAGTATTTTTGTGGACGTCAATTAGTGATATCTGGCGAATCTGACGACGTGGCATTCAAAGTGAATGGTGACCAAATGTTTAAAAAGGATAATGTAAACCTCAAGCCTCATCAACCGGGAAATGACAGAAATCGGGCAGGCAGCATGGCTATGTTGGTCACTCCCATTAGGGTGTATAATCACATATCTAGAGAAAATCCTTTTTTTTCTTAAATCTATTTCGATGCTGTCCCTTTTTGGGAAAACGGTGGGTAGCACCCAACCGATTGTGATATACGTTCGATACACTCAAGCGAAATGGGTGGTCGGTCAAGTGTGGGCCGGGTTGCAAGATGTTCTTGATGAACCCAGTGTATTCATCACTAGATATACACTATCGGCAGGTGGTCCCATACTTTGTCATGGTCGGAATCCAATCTCCAATAAGCGCCTGCGGTTTTGAATGTATACTATTTATGTGGAGCGTGAGATGCAAGCGTTCCGCTAGATTGGTATCTACTTGTATTTAGACATTATAAATTATCAGAAAAGATATTGATTTCAAAAATGTTTTGGGTTATCGTAAGGAAAAACCCGTCCGTATTTATGTGTGGATTTGGTCTTACGATTATTCTTTTCTTTCAAAAAGATTTTTGAACTTTAAAATCAAGTTGGATGATTCCCCTTAATACTGTGCGATTTTTTCTCATTCTGGTTCACCAGACTAACCCGGTGTTATGTAAATGCTCGGGTTAGCCGGGGTGTGCAGGTTTAGGTTATCGAATGCTGTGAAGTCCAGAGATGAGCTGGAGATGTTCAGACGTATGATATTCTATAGCTACTATTCCGTTGTGTGTTGTATATGGGAACAGGTTATTATAATTGTCCCGTTGTGTGATGTACTCTGATATTGTAGTTTTATTTAAAGCTCTCAATAAAGTTATTTCTATATTATATTTTGTTCCACTACGATGTGAGACTCTGTGTTGTGTTGGTTCTTCTTCTTCTTCTATTCCAATATTTCTCTCTTTCTTATCTCACCCTCTAATTCCTTTCTAATAACTATCCAGTGTTTTCGGCATTTGGAAGGTCGGCATGAGTTACGGTAAAGGTATTTATGTCGATTTTCAGGGCTGAAAATCCCTGGGTCGTTACATTGGTATCAGAGCTATTGGTTTAGTGATAACCTTGGCTCTGTGGTGTGACTCGATAGAGATGGGGTTAGAATAACCTAGATTGAATTTGTTATATATATAAGGCGCATATTTGTAATTTGATAAAAAAATTATTTTGAAATTATTTTTGCCCAATTTATTTAATAATAAAAGTAATAATTTTCTCAATTTATTATAATATGGGAAATTGATTGATTTGTTAATATTGATTTGAATGATATGTTTGGATTGTGTTGATGATTGCTTGAATATAAATCTGGAAATGATAGAATTGGTTTAAAACCAATATGAAATAAATAAGTTAAATAAATAATCTAGACAAGTAAACCTGAATGGATAATTAAAGGAATAAATGAAGTGATTATAAATAATTATAATCTCATGTGGATTAGATTGTGTGTAGAACTGGTTGGATCGTATGATATGGATATTAGAAACTAGTTGATGTTGTTTTGGGGACTAATGAAATTTGTTTGAGTTAAGAACAGGTGCAGAAGTGCCAATTCAGCTTTAAAATCCATCCATCTAAGAGAAAATTCTGGAGTCAATTGAATCCAGTTTGAATAGAGCATAATAACTAAGCAAGCTCGAATATAAAATATTGCTTACCGCATAATAACGCTCACAAAATGGTACGCCTATGCAGAATACGAAATTTTGATTTTTATTTGGGTTTGAGTTTGGTTTTTGAATTTTTACGACCCTGTTGGTGGATGTATATATATTTCTTGAACCTGCGATATTGCAGATGTCCTCCGTATAGGGGAGGCTCTGCCAAAAATTTTCCAAAATTTAAGGTGTTAGAAATTTTTTTGACGATTTTTGGGAATTCTTTTATTTGGAATAAATTGGTCTTAAAACCAGTTAGATTTATTTTGGAAATAAAAAAAAGTTTTGACTAAATACTTTTATAAAGATAATGGGTTTGTAACGTTCTTTCTTACCTTAGCAATTTCGAGGACGAAATTATTTTAAGGGGGGAAAATGTAACGACCCGTATTTTGACCATCAAATATTTAATTTAATTTATTATTTTAAATATTATATTTGGAGTATTTATAGATTCTAATATTTAATTCGTTATTTAAAACAAGGTTTGAACGTTAATTTTATTTATAATATAAAACGAGCTCGAAATCGCATGGCAGTTCGTAATATGGAGTTTTGAACTTCAACTGGATATACAGAATTCGTTTTAAGGCGGATTTCTGTGAAACGAGAAACGTTAGAACCGTATTGATTATAATTTTCATATAAAAGAGAAAAATTCAAATTTCGTGTTATAGTTGTTAGTTAGGGCCAAATAAAAATTTGAAATAGTCACTATGGAAATCGTTATTAAAAATATACGCGTTAAAATAGCCGTTTTGCAAACGGACTCAGATTTCGAAGAAATCAGTTTCATTAGAACCGTATCGTTAAATTATTGTACGATGTTGAATGGCATGGCAAACCGATGTCGTATGTGGCCACGGTAGCCGTAAACGCCCGTTCAATTTCTATAGCGCGTATTTAATTTAATAAAGGGATATTTGGGTATAACTTGAAAAGGCGATCAAATTGAGCTGCGAAAGCAATTCCGTTGAGTTCGTATCATCATTATAGTCAGAATAGGTATATAGTTTGTTATTTTTGGAGACAGGAAAAATTGGTGTCCAAAATGGCATTGCGGTGCGCGTAAAAATAACCTACCGGGGAAACAGTCTCAGAATGCGACGAAACTGGCGCCGTTAGGTTCGTATTGAAGAATTATTTTAGGATTTCAAAGTTTCAAGTTGATCGGATTTATTTAGTGGCCATGGAAAATTTAAACGTGTGTTTATTTCTGGTTTTATAAAGGAAATTTTTTCAAACGATGTCGTAATTCGACAAAACCTGTCCCATTAGGTCCGGAATATTTTTCTACGTTAGGAGTAGCATTTTTATCAGTAAACAGAAGTCGATTATGGTCATTTTTACGTGTTACTTCACGACAAAGTTTCGATAATAATATAATAATAATTTGTGTACCCTATAAATAGCATCTTAAAGGGTCAAAACCCTTGTTTTCGTTGCTGCGTGGTCAATGACCTACATGCGCCTCCACAAATATAAATGAACGATTAAAATCCCACCGATTCCTCCTCACCATTCTCAAAATCCACCAACTAAAATCCGGAGGTTTCAACGACAAAAACAATGAGCTCGTCAAGCTCTTCATACTGAATGGCTATGATCAAATTTCAAGGTCTTAAGTGGCCGGAGCGAGGTCCAAAGGTACGGAGATCGAGGAGCTTGTACAAGAGGAGGAAGGCATCGAGTTAGCTATGGTTGGTGGTGGAGGTCGTGAGCAGTGGGGCGAGCACCTGGACAGTTTCTGATCTGTCTCCGATCACCGGAGATTGGCGCACTAGGGTGGGTTCATGTGTGGTGTCCTAGTGTAAGTGTAATGAAGAGTTAAAGAAAAAAATACAGTGGGGCTTGGGTTCTTGCTGAAGCCGTGGAGTTTTGGAAAACAGTCTGAAATGAGAAGCAAGTAGTGAAGGAAACTGTTTGTAAAAGGGATCAGGCCTGGAAGTTTTGATCAAAAGAAGAATAAGGAAACCGTGAATAACTGAAACAATAGCAGCAGTAAAAGGAAATAAGATGGGGAGCGAACCATTGCAGAAGTTGTTAATCCGTCGTCCCCTATGTTTCTAAAATGTAATTAGTCCTAACCCTAAATAAGATTTCTTATTTTAAATATAAATCTTATAACTAAATCGATTTTAGTCGATGCAGAAACAAGGATGGCAGGGGAATGGAAATGAAAGGCATCGGCCTTACTGAGAACGAAAAGGGATGGTTACCAGCACTTTTATTAAAATATAATTTGTTGTGTAATCATACAATTTGGTGTTAAGCGTTAATTTAAAACATTTGATAATTTACCTTATCCATTTGTTTCCAGATCGGATGAAGGAAACGAGCAAAGCACATTAAACTTTTGGAGAGAAATAAAAGTCTGGCCATTCGAATGGGGTCAGCCTGGTCAAATACTAACCGCGTAATTTGCCTAAAAATAATTGTTAATTAGGAATTTAATTATTCTAATCATATAATAGTAAATTGTAAGCTGTTTCAGGACCATGCTGGAGACCTAAGTGGGAACAGGGATAAAATGGAGTCAACTTTTCAAAATGATTCACATATGTAATTTACTAAATATTAATTTCAATTAAAGATTTTTTGTTTAAACTAAATAGTATTAACCTGAAAATATTAATAACTCTTTTAAACATTACCAGAATTGGATGATTTAAGACAACACTGGAATCTTCTTGACGAACCGAATATTATGGAACTATGTTGGACAAAAATGGGAATAGATGGAATTTACAGTCAAATTAACCGTTGTCTGATTTGATTGTAACTGAACCGTGGCAGAAATAATGAAATCAAGGTGAGTGAAACTCACTCAGTATTTTTCCCATTTATATTTTATATAAATTGGATTTTTATTTTGTGTGCTCTGTTTGATAATGGTTGACTGGTTGCTAGTATTATAATTATCTATTGATATGACTGATGAAATTAAACCGTCATTTAATTTCAGTGAAATACCAAATCGTTATTTTAACGAATTGGTTCCTATAAAGGTAACTTACCTTGTTGGTCATGTTTATAAAATAAACGTGTTTAATTGGCTGAATTGTTTGAATTTCTTGTGCTTGTGATTGAGGTTAAATGGTCATTAGTTGTTATCAGTTAAGTGAGACTGAATGATCTGATTTGTGATAACCACTTTGTATACAGGGGGGAACAGGTTGGAGGGATCCAACAGGATTCCTCAAATATATTATTTACTTTCGTATTATCATATGAACTGTCATGTTTGGGTGATTGATTTGAGTATTGATCATTTATTGGAAATTCAACCTGTGATTGGTTTTTACCAATGGGCTATATTGGTTGAGTAATCGGTGGTAAATGGCCTAAAAGTAAACTTCTTTATTTATATCGATTTACCGTCAGGTAAATTGATATAACTGAAGTTATAAAATTTATTTTATTTTATAAAAAAAGATAGATTTTGAAATATATATTTTGAATAAACGTTTATAAAGAAAATAAATATATATTATTTATTATTTTAGTTAATAATTGATTTTATAAAGACAAGTGCTGATGATAATCAGATTTAGAAATACGAGAATAGAAATCAACCTAATGGTTAGATTTGGATAATGGTTTTATTAGGAAACAATTTAATGGAATTATCTTAATTAATTATATTATTAATTAATAAATAGGAGGAACGAATTGAATCGGTTAATGAGATAACCAGATTTAAGTTGACTAAGTTAACAGTTTTAATTGGAATTGACCATTAAATTAGTTTGTATTAAATTAACCCAATAGAAGAAGTTTATGAACAAGTTTTATTTTAAACCTGAGTTTTATAACAAAATGATAAAGAGAATTTTAAGCGAACATGGCAGCTTAAAATAAATGTTACTAAATTATTTAAATTAAGTAAAATGAATTAAGTGAAAGGGTTTTTCAAAAACCAGGATTTTTATAAGTGAGGGTTAAGATGTTAAAGCGTTAATTTGACATTAAAATTACTTAATAACGGGTTTAAGTGAAAGTGGGAAACTGAAAAGAGAATCTCAAACAAGAGATGGTTGGATGGAGTTGAAAGGAATTAGTGAAAGTGGAAATGGGAAAAGAAGTGAGTCGTAGGATTTAATAACCAAATCTGAATTATAAAATGAATTGTTTCAAAGAGGTAGAGATTAAAAAGTGGTGTGTTATAAGGAGTTACTTAATTGAATTAAGAAATAATGGGTATATCAAAGAAAAAGATTTTTCAAGTAGTAATATGAAGCGGTAATTTGAGTAGGACTGTTAAATGGAATTGGTATAGATATTAGAATGAAATATTAGGTTTTGGGATTTCAACTTATATTTATCATCAGATATGAGCGTCGCTGACTAAGGTCTGAGAGGTAATTAAAATACCCCAACTTGGACGACATCAGGATTTTCTGAGGGTAATATTAGTTGAAATAGTGAAAGAGGTTAGTATGATTTACTATTTCACTAGGGAAATAATAATGCAACATTTTTGGTTGAAAATTTGGAATATATGTTTAAAAAGGATTCCAATGTAAAAAGAGAATAAAAGGGCTGCGCGAAAACATTGCGATACTCTCAAGTTAGAAAGAGAGTGTAAGGTCGAGTTTTATATACAAATAAATATTTCTTGTTGTTTCAAGTAATGAAATAAATGATATTTCGTAACGTCTTTTACGAGTAATAAGTTAAAGTGATTTCTCAATATTATATTAGATAATAAGGTGGTTAATGTTTTGAAAGAGAAAATATACAACTAGAATGAAACGATTTTCCTATGCATTAAAAATGAATTTGTTTAAAGAATAATCTTACGTATAATAAGAAGCGAGAAGCAATATTTGTAATGTCAAAATGTTTAAGAGTTTTAAATTTACATTTGTTTTAATTAAAAGGTCAAGTGATGCTGAATACTGAACCAGTGAACTCATTGGATTGTCATGATTGAAACACTGTATATTTTGATAGTTAAAACACCGACTATCAAATCTGTCCAATACGATTGTTGGTATGGAAAGACCAGGATCGAATATATTCGAAAACCATTCCGACCAACAAATACGTGAAGATAGCAGAAGATGATCGAGATGGAGCATTGAAGGCCGTAGAATTTCATAAACGGAAGAACCACTAAATTTCTCTGCCTTGCAAGCAGAGATACGTTGTGATTCTATTGTGGTTGGAATCTATGGATTGCAAGGACTACTCTATAGTGATCCACGGGGTGATTCCTTTATTAGATGTAGTAGGAGAGTACCTTCAGTTCATCCTGTTCCTGGATGACTTGTATGGACAAATGTCTGACAGAGTATTTCCAAAGGGATCGCATACGTTGATTTTTACAAACGTATTTCTGTTAGTGGCGGAGAAGGGCACTTCTCTTAGCTTAACGAGCAGAGTATTTTTGTGGACGTCAATTAGTGATATTTGGCGGATCTGACGACGTGGCATTCAAAGTGAATGGTGACCAAATGTTTAAAAAGGATAATGTAAACCTCAAGCCTTATCAACCGGGAAATGACAGAAATCGAGTAGGCAACATGGCTATATGGGTCACTCCCATTAGGGTGTATAATCACCTATCTAGAGAAAATCCTTTTGTTTCTTAAATCTATTTCGATGTTGTCCCTTTTCGAGAAAACGGTGGGTAGCTCCCAACCGTTGGTGATATACATTCGATACACTCAAGCGAAATGGGTGGTTGGTCATGTGTGGGCCGGGTTGCAAGATGTTCTTGTTGAACCCAGTGTATTCGTCTCTAGAGATACACTATCGGCAGGTGGTCCCATACCATGTTATGATCGGAATCCAATCTCCAATAAGCGCCCGCGGTTTTGAATGTATACTATATATGTGGAGCATGAGATGCAAACGTTCCGCTAGATTGATATCTACTTGTATTTAGACATTATTATAATATCAGAAAAGATATTGGTTTCAAAAATGTTTTGGGTTATCGTAAGGTAAAAACCGTCCGTATTTATGTGTGGATTTGGTCTTACGATTATTCTTTTCTTTCGAAAAGATTTTATCAAGTTGGATGATTCCCCTTAATAATGTGCGAGTTTTTCTCACTCTGGTTCACCAGACTGACTTGGTGTTTTGTAAATGCTCGGGTTAGCCCGGGGTTTACAGGTTCAGGTTATCGAATGTTGTGAAGTCCAGAGATGAGCTGGAGATGTTCAGACGTATGATATTATATAGTCCTATTCCGTTATGTATTGTATATGGGAACAGGTTAGTATAACTGTCCAACTGTCCCGTTGTGTGATGTACTCTTATATTGTAGCTTTATTTAAAGCTCTCAATAAAGTAATCTCTGTATTATATTTTGTTTCACTACGATGAGAGACTTTGTGTTGTGTTGGTTCTTCCTCTTCTTCTGTTCTAATATTTCTCTCTTTCTTATCTCACCCTCTAATTCCTTTCTTATAACTATCCAGTGTTTTGGCGTTTGGAAGGTCGGCATGAGTTACGGTAAAGGTATTTATGTCGATTTTCAGGACCGAAAATCCTTGGGTCGTTACATCTTATGTTAAGAATAAAATAAAATGATATTACGGTTTAGCATTTATATTAACAGTTGAAGTTGCGCATGTAAAGGACAATAGAAGGTTTTTTCACTGTATTATGGTAAAAGGCAGGCAGTAGTGGTACAAACATATAATGATTTGAGCATTTAGTATCTATTAAAAAACTGCTAATGCTTACTTACGAGTCGAAATCTTGTTGTGGGCATGGTGGCTATTTCATCTGCTTTGTTCCAATATTTTTGTTTATAATGTTGTTTTCATCCAATTTTTTAAAGATGATTATTTCAATCTTTTTTCTCTATATGAAAAAAGAAAAATACATAGCTTTTTCCCAATATACATCCAAATATATATTTATATATGATAATAATAATCTTACCATCGTCAGAACTTCCTTATAGTGTTTATTTAACACAGATGTTGATATTCTGGGCCTTAATGAATCATAGTGGTTCCATTGCATTTTAACATTGTCCAAAGTTAGTAAAGTCCAATGGTTGATGTAATGCAAGGGAAAGAATATGTTTTCTACATATTCGTCTATGACAATTTTTTGGACCATTGGGCTAACTAATGTACATTTTCAACACCTGTTTGTATGGCATGCTGCAAATAAACATGCAAAATATTAATTTGTTTCCGATATTTACAATTTAAAGTAAAAGTTTTGTTTACTATCATGATTGTACTGAATATGTAGTTGTGTTTGTATGTATTTGCATTTGAAGTAAACCTGTTAATAACCTGCATTATAAGAATAATGTTAGCTTAGTATATTATGTTAACACGGAATTTGCTTGTATATAAATTTGTTACCAGTATGTTGCATTGTATATAAATAATGCTAGGGGGAGATAGCATTTTACTACCAGTATGTTGTTTAATTAAAAACATCATAATGCTATGATACTTCAGCATTTTATTAACAGCAAATTGCTTAAATATAAAAATTAAAATGATAGGAGAGTTTAGCATTTTTGTAATAGCATGTTGACTACCCAATTAAAAATCAAAATGGTGGTAGAAGCTAGCATTTTTTGAACAACATTTTGTATTATCAAAAATATTATTATAATGCTAGCAGAATTTAGTATTTTTCAATCACCATGTTATTAAAAAAATCATAATGCTAGGAGAATTAGCATTTCATGAACAGTGTGTTGTTTATTTAAAAAGTCATCGTAATGGTAGCAGAAAAAAGTCTTTTGGTAAAAACATGCTGGTTTATAAAAAAAAATTCCAAAATGCTAGTAAAGGCTATCATTTTAAAAAATAACAATCACAATGCTACAAGTTAGCATCTTAGGAACAGAATATTGCTTAATAATTACAAAAAAAATACCTATTACAATTTACATTTACCTGACCATCTGTGAATTCTTCAAATAGCAGTGCTTCTAGCATAGACTGTACAATTGTTATCCCTCCTCTTTCAGTATCATCATTTCGCCATGCTATCATGCTATATTAATATTTTAATTTAAAATTATTAAAATAACATAGATTCATTTAAATAAATTTAGATTTTAACATGTACAAAAAACTTACGTTGTTTTGTCTCCGCATGCAAAGAATGCCTTGATTATGTTCTGTTTGTGTGAATCTAGAAGTCGTAATATCGGACTCTTTACAATATTTCTTTAGCGATATACTTTCCTTCTTGGAAAATATTTTTCAACATCCAGAGGCTGTTCATCTTGAACTTCATCATCTGTACTGGCTTCTTCTTTGACCAGTTCTTTCTTTTCTTCAGTTTCTTCGTCTTTGTATCGCTTTCATCACTTCCATCTTCATCCTCATCTTCACTGCTTGTTTTTTCAATATCTGCTTCACCATCCATTTCATCTTCTTTTTTATTCTCCTCTTTTTCACCTTCATCTTCATTCTCTTCATCATGTGTTTTATCTTCTCTTTTATTCTCTTCACTTTCTTCTTCATTCTCATTTTCTATTTCATCATTTTGTTCCTCCACCATTCCACTATCTTTTTCATCGTTTTTGGTTTTTTTGTGGTATACTACTTTATACTAAAATTGAGAATCAACTTTTGGCTTCCACTTTTTCTCTTTTAATCTTTCAATCATTGAACTTGATGTTAGTTTTTTAAGCCGCTGGCTTCTTCTTGTCACAACCTTCTCTTCTTGGTTTTCCACTTTTTTGTACTCTTCCTGAGTCTCATTATCTGGTGTACTCTTCCACTAATTTCTTTTTCTTTCTGGACAAATTCTTCTTCTTTTTTTCCTTAGCTCATTTTCTTCCTCCAACTTTGTTTTCACATCCTTCAATTCATTCTCTAATTGTCTAATTTGAAACTTTTGCATTTCTATTTGTCTATCTTTTTCATCGATTCCTAACCCTTCATCTTTACCTTCACTTGTAATCTCTTTTATTTGCAAAAGTGCTTTGTTTTCCGATTCATCAAGCAACATTCTTAATTCCAAGCGAAATCTGTAATCGGCGAGCATAAGAAAATTTTCACTCATAAATTCATATATCATTTCTAATATTTTGAAACTCTAGGATGTTCTAGCATATTAATAAATACACATAAATAAATGTAAAATTATTTACTGAATTATGACTACTAAGTTTTGAGTGATAAAGGGATCGTTACAAAATCAATAGCATTATTGAAATGCTAGCAGAATTTAGTATTTTTTAATCACCATATTAATCATAAAAAAAATCATAATGCTAGGAGAATTAGCATTTCACATACAGTGTGCTGTTTATTTTAAAAGTTATAATAATGGTAGGATAGTTTAGTATTTTATAACAGCAAATTGCTTAAATAAAAAAATCAAAATGATAGGAGAGTTAGCATTTTTGTAATAGCATGTTGACTAGCAATTAAAAATCAAAATACTAGTAGAAGTTAAGCATTTTTTGAACAACATTTTTTAATCACAAAAAAAATCATAATGTTAGGAGAATTAGCATTTCACGTACAATGTGCTGTTTATTTAAAAAGTTATTATAGTGGTAGGATAGTTTAGCATTTTATTAACAACAAATTGCTTAAATAAAAAAATCAAAATGATAGGAGAGGTTAGCATTTTTATAATAGCATGTTGACTACTGAATTAAAAATCAAAATGCTTTTAGAAGCTAAGCATTTTTTGAACAACATTTCGTAATCACAAAAAAAAAATCATAATGCTAGGAGTATTAGCATTTTGCATACAGTGTGCTGTTTATTTAAAATGTTATTATAATGGTAGGATAATTTAGCATTTTATTAGCAGCAAATTGCTTAAACAAAAAAAATCAAAATGATAGGAGTGGTCAGCATTTTTGTAATAGCATGTTGGCTACTCAATTAAAAATCAAAATGCTTTTAAAAGCTAATCATTATTTGAACAACATTTTTTAATCACAAAAATAAAAAATTTCATAATTCTAGGAGTGTTAGCATTTCGCGTATAGTGTGCTGTTTATTTAAAAAGTTACTATAATGGTAGCAGAAAAAAGTCATTTGGGAACAACATGCTAGTTTATTTTAAAAAAATCAAAATGCTAGCGGATGTTACCATTTTAAAAAAAAACTATCACAATGCTACAAGTTAACTACTATGTTTCAGTATTAAACAGAAAATTACAAAAGCAATTGCATTATTAAAATTTTAACAACACAAAATATTATCATACCTTTTTATCATCCATATTGGCCAGGATTTCCTTTGACACAATGTTTTTCATTAAGTTTAGCGACCATTTTGCAAATCTTGGAGAACCGCTTATCCCTCTTTGCTTGGCTTAAGTATATCAACATGTTCACATAGAAAATACTAAAAGAAGGAACAAAATATTATTTAGTGTAAATTATTATACGTCTTATCATACTATATTAAAATTTAATATTATGAAGAATAAATTATCATTGATTTTTTCTTACCAGTAGAAGAATGGAACAGCTAGACATATTTCTTTGTTTATCCTTGAATTTTTTTAATGATTTAGTTAAATGATAATGACTACTTAATGGCCAAGAAATTTGATTCATTATTTTTGGGTCAACGTTGTATTGAAAATAACCCCAGTTAAGCATTCTTTGATTGTCAGGGAAAAGAAATGTTATAAATAGAAGAATAAGAATAAATCTTGGCAAATCATTTTCCTCTTCTGGAATTTCTTTTTCAATTTCTATTTCTGTTCTTTTAATAACAAGATCTTTGGTTATATGATTTATATTAATAAAATTTCTTGAAACAAACCTTTGACAATTTTCACGGGTGCATGATAAAGACACTTTAGGTAATGGAAAAATATTTCTCCCATTCACAGGCAAACCAAAAATTAATGAAACATCTTTCATTGATAATTTTAATTTTTTTCCCCCTAATAGAAAAACATTCCTCCTCAATAGAATAACAACTGATTAAATCATCTAAAATTTTAGAAGATTTTCTAATTTGCTTTGCTCCAATGTTACATGGAAAAAAAGCATTTATAAATTCATAAAAAGGAGTGTTTTAAAAAAATTAATTGATTAATTGAAAAACCATTTTTTTCAAGAATTTTAACCAATGATACTAGACTACGTCAGTATTGGACAGTCTGCCTTTTTTTTTGGCTTGCAATTTTTTTTCACTTTTAGCTGTTTTTATTCTCTGGAGAAGAATCCGATATTTCCTACAAGACAGAAATAACAAAACATTATAAATTGTATTAAAATAAAGAATTGTATTATAATACAATATTAAAGAAATCATTTTGTGCAATATAATGTTAGATTAATTTAGCATTTTCATACATTATAATGCTAGGTTAAATTGGCATTTTCATATACTGGTTAAGGCTGGGTAATGCCCTATAATGATACGTTAACCTAGCATTTTCATACAATTTTCAAGGGCTCGGCCACTCACTACAGTGCTAGGTTAACCTGACATTTTCATATGTCGGTTAAGGGCTCGGTCATGCCATGTAATGGCAGGTTAACCAAGCATTTTTAATAAAATTTTCAAGGGCTCGGCCATTCGCTTTAATGCAAGGTTAACCTGACATTTTCATATGTCAGTTAAGGGCTCGGTCATGCCATGTAATGGCAGGTTAACCTAGCATTTTCGTAAAGTTTTCAAGGGCTTGACCACTCGCTGCAGTGCTAGGTTAACCAAACATTTTCATATGAATGTTAATGGCTCGGTCATGCCAAGTAATGACAGGTTAACCTATATTTTCATAAAATTTTCAAGGGCTCGGCCACTCGCTGTAGTGCTAGGTTAACCTGACATTTTCATATGTCGGTTAAGGGCTCGGTCATGCCATGTAATGACAGATTAACCTAGCATTTTCGTAAAATTTTCAAGGGATCGGCCACTCGCTGCAGTGCTAGGTTAACCTGACATTTTCATATGTCAGTTAAGGGCTCGATCATGCCATGTAATGGCAGGTTAACCTAGCATTTTCGTAAAATTTTCAAGGGCTTGGCCACTCGTTGTAGTGCTAGGTTAACCTGACATTTTAATATGACGGTTAACGGCTCAGTCATGTCATGTAATGACAGTTTAACCTAGCATTTTTATAAAATTTTCAAGGGCTCGGCCACTCGCTGTAGTGCTAGGTTAACCTAACATTTTCATATGTCGATTAAGGGCTCGGTCATGCCATATAATGGCAGGTTAACTGTAACAACCCGGAAAATCTGAACCAATTTAAAATTTTTATTTTTAATAATTTGGTTAGAAAACGTACCAGAATTTAATAAATTCCATTATTAAAAAAAAGTTTTTAAATAAAATTAATATATTGATAAGTTGATTTATTAATAATATATTGATAATAAAACTATGTTTCTAGTTTGAATTGTATAAGAGAAATTGTAAAGAGATAGAGTGTCAACGCATGTTATAACTAGCAGTTAACGAAAATTAATGTTGACATTAATAATCAAATAAATCATGCACAAAATTTCTTTGCTCATTCACATTTTATGAAGTTTATTATTTATTATTATTTCTTTTTCTTTTCCTCTTCTTTTTCCATTTTCCCCAAAATCATTGGTTCCTTTCTCTTCACTTTTTCATTAATAACTCATTTCTTTCTTTATTTCTACGTTCATGCATCTGCATGCTCACATTTCTTTTTTTTTCTTTTTCTTTTTCTTTTTCTTTTCTTTCTTTTCTCTACATTCATGCATCCTAGTTCACATTACCTATGCATTCATTTATTTCTTTACTTCTACATTCATGCATCTTATTTCATTTGCATGCTCTCGTTCCTTATGTTTTTATCCCATTGTTTTCCTATTCTCATTATTATTATTTATTCTTACAAAAACAAACAATTCCCACATGTATATATATATATATATATTATTCCCTTAAATATATATATATATATATATATATATTTATATTATTTATGTGCATTTCTAGTCATTTTTGTTGTCTTGTTCTTGTATGTTCAATTGAATATGTTCCTTAAATTCTACAATTTTAATGTTATATATTTTGAAATTTTATATTCACAAACTTGTCACAATTAGCATTAACCATGCATTCACCTCTCTCCTTCATGCAATTTATTATCCTTTATTCTATTAATTTCTTTACTTTATTTTTCTCATCATGTTTCATTCCTTATGTTACTTAACCATGCATTCATTTATCTTTCCTCCTTTTGTTTTTCCTTGTTGTTATTTTTCATTCACAAACAAATCACCTACATATATATATATATATATATATATATATAAATGAATAAACATATATATATATACATATATATATATATATATATATATTTCTCTCCTATTTATTCTTTCCAACTCATTGAATATGTTACTTAAATGATGGTACTTAATGTCACGTGTTTTGAAATTTAAAAGTTAAACGTTCTAACAATTGACATCATACCATAAATCATGCATTAATTGCATTCCCGTTTCTCTCTCCCTATGTTTTCCTTTTTGAATTTTTGAATGAGAGAAAAACATTGAGTAGATTAACTCCTGCCTAGTCAGCTAATTCATTTCATTTGTAACCTACTACATATGTAGGGACACAAGTGAAGGATAAGATCATATATATAACCAAATAGTAAAATAAAAATAGATAAATACAAATATATATACATTGGCTCTACTATAACATCCTAGCCTTCTCTAAAACCTAAATCATTTCATAGTCGCCGCCTCCATCTTTCATGAATGGCCAGAAACACCCTCCTTTTCCCCTTCAAATCTCTCTCAATCCATTCCTCGATTTGCAAATCGTTCAGCGACAAACATGAAGACCTCAATGAGCTCTAATCATTCAACGATGGGGATCCTTTTTTTTCTTTGCCTGAATTGCGTGGTATCAAGACATGGAAGGCGCGGGGGTGTCGAAGTCAGATGCGAGCAGATGGGTTTTCTTGTGATAGAAATACAACGAAGAAGAAGAAACCAAAAAGGGGCGGCCACTATTTTCTCCAAATGTAATTAAGGCCTTAACTGATTTTAGTTATTATTTTAATTAATTAATGTAATCAAAAATTTAATTGTACATATCCTATGCAAATCGAATCAGAATTTGATAAAACAAAATATGTTGGAATCATTTTGGCCTGATCTACGCAATGAGACCACTTTGAACAAGATTTAGAGCTCGTCTAAATTTTGGAGAAATGGAAAGCTATTGGTGAGAATTTCTATATTTAATTTTTAAAATTAAATTATGAATTTCTATGTGGATTCTGTGTGTATGTTGTGAGAAATCTATTTATTTTCTTTCCTTTATAATTATAAATAATCCTGAAATTATTGTTGTTAATCTACAGTTAATTTATGTTGTTATTATTCTATGTCGAATATAATATATACATCTGTTTGTTTGATGATGTTGTGTGGCAATAGAATTGTCAAAATTAACATTTTTGTTAATTAGAATTTGATTAAACAAAAATGTATAATTTTTGTTTATATAAATGGTCAACTGTATAAGACAACAAATTTTGTAAATTTGTTGAATTAGAATTTTCAACATATGTGGAACACAGAATTGTGGTAAATTGGTTAAAACAGAATTTGTAACACAAAAATGGAAACAAACATTTTTGTGATATTTGTTAAAACAGGATTTGCAACAAAATTGAAAACAAACATTGTTGTTATATTTGTTGAACTAGATTTTCAACAAAATAGAACAAACATTTTTATGTCTTTTTGTTGAACTAGTTTTTCAACAAAAAAATATGAATATGTATATTTGTGTAATATTATTTACATTAAAAGGGACAGAATTAAAAGATGACTTTTTTTTATGTAACATTGCTTACAATAAAAAGTAGAAATTTTAAAGATACATTTTTATTGTCAAATTAAAAACAATAAAGGGAATAGATTTTAATGATGTATTTTTATTGTCCAATTAAAGACAATAAAAAGAATTGATTTCAAGGTTGCATTTGTGTTGACATATTAGAAGTAATATAAGGAGTAGACATAAAAGATTGCATTTTTTTATGTCAATTTGTTTTCAATAGAAAGACCACATTTAAAAAAAGAAAAAAGAAAATGTAATTTGTTTCCATTTAAAAGATGACATTTTTGTATAATTTGTTTTCATTAAAAGGTCTGCATTTTTAATGTGGTTATGTTTTCATTTTAAGATTGAAAATATATACATCATTTTAATTTGATAATGTTACATTAGCTTTAAAAGTACATTCTCGTATAAAATGTTACATGAGATTAAAAGTACATTTTTGTTATAAAATGTAACGTTAGATTTAAAACTCCATTTTGCTAGAAAGGTTGCATTATAAATAAAAACACAGTGTTGGTTAGAACTTTATTAAGTAAAATAAAATATACATTTTTGGTTAAAACATAGTATTGAGATAAAAATCACATTCTTTGGTCAAATAAAGATCACATTTTGGTTAAAGCATGATGAGTGGAATAAAACTCACTTTTATTTTTCGCTTGAAACTTAGGATTTGTTGCACAAATAAAATTCATTTTTTTTTTGTCATTTGAAACTCAGAATTTATTAGATAAATAAAAATTTACTTTTTATTTGTCATTTGAAAATTAGAATTTATTATACAAATAAAATTCACTTTTTGACACTAAATACATAGAAAAATATATACATATAAAATATTCTTTTATATGTTGTTAGAACGTATAGAAAAGTATAAACAAATAAAAAATCCTTTTATTTGTTATTAGTTCACATAGAAAAGTGTAAAACATAAAATACCCTTTTTGTGTTATTCTAAATTGAAATTAAAGTTTGATCTTCTATTTGCATTCACTAATGCAAACATACATTGAAAATAAAATTTATTCTTTTATTTGCATTCTCCGATGCAAATATATATTGAAAATGAAATTTATTCTTTTATTTGCATCCACCAATGCAAATACATTAAAAATAAAACTTGTTCTTTTATTTTCCTTCACAAATATAAATATATTTTGAAATTAAAGTTTATTCTTTTATTTGCACTCTACAATGCAAATATACTTTAAAAATAGAATTTGTTCTTTATTTGTATTTATATATACAAATAAAACATTGAAATATAATTTGTCCTTTTTATTTATATTCACTAATACAAATAAACACTGAAATGGAATTTGTTCTTTTATTTGTATTCACATATACAAATAAAACATTGAAATTAAATTTGTCCTTTTTAATTGTATTCACAAATACAAGTAATCATAGAAAATAAAGTTTGTCCTTTTTATTTGTATTCACATATACAAATAAAACATTGAGATGAAATTTGTTCCGTTATTTGCATTTACAAATGCAAATAAAACACAAAAATGAAATTTGTCCTTTTATTTATATCCTCGAATACAAATAAAACATTGAAAACTAAAGTCCACTTTTAATTTGTATTCACAAATACAAATATACACTTAAAATAAACTTGTTCTTTTATTTGCATCCACAAATGCAAATGTACAAGGAAAATAGAATTTGTTCTTTATTTGCATTCACAAATGCAAATATACTTTGAAATAAAAACTGTTCTTTTATCCACTATTGTAAATAAACACTTTGGTAAATTTATGTGAGTTGAAAACAAAATATGGTTTAAAGAGTTGCATTTTGTTTGCAATTTTAGATGCAAACCAATATTACATTTTTATTTTGGTATTTTCAATTAGAAATAGGAATATACATTTTTGTTTATGAATTTAGTTGCAAACAAAACATTAAAAGTTAAATATATTTGCATACAAATAAAAGAAAATAGAAAATTATCTTTCATTGGTCGTCCACAGTAATGCCATATGTAACAACCCGTATTTCTATTAACCTGTTATAACATAAATCGAGGCAGAATTTAATTCTAAAATCTGAATTAAGAGAAACGGGCTATGCCATTGCGTTCGTCTCGGAAAAATACGCGAAATAGAGTCCGAGTTTTCGAAAATCGGAGTCCGTATGACCCGATTAAGGCCCAACGAAGTTTTCAGAAAATTTCAAAGTAAAAACAGATTTCAAATTCAAGTTTGAATTTGGAAATTAGGTCAGATTGGGCTAGGCGGGAAAATTCCCGCCAGAGCACCCAAGTCGACAGCCCTGTCGACTTGGGAGTCGACTTGGTTGGACCCAAGTCGACAGCCCTGTCGACTTGGTTCAGCCGGGCAGTTTTGCCTGGTGCACCATTTTGGGGTCTTGGTTAGGTTTTAGGGCCAGATTCGGTTTTGAGGGCTGAGATTGGAACTAGGGTTTAATCCTAAGGCTAAAACTAATCCTAATCTCTATAAATAAGCCCCTAACCTAACCCTAAATCATCATTATTCATTCAAGTAACTAAACTATGGCAAAATCAATCCTCTCATGGTCTCCACTCTCTTCATAAAATTCCTAAATAAATTTCTATGAGAGATTTTCCATGCATACAAGTGTTTTCAAGCTTGTATGAGTGTCATTAGCTTGCATTCAAGTCAAGTTTCCATATTTACATCATAAAGCAAGGGTTTTGATCATTTTGGCTCAAGGGTTTTTCTATTGGAGCTTGCATTTTGGGTTTATTTGATTTCATAAGGGCTTTGTCTCAATCTATATATTTTTGTGTCTTCATAAGCATTGTAAGCCCTATTCTACTTTCATATTTAAACTCTAAAGTTAAATGAATGATGCAAGTTTGGTTGGCCATTATGATATGCAAGTTTATCATGTTATGTTATGCAAGTATGCCATGTTATGATATGCAAGTTTATCATGTTATGTTATGCAAGTATGCCATGTTATGATATGCAAGTTTACCATGTTATGCTATGCAAGTTTGCCATGTTATGATATGCAAGTTTATCACGTTATGTTATGCAAGTTTGCCATGTTATGATATGCAAGTTTATCATGTTATGTTATGCAAGTTTGATATGCAAGTTCGTCATGTGATATGCAAGTATGTTATGCAAGTTTGGGATGATCATTTTGTTCATGTTATCATATTATGCAAGCTTATCTTGAGTATATGAACATAAAGCTTCAAGCTTTATGCTAAAGGTTGCATTTTGGCAACATGTAAGTTATCATATCTCTTATGATAACTTGCATGTGATGCTAAATGCGAACTTATGGCCATTTCTACATGTCATTTATCACCATGTATCACCAATATGCTAAGTTTGGTTTTATGCATGCTTTTGAGGCCTAAAAATGTAATATGCAAGTATATGAACATATGTACATTTCATATGCCACCATGTTAAACTTGTGGCTTCAACACCTTATGTCATGATTATGCCAAGTTCCCTCTTTCTATCCTTTATGCGCTAGTGCGATATGTAAGCGATGGGATTGCGTTTGGGGTTGGGTAAACTTAAAAGACATAAAAACATAAGATTGGGAATTTACCTATTAAGTTATGTCTACCCATTGGGAATTTACCTATTAAGTTAGGTCTACCCAAATGCTTGAAAACTTGTAATATGTTTTGGAAACATGATGGACATGACACTTAGAAAATATAAGTGTGACCAACTCAAGGTTGGGTTGAGTTTGTAGCGTAAAACTACCCGGAACCGACCGGCTTAACTAGTTGCTACAAACAATAGGACCCAATGTGAGAAGTTGGTCATGTTGTACCTTGAACCCGAGGTTAGACCAAGTTGTGGTGTAAAGCTATCCGGACCCGCCCGGCTTAACTAGTAACCACAACAAGGTCTAATGTGAGAGGTTAAGGCACATTAAATTAATTAATGCCTCATGATTAGGGTTAAGTCATGGTCCACTTAATACTTAACCAATTTGGGCATGGTGGATTAATCGGGGTTAAGTCGTGAACCCATCGTTACACTTGACCAAGTTAATCCATGATTAGTAAAAGGGTTAAACCGTACTTAACCCACTAGAAAAATCCTAGCAATGGGGGTCCACTCCATCAGTAATCCCAAGTTTGTATCATTAAGACCCTAGGGACTAGGCTAGGGAGGGGGCATGATTACTGGACTTGAGGTAAGTGACCAAAAACGACGGCAGAGTGGTACGCCGGTGTAGTTCCGGGCGGACTATGGTCGTGCACATAGTCCGAAGCCGGGGAAAACATGCACGGGTACCAGTAGATCGAGACTGTGCACTTATGTTTATGGTGTCCAGGGGTTGACACCCTAGGGCTTGATACACCCGACGGGAGACCTGGCACAGTCTGACTACAATTATGTTTGGGTCGTATTGACACCAACACGTGACGAGTTAGGCTTAGGGAGCCGATCGATTAGACCGTTTGGTTGGACCTCGTATTAGGGCCACTTCATGTTATTGGACCTCGTTAGGGTCACTTCATGTTATTGGGCCAAAGCTTGGGCCAAGGGATCAATACTTGCTTATTCAAATCATGTTAGCTTGCTAGTGCACCTGTGGTGCAAAAACCTTAAACCTGATTATGCGATGACACCTTTATCTACCTTGTTAGTTAATCATCATGCTAGTATGTTGTTACCCTTATGTTCATCCCTGCTTCTCATGCCAGTTAACTTTATCAGTTTACATTGATTGTAGTAGGGCTTACTCAGTCTTTTTGACTGACCTGTTTTCCTTTCGCCTCTTTTCTTCCGTCCCCCCCCCCCCCCCCCCAGGTTCTCAGGGTGGGAATATTGGAGCTTAGCTTGGATTTCTGATTGCTTGCTTGTGGGATTTTAGCTCATGTATGGTCTTGACATGAAGCTAGCTATGGTTATCACTTATTTTGGGGATAGTACTTATGTATTTCAGTTTTTCAGTGATGTTGTTTTTATCTAGACTTGTGTATTTGGAAAGTTGACATTATGTTGTACCAGACTTGTTTTGAAATAGTTTGAAATCTTCCGCTCTTTTACTTATCTTATTTACTCTGTTTACATATATACATATGTTCTTGTTCTGCCTTGATATATCATTATGCATGTTTACCTGATTCAAACACCCCTCCAAAGTCAGAGTGCTTGCAAGAGTCACCCTGGCGGAGGTGGGGTGTTACATTTGGTATCAGAGCATATGGTTTACGAGAAGGAACAAAAAGGTTTTTTTTAACTTTTGGAAAACTATTTTCAAAACCAAGTATAAAGTATTTTCCAAAGAATAGTCTAGTTTATTTTAAAGGCTATTCCCCAAAAAGCCATTAGCAAAATTCCTTCGTTTTTCTCCATTCTGAATCTGTCTTTTTCTTCGTTTTCAGTATGGCCGATAACTTTGCCATTCCGGAGGGAGTACACGTACCTGTTTGGTATAGGAGACTTTTGGAGGCTAGGGCGACCGAAGTCGGCCCCGCAGATGTTCCTCCTCCTCCTCCGGTAGTTAATGTTCCTCCTCCTCCTGTCGCTGAGGTTCCTCTTCCTCCTCCCCCTCAGCATCCACAAGAGGATTTCGTGGAGATTTGCAAAGACTTTAAGATGATGGGTGGCAAGAATTTCATTGGAACCGAGACTTATGTAGAGGCAAGGAATTGGTTGAAAGAAACCGAAGATCTTTTTTCCTTCCTTGATATAGATGACCGTAGGAAGGTTTTATTGGCAGTGTGGTTGTTAAAGGAAGAAGCTGCACGTTGGTGGGTGGTCACCACCGCTACTAGGCCAATTGGGACTTGGGATGAGTTCAAAAGAAGGTTTGGACTGAGGTTTTTATCATCAGCAGAGGAGAACCTTCAGATGGAGAGGTTCCTATCACTAAAGCAAGGGGACATGACCATTAGGGAATACGTGGATAAGTTTAATCAACTTGCTCGGTTCGGTTTGGACTTGGTTAACACAGCTCAGAAGAAGGCCCTATACTTTGCTCTAGGATTAAACGAGCCATTACATGGTTTGGCCATATCTCATATACCCTTGGAGGCAACTTTCGAGAGTTTGGTGAATATGGCCCTACTCAATGAAGAGAATAGGAGTGACAAGAAGGAGATCAAGATGAATGATACTCAAGCCAAGAAGACTGATTCCCAGTGGAAAGGAAATCAGGGTAATCCAAGTGGTCAGAGCAGTCAAGGCAATAAGAACAAGAACAAGAGTCAAGGCAACAAGGGGAACAACAACAAGGGCAATAACGACAAGAGGAAGTGCCATTATTGCGGTTCAGTTGGGCATCTTATTAAGGATTGTAAGAAGAGGAAAAGGAAGAGTGGTGAATGCTATCGTTGTGGTGAGTTTGGACATTTCAGCAAAGATTGCCCGAAGAAGCAAGGGCAAGGTCAGACTCAGTGTGCAAGACCGTCTGAAGGGCGAGTTCACCCCCTCAACATCGTTCTTCCAGCTCTTGATCGAGGTAGTGTTTCTGTTAAAAGTCTTGTTTACATTTCTGATTTTCCTGTTTGTACTTTGTTTGATTTTGGTGCATCGCATAGTTTATTTCATCTGATCTAGTTGAAAGTTTGCACCTAAGTACTAGTCTAGTTAATGATCCCGTGTGTGTTTCAAATCCAATTGGGGTTTCCGCCCATTTGTCTATTATCTACGTGGATTTGAAAATCTCTATCTTTAGTGTAGAGTTCTCGTGTGATGCTTATATTCTCGGTTTCATGGGGTATGGATTGATTTTGGGCATGGATGGGTTGTCCAGTTTTGGAGCCATCCTTGATTTTTGAGCATAGGGTTGTGAGGCTCATGACTCGCCTCGGTAATACCCTAAAAATTTCTTGTAACCCTATGGGTCCCGTCATGTTGTGTTATCTTGAATCCCTCAACTCGTCTATCGATAGTTTGCAATCGGTGAGGGTGGTCCGAGAATATCCTGATATCTTGGGTGAAGTGAAGGGGGGTTACCCCTAAGCGAGAGATTGATTTCCGCATTTATCTGGTTGATAATGCCAAGCCAGTTACGTGGCCGGTTAGGCACATGGTCCCGCGAGATGAGAGTTAAGAAAGCAAGTCAAGGAGTTGCTTGAGAAGAACTTCATACGATGAAGCATTTCCGAAGACGGTGCTCTAGTAGTATTCGCTACTAATGTGGACAGTTCGCTTCGCCCGTATATTGATTATCGTGAGTAGAACAAGAAGAATAGACAACCATTACCAAGGATCGATGATTTGTTTGATCATCTTGTAGGAACATCTGTTCTCTCTTGATCTTGCTACTAGATTCCATCAGCTCAGAGTAGATGAGGATAGTATAGGCAAAATTGCGTTCAGAACTCCAGATGGATTCTTAGAATGGCTGGTCATGCCATTCGGTTTGACTAATGCACCCGCCTACTTCGTGGACTTGATGAGTAGGGTGTCTAGGGAGTTCCTGAACGAATTTGTGGTAGTCTTTGTAGACGATATCCTGACTTTCTTAAAGAACGAGGAAGAACATGCTAGACATCTCAAGGAGGTGATGGATACGCTTAGAGCCCATCAGTTGAAAGCCAAGTCCTCCAAATGTCATTTTGGAGAAAAGAAGTTAGATTTCTTAGGCACATAGTTTCTAAGCAAGGCTTAATGGTGGATCCTACTAAAGTGGTCGCGGTTCAAGACCAGAAAGCCCCGACGAGGACAATTGAAGTAAGAAGCTTTCTCAGTTTAATTAGTTAGTTAGCGTCCCTTGAGCTTAGACCTACCCTTCTGGATCAAGTAGGGACTTCACAGAAAGAAGACCCGCAGTTAGTCGAGATCATGGACAAGTTGATTCGAGGCGAGATGTTAAGACACCTCGCTATAGATGACAAGGGATGGCTAAGACGCGATGAGAGAAAGAAGGTTCTTGAAGATGCACATCACCCGAGGAGGTGGCCGAGTTTGTCCCAAGGTGCATGTTGTGCCAACAGGTTAAAGGCCGAGTCACAGAAGCCCGGTGGGCTGTTATATCCATTGGAGGTCCCCGCAATGGAAGAGGGAAAAGCGTCACGAAGGATTTCGTGGATGGACTGCCTAGATCAAGAAAGGGAATACGAGCATGTGGGTCATAGTAGGTAGACTCACGAAGAGTGCTCATTTCACTCCGGTAAAGAGCGAAAGGACTGCATCATAGCTAGCAACGGATTACTTTCAAGAAATAAAGCGGTTGCACGAGGTTCCCTAAAGTATAGTTAGTAACCATGACTCAATCTTCACTAGCCAGTTTTGGGATAGTCTACGGGAAGTCATGGGCAAGCAACTGAATCTAAGTACGGCCTATCATTCGCAGGCGGATGGTTCATTTCGTTCAAGCATGAGTTATAGAAAATCACGTTGGTAAGAGCAATTGGCAACGTGGATTGATATTTCCAAGAAAAGTTCTGTTGCGTGGAATACTTTATAGTAAGTAAACGAGATCCAAGATTCACTAGTGAATTTTGGAGAGCTTGCATGAAACCATGAGGTCATAGTTATGTTTAAGCCAAGAATGATAGAAGAGTAAGTGAAAAAGGAAGACGAGAGGCGACAATGAAATGGGTTCCAACTCATATTTGGAAATAAGAGTTAAGAAGCCAAGGAATCATGAAGTAAAAGACGGTCAAAGCACAGTGGAGTTAAACTCAAGGAAGCGTGACTTAGAAGACTGAAGGCTAGATACGCGCATCATATCTCTTTTTAAGAGCATATCCTTGATCCTTGTTTTCCTGTGGAACTTACTCGCATGTTATCTTTTTATGTATATCCTCTCGGTCCCATTTTCGGTCCAATTTCTGTCGGGAGGTATGACTTATTGGCTAGTAATACATGTCAGGGTTTGAAGGGGTCCGTTAGGTTGACTAAACCTTTTGAGCTTTTATAGAATATGGGTTGGGTTAGGAAGGGATTTCTTGTAATCCGAAAGGAGTATATCCTGCTTATCTTCCCGATCTCTTTGTAGCATATCTTTTGCTATCCATGTTTGTCTTGATTATCTAGTTTATCATGTTAATCTTGTCATGAGAACCTTAGGTAGAAACCCTTTGGATGAAACATGTGTTTGAAACATGTTATGCTTGATGGTTGCAAGTGGTTGCAAGTGTTTGCAAGTGGTTACTCGTGGATGCATTATACACATTAGGCACTAGATCGGCTCACACACTCCTCATATTGCATATGCATGAGTGTTTACGCTTATTCATGGATGAAAATTTTTGTGTTATCACATGGATGTTGCATATGGATGTATGTTATGTGCACGCATATAGATGTTATACATTATGTTAGGAATTGCATACATATGGATTCATTTCACTAACATAATTTGCATTGATGATATTTGCATTAGATAAGTACATATACACACACCTTTGCATATGTTCATACAACATTTAGAATCTTGTAAGGACAATGATTGCTCGTGGATGATGTTTTGAGTAGATGGATGTTGGATGGTAGGATACGTTCTTCCTAACTTGAAGATTTCGGGGACGAAATCCTTTAAGGAGGGGAGAATGTAACAACCCGTATTTCTATTAACCTGTTATAACATAAATCGAGGCAGAATTTAATTCTAAAATCTGAATCAAGGGAAACGGGCTATGCCATTGCGTTCGTCTCGGAAAAATACGCGAAATAGAGTCCGAGTTTTCGAAAATCGGAGTCCGTATGACCCGATTAAGGCCCAACGAAGTTTTCAGAAAATTTCAAAGTAAAAACAGATTTCAAATTCAAGTTTGAATTTGGAAATTAGGTCAGATTGGGCTAGGCGGGAAAATTCCCGCCAGAGCACCCAAGTCGACAGCCCTGTCGACTTGGGAGTCGACTTGGTTGGACCCAAGTCGACAGCCCTGTCGACTTGGTTCAGCCGGGCAGTTTTGCCTGGTGCACCATTTTGGGGTCTTGGTTAGGTTTTAGGGCCAGATTCGGTTTTGAGGGCTGAGATTGGAACTAGGGTTTAATCCTAAGGCTAAAACTAATCCTAATCTCTATAAATAAGCCCCTAACCTAACCCTAAATCATCATTATTCATTCAAGTAACTAAACTATGGCAAAATCAATCCTCTCATGGTCTCCACTCTCTTCATAAAATTCCTAAATAAATTTCTATGAGAGATTTTCCATGCATACAAGTGTTTTCAAGCTTGTATGAGTGTCATTAGCTTGCATTCAAGTCAAGTTTCCATATTTACATCATAAAGCAAGGGTTTTGATCATTTTGGCTCAAGGGTTTTTCTATTGGAGCTTGCATTTTGGGTTTATTTGATTTCATAAGGGCTTTGTCTCAATCTATATATTTTTGTGTATTCATAAGCATTGTAAGCCCTATTCTACTTTCATATTTAAACTCTAAAGTTAAATGAATGATGCAAGTTTGGTTGGCCATTATGATATGCAAGTTTATCATGTTATGTTATGCAAGTATGCCATGTTATGATATGCAAGTTTATCATGTTATGTTATGCAAGTATGCCATGTTATGATATGTAAGTTTACCATGTTATGCTATGCAAGTTTGCCATGTTATGATATGCAAGTTTATCACGTTATGTTATGCAAGTTTGCCATGTTATGATATGCAAGTTTATCATGTTATGTTATGCAAGTTTGATATGCAAGTTCGTCATGTGATATGCAAGTATGTTATGCAAGTTTGGGATGATCATTTTGTTCATGTTATCATGTTATGCAAGCTTATCTTGAGTATATGAACATAAAGCTTCAAGCTTTATGCTAAAGGTTGCATTTTGGCAACATGTAAGTTATCATATCTCTTATGATAACTTGCATGTGAGGCTAAATGCGAACTTATGGCCATTTCTACATGTCATTTATCACCATGTATCACCAATATGCTAAGTTTGGTTTTATGCATGCTTTTGAGGCCTAAAAATGTAATATGCAAGTATATGAACATATGTACATTTCATATGCCACCATGTTAAACTTGTGGCTTCAACACCTTATGTCATGATTATGCCAAGTTCCCTCTTTCTATCCTTTATGCGCTAGTGCAATATGTAAGCGATGGGATTGCGTTTGGGGTTGGGTAAACTTAAAAGACATAAAAACATAAGATTGGGAATTTACCTATTAAGTTAGGTCTACCCATTGGGAATTTACCTATTAAGTTAGGTCTACCCAAATGCTTGAAAACTTGTAATATGTTTTGGAAACATGATGGACATGACACTTAGAAAATATAAGTGTGACCAACTCGAGGTTGGGCTGAGTTTGTAGCGTAAAACTACCCGGAACCGACCGGCTTAACTAGTTGCTACAAACAATAGGACCAAATGTGAGAAGTTGGTCATGTTGTACCTTGAACCCGAGGTTAGACCAAGTTGTGGTGTAAAGCTACCCGGACCCGCCCGGCTTAACTAGTAACCACAACAAGGTCTAATGTGAGAGGTTAAGGCACATTAAATTAATTAATGCCTCATGATTAGGGTTAAGTCATGGTCCACTTAATACTTAACCAATTTGGGCTTGGTGGGTTAATCGGGGTTATGTCGTGAACCCATCGTTACACTTGACCAAGTTAATCCATGATTAGTAAAAGGGTTAAACCGTACTTAACCCACTAGAAAAATCCTAGCAATGGGGGTCCACTTCAGCAGTAATCCCAAGTTTGTATCATTAAGACCCTAGGGACTAGGCTAGGGAGGGGGCACGATTACTGGACTTGAGGTAAGTGACCAAAAACGACGGCAGAGTGGTACGCCGGTGTAGTTCCGGGCGGACTATGGTCGTGCACATAGTCCGAAGCCGGGGAAAACATGCACGGGTACCATTAGATCGAGACTGTGCACTTATGTTTATGGTGTCCAGGGGTTGACACCCTTGGGCTTGATACACCCGACGGGAGACCCGGCACAGTCTGACTACAATTATGTTTAGGCCGTATTGACACCAACACGTGACGAGTTAGGCTTAGGGAGCCGATCGATTAGACCGTTTGGTTGGACCTCGTATTAGGGTCACTTCATGTTATTGGACCTCGTATTAGGGTCACTTCATGTTATTGGGCCAAAGCTTGGGCCAAGGGATCAATACTTGCTTATTCAAGTCATGTTAGCTTGCTAGTACACCTGTGGTGCAAAAACCTTAAACCTGATTATGCGATGACACCTTTATCTACCTTCTTAGTTAATCATCATGCTAGTATGTTGTTACCCTTATGTTCATCCCTGCTTCTCATGCCAGTTAACTTTATCAGTTTACATTGATTGTAGTAGGGCTTACTCAGTCTTTTTGACTGACCTGTTTTCCTTTCGCCTCTTTTCTTCCGTTCCCCCCCCCCCCCCTCCCAGGTTCTCAGGGTGGGAATATTGGAGCTTAGCTTGGATTTCTGATTGCTTACTTGTGGGATTTTAGCTCATGTACGGTCTTGACATGAAGCTAGCTATGGTTATCACTTATTTTGGGGATAGTACTTATGTATTTCAGTTTTTCAGTGATGTTGTTTTTATCTAGACTTGTGTGTTTGGAAAGTTGACATTATGTTGTACCAGACTTGTTTTGAAATAGTTTGAAATCTTCCGCTGTTTTACTTATCTTATTTACTCTGTTTACATATATACATATGTTCTTGTTCGGCCTTGATATATCATTATGCATGTTTACCTGATTCAAACGCCCCTCCAAAGTCAGAGTGCTTGCAAGAGTCACCCTGGCGGAGGTGGGGTGTTACACCGTATAAATAGATTACTGTTTATTGGACCTTAGAAATAAATAAGGAAATTATACGAGTAAAAATATACTTGTACTCGATATTAGAAATATTATAACATGTTAGTCCATTGTCACCAACATGTCAGTATAATTAAATTGGTTAAATTCTTTAACCAATCATTTATTTATAAGTATGGTTGTTGGCTGAAAACCCCACACGGGTGTTGGGATGAATTTGCATACACTAGTCCCAATATCTAGTTATATGTCGATCGATAGATTGACAGCCTACGATGAGTATTATTATTTCATTTTAATACTCACACAGTTATAAACTTCACTCTGGCTGTGAATGGATGTTTGATAATTATTTTTGTTATTGTCATATTCATACGATGTGTGAAGTCCATATAACCAAAGTTATATGGTAACTGATTGAGTCACATTCCAGTTCAGAATTTCTTTTAAATAAAGAATATATTCTAAAATATGAATGTTTAGAATAAAGAACACTGTAATAATAATATCTTTTAAAATAAAGATTAATGCACCATAAAGGACATTTTATATAAAGAACAATCTTAAGATAATGAATATTTTAAATAATATTTAACCAAGAATAAAATAATGATTTCTTTGTCCGTTCTTGAATAGACAAAAGATAAAAGATATTTCTATTGAAGTGAATTAGTTGTTAATTAGAATTAATCTTTCAATTAAGATTTTTTAGAATTCCAATTATATTTAGTAATGGCAATAAAATGTTATGTGAATTGGGTTTACAGTGAACTGTGTTTTAAACAACATTTGTTCTTTAACCCAATTTACAGTGATAATATGATTTAGAAATTATAAATCTTTTATCAAGATTTAAAAAAGAAATTCTCTAAAGACAAGTTTTCCAATTTAATATATATTAAATTGGAATTGAGTGGAAATTGGTTTGATAATAATCGAGATAGGTTTCTGTAAAAGAAGACTGATAATATATATGGAATTTAAAAGGCTTTGCCGTTATTCCATTTATATTATTGATCCGATACAGAAATATATATCGATTATATTTTGACTTAACTTCTGTGAAAATTCCATATGAAGTGGAAAATGACTTTGGGTTTATCGTGAACAATGTTTTTAAATGACATTGATTCTTTAACCCAATTAAAGATAAGATTTATTTCTTAAAAAGTTGAATAATCATTTGATAATTATTTTTGATATTAAAATCAAATTGGAGTTTTAAATGAATGTTTAAAAAGAATAAATTTATAAGAATTTATCTTTGATTTAATTTATGGGAACTTTTCCCTAGAATTATGAATATTCTAATAAAAGAATATCTTGAATTGGAATGAGACGTTGGACGTGTTTTATAACACTTGATTTTCAATTATAAAATACGCAAGTTATTCAAAAAAACCGGGTTTAACCCATTTCGAATAATTATTACGACGATCTAAGTCGAAGAGTTGAAGACGGTGATTGAAGACCGACGGTCTTCACATCGAATGGGTAAGGATTACTGATGCCTTGGACTGATTTGCACCCAGGACAGGGATAAAGTGGTAGTTATCCGGACGTAGTGTTGATTCGTACGGATTTGGCTTTCGCTCGGACCCAGAGCATAAGCTTATAAATGGATAGCATGCCTGACATTGAAATTTATTTCATGTAATTAAATTGGTTTTTATTTAATACATAAATGCATGGTGGCGGAGGATTTATTCTCTTACTTAACACCCTTTTGTATGGTAAATAATTACCGATTGCATGATATGAGTTGTTGATGTGGTATGCCAAGTTGCACTTGAACAAGGCTTATTGTTGCAAAGCAGAGCCTTGTGGGATGATCAAAGCATAGTCTATTTAGGCATAGCTTTGTGTAACGTGACTTCGCGAGCCTCACAGCCCGGTAGAGTCTAAAACGGGAGAAGGGAACGCAGGGAGTGCACACGTTTCTTTCTAGCTAGAGTGGTGCCATGGACCTACCAGCGCTGGCATTTATTCATTGTGGTTGTTGGATTTTTCGAGGCCTCGGTTTATGCGGTCGCCACTGGCCGTATTATAGGTCCAAAAGGACTGGGAAGCGTGTGTTCAGGAATTGCCAATCCATTAAGCGTTAACATATGGACCGGCCCTGCAGGATCCAAGGGTTGGACAGAGTACCAATCCTGGGGCATTGCTAGAATGTCTTGAATCGGTAAGGATCTCCTCCCTAGCCTTGACTCAGATGGAAACCCAAATTTCCAATACGACATCACGCGGTTTTGATTGTATACCTATATATGGCGACATAGTGGGATGGGGCACTCATGTCGTCTAGGATTAATACATTTACTTTGATGTATTTCAAATTGGTTGCACACTATTATTATATAATGTTGTGTTTATCGTATCAAGCATCTTTTGATCATTATAAGGTAAAACCTATCCTCCGGTTTGCGTTGCATTGTGTGATGGGACTTGGGTCTTATAATGGTTTCATTTTTCTAAAAAGCATTGCGTTATTTCGACGATTTACTTTAGTCTTGCACTGGCAATTCATAGGAGAAAACCCGTTCCGCGAAAGTGGCGTGGTCCTGTGATTAGCCTTATTATATTATATAGGTTAAGTAGAATTCTCACACCAGTCCCATGACTGACCTATAGTTTGTCCACTGGCAAACTCGGGTGCCCATATTTTCCACACGGGCAGTCGAGTAGCTATTTTTGCAGATATATTAAACAGGATTCTGGGTTGAAGCTTAAAGCTGTGTCCAGAGATAGAGAGTCTTCCGCTGTGTTCTTCCGTTGCAGTATATTACATTTTTTTTATTTATCTTCCGCTGTAATTATATTCCAATGTACTCTGATATGTATATTCTGTACTCTGATGTAACATTTATTATAGTGTTATAAAAGTCTTCTGTTACCTGTTGTAATGCGTTGTATACCCAAAGTTAAAGTATTCGTAGATTTTCACCTTTTGGGTCAGACCTGTGTGGTTTATGGTCGATTCAAAGGGTGGGAATTTGCGGGTCTTTACAGTTGGTATCAGAGCTCAGGTTAGCTCAATTTTTGGGGTACAACTCGTTAGAACCGAACAAAAGACTCATCAGAGATTGGATTAGTAATATCCAATAAGAATACTCATTAGAGATAGGGTTAGCAATACCCTAGAATGAGTTCAGAGTTTATAATTAACGTATTTGTAATTATATATAGTTGGATTTTAGAAAATATGATTTTTAGTATATAAAAGTTATATATATTTGAAATTTAATCACTTAATTGATTGCTGGTTGTGTTGTGTGAATATTAATTCAACGAATAAAATATTGAAAACAATAAAAGAATGAAAATTAAATTAGTTAAATAAACAACTTTTAGCTCATTTCCTTTTCGAAGACGAAAAGATTTTAAGTGGGGGAGATTGTAACAACCCGGAAAATCTGAACCAATTTAAATTTTTTATTTTTAATAATTTGGTTAGAAAACGTACCAGAATTTAATAAATTCCATTACTAAATAAAAAAAATTAAATAAAATTAATATATTGATAAGTTGATTTATTAATAATATATTGATAATAAAACTATGTTTCTAGTTTGAATTGTATAAGAGAAATTGTAAAGAGATAGAGTGTCAACGCATGTTATAACTAGCAGTTAACGAAAATTAATGTTGACATTAATAATCAAATAAATCATGCACAAAATTTCTTTGCTCATTCACATTTTATGTAGTTTATTATTTATTATTATTTCTTTTTCTTTTCCTCTTCTTTTTCCATTTTCCCCAAAATCATTGGTTCCTTTCTCTTCACTTTTTCATAAATAACTCATTTCTTTATTTATTTCTACGTTCATGCATCTGCATGCTCACATTTCTTTTTTTTCTTTTTCTTTTATTTTTTCTTTTCTTTCTTTTCTCTACATTCATGCATCCTAGTTCACATTACCTATGCATTCATTTATTTCCTTACTTCTACATTCATGCATCTTATTTCATTTGCATGCTCTCGTTCCTTATATTTTTATCCCATTGTTTTCCTATTCCCATTATTATTATTATTTATTCTTACAAAAACAAACAATTCCCACATGTATATATATATTATTCCCTTAAATATATATATATATATATATATATATATATTGATTATATTATTTATGTGCATTTCTAGTCATTTTTGTTGTCTTGTTCTTGTATGTCCAATTGAATATGTTCCTTAAATTCTACAATTTAAATGTAATATATTTTGAAATTTTATATTCACAAACTTGTCACAATTAGCATTAACCATGCATTCACCTCTCTCCTTCATGCAATTTATTATCCTTTATTCTATTAATTTCTTTACTTTATTTTTCTCATCATGTTTCATTCCTTATGTTACTTAACCATGCATTCATTTATCTTTCCTCCTTTTGTTTTTCCTTGTTGTTATTTTTCCTTCACAAACAAAACACCTACATATATATATATATAAATGAATAAACATATATATATATACATATATATATATATATATATTTCTCTCCTATTTATTCTTTCCAACTCATTGAATATGTTACTTAAATGATGATACTTAATGTCATGTGTTTTGAAATTTAAAAGTTAAACGTTCTAACAATTGACATCATACCATAAATCATGCATTAATTGCATTTCTGTTTCTCTCTCCCTATGTTTTCCTTTTTGAATTTTTGAATGAGAGAAAAACATTGAGTAGATTAACTCCTGCCTAGTCAGCTAATTCATTTCATTTGTAACCTACTACATATGTAGGGACACAAGTGAAGGATAAGATCATATATATAACCAAATAATAAAATAAAAATAGATAAATACAAATATATATACATTGGCTCTACTATAACATCCTAGCCTTCTCTAAAACCTAAATCATTTCATAGCCGCTGCCTCCATCTTTCATGAATGGCCAGAAACACCCTCTTTTTCCCCTTCAAATCTCTCTCAATCCATTCCTCGATTTGCAAATCGTTCAGCGACAAACATGAAGACCTCAATGAGCTCTAATCATTCAACGATGGGGATCCTTTTTTTTCTTTGCCTGAATTGCGTGGAATCAAGACATGGAAGGCGCGGGGTGTCGAAGTGAGATGCGAGCAGATGGGTTTTCTCGTGATAGAAATACAACAAAGAAGAAGAAACCAAAAAGGGGCGGCCACTATTTTCTCCAAATGTAATTAAGGCCTTAACTGATTTTAGTTATTATTTTAATTAATTAATGTAATCAAAAATTTAAATGTACATATCCTATGCAAATCGAATCAGAATTTGATGAAACAAAATATGTTGGAATCATTTTGGCCTGATCTACGCAATGAGACCACTTTGAACAAGATTTAGAGCTCATCTAAATTTTGGAGAAATGGAAAGCTATTGGTGAGAATTTCTATATTTAATTTTTAAAATTAAATTATGAATTGCTATGTGGATTCTGTGTGTATGTTGTGAGAAATCTATTTATTTTCTTTCCTTTATAATTATAAATAATCCTGAAATTATTGTTGTTAATCTATAGTTAATTCATGTTGTTATTATTCTATGTTGAATATAATATATACATCTGTTTGTTTGATGATGTTGTGTGGCGATAGAATTGTCAAAATTAACATTTTTGTTAATTAGAATTTGATTAAACAAAAATATATAATTTTTGTTTATATAAATGGTCAACTGTATAAGACAACAAATTTTGTAAATTTGTTGAATTAGAATTTTCAACATATGTGGAACACAGAATTGTGGTAAATTGGTTAAAACAGAATGTGTAACACAAAAATGGAAACAAACATTTTTGTGATATTTGTTAAAACAGGATTTGCAACAAAATTGAAAACAAACATTGTTGTTATATTTGTTGAACTAGATTTTCAACAAAATAGAACAAACATTTTTATGTCTTTTTGTTGAACTAGTTTTTCAACAAAAAAATATGAATATATATATTTGTGTAATATTATTTACATTAAAAGGGACGGAATTAAAAGATGACTTTTTTTTATGTAACATTGCTTACAATAAAAAGTAGAAATTTTAAAGATACATTTTTATTGTCAAATTAAAAACAATAAAGGGAATAGATTTTAAAGATGTATTTTTATTGTCCAATTAAAGACAATAAAAAGAATTGATTTCAAGGTTGCATTTGTGTTGACATATTAGAAGTAATATAAGGAGTAGACATAAAAGATTGCATTTTTTTATGTCAGTTTGTTTTCAACAAAAAGACCACATTTAAAAAAAGAAAAAAGAAAATGTAATTTGTTTCCATTTAAAAGATGACATTTTTGTATAATTTGTTTTCATTAAAAGGTCTACATTTTTAATGTGGTTATGTTTTCATTTTAAGATTGAAAATATATACATCATTTTAATTTGATAATGTTACATTAGCTTTAAAAGTACATTCTCGTATAAAATGTTACATGAGATTAAAAGTACATTTTTGTTATAAAATGTAACGTTAGATTTAAAACTCCATTTTGCTAGAAAAGTCGCATTATAAATAAAAACACAGTGTTGGTTAGAACTTTATTAAGTAAAATAAAATATACATTTTTGGTAAAAACATAGTATTGAGATAAAAATCACATTCTTTGGTCAAATAAAGATCACATTTTGGTTAAAGCATGATGAGTGGAATAAAACTCACTTTTATTTGTCGCTTGAAACTTAGGATTTGTTGCACAAATAAAATTCATTTTTTTTTGTCATTTGAAACTCAGAATTTATTAGATAAATAAAAATTTACTTTTTATTTGTCATTTGAAAATTAGAATTTATTATACAAATAAAATTCACTTTTTGACATTAAATACATAGAAATATATATACATATAAAATATTCTTTTATATGTTGTTAGAACGTATAGAAAAGTATAAACAAATAAAAGGATTTCTTTTATTTGTTATTAGTTCACATAGAAAAGTGTAAAACATAAAATACCCTTTTTGTGTTATTCTAGAATTGAAATTAAAGTTTGATCTTCTATTTGCATTCACTAATGCAAACATACATTGAAAATAAAATTTATTCTTTTATTTGCATTCTTCGATGCAAATATATATTGAAAATGAAATTTATTCTTTTATTTGCATCCACCAATGCAAATACATTAAAAATAAAACTTGTTCTTTTATTTTCCTTCACAAATATAAATATATTTTGAAATTAAAGTTTATTCTTTTATTTGCACTCTACAATGCAAATATACTTTAAAAATAGAATTTGTTCTTTATTTGTATTTATATATACAAATAAACCATTGAAATATAATTTGTCCTTATTATTTATATTCACTAATACAAATAAACAATGAAATGGAATTTGTTCTTTTATTTGTATTCACATATACAAATAAAACATTGAAATAAAATTTGTCATTTTTAATTGTATTCACAAATACAAGTAATCATAGAAAATAAAGTTTGTCCTTTTTATTTGTATTCACATATACAAATAAAACATTGAGATGAAATTTGTTCCGTTATTTGCATTTACAAATGCAAATAAAACACAAAAATGAAATTTGTCCGTTTATTTATATCCTCGAATACAAATAAAACATTGAAAACTAAAGTCCACTTTTTATTTGTATTCACAAATACAAATATACACTGAAAATAAACTTGTTCTTTTATTTGCATCCACAAATGCAAATGTACAAGGAAAATAGAATTTGTTCTTTATTTGCATTCACAAATGCAAATATACTTTGAAATAAAAACTGTTCTTTTATCCACTATTGTAAATAAACACTTCGGTAAATTTATATGAGTTGAAAACAAAATATGGTTTAAAGATTTGCATTTTGTTTGCAATTTTAGATGCAAACCAATATTACATTTTTATTTTGGTATTTTTAATTAGAAATAGGAATATACATTTTTGTTTATGAATTTAGTTGCAAACAAAACATTAAAAGTTAAATATATTTGCATACAAATAAAAGAAAATAGAAAATTATCTTTTATTGGTCGTCCACAGTAATGCCATATAAATAGATTACAGTTTATTGGACCTTAGAAATAAATAAGGAAATTATACGAGTAAAAATATACTTATACTCGATATTAGAAATATTATAACATGTTAGTCCATTATCACCAACATGTAAGTAGAATTAAATTGGTTAAATTCTTTAACCAATCATTTATTTATAAGTATGGTTGTTGGCTGAAAACCCCACACGGGTGTTGGGATGAATTTGCATACACTAGTCCCAATATCTAGTTATATGTCGATCGATAGATTGACAGGCTGCGATGAGTATTATTATTTCATTTTAATACTCACACAGTTATAAACTTCACTCTGACTGTGAATGGATGTCTGATAATTATTTATGTTATTGTCATATTCATACGATGTGTGAAATCCATATAACCAACGTTATATGGTAACTGATTGAGTCACATTCCAGTTCAGAATTTCTTTTAAATAAATAATATATTATAAAATATGAATGTTTAGAATAAAGAACACTGTAATAATAATATCTTTTAAAATAAAGATTAATGCACCATAAAGGACATTTTATATAAAGAACAATCTTAAGATAATGAATATTTTAAATAATATTTAACCAAGAATAAAATAATTATTTCTTTGTCCGTTCTTGAATGGACAAAAGATAAAAGATATTTCTATTGAAGTGATTTAGTTGTTAATTAGAATTAATCTTTCAATTAAGATTTTTTAGAATTCCAATTATATTTAGTAATGGCAATAAAATGTTATGTGAATTGGGTTTACAGTGAACTGTGTTTTAAACAACATTTGTTCTTTAACCCAATTTACAGTGATAATATGATTTAGAAATTATAAATCTTTTATCAAGATTTAAAAAAGAAATTCTCTAAAGACAAGTTTTCCAATTTAATATATATTAAATTGGAATTGAGTGGAAATTCGGTTTGATAATAATCGAGATAGGTTTCTGTAAAAGAAGACTGATAATATATGTGGAATTTAAAAGGCTTTGCCGTTATTCCATTTATATTATTGATCCGATACAGAAATATATATCGATTATATTTTGACTTAACTTCTGTGAAAATTCCATATGAAGTGGAAAATGACTTTGGGCTTATCGTGAACAATGTTTTTAAATGATATTGATTCTTTAACCCAATTAAAGATAAGATTTATTTCTTAAAAAGTTGAATAATCATTTGATAATGATTTTTGATATTAAAATCAAATTGGAGTTTTAAATGAATGTTTAAAAAGAATAAATTTATAAGAATTTATCTTTGATTTAATTTATGGGAACTTTTCCCTAGAAATATGAATATTCTAATAAAAGAATATCTTGAATTGGAATGAGACGTTGGACGTGTTTTATAACACTTGATTTTCAATTATAAAATACGCAAGTTATTCGGAAAAACCGGGTTTAACCCATTTCGAATAATTATTACGACGATCTAAGTCGAAGAGTTGAAGACGGTGATTGAAGACCGACGGTCTTCACATCGAATGGGTAAGGATTACTGATGCCTTGGACTGATTTACACCCAGGACAGGGATAAAGTGGTAGTTATCCGGACGTAGTGTTGATTCGTACGGATTTGGCTTTCGCTCGGACCCAAAGCATAAGCTTATAAATGGATAGCATGCCTGACATTGAAATTTATTTCATGTAATTAAATTGGTTTTTATTTAATATATAAATGCATGGTGGCGGAGGACTTATTCTCTTGCTTAACACCCTTTTGTATGGTAAATAATTACCGATCGCATGATATGAGTTGTTGATGTGGTATGCCAAGTTGCACTTGAACAAGGCTTATTGTTGCAAAGCAGAGCCTTGTGGGATGATCAAAGCATAGTCTATTTAGGCATAGCTTTGTGTAACGTGACTTCGCGAGCCTCACAGCCTGGTAGAGTCTAAAACGGGAGAAGGGAACGCAGGGAGTGCACACGTTTCTTTCTAGCTAGAGTGGTGCAATGGACCTACTAGCGCTGGCATTTATTCATTGTGGTTGTTGGATTTTTCGAGGCCTCGGTTTATGCAGTCGCCACTGGCCGTATTATAGGTCCAAAAGGACCGGGAAGCGTGTGTTTAGGAATTGCCAATCCATTAAGCATTAACGTATGGACCGGCCCTGCAAGATCCAAGGGTTGGACAGAGTGCCAATCCTGGGGCATTGCTAGAATGTCTCGAATCGGTAAGGATCTCCTCCCTAGCCTTGACTCAGATGGAAACCCAAATTTCCAATACGACGTCACGCGGTTTTGATTGTATACCTATATATGGCAATATAGTGGGATGGGGCACTCATGCCGTCTAGGATTAATACATTTACTTTGATGTATTTCAAATTGGTTCCACACTATTATTATATAATGCCGTGTTTATCGTATCAAGCATCTTTTGATCATTATAAGGTAAAACCCTATCCTCCGGTTTGCGTTGCATTGTGTGATGGGACTTGGGTCTTATAATGGTTTCATTTTTCTAAAAAGCATTGCGTTATTTCGACGATTTACTTTAGTCTTGCACTGGCAATTCATAGGAGAAAACCCGTTCCACGAAAGTGGCGTGGTCCTGTGATTAGCCTTATTATATTATATAGGTTAAGTAGAATTCTCACACCAGTCCCATGACTGACCTGTAGTTTGTCCACTGGCAAACTCGGGTGCCCATATTTTCCACACGGGCAGTGGAGTAGCTATTTTTGTAGATATATTAAACAAGATTCTGGGTTGAAGCTTAAAGTTGTGTCCAGAGATAGAGAGTCTTCCGCTGTGTTCTTCCGTTGCAGTATATTACATTTTTTTTGTATTTATCTTCCGCTGTAATTATATTCCAATGTACTCTGATATGTATATTCTGTACTCTGATGTAACATTTATTATAGTGTTATAAAAGTCTTCTGTTACCTGTTGTAATGCGTTGTATACCCAAAGTTAAAGTATTCGTAGATTTTCACTTTTTGGGTCAGACCTGTGTGGTTTATGGTCGATTCAAAGGGTGGGAATTTGCGGGTCTTTACATTAACCTAGCATTTTTGTAAAATTTTCAAAGGCTTGGTCACTTACTGTAGTGCTAGGTTAACTTGACATTTTGATATGTCAGTTAAGGGCTCGGTCATGCCATGTAATGGCGGGTTAATCTAGCATTTTTAATAAAATTTTCAAGGGCTCGGCCACTCGCTTTAGTGCTAGGTTAACCTGACATTTTCATATGACAGTTAATGGCTCGGTCATGTCATGTAATAACAGGTTAACCTAGCATTTTCGTAAAATTTTCAAGGGCTCGGCCACTCGCTATAGTGCTAGGTTAACCTAACATTTTCATATGTCGGTTAAGGGCACGGTCATGCAATGTAATGGCATGTTAACCTAGCATTTTCGTAAAATTTTCAAGGGCTTAGCAACTAGCTGTAGTGTTAGGTTAACTTGACACTTTCATATGTCGATTAAGGGCTCGGCCATGCCATGTAATGGCAAGTTAACCTAGCATTTTTAATAAAATTTTCATGGGCTCGGCCACTCGCTTTAGTGCTAGGTTAACCTAGCATTTTGTGTTTTAAATTTATCTAGAATATTCTGCACTTAATTAATCTAGCATATTTTGCACTACAAATCAATGCATAATTAATGAATCATTTTATAATATATTTGTGTTAACTTTGCCCAAATAAACAGCACAGAATTTAAAACTACATATACAGTCAATTTAACCATTTGTGTTTAATTTTGTCTGTTATACCTGATCTCATTTATCCTTCTCTATCGTCTTTTTGCGCCTTTATAGCTGCTAGTGATAATCTTGAAGAAACAACCCTAGTTTCTATTTTTGGTGGCGAATTTGGAGATTGATCTGACGACGACAATGACCTTAAGCGATGAGTTTGCATTGGCGATTGATCTGACGACGACGATAACTTTAAGCGACGAGTTTGCATTATAGGAATACACTTGGTTTTGATTTCGATCTATCTCATGTTTTCTCGATTTGAAATTTGATGGAAAACCCTAACCTAATTGAAAGATAACTGAATGAAGTAACGAAATGGTAAGAGTGGGATTGGATTAACAAAAGTTTGTGGGTCCTCCAGCCCAATTAATAGAAGTTGCGGCCCAGAGAATTAATTTTTAAATAAATTTTTCCTTTTGTTTAATTTACTCTAAATTTTAATCTAATTAACATAAATTCATCCCATGATGAGGCCTTCGCCCACTATTGTGTGCAACATGCTGCACCACACCGATCAACACACCCGTTGCACCACATTCATGCATAAACATTCAAGTCTCTTACCAAAAAAAACTTGTCATCAGAAAGCATAAAACTGCATATCATCCATTACCCAAATTCCAGTATCATGTCTATTTCAGAATTGCATGCAATAATCACATCTCCAAATTCCTAGTAACAAAGACGCTCCAAACTGTGAGGGGAACAAAGCAACTTCACTCATATACTCCAAAGTAACATCAAAAGAATCCACCCAGTGTAAAATTCACGTATGTATTTGATAACCAAAATTCTGGCAACCCTCGGATACCCAAATGTAATCATTCCCAATGCAAGAAATGGATTTCAAATTCACAATTTGGTTCGTTGAAATTGAGATCCAGTAGTCGAAAAGGAGGAAAGGCACTAAAACAAGAATGCAAAACAAGAACATCCGTAGATGCGTATCAACAAAACACATGGACTAATACAACTTGATAAACATGAAGAATCGGTGCTTCCCCAAAGGTGAAGATTGAAATGGTCAAGTAAAGGTGGATCCAGCCCCTCGGACATTGTTGCATTGCAGTCATTTGACAATGATGATGATGGATAGCATTTAAACATTGTTTACGTAGATTATTTAGCTTCAGGTTTTCATAAATAGAATGCAGATGTTCCAAAGCTTCACTCAAAAGCTGAGGGTGAATGATATACAAACTAAAGAAAGTATATAATATAATGATAAATGCATATAATATTACAAACCTAACTAGAACACTAATATGTATATGTTTTTATATGAAAGAAAAATTAATTATTTAAAGAGATAAATATATTTATCTTTTTCTCTATTTATTTCCTAATACAAAAATTAATATTGTTAAAACATAAGTTAATTTATCTTTTCAGTAAAAAAGCTAATTTGTATATCTTTAAGACAAAACATAAGTTATTTAAAAGCTACAAGTATTTATCTTTTCACATAAGATAATACAAAAAGAAACAAATGATAAACTTGTTACAAAATTTTAACAGTTTAAAAAGATATTCTTTTATTGTAAACATACCAATTGTTTGTGTTATTGGAACGAGTACTCCAGCACGTGCGATGCATGTGCGCAGGACTTGAGGGTGTTAGAAAACATCGTTTATAAGAATTTCTTTAATGTAAGAACACTGTGTTGTCTATGAAACATTCAATTTTATGTCATATATATATATATAAACACACACACACACACATACATACATACACACAAATACACACACACACACTCATACAGACACAGTCACTCTCGAATCAACCATTCATTAATACATGAATGAGAGCAAGTTAGCATAGAGGATATATAATTAGCCGATGGAAGTAATCAAGCATTGCATTAGTGTGTAGAGAAATGTAGTAACTAAAACCACACATTTCAATCGTTGTAATGTGAAAAAAATATGCAGTGTAGTAATATATTATCCTTTTAATATGTAAAGAATTTTTCTTTTTGGCTAAATGAAAACCTCTATATCGTGAATGGTAAATACTTGTCAAATAAAAAGCTATTTGACGCCAATGTATAAATTTTGAGTTACCATATACTATAATATTGTTTTGAAATTTTATAGGTGTTTAAGTATTGTAATCAATTTTATCTTAACATTTATCAATTGTTGTTAGTAAGAATGCAACGAAAACAATATTTGACAATTAAGAAAAATAGTTGGAATCGTTTTCTCTCTTCCTTTTTCTGAGCTAGAGACCAGCATCAAAAGTATAGTGATGGTGGAGTTAAAAACATTTTTTAGGGATTTTTTAATGTTAAAAATAATTATGTTCTTGCAACGAAGCTAGCAGTCTTCTTTTGTATGTGTGTGTATTATATATATATATATATATATATATATATATATGTATGTATATGTATGTATGTATGTATAAATATATAATTATTTTGTGGTGCTTGCGAAATTGTTAATACATATATATATATATATATATATATATATATATATGCTTGGAGAAAAATACACACTTGGATTATCTTTCTTTCTTGCTTTCAACTCCACATTCAATCGTCAGCGTAATGGAACAGAAAAGCATGAAACTACATGTTTATATATCATCACTAAACACCATAAATCTCCTTTTCTATTCATCTCCAAAAGCTCAAATATTGTAGAAAGCTAAAAAGAGAGGGGGAGAGAGAGAGAGAGCAGCAAAAGCACAAAACTTTACATTTTATCAACTGTCTTACAATCACGCCTCCTGCTCAACAGTTGTGTTCCTAGTTACAATTGAAATATTTTCAACTCTAAATTTTACTTTACGTACTTACAAATGATGCTTCCAACTAATAACAATGCTCTCCAGCTAATAATAATGCTCCGTCAGCAAATATGATTTTTTTTTTCACATGCCTCCTTTCGCCTTCGAATTGAAGCAGCCTATCTTTCTTCAGCAAATTAAAACAGCCCAAATTTCTACCCTCAAGCTAGCATAGTTTATCTTGCAAAATTATTGCAGTAATCACTTCATCATTCCCGTAAGAGCACATGTTATGCATTCCAACAGGGCACTAAAAATTAGCGCCTTAATTTTAGAAAATTTACCTTCATTCTGCATGTTTCAGATCCAACTAAAATGCCACTTCATACAATATTGTATGCTGACCCATTACCTTTTAGGGTACCTATGTGCACGGTAATCATCAGCAAATCCAAGGAATATGTAACAGAACTGGCATTAACAGGCACACGTACAAACTAGTGTGATTTTAGTTGATATTAATATTACACAGCGCAAATATTATTATTTTTACCAATTAACTTATAATAAAATAACTTAACATATGAACAAAAAACATTAACTCAACAAATGCTAAAGCAAATGAGATCAAATATGGCAGCATGTCTTATAGTCACATCCTAGTCAAACAGAGACCGTCAGTTCTAAAAATGGGAATAAAGTTATAAACAAAGATGTCAAATTAAAATGGACCGGACATCCAGATCAAGAATATAATTAAAATATGGTTTGGGGCCTGAATGGTCAAGCATTATCCATATTGGTCGCTACTCAAAAACCCGTGTCTTTGTCAGCATAACTTATAAAGGGCATTTTTTTTTAAAACACTGTAGCATGTTCGGGCACTTTGCAAGTATGCTGCCATGATGAAGTAACAACAACTAATGGCTTTAAAAGCTTTAATTTTTGAAAAAAATCATTAACTTGTAGTTAATTTTTGTGATAAATATGGAATGCAATTTAGATTTTGCTGGTAGATATGGTATATTATAAATTAGTACATCAAATTTACCATTCATATTATCAAGTTCAAATTGGGAGCAACAACACTGCATTGAGGGATCCTTCATCCTTTTTTCAGCATTAGAATTATGATAAATTAAACTTAAGATGTGAAATTTCAACATAGAGTTGAGTACGTTTTGTACAAAAGAAAAATGATGTAGATATCCAATGCCTAAAGTTTAAATAATGGATACAGTAAAACCAAAATCAAATATTTCCCATGCAAATAAAGAATTTGAAAAGTTGCTCGACTTGAATAATGTAAATTAGGTTACACAAAAACAGTTATACAAATCTCTCAAAACATTGAAAAACTATAAAATAAAAGTATAGAAGTATTAAACTTCACAAACTAATATTCATATTACCATTACATATTTATAAATGTATTTTTTAATCATCTAATTGAATATAGAACGAACTAACTGTCTATTAAAGTATGATGGAATGAATCATTTGGAAAAGCAGTAAAGAGAAAGAGGTATATATGCTAAGTTATTGAACCATAAATAGAGTACTCGAAGTTGTTTAGAGAGATAATTTTAAGATCTCACTATTATTCATGTATTTCAAATACTGGTTATACGCCATTTATCAATGTCTGATGTCCTTACATCAAAATACAAAATGAGCAGTAATAACCACAAAATAAAAAAACATGAAAACCCAAATAAAAACTTTATCCACTATAATTCACTAATATTATATTCAAATGCAAATTAAAAAATATACAAATATGCAATATCCTTTATGAATATTTAAAAATATTGAGTTTAAAATAAATTATATTATTCAAGATACTTATAAGCATATGCTGACATGTAAACCGAGATGTGTGGTTAGAGCTAGATGCTTGTTGTGGTGGGTAACTACTACATATATAAGTACAACTTCGAAGGTGTGAAAAATAGTGGAGATGTGTGGTCAAAGCTAGATGCTTGTTGTGGTGGGTAACTTCTACATATATAATTACAACTTACGAAGGTGTGAAAAATAGTGATAAATAATATTATAGCTCAAATTATTGCAGCAATCACTTCATAATTGTGGTAAGAGCACATGTTAAGTCGAATTGCAAATTTAAATGAAAAATAAAGCCATGCACACAATATATTAATCATTATGTACAAACTAAACCTATAAAGAATGACATTTTATCAAGGCAATCAACTCCAGGTTCATTGCATATCGACTCCAGCATCTTGTTTATCGTTTTGTTGTTTATACAACATATTGAGTCACACCATCTCAGTTATGATTTCAAATCATCAGACAAGATAAATGGATATATAATTATAATTATAATTTAGATTTCAATCATTGGAGAGGCTACAGTGTATGAGCAATAATTTTGAACACCACAACTACCATTTAGCACTTAATTTAGATTTCAATCATTGGATTATCTCTTATCGATACTGTCGAGAAGAAGAACGAGAAGTTCATAACTAGCTTAGATGAGTACTTGGGGGAATGGTCGATTAATCATATAGATGAGACTTTCATATATGTTGTGGGGAAAGCATTAAGATCGGAGAGCCTTTGCCCTAAGCTGAAGACTGAGGTCACTATAAAATCTACAGAGGACCCAAAGCCGTTAACAAGCGATGGGGGTAAGAAGAAGTTCAAGAATAAGAGAAAACAGAACCAAACCAAGGATGGTCAGATAAAAAAGAATAAGAAAGATATCGAGTGCTTTGGTTGTGGCAAGAAGGGCCATTATATCATAGATTGTTGAGCGAAGCCAGGGGAGAAGAAGTGCTTCATTTGTGACCAAGCGGGATATTTCAAGAATGAATGTCCACAACCCCCTAAGCAGAAGCAGATCATGAAAGCATTTGCTGTCAACATTGCTCCTTCTTCGTCGAATGCCCTAACTACGGTGGAGAAAGGAACGGGTGTCATTATTCAAGGTATGCTTTCTATTAATGATGTTCCTGTTCGAGTATTGTTTGATACTAGGGATTCCCATTCCTTCGTATCTAGTGACCTGGTAGATAGGTTGGAATTAGAACCCGAGATTGTCGATAAACCTTTAGTTGTAACGAATCCGATCGGTGGTTCGACTGGCCTTTGTACGATTCGTCGTAATTTGGTCTTATCGAGTCGTGGATGTATGTTTGTTTGTGATTCTTTGTTTAGGCTTTACTGGGTTTGGCATTATTTTGGAAGTCGATTGTCTCCAAAGGTATAGGGTGGTGGTAGACTGTTAGGGGCCTTTGGTGACCATTAGAGCGGATGATGGGCGGAGGGTGGTATTGGGTTGTCTTCCTAGTGATGGGGGTGATGGCTAGTTTTCTAAATTCCCTCAACATCCCGCATGATGAGTTATTAGACATGCCTATTACTGGTGAGTATCCGGACATCTTTGATGAAGTGACCGGACTTCCACCACAGTGAGAGATCGAGTTTCGAATTGATTAAGCGAAAGATACCAGACTTATAGTGTTGCTTCGTCGTCGTATGACTCCAAGGGAGCAGCGAGAGCTCGAAGTGCAAGTATGCGATCTTTTGAAGAAGAGATTTATTCGGAGAAGTGTTTCCGAGTAGGGAGCACCAGTTGTATTTGCTACCAAGCTGATGGTTCCCTTCGCTTATGTGTGGACTACAGCGAGTTCAACAAGGTGACTAAGAAGAATAAGTATCCTCTTCCACGGATAGATGATTTGTTTGATCAATTAAATGGAGCAAGAGTGTTTTCCTAATTGGATCTCGTAACTGGATTTCATCAGCTCCGAGTAGCAGCTGAGAGTATACCTAAAACGGCATTTCGGACGCCATCTAGATTATATGAGTGGTTGGTCATGCCATTCGGGTTGACCAATGCACCCGCATATTTTGTGGATTTTATGAATGGGGTTTTCAGGGATCAATTAAATAAGTTTGTTCTTGTTTTCGTGGATGATATCTTGGTTTACTCGAGGACAGAGGAAGAACAAAAGGAACATTTGAGAGTAGTGATGGAGGTGTTGATGAAACACAAATTGAAAGAGAAATTTTCTAAATGTCACTTCTGGAGGAGGGAAGTGAGATTCTTGGGCCATGTTGTTTCAGAGAAGGTACTACTGTGGACCCTGCGAAGGTGGCTACAGTGCAAGATTGGTCTACGCCTAAGAATGCAACGGACGTGAGAAGTTTCTTAGGATTAGCTGGATATTATCATAAGTTTATTCAAGACTTCTCCAATATAGCGGCAACATTAACTCAATTGACCATGAAGAATCAAGCTTTTGTTTGGGACGAAAGGTGTGAGAATGCATTTTAGAGTCTAAAGGAGAAGTTGATGTGTGCACCAATTTTAGTTATTCCTAAGGGGAACGAAGAGATGACAGTATACATGGACGCTTGTCGTACCATACTAGGTGTTGTACTAATGCAAGGAGGTAGGGTTGTAGCTTATGCTAGTCGGAAACTGAAACCACATGAGAAAAGATATCCTACCCATGATTTGGAATTGGCAGCGATCGTGTTCGCATTAAAAATGTGGAGACATTATCTCTTGGGAGAAAGATTCGAGTTGTTTACCGATCATAAGTCATCAAAGTATCTTTTCTCTCAAATGGATTTAAATCTTGTTCAGCAGAGATGGTTAGAGTTCTTGGCTTCATATGATTTCAATATCGCATACACACTCAGAAAGGGCAATGAGGTAACTGATGCATTAAGTAGGTGTAACGACCCAGATTTTTGGTCAGTTTTTTTTAAATATTGTGTTAATAATATAAATGAATTTTATATTATATTATTGATTTAATCGATTTCGATTTAATATCGAATATATTAAATTATCGTAATACGAAATATATTGAAATCGAAATTAAAACTGAATCGAAATAATTTAGATGATCAGTGTCAGTTATGTTTGAATATAAAAGTGATAATATTAATTTATTAACGAGTAATTTAATTGTGTTGAATTTAGTTCATATCAATTTATTCTTCTCCATATGATCAACTGAGACTTCGAAACTTATCCCAATGTGTCCAGAATAGTGGTATAACCCTAAAAATGTTGGTTGTTGGGTTCAGAAAGGAGTTCAGAATCAAAAAGTATTTTAATTAAAGGATACCGGTTATAAATAATGAGATTAATTATAAAATTAATTCCTTCCTAAGCTAATAGTACACTGTAAACCTACCTATAGTCGTCTACTTTCTCTTTCACTTCTTGTATGTTGGTTCCCTTTCTTAACTACGGAGTAAAACCAAGAATTTAATACCGTGTACTTCATGTCTGCCTTCTTCCTGTATAAAACGTGTGATGGCCTTATTCTCTCATTTTCATTACTTAGGAAACCGAAGTCCTCAGAAATAGAAATCCAAATACCCCAAGCCATGATTTCCCCTTTTCGAAATGAAAAATATAAATCAAAATCGATATCTCCTCCACAAGTCAGAAATTGTCCATTCCTTAAATTCATATCATCGCGAGTTAACTTCCGTGTATCGCAGCTTCTATTTGGAGCAAGTGGATTTCGACGCAATGAGTGTTCAAGAGTTCAGCTTACTGGATTGTGATTTGTGAAGGTTGGGTGGTTGTTTAATCTTCATAAGGGTGCGATTTTGTTCTGAGGAGATTCGAACACAAAAAAATAAAGTCGCAGTCGTTGCTTAGTTCGTGAGGATGCCGCGACTGTCAGATGGAGTTTGGAGTATCCGAGTAGCAACTTCCGCCCCAATTTTTGAAGACTCGTTGGGTTTTTGGGGACCGCGAGTTGGTGTAAATTCTAGGTGGCCTGAGGGCATTTCGATTTCGATGGTGGATGATTTAGGTGTTGCGAGTTTGGGTGCGGAAGTACTTCACATAGCAGTTCAAAGAAAAGGATGTCGATCTTCTTTTTGAAGTGTGCGATGGTCAGTGATTTGGTGGAATTAGTAGAAGGGTTCATGGGGAAGGAATTTCACGCATAGGATTGGTGTTCGAACAAGCGAGATTTAGGGAAAAGGTAAATCGTTAATCAAAGTTTTGCGCTAGAGGAAATAAATGAAGTTTGAGGTCAGTAAGGAAGTTGCGTGGAATTTTAAAGAAATTAGATTTAGTTTGATTTAGGTTTTAGGTAAGGGATTGCCAGTGTTTGCATTTACGGGTGGATATCTGTATGAAAAGCCGGATTTTTGTTAAGGAGATGAAGAAGGGGGAGTCGAAGTTCTCGATATGGGAAGGTTTGGTTCAGACAGATTTAGGGAGAAGGGTCGGTGTAAGGTAACTATTTTAATATAGTGATTAAAACTTTTATTCCCATTTAAATTGTTTGATAAGTAATTAATGTCACATTAAAATATACAGACAAGAATTTCGAATGAAGCCTGTCAAACACTGTGAATTACATAAGTTGGAAATAGAATTGGAATCAGAATGGATCAGAAATTCATCGCCATTTCAAATAAAAATCACGGTGAGTAATTCTCACTCAAGAATTTTATTTAAAATATTTTTATCGTTAAAAATAATTTGTTGGTTGTTTGGTTGCATTTAAATATTATTGTGGCTATTATACATATATATTAGTTATATAGGATTGATGTTTGTGGCTATTATATATATTGGTGATTGGACAGTTCCCGCGGTACCATTAGCGGATGCCCGCAATATCATTAGCGGATGACCTTACGCCCCACGCTATGATAGTGGATGACCTTCTATACCGCGATATCCTGCCTCGAAGTAGGATGGGTATTATTTATTTTGACTAACGTCTGTGGATGCAGGGAAATAGGTTTGAGGGATCCAACTGGATTCCTCAAAAATATTATTATTTGTTTGTTTTTCATATATATTATCATATATGATGTGTTAGAAAGCCTATCATTTATAATAGGGTGTTTTGGGCGTTTGAAATATCACTGGGCCTAAAATATTTATATATAAAAATATCGTGGAAAGGATATTTTCAGATTTAAAAGAGGAATTCTATTTTTAAAAATAGAATTTGAATTTCGAATGGGCTATAAAGATATTAATTTGTTTTAAATAAATAAAACAAGTATTTAATTTATAAATGATATTTATAAATTAAATAACATAGGAAATTTAAGTAAATTTATAAACGATGTTTATAATAAAATGGGATGATTTTCATTGGATGATCAGGGAATTGAAGTGAATTTATAAACGATGTTTATAAATTGAATAATATGGGGAATTGAAATGAATTTATAAGTGGTGTATATAAATAAAATGGATAATTATCATTGGACAATTGGAAAAGTAATTCAAATGTGAATTTAAAAATAGGATTTGGAAATCATTTTAAATAGAAAACGATGAAAGCTATTCTGGTGTTAGGAATTTAAATTGAATTTAAAATAAATCCATGCAGGTTTAATGGTATGAATTCGACTGCTGGATTTATTGAAAATAAATTATTTCCAGAAAGGGTATTAAATGTGTTAAATAGAAACAATAATTAAATATGAAATAGATTCTACGATTTTATTTATAAGTTGAAAAAATAAAATAGTCTAATAAGAATAGAATTTCAAAAGGGTTTTGAAATGAGGACTTGTTTAGTATATATAAAAAAGGGAAAGGAAATTATGAACGATGTTTATATATAAGGGTAGATAATTGTCATTAGATAATTTGAAGTTTTAAATTCAAGTTGGAATTTATAATAGAGAGTTGAAATTTTAAAAAGGAAATAGCGGTTTTATTCTGGAATTCAGAATATAAAAGGAATTGGATTTCAAAGGGAATTTGAAATGAAAATCTTGTTTTAATATACAAAACGAGAAAGATGGATTTGCAAACGATGTTATAAATCTAGCAAAATAAATTATCTATAAAAGTAATTGGAATTAAATATAGAAGATCGAAGTATAAATAAATATATTACTAAGTAAGGAAAAATCAACAATTATAGATAATTGGAAATGTTAAGTTGAATTGGGAAAATTGGTTTAATATATATTAAAATATATTAGAATAGAGTTGGAATTTATACATAAACGAAGTTCAAAACGTTTATATATTAAATATAATTAAAACAAACTCGCCGCAACGCTGCAGTTCATAAATTGGCAATTCGAACTTCAATTGAGTATGTAGAACTCAAATTAAGTCGGAATTCTTTGAAACAAGAACCGTCATGACAAATTAGATAATAGTTTTCTATTGAAAGAGAAAATTATGAATTTCGTCGTATATATTTTAAGTTATATCAAAATCAAATTTTCAGAAAAACAGCGCCATGACCATTATAAAACCATGATGGTTTATTTGATTTTATAAAAGGATTTTAGGCGAATAAAATCCGAATTTCTATTTAGAAAATTTTAGATTTGAGTTGTAAAATATATCTGAAACCAAGTGGAATAATGAATTGTTTTTTGAAATAGAAATCAGATTTTTAATTATTGAATAGATTTAACTAATTTGAATAGTAACTAGTTAATGAGATTTTTAATTGATATTGGGCCTTGAATAAGTGAATTCAATTTGGAAATTTATATTCGAAATCGAAAAGGGAACTTGAATTGAAATTGGAATTCAATTTGGTTATAAGCAAGTTAATATTTTATTTGAACATTTTATGTTCAAACAAAGAAGTGAAACAGGCAAAATAGCTAATTAGAAAATAAATTAGCGAATTGGGTCAAGACGAATGGATTGAGTTGAAACCAAATAGGAATATTTGGATACGTGTTAAGCAGGTATGGAATGAAGAGAATGAAGTTTATAAATTTAGTGCACGACAATAAGGTATATGTTTAAATTCCATATGAGGTTTTATGCGCCGAATCGGCAAGCCGCTTGGCTTTTAGATTTTCTTTTTGAATGGAAAGGCGCTAGAGAAGCGATTTGAGGTTTGAACTACTGACCAGTACAAAGGAGGTTATAGCGAATATTTCCAAAAATTTAAGGAGTTAGAATATTTTTTAAGAAAATTTGATAGTTAGAAATCAATGTATCGATATATATAGAATTCGATAAAGAAACAAACTTGAAAAATAGAATATTATAAACAAAAAGGAAATCGAAAATCTGGTAATAGAAATAGAAATATATATATACATTTTTTAAAAATGAATAAGTGGGTTTTATGGTGTTGATAATTTGAGATAAGCGGTCTTATCTGTTTTGAAGTTAATAATATTTTCAGTCAAGGTCTGAGAGGTAATTATACCCCAACTCGATTGATTTCATTATTAGCTGATAAATAGCAAGATGCAGTCTCGAAGAGAAATGCTTAAAAAAAATAGTTGAATGCAGTAGTTTGGGTTATTGTAGTGATGTTTTACATAACATTCATTTTAAACCAAGTAAGTGGAATTTTGGAAATATAATAATAAATATTTCCTAAGTATAGAAATAAATGGTCGTGAAACGAAGAAGTAATTGGAATGTTTTCCAATTATTAATAGAAGATATTTTCTAAGTATAGAAAATAAAAGAAGGCGAAATATGGAAATGTTTTCCAAATAGCGTAAAAGGCCCTAATGATTTGTTTGATGGTTGGAATGTTTGTTTGTTTTTCTTCGATAGTTAAATAACCGACTATCGAAGTGTTTGCCAGTATCGTTGTCAATATGGAGAGACCAGTTGGATTATTATCCGTGAACCACTCCGTATTGGCAGTAACGTTGCGAATCAGATTATATGAAGATAATCGAAGATGGAGTAAAGTGCAAGGACTTTTTCTATTAATAGAAATGGTGCCTTCAGTTTCGTTCAATCCCAGAACGAACATAAATGGACAAGTGTCTGACAAAGTATTTCCAATGATCATATATGTTGGTCTATATAAATATATATGGTGGCGGAGAATTTATTCTCTTAGCATAATATCTAGAATGTATTTGTGCAAATCAATTAGTGATTAACGGATCTGACAATGTGGCATTCAAAGTGATTGTGCTATCAAGGAATGATAAGTAATCGTAGCCTCAGGCCTCAACAACCGGTAAATGACAAAAATCGGGCAGGCAGCATGGCTATGTGGGTCGCTCCCATTAGGGTGTATAATCACCTATCTAGACAAATTCCTTTTACTTCTTTAATCTATCGATGTTATCCCTTTTCGGGAAACGGTTGCTGATCCCAATCGTTGGTGATATACATTCGATACACTTAAGCGAAATGAAGGGTCAGTCATGTGTGGGCCGGGTTGCAAGATGTTTTTGTTAAACCCCAGTGTATCCCCTCTAGAGTACACTGATCGGAAGGTGGTTCCATACCTAGTCATGTTGGAAATCCAATCTCCAATAAGCACCCTGCGGTTTTTGATTTTATATTATATATGGAGTGTGAGATGCAAGCGTTCTGCTAGATTCTATTCATTTGATGCAGACATTATTATAATATCACTGGATTTGATATCAAAGATATTTTGGGTTATCGTAAGGGAAAAAACCATCCGTGTTTATGTGTGGATCGGTCTTACGATTATCATTTCTTTCGAAAGGACTTTTAAAGTTAAAAAAATGATTGGAGTTTACTCACACCTGTCCCATGACTGACCCAGAGTTTATTTTGTTTTTGTTTTCCCTAAACTCTTGGGTGCCTAAATTTGTACGGGCAGCCAAGTAGTCGGGATTTTTCAGATTCACGTGGAAGAGCTGGAAGCAGAAGGCTTCACCAGTTAGCCATAGACTATCCTATTTCCGCTACGTACTATGTTGTATCTGGAAACAGGTGTTTATAACTGTTCCAGGAATAACTGTTTTGCTCTGATAATGGTATGTATATATAGTTACTGATTTGTATTTCAAGAAGTTATGTTATATAATATATTTTATTCATTCCGTTGTGAGATTTGTCTTCTTTGTTTTCTTCTATTCTAACATTTCTTTCTTTCTATTTCTCATCCTATAACTGTTCTCTAATAACGATTCGTATTTCTGTCCAATTTAGGTTGGGTGTGGTGTTATTAGTCAACTTAGATAGTATCGATTTGTGGTCCATTACAGTAGGAGACATGCCAGTTCGAGGGCTATGTTTCTTGAATGGAAGCAACTGGAGTATATAGCGGGATATGATTTCAGACCTAAGTATGAATTAGATCCAGAGATGTTAGCAAGTTTGACAATTAGATCGATTTTGATTGAGCGGATCGGTTCTAGTCATAGGGACGATCCTAATCTATTGGAAATCATCTCCGAAGTAAAGATGGTCACCGACAGTGAGGAGATGAATATGTATGGACTTGATCGAGAAGGATGGCTTCGAAAGAATGGGAGACTAGTTGTACCCAACATTAATGGACTGAGAGATGAAGTGCTTAGAGAGTGTCATCATTCGAAATTGATTATACATCCCGGTGGTAACAAAATGTATCGAGACATGAAGTAGACATACTATTGCGAAGGGATGAAGAAAGATGTTGGGAAGTTTATATCCAAGAGCATGAACTGCAAGTTAGTTAAAACTAAGCAAAAGAAGCCTAGTGGTTTGTTACAACTGTTGGAAATTACCAAAAGGAAATGGGAACATGTCTCAATGGATTTCATTGATGGTTTACTAAGGACTAGATCGGGTCATGATCGTATTTGGGTGATTGTGGATCGATTGACCAAAAGTGCAAGGTTTATAACGGTTAAGTCGAATAGAACGACAGCTAAGTTAGCGGAACTGTATATAAAGTGGGTAGTGTTTCATGGAGTACCTAAAGGTATTGTGAGTGACTGAGATCCATTATTTACTAGTGAGTTTGGGAAAAGCTTACAAGAGGCCTTAGGGTCAGAATTACATCTCAGTCCTCCTCGAACCGTCGGCCAAACATAGAGAGTGAATCGTGTATTAGAGGATCTCTTGAGCGCTTAAATATTGGATTTTGGGGGATCATGGGATGACCATTCGCATCTGGTTGAGTTTGCATATAATAATAGTTACCAGTCCAATATTGGTATGGCTCAATTTGAAGCTTTGTATGGAAGAGCGCGCAACTCACCATCATATTGGTTGGAAGTCGGTGAGAAACTTGTGCTTGGGCCAGATGTAATAAGAGAAACTTCAAATAAGATCAAGGTTATTTGATAGCGAATGAAGGCTGCCCAAGATAGGCAGAAGAGTTATGCTGATAAAAGACAAAGAGATTTGAAATTCTCCATTGGTGATTCAGTATTCATCGAGATTTCTCCGTTGAAGAGTGTGATTCGGTTTGGTAGGAGAGGTAAGTTAGCACCAAGATTTATTGGTCCATTTCCAGTTCTCGAGCAAGTTGGGAATTTAGCGTATAAAGTTGGATTACCTGACAAGATGGTGGGAGTGCACAACTAATTTCATGTTTCTCAGTAAAGAAAGTTATTACATGATTCTGATGTAACTATTTCACCAGATCAATTGGATGATATCGAGGTAGAATCCAAGGTCGTTGGAAGTCGCAGAACAATTCGTATTGTTGGACACGATACGAAACAACTTCGAAGTAAGACGGTGAAACTGGTTAAGGTCCAGTGGGGTGATAATGAGAATGACTGTACTTGGGAAACCGAGAAGAATCTAGAGCTCTTAACCTGGTAAGATTTTAATCGCGATATAGTTATTCCCTTGTTAGTAAACCGTATGCTAAGACAAGCTTGTTGTGTTTATTATATATGTTTGATTGTTTGTAAATGGTTGATAGGCATGCGGGACACTATTATATGTTTTCTTGGTTAAGGAATTTCGGGGGCGAAGTTTCTTAAGGGGAGAGAGTGTAACGACCTGTATTTTGCGTATCGGAGGATCGTAAGTATTTATTTTATTTAAGTTAGATGGTCGTGTAACTTTGGGAAACGACTACTGGGGTCATTTCCTACATTCGCGATTTTTTCCGGATTTTAAAATGACCATTTTACCCCTAGAGAATCTTGTTTTGCCTATAACTTTTGATTTTAACCTAAAACCACTTCCACTGGATTTGGATGATGGTTTCCCATTCCGTAGAGTGGTCACATTAATCAAACGGACTTACTGTTTGGGAGATATGGCTGAAATAAGATTTGAAAGATGGAAAACGGCCTAATTGGGCTTAATTAAGGGATTAGCAGCTAGGCCTATAACCCAATTTCGGATTACGATTATGGGAGCTGAAAGGAGTTGGAGAATCATCTCCTTTCATGTTTCTAGCCACCACAAACCTTTCTCAAACCCTAGTCATGGCTTACATCTTATAAATCTCTCTCTAATCACTCCCTAACCACAAATTAATCAAATCTACGTCAAATCAAGACGGATTAACACCAAATTCAAGGTAGAGATGTTGCACCACATTGGAATCCAAGCCAAATCAGCAAAAGTTTTGGATCTATAATTTATTATTGGCTAAGGTGAGTGATTAGCATGTTTTTTCACTAATTAAGGCTAATTAGGGTTAATTAGCGAATTAGTGACCCATAAAAATATGTATAAACTCCATATCTATATTTTATGTCACATATATAAATTTGGATTGGATTTGTTTTGTTAATCCCAGAATTTAGGGGATGAAGGGGAAAATCATGGATTTTGGTATGTTTGATCTAAATTAACATGTGAAATCGTTGTTTTGATGTTTTTGGTTGATTCTACATGTTACTACTGCTATTTGGTATGTTTTATGATTGTATAGAAAAGTTAGAATGGTTGAAAACATTGTCGTTTAGCGAAATTAGCTCATTGGAAAACTTGCAGAGAACCGGATAGGGGTGATGAACTGAACCGGATAGGGGGTGACGAACCGAACCGGTTAGGGGGTGACGAACCAAACCGGTTAGTGGGTGACGAACTGAACTGGATAGGAGGTGATGAACCGAACTAGATAGGAGGTGACGAATCGAACTGGACAGGGGGTGACGAACTGAACCGGACAGGAGATGGCGAATCGAATCGGACAGGAGGTGACGAACCGAACCGGACAGGAGGTGACGAACTGAACCGGACAGGAGGTGATGAACCAAAGCAGAGAACCAAACCGAACACCAATTCGATCAAAACATGAGATGCAAAGGAAGTCCAAGTGGGAAGTTATCGCTCAGGGTCTAGATAGGAACCAACGAGTTAACTTCAAGAGTTGGGCTTTGCTGCGGGACGTGTGTAAAGGAGTTAACGATGTCTATAACTTTAGTTCACTATTGGGAGAGGGGGAATGTAGATGAACCGGAGCCAGGGCGGTGTCGACTGGTTGGGAAGTACCCCAGAGCCAGGGCGGTGTGGACTAGGTAGGGTTATTGACTATAGACCAGGGTGGTATGTTCATAGCAGTAGTTGTATGGAATCCAGGGCGGTGTGGACCCATCATGGCCCCAATGGATTTGGTGATCAAAGCGGTGGATATCGTATGCTTTACGCACTGAGTGAGAGATGTAAGGATGATTGCTATGTTTGATGTTTTCTATCACCATAACTTCCATTTTACACTCTATGTTAGTGTTACCATAGAGTATTGTACATCTTGTTGTGCTAACTCTTTGGTTGCAGGTCCAGGTCAGGTATGATTATTTATACCTGTTATTGCTTTATTTAGTGATATAGATTTGTTATCGTTTACACCAGACTTTCATCCGACCCAGAGTTTTATGTCTCTTCTTATTACTCTGGGTGCTCCAAAACAAGCAGACTAGAGGCAGGTTGGGTGGTTATGCACGAGTAGCTGTCCGAAAATGAGCAGGAGGCTTCCACGTACTTTATATATATATTCTTAATGTGTTGTTCCTGGTCACTGCTTTGGGCATTAGTATTGTACCTCTTTTATTTCCTTTTAGAGGCAGTATTTTAAAGTTGTAATAATTGGATATGAATTTGGATTTTGGATTCCGCTACTCTGATGGGTATGGTTTAGTTTTCATCTTATGTATTGTCTCGCCTATTTTATATCAAGTTATCTAACAATTATATTTTATTCCATGCGCTGTGAGATATACTGCAGCTTCTTTGGTAATTCATCATTTCAACCTTTTTGACGATGATCACCAAATCCTAAGAAGTTACAAATACAATGCCATCTCACAATCTATGAGATCCAATTACACACAACATCCTTGTATTACAATAAGAAAAGAAAAGAGATTTATGTACTAAATCCTCGTGTTAATTTGATTTGAGGGAGACACAATGTCCTTTATCATTTGTAATGACAGATGAGAAGTGTTAATGCCAAAAAGTTGTAAGCAGTCCCTGAAAATGCCTTCCAATGGTGTATTTATAGCCATCTACAGCAGGCGGTTCGCGGGCCATGTGGCACACATCCCAAGGATCTCGAAATGTGGTGGAAAACATGGAGAAATCCTCTCTAAGTCATGTCATTCCATGTGTAATGAGATCCGGGTTCCTAGGAGTACGATTAGCCATGAGAATATGTCAAAATCTACATGTGCACTAGCAGGTCCAGGGGTCGGGTCGCGCCAAGCCTCCATGAGCCGAGCCGCCATGATCCGAGCCTCCATGAGCCAAGCCTCAACGAGTCCAGTTGCAGGGCCACACCAATCTGGTCGGGTCGCATACTTCATGAGTAGGTCTTCATGAGCCAAGTGGGAGAGCGGGTGAGAAGGAGACGGTGAGGGGCAAGCCGATCCGGAGCCTTGTCCATGCCAATGTCCATTTCCGAGTTATTCCAGTTCTGCTCATGTTTACAGAAATGAGGGGTAACTTCCAAATCATAAGTCTGATTGGGTCAAACAAAAGCTCAACCTGAAGCTAATTCAGAGGGCTACAAGGTTTATTGTGCGATGCACCGTAATCGCTGTTTTCGGGCCCAAAAGAGGTCGTCTGATAGGAGTTTCAGGCCAGTTTATGCTGATGTTGCGACTTTGACCAAATTGCTCTTTATCTTCTGACGATGTTTTCCATGCCTTAGCGCGATGCTATCTAGATATTCCATGTGTGATAGCTTTTACCAAAAAGTATGTCAATAATGTCCAAAATCACATCGTCCATCAGTTTAAAAGATTAAAATCCAAATATCCACGCATCCAAAAAAAACACGCTATGCGTATTCGGGTCAACCCGACCACCCTATGGGTTGAATCAACATGTATGAAGGTCGACCCATACGCATTTAAAACACGTATTCTAACATGTCATTTACTTTGTTGATTTATTTTGTTTTAAATTTTAACATTATGTTATTAGCATTATAAAACATCCATTTATTTTTGATTAATTTTCATTTGTGACACCCATTTGTCTTCGAATTCCAACGCGTATTACTTTTGTAAGTTATATATATATATATATCTTTATTTAAAATAAATATGTACACATGCAATTATATGCGTGTTACTATTCTTGATATAAACCTTATATAATGTTACATTATATTTATTACATTATAGCATTATTCTTATATAACATTAACTTTTAATTTAACTTCCACTAGTTATTCTATAACGTTACATTTTCACAATGAACATTTACTGAACCCTTAAGTGTTATGAACCACTTTAAAAATCGGTTGGCCTTGCCCAAAAAATTTTTTTACTGAATCCCATTTATTGTTTTCTAACATTACTTAGCATAACTTCAATATTTTAATTAATTCTATTTATACTTTTGTTACATTATGTTTAGATAACATTAACTTTTCATTCAATCCTTATTTATTCTACTCGTTCAGTTTTTCAAATTCGAACGTGCATTATTATTGAAATTTACATGTTTATATACTTATAAAATTATATATATCTGCACATATAATTTTTTTCTAATATGAAACTTCGAACTTCAATAACGTTTCCATATGAGCTTTTTTAAGAACATATTGTATATGTAAATTAATCCAAAAATCACTACAAAAGTGATGGTCTAAGTTTCAAAGTCAAATTATGATGATTCCAGAAATGCTTATTTTCACTGTTCATAATTGTTTCAATTACTTCAAAATGCGGGGTGTTACAAAACATTTTTTTAGAAAGATTTTACACATGATTCTCATAAATTCATCAAAACAAAAGACTGGGTTCATTTGAAATTATAAAGGAAGAAAATATTTCTCATTTTATTTAGAATAGTTAGCATAAAATAAAGATAAGAATGTGTACTTTACACATCAATTCCCTTTTCGTTCACATAAATTCCTTGATAAATCAAACATAGTTTTTTACGATGAAAATGAAGAACGTATGCAAATTTATAAAATCCAAGAGATGTCCTTCTCACAAATTAACTATGGAAAATCCAGGATATTAGAAAATTAGGACAATGACCTTAGTTGGCTTAATATCATATCACCCAAAGTATAAATTTGAAAAAAAATGAAAGATTATTCAGACTATAAAATCTTTTGAAGTGATTTCCAAATCTAGGTGAAAATAAAATTTTAAACTAGTTCTATGAAAGAATATAAAAATAGAAGTTTATGCACTAACAGAAGTTTTATAATATAGTTCTATAAAAGAATTAAAAACAGAAGTTTAGGTGACAATGACCTTAGTCAGCTTACACACACGTCATACCCATCTACTCCCTAGTAGACTAATCTAATATAGTATATATACAGCTACCCCCAATATTACGGTACACCCCACGGTACCGCACTCGCACGGTCTCTGCCGTAACGCCACAGAAATATACGCAGTCCATCATCCTACGCCGCAGCGACGTACAGACCTCTATATAACAACGCTTCATTTCGCAAAGAATTGCCATCGCCATGCTACGCTAGCGTACGGACTGCCACCTTCGAACCATTCGATCGAATGGATTCTATAACACCCTGAAATTTTAACAACATTAAAGTGGATAAATTAAATAATAATTATTTTAATATCAGAATTAAGGGAAATGGACTACGCATTGTGTCCGTCTCGAAATTCTGGTCAAGATAGACACCTGATTTGCGTAAAACGGATAACGTATGAAGAAGTTATGGACGATAGAAGTTTGGCAGAAAAAGCAGAAATTCCCGGCGCACTTGACAAATGCACCCATGTATTTTTACACTGGCGCACCTGTAAAGTGTGCCCAGAATAGTTTTTTTGGGTATTCGGGCCTTTGCCCAAGTGGGAGGCGAACCGCGACCTGATTTACCCTAAGGCTTATGTGGCAGTCAGTTCCAAAGGGTTCTACAGCTATAAATATATAGCTATTTCACATATTTCTTCATTAGAAATCATGGCGGTCAAATTTTGCCGGAGTCTGAACTGAACTAGGGTCCCTCATCTTCTTCTATCAACTAAAGCATATCAAATTCTGAGATTCAAGCATACACTCAGCACCAACTTCTTTTCTATCATCTTAGCAATCCAATCACAGTGAGTTTCTAGTTGCTTTTAGGTTTAGATAAATAAAAGTGAATTATGAAAGACTGTGATTTGGATATGTTGTAAACCTTGAATCTATGCTATTATCATATCTTATGCTATGTCATGATAGATCTATTTTCCAAGATCCAATTCAATTGTGATTATTCTACTATGTTACTATTGTGGATCATGGTTTGTAACTTTATTGTGGTTAATATAAATCTGTTAATTTGGACAATTATACCATTGGATAGATCAAATCACTTATGTAAATCAAGAACATAATTCACTTTGAATTTAGTTAAGATTGGATCTAAATCTTTGTCTTAATTATAACTTTTATGACATGCTATGATGTGGGTTTGTGTAGATCTATTTCTAAACTAGTAGATCTAATTTATGTGGACATTGAAACTGTTAGTCAGATCAAGATTATCACCTTATGTTATCATGTTAGATCTATTTTATGTGATCTAATTTATCACCTTGTGTTATCATGTTAGATCTATTTTATGTGATCTAATTTATCACCTTTTGATCTATTTTAACCTCTAGATCTGAATTATGTGATCTAATTTATCACCTTGTTTTATCTTGTTAGATCTAAACTGATTGGACGTCCAAATTGCTAATTTAGATCTTACTATGCTTATTGTGACATCATAGTTATGTTAGAATCAATTGACTGCCAACCGTTCACCAGTTTTACGTCCACCTTGTTATGATGACAATTTTATTTCCATGCCAGTATGTATGTTCACCTTATTATCATGCTAGTTTATGTTTATGCCAAGATGACCATTTTAGTTATATTCCCATTATTATCCCTATCATCGTTTATGACTAGGCTATTGTCTAGCCTAGGCATGTTGCCAATTTTGTGAGGGCGCTAGTTAAGGAACGGGGGAAAAAGAGTTAAAAATGGCATGATTTGAATATGAACATTTTTGGATATGTAATTCAAATTATTGGATAAAATAGGTATTGACACCTATAAAAGGAAAGGATTAATTAATTGGTTATTTAATTAAAAATGGAATGTTTAGTAATTACAATTAGGAATTGTAATTGTACTTATGACACGAGGTTAGGTTGCATTAGTGGTGGAAGTCTGCCCGGACCCGACCGACATATCCAACTGCCACTAAGATTGATCCTAATGTGGGAGGTCTAAGTACGTAAATACGAATCGGGCTAAGACACAAGGTTAGGCCCAACTGTGGAATAAGACTAGCCGGACCCGATTGGCGTATCCAACATCCACATGTTGTAGGCCTAATGTGGGAGGTCTAGCCCATTATAAACCACAAATGGACATGGTAATAAATTGGACTACTTAACCTAAACTAATCCATAAGGGATTGTATGAATAAGAACTGAAGTTAGGGTTAAGTAAAATTGATTGGATCGGTGGAAGGGTTAAGTTAATCTTGGGTAGGTGGGTAATATTAGTATATATAGGTCCATAAACTTAACCATTAAATAAAAATGCTTGGATCAGTGGGAGGGTTATGTAAATCTTGGGTAGGTGGGTAATATTAGTATATATAGGCCCACAAATTTAACTATTTAATAAACATGCTTGGATCAGTGGGAGAGTTAAGTAAATCTTGGGTAGGTGGGTAGTATTAGTATGTATAGGCCAACAAACTTAACCTGATGAGGACACCTGGTGGTATACATAACCGGGGGGGGGATAAAGTTATGTAATCAAAGACACCGTTTACGGTAAACATAACTTGTAGAAATGATAGGCTTACGTATTAAAGACACCTATAGGTAAGCATAATCGGTTGGAAGATTAGGGGTTATGTATTAAAGACACCTGTAGGTAAGCATAACCGGTAGAAAGATTGGATTTATGTAATTAAAGACACCCTTTAGGGTAAGTATAACTGGTAGAAATAAATAAGGCTATGTAATTAAAGACACCTAGTGGTATACATAGTCAGCGAAAACCTAGTGGGGGATACAAGACAAGGGAGAGCTTGTATCATATTGTGTGGGACCCATTTCAGTCAGTAACCCGTAGTAGGTATCAAACAAATTACTCCATACTAGGCGGAGAAAGGGCGCGCTTACTGACTGATTGTAAGAGATCCAAACGTGGAGGGCGGTATGGGCGGTGCAAACCGACCGGGCCATGTGCGTGCATGAGCCAGGCAGAAGGGGATAAGACGACCGTGGCACCTGTAGATATGGTTATGCACATTATTACGACGAGGGGTTGCCACTTTAGGAAGTGATATCTCCTACTGTGGGGCCAGCACAAGGTATTTACGAGGGTTAGGGAGCCGATCGATTAGGGTAGTAGTTAGGATAAATTAGGACGTATACCTAAGTCTACCAGCTTATATTTGGAGGGATCGTCTCTTTTTTGATATACAAGTAACCGTGCAGAATAATCATTAGAAGCATATGCACCTTATCATGTCTACCTTATCACACCTACCATTTATGCAGTGACCTCTCTTATCAACTTTATATGCCTATCATGTTACTTTTATTTATTTACTGACTAAAAGTAACTAGACTCGCCAGACTTTATGTCTGACCGTTTTTGTTTCTCCTTCTTTATTCTGTTCCCCCCCTCCCCTCCCTCCCCCCCCCCCAGGTTCTCAAGGAGGAAACACTCAAGCTTAGTCAGGACTCAGATATCATCGTGTTAGGAGCTACTTTTGAAGTATGGCTCAAGTTCTTGTCTCTACTATGGCTTAACTCTTTCAATTGGGGAATTATGTTTTTATATTCTTATGTACTCTGATGATGCAAATAGTAGTTATTTTATTGTAATGGTTTTTGTGACTTATGGTATTGTGGACCACGGTATTTTGATTTATATTGAAATAAAAATTTAAGTTTCTACTGCTATCTTATTTATATCTGTCGTGTAATTATTCTGTATCTGTTTACCTATAACGCTTCACAAAACTTAATGTATTCCCTTAGTGAGTGACATTAATGGATGTGGGGTGTCACACTTGGTATCAGAGCTGAAGGTTACTAGATTAAATAAAAGTTAATGAAAATTATTTTCAAAATGATTTTTAAAAGAAAATATTTTCAAAAAGAAAAGTCTGTTTTGAAAAATATTCCCCAAAAATCCATATGTAATATCCTTCTGTCCTTTGTCTAAATCTCTTCCTTTTTCTTTTTAGCATGTCTGGGGAACCAAATATTCCCGAGGGCATTCAAGTACCGGATTGGTTCTGTAGGTATCTTAAGCCTACGGCACCAACCGAGAACCAAGGAGACGTCCCTCCCCCAGCTGCAGCCATTGTTCCTCCACCATCGCAAGTAGGTGATCCTCTAAGAAGAAATGTAATTGTTGTAGACGTAAGGGTCAGTTGGCCAAAGATTGCAAAACCCGAGAAAATAGGAAATGTCGTAGTTGCGGTCGCACAGGCAATTTGGTAAAAGATTGTCGGAAAAGGAAGAACGCTTGCTTCAACTGTGGTGAGGTCGGACACTATACGAGGGAATGCCCAAAGAAACACGGACAGGACCAAAGGGAAGGATCTTCTGAAGGGCAGGTGTATGTTCTCATGGTCAGTGTACCATATAGAGGTAGTAAAGTTTCCGTTGAATTTTTTATTTCCCCTTCTCAAATTATCCAAATAGAACTCTTTTCGATTCTGGTGCTACGCACTCGTTTATATCAAGTTCTATAGTTGAATCTCTGCACTTAATTATTAGTATGGTAGTGGATCCCTTAGTTGTTTCAAACCCCATTGGTGGTTCGGCTCATTTATCTATGATTTGACGGGGTTTGAGAATATCTGTGTTAGGCGTCGAATTTGAGTGCGACGCATATCTTGTTTCATGGGCTATGTTTTGATTCTAGGGATAAGTTGGCTAGCCATGTATGGTGCCATTCTAGATTATAAGAGGAGGGTCATTAGACTGATGACTTGCCAAGGGAGGACCCTCGAGATTTCTTTTGATCCCAAGGGGTCTGTTATGTTGAGTTTTCTAGAGTCACTTGATGCATTTATCGATGATCTAAAATCTGTTCCAGTAGTCCGTGAGTATCCTGATCCCTTTAATGATGTTTGGGGTTTACCCCCAAGGCACGAGATCAATTTCCGCATATATTTGGTGGACAATGCAAAGCCAGTTGCATTGCCCGTACACCATATGGATCCAAGAGAAAGAAGGGAGCTCAGTAAACAAGTATGGGAGCTACTTGAGAAAGGGTTTTCTTTTTGGATGGGATGAAGAAAGATGTAGCAGAGTTTGTTTCTCAATGTATGATTTGCCAGCAAGTCAAAGATGAGCAAAGGAAGCCCGGTGGTTTACTTCATCCTTTAAAGGTCCCACAGTGGAAGCGGGAGAGGGTCTCCGTGGATTTAATAGATGGCTTGCCTAAATCAATGAAGGGCAACACCAGCATTTGGGTGTTAGTAGATAGACTTACTAAGAGCGTCCATTTCATTCCCGTTAAGAGCAAGAGGACGGCAGCATGGTTGGCAGCAACTTATGTCTGAGAGATAGTTCGTCTTCATGGAGTACCTTCCAGCATCATAAGCGATCGTGACCCCATCTTCACGTATGAATTTTGGAGGAGCTTGCAAAAAGCATTAGGTACACAATTTTGTTTGAGCACCGCTTATCATCCCTAGACCGATGGACAAACAGAGAGGGTGAACAGAATTCTTAATGATCTTTTAAGGTTGTGTATCCTAGACTTCGGAGGGACTTGGGAAGAGCATCTTCCTTTAGTAGAATTTTCCTATAACAATAGTTATCAAGCCAGAATTGGCATGGAACCCTTCGAAGAATTATATGGATGACCCTGTAAACCACCTACTCGTTGGTGGGGATCTACAGAAAGACTTTTACTTAGATCGGAGGTTTAGAAGCTACGCAAATGAGAAGTCAAGTTGGTAAAGGTCCAGTGGGGAGACAACCAAGAAGATGCAACTTGGGAGACCGAAGACAAGATTTTTGCGCTTCGTACCCTTTTCTTTTCAAGGGAATGTTCTTAACTTCTCTTCCAAAAGCTTTTATTCGAACTTGTTTCTATCATTTGAGTATATCCTATCCATAGTATTTTCGACCTTTAGATAGGAATCCTATGGATGTAAACATGTGTTTGAACCATGTTATGTTTGATGGATGCAAGTGAATGTAAGTGTTTGCTAGTGGTTGCTTGTGGAAGCATACACACACACATTAGGCACTAGATCGACTCAATCGCTCTCATACTGCATATGGATGTATGTGCATTTTCTTTTATTTCATGGATGGAAATGGATGTACTAGCATATGGATGTTGCATTTGGACAAATGAGTGTGCACACATATAGAACTTACATGTTATAACAGGATTATTTGCATACATATTGGATTCATGGCACTAACATACATTGTAATAAGGAGGTCAACTGAATCAGTAGACCGCCTGATCTTCGCATTAGTATTGGGACACATACACACACCTTTGCATATACTCATATAAGCATTAGAATTCTTTAAGGACAATGGATGCTAGTGTTTGGTGGATGAGTAGATGGTTGAGGGATGGTAGGATACGTTCTTTTCAACTTGAAGATTTCGGGGACGAAATCCTTTGAGTAGGGGAGAATGTAACACCCCGAAATTTTAACAACATTAAAGTGGATAAATTAAAGAATAATTAATTTATTATTTAGAATTAAGGGAGACGGACTGCGCCATTGCGTCCATCTCAAAATTCTGGTCAAGATAGACGCCTGGTTTGCGTAAAACGGATAACGTATAAAGAAATTATGGACGACAGAAATTTGGCAGAAAAAGCAGAAATTCTCGGCGCACTTGACAAGTGCGCCCATGTATTTTTACATTGGCGCACCTATAAAGTTTTCCCAGAATAGTTTTTTTGGGTATTTGGGCCTTTGCCCAAGTAGGAGGCGACCCGCAACCTGATTTACCCTACGGCTTATGTGGTAGTCGGTTCCATAGGGTTCTACAGCTATAAATACATAGCTATTTCACATATTTCTTCATTATAAATGGTGGCGGCCAAACTCTGCCGGAGTCTGAACTGAACTAGGGTCTCTCATCTTCTTCTATCAACTAAAGCATATGAAATTCTAAGATTCAAGCATAGACTCCGCACCAACTTCTTTTCTATCATCTTAGCAATCAAATCACAGTGAGTTTCCAGTTGCCTTTAGGTTTAGATAAATAAAAGTGAATTATGAAAGACTGTGATTTGGATATGTTGTAAACCTTGAATCTACGCTATTATCATATCTTATGCTATGACATGATAGATCTATTTCGCTAGATCCAATTCAATTGTGATTATTCTACTATGTTAATATTGTGGATCTGGGTTTCTAACTTTATTGTGGTTAATATAAATCTGTTAATTTGGACAGTTATATCATTGGATAGATCTAATCATTTATGTAAATCATGAACATAAGTCACCTTGAATTTGGTTAGGATTGGATCTAAATCTTTGTCTTAATTATAACTTATATGACATGATACGATGTGGATTTATGTAGATCTATTTCTAAACTAGTAGATCTAATTTATGTGGACATTGAAACTATTAGTCAGATCTAGATTATCACCTTGTGTTATCATGTTAGATCTATTTTATGTGATCTAATTTATCACCTTGCATTATCTTAGATATATTTTGTGGGATCTAATTTATAACCTTGTGTTATCATGTTAGATCTATTTTAACCTCAAGATCTGAATTATGTGATCTAATTTATCACCTTGTGTTATCTTGTTAGATCTAAACCGATTGGACATCTAAATTGCTAATTTAGATCTTACTATGCTTATTGTGACATCATAGTTATGTTAGAATCAACTGACTGCGAACTGTTCATCAGTTTTATGTCCACCTTGTTATGGTGACAATTTCATGTCCATGCCAGTATGTATGTTCACCTTATTATCATGCTAGTTTATGTTTATGTCAAGATGATCATTTTAGTTATATTCCCATTATTTTCCCTCTTATCGTTTATGACTAGGCTATTGTCTAGCCTAGGCATGTTGCTAATTTTGTGAGGGCGATGGTTAAGGAACGGGGAAAAAAGGGTTAAAAATGGCATGATTTGATTATGAACATTTTTGGACATGTAATTCAAATTGTTGGGTAAAATAGGTATTGACACCTATAAAAGGAAAGGATTAATTAATTGGTTATTTAATTAAAAATGGAATGTTTAGTAATTACAATTAGGAATTGTAATTGTACTTATGACACGAGGTTAGATTGCATTAGTGGTGGAAGTTTGCCCGGACCCGACCGGCATATCCACCAGCCACTAATGTTGAACCTAATGTGGGAGGTCTAAGTACGTAAATACGAATCGGGCTAAGACACGAGGTTAGGCCCAACTGTGGAATAAGACTGCCCAGACTCGACCAGCATATCCAGCATCCTCATGTTGTAGGCCTAATGTGGGAGGTCTAGCCCATTATAAACCATAAATGGACGTAGTAATAAATTGGACTACTTAACCTAAACTAATCCATAAGGGATTGTATGAATAAGAACTGAAGTTAGGGTTAAGTAAAATTGATTGGATCAGTGGAAGGGTTAAATAAATCTTGGGTAGGTAGGTAATATTAGTATATATAGGTCCACAAACTTAACCATTAAATAAACATGCTTGGATCAGTGGGAGGGTTAAGTAAATCTTGGGTAGGTGGGTAATATTAGTATATATAGGCCCACAAACTTAACCATTAAATAAACATGCTTGAATCAGTGGGAGGGTTAAGTAAATCTTGGGCAGGTGGGTAATATTAGTACGTATAAACCCACAAACTTAACCCGGTGAGGACACCTAGTGGTATATATAACCGGAGTAAAAAAATAAAGTTATGTAATTAAAGACACCTTTTAGGGTAAACATAACTTGTAGAAATGATAGGGTTATGTATTAAAGACACCTGTAGGTAAGCATAACCGGTTGGAAGATTGGGGATTATGTATTAAAGACACCTGTAGGTAAGCATAACCGGTAGAAAGATTGGAATTATGTAATTAAAGGCACCCTTTAGGGTGAGCATAACTGCTAGAAATAAATAAGGCTATGTAATTAAAGACACCTAGTGGTATACATAGTCGGTGAAAACCCAGTGGGGGATACAAGACAAGGGGAGAGCTTATATCATATTGTGTGGCACCCATTTCAGTCAGTAACCCGGAGTAGGTATCAAACAAAGTACTCCGTACTAAGCGGAGAAGGGGCGCGCTTACTGACTGATTGTAAGAGATCCAAACGTGGAGGACTGTGTGGGCGGCGCAAACCGACTAGGCCATGTGCGTGCATGAACCGGGCAGAAGGGATAAGCCAATCGTGACACCAGTTGATATGGTTGTGCACATTATTACGACGAGGGGTTGCCCCTTTAGGAAGTGATACCTCCTACTGTGGAGCCAGCACAAGGTATCTATGAGGGTTACGGAGCCGATCAATCAGGGTAGTAGTTAGGACTTAGGATACATTAGGACGTATACCTAAGTCTACCACCTTATAGTTGAAGGGGTCATCTCTTTTTGGATATACTAGTAACAGTGCAGAGTAATCATTAGAAGCATATACACCTTATCCTGTCTACCTTGCAACACCTGCTATTTATGTAGTGACCTCTCTTATCCACTTTATATGCCTATCATGTTACTTTTATTTATTTACTGGCTAAAAGTAACTAGACTCACCAGACTTTATGTCTAACCCTTTTTGTTTCTCCTTCTTTCTTCTGCCCCCCCCCCCTCCCAAGGTTCTCAGGGAGGAAACATTCGGGCTTAGTCAGGACCCAGATATCATCTTGCCAGGAGCTACTTCTGAAGTATGGCTCAAGTTCTTGTCTCTACTATGGCTTAACTCTTTCAATTGCACTACAACAAAAACACCATATTACAACTTTAATTTTACAACGGTGGTAAAAGCACAGTTCTAATAAATGTTTTTTACAACTTTTTTCCAGAAAAGTTGTAATAAACTTATTTTTAACAACTGTGTTATGCTGACAGTTGTAATAAAAGCCTATCACAACTTTTAATTTTTGACTGTTGTAATATATGACTACATTACAACAAAAATACCATATTAATAATTAATAAAAATTCGATAATTAATAAAAATATTAATACTCAATAAATATTGTTTAATAATAACAATAAATAGTTTATTTGAAAATATGTAATAACTAATATTAATAATTTCTTTTCACTATATAATAATTATTTATTACTATTAAAGGTTAATAAATAAAAATGAGTTTTTAGTAATGAATAATTAATATTAGTAATCAATAAATAAGAACTAAGAATCACTAGTTAAGAAGTAAAAGCTAAATAATTAAAAATTACTGTTAAATATTTTAATAAAAATTTCAAGCAATTTGTATAATATTTTAATACAATTTTTCATAAAATAAAGAAAAGAAAAATCATAAAATTAATAAATAGTTGTTATATATTATTTAACTTACCATATTAAATAACTTTCGAAATAATAACTAGGTTATGAGATTAGCAGTCCACTTTCTTTCGTATTGAAAATTTTCCATATATACCTTTAAAACAACATTTAATTAACCTATAATACACGTTCAGAACAACCATATCAAAACTTAAAATTTTGCCGCCACAATGAAAATTTTGGCTCCAACATCAGAAAATTTCCGTCTTACTCAAATTTTAAAATTCCCTCGATATCGTCGCTAATTATATCAGTTCGCAGTTTCCAATTACACCGCTTCACTTTCCTCCTTGTCATATTCATGAGCACTCTTCAGACCATCTCCTTTTTATCTACTTTTTCGAAACCAAAATATCAGATCTTGCTACAGATCAAAGCATGAAATCTCCTTTTACCCTCCTCTTAATAATCTCACTCCTCGCATCAAATCAAAATTGTCCAATTCGCATCTTCTCTTCAACCCAAATTCGCATATGATTTTCAAGCCGAATACGCATCAGATCCAAATCGATAAACTCTTCGTATTTGTCTGGGATGGCTGTAATCTAATCGGAAAACGCAAGGGGTTTTGGGACTGCTGGATACAAACGACAACACTGGTTGAGGCGAGAGTTGGGGCAGAGATCAAGGGTGAAGAGGCGCGGGTTTTGGCGGAGGTTAATCGGCCTCCGATGGCCAGGTAATGGTGCGGCGACTGAAGCTTCAAAGTGAAGCATGATTTTGTTTTCAATACTGAATGACGGATACAGTGGGAACAAGGAAAATAAAAATAGAAGGGTTTTGGCAGTCGGGTATTTGTGTGGTGAATTGTCGGCTTTAATGACAATTGAAATAGGTGTGTTGTGCGATGCAACCAGGCACTGAAGTGGTTTTCCATGGCTTAGCTTGGTCGAGACCAGAGAAGAAGGCTCCCATTCCAGTGAAATTCGAGATTCCAATCTACAATTCAGGTATGCAAGCTATTTCAATTTTCAACATGTTCATTTAATTACCATGGTCTCTTATGGATCTCTAAAGAACTTTTCCATAGGTTTGATACCTTAAAATAATCGAGAAGAGCGGATATCAAGCTCTCCCTTGGGTAAGGTACATAACGATGGCTGACGAATATGATTAAGACTTATGATGTAGAGCGTTTGTCATCTTTTGTTTTAAGACTCCAGCAAATTGGTTGCTCCAAATACACACATATATAACAATTGAGATTGAGATTGAAGATGAATGAGGATTCGATGTGGAGCAGGAATGGTGTTCGATCGACAAAACGGGGATTGGCATATGGTAGGAGCAAGCTAGAGCTATTTGTATTTGCTTTATGTACTTGGGCAATTTGTATGATTTACAAATTCAATGTATTATGTAAAAAAATGATGTGAGTTTGAAAATTTTAATATATTGTTTTGGTTCATGTTTTAAGTTTATTTGATATCTTCAGTTTGTAGATAATATGTTCTGGAATGAATTCTTTTATTAGTAATACGTATATAATTTGTTCATATATTATAGCTGTAAAATAATAGGTGTAATAAAATATATCACAACAGTTGTAAAAATTATAACAACGGTGGAAAAAAGTTGTAAATACATATTACAACGGTGGAAAAAAGTTGTAAAATATACATATTACAACGGTGTCGCAACGGTGTAAAACCGTTGTAAAAGACTTTAGTCTATTACAACTTCTTAATACACGACGGTTACGCCACCGTTGTAAAAAAGTCTATTACAACGGTTTTCCACTGTTGTAATATGGTCATTTTGTTGTAGTGTTGGGGAATTATGTTTTTGTATTCTTATGTACTCTGATGATGCAATACAGAAGTTATTTTATTATAATGGTTTTTGTGACTTATGGTATTGTAGACCACGGTATTATGAATTATGTTGAAATAAATATTTAAATTTCTGCTGCTATCTCATTTATATCTGTCTTGTAATTATTTTATGTCGATTTACCTATAACGCTTCACAAAACTTAATGCATTCCCTTAGTGAGTGACATTAACAGACGTGGGGTGTCACAGATTCCATCACAGAGTAATGCCCTATAGTCTACGATACACCACCCAAAGCAAACATGCATGTATCTAGACATTCTTATGTATATATCGTCAATCTTACTCGATGCCTCAACCTCGATGATGCACCACCCGGAAACGACATGCATGTATCCGTACGTATGTCTAATGTGCATCGAGTTCCGTAACAGGGCTATATCAGATACACAGAACTCAGTTGGGAGTCTTTTCATATATTTTATACACAGATGATATGGTCTACATTTTCACAGTAGCTATGGTCCCACCCGACCTTTCCCTCAACTAGTGAAAGACAAACAGAATTGAGAGCTAGAGACGTGGCCCATAAAACTACCAACAACAAATCCTAATTGGCATGTCCCTCTCCCAAAGCCTTGATAGTATAAGGTCGATGATCTATTGGTTTAGTCCTCCGTCTTTCCGCATCACGTATCAAGCTGACTATCGATGACCGGTACCCGACGATTACAAACATTCATATGGTTAGACCCACCTAAGGCAAACAAATGAGATGGTCGTAATCCCCTAGTCACAAGGCAGCAGGTTCGTTTATGCCACCGTATAGTCTTCTGACTTCCCCCTATTGTGGCAATCAAGGTATACTCACCGGGTAGTAATGAGAAGACCCAACCTCTGCGAGCCCATCCTAAACGCTGCCACCGCAAAGAGGACTACCAGGAGTACCCTCCACGTCCCAGGAAGTCGTGTGCTTCCCCTTCCAATCCTTCGAAGCCAGTAGAACAACAAGCAGAACATGCAGAATAATCAGATAGACTTGTGCTCCCCTTGTCCCCCATTACACCACGATGATTTACCCCATTGGATTATTAACCTTCTGACGTACGGACTGGTCCAAGCACATTAGGTTAATGTGTTATTAGACCCTATGTCTAAACGTTTAATTATGCGCTTACTCTACCTCGTCAGATTTCTAGTTAACTTGGTTATTTCAAATCATATTAACTTCTTATTCAAGTTACCAAGTTCTTCTTGCTTATTCATGTCAATTATATAATTTACCCCGTTTAAGTTCATTAATAAGCCTTTAACATGTTATTCCTATCAGTTGATTTCTGATACTCAGGTTTTCAGATAACATGTTCTTCTTATCAGCAGGATTCAGATTCTCAAGTTTACATATTACTTAATGTATAATCAAGTACAACTTATTGCATTTCATAAGTTTTCCCTTCTTTTCTCTGCTTATTACAAACAGTAGGTTTAAGGTTTCCAGATTTACAAATTACTTAATTTATGATTTAGTTCAACTTATCTCATTACATAACTTGTCTCACCTTCTCTATCGTTTACTATAACCTAAGTTATAATTTCCACTTTTCCATAGGACAAGCCTACCTATTATCTTCCTTTTTCCCATTTAGGTTTATTCATAATAGGTTATTATCATTCACTGTTCATTCCAATTCTCTTATTGTTGCAGGATTCACTCATTTCCATTGATTTCAATTAGTGCCATTTATTTCTATCCTGTTATATACATATATTCATATATATGTCTATGCACCAGACCTCTCACATTAAGCCGACCACTTGTGGATGCTGGATTTGTTGGGCGGTTTTGAGCAGGCTACTACCACAAGTTGGACTTAACCTTGTGTCCTAGAACCGTTATGTGTGTGTTTATGCACTAGACCTCTTATATTAAATTAACCACTTGTGGATGCTGGATTTGCCGGGCTGTTCCGGGAAGACTTCTACCACAAGTTGAATCTAACTTTGTGTCTAAGTGCGGTTAAAATTTTCTATTTACTGTAAATTTAGGCATATTCATTCATTCAGATTTTACTATAATTTTTATTTACAATCTTTTGGCATAATAATATTCTTAAACAAATATTCATTGTAAATTTCATAATTATAGTGTTCACAGAAATTCCCAATTCAGACACGTGATTAACGAGAATAGGCTTTACATAACGCCAATAGATTAAATAGGTTTAGTATTACAGTTTAACAGGTTCATATAACCCTAACAGATTAAACAAATTTACTTAACCCCATGGATTTAACAGGTTACTTACAGTTTCATTAACATGTTCCGATTAATCTTGAATTAAGCCTACATATTTACATGTTCATACAACCGCAAATTTCAAGTCATATTCCACAGTACTTAATTTCAACATATTTTTAGGTTGTTTACAGTTCAAAAGATTAATCCTTTTAGCAGATTTATTATACAAATTAGCGGGGAATGCCAAACGATAGATAAACCATTATCAAAAAGGTATAACTCAAATCCACTCACCTAATAGCTTTCCACTTCATGAATTTGGTCCAGACCTAGCATTCCATGGCTCCTCTAACTGAATCTAAAACCTAAATAACCATGGATCCACAATTCTCAACTAAAAGAAAAAGGGAAGAAATAGGAGAAATTTAAATTGACCAGATCCAAGAATTTACCTCTCTTCGATCAGAATTTTGAACACCCATTTGCAGATATACATTCTTTTCCTCCAGATCTTGAATCAGAATTTCTTTAGACTAATTATTCTATTTTCTAAAGAGATTTGAGAGGAAGAAGAATGACTTCTAGACATCCTCTTATAAAATATGAGATTTAGGCTAGGCTCTGCTGGCCTATTTATAGGTGTTCATGAAAGCTCTGAACCATCGGATGTAAATAAATTAAATCCAAACCACACAAACGAACAAAACAGCGTCATAACTACGCGCTAGAAATGCCATGGGTTGGGTCGACCCACCCTCCTTGAGTCGACCCATAAGCCGACCCAGGCAAGGCACGGGTCGACCCATTTGGGTCCTAGTGCTATTTTGTGCATGACCATTTATTTGTTAACGCTTAAATTTTAAACGTTGGTCACCTTCCTGTTTTGTTGTTTCTAACATTTATTTATTAAAACGTCCAATTACTTCCTTGTTTTGCTCCTTTTAAATTAAATGTGTGCCACTTTTCCTTTCTTATTACACGTTTTCATGTGTATGCCTATTTTTGTCTTCAATATCATGCTGCATACAATTAATTTACTAGTTTGAATTTCGAACGCCGTGTATGTATGATATATACATATTCTCTTTTTCATTGTTAATGCATTGTTTTTTATTTATTAATGTCCATGCGTATATATATATATATACACACATACATATATGCACCATTAAATATTTAATGCAGGGTGTTACAAATCTTAAACCTTGAAATGCTTCCAACCCATAGTAGCTTTATCCATTCCTATAAGGCAGGGCTTAGAATTCTTAAAATCAACAAAAAGATGAAAGAAAGGTAGATAAAAGGTTTTAATACATTCTATCATTTTATCCTAATTCTACTGATCGTATAACCAAAAGCTCTTATACCGAACGTAAAATTATGTACTTTTCTAGAATTAAATTTCGCCAAAATCGACACCAAAATGAATCAAAGCATGGACAATTTGATTTGATACCTATAAGAAATACCATAAGAAATATTAGAGATTTGTAAATTTAAACTCATAGCAAAAATAAAATTGGATAACAGTTATCCAATGTGACTACTACCTTAGAATCAATGAAATTCCTTAGAAGTTAAATTGTCACATCGATACCGAGAATGAGAGAAAAAAATCTTCATCAATATACAATCAATTTCGGCTCTATAGACATGTCCCTATACATCTATACTAGGAGTTGTAATGAGAAAAGGGTTAGACAATTGTTCTAGTGAATGGAAGACTAAAAATGTTATCTAGAGCACAAATAGTGTGACCACTACCTAATATTTACACATAAAACTAACTTCCCTTGATTCCAAGGTGTAGAATACTAATAGAACTTATCAACTCCAAATTAAATGTTATTAAATCCGTTACCTATTTAATGCTTCCAATAGAAATGGACTATGCCACTTATCCGTTATCCCTTTAATACCCTTTTAAAATTAGGTAGACTCATCAGCCATTTAGGACATATTAACGCAGATCTAATAATTTAATTTAATACCTCATTAAGATAGGTAGGCCTATCACCAATTAAAACCTATTATGACGAACACAGTCAACTAGGACTTGTTCCCAGGGTAATTTCCTAACAATATTTCTGTCGATCAGTAGGTACCAGCTAGGAGACCTTAAACGTAATTTAGAGCTTTCAGTATTAGTATCGAAGCATTATTGTAATCCAATCCAATAAAGAAAAGTTAATAACTAATAGTTTAGGAGATAATGTGCATCCACCTGTTACCTGCATGATAGGTAGACTCATCACCATTTAAGACATACTCCCCTAGTTGACCCCTATGCTACTGTTTAGCTGGTATTACAAGGTAATCCCCTAGCCAACTTAATACTTCGCTTAGGATAGGTAGTGTAACACCCCTAATTTTGATTAACATTATTCAAGACTTTTAATTTAAATTAAATAGAATAATTTGTGGTATGATAGGAGAATGACATTATATAATCTAATCGCGTTAAGGCTTAACTAATTAGTAGTTTAGATTATTTTAACTTATAATAAACATCAAGATCTAAGAGAGGGAAAAATAGGAATAAACGTTATTTCCAAGATGCAAAGTCATACACCTTAATATCCTCATTAATATTTTGTTCAAAAGTATACAAACCAAGTAAAGGCCAATATTAAGGCATTTAAGAGTAAAAAAGAGTAGAAAATCAATTTACAACTAATGAAAATTTAAATCATGAACTCAAATCTTAGTCTTCTTTATCAAATCAAGGTGAATTTTAATAAAGCTCTCTCATTTATATTTGTAAGAATTAGGTTTTTTTTCTTGGTATCGAAAAATATGTATGTTTATATGGTCATCATACACGGTCGTTTCATTATTTGATTTAAAGATGAATCATGTGAATTTATATGTAATTATTATGATAGGTCTAAGGGCAAAAACTGGTAAACAAGCTCTAAATGACTTGATTTTCGGTTATGAGTGTAAAACATTATTTTGGAGGTGAATTCTCAATTTTATAATTTTGTAAGTTAACATGGATATTTTATGAATTCCTAAAGTGGAATAAGGGTATATTTCAAGCTTTAATTATTAAAAATAATTAAATAATTTTTTCTCTCTATAGTTTTATAAAAGAAATAAGATGGGAAATTTCTGTGATTTTTGGGGATTTCTACCAAATAATTATGATCTATTATGAATTATTAAGCAAGTAGATCTTAACAAATAAGACAATGTTATTAGTGTTATGGTGTTTTGGGAATTACAACATCATTCTACTATAAAATTCTAAAAGAGTATTAGAGTAAATAAATTTATTTACCAAGAAGAATTAGACAAAGAATTGGATTCGAATCCATCAGCTAATAAGGGTTTGACAAAGAATTAAAATTGATAGTTTTAAGTTAATAATGAAAATTACCACTCATTCAAGTGTGTCTTGAATTTCCATCTAATGTATTACCCTTCAGATGTGTCATCTTTAAGTGTGTTGCCTTCAAGTGTCTCACCCTTTAGATGTGTCACATTCAGGTATGTCGCCTTAGATGTGTCGTTGTTGTTATCTTTAATCATGTTGCCTTTTTTATGTGTCGCCCTTCAGTTATGTCGCCTTATAGTGTGTCATCGTGGATGTGTCACCCTTCAATCGTGTCATCCTTCATATGTGTTGCCTTCGGTTGTACTGCCTTTTGTGTGTCACACTGTCACTGTTCAATTGTGTCACCTTATAATTGAGAAATTGAGTTTAGCGAATATAATAATAAGCAATGGTATGTCCGGGCGAAAAAAGTTGATTAAGGAAAATATGTGGCCAACTAGAGCTAATAAACAAATAACTTGAATACAGGCTAAACAAGTAAAATGTTTATGTTAATTAGCATTGAGGAAAGTAAAACAAGTGCATAGTTGAAGATTAGACATGGTGCCTAATAACTTAATGGTGAGGTACACTTGTACCAGTCTGTATGTATTTGGAATGAATGGCCTAATGGGGTCGATCATCGTGGGTGTCTGAAGACACGAGGGGAGCACATCCAACTTCTTATTCGACGGGACTGGATGGAATTTTTGGACTTCTACGGAACGTAAGGATACTCCATGATGGCCCTTTGTGGTAGGCCTAACGAAGTTGTACCAACAAAGGCAGTGTACGTACAATTCCATCCAGTGAGTATTCCTTGGTTGCATCTTCAGTTGTGGGTGGCCTAAGGACTGAATGGGATGATCTTAGGATGATTCGACGGTTGCCTCGTGGGGAGGCTTAGTGGTTAGGACTCAACAAAGGATAGTAGATCGTTAAATAGCTGTCATCGTCATTCGGAGCGTATGCGGGAAAGACTTTAGCTAAGCCAAGAGGCCAATGATCTTTCACTATTGGGTCATTGGACGAGGGACCACATGTTTGTTTATATTGGATGCTAGGACGATCATTTAGCTCTTTGAATAGTCTTTCATTAGTAGGAGTAGGATGGGTAGGGCCTTGGAGAGCCACGGAAATAGAAAGACCAATCTTTGGATATCAATAATGTAGGTCTAATAAAGCTGTCCTTTACAGATATGTAGAAAGCACCTAACTGAGTTCTGTGGGGATCTCAGGGATCATGGCGCCCTTGTGGAGCAGCAATAGAGGCTTATTCTCTTTCGTAGCATAGCTTAGTACGCTTCGTGGCGTAACTACAACACCCTATAATTTTAAAAGATCTTATAATGATAAACTAAAGAATACTTAATTAATAGTGGGAATTAAGTAAAACGGATCGTACCAATGCATTCGTCTCAAAATTCTGCTTAAAATAGAGTCTGAGTTTGCATAAAATGAACATCGTATGAGGTAGATATGAAGCTTATAATTTTGTATACATATAAGAGATTTATGTATAAATAAAACAACTCAGAATTATCAAAACAAATCAAACCAGCGAGCGGCAATCTTGGCGAGAACCAGACCCATTGGGTCTGACCCACACCTAGGCTGGGTCGACCCAAGGCCACCTAGGTCAACCCAGGTGAGGGTGGGTCGACCCAATAGGGATTTAGACAAATTATTTTTCTTGAGTTTAGACGTGATTTTGACTGGGTTCATTGAGGATAGGCTATATATAGGACAACATTCCCATTGTTTTTCTTCACCTAAAACAATGGAGACAATGAGATGATGCCTTAGCTTGGATTGAATTAGCCTATCTTCTTCAACATCATCATATATTCATAAAAGAATCTCCTCTGCAACATCAGCATATTATTCTCTGTTTTTTAGATCCAATCTCTGTGAGTTCATGTTAATTTTAGATATAAAAATTTAACAGTAACCCTGACATATTTATAAATCTGGATCTAAATCTATACCTGTTAAGACACTAATTCATACCTAAATAGCTCTGCTTTTACAAGTATTCTTCTGTACACTTGATCTGTTGTTCAGTTCTTATATGCCTATTTCTGATATGCCAATTTCTGTTATCATATATCCATCCCCGTTATTATATGCTGATTTTGTCTTATATGCTTATTATGTTTTTCTCTCTCCTATTCCCTTTTTATTTTCATAGCCTAGGATACCTTCGATCCTAGGCCAATATCGTTGAAATATGCATACGAATGAAATTGGGATAAATTGGGGGAATGATAACTTGGGAGCATAACCTATACTATGATATATGACTAATTTTTTAGGGAATATGTTATAATGTGAATTATGACTAGAATTTGGGATATACGAATATGTAGGCTTAATTTAAGATTAAGCGAAACATGTTAATGAACTGTAAAGAACCTGTGAAACCAATTTAATATGTTGGGGTTAAGTAAATCTGTTTAGTCTGTTGAGGTTATTTAAACTTGTTTTATCTGTCGGGGTTAAATAAACCTGTTAACCTGTGAAACTTAACCTGTTATCTATGGGGTTAGGCGAACCTGCTAATCTGTAGGCTTAACCCGTTAAAAATCCTAGTAAATTGGGGGGCACAAGTTTAGGGGTTTGACTTATGTCATATGATGTGTGGTACCCATATCAGTCAGTATCCCATTCTGGTATTAAACGGCATCCCCGCACAAGGTAAGGGCCAGGGAACGCATACTGAACTGATTATAAGAGGTTCATCTGAAAGGGGGTGTGTAAGGGCGTGTTCCAACGGAGTCATGTGCGTGCTGAGTTCGGTCTGAAGCGGGGAATAAGCCACTGTAGCACCAGTAAATAGGTCTGTGTCCTTCTATAGGTTGCCACTTTAGGAAGTAATAAACCCTACTGTGGAGCCGACACAGGGTATTTACAAGTTAAGGAGCCAATCAATTGAGGGGTAGTAATTAGGGTACATCTAGTCCTATATGTTTCTGTGGGGTACCTGTATTTCTCTTTGGGATAACACCCGTTATTTCTGTTTAGGTATCGGTTATTACTGTTTGGGGTAAAATCCGTTACTAGAGTACACGTAGAACTACCATTATGTTTTTGTTGGGATCACTCCATTTTTGTTAAGTAATTAGGGGGTACCTAATCCCGTCATATATCTATTGTATTAGTATTGGTGCAGAGAAAAGTATTTGAGAAGCATAATCTACTCTGTTTATACTTCTTATCTTGTTCAGTCTGTCTATACCTATTCTAGGACTTGTTATCTCTCATTCAGTTTATATACCTGTCATGATGATTTACTTCTTTATATGCTAATAGTCACGGGAATCGTCAGACTTTATGTCTGACCTGTTTTGTTTCCTTTTTGCTCTCTTCCTTCCCCTCCCTCAGGTTCTCGGGGTAGGAATGCTCAGGCTTGATTAGGTTTCTCTCTTACGTTTCTGCTTGGATCTGGATCTGCTTTGATGTATCGCTTTGACTACTTGTCTACTTGTTTATGGGTACTTATGGGGATTATGATTTTTCATTTCTTTACTATGATGGTTTTTATCGCAAGACAGATGTTTTTATTTAATGTACTTTGTTCCAGTATTTCAGTCTGATGTTGTAACTGGATTTTGAGACCATAATGTTTTCTGTTGGAAAATAAAGATTTAAATTTCCATTGCTATTTCATATATTTGTCTTGTGAGATTCTGTTTTGTTTACCCGTAACGCTTCATGGAACTTAATGCATTTTGATAAAGAGTGACATTAACGGACGTAGGGTGTCACATTTGGTATCAGTGTTGAAGGTTACAAGATTGGATAAAAGGTTTTGAATTTTTTTTCAAAAGGTTTCAAAAAGGAAGTATTTTCAAAGAAAGATCTATTTTTGAAAACATATTCCCCAAAGCCGTATAAAATACCTTTCGATTCTCTATTTGAATCCCTTTTTCCTTTTCTTTTCAGCATGTCTGGGGAACCGAATCTTCCCGAGGGCATTCAGATACCAGCTTGGTTCCATAGGTATCTTGAGGTTACGGCGCCTGTCGGAGGCCAAAGCAGACGCTCCTCCCCCAGCTGCAGACACTATTCCTCCTCCTTCACGAGTGGATAATTTCTCTAAAATATGCAAGGATTTTTGTGTTATGGAGGAAAGCCATTCCGAGGAACTGAGAATTTTTTGGGAGCACAGAATTGGCTTAAAAAGATGAAGAACTTATTTAGGCTTTATGAGGTTGATGACCATAGAAAGATAAGGTTGGTTGCATGGCAGCTTAAGGACGAGGCTTCATTCTGGTGGGAAGTGACTCAAGCAGGGCATCCAGTTGATACTTGGGATGATTTCCGACAGAGACTCAAGATGAAGTTTCTTTCTTAGGCAGAAGAGAGTATGCAAATAGAGAGGTTTTTGGCACTTAAGCAAGGAATCATGTATGTTAAAGAGTATGTCAATAAGTTCAATCTGTTGGCAAGGTTTAGTCTGGAGTTGGTGAATACCCGCACGAGAAAGCAGTAAGGTTTGCAAGAGGATTAAATCAGCCTCTTCAAGAATTGGCGTTATCTCACATTCCGATGAGGGATACTTTTGAGAGACTGGTTGATATGGCAATAATGCACGAAGATGGTAAGATGAGAAAAAGGTGGCTAAGACTGATGAGACACAAAACAAGAAAGTGTGGCCCAATAAAGAACCTCAAAAGATGGGTGGAAAGAATGACAAGGCTCAAGGCAAGAAGAAGTGTCATGGTTGCGGGAACGTGGGTCATTTGGTCAGAGATTGCAGAAAAAGGAAGAATGTTTGTTTCCATTGTGGCGAAGTCTGACACTATACTAGGGAGTTCCCGAAGAAGCAAGGACAGGGGCAAAGGGCAGGATCCACTTGAGAGCAGGTGCGTGCTCTCGAGGCTAGTGTACTAGACAGAGGTAGGAAATTTTCTGTTAAAAGGTTTGATTTCTCTTTCCAATCATCCTGTTAGGACTCTTTTTGATTCGAGCGCTTCTCACTCTTTTGTATCTGATTTTGTTGTTGAGTCTCTGCACCTTCGTACTAGTATTGTTTCTGATCCCGTTATTGTCTCAAACCCCATTGGGGGAATGACTCGTCTGTCTATGATTAATCGGGGTTCGAGGATATCTATTTTGGGCGTCGAGTTTGAGTGAGACGCATATGTGCTTGATTTTATGGGCTTGGTCTGATTCTAGGGATGGATTGGCTAGCCATGTAAGGTTCCATTCTGGACTGCGAAAGGAGGGTCGTTAAACTTTTGACTTACCGAGGGAGGACTCTCGAGATTTCCTGTGACCCAAAGGGGTCTGTCATGCTTAGTTTTCTAGAATCACTTGATGCTTTTGTCGATGATTTGCAATCTATACTTGTTATTTGTAAGTACATAGATGTTTTTGAGGAGGTTAGGGGCTTACCTCCGAGGCGCGAGAATGATTTCCGAATATACTTGGTGGATAATGCGAAGCTGTCGCATTGCATGTGCGCTACATGGCTGTGACGGCAAGGAATTTCGCTCGATCCTGATCAGTCGTTAAACCGATCTAGACCGTTCGAAACCCCTGATCATTTGAGAACAGGACAAAATAGAACGCAGACGGAAGAACATTTCATTGTATATTACAACAATGCATCGGATACAAGAATATACAGAGTATAAATGAATAAATTACATTCGATAAATATCAGAGATTACAATAAATTACATAGCAGCGGAAAATAATATATAACACAACTGAAAGTAATTCACGGATACAGAGCTTTTCGAGCATCGTTCCAGCTGTAAATCAGGATCCCGTGAATATAAATCTGCAAAACCAAAACTACTAGCTGCCCGTGCGGAAAATAGGGGCACCCAGAGTTTAGGTTAAAACAATAAACTCCAGGTCAGTCATGTGACTAGTGTGAGAACTAAAACAGTTATTTAAAACTTTACTTTAAAAGAGGGTAATTCAAGGGACCATGCCGTATAACACGGAACGGGTTTCCTCCCAAGAATACCAGTGCATAGAATAAACAACGCAATGCTTTTCGAAAAATGAAGCTATTATAAGACCCAGGTCCCATCACACAATGCAACGCAAGCCGGAGGATAGGGTTTTCCCTTATAATAGCCAAACATGCTTGGTATGTTTAAAACAAATCATTTGATACTATAATAAGTGTATATTGTCAAAACAATTTCAATCATAAATATCAATCATAGGCGGCATAGCTACCATCTACTATGTCGCCATACTAGTTGTACAATTAAAACCGCAATATCACGTATTGGAAATTGGATTCCGTCATGAGTCGAGGCAAGGGGCAAGCTCCTCTCCGCGTTCGAGACACTCTAGCAAATGTCTCAGGACTACACACTCTGGGCAATCCTGGAATCGGCTGGGCCGGTCCTCACTTACGTTAGAGGATTGGTTATGCCTGAACACACGTTTCCCGGTCCTTACAGACCTATAATCGAGGCGCCTCATTCCAACAACCACAAAGGTGAAAAGTATATAAATATCAGGGCTGGTAAGTCACTGACACCACCAAAGCTAGAAAGAAACGTCGTGCTCTCCCAGCGGTCCGTATCCCGTTTTTAACTCATACAGAGGTGTGAGGCTCGCGAATTCACGTTATACACAAAGCTGCCACGTAGGCCGTGCTTTGATCATCAACCACAAGACTTTGCTTTTCAACAGAAGCCTTGATCTATGCAACTCAGCGTGCCACACAGGCAGTTCATGCCATGCGATTGATATCTATCAATATATACCCTCTAAGCTCGTACGTCTCAGAGAAGGGCGTTAAGCAAGAGAATAAATTCTCCGCCGCCAAACAGATATATATTTAACAGAAATCAATCAACACATAATAAAATCAAATGTCAGACACACAATCCATTTACAAGTTCGTCCTGGGTTTGAACGAAACCGGAGGCACTTTCCTCGCATATCCATCGATCTCCAAGTACGTCTGGACGATCACTAACTGATTCCCTCATCTTGGGTGTACAGCCCAATCAAGATCATCAGTAATCACCCAAACGATGTGAAGACTTCCGGTCTTCAACCACCGTCTTCATCTTCGACATATCGTCGAATCGGTTATTCAGAATGGGTATAACCCGGCCTTTCTGAACAACCCGCGTATATTAAAAACAAATGTTACACAAACACAACATACGCCTCATTCCAATTCTTAGGGAAAGGATCCCACTAATTTTATCCAAGATAAATTCTTTAAATTTTATCCTTTAATCTTCCTTTGGATGTCATTTCAAACCAAATTATGGTTTTCCAAACTAGTCGAGATTAGCGAACCACACCGAAGTAATTATTTATTTTATTTCCCAATCCCAACTTATATATCCCATGGAGCAAAACTGGTGATACTCCATATCTAACACCACGGTGTTATCGGTAAAATTAATTACCATTTCACGTTCAAATCTAATTAAAGATTTAACTATCGCTTTGGAGCAAAACTGGTGATACTCCATTCTCGCTCATTTTCTATATTTGATTATTTGAATTATCAATCCACATTTCAATCTAATTGCAGATTCATTAAAACTCCTTTTACTGGGTTAAAGAACTAGTGTCATTTAAAACACAGTTCACGATAAACCCAAATCACATTCTATTTATTATCGGGTTAAAGAACAAGTGTTGTTTAATACACTGTTCACGATAAACCCACAAATCAATTTTATTTACAACCCATTTCAAATTTTATCAAGGCCCGTACAGTCGATTCCCATCAACGGCCATCGAACTGCACTTACAGCGACCTTTTCCAAATTTGATTTGGACGTATTTCCAAATCCAACCATTAGATTTCAAATTTCTAATATTCATTAGAAAACTCTTTTCGATACAAACCCAATGGTTCCGGTTTTAGGAGAATCCGACGGTCAGATCTCCCGTAATGTCCGTTCGAAATCAATGGTCGAAATTCACGAACTGCCACGGCGCAGCGCGTTCTATTCAGGCCATTATATTATATATATAATATATATTTCGTCGATTCCTGTTTAAAACGAACTTTATAAATAGTTTCAAATTCGTTTTAAAAACAATTTCTACTTCCATTTCAAATTCAAATCAAAATTGAATCTTCCCTTATAAATTCGTTTTGAATTCGATTCAATTCAATTCAAATTTCAATTCAATTTGAATTCGTTATATATTCAATTCAATTTGAATTCGTTATATATTCAATTCAATTCCAATTCGTTATATATTCAATTCAATTCCAATTCGTTATATATTCAATTCAATTATATAAAAACGAATATAATCGATATAAATATCGTTCACGTCAAAATAGCGCATCTCTAATCAACACGGCTTTATATATTTCAATAATCCCGTTATTCTATTCAACAAATGAATATTTATTCTATTCAATACGTGAATCTATATTTTTGCCAACACATGACTAATCTCAACGAATGAGTACCGTCCATGTGTGACTATTTTTGTTATTTAATATATTTTATAAAAATTATGGTATCTATCGTTTGATTTCAAATCAGACTCCAACCGTAAACTAGTAAGAGAACGATTCCCTAAATATTAACCCCGAAGGCCGAAACCAACATCAGATCAATATCTAGTAGACCACTCATCTTATCCACTTTCCAGTTAGTTTCTAATTTTATATATGATAAAGATGTAAATTTTATTGTTAAAATATTTCGTTCAACACATGACCAATCTCAATGGATGAGTACTGTCAACACATGAACCTTTATTTTATAAGGATAAAGATGTAAATTTTATTGTTAAAATATTTCGTTCAACACATGACTAATCTCAACGGATGAGTACTGTCAACACATGAACCTTTATTTTATAATATTCTTTATCTTCTAAATTGGAAGGAGGCCCAATCAATTACCATATAAAGTTAATTATATGGATTCCATACAACACATGTATATAATAGCAACGATAAATAATCAACCATCATCCAAAGTGCACTACACTGTATAAGCATCAAATATAGATATCTAACGCTTATAACAGCCTGTCAATCAATCGATCGACATACAACTAATTATTGGGAGGTCATATATTATCCCAATACCCGTGTGGGGTTTCAAACAATCAAACACAGATTTTATTTGTGCAGTTGGGCGATGTGTAAAATTTATCATCCCAATCAATGTCCTTCAAATATGTGTACATAAACAAACCGTCCGGTTTGTAAATGAATATTTATTTATTCACATTCCCGTTAAAACTATATTTTTAACGATAAAATATTTTATTTTAACACATGAATTTTTATTCAGTTCATTTACAAAATAAAAATGATATTTTTATTTTTCTAACTTATTTTCGAAAATTTCGGCGGCATAACGGCACGATACTAGAAAGGGGACGAGGCCTAGCCTTATCCCCAGTCTAGTGAAGGACCACGCCATTCACACATCAATCAAATCAATTTCATTCCACCAAACAATTCAATTCAAACCAAATAAACTAATCAACCACACAACCAAACAATTTAACAAATAAGCCATCCATGGTCTGTGGATGACGGGTGTCGGGTGCTACTAAACACCATCTGCATCCTAGTATATATACATATAACTAGAAAAAGAAATTAAAGAGTGAGAAATTCTCACAGATAGCTATCCCAACTTCACGCCACTTCATTTAGAGAAATCTTCGTCGTTCTCGCCTTTTTGTCATCTTTGTTGCCCGTAGCCACTACATATGTAAAAATCACACATTTTTATATTGTTGTCTTTAAAATAAAAATCACATTTTTATTTGTTCACTTTCAATTTAAAAATCATATTTTTCTTATCACTTCATATATTTAAAAATCGAATTTTTACTTTGCTATTCAATATATAAAAATCGAATTTTTACTTCGTTGTTCAATATATAAAAATCGAATTTTTACTTCGCTATTCAATATATAAAAATCGAATTTTTACTTCGCTATTCAATATATAAAAATCGAATTTTTACTTATCGAATTTTTACTTCGCTATTTAATATATAAAAATCGAAATTTTCCTTTGTTATTCAATATATAAAAATCGAAATTTTCCTTTGTTATTCAATATATATAAATCGAATTTTTCCTTTATTATTCAATATATAAAAATCGAATTTTTACTATGCTATTCAATATATAAAAATCGAATTTTTACACCACTACTATATAGATAAAAATTCTATTTTTACTTCGCTCTATTCTCTATATAAAGATTTCGCCTTTTCAAAAGTAAAGATTTCGCCTTTTCCTTACATCACTATATATATAAAGATGATATTTCTAATATTCCTATCATGTAAAAAAATTATTTTTTCATTCTCTACATAAACAAAAATCGTATTTTTACATCTTCTATATAGTAAAGATTATATTTTTAATACCTTAAAAATATAAAAATCATATATTTATTACTCTCTTCATTCTATTTATCAAAATCTAACTTTTTATATTCAAACCATATGTATATATATAAAAAAAACTTATCTTTATATAATAAAATCTTATTTATATATAATAAATAAAGTAAATAGACAAAATCAGAATTTTCTTAACTAATTAAACTAAGTAAAACTAAATAAATAAATAAATAAAACGAAATAACTCACTGTATTTCCGTTCAGATGGTGGTGGAGGGGGGGAACTAGCGCTCGCCGAGGTTGGTCGGAGGAGGGGAGTTCGTAGCGGCTTCCTGGTGGTCAAAGCAGTGGGGTAGGCGGCGGATTAGGGTTGGGTTTGGGTTGCGATGGGTGCGTCGACCGGGGGGGGGGGGCTGTCTCGACGATCGAGGCAGAGGGGGTGTCGGTTGTGGTGGCGGCACGAGGCAGAGCGCCTAGAGGGCGGCGCGACTTTGGCTAATTACCGGGGTCACATACGGACATTTTCCAGTCAATTTACATTTAAATCATTATATTGAATTTTAAACGTACATTTCAAATTACCGGGGTCACATACGGACTCGAAAAATTGCAGAAAAATATTTTCTACCTTCGTATTGACGATATGGTCCTAACAAAACTAATTTCGTCGAATTCTAAGACCGTTAGAAAAATGGCCAATTTCCAGTCAATTAAAATCAACTATACTGGTCAAACGCATTTTCCTTTGCCACGCTCACATATTGATTCGAAAAATTATGAAATTTGGAATCTAACAATAATTTGACATCACGGATCCAACAAAAGTGGTTTCTTCGAAATCCGAGGTCGTTTGCAAAATTCCTATTTTTAAGGGCCTGAATTTCATAGCGGCTATTCAGAATTTTCAACTGGACATATATTTTGATCCCTGCTATGAAATTTCGATTTTTCGGATTCGTTGGAAAGATATCATCAAATAGATCCTAATGTTTTTGGTTTCTCTAAAATCCGGATTGTTTTGCACCCGGTACATTCAATTGAAGTTTGAAATCGAATTATTGAACTGCAGGGCCATTTTCAATTCTATTTATAATTTAAAATAAATATTTATATTCTAACGACGACGTATATAAATATATACGTTCTAATATATTCAAAATAAATTTTCCTTCGATATTATTTAAAATATTCAAAATTCGCTAAAATTGCTAAAATAAATTTTTTTAAACTGGTTCAGATTTTCCGGGTTATTACAATGACTCCTAGGGAAAAAAGGGATCTTAGCAAGCAAGTTGGGGAGTTATTTGAGAAGGGGTTTATTAGGCGAAGCATATCAGAATAGGGTGCTATAGTCGTCTTTGCAACTAAGGCGGATGGCTCGCTTTGTTTATGTGTGGATTATAGGGAGTTGAATCAACTCGATAAGAATAATAGATACCCACTTCCGAGGATTGATGATCTGTTTGACCAACGTGTTAGCGCATCTGTTTTCTCTCAGTTAAACTTGGCCATGGGGTTTCACCAGTTGAGGGTGGTCGAGGACAGTATAGATAAGACCGCTATCAGAACTCCAGATGGTTTCTTTGAGTAACTGGTCATGCCTTTTGGGTTGACGAATGCACCTGCGTATTTTGTGGTTCTGATGAATAGGGTGTTCCGGGAGTTTCTAAATAAGTTCGTTGTGATCTTTGTGGATAACATTCTGATTTTCTCGAAGAGCGAGGAAAAGCATGCCCTACACTTAGAGGAGGTTTTGAGGGCTCTTCGAGCGCACCAGCTTAAGGCGAAATTCTAATGTCACTTTTGGAGAGAGGAAGTAAGATTTCTAGGGCATGTGGTCTCTAAGAAAGGGATACGGTGGATCCCGCGGAAGTAGTTGTTGTTCAAGATTGCAAGGTTCCAAAGAATGCAACAGAGGTGGGGAGTTTTCTCGGTTTAGAGGGCATTTATAGGAAGTTTATCGAGGAATACGCAAAGATATCAGCCCTACTCACCAGACCGACGAAGAAGAATCTAACCTTTTCTTGGAGCATTGACTGTGAGGGTGCTTTTCAGTGGTTAAAGAGGGCTCTGGTAACAACCATAGTCTTGACTTTACCGGATAGGAACAAACTGTTCACCGTGTATACTGATGCATGTGGTCCATGGCTTGGTGCCGTCTTGATGCAAGAGGGAAGGGTAGTATGTACGATGGTAGATAGTTGAGAGTTCAAGAGAAGAACTACCATACTCATTATTTGGAGTTGGCTGCTATAGTATATGGCTTAAGACTAGGTGACATTATCTACTTGGAGGGAGGTTCGAGTTGTACACAAATGATAAATCTCTCAAGCATCTGTTCTCGCAAAGGGATCTCAACTTGAGACAACAGAGATGGATGGAGTTCCTAGCATCCTATGATTTTGATATTACTTATACCCCTGACAAGGGTAATGTGGTGGCGGACGCATTGAGTAAGCAAAGGATGACTTTGAGTCCTCTATTTGTAGAGAGGTAGAGTTTGGAGTACATATCGACCTTTGATTTTAGTCCATCTACGGGTCTTACACCTGGTTTGTTGGCATCCTTAGAGGTGTGACCTACTCTTATGGATCAGATAGGATCTTCGCAGTGACAGGACCCGCAGATAGCAAACGTCTTGGATAGGCTCAGTAGAGGGACACTTCTAGTCACCTCGGTAGATATTCTGCGGATGATAGAGGGTGGTTGTGACGGGATAGAAGGCTTTGTGTTCCCCGAGTTGGGTTGTTGAAGACCATCCTTGAGGAAGCCCATCATTCTAGGATGACTATCCATCCAGGCAGTGATAAGATGTATAGAGACATGAAGAGAGTTTTCTTTTGGGCTGGGACGAAGAAAGATGTAGCGGAGTTTGTCTCTTGATATTTAGTTTGCCAGCAAGTTAAAGCTAAACAGAAAAAGCCAGGCGGTTAGCGTCATCCTTTGGAGATTCCATAATGGAAGTGGGAGAGCGTCTCTATGGATTTCATCGGTGGTTTTCCTAGATAGAGGAAGGGAAAAACCAGTAGTTGGGTTATAATAGACAGGCTTACTAAGAACGCCCATTTCATTCTTGTTAAGAGTAAGTGATTGACAACATGGTTGGCATCAGTTTATCTTCGTGGGATAATCTGTTTACATGGAGTACCTTTTAGCATAGTGAGTGATCGTGACTCCATCCACTAGTGAGTTCTGGAAGAGCCTGCAAGAGGCATTAGGTACACAGTTGTAACACCCCACCTCTACTAGAATCACTCCTTGGAATGTACTAGCTTTGGAAGGGCGTTATTGTGAAGGTAAACATGCACAGAGATATCGCAAGACAGAATATATAAAAATAAATATAAGTAAAGCAGCGGTAGCAGATAAAAACCCATCATCATCATCTCACAAAACCAACATAGTCAAGTACATAGTATCAAAATGTCATGATCCAAAACATAAGTCTAGATATGTAGAAACAAAATACATGGTAAAACATCAGTACTAATCCCCAGAAATAAAAGATAAGCCACAGCTAGCTCAGATCCATACATGAGCTATCCAACAAGCAAGCCAAAGATCCACTAAGCAGATGTAGCCCCTCCCTGAGAACCTGTGGGGGGGGGAACGGAAGAAAAGAAGCGAAAGAAAACAGGTCAGTCAAAAAGATTGGTAAGCCCTACTACGATCAATCTATAAACTAATAAAGTTAACAGCATGATGGAAACTGAGGTAAACATACTGGCAATAGATAAAGGTGACCTCACATAAGAAGATTAAGTTTTTGCACCACAGTGTACTAGTAAACCCACAAAACAGATATTGATCCCTTAGCCCAAACTTTGGCCCAATAACATGAAGTGACCTTAATATAAGGTCCAGCCCAACGGTCTAGTCGATCGGCTCCCTATAAACCTAACACGTTAAGTGTTGGTGTCCATACGGTCCACATGGATGTAGTTAGACTGTGCTGGGTCCACCTTCGGGTGTATCAAGCCCTAAGGTGTCAACCCCAGACACCTAAGCAATAATACATAGTCTAAGCCTACTGGTACCCGTGCCTCGAGTTTGTCCAACATCGGACTACGTGCACGTCCGTAGCCCGCCGGACCCGCACCGCTGTACCACTCAGTCGTCGCTTTGGTCGCTTACATCAGTCCAGTAATCGTGCCCCGCCCTAACCTAGCTGTAGGGTTGTGGTGATACCAAACTGGGATTACTGCTGGAACAGACCACGTTGCTAGGGTTTCTAAGAGGGTTAAGTGTGGTTTTAACCCCTCACTAATCCTGGATTAAATTAGTTAAGTGTAACCACTTAACCCCATCTAATCCTCGCATCCCCATTATTGGTTAAGTATTAGTGGGCCATGACTTAACCCTAATCATGAGGCATTAATTAATTAACGCACCCGACCTCTCACATTAGACATCCGTGGTTACCTGGGAAGATTTACACCACGTCTAGGTCTAACCTCGGGTCTTATGGTGCAACATGACCAACTACCCACATTAGACCCCACGTTGTGGTTACCTGGGAAGATTTACACCACAACTAGGTCTAACCTCGAGTTGGCCATATCATGTTATCTAATGTCATGTCCACTTTAAAACATATTTACAAGTTAACATATACTTGGGTAGACCTAACTTAATAGGTAAATTCCCAAGGGGTAGACCTAACTTAATAGGTAAATTCCCAATCTTTTAGTTTCATGTATTTTTGAGTTTACCCAAACCCTCCCAACGTCATTATCTCGCTTACATATTCGTCATAACGCATAAGGGTATAAAAGGTAACTTGGCATAACATACATGATGAACTTCACATATCATAATAAACATGCATACATGTTAAACTTGCAAATCATGTCATAGTGAACTCGCATAAACATGCATAGCTTATTAAATATGCATAACATAGTAAGGTGAACTTGCATAGGCATGCATAACCCATTAAACTTGCATAACATGGTAAGGTGAACTTGCATAAACATGCATAACCCATAAAACATGTATAACATGGTAAGGTGAACTTGCATAAGCATGCATAATCCATTAAACATGTAGAACATGGCATAGTAAACTCGCATAAGCATGCATAACTTATGAAACATGTAAAACATGGCATAGTAAACTCGCATAGGCATGCATAACTTATGAAACATGTAAAACATGGCATAGTGAGTTCGCATAAGCATGCATAACTTATGAAACATGTAAAACATGGCATAGTGAGTTCGCATAAGCATGCATAATCAAATAAACTCACATAAATCTCAACTTTCACCACATATTAACTTTAGAGTTTGTAAAGTGAAGGTAAGAGGGCTTACAAATATAAACAAGTCACAAATCCACCAAATAAGATGAAGAAGCCCTTTAAAACCCCAAAACAAAGCTTCAAATAAGAAAACCCTTTTGCAAAATCCCAAAAACACAAACTTAGCAAATCAAACTTGCAACTTAATGAAGTATGCAAGTTATTAAGCATTCATACAACATAGAAAAGGTTGTATGATCATCATATCTTCATAGGATTAAACTTTGAGGAAGGTGGAGGCTAGGGTTTTTAGGTGGAGGCCATTTGAGGATTCAATTTGACATAGTTTAGTTGCTAGATTGATTAATGAGGCTTTAGGGTAGGATTAGGGGTATATTTATAGAAGATTAGAGTGTTTTTAGCCCTAGGATTAACCCTAGGTTAGTTTTGGCTCGTCAGATCTCGGAATTCTCTAGAACCAAGCCACAAGACCAAGCCCAAATCAAAAAGGTGCGCCAGGCAATACTGCCTGGCTACCCCGTGTCGACAGGGCTGTCGACAGGGCAGTCGACACCCTAGGACCCCTGTCGACATGCCTGTCGACATGGGGGCCCTGGCGGGAATTTTCCCGCCTGACACCAATTAGCCCTAATCCTTGTTTTTAATTTGAAATTTAAATCTGTTTTTAGCATAGAAATTTCTGAAAACTTCAATGGGCCTTAACCGGGTCATACTGACTCCGATTTTCGAAAACTCGGACTCTATTTCGCGTATTTTTCCGAGACGAACGCAATGGCATAGCCCGTTTCCCTTGGTTCAGATTTTTGAATTTAATTCTGCCTCGATTTATGTTATAATAGTTTATTGAAAATATGGGTTGTTATATTCTCCCCTCCTTAAAGGATTTCGTCCCCGAAATCTTCAAGTTAGGAAGAACATATCCTACCATCCAACATCCATCTACTCAAAACATCATCCACGAGCAACCATTGTCCTTAAAAGATTCTAAATGCCGTATGAACATATGCAGAAGTGTGTGTATATGTACCTATCTAATGCAAAGACCAATGCAAAATATGTTAGTGAAATGTATCCATATGTATGCAAATCCCTAACATAATGTATAATATCTACATGCGTGCTCAATCATACATCCATATGCAACATCCATGTGATTGCATACAAATTTCATCCAAGAATAAGCATAAACACTCATGCACATGCAATATGAGGAGTGTGTGAGCCGATCTAGTGCCTAATGTGTATCATGCATCCACGAGTAACCACTTGCAAACACTTGCAACCACTTGCAACCATCAAACATAACATGTTTCAAACACATGTTTCATCCAAAGGGTTTCTACCTAAGGTTCTCATGACAAGATTTGCACGATAACTAGATAAACATGGATAGCAAAGAGAAAGATATGCTAAACAAAGAAATGAGATTGAGAGTGTACCCTCAAAAAGGAATGGATAAAGCCCACGCATCTTCTCCTCGGTTTCCCAAGTTGCGTCTTCTTCGGCTTCACCCCATTGAACTTTCACCAACCTGACCTCATGATTCCTTAGCTTCTTGGTCTCTATCCCCAAGATACGAATCGGAGCTCTCCTTAAAGTTGCCTCTTTCTCTACTTCCACGTCTTCAAGAATGCTAGGTTCAACCACCTCAGCGGACTCATGTAGGCACTTTCGGAGATGCGAGACATGGAAGACATTATGCACTCCGGACAACTTTTCGGGCAATTGCACTTTATAAGCCATCTTCCCAATTCTCTCTATGATGGGGAAGGGTCCAACGAATCTCGGTGCTAACTTCCCAACAGCTCCAAAGCGGACCACATTCCGTAAAGGAGAAACCTTTACGAAAACCTTGTCCCCAACCTCAAACTCCAATTCGGACCTTCGCCTGTCAGCATAGGATTTCTGCCGGTCTTGGGCCGCTTTCATCCGTCTTCTAATCAACTCGACCTTCTCGGATGTATCTCTAATCATGTCGGGTCCAAGTATAAGCTTATCCGTAGTCTCCCACCAACATGTAGGTGATTTGCACGGCCTCCCATATAAAGCTTCAAATGGTGCCATCCCTATGCTCGCCTGATAACTGTTGTTATATGCAAACTCAACAAGAGGAAGATGGTCTTCCCAAGCACCACCAAAATCCAGAATGCAAAGCCTCAACAAGTCCTCAAGTACCCTATTCACCCTTTCTGTTTGGCCGTCTGTTTGTGGGTGATAGGCCGTACTCAGGTTCAACCTTGTGCCCATAGCCTCCTGCAAACTGTTCCAGAACTGACTAGTAAAGATGGGGTCTCGGTCACTGACTATGCTGGAAGGGACTCCATGTAGTCGTACTATCTCACGAAGATATACTGATGCTAGTCCAGATGCGGTCCTTTTGCTCTTCACCGGAATGAAATGAGCACTCTTCGTAAGCCTATCCACAATGACCCATATGCTCGTATTCCCCTTCCTTGACCTTGGAAGCCCATCAATAAAGTCCATAGAAATACTTTCCCACTTCCATAGCGGGACCTCTAGAGGATGTAGTAGCCCACCGGGCTTCTTCGACTCCGCTTTTACCCTCTGACAAATAACACATCTCGAGACAAACTCGGCCACATCCCTCTTCATTCCAGGCCAGAAGAAAATGCGCTTCATATCTTTATACATCTTATCTCCACCCGGATGTATAGTCATCTTGGAGCGATGTGCTTCCTCAAGAACTTTCCTCACCAAGTCTTCTACCATCGGAACACAAAGCCTTCCGTCTCTCCTCAGCCAACCCTTATCGTCTATAGAATATCGAGCAAGGTGACTAGATGTCTCCCCTCGAATCAGCTTATCCATGATCTCAATTATCTGAGGGTCTTCCTTCTGCGAAGCCCCAACTTGATCCAGAAGGGTAGGCCTGAGCTCTAGAGATGCCAAAGAACCGGTCATCGTCTCAACTGTCAAGGAAAAATCAAAGGTTGCCAAGAACTCTAAACTCTTCATCTCAACAAATAGAGGACTTAGTGTCAACCTTTTCCTACTCAACGCATCCGCTACAACATTCCCCTTGCCAGGGGTATAGGCTATGTCAAAATCATAGGAAGCCAAGAATTCCATCCATCTCTGCTGCCTCAAGTTCAGATCCTTCTGCGAAAAGAGATACTTCAAAGATTTATGATCAGTATACAGCTCAAATTTCTCTCCCAGAAGATAATGACGCCAAGCCTTGAGTGCATATACAATCGCTGCCAGCTCTAGATCATGAGTGGGATAATTCCTCTCATGCACCTTAAGTTGCCTCCCACCAAAACATATAACTCTGCCCTCTTGCATCAGAACGGCGCCCAATCCCGTGCCACAAGCATCAGTGTACACGGTAAATATCTTGCCACCATCGGGTAAGGCTAGAACTGGTGCTGAGGTGAGGGCTCTCTTGAGTCTTTGAAAAGCAAGCTCACAGTCCATATCCCAAGCAAAAACTAAGTTCTTCTTCGTCAACTTAGTAAGAGGAGCGGATATCTTCGCGAAGTCCTTGATGAACTTCCGGTAAAAACCCGCAAGACCCAGAAAGCTTCACACCTCGGTTGCATTACTTGGAGTCTTCCAATCCTGAACCGCAACCACCTTAGCGGGATCCACCGCTAAGCCTTGCTTGGATACGATATGCCCAAGGAATCTAACTTCCCTTCTCCAAAAGTGGCACTTGGAGAACTTGGCCTTTAACTGGTGTGCTCTGAGCTTATCCATCACCTCTACAAGATGCCTCGCGTGCTCTTCTTCATCCTTGGAGAAAACCAGAATATCATCCACAAAGACCACGACAAACTTGTTCAAGAACTCCCGAAACACCCTACTCATCAAGTCCACGAAATACGCGGGTGCATTCGTCAAACCGAACGGCATAACAAGCCATTCAAAGAATCCGTCTGGAGTTCTGAATGCAGTCTTGTCTATACTATCTTCAGCCACTCTGAGCTGATGAAAACCCGTAGCAAGATCAAGCTGAGAGAAAACAGAAGCACCAACAAGCTGATCAAAGAGATCATCGATCCTCGGTAACGGGTGTCTGTTCTTCTTAGTCAGCTTATTCAATTCTCTATAATCCACACAGAGCCGAAGAGAACCATCTGCCTTAGTTGCAAACACCACAGGCGCTCCCCATTCGGATATACTCCTTCTGATGAAGTTCTTCTCAAGTAATTCTTTCACTTGCTTGCTCAGCTCCCGTCTCTCACGCGGAGCCATATGCCGAACGGGCAAAGAAACAGGCTTAGCATTATCTACCAGATAAATGCGAAAGTCAATCTCTCGTTTAGGGGGCAACCCCTTAACTTCTTCAAAAACATCTGGATAATCTCGGACCACCCTTACAGACTGAAGGGCCTCCTCTGATGAGTCGAGAGATTCTAGATAGCACAACATGACGGGATTCTTCGGATTGCATGAAATCTCTAAGGTGTTGCCCAGGCGAGTCACAAGCCTTACAACCCTATGCTCACAATCCAGAATGGCTCCATATCTGGACAGCCAATCCATGCCCAAGATCAATCCGTATCCCCTGAAACCAAGAACATACGCACTACACAAGAACTCTACACTAAGTATAGAGATCCTCAGATCCTCACATATCATAGATAGATGAGCAGAACCCCCAATGGGATTCGAAACACAAACGGGATCATCCACTAAGCTAGTACTAAGGTGCAGACTATCAACAAGATCAGATGAAACAAAGCTATGTGATGCACCAGAATCAAACAAGGTACGAACTGGAAGATCGGAAACATAAACAAGGTTCTCAACAGAAACACTACCTCGCTCGGGAACTGAAGCGGCATTGAGAGCATGAACTTGCCCTCCTGAAGGTCCAGCACGCTGAGTCTGACCCTGCCCTTTCTTCTTCGGGCATTCCTTGCTAAAGTGCCCAGTCTCTCCACAAGAAAAGCATCCACCACTAAGCTTCCTTTTCTTCTTCCTGCAATCCTTAGCAAAGTGCCTAGCTATGCCACAGTAATTGCACTTTCCCTTGCCTTTGTTGTTGTTGTTGTTCCCCTTCTTGTTCTTGCCCTGATTCCCCTGGCTGCTTTGACCACCTTGATTGCCTTTGCCTTGAGAATCAGTCTTCTTTGTTTGGGTATCACTCGACTTGACTTCTTTCTTTCCATCTCCCTGAAGCAGAGCCATATTGACCAAACTCTCGAAAGTAGCCCCATGCGGAATATGTGACATTGCCAAGCCCTGTAGCGGCTCATTCAACCCTCTAGCAAATCGAAGAGCCTTCTTCTCCGGAGTGTTCACCATATCCAAACCAAAACGGGCCAGCTGATTAAACTTGTTCACATACTCCTTAACGGACATATCACCTTGCTTTAATGCAATGAACTTCTCCATCTGTAAATTCGCCTCAGCAGAAGATAGAAACTTGGTCACAAATCTAGCCCTCAAGTCGGCCCAAGTCTCAACGGGCCTCGTCCCATTGGTGACCTCCCACCAATAGGCCGCTTCATCTTTCAAAAGTCGCACTGTCAATAAGATTTTCCTCTCGTCATCAATCCCAAAGATAGCAAACAAGTCCTCCGTGTCTTTCAGCCAATTCCTAGCTTCAACAAAAGATTCCGTGCCTAGGAAATTCTTGCCTCCCATTGCCTTGAAGTCTTTACAAACCTTCGTGAACTCAATCTGAGGATGCTGAGGGGGAGGAGGAGGAAGAGGAGCCTCAGCAACAGGAGGGGGAGGAACATTAGCAACGGGAGGAGGAATATTAACTGCTGGAGGGACCACCGGAGGGGGGACATTAGCAACGGGAGGAGGAATATTGACATTAGGGGGAGGATTCTCAACTACAGGAGGAGGAGTGGGAGTAGGGTTGGCGGGACCAGCTGCCGCCCTAGCTTCTAGAAGTCTCCTATACCAGAGTGGTACGTTCACTCCATCTGGGATGACAAGATTCTCAGCCATACTGAAACGAAAGATAAGATAAGATCAGGTCAAGGGAACGAAGGATAACGCTAATGGCTTTTGGGGATTAGCCTTAAAATAATCTAGACTTTATTTTGGAAAATACTTAGTAGGTTTTTGAAAATAGTTTTTCAAAAAGGGTTTTTTTTTTCAAAAGTTTTGTTCAATCTTGTTAACCTTGTGCTCTGATACCAAATGTAACACCCCACCTCTACTAGAATCACTCCTTGGAATGTACTAGCTTTGGAGGGGCGTTATTGTGAAGGTAAACATGCACAGAGATATCGCAAGACAGAATATATAAAAATAAATATAAGTAAAGCAGCGGTAGCAGATAAAAACCCATCATCATCATCTCACAAAACCAATATAGTCAAGTACATAGTATCAAAATGTCATGATCCAAAACATAAGTCTAGATACGTAGAAACAAAATACATGGTAAAACATCAGTACTAATCCCCAGAAATAAAAGATAAGCCACAGCTAGCTCAGATCCATACATGAGCTATCCAACAAGCAAGCCAAAGATCCACTAAGTAGATGTAGCCCCTCCCTGAGAACCTGTGGGGGGGGGGGAACGGAAGAAAAGAAGCGAAAGAAAACAGGTCAGTCAAAAAGACTGGTAAGCCCTACTACGATCAATCTATAAACTAATAAAGTTAACAACATGATGGAAACTGAGGTAAACATACTGGCAATAGATAAAGGTGACCTCACATAAGAAGATTAAGTTTTTGCACCACAGTGTACTAGCAAACCCACAAAACAGATATTGATCCCTTAGCCCAAACTTTGGCCCAATAACATGAAGTGACCTTAATATAAGGTCCAGCCCAACGGTCTAGTCGATCGGCTCCCTATAAACCTAACACGTCAAGTGTTGGTGTCCATACGGCCCACATGGATGTAGTTAGATTGTGCTGGGTCCACCTTCGGGTGTATCAAGCCCTAAGGTGTCAACCCCAGACACCTAAGCAATAATACACAGTCTAAGCCTACTGGTACCCGTGCCTCGAGTTTGTCCAACATCGGACTACGTGCACGTCCGTAGCCCGCCGGACCCGCACCGCTGTACCACTCAGCCGTCGCTTTGGTCGCTTACATCAGTCCAGTAATCGTGCCCCGCCCTAACCTAGCTGTAGGGTTGTGGTGATACCAAACTGGGATTACTGCTGGAACAGACCACGTTGCTAGGGTTTCTAAGAGGGTTAAGTGTGGTTTTAACCCCTCACTAATCCTGGATTAAATTAGTTAAGTGTAACCACTTAACCCCATCTAATCCTCGCATCCCCATTATTGGTTAAGTATTAGTGGGCCATGACTTAACCCTAATCATGAGGCATTAATTAATTAACGCACCCGACCTCTCACATTAGACATCCGTGGTTACCTGGGAAGATTTACACCACGTCTAGGTCTAACCTCGGGTCTTATGGTGCAACATGACCAACTACCCACATTAGACCCCACGTTGTGGTTACCTGGGAAGATTTACACCACAACTAGGTCTAACCTCGAGTTGGCCATATCATGTTATCTAATGTCATGTCCACTTTAAAACATATTTACAAGTTAACATATACTTGGGTAGACCTAACTTAATAGGTAAATTCCCAAGGGGTAGACCTAACTTAATAGGTAAATTCCCAATCTTTTAGTTTCATGTATTTTTGAGTTTACCCAAACCCTCCCAACGTCATTATCTCGCTTACATATTCGTCATAACGCATAAGGGTATAAAAGGTAACTTGGCATAACATACATGATGAACTTCACATATCATAATAAACATGCATACATGTTAAACTTGCAAATCATGTCATAGTGAACTCGCATAAACATGCATAGCTTATTAAATATGCATAACATAGTAAGGTGAACTTGCATAGGCATGCATAACCCATTAAACTTGCATAACATGGTAAGGTGAACTTGCATAAACATGCATAACCCATAAAACATGTATAACATGGTAAGGTGAACTTGCATAAGCATGCATAATCCATTAAACATGTAGAACATGGCATAGTAAACTCGCATAAGCATGCATAACTTATGAAACATGTAAAACATGGCATAGTAAACTCGCATAGGCATGCATAACTTATGAAACATGTAAAACATGGCATAGTGAGTTCGCATAAGCATGCATAACTTATGAAACATGTAAAACATGGCATAGTGAGTTCGCATAAGCATGCATAATCAAATAAACTCACATAAATCTCAACTTTCACCACATATTAACTTTAGAGTTTGTAAAGTGAAGGTAAGAGGGCTTACAAATATAAACAAGTCACAAATCCACCAAATAAGATGAAGAAGCCCTTTAAAAACCCAAAACAAAGCTTCAAATAAGAAAACCCTTTTGCAAAATCCCAAAAACACAAACTTAGCAAATCAAACTTGCAACTTAATGAAGTATGCAAGTTATTAAGCATTCATACAACATAGAAAAGGTTGTATGATCATCATATCTTCATAGGATTAAACTTTGAGGAAGGTGGAGGCTAGGGTTTTTAGGTGGAGGCCATTTGAGGATTCAATTTGACATAGTTTAGTTGCTAGATTGATTAATGAGGCTTTAGGGTAGGATTAGGGGTATATTTATAGAAGATTAGAGTGTTTTTAGCCCTAGGATTAACCCTAGGTTAGTTTTGGCTCGTCAGATCTCGGAATTCTCTAGAACCAAGCCACAAGACCAAGCCCAAATCAAAATGGTGCGCCAGGCAATACTGCCTGGCTACCCCGTGTCGACAGGGCTGTCGACAGGGCAGTCGACACCCTAGGACCCCTGTCGACATGCCTGTCGACATGGGGGCCCTGGCGGGAATTTTCCCGCCTGACACCAATTAGCCCTAATCCTTGTTTTTAATTTGAAATTTAAATCTGTTTTTAGCATAGAAATTTCTGAAAACTTCAATGGGCCTTAACCAGGTCATACTGACTCCGATTTTCGAAAACTCGGACTCTATTTCGCGTATTTTTTCGAGACGAACGCAATGGCATAGCCCGTTTCCCTTGGTTCAGATTTTTGAATTTAATTCTGCCTCGATTTATGTTATAATAGTTTATTGAAAATACGGGTTGTTATAACAGTTGTGCCTGAGCACTGCATATCACACTCAAATCGATGGGAAGACTGAGAGGGTGAATAAATTTCTTGAGGATCTTTTGAGGCTGTGTATCCTAGACTTCGGAGGGACATAGGAAGAGCATCTTCCATTGGTTGAGTTCGCCTACAACAACAATTATTAGGCTAGTATAGGCATGGCACCCTTCGAGGCATTATATGGACGACCTTGTAGATCACCGACTTGTTGGTGGGAGTCTATAGATAGGCTTCTACTTGGACCTGAGATGATTAGAGAAACTTCAGAAAAGATTGATCTTATCCGCAGACGCACAAAGACAACTCAGAACAGGCAAAAGTCCTACGCAGATAAGAGAAGGACTGATATTGAGTTTGAGGCAAGAGACATGGTTTTAATCAAAGTATCACCTCTGAGGAATATGATTCGCTTTGGATCTGTAGGGAAATTGGAGCCAAGGTTCGTAGGGGCATTTCCCATAGTGGAAAGGATAGGTCAAATGGCCTATATGGGGGAAGCTACTGGAGAGATTGTTGGGTGTTCATGAAGTTTTTCACGTTTCTCATTTACGGAAATGTCTGCATGATACAACAGATATAGTTGAGCCGAGCATGCTTGAGGAAGTAAAGGTAGAACAGGAGGCGACAGTTAGATGAGTTCCTACCCGTATGCTTGGATCAGAGGTTAGGAAGCTTCGCAACCAAGAGGTCAAGTTAATGAAAGTTCAATGGGGAGAATATTGCGAAGATGCAACTTGAAAGACTGAAGTCAAGATCCGCGCTTCATACCCTTTTCTATTCAAGGGTATGTTCTTCATTTCTTTTTTGCAAGATTTTATTCGTACATGCTTCTGTCATTGAGCATGTTCTATCAATCGAATCTTCGACCTTTAAGTAGGAAACTAATGGATGTAAACATGTGTTTGAAACATGTTATGTTTGGTGGATGCAAGTGTTTGTTGGTGGTTGCTCGTGGATGCATACACACACACTAGGCACTAGATCGGCTCAAAACACTCTCATACTACTTATGGATGGGTGTGCATTTTAAATTTTTATGGATGGAAATGGATGTATCATCATATTGATGTTGCATTTGGATGATGATTATGCACATATATAGCATTTTTATGATACACTAGGACTGTTTGCATATATGTTGGATTCATGGCATTAACATACATTACATTAAGGAGGCTGACTGAATCAGTGGACAGCCTGATTTTTCGCATTAGCATAGGGACATATACACACACCTTTGCATATATTCATATAAGCATTAGAAATCTCTGAAGGACAATAGATGCCTGTAATTGATGGATGAGTAGATAACTATTGGTATTAGGAAAAACATTCTTTATAACTTATAGATTTCGGGGAAAAAAATCCTTTAAGTAGGGGAGAATGTAACACCCCGTAATTTTAAAAGTATAATGATAAACTAAATAATACTTAAATAAACAGTGGGAAATAAGTGAACCAGACCGTACCAGTGTGTTTGTCTTGGAATTCTGCTTAAGATAGAGTCCGAGTTTGCGAAAACGGACATCGTATGAGGTAGATATGAAGCTTAGAATTTTGTATACATATAAGACCTTTATGTATAAATAAAATAACTCGGAATTTTCGAAACAATTCAATCTAGCGAGCGGCAAAACTAGGCGGGAACTAGACCCGTTGGGTCTGACCCACGCCGGGGCTGAGTCGACCTATGGGTCGACCCAAGGCCACGTGGGTTGACCTATGCGTCGACCCAAGTGAGGGTGGGTCGACCCAATAAGGATCTAGCCGAATTCTTTTTCCTGAATCTGGATGCGATTTTGACTGGGTTCATTGAGGATAGGCTATATATAGGACATCATTCCTATTGTTTTTCTTCACATAAAACAATGGAGACAATGAGATGTTGTCCCAGCTTGGATCGAATCGGTTTATCTTCTTCAACATCAGCATATATTCATACAAGAATCTCTTCTGCAACATCAGCATATTATTCTCTGTTCTTTAGATCCAATTTCTGTGAGTTCATAGTACTTTTAAATATAAAAATTTAATAGTAACCCTGACATGTTCATAAATCTGGATCAAAATTTATACCTATTAAGAATCTGATTCATACCTAAACAGTTCTACTATTAGAAGTATTCTTCTGTACACCTGATCTGCTATTCAGTTCTTATATGCATTTTTCTGATATGCCTATTTCTGCTGTCATGTGCCCATCTCTGTTATTATATGCTGATTTTGTTTTATATGGTTATTCTGTTCTTCTCTCTCTCTCTCATTCCCTTTTCATTTTTATAGCCTAGGCTACCTTCGAGCCTAGAACAATATCGTTGAAATATGCATACGAATGAAATTAGGATAAATTATGGGTATGATTGGGAATGATAACTTGGGGGAATAACCTATATAGTGATATATGACTAAAATTTTGGGGACATATGTTATACTATGAATTATGACTAGAATTTGGGGCATATGAATCTGTAGGCTTAATTTAAGATTAAGCGAAACATGTTAATGGAACTATAAAGAACCTGTGACATGTTTAATCTGTTGGGATTATGTAAGTCTGTTTGATCTGTTGGGTTTATGTGAACCTGTTTAATCCGTTGGGGTTAAATAAACGTGTTAACCTGTAAAAATTAGTGCGGGTTAGGTGATATTAATCTGTAGGCATAACCCATTAAAAATTCTAGTTAATTGGGGGGACACAAGTTTAGGGGTTTGACTTGTGTCATCTGTTGTGTGGGACCCATATCAATCAGTATCCCATTCTGGTATTAAACAGGGGCCCCGCACTAGATAGGGGACAAGGCATGCATACTGAACTGATTATAAGAGGTTCATCTAAAATGGGGGTGTACGGGCGCGTTCCAACGGACTCATGTGCGTGCATGAGTCCGGTTTGAAGGGGAAAATAAGTCGCTGTAGCACCAGTAAGTAGGTCTGTGTCCTTCCGTAGGTTGCCACTTTAGGAAGTAATACACCTTACTCAGGGGGCCGAAACAGGGTATTTACGAGCTAGGGAGTTGATCGATTGGAGGGGGTAGTAATTAGGGTAGGTCTAGTCCTGTCTGTTTCTATGAGGTACCTGTATTTATGTTTGGGGGTAATACCCATTATTTCTGTATAGGTACCGATCATTTCTATTTGGGGGTAAAACCCGTTACTAGAGTACACCTAGAACTACCATTATGTTTCTATTGGGATCATTCTGTTTCTGTTAAGTAATTAGGGCATAGCTAATCCTGTCATATATCTGTTATACTAGTATTAGTATAGAGAAAAGTATTTGAGAAGCATAATCTACTATGTTTATTCTACTTATCCTGTTCAGTCTATTTATACCTGTTCTATGACCTGTTATCTCTCATCCAGTTTATATATATGTCATGATGCTTTTACTTCTTTATATGCTAAAAGTCACTGGACTCGCCAGACTTTATGTCTGACCCGTTTTGTTTCCTTGTCTCTCTCTTCCTTCCTCCCTAGGTTCTCAGGGTGGGAACGCTCAGGTTTGATTAGGATTCTCTCTCCTGTTTTTGCTTGGATCTGGATCTGCTTTAATGTATCACTTTGACTACTTATCTACTTATTTATGGCTACTTATGGGGATTAAGATTTTTCATTTCTGTACTCTGATGGTTTTTATCACATGACAGATGTTTTTATTTGATGTATTTTGTTCCAGTATTTCAGCCTGATGTTGTAACTGGATTTTGAGACCACAATGTTTTCTACTGGAAAATAAAGTTTTAATTTTCCGCTGCTATTTTATATATCTATCTTGTGTGATTCTGTTTACTTTACTAATAACGCTTCACGGAACTTAATGCATTCTGATAAAAAGTGTCATTAATGGACGTGGGGTATCACAGTAACAATCGAGACTTAATATGCTCTGTAGCATAGTCTAATACGGTTTCGAAGCGTGAAGTTGGAGGTCCAGTATATTTTCGTAGTACGACGATGGGGACCACTCAAGGAGGGTATTATGGGGAGTATCTCGTTATGTCGAGCATTTAGCTACGTATATATGATTCATTAGGAAAATCTACTAGAGAGTAGATGGGTACGATTTATGTGAAAAATCGAAAGTATATTGTGAAACAAACCTGAATAACCTAATAAATATAAACCAGTTATATAATGGTATATGTAGTGTTATTTGTAGAAAGTATAATTTGTCCATTCACCATAACCTTTGTTTAGACCCCTTTCCTCATGACAAATCCGCAGATTAGACAAGATGTTGAGATTTGCAGCTTAGATACACTTGTTTGATTGTGTCATTATATTTGTAAGTATTTACCTACTATTATATTTTATTCTCTTTCACTGTGAGATTTCTATTATGAGTCCTAATATATTTATCTTTGACTTTCTACAGGATACCAGACAAACCAACTCGAGCTTCGATAGATTTGAATATTTGAAAAAAAAATCGGGTTGTTACATCTGGTATCAGAAGTCAAGTTTAACATTCCTATATAGATAGTGAGTGAATATATTTGTATTTATAAAATATAAATATTATATATATGTACACCTATATCCATAGAGGAACTCACTAATTAAGCGAACAACACATGGTGGAAGTTATGATATCAGTTTTGTACGCTTAAGGAATGGTTATGGAAATATAAATATGAGTGGCAAAGAATGTAGAGCATACAATATGTTTTGAAAAAGAGAAAAGATTCCATGCGTTATTATCCGAAGTTTTGGTATTTCAGATTAGTGGATTAGGCAATAGGGCATTGTAAATTGAGAAAAGATTAAGAAAGAGAAAAATGAATTCAGAGTTTATATATGTACATTTGGCGTAAAAGTGGCGCTAGTCTTATTTTTCAGTTTAGACATAGTTTTGGAGGAATTTGTGTAAAAGAGGAGATTTTGGATAAAGAAATGTAATTTCGCGCAAATTTTTTGGGAGTACGAAAGTTAGAAACCACTTTTTACTTGGCCATATAGTTATAGCTTTTAAAAAGGACTTGAAAAAAAATGTAGATGTAGAAAGAGATTTCTACAAGAGTCTTCAAGTTTCAAATGTAAAAATTTACAATTTTGGAGATTTATTGGTTTGTAATGTTAAAAGTTGCAATAAATTTTGTATAAAAATTATGTAAATTTGTTTTCAAAAAAAGTGTATGCAAGTTGTGGGGTTAAGAGAAAGCACGAATATAAATGAAATAACCATGTGTGGTGCATAGATGATCTTGATTGAAATAAAATATAAAACTTTTCATAAGAGGTGGATCGTGACACACTTTAACTTTTTGGAATAAGAAAAAGGATTAATTAACAGGAATAATCCGAAGTTTGACGTGTCTTCCTATATTAATCCAAACTTGGGATTATTTTTAAATAATCCCAAGTTTAGGGGGTCCCTTCCCATATTGATCCCGATGACTTATTTACTTGTTTTAGCCGGTTATCAAACTTAAATTCGTCTTCCCCAAACGATTTTTCTGGAGTGGGAAACTAGTTTGGGGAAGGAGAATTTAAGTTTGATAACCGACTACAACAAGTTAATAAGTCATCGGGATCAATATGGGAAGGGACCCCCCCAAAATTGGGATTAAGTAAAATAATCCAAACTTCGGATTAATATAGGAAGAAACGTCCAACTTCGGATTATTCCTGTCCATTTATCCTAAGAAAAATTATGAGATAAGTTTTTATGAATCAATAAGTTTGTAAATAAACATGTTCTGTTAAAGTGACAAGGAAATGCGCAGCGAAAGAAGTGAACAAAATATAGATGAAGCATCATATTTTGTGCTACCTGTTTCAGCAAATAAATGGAAAAAAAGGAAAAAAAATTGGAAGTTTTTTTTGTTACTTTACACATGACACAAAAGTTTTCTTTAGAAAAGATTCATGGAAGCTTAACCTTGTTGGTTCTTCTTGACAAAGAGATATATATTAAATAAATAAGAGCTCCAACTAAATTAAAGGGCATAATCCTATCTTCCCTAGTTCTAACTTTTGAGAAAGATTATGAGAATATAAATTTTAATTGAATTAAAGATATTTCGAGTGGTTACTGTTAATAGGAAAAGGTTAAAGTTAAAATTAAAAACTTGCATGGTTTACGGGAAAAGAATAAAGAGAGGGAATCAATTGAAAAGGGCAAGTTTGGGATTTTATAAGTGAAATTATGACATGGTTTGTTATTAATGGAAACATTGTTTTAGCACCGCTTGAGGAAATAGAAAAGTTTTCTTTTCGTGTAGATTTGCATTCCTATGTAGTGTTTTATTTTATAAAATAGAATAGTTTTTTGAGATTTTTTCTTCCTAGGTGTTTGTGATGATCACTAAATAAGAACAAAAACATAGGATATTGTGAATAAAATGAAAATAAAGCAAAAGATGAGCAATTAAAAGAAAATTAAACAAAATTTTACAAAAATCAATGAAGACGACAACTGCAATTGAGAAATATAAAAGAAAATAAATTCTTCCAAAGTAAATTTTCTTATTAAACTGTGCTTTCAATAGAAAATAGGAATTTTTGGAAGGTTAGTGATTAAGGTTTCCAAGTATAGGAAAAAAAGTGCGTAAAACTAGGATTGAAAATATGGAATTTTCCATTTTTTTACCATAAGAAATTGAATTCAGAAATCTAGACTTTTTTGAAATTCACAAATTTAATGTTGGTTGGTAAGCTTTGGATGCAAAAATTGGATGAACTACGTTCTTTGTAAAAGAGGGAAAAACTGGATGAAAATGTATTTTTGATTTTCAAAATATTGCCTTCATTTAGAAATTGTCAGTATATTTAGGATATATGCATCATACTTTCAAAAGGTTTTCAAAAAATTTGCAATCATATAGGAGGTGGGTACTCATTGCATTTATACATTTGTATGTTGTGTTATACTTTGCACATGTGCATAAATGTTTGAAAATTTAGATGCACACATTATGGTTGCAAATTATGCGAGAAATAACATATTATACCCTTACCAAGTTTCAGGGATGAAACTTTCCAAGGGTGGAACTGGGAGAATGTAATACCCTACATTCTTAGGTAAAAAACATCAACAAAATTGTCAAAATAATTATGGAAGAGTGTGCATTCGAAATTTTAAAATGAACGCAAATTATAAATTGGGAAATGAATAAAAAGTTGTCACTATGTAAACTAAATGCGCAATAATATGTATATACAATTAAATAAAAAGAAATGGAAGAAAGAATAAAATAAATAGTACGCACATTAATTGTATAAGCAATGTGCGTTTGAATTTAAAATAATAAAAAGTTATTAACGTATTAACAGACTTACCCATTTAATAAGTATAAATTTCTAGTAATAACGCTGTTTAAAATTGGAATTTGATGTGTATTAGAAGTGAAAAGCAATTAATGTCAAATTGCAATATTTGTTTGATTAACAATAAACGACATAAATGTAATAAAATCATGCAATAAAAAGAGAATCCAAATGAAGTTAGTTAAGTAGTGTTTTGATTCAAAAAAAATGAAGCAAGTGCGTGTAAATATACATTTATATTTTTATTTCAAGAATACATGTGCATGCATATTAATTTCAATAATGAGCACATTTGAAACTGAGATTTGATACACGTTGAGAATATAAGAAAAATATAGTAAAAACCGAAAATGCAGATAAATGTTTTGTGTAACTGTCATAAGAGAATCAACAAGCATGAATTAGGAGAAGTTAATGCACATGTTAATGTGATAAATAGTAAGCGTTTAAATTTAAAATTAGAATGCACATTAAAACATGAAACCAAAGAATAACATTGAAGGAAGCATTCAAAGTAATTTATGCATATTAAATACGCACTGAATTTGAAACTGATGGGCAGAAGAAATGGAAAGAAATAAATTTAAAGCGCAAAGAGATTAATAATATTCACAAGATTAGAGGAATTAAACATGCATAAATTTGAAAGCAGAGGAAAAATGTATGCGCACATTTATTTACGTGTATAAACGCATGTTAAAAATGAAAATAATATTAAAATAGTTAAGAAATATAAATGTTAATAACAACGTTTATCAATTAGATGGACGTGGTTCTTTTGAGCAACTATAAATAAACCAGCAAGAACTCATATTTTTTTAGAGGGAGTTAGAGTTCTACCATTTTCTTTTCTCCTACAAACTCTTCATAAAATATATATGTTAGTTTTAGGATTTCTGATTCAAGATCTAGAGATGAAAGGTTGTAGATTAGGCTATGATTACTCGGATTTCCTATCCGTGTGAGATTTGAATTAGAGAAACCACGAACATCGAATCTGAATCAGATTTTAGAATTGGAAAACTATCAGGTGAGTGGATTTAAATTATATTTTTCAAATAATGGTAAACAATATCGTTTGATTCCTACAAAATTAATAAAATATTGTCTTAGCCATCTATTCCTTATTTCTACGTCAGATTTTACAATTTTAAATTGAATTGTGGTTATGCACAAAATAATTGAATTATGGTTATGCGCAAAATAATCGAATTTTGGTTAAAGGAAAATTAATCGAATTGTGGTTTATGTGCATATAATCGAATTGTGGTTAGGTGTAAATTAATTGAGTCGTGGTTATACACAAATTAATTGGAGGTATGAATAAAAGAGAGAAATTTGATGATTTAGGGCTAAAAAATGTATTATGACAAAATTGCAATAAAAGACAAATTTGTAAGTAGGCAAACTTGGTAAGGTTTACTAAACAAATGTGACACAGATTGACGTGGCATAATTAAGGTTATGTGCAATAAATTTGTAGAAAATGGTAAATATGAGAATTTTCATACTATTTGTAAGAAATCGCCTTTCAAATTTAAAATGGAATAAATATAGAAAATAGGAAATGGATAAGAGATAGGAAATAATAATATAACTAATAATAATTGAAAATTAGTAATGGACTGAATCAGTTGGTTATGGAAAAGGGTACATTTTCATAATTAAATTCTAGTTAAATGTGGAAAACGTAATTGCAAAAAAAATGTGGCTTAGTGCGAGATAGAGATTTAGTCCTATTGCACACTAACCAATAGCCTAAAATAAACTTAGTAAAGGGTAATATGTTGTAATTACGGGTCTCGATTAATTTATATTATGAAAATAGATTTTGGTATATTTCCAGCAACCAACTAGATAAGGCGTGTGAATTATTTCCTGTAAATGTGTGAACCTGCAAAAATGGTAAGTAGAATAATGTCATAACTGTAAATGTTACGTTAAATAATAACAAACCTGTGAAGTATGTAATGAACGAGAAACATAACCTATTATCATAAATTTTATAAGATGGGAAGGTAATATAATAGATAGTCATGTTATAAGGGCAAGTAGGATTATAACATATATGTTATAATTAAAAGATGAAATGGGTATGTAAGAAGCTTATTATAAATGAACTTAATAGACGGAAACAAGTTTAATAAGAAAACCAACAATTATGGTTGTGGTAATATTATAACACAAGGTTATAATTAAATGGAAAAGAGTAGAATAATCTTATTATTAATAAACTTATAATTAAGAAATTAAGTTTAATGAATATAATAATAAGCAGTGGTCTATTCCGGCAATGAAGGCTGATTAGGGGAACTAAGCAGCCAACTAAAGCTAATAAACAAATAACTTGAATATAGGCTAAACAAGTAAAAAGTTTATATTAATTAGCAACAAGGAAAGTAAAACAAGTACCTAATTGAAGATGAGAATAGTGTCAAATAACGTAAGGGTGATGTGTGCTTGGAACGGTCCGTACGTATTCGGGATGAAGAGCCCAACGAGGTAGATCTCGTGGGTGTCTTGAGACATGAGGGGAGCACATCCAAATTCTTATTCAACGGGACCAAAAGGAAGTGTCGGACTTCTACATGACGTGAGGATACTCGGTGATGGTCCTCTATGGTAGGACTAACGAAGTTGTACCCATAGAGATGCGGTCTATATGGTTCCATTCGATGAGTATGCCTTGGCTGCATCTTCAGTTATGGACAGCCTAAAGATTAATTGGGATGATCTTAGGATGATTCAGTGGCTGCTTTGTGGGGTGGCTTAGGGGTCAGGAACCAACAAAGGATAGTAGGTCATCAGATACCTATCATCATTAGTCGGAGCGTGCGCGGGAAAGATAGGAGCTAAGCCAAAAGGATAATGATCTTTTACTATCGGGGCATTGGATGAGGGACCACATATTTGTTTAGATTGGATATTAGGGTGGTCATTTAGCTCTTTGAATTGTTTTTTATTAGCAGGGGATAGGCTGGGTGGAGCCTTTGAGAGCCACCGAAAGAGACAAACCAATCTTTGAATATCTGTAATATAGGCATAATGAAGTTATATTTCACAAATATGTAGAAAGCACCAGACTGAGTTCCATGTGGAAACTCAGGGTAGGACGCCATGGCATATTCGCTTTTGCAACGTAGCCTAGTATGCTTCGTGGCGTAACGTTGGAGACTTGGTATGCTTTTGTAGCATAGTTTAGTACGCTTTCATAGCGTGGAGATGGGGGTCTAGTACATTTTCGTAGTACGATGATGTGGACCACTCGAGGAGGATACCATGGGGAGTTTCTCATTATGTGGGGCATTTACCTACATATATATTACTCATTAGGTAAATCTAATAGGGATATGCGGTAAAATCAGAAATATATTGTGAAATAAACCCGGATAACCTAATAAATATGAACCAGTGATAAAACGGTATATGTAGTGACATTTGTAGAAAGTATAATTTGTCCATTTACCAGAATTTTTGTTCAGACTTCCCTCCTCGTAACAAATCCGTAGATTAGACAGTCAGTTTAGAGACACTTGTTAGATAATATCATTATATTGGTAAGTATTCACCTACTATTATATTTTATTCCCTTCCGATGTGAGATTTTTATTATAAGCTCTGATATATTTATCTTTGACTTTCTTCACTCGTAATGGCTTGCGACCTATCATTATATTGGTAAGTATTTACCTACGTATTAGAGACACTCGTCGGAGTTCATCACCTCTTTCCTATTGCCTAAACACTAGTACTAGCTCATAACCTATTGTAATCGATATAGTTCCTTTCTGCTTTCCCTTGATCTGTGTCAACGCTACTCACCGAAAGGAAGGCCTTTGGTTGTGGATCTACTTACTCGACGTGCTGGTGGTGTGGCTGTTTTCTTCGATCTGGTGAGAGCATTGGGTCCTTATTCATTTCGTGTTTGGTTGGTGTGATGCTTGTCAGTTGCTTGTAGTTTGGATGAATGTTTGTTGTGTGAGAGTATCATCTTAAGTTTTATCAATTGTCGTAGTGATACTGGTTATTGTTGTAAGTGTTTAGTGAATTTGGTGTGCTATAAGAGGTGTGGTTTTCTTCTTTTATTTGGTTTGTGGTGTTGCTGGTGAAGGAGGTCTCCACCTTGTTGTGGATACTATGGTAATTGCTTTAGAGCATATGATCTTGAGTTGGACTAGTTCATCTTACAATTGTGCAAAGTAGCCTTGGTGCCTGCATTTGTTTTTTTCATCTTGAGGAGGCTTATCCGGCAGCTGCTTGTGGAATTTAATTCCTTCTTGTGTGGAGTCAGTTAGTTGTGTTGTGAAAGCCTTGTGCTTCTGTATTTTTGTATTTTGTTATTTCTTTCCTTACGTGGAGTCGATCTTCACCCTGCGTGGTGAAGTATGTTTTGAATTTATGGATATAGCTCTCCTCTGTTCTTGTATTAGTACTTAGACAGTCGGTCTAACTCCTGTTGTAAATGTATTTGTTACTTGTCGTAATGAAAAAGTGTTATGAGTCACCATAAAACCAATCGATTTTGCCAAAAAAAGAGTTGTTAGAAGAATATACTAGTCATTTACTAGGATTATTATTTTTATTGCAAGAGTTATAAGTTATTCAATTACAGCGTTAGTTCTATTTCTTAATGATTTAAACTCATGATCTCCAAACCATATGTCTAAAGCGTCGTATCACCAGCCAATTATTTTTTGACTAGTTTGTCGTTTTTTTGACTATTAACTAAGAATATTACAATAGAATGGTTAGAATATTAAATCTAAGGAGTAGTCCAAATACATGAATTTAAATATAAAATACTAAGAATGACTTGAGGCATGTGTAAAATAATTGTAGAAATGTTAAAATATATATTTGAACTCACAATACAATTCCCAGTAAATTTAATGAAATAAAATAATAAATTAAGCTTGTTAATATTGCTTACAAATATTATTCACATTATGTGATTTATCCATCTTTATATATGACGAAAATAAAAGTGTTGCCACTTTTATTGGTATGAATATGACAAACGTATTAAAATCATTATATTCTAGGATTTGTTGGATAAAATCAAAATAGTAGTGAATAATTCAAATTCAATATTAGGTAATTAATTATAATCTATTAACTTAAGTATACAGTATTAGGTGATATCGAGGAAAGACATGTAAATAATCATAGAAAATTTCGAAGTGCATGTATTTTCTGTTAATTTTTCTATACTACAATGCATGATAAATATATTGATATAAATTAATTGTAATCTAAAATCATAATTATTATCTATGTATAAAATATTGTTGTGCGATTGATGTATTTATATATCAAAAATGAATTTTACATCATTTTTATTAATATCAATATGGTATAAATGTTGAAATTTTCATATTTTAATGACTTACTGAACAAAAAAATGAATAATAGTTTTCTAAATTCATTTAACAACTTTAAGATTATCGGCTAATTCTAATATACATAATTATAAATTCTATAATGAAGGCATTTGAAGTGAAAACCTATAATTTAATAAGTTCTTGATATAGATGAACTATAAATCGAATTTGTGATTATTGTTAATATATATATATATATATATATATATATATATATATTACATCATGTATCTTTACTTTAATGAATGATTAATTTTACCGTTTTATTTTCCTAATATCGTATTTTAATTGACAAAATAACGAATGATATTTAACTGTATTTGACTAATTGGTTCAACTTTACGGTTGCATAATTGATTTGAATGAAATGTGAAATATTAAGAAAAAATTGTGGTAGCATTTTAACAATTGCGGCAATTTTAGACATAAATATTTGAACTTAAAAGTAGAGTTATATAATGCAATGTGTGATAAATTTATTAATATGAACAAATTAAGTTTTTTATTATTATTTAATTTGTTATATATATTATACTTGAATAAAAGATAATTTTTGCTATTTTTATTAGTAGAATATTAGTATGCATATAAAAGTTATTAATAAATATTTGTTAGCTGAATTCATGTAAATAAGGACAGTTTAGCTAAAGCCCGGTTTAAGTTTCAATATACAAAAAAAACCTCTTATCTTAAAATTTTATAAATTTAGTCTCCGTTTTTCAAAAATCATCAGAAAGATATTAAAAATTCAACATAAAAAAATAACTAACTTCAAAACTTAATTCAATATATAATCATTTAATATTCATGTAAGAAAAGCGAAAACAAAATGCTTCAAAACAAAAAAATAAAAATATTCACATTTAGCGAAATTCTACAATTTTCGAAAAATTGATGATATCGCAGCAATTATATCAAAATATTGCAGACTGTCATGCAAATTTTGCTGATTTGCTTCAAACTTTAAATTCAATGCTTACACTTATTTAAATATCACGTTATTGCATAAAAATTATCAAAAAATGATGAAAATTACATACAAATGAAAAATATTTCAATTTCAGTAAAATTATAGAAAAAAACACCTATTTGCAAAAATTGCAGATGTATTTGTATTTTTTCCATATGCTAACACATATATGCAATACATTGTAAAATAGTTGCAGTTATGTCTATAGTTATTTACAATAGATGCAGACGTTGCACTTGTTTTTCCTGCTTTTAATACCTGTAATACACTATGTGAATAATTGCATAAATGCCTGTACTTATTCACAAAAAGTGCTGATATTTTTGCAAATTTTTCCCCTTAGAAACCACCAGTTAATATTTACAGTTTTTTGAATTTTTTTATATAATGGCACAAAAAATCATGAAACAATGTTGCTTTAGTAAAATAGAGACTCGTTTTGAATGAAAAATTGTGAAGGTATCCACTTTACAATATCTTCCATTTTAAGGATGTTTCCCTAATTTCCAGTTTAAATAACGTACAAGTTGGATATGTAATTAACCTAAATAGATGGCTTTGAATATAAAATTTTACGGGGTAAATTATCAACCAAACTATGGAAACATACACCCAGTGGGGTTGGTGTTCGAGAATGGAATTTTGATGATAACAACCTTATTTCAATTGAGTTCTTAATTGATTATAAAATATATACTAACATTTCTATCTAGAATATATATATATATATATATATATATATATGCAGGATTTGTATACAAGACTTAATACTGAAGACTGTACAATTTTAGAGTTTCAAGAGATTCAAGATTTAGAAGAGATTGAGTTATGAAGTTATCACGATATCAAGATTTTAAGAATAATAAGAAAAATCAGAAAAATAAAATCAAAAATGCACGTATGTCGACATATAACTGCCAGATTTCAAAAATTAATTCCCACCATAAGTTAGTTATAACAACTATTTAAACTTTCTACTTCGAATTTTCTTCTTCAGCCTCTCATTTCTTTTCTGGAAAAACTCAAAACTAAAATAAACCATGGCCTCCACTAATTATGATAATCAAATCAATACCGAATCGCAGCCGGACCGTCCGAAGGTCCGTTTCAACGCTCTACTCGTGAAAAAATTAGAAGAGAAAATGGAGAATGTTCTGCAGATGCTCGCTGAAATCCAAGTTTTACAAATAAGGATGAATCAAGAGCATGAGAAATAAGGAAAAATCATACGAAATCTTCAAAAATTTGTTATGGACAAATAATCACATTAATCCGATTATCATCGAAGATGATAATCCAATAATGAAAGAGGAAGAAGAGGGAGAGAAGAGATAATAGAAGAGGAGGAACAAGAAGAGGCACAAAATGAAGGCATGGAGGAGGACGATTAAGTCTTATGCGTTGGAGAAGTTTTTTTTGATCGAAAAGGTAATATAATTGAGCAAAATGGGGAATTTTGTCTCCATTACCCCAATTGCCCAATTCATAAGTCTCCAATAGTTAAGAATAATTAAACATTTATTTTTCTCATCTATTCGTACATATGATGTAAACATATATAGTATTTCGTGTTCTCGCAAAACGTTATAGGTTTGTATTGTTTGGATTGTTAATACATTGTTTGTTTCTCGTAGATTTTGAAGTTATTATTAGAATAGTTATAATATAAGCATGAATATAGAGGGAGTTATATATTGATACTTTAGTATATAATTAAGTATTATAATATATGGATAGATATAGGATATAGATATCTAAGGTATAAATTTAGGGGGAGTATATTTAAATTTTCTTTTTGTTTATGACAAAGGGGCAGAAAATATAAAATAAGGTTTAGTTAGTCATAGTTTAAGGGGCAGTATGTAGGATTCATGATGACAGGGGAAATATTAGAAGACCAGATCAAATAGTATCAACAAGTAATGGACAAGTATGAATATTTTATAAATCAAAGTTGTCATCATCAAAAAGGGGAAGATCGCTAGAGAATGGAGTTTTGATGACAACAATCTTATTTCAATTGAGTTATTAATTGATTATAAAAATATATACTAACATTTCTATCGAATATATATACACACACATGCAGGGTTTATATACATGACTTAAATATTGAAGAATGTACAGTTTTAGAGTATCAAGAGATTCAAGATTCAGAAGAGATTCAAGACTCATGAGTTATGAAATTATCAAGATTTCAAGAAAAATATAGTAGCAGAATCTAGTTTATATGTAAAACTGTGAATAACACTCCAGATTCAAATTTTGTTTTCCAAATTCTGATTTTCAAAATTCAAATTCAAATTTCAAATTATGTTTATATCTTGCTTATGATTTCAAATATAATTTTTAAGTTTAATACATAAGTTTATATAGTTATATAGTTTTAAACCTTATAGATTTATAAATATGTTTATATAATATATTATCATATTGTTATTGGATTTAAGTTGGAAGTATTGAAAAATAGAGACCTCGAGTTTATCAAAAACCCCAAATCCGAAAATTAATTTTGTTTATAACCTAAATTCCGATCAACGTGAGAATGTTCCTTCTGATCTACATCCATTGGGGAAACATGCAGAACATGGAAAGTCACAACTTCAAGGTATTAATTCTTCTCATGATCTTAATTCTAAAAAGGATTTTCTGGATCTGGTTCTAAATGATTTGAATAATGTAAATCCGGTTACTTCTACAAAGTCGAAGGCATGGATTGATATAGTCACAGAAAATAACTATCATCAATCATCTATTCAGCTTAAGTTTTTTGAGCCAGCATGTGTTAATAATCTTAAAGTAGTGGTGATTAACGAGGAGTTGACCAAAAAAATGATAGAGAGATGGGTTAATTCAATAGTATTTTATGTCTTTGGTAACAAATCGTATTTCTTCTTTCTTAAGGAAGATATAGATCAAAAATGGAACTTGAACGGAAAATTCCAATTATTTTCCAGAGAAAATGGTTTCTACATTGTTAAATGTGAGGATGGAGAAGTGTGTGATAGGATTTTAAATTTAAGACCTTATTACTACAATAAAAGGTTAATAGTTATGAAAAAATGGGTACCTGGTCTAAAATTCAATCGTGATTTTGTACACTTCTTACCTTTTTGGATACTGACCAGAAATCTAGATTTAGATTTCTGGTCAGTTGAAGGTATTAATAGAATTGCTTCATTATTAGGCCGGTCTTTGAAATTAGATACCTCTACAAAGAATGGTATACGTATAGGATATGCTAGAATTCTAATTGAAGTGTGTTCCGATTTTTAGTTTCTCATTTATACCTATACAAAATTTCAATGGGAATGTAGTATGGCAAAAAGTTGTATATAAATGGGTTCCCCAAGTGTGATCGATTTGTAAAACCTTTGGACAATTGAAATCAGCTTGTAACTCTCTTAAAATTTGGTCTCCAAAATTGGCTTCAAATGGTAAAAATGTAATGGATATTGATGCCACATTTGACAACCTAAATAAATCTAGGTTAGTGAATGATGGTAAGGATCCTTGCATGAGAGATATATCTACTTTCATAAGGATCTGTGAAGGCAATACAAAGAAAATTAGATTCAGGTATCAACATGGACATAAAGTGTAACAAACCGTAATTTTGAAACCAATTTAAAATTTTATTTTTAATGTATTTTATGAATTTAAAATGATTTATTTTGAGAATAAATGATTTAAAATTTATTTAAATCGAAGTTAGAATGTATATATTTATATTAATTATAAAATGAACTCGTAATGGCGTGGTAGTTTGAAATTTCGATTTTTAATTTCAAATGAATGTACATAATTCAATATAAATCAGATTTCAGTAAAACAAGAAACGTTGGAATATTTCGAACTATTATTTTCTAACGAATGTAAGAAACTGAGATTTCACTTTATAAATTGTAAGTTATGTCCAGTTTAAAATTTAGAATAGTTGCTATGGAATTTATATATATTTTTAATATAATATATAGCCCTTAAAAATAGCCATTTTGCAAACGACCTCCGTTCCACTTTTGTTAGATTCGGAATATCAAATTATTGTTAGGTTTCAAATTTCATAATTTTTGGAATTAATATGTGAGCGTAGTAAATTTAAACGCGTTTGGCAAATTCAGTTTGAATTTAATCGACTAGAAAAAGGTCATTTTTCAAACAGTCTCCAAATTCAATGAAGCTAATTTTGTTAGGACCGTATCATCAAAACATAGCTAGATTTCAATATTCGTAATTTTTGGAGTCAGTATGTGGCCCCCGTAAATTAAAATGTACATTGGAATTGAATATTCACTGTTATATTAATTTATATTTTAATTTAGACAAAAACTGATCAAAACAGTCAAATTGGATTACGAAACCTATTCCGTTATGTCCGGAATAGGGGTATTTAGCTAGGAACGATAGTCTTGGGTTTGATTTGGAGTTCATAACGATAAACGAGTATTTTTGAAATTAAATAATAATATAAATATATATATAATAATTTCTAAAAACGCATTTCTCCAATCGAAACACAGCGCCGGCACTAAATTCAATGACCTGGAAGTCACGATTTTTGTTCTCAAAAGTCTTCAAATCCGTGTAGTGATTCACGAGGCTTTCGAAGACAAATTTGTAGTGCTCTTCACTAGCTTTCAATCCATATGGGTTTGATCAGTAATAGTGGAGTGGGTCTGTCGAATTTTGGGCTCAATTCAATGCGCTTGAGTGCATTTTCCTAGATGATGGGGGCGTCGGACGGCGCGCTGCTGCAGGCGACGGGGAGCGAGGCAAGGTGGTCGTCATGGGGTTCTTGGATCTCGGTCCGGTCGAGCGGTGGAGGTGAACGGTGAAACCCTAGCTTTGGTGAAATGGGTTTGAACGACGGTCTGGTGGGTTATATGGGGAAGAGAGTTTTAGGTAGGTAATTAGTTAATTAATTAATTTAATTCTTGTAATAAAATGCATTAAATAGTATATGACACCCCACATCCATTAATGTCACTCACAAAGTAAATGCATTAAGTTTCGTGAAGCGTTATAGGTAAACGGACGCAGAATATTACAAAACATATATAAATAAGATAACATCGGAAATTCAAATTTTTATTTCGAACACAAATCATACATGGTGATCCAAAATACCATAAGTCACAAAAACCATTACAACGATATAACTTCAGTCTTTTACCATCAGAGTACATAAATACTTAAAAGAAAACATAATTCCCCAAATAAAAGAGACAAAGCCATAGTAGAGATAAGAAACTTGAGCCATACTTCAAAAGCAGCTCTAGCAAGATGATAACTGAGTCCCGACTAAGGCTGAGTATTCCCGCCCTGAGAACCTAGGGGGGAAACGGAAGAAAGAAGAGGAAACAAAAGGGTCAGACATAAAGTCTGGCGAGTCTAGTTACTTTTAGCAAGTAAATAAATAAAAGTAGCATGATAGGCATATAAAGTGGATAAGAGAGATCATTACATAAATGGCAGGTGTGAATAGGTAGATCGGATATGGTGTATACGCTTCTCTAATGATTACTCTGCACTATTACTAGTATAACCAGAATGAGATGATCGCTTCCACTATAAGGTGGTAGACTTAGGCATACGTCCAAATGTACCCTACTACTACCCTGATCGATCGACTCCCTACTCCGTAGATACTTTGTGTCGGCCCCATATTAGGATGTATCACATCCTAAAGTGGCAACACCTCGCTGATATGCAAAGCCTCATATTTACAGGTGTCATGGTCGTCTTATCCCCTTTGGCCAGGCTCATGCACGCACATGGCCCGGTAGGTTTGCGCTGCCAACACCGCCTCCACGTTTGGATCTCTTACAATCAGTCAGTAAGCGTGTCCCTTCTTCGACCTAGTTCAGAGTTCTCTACACGATACATACTCCGGGTTACTGACTGAAACAGTGTAACGACCCGGATTTTGAGCGACTTTGGTTATCGACATAAGCACGATGTCGATAACCAAAACACCAAAAAATCCTGGTAATTAGTGAAAGAAATTAGAGGGTGAGGAAAGATAAGATAGAAAATTAGAATAGAAGAAGAAGAAGAACACAACATCAGAGTAACATGAATCTCACAACGGAACGAATAAATATATTTCATAACATAACTTTGAAATACAAATCAGTACTTGAATATACATATCATTATCAAAGTACAGCACTTACAACATAGCGGAAATAACTATAGCTATATGATCCTGAAGCCTCCTGCTCCAAGCTCTTCCAGTATATCTGTAAATCCCGACTACTTGACTGCCGGTACAAATTTAGGCACCCAAGAGTTTAGGGAAAACAACAAAGTAAACTCCGGGTCAGTCATGGGACTGGTATGAGTAAAACGGTTAAAAACAGTTGAAACAGGTAAACGATATCTCATAAGACCACGCCGCATAACGGAACGGGTTTTTCCCTTATGAGAATCCAAAATATCTTTATATCAAAAACCCTTTTGATATTATAATAATGTCTATCAACCACAGTATATATATAATCATCTAGCAGAAACGCTTTCATCTCACGTTCTACATATATAGTATACAACTCAAAACCGCAAGCACGTATTGGGTAATGGATTTCCAACTATGACAAGGTATGGAACCACCTATCGCTCGTGTACCTCTAGAGAGGAATACACTGGGTTCAACAAGAACATCTTGCAACCCGGCCACACATGACCGACCACTCATTTCGCTTGAGTGTATCGAATGTATATCACCAACAGTTGGGATCAGCAACCGTTTCCCGAATGGGACAGCATCAACAATAGATTTTTAGAAGTAAATGAAACTCTAGATCAGGTGATTATACACCCTACTTCGGTGCGACCGACTTAGCCATGCTGCCTGCCCGATTTCTGTCATTTACCGGATGATGAGGCTAAAAGCTACGCTTTATCATCACACCAGATTCACTTTGAATGCCACATCGTCGAATCCATCAAATCACCGATTGACGTCTACAACAATACATTATGTGTTAGCTAAAAGAAGTTTCCTCCTCCGCTTCCACTCTTGGTACGGTTGGAGAAATCAATATACGTGATCGTCTGGAATTACTCTGTCAAACATCCGTCCATACAAGTCATCCAGGAACAGGATGAACCGAAGGCACTATTCTGTAAACAGGATAGCCCTTACATAACTCCGTCTTCAATTTCCTTTGGCATATATGATTCGCAACGGTTATGCCAATACAGAGTGGTTCTTCGGATAATAATCCAACCGGTCTCTCCATATTAACAACGTTAAAATGGTCAAAACTTCGATAGTCTGTGATTTAACTATCGAATAAAAATAGGTGTGCAAACAATGATATTATTTCCAAATGGAAATTATATCGATCAAACATCATTCAACATTCATCTCTTTAGTTCATTAATTTACTTATCTCATGTTTCCCTACGTTCAATATTCCTTATTTTCTAAATTGGGAAAATATACGTTATTAACAATGGAAAACATTTCCATTTCTTTGTTTCTTTATTAGAAAACATTTCTGGTTTCTTATTTGGAAAACATTTCCAAAGCTTCTTCATTGGACTTAGACATATGTTTAAACAAACCATCGCGATGCCAACTCAAACCATTTCCTTTACTATCGAACCTTAACTATTCCTTAGTTAAAAATGAAGTCAATCAAGTTGGGGTAGAACTACCTCTCAGACCTTAACTGAACAACATTTCTAACTTTGAAATAGACAAAGTTCACTTTATATTCCTTTTACTAACTTCCTTACTTAACCCTCCTTCGAATAGCTATATTCGATTTACTCTTTTCACTTAACTCTATTCGATTAACCCTTATCAATTAACTTTATTGGACTAACACTATTGGATTAACTCTATTTGACTAGCGCTATTGATTTACTCATTTCACTTAACTCCTTTCGAATAGACTATATTCGATAACTCTTTTTTTTACCTTAACTCTAATCGATTTACTAACATCGATTAACTTCTTTTAACTTTATTCTCTAATAGATTAACTAATATCGATTAACTCCTTTACTTTAACTCTAATCGATTAACTAACATCGATTAACTTCTTTACTTTAACTCTAATCGATTAACTAACATCGATTAACTTCTTTTAACTTTATCTCTAATCGATTTACTAACATTGATTAGTTCCTTTTACTTTAACACTAATCGATTAACTAACATCGATTAACTTCCTTTTACTTTAACACTAATCGATTAACTAACATCGATTAACTTCCTTTTACTTTAACACTAATCGATTAACTAACATCGATTAACTTCTTTTTACTTTAACACTAATCGATTAACTAACATCGATTAACTTCTTTTTACTTTAACACTAATTGATTAACTAACATCGATTAACTTTTTTTTCTTTAACACTAATCGATTAACTAACATCGATTAACTTCTTTTTGCTTTAACACTAATCGATTAACTAACATCGATTAACTTCTTTTAACTTTATTCTCTAATCGATTAACTAATATCGATTAACTCCTTTACTTTAACTCTAATCGATTAACTAACATCGATTAACTTCTTTACTTTAACTCTAATCGATTAACTAACATCGATTAACTTCTTTTAACTTTATCTCTAATCGATTTACTAACATCGATTAGTTCCTTTTACTTTAACACTAATCGATTAACTAACATCGATTAACTTCCTTTTACTTTAACACTAATCGATTAACTAACATCGATTAACTTCCTTTTACTTTAACACTAATCGATTAACTAACATCGATTAACTTCTTTTTACTTTAACACTAATCGATTAACTAACATCGATTAACTTCGTTTTACTTTAACACTAATTGACAAACTAACATCGATTAACTTCTTTTTTCTTTAACACTAACCGATTAACTAACATCGATTAACTTCTTTTTACTTTAACACTAATCGATTAACTAACATCGATTAACTTCTTTTTACTTTAACACTAATCGATTAACTAACATCGATTAACTTCCTTTTTTCTTTAACACTAATCGATTAACTAACATCGATTAACTTCTTTTTACTTTAACACTAATCGATTAACTAACATCGATTAACTTCTTTTTACTTTATTCTCTAATCGATTAACTAACATCGATTAACTCCCTTCGATGAAACTAACATCGATACTCCTTTTACTTTATTCTCAAATCGATTAACTAACATCGATTAACTTCTTTTATTCTATTCGTTATAAACTATTCATTTATAAAGATTTACTTTTAGTAACAGTTCTTCACTTTACAAATGATTTCCCTTTTATAAAACTCTATTCGTTTTAAAAAACATTTTTCCCTTTTATTTCTTTTCGAAATATTTCCTTTTATAAAATCTGTTGATTTTATAAAATCCCTTAATTTCAATATACATTGAAATAAATCCTTTTTACATCCCAGGGTCTTTATGATATTTACAATATCGAATAACAATGATCAACATCATTCCAACACACATAATCCATAACAGATTATATAACACATCATATATCACAATATATGAAAACAGTAAAATAAATGTTGAGGAATCCAGTTGGATTCCTCCAACCTGTTTCCCTGCATCACAGATGTTAAACAATATAGATAACATCACTTTCAGTTCTATATGATATATTCTGTTAAACAGAATCGATATAGAAAATTCAACTAACTGACTAGCAGTTCAATCAACAGTCAACACACAGTCAAACAACCGATATCTAACAGTTCTAAAAATACAACATGAAATTATAAACTGTTCAGAGTTAGTGAGATTTACTCACATTTGCAGTTCATCGTTGAAGAACGATAAATTGTTGTTTGATTTGAATCAAACAATTTATTTTGCCGTGAATTCAAACGGGCTCCATTCCCCTCCAAGTCAGTTCCATTGGGTATTGTCCATCCATACGATCCTGTCGGATCCTGTTTTGCCCAATTCCGACACCGTATGGATAACATATAAGTTTTACAAGTTTATACATATTTAAAATTAAATTTAAATCCAATTTAACCCTTAGATGGGCCTCACCTTGATTTCTCGGCCCGCACCTTTTGCCTATGTTTTAAACTAATTTAAACGCTCCCCTTAATCCACGTTTACACCAGACCAACCGCTCATCCCTGTCTTCCTAAATCGAACCCAATTCCAGACAACCACCTCCAGACAATTTCAGATCGACGTTGACGACTCTAGAGGCTGCTGAGCCTCGCCTAACTCCGGCCAGTCCCAACGCTGTCCCTCCTCTACTGATTTACCTCGTCGATCCTCCCCCACCATCAACCAGTTCGGTGTTGAAACCGCTAAAACCCAAAGCCCTTCCACCGGTGATTCCTCCCGCTACGGACAACCGCGAATGACCGGACCACTGCCCCTAGCTGCGCCACCTTCTCTTCTTCTTACGCCCTTCAAACATCCCCGTTGATCGATGCTTTTATCGCCCAAAATCCTCAGCCCTAGTTCGGTTTTTCCCCAACACTGCTCACAAAAAAACTGATGCCGCACTGTGTAAAAATGCTACAGGAAGGAAGCTCTTCACTCCTAATTCCCACTATACTAGTTTGGGAATTTTTAGTGTTTTATTTGTATTTCTTCTTTTGATTTTCTGATTGAAATGCTTTGGTCTGAAGAAACGTTTGGTGGCGGCGCACATTTGGTTGACTGTGAATTGAATTTTAGGTTTAGGTTTAGGTTAAGGAAAAAGGGGTACTTATAGAGAAGTTATTATATTATTTATATCGATTTATATTGTAACGCTCTTTATATTTGTCCTCTAAAATCCCTGTGACCACATACGATATTCAAAAATCATGAAACTAGGCATACTGGTAGAGTTTGATATTACGGTCCCAACGAAACTGGTTTCGTCGAATTCCGACTCTGTTTGCAAAAGTGGCTATTTTTAACGCTCTAAATGACCCATTTAAATATATAAATATATTTAAATATAATTAAATTAAATATTTAAAATTAAATATTATCGTCTATATTCACAGTGGCATACCACACAGCTCTAGAATATTCCTGCATGTATTTACAACTCGATATTCACTTCTGGGTCAACCCGATATTTTATTTATATTGAAATCCCTTTTAAAAATATAAATAATTCCTTTATAAATTATAAAGGAATTCCACATCGACTTTTCTAAAATTTGATTTGGACATACATCAAAATCTACACGACGAAATCCCGATTTTTCTCTTCCACTAGAAAGATATACTCCACCAGCTCCACACGTTTCTTGTTTCACAGAAATCCGGCTTAAAACGAATCATGTACATTCAGTTGAAATTCGAATCGCCAAATAGCGAACTGCCACGCCATTTCGAGCTCGTTTATAATTATATTATAAACTATACGTTCAACTGTCGTCGATTGAATATATTCGTTATTCAAATTCAATTCCAAGCTGAATGAAATATCACAGATGATCCGGTTCACACCATATCGTTATTTCAGCCAATTCTGATTATTTCAAAATTAAATATATTATTTAATTTATTATTTTAATTAAATATTCATCATTATTAAATTCAACGACCATTAAATTCACTAACCCACCATTTATATAATTAAATAAATTAATCATAATACCTCTGCCAATGCGGGTCATTACAAACAGGTCCCACACAATTATAAGAGTTGTATGTTCCCATTCAGAAAGGCACCCTGGTTTATTATGACAATGTAAGTGCAATCTACTTATCTGGTAATCCAGTTCAGCATCAACGCACTAAACACATTGAGATGGACATTCACTTTGACCATGAAAAAGTAGTTAAATGCGAAGTTCAAGTCCTTCATGTTCCATCCCGTTATCAGATTGTTGGTATTTTTATGAAAGGTCTTTTGCGTGTACTATTTGACGAATTTCGCGACAGCCACAACATCAGACAACGTCCTGCTTCGACTGTGGGGGAGTGGTAGAATATTTGGTATTTGTTAAAATATATTACATATGGTAATATATGTTAACTGATATCTGTCATTTATGTAAATATATATATTACATATGGCAATATATATTAACTGATATCTGTCATTTATGTAAATATATATATTACATATGGTAATATATATATATATATATATATGTATATATATATATATTAATGATAGAAGATTTGACATCTATTATTTATGTTAATGTATATATTACATATGGTAATATATATATATATTATTTATGTTAATGTTTATTTGATTGCAATAATTCCTATAAACATTTGTAGCACTAAACTCCTATATAAAGGGGTTGAGAATAATGAAATGCCAAGCAAAACTGGATTCTATCAGTAATCCACCTTAAAAATCGAATTATAGTAGGTTGGTGACCACCAACCTTCTGTATTATTTGTAATTATTATTGGTTATAATAATAACTGTTTTTGATCAATTTAAAAATCGGACGGCTTTGCCAAAAGAAAAATTTACGGGGCAGTTGATGAGTTATCCGTGAATAATCGTATAAAGTTTTAGGTGTTTGTTCTAGAATGTGAAACAATGAGAAAGATTTAGTAAAATAAGTGTAATTGACAAATTAAAAGACTTGAAAAGTGAAATTATTATGAGAAAACTAGAAAGAAGAGAGCTATGGATTCATTTGTTTTACTAATATTGAAACAACCTAGACTACCCCGATCCCCGAAGAGACGGAGGAGCCCAAATTGTTTTGAGAACACGACGCATCAGAACACAAACATGAGAACATTTCATTGCTATTACAACAATTTACATCAGAGTACAATATATCATAGTATAAATAAATAATATATATTGAAAAACATCAGAGATTTAAATTACAAAGCAGCAGAAAAATAATACATGAATAAAATATGCAGCGGAAAACATCAACTACAACAATTGAATGAAATATACAGATACAAAGCTTTTCGAATATAGCTCCAGCTGTAATCCAGGATCCTGTGAAAAGAAATATCTGCAAACCGAAACTACTAGCTGCCCGTATGGAAAATATGGGCACCTAGAGTTTAGGTAGAAACAATAAACTTCGAGTCAGTCATGAGACTGGTGTGAGAACTAAAACAAATATTAACTTTATTTTAAAGTTGGGTAAATCAAGGGACAATGTCGTATAACACGGAACGGGTTTTCTCCCAAGGATATTATAAAACCAACATCGCAATGCTAATAGTAAAAATGAAGCCATTATAAGACTCAGGTCTCATCCCACAACGTAAACACAAACCAGAGGATAGAGTTTTACCTTATAATGGCCAAACATACTTGGTACGCGAAATTTATCTTTTATTATTACTATAAGTGAAGAAATCAACTTCAAATATAAATGTATCAATCATAGAAGGCATAGTACCCCCACCATACTATGTCGCCATATAGGTTTACAACTAAAACTGAAAAGTCGCGAATTGGAAATTTGATTCCATCTATGAGTTGAGGCAAGGGATCTTCCTCATCGGTTTCGAGACACTCTAGTAAATGCCTCAGGACTCGGAGGCTGGCGAGCCCTAGTTAGCGTTAGTGCTGGCCCACACTTACTTAGTGGATTGGTTATTCCTGAACACACGTTTCTCGGTCCTATAGGACCTATCTCTGAGCCATTAGAGACTAAATACCCGAGACGCCTCATTCCATCATCCATATAAGTAAAAATGTCTGGGCTCCATACCATGACACCACTTCTAGCTAGAAAGAAACGTCATGTCCTCCATAAGGTCCTCATCCCGTTTTTGACTCATACCGAGGTGTGAGGCTCGCGAACTAACGCTATACACAAAGCGGTGCTAATTAAAGTTGTGCTTTGATCACCATCCACAAGACTCTGCTTTTCAACAAAAGCCTTGATCATTTGCATCTTAGCATGCCACGTTGTCAATCCATACTGTACCACTAATTTCCACTAATATATAACCTTTAAGCTTGTACGTCTCAGAGAAGGGTGTTAAGCAAGAGAATAAATTCTCCTCCACCAAACAGATATATATTTAGTAGAGATCAACGAGTACAGTATAAAGGAATACAATGTCAGACATACCATCCATTTGCAAGTCTGAACGAAACCGGAGGCACCTTATTCCTCGTCCCATATGTCCAATAGAGGAGAGAGGCCCTCGCATATCCGATCGATCTCCAAGTACATCCGGACGATCACCACTTATTACCTTATCTTGGGTGTACAGCCCAATCAAGACATCAATAATCATCCAAACGATGTGAAGATCTCCGGTCTTCAACCACCGTCTTCATCGTCGACTTCTAATCGCTGTATCAGTTATTCAAAATGGGATAAACCCGGCCTTTCCGAATAACTCGTGTATTTTATAATCAATAATCAAGTGCTTTAAAAACACATCATACGCCTCATTCCAATTCAGAATATTCTTTTATTCAAATATTCACATCTTAGGGGAAAGGTTTCCATTAATTTTACCAAAGATAAATTCTTTTAAACTTATTCTTTAATCTCCTTTGGATATCATTTTCAAAAGATTTTATTTTATTCTTTAACAATTCTAAACCAATTTAAGGTTTACAAACTAGTCGGGATTATCGAGCCTTACCGAAGTAATCATTTATTTTATTAATCCCAATCCCAACCTATTCATCCCATGGAGCAAAACTGGTAGTACTCCATATATACCACCCACAGTGTTTCGGTAAATTTAATTACCATTTCACGTTCAAATCTAATTAAAGATTTAACTATCGTCTGGAGTAAAACTGGTGGCACTCCATTCTCGATCATTTCATGAATTCGATAAATTTAATTATTCCATTCTCATTTTTAATCTACTTAAAGATTCATTAAAACTCTAGTTCAGTTTTAATCTCAAAAATCATTACTTAATGATTATTCAAATTTTAGGAAATAAACCATGTCTTTTACTGTGTTAAAGAATCAATGTTATTAAAAACACAGTTCGCAATAAACCTAAATCAACTTCCATTAAATATGGAATCTTCGCGGAAAACAGATCAACATATATATATATATATAATTGATATAAATTTCCGTATCAGACTAATAATATAAATGGAATAACGACAAAGCCTTTTAAATTCCATATACAGTAACGGTCTTCCTTTACAGAAGTTCATCTCGATTATTAAATCGAATTCCATTCAATTCTAGTTTAATATGTTAAATTGGAAACTTTATTTTGAAAAATTCCATTAACCTTAAATAAAAGATTATAAATTCCAAATCATAACTTCATTGTTAATTGGGTTAAAGAAGCAATGTTATTTAAAACATTGTTCACGATAAACCCAAAATCAACTTTCATTTCAATTCTAATTAAATTAATTGGTAAACTTCTCTAAATCTTAATTAAAATATTTATTTTATTCTCTACTGGGTTTAAGAATAGTGTTATTAAAGACACCATTCACAACAAACCCAAAATCCAAATTGATATTAAATACAAGGCTCTGAATAGAAACTATATCGACTTATATTCAATATCAAAATCTGAACCTAACAAATATTGTATTAGGAGTAACGATATCAATATCTTCCAAATTCCTCAACAATATCCGTATAACCCTGGAATCCAATATAGAAATCTTCCGAAGATTATTTCCAATTAAATACTTTCCAATTCATACGCTGGAAATTTTTTGGTTATTTTAAAACCATTTCAATTCCTTTCTGATTTTTACTTAAATCGGTAAATAACTCATTCAGATAAAAGTATATTTTATCTTTACAAACTTGGAATATTTCATCCAAACTCATTTCAAATCATTTACTATGATTTTACATAATTTATTCATATTTTTATTAATTTTAAAAAGGCCCTTACAATCGGTTTCCAATATCGACCACCGAACTGCATTCATAGTGACCTTTTCTAAAATTGATTTGGACATTTTAAAATCAAACCATTCAAATTTAAATCTCATGTATTCATTTGAAAGATTTTCGAATGGTCGGATCCCCCGTTTCATTAATTCGAAGTCAACGGTCGAAATTCGCGAACAGCCGCTGCACGATACATTCTATTCAAACCATTTAAATACATATATGATGTATTTCGTCGGTTTCCATTTAAAACATATTTTATAAATTGTTTATAAATTCATTTTAAAATGATTCCAACTGTCATTTATATTGTAAATTAAAATTGAATATTCCATATCATTATAATATTAAAATGTTAATATTTTCAAAATATCAGATTTTGAAATCAATTCTTTTCGATGTTCGTTATAAAATAAATAAAATTGACAAAAAATTCCGTTCAAGTAAAAATGGCGTATATCTACTTAATTCGGCTTCATATATTTCAATATTTTTGTGTCCATCCAAAATCGGACATCGAAATCATATTTTGATTTTTCACTGAATATTATTTAGTAATATTCATTATTTCTGAATTGGAATCAGACTCAATCGATTACCAAATAATTTTATTTATATGGATTCCATACATAGCATGTATTCAAAAATAGGGATAAACAACTATTAAACATTCAATTCATATCCAGAGTGCAATTTACAACTGTATAAGCATCAAATAATTAAATAACGCTTAACAAAGTTTGCCAATCAATCGGTTAACATACAATTAAATCCAAGGGAGATGTGAATTAATTATCATCCCCAGACCCGTGTGGGGTTTCAAGCAATAACAATGAATTCAAATTAATCACTGATTAATAAATTTAACCAATTCTATTTTAATTCGATTTTTTTCTAATTAACTAATTTTCACTGTTTAAATTATAAATGGATATTTATGATCTAATTTCAACTACCACAAATTTATTAAAATTATTTTTAATGGTGTTAAACATTTAAATATCACAAACAAAACACAATATAGTCAATCATATCATGCATGGGTTTTCAAACAACAGTGAGGTGAGCTAACAAGCACCGTATAACATTTTTTGACAATTGGAATAGATAAAAATCAACACGGGCAATCTATATATTTAGTTATAAAATAAACAATAAATTGTACAAATATTTTAGTGAGAGAGTTCTCACATTGGTTTCCACTCTGTCTTTATTGGAGGATTTTATTTTTAAACTAAACTAAATAGGCGTTTAATTTGGTTCAAAAATTCAGCTTACATCGTTTTCGTTTTGGTCAGTTTGATATCTTAGATATTTTCATTATGATTCCAACGCATTTTATTTCGTCGGATTCTGATAAGATTTGAATAATATACAACAATTTAAAGATATACAATTTAATTTATAATTAAATTCCTTAATTAACTTCATTAAGTTAATTACTCTTGCTAATCAAATAAGGGGCAGCCGCTTTGTTCTTCTTCCAGGTTCATGCTCAAACCCTCGCTCGCCAAAAAATCATCACCACACACGCCGTTCAAGGCCACCGGACTCCGATCGAGACACGGCGCCGCCGAGACCTTCGCCTGCGCTACCTTCCCTTGCAACCATGACGTACTCACATCATCCTAGGGGGAACGAATCAGTGATCGAATAGTCAGCCTTTGAGGCCCAAAATCTCCCAATCAATGAAACAGAAAATAATCATAGCCATTGGATTTACATAGCTCCATGAGCTCTTCGATTTTGCTTTAGAAAATTTTGAAATTCAATTATCAGATTTGAAGAACGATAGGGAAAAAGATTTGGAAAAAAAATCGGCCATCGATGTTTAAAAGAGTCGGCGCTGAAGAATTTTGACCGTGGGAAACATTTGACTTAGGGTTTAAGGGTTTTGACTTAAAATTAGGGTTATATACTATTAATTTAATATTATTTTAATTCGTGAATTATCTATTTAACGCTCTGAACTCCAAATCAAACCCAACGACTGTCGTCCCTAGCCAAATACCCCCATTACGGATACAATGGGATATGTTTCGTAAGCCAATTCAACAGTTTTAATTATTTTTATCAAAATTAAAATATAAAATAATACAACGGTCAACATTAAATTTCAACATACAATTTAATTTACCGGGGCCACATACTGACTCCAAAAATTATGAAAATTTAAATCTAGCTATGTTTTGACGATACAGTCATAAAAAATTAATTTCGTTGAATTTGGAGATCGTTTGAAAAATGGCCTTTTAACTGGCTTATTAAATTCAAACTGAAATTAAAAACACGTTTAAATTCATTGCGCTCACATATTAATTCCAAAAATCATGAAATTTTAAACTTGACTATAATTTGAGATTCCAGATACAACAAAATTGGTTTCGTAAAAAATGGAGGTCGTTTGCAAAATGATTATTTTTAAGGGCTATATTTAATATTAAAATATAAATAAATTCTATAGCGACTAATTTAAATTTTAAACTGCACATAACTTACAATTTATAAAGTGAAATCTCAGTTTTTCACATATATTAGAAAGATAAAGTTAAATATATTCTAATTTTTCTTGTTTTGTCCATTTCTGATTTATATTGAATTCTGTACATTCATTTTAAATATAAAATCGAATTTTTAAACTATCGCATCATTTCAAGCTTGTTTTATAATTAAAATAATTTTATACATTCTAACTTCGATTTAAATAAATTTTAAATCATTTATTCTTAAAATAAATCATTTTAAATCCATTAAATCAATTAAAAATAAAATTTTAAATTGGTTTCAAATTTCCAGGTTGTAACAATCTCCCCCACTTAAAATCTTTTCGTCCTCGAAAAGGAAGATAGAATCGAAGGTTGTTTACTTAATCGACACCACCTTCGCTTGACTCAAGTTCTTCAACTTTTCAGATTATAAGAACTTTCTAATTTCTCAAAATTTAGCTAATGCCTTAAATTTTCGAAAAATTTCGCCATAACGTCCTTGGGGTTGATCGGTAAAACCACAACTTGCCTCATAGGGCCCTCATCAATCAAAAAGAAAAAGAAAAAGCCAAACGGCTTGCCAATCGGCTCATAAAAACATCAAACCCAATAAATAAAGTAAAATGTACCTATTGGTCGGGCATACAATTTTATTCCTCTTCTTAGCTTCCATGCTATGACTTGCTCATTATATACACATGTACATATATGTGATTCCAATCAATTTTCAATTCAGTTTGACTTTAAATTTGATTTGGCTTAATTTTACCTTTCATTCTCTTATTGGTTGATCATTACAATATATTAATTAGTTGAACTAATAATCACACATCACAACCAGCAATCAATTAGTTGATTAACTTTTTCAAATATATAACTTTTATATACTCAAAAATTCAATTTCAAGGCCAAATCACAAACGATAAACTCTAACTAGGTTTTGGTCTCACGCATGTTAATTAGAAATATATAGATATCCACTTTCGAAACTCGAACATTAGTACTGATGGTGATATGTCAATCACCAGTATCATCCCCGGGCGACTAGAGTGTGATTCTGTATCTACCCAGTATATTTGAGACTTCGTATATACATTCACGAGACATATATGCAAAATCTTTTTATACTTGATAGTCCAAATTTAATATAAATACAATACTAAAATACGTATAACAAGATATATTTTTCAAAATTAAATTTGTTTTATAAATAATACTCTTCAAACTCACTCTAGGGCATTATTAACCCTATCTCTTATAAGTTACTCTTGTAGGATATTACTAATCCCATCTCTAATGAATTCTTTCGTTTGGCTCTAATATGTCTTGTTCCCGAGCTTTGTAAACCAAAGCTTTGATACCACAATGAAACGACCTAGACTTCCCCGATCCCCGAAGAGACGGAGGAGCCGGATTGTTTTGAGAACACGACGCATCAGAACACAAACATGAGAACATTTCATTGCTATTGCAACAATTTACATTAGAGCATAAGATATCAGAGTATAAATAAATAATATACATTGAAAAACATCAAAGATTTAAATTACAAAGCAGCGCAAAAATAATACATGAATAAAATGTGCAGCGAAAAACATCAACTACCACAACTGAATGAAATACACGGATACAAAGCTTTCTGAATATAGCTTCAGCCGTAATCCAGGATCCTGTGAAAAGAAATATCTGCAAACCAAAACTGCTAGCTGTCTATGTGGAAAATATGGGCACTCAGAGTTTAGGTAGAAACAATGAACTCCGAGTCAGTCATGAGACTGGTGTGAGAACTAAAACAGTTATTAACTTTATTTTAAAGTTGGATAAATCAAGGGACCAAGCCGTATAACACGGAATGAGTTTTCTCCAAGAATACCATAGAGCCAACAGCGCAATGCTAACAGGAAAATGAAACCATTATAAGACTCAGGTCCCATCACACAATGTAAACACAAACCAGAGGATAGAGTTTACCTTATAATGGCGAAACATGCTTGGTACGCGAAATTTATCTTTTATTATTACTATGAGTGAAGAAACCAACTTCAAATATAAAAGTATCAATCATAGACGGCATAGTACCCCATCCTACTATGTCGCCATATAGGTTTACAACTAAAACTGAAAAGTCCCGTATTGGAAATTGGATTCCATCTATGAGTCGAGGCAAAGGATCTTCCACACCTGTTTCGGGACACTCTAGCAAATGCCTTAGGACTTGGACACTGTCGAGCCCTGGTTAGTGTCAGGGCCGGTCCAGACTTACTTTAGTGGATTGGTTATTCCTGAACACACGTTTCTCGATCTTATAGGGCCTATCTCTGAGCCATTAGAGACTCGATATCCGAGGAACCTCATTCCACCATACTCATAAGTAAAAATGTCTGGGCTTCATACCATGACACCACTTCTAGCTAGAAAGAAACGTCATGTCCTCCCTGAGGTCCTCATCCCATTTTTGACTCATACCGAGGAGTGAGGCTTGCGAATTAAGGCTGTACACAAAGCGGTGCTAATTAAAGCTGTGCTTTGATCATCATCCATAAGGCTCTGCTTTTCAACAAAAGCCTTGATTATTTGCACCTTAGCATGCCACATTGTCAATCCATATCGTATCACTAAATTCCACCAATATATAACCTCTAAGCTCATATGTCTTAGAGAAGGGTGTTAAGCAAGAGAATAAATTCTCCGCCACCAAACATATATATATATATATATATATATATATATATATATATATATATATATATATATATATATAACAAAGATCAATGAATACAGTATAAAGGAATACAATGTCAGACATACCATCCATTTGCAAGTCTGTTCTTGGTCTGAACGAAACCGGAGGCACCATATTCCTCGTCCCATATGTCCAATATAGGAGAGAGGACCTTGCATATCCAGTCGATCTCCAATGTAATGACCCGTATTCTACACATCATAGGATCGTAGAATATTTATTTCTTTCTTTTATGAAGTTGTATGGTCATGTATCTTTGGGAAACATCCATTTGAGTCATTTCCCATGTTCATGATTTTTGTCGATTTCTAAATGACCATTTTGCCCCTAGTTGGTACTGTTTTGGCCATAACTTTTGATTGGAAAGGAATTTTGACCTGAAACCACATCCATTTGATTCGTTTGATGGTTTACCTTCCCGTAGAGTGGTCATAATAGCCAAATGGACTTACCGTTTGGGAGATATGGCTGAAACATGGTTTGGAGGGTGAAAAACTGCTTAAGCGGGCCAAATCGGGTGATTAGTGAGTAGGCCCATAACCCATTTCGGGATTGGGGTTATGGGAGGGCTGAAATAAGATGGAGAATCATTCCATTTCAGTTTTCTAGCCTCCACTTATCACCAAGGAACCCTAAAAATGGCTTCCAACCTCTAATTCACCCTCAAATCATCTTTTGGTCAAGGGTTTGGATTAGCAACCCCTAATCAAGGAAGATCTTCACCAAAGCAACATAGGAGCTGCTGTTTGGCATAGAGATTCACATTAAATCAGAGAATTATTTCAGATCTTAGTTTATTTTGTGGCTAAGGTGAGTGATTTGCATAGTTTTGCACTAATTATGGCTAATTAGGGGTGATTAGTGTTAATTAGCGAATTTAAGCATGATAAAATTCTGGAAAAATGTTCATAAAATTCGGAATGATGTTTTAGACCTCTGATATGAATTTGGGTTAATTTGGTTAAGATTTGCTAATCCTATCATTAGTTTCACCTAAACATGCTTAAGGGGAAAATATGGGGTTTTGGGTATGTTTGATCCATTTTAACCTATCATATTGATGTTTTGATGTTTGTGGTTGACTATGCACGTTGCTATGACTGTATGAAATGCTTTGTGATTGATTTCAATAGTTAGAATGGTCGAAAACGCCGTCGAATGGCGTAAACTGCTCGCTGGAAGAACTACAGGAAGTTGCAGGCAGGATCGGATCGGACCCCCTTTTCCCGACCCGAACCGATCGTGGGCATATGCCATGATCTGATCCGAAGACAGCGATCCGCATGTCCATCCCCGATCGCGAATCCTCTCCACGATCCGATCCAGATTGATGAGGCGCCACGATCCAAAGGGAGGAGCACGACCCGATCCACTTCAGAAGCTCACGAGCTGACTACCTGGGGAGTTACACCCGACCCGACCCGATCAGTGGGGGAAGCACGAACTGACTTGAAGGAGGAACCCCGACTCGATCCGAATGGGTGACCAGACCCGATCCGAATGGGTGACCAGACCCGATCCGATGGAGACTGGATTCACGAGACAATGGAGGAGGGCGATCCGATCACCTGGAGGATCACGACCCGATCCGATGCAGGAGGCGCGACCCGATCCGAATGCCTAAGGCCGATCCGATCCGATGAAGAATGTGAAGGCCGATCCAATCCAATCCGATGGTGATGACCAATAACCCGAGATGCAAAGGTAGTCCAAATGGAAGTTAGAGCTCAGGATCCCGGAACCAGTTGGGAACCAATGAGTCCACTTTATGGTTGGACTTTGCTGCGGGACGTGTGCTAAGGAGTTTTCGACGTTCATAACTTCAATTCACCACTAAAAAGGAATGATGGGCTACTTATCAGTGCAGTAGGGTCATTATGACCTGAGGGGCAAAGTGATGGTAGCAAGACTACGTTATTAGTGCAGTAGGGCCATTATGACCCGAGGGGCAAGGTGATGCGTAGTAAGACTATGAGCCAGTGCAGTGGGGTTCTTGTGACTCCATGGGGCAGAGTGGACATAGTAAAGATTGGTAAGGCTATGAGCCAGTGCAGTGGGGTTCTTGTGACTCCATGGGGCAAAGTGGACATAGCAAAGGATTAGTGGCTATGTTATCAGTGCAGTGAAGCCATTTATGACTTCATGGGGCAGAGTGATCGTAGCAAGGAATGTTGGGTGATCGAAGTGGTGAATATCGTATGCTTTACGCACTGAGTGAGAGATGTGAGGATGGATGCTATGCTTGATTGTTTGCCATCATTATGACATGCACACCTCCCCCACCTCCGTATCTTTACACTGTTTGATATGATACCTTAGAGTGTTGTACAGTATGTAGTGCTAACTCTTTGGTTGCAGGTCCAGGTTCAGGTATGTTTTAGTCTACCTGTTATTGTTCACTTTAGATGCTTATCGCTCATACCAGGATTTATGTCTGACCCAAAGTTTTATGTCTCTTCTTATTACTCTGGGTGCTTACACGAGCAGACAAGAGACAGGTTAGCTGGTGATGCGCGAGTAGCTGATCCGGAGGCGGGCAGGAGGCTTCCACGTATGATATATATATATATATATATATACACACACACACATTCTCCCTGTGTCGTTGGTGGTCGCTACTTGGGCATTAGTAGTGTACCTCCTTTATCTTTCTTTTGCTTGGAGACAGTTTGAAAGTTGTAATAAGCTGTATTTTGGATTTCCGCTGCTATGATGTTTAGTTCTGATTTTCAGCTTATGCATTGTCTCTCCTGTTTTATGTCAAGTATGTTATTATTATATTTTGTTCTATGCGCTGTGAGACATTCTACATGTTCTTTTTATGTTCATTTCCTTCTTCCTTGTCCTTCCCACGACCCGTTCCGCGCTAACTGGACATGTGTAAAGCGCACTTTCGGAGTAAATGTCGGTTGGTGCGGGGCGGGCCGTCACACTTGGTATCAGAGCTCTAGGTTGCGTAGTTAACCTAGGGAAAGACACTAGGGAGAGTTAGTACGTATACGAGAGCGCGTATTTGTGATTACTTTGGTTTTCAAAAGCTATGTATATATATACTATTAGTAGTATAAGAATGAAGTCGCACTGCACTAGCACCATTATGGGGTCGTTAATCGTTTCCCTTTTTCAGATTGACGATGAGCCGAGACACGAGGGGTGCTGGTAGAGGGACCAACCAAGGGAATGCCGCTGACATGAGGGCTATGTTTACTAACCTCATGAGAGACATGCTTAGAGAAGTGCAAGGGGCAATTCCCAATCCCGGAGTTGGTGTTGGCCCAGTAGTGCAGGCGCCTAGGGTCGATTTTGCCAAGTTGTGCAAAGATTACACTAATCTTGGTGGAAAGCCGTTCCACGGAACGGAGTCGGCCACGGATGTTCAGGACTGGATGGATAGCTGTGACCGTATCTTTGATGACTTGGGTCTTGAGGATGCGATGAAGAGAAGGCTAGCGTCTCGTCAGCTTCAAGGGCGAGCGATGAATTGGTGGAATGCCATTAGAACAGCTACTCCAGAGGACCATGTTACTTGGAATCGGTTCAAGGCTCGCTTTAGCGAGAAGTTTATTCCAGCTGCCCAGAAGTCAGTACTGTTCAAGAGGTTCTTGGAACTCAAGCAGAACGGAGGGGCAGTTTCTGATTATATTGCTGAGTTCGACACTTTGCCGAAGTATGGACTGTCTCTCATTGATACTCCTGAAAAGAAGAATGAGAAGTTCATTACTGGTTTGGATGGGTACTTGGGGGAAAGGCTTATCAACCACATCGATGAGACTTTTGAATCGATCGTGGGGAAAGCTTTGAGATCAGAGAGTCTTTACCCTAAGTCAAAGACTGAGGCTGCATCTGCAGAAGGGCCAAAGCCGCAAGCAGGCGGTGGAGGCAAGAATAACTCTCAGAATAAGAGGAAGCAGGACCAATCTAAAGGTGGCCAGAAAAAGAGCAAGAAGGATGTTGAGTGCTTCAGCTGTGGAAAGAAGGGCCATTATGCTAAGGAATGTCGGGCCAAGCCAGCGGAAAGGAAGTGCTACAACTGTGGTCAAGTGGGACATCATAAGGATAAGTGTCCGCAACCTCTTAAGGAGAAGCAGATTATGAAAGCATATGCCATTGATGCTGTTCCTTCTTCGTCGAATGCCCCAACTGCGGCGGAGAAAGGAAAGAATGTTGTTATTCAAGGTATGCTTTCTATTTATGATATACTAGTTCGAGTTTTGTTTGATAGTGGGGCTTTCCGTTCCTTCATATCTAGTGACCTGGTAGATAGGTTGGGACTGGAACCCGAGATAGTCGATAGACCATTGGTTGTGACGAACCCGATTGGTGGTTCGACTAGCCTTAGTATGATTTGCAGGAATTTGGTCTTATCGAGTCATGGATGTATGTTTGTTTGTGATTGCTCTGTTTTGGGCTTTACTGGGTATGGCATTATATTGGGAGTCGATTGGCTCCAAAGATACGGGGTGGTGGTAGACTGTGAGGGCTTTTTAGTGACGGCTAGAGCGGATGATGGGCGGAGAATAGTGTTTGGTGGTCTACCCAGTAAGGGGGTATTGGCTAGTTTTCTAAACTCCCTCGACATTCCGCATAGTGAGTTGTCAGGTTTGCCCATGGTTGGCCAGTATCCGGATGTTTTCGAAGAAGTGACCGGACTTCCACCGCACCGAGAGATTGAGTTCCGTATTGATTTAGTGAAAGATGCCAGACCTATAGTGATGCCACTTCGTCGTATGGCACCAAGGGAGCAGCGAGAGCTTGGGGTGCAAGTCAGCAATCTTTTGAAGAAGGGATTTATTAGAAGGAGTGTCTCCGAGTGGGGAGCACCAGTTGTATTTGCAACTAAGGCAGATGGTTCCCTTCGTTTGTGTGTGGACTATCGCGAGTTGAATAAGGTAACGAGGAAGAATAAGTATCCTCTGCCGCGGATAGATGATTTGTTTGATCAACTGGAAGGAGCCAGAGTGTTCTCCCAGTTGGACCTCGCGACAGGATTTCATCAGCTTCGAGTAGCAGATGAGAGTGTTCCGAAAACGGCATTTAGGACGCCGTCTGGATTTTATGAGTGGTTGGTTATGCCGTTTGGATTGACCAATGCACCAGCCTATTTTGTGGATCTTATGAATCGGGTATTCAGAGATCAGTTGAATAAGTTTGTTCTTGTGTTCGTGGATGATATCCTTGTTTACTCAAGGACAGAGGAGGAACACAAGGGACACTTGAGGATAGTGATGGAGGTGTTGAGGAAACACCAATTGAAAGCGAAATTCTCTAAGTGTCATTTTTGGAGAAGGGAAGTGAGATTCTTGGGTCATGTTGTTTTTGAAAGTGGTATTGTCGTGGATCCTGCAAAGGTGGCTATGGTACAGGATTGGCCTACGCCCAAGAATGCTATAGATGTAAGAAGTTTCTTGGGATTAGTTGGATATTATCGTAAGTTTATCCAGGACTTCTCCAAGATAACAGCACCGTTGACTCAGTTGACTAAGAAGAATCAGTCCTTCGTCTGGGACGAAGTGTGTGAGGATGCCTTCAAGAGTCTAAAAGAGAGGTTAACGCGTGCGCCGGTGTTAGTCATTCCTAAAGGGAATGAAGAGATGACGGTATACACGGATGCTTGTGGTACCGGACTGGGTGCTGTATTGATGCAAGGAGGTAGGGTTGTAGCTTATACTAGTCGACAGCTAAAGCCGCTTGAGAAGAAGTATCCTACTCATGATTTGGAATTAGCAGCGATTGTATTTGCGCTGAAGATGTGGAGACACTATCTCTTGGGAGAAAGATTTGAGTTGTTTACCGATCATAAATCGTTGAAGTATCTCTTCTCTCAGAAAGATCTGAATCTCCGTCAGCAGAGATGGTTAGAGTTCTTGGCTTCGTATGATTTTGATATCGCATACACACCTGCGAAGGGTAATGCGGTAGCCGATGCCTTGAGTGGGAGACATGCCAGCTTAGGGGCAATGTTTCTTGAATGGAAGCAACTGGAGTATATCGCGGGGTTTGATTTCAGGCCAAAGTGCGAATTGGATCCAGTTATGCTAGCTAGTTTGACGATCAGACCCACTTTGATGGAACGGATTGGTTCCAGCCAGAGGGACGACCCTAATCTATTAGAAATCATCTCCAAGTTAGAGATGGGTATCGATGAGGAGATGAATGTGTATGGGCTTGATCGAGAAGGATGGCTTCGAAAGAATGGAAGACTAGTTGTGCCCAACGTGAATGGTTTGAGAGATGAAGTGCTTAGAGAATGTCATCACTCAAAACTGACTATACACCCCGGTGGTAATAAGATGTATCGAGATATGAAGCAGACTTACTACTGGGAAGGGATGAAAAGAGACGTTGGGAAGTTTATATCCAAATGCATGAATTGCCAGCTAGTTAAAGCCGAGCAAAAGAAGCCTAGTGGTTTGTTGCAACCATTAGAAATTCCCGAATGGAAATGGGAGCAAGTCTCGATGGATTTCATCGATGGCCTACCAAGGACTAGATCGGGATATGATAGCATTTGGGTAATTGTGGATCGATTGACTAAGAGCGCAAGATTTATACCAGTCAAATCGACCAGAACGGCAGCCAAGTTGGCAGAACTGTATATGAAGTGGGTAGTGAGATTTCATGGAGTACCCAAAAGCATTGTGAGTGACCGAGACCCCTTGTTCACTAGTGGGTTTTGGAAGAGCTTACAAGAGGCTCTAGGGTCAAGGTTACATCTCAGTACCGCATATCATCCTCAGACCGACGGTCAGACGGAGAGGGTGAATCGTATATTGGAAGATCTCTTGAGAGCTTGTATACTGGATTTTGGTGGATCATGGGATGACCATTTGCATCTAGTAGAGTTTGCATATAATAGTAGCTACCAATCCAGTATCGGTATGGCTCCATATGAAGCTTTGTACGGAAGACCATGCAACTCACCATCATGTTGGATAGAGACTGGCGAAAAGTTTGTGCTTGGACCAGATGTGGTGAGAGAAACTTCCGATAAAATTAAGATCATTCAGCAACGAATGAAAGCTGCCCAAGATAGGCAGAAGAGTTATGCTGATAAGAGGAGAAGAGACTTGAAATTCTCCGTTGGTGACTTGGTGTTTGTCAAGATCTCTCCGTTGAAGAGCGTGATACGATTTGGCAGGAGAGGCAAGTTGGCACCAAGATTTGTTGGCCCGTTCCCTGTTCTTGAATTAGTCGGGAATTTGGCATATAGAGTTGGCTTACCAGAGAAAATGGCGGGAGTTCACCATGTATTTCATGTTTCCCAACTAAGGAAGTTCGTTCACGACTCAGATGTGACTATTTCACCTGATCAGTTAGAGGACTTCGAAGTAGAACCTGAGGCGGTTGGGAACCGCAAGCCGATTCGTATTGTGGGGCACAATACGAAGCAACTTCGAAGGAAGGTGGTGAAGCTAGTCAAGGTTCAGTGGGGCGAGAACGAGAATGATTGTACTTGGGAGACAGAGGAGAGCATTAGGAAGATGCACCCAGAACTCTTTGCCTGGTAAGATTTACTTTGCGATTTAGTTATTCCGCATGCTAGGATAGACTTATTTTACTTGTTTTTCATGTTTGATGGTTGTTTTATGGTTGATAGGCATGCGGGACCTTTGTGTATGTTTGGATTAGGGAATTTCAGGGGCGAAATTTCTTAAGGGGGGAAGAGTGTAATGACCCGTATTCTACACATCATAGGATCGTAGAATATTTATTTCTTTCTTATATGAAGTTGTATGGTCATGTAACTTTGGGAAACATCCAATTGAGTCATTTCCCATGTTCATGATTTTTGTCGATTTTTAAATGACCATTTTGCCCCTAGTTGGTACTGTTTTGGCCATAACTTTTGATTGGAAAGGAATTTTGACCTGAAACCACTTCCATTTGATTCGTTTGATGGTTTACCTTCCCGTAGAGTGGTCATAATAGCCAAATGGACTTACCGTTTGAGAGATATGGCTGAAACAAGGTTTGGAGGGTGAAAAACTGCTTAACCGGGCCAAATCGGGTGATTAGTGAGTAGGCCCATAACCCATTTCGGGATTGGGGTTATGGGAGGGCTGAAATAAGATGGAGAATCATTCCATTTCAGTTTTCTAGCCTCCACTTATCACCAAGGAACCCTAAAAATGGCCTCCAACCTCTAAATCACCCTCAAATCATCTTTTGGTCAAGGGTTTGGATTAGCAACCCCTAATCAAGGAAGATCTTCACCAAAGCAACATAGGAGCTGCTGTTTGGCATAGAGATTCACATCAAATCAGAGAATTATTTCAGATCTTAGTTTATTTTGTGGCTAAGGCGAGTGATTTGCATTGTTTTGCACTAATTATGGTTAATTAGGGGTGATTAGTGTTAATTAGCGAATTTAAGCATGATAAAATTCTAGAAAAATGTTCATAAAATTCGGAATGATGTTTTAGACCTCTGATATGAATTTGGGTTAATTTGGTTAAGATTTGCTAATCCTATCATTAGTTTCACCTAAACATGCTTAAGGGGAAAATATGGGGTTTTGGGTATGTTTGATCCATTTTAACCTATCATATTGATGTTTTGATGTTTGTGGTTGATTATGCACGTTGCTTTGACTGTATGAAATGCTTTGTGATTGATTTCAATAGTTAGAATGGTCGAAAACGCCGTCGAATGGCGTAAACTGCTCGCTTGAAGAACTGTAGGAAGTTGCAGGCAGGATCGGATCGGACCCCCTTTTCCCGACCCGAACCGATCGTGGGCATATGCCACGATCCGATCCGAAGACAGCGATCCGCATGTCCACCCGCGATCGCGAATCCTCTCCACGATCCGATCCAGATTGATGAGGCGCCACGATCCGAAGGGAGGAGCACGACCCGATCCACTTTAGAAGTTCACAAGCTGACTACCTGGGGAGTTACACCCGACCCGACCCGATCAGTGGGGGAAGCACGAACTGACTTGAAGGAGGAACCCCGACCCGATCCGAATGGGTGACCAGACCCGATCCGATGGAGACTGGATTCACGAGACAATGGAGGAGGGCGATCCGATCACCTGGAGGATCACGACCCGATCCGATGCAGGAGGCGCGACCCGATCCGAATGCCTAAGGCCGATCCGATCCGATGAAGAATGTGAAGGCTGATCCAATCCGATCCGATGGTGATGACCAATAACCCGAGACGCAAAGGTAGTCCAAATGAAAGTTAGAGCTCAGGATCCCGGAACCAGTTGGGAACCAATGAGTCCACTTCATGGTTGGACTTTGCTACGGGACGTGTGCTAAGGAGTTTTCGACGTTCATAACTTCGATTCACCACTAAAAAGGAATGATGGGCTACTTATCAGTGCAGTAGGGTCATTATGACCTAAGGGGCAAAGTGATGGTAGCAAGACTACGTTATCAGTGCAGTAGGGCCATTATGACCCCAGGGGCAAGGTGATGCGTAGTAAGACTATGAGCCAGTGCAGTGGGGTTCTTGTGACTCCATGAGGCAGAGTGGACATAGTAAAGATTGGTAAGGCTATGAGCCAGTGCAGTGGGGTTCTTGTGACTCCATGGGGCAAAGTGGACATAGCAAAGGATTAGTGGCTACGTTATCAGTGCAGTGAAGCCATTTATGACTTCATGGGGCAGAGTGATTGTAGCAAGGAATGTTGGGTGACCGAAGTGGTGAATATCGTATGCTTTACGCACTGAGTGAGAGATGTGACGATGGATGCTATGCTTGATTGTTTGCCATCATTATGACATGCACACCTCCCCCACCTCCGTATCTTTACACTGTTTGATATGATACCTTAGAGTGTTGTACAGTATGTAGTGCTAACTCTTTGGTTGCAGGTCCAGGTTCAGGTATGTTTTAGTCTACCTGTTATTGTTCACTTTAGATGCTTATCGCTCATACCCGGCTTTATGTCTGACCCAGAGTTTTATGTCTCTTCTTATTACTCTGGGTGCTCACACGAGCAGACTAGAGACAGGTTAGCTGGTGATGCGCGAGTAGCTGATCCGGAGGCGGGCAGGAGGCTTCCACGTATGATATATATATATATATACACATTCTCCCTGTGTCGTTGGTGGTCGCTACTTGGGCATTAGTAGTGTACCTCCTTTATCTTTCTTTTGCTTGGAGATAGTTTGAAAGTTGTAATAAGCTGTATTTTGGATTTCCGCTGCTATGATGTTTAGTTCTGATTTTCAGCTTATGCACTGTCTCTCCTGTTTTATGTCAAGTATGTTATTATTATATTTTGTTCTATGCGCTGTGAGACATTCTACAGGTTCTTTGTATGTTCATTTCCTTCTTCCTTTTCCTTCCCACGACCCGTTCCGCGCTAACTGGACATGTGTACAGCGCACTTTCGGAGTAAATGTCGGTTGGTGCGGGGCGGGCCGTCACATCCAAGTACATCTGGACAATCACCACTTATTACCTTGTCTTGGGTGTACACCCCAGTTAAGACATCAGTAATCATCCAAACGATGTGAAGATCTCCAGTCTTCAACCACCGTCTTCATCATCGACTTTTAGTCACCGTATCAGCTATTCAAAATGGGATAAACCCGGTCTTTCCGAATAACTCACGTATTTTATAATCAACAATCAAGTGCTTTAAAAACGCATCATACCCCTCATTCCAATTCAGAATATTCTTTTATTCAAATATTCACATCTTATGGGAAAGGTTCCCATTAATTTTATCAAAGATAAATTCTTTTGAATTTATTCTTTAATCATCATTTGGATATAATTTTCAAAAGATTTTATTTTATCCTTTAACAATTCTAAACCAAATTAAGGTTTACAAACTAGTTGGGATTATCGAGCTTTACCGAAGTAATCATTTATTTTATTAATCCCAATCCAACCTATTCATCCCATGGAGCAAAATTGGTAGTACTCCATATCTAGCACCCACAGTGTTATCGGTAAATTTAATTACCATTTCACGTTCAAATCTAATTAAAGATTAACTATCGCCTGGAGTAAAACTGGTGGTACTCCATTCTCGATCATTTCATGAATTCGGTAAATTTAATTATTCCATTCTCATTTTTAATCTACTTAAAGATTCATAAAAACTCTAGTTCAGTTTTAATCTCAAAAATCATTACTTAATGGTTATTCAAATTTTAGGAAATAAATCCTGCCTTTAACTGGGTTAAAGAATCAATGTTATTAAAAACACTGCTCAGAATAAACCCAAATCAACTTCCATTAAATATGGAATCTTCGCAGAAAACAGACCAATATATATACATACATAAAATTGATATAAATTTCCGTATTAGACTAATAATATAAATGGAATAACGACAAAGCCTTTTAAATTCCATATATAGTAATGGTCTTCCTTTATAGAAGTTCATCTCGATTATTAAATCTAATTCCATTCAATTCCAATTTAATATGTTTAATTGCAAAACTTTATTTTGGAAAATTCCATTAATCTTAATTAAAAGAATATATATTCCAAATCATAACTTTATTGTTAATTGGGTTAAAGAACCAATGTTATTTAAAACATTGTTCACGATAAACCCAAAATCAACTTTCATTTCAATTCCAATTAAATTAATTGGTAAACTTCTCTAATCTTAATTAAAAGATTTTTTATATTATCTACTGGGTTTAAGAACAGTGTTATTAAAGACACCATTCACGACAATACCAAAATCCAATTTGATATTAAGTACAGGGCTCTGAATAGAAATTATATCGACTTATATTCAATATCAAATTCTGAAACTAACAGATATCGAAATATTCCGAAGATTATTTCCATTTAAATCCATTCCAATTCATACGTTGGAGTTTTTTTGTTATTTTAAAACCATTTCAATTCTTTTCTGATTTTTACTTTAATCGTTAAATAACTCATTCAGATAAAAATATATTTCATCTTTACAACTTGGAATATTTCATCCAAACTCGTCTCAAATCATTTACTATGATTTTATAGAATTTATTCATATTTTTATTAATTTTAATAAGGCCCTTATAGTCGGTTTCCAATATCGACCACCGAACTGCATTCATAGTGACCTTTTCTAAAATTGATTTGGACATTTTAAAATCTTAACATTCAAATTTAAATCTTATGTATTCATTTGAAAGATTTTCGAATGTTCGGATCCCCCGTTACATTAATTCAAAGTTAACGGTCGAAATTCGCGAACAGCCGCTGCGCGATATATTCTATTCAAACCATTTAAATATATATATGATATATTCCGTCGATTTCCATTTAAAACATATTTTATAAATTGTTTATAAATTCATTTTAAAACGATTCCAACTGTCATTTATATTTTAAATCAAAATTGAAAATCCCATATCGTTATAATATTAAAATGTTAATATTTTCAAAATATCAGATTTTGAAATCAATTCTTTTCGATATTCATTATAAAATAAATAAAATCGACAAAAAATTCCGTTCGAGTAAAAATGGCGTATATCTACTTAATTCGGCTTCATATATTTCAATATTTTTGTGTCCATCCAAAATCGGACATCGAAATCATATTTTGATTTTTCATTGAATATTATTTAGTAATATTCGTTATTTCTGAATTGGAATCAGACTCAATCAATTACCATATAATTTTATTTATATGGATTCCATACATAGCATGTATTCAAAAATAGGGATAAACAGCTATTAAACATTCAATTCACATCCAGAGTGCAATTTACAATTGTATAAGCATTAAATAATTAAATAAAGCTTATCAAAGTTTGTCAATCAATCGATTGACATACAATTAAGTCCAATGGAGATGTGAATTAATTATTATCCCCAGACCCGTGTGGGGTTTCAAGCAACAACAATGAATTTAAATTAATCACTGATTAATAAATTTAACCAATTCTAATTTGATTCGAATTATTTTTCTAATTAACCAATTTTCACTGTTTAAATTATAAATGGATATTTATAATCTAGTTTCAACTACCACAAATTTATTAACATTATTTTTAGTATGTTAAATATTTAAATATCACAAACAAAAACACAGTCAATCATATCATCTATGGGTTTTCAAACAACAGTGAGGTGAGCTAACAAGCACCGTATAACATTTTTGTGACAATTAGAATAGATAAAAGTCAACACTAGCAATCTATATATTCGTTATAAAATAAATAAATGTTCAAATATTTTAGTGAGAGGGTTCTCACATTGGTTTCCAATCCGTCAGTCTTTATTGGAGGATTTTATTTTTAAACTAAATTAAATAGGCATTTAATTTAGTTTAAAAATTCAACATGCTCCGTTTCCATTCTGGTCAGTTCCATATTGCAGATATTTTTATCATGATTCCAACGCATTTTATTTCGTCCGATTCTGATAAGATTTGAATAATATACAACAGTTTAAAGATAATACAATTTAATTTATAATTAAATTCCTTAGTTAACTTCATTAAGTTAATTACTCTTGTTAATCAAATAAGGGGCGACCGCTTTGTTCTTCTTCCAGGTTCACGCTCAAACCCTCGCTCGCCAAAAAATCATCACCACGCACGTCGTTCAAGGCCAACGGATTTCGACCGAGACACGACGCCGCTGAGACCTTCGCCTGTGCCACCTTCCCTCGCAACCATGACGAACTCACATCATCCTAGGGCGACGAATCAGCGATCGAATGGTCAGCCTTTGAGGCCCAAAATCTCCCAGTCAACGAAACAGAAAATAATCATAGCCGTTGGATTTACAAAGCTCCACGAGCTCTTCGATTTTGCTTTAGAAAGTTTTGAAATTCATTGATCAGATTTGAGGAACGACAGGGAAGAACATTCGAAAAAAAATCGGCTATTGATGTTTAAAAGAGTCGGCGCTGAAGAATTTTGACCGTGGGAAACATTTGACTTAGGGTTTAAGGGTTTTGACTTAATAATAGGGTTATATGCTTATAGTTTAATATTATTTTAATTCGTGAATTATTTGTTTAACGCTTTGAACTCCAAATCAAACCCAACGACTATCAATCCTAACCAAATACCCTCATTCCGACATAGTGGGATATGTTTCGTAAGCCAATTCTGCTGTTTTAATCAGTTTTTATCAAAATTAAAATATAAAATAATACAACGGTCAATATTGAATTTCAACGTACATTTTAATTTACCGGGGCCACATACTGACACCAAAATTTTTGAAAATTGAAATCTAGCTATGTTTTGACGATACGTTCCTAACAAAATTAATTTTGTCGAATTTGGAGACCGTTTGAAAAATGGCATTTTAACTGGCTTATTAAATTCAAATTGAAATTAAAAACACGTTTAAATTTACTGCGCTCACATATTAATTCCAAAAATTATGAAATTTTAAACCTGACTATAATTTGACATTCCAGATCCAACAGAAGTGATTTCGTAAAAAACGGAGGTTGTTTGCAAAATGGCTATTTTTAAGGGCTATATATATAATATTAAAATATAAATAAATTCTATAGCGATTATTTAAGATTTCAAATTGGACATAACTTACAATTTATAAAGTGAAATAACATTTTTTCACATTCGTCAGAAAGATGTAGTTAAATAGATTCTAACATTTCTTGTTTCGTCCATTTCTGATTTGTTGGAAATGTTTTATTAACATTAGTGAATTATTAAAAATAATGGAATAAGTGTATGAATGACTCTTATGGGTAAATAGTCCCACATCATGGGATTATAGAGAAGAGGCAAGCATTTATACTTGTTTCTAAGAAATCATGTTGGGGCCTTGGGCTCCCAATACATGCATTGTTGTGAGGAGGGAGACCATGCATCATGACCACCACACACGCGTGCGCGACCGACCGACTCGACTCGACCCGGCCCGGTCCGGTTCGGTTCGGGCTCGGGGTTTGTGGTGTAGACACTTATATTTTTTTTGGACCATAAAACTTAGCCTTTTTCGAACCGTTTTTTTATGAAAAAGATTTCTGCAACGGTAAAAATTCTTATCCTTCATTAAAGCGGCCCACTAATCAGTAAACCCTAACCCTAATTCTCGTCCTATATATTGTCATTAGCTTCAGACGAGAATACCTACCGAATCACAATTTCTCTTTTTCTCTCAGCCGCCATTAAAAATTTTCTCCCAGAAATTCTTGAGCAATATTTTAATTCAGAAAGTGCAAATCTACACTGATTTGTTGTGCAAGCAAATCAATTATTGTTTTAGAGGCTGTTTTATTCTAAAGGCGGCGGCGAAGGAACGAACTGGTTTGCACCTCCGACCAGATCGCCGAATCGTCTTCAAGAAAGCGACCTAGTTCGCGACTCAGCCATTGTTTCCCAACATGATTTATATTGGGTTATATACATTCATTTGAAATATAAAATCGAATTTTCAAACTACCGCGCTATTTCAAGCTCATTTTATAATTAAAATAAATTTATACGTTCTAATTTCGATTTAAATAAATTTTAAATCGTTTATTCTTAAAATAAATTATTTTAAATTCTTAAAATTCATTAAACCAACTAAAAATAAAATTTTAAATTGGTTCCAAATTTCCAGTTTGTTACAAATATTTAATAGGTTGCAATTTTAAAAATAAATTGTAAATCAATGTAAACATTATCTTATAAGCAACGAAAAAAAGGGAAAGATAAAAGTTTCATTAATCGTAGACTATCATATAGTATGTTTATTCCAAACCGATGGAATTTATTAAAACTCAAAGCTACACCTTTATTTGGTAGTTTAACCAATTGAACTTTATTTTTGGCTGGTTTCATCATTTCCCAATAATATTAGTTAGTATAGTTACATGTGGGTGTTGTCTTTTGCGTAACAACTACTTAAACTTACAAAATTAAAATATAACTCAAAAGCGTGTGATCTTGTTAGTACAAAAAAATATTGCCACTATTGAGATTCATTTAGTAATACATGGTACTGGATTTGATTTACGGTGTACTTCATTTCTAATTGATAAAATTATTTAAATCTTGTAGCTAAACCTTTGTTTAATAGCTTAATTAGTTTGAATTTATCATTTGTCGGGTTTTTATTATTATTTAACTTCGTTGTCTTTTTATTTATCTACTATTTCAACTCACGAAATTAAATGGTAGCTCAAATGTTCTGCGTTATTTAGCTGAAATATAGTTCAAATGTATTTATAGTTCAAGTTGGCTGAACTCACTGGAAGTGGCAAACAATCATTACGATAGTTCAATGGATCCACGATCTCTTAATAGCGAACTCGTCATGTATATTTATTAGACTTATTGAATTTGTTAACTGATTGAATTTATTGAGCAAAAATAATAACATGTATCATTAATGAATTGATGTTACATTAAAATCTACTAATTAATGATGATTATGCTAAAAATGGCAAGAAGACAAATTTGTAATGCGAGAGATTAACCCAATCTTAAATTTCGGTAACAAGATCCCTTATATTTCTACTAAATTCAACGGTATATTTATTACCTCATCCGAAGAAGGAAAGTCAGTTCCGTAGCAGCCGCCCAACACAGAACCGAACATATCGCATTTACATTTCAAAAGACATGAATACCCTCTTTCCCATCAAAACCCTAAGGCCGTTTGTGTAAATTATTTGAGCTGGTAGGCTATAAATTTATCTCCAGACCTTGGCCTCTTTTCCTCCTTACATATCGCCGCCATTCTTATCGTCTCTATTGGTATGATTTATTCCTTTCTGTTTATGTTGGATTGGTTATTACTTTAGTTCATATATGCTCGTTGATTTACTGTATGTTCTAACCGTTTGCTACTTGATTATGTTCAACCTTGATTAATTGGATTGTACAGACCTGGATCTGTTATGGATTGCAGATAGTTTGGTTGTTTGTAGTAATATATATATCCAAGTCATAGCTTATTGCAAGTACTAAGTAGTAGTTAGCTTCGACCTTTAGCTCACGAGTAGATCTGTGAAATATAGCTGGTTGGAACGTCTTATTCTATGTCATGTTAGTTCATCGATGCTTATACACTAGATCTGTGGATTCTAACTCTTCAGAGTGTTTTAGTCTATGTAATTTAATGTTTTAGATGCATGATATTAATTTCCAAACCTTTTAATTTTATTTCACCTGCTAAAATGCGTAAAAAATACTTTTGAGTGAGGAAAGAAGAATATATCTATACAATAAATTACTTTTTATGTATTATACTTTTAGCAATCTAGGTTTTTTTTAGTTTGAACGATAGAACATCATAAAAAAGTGTTAACTGCGTGTACAGTGGGTATAGACTACCAGAATATGATTTTTTTTAAACATTAAACTAGTTTAGCAATTATAATATTCATCCATTTATTAGGTTATTGGTGTCCAATAAAACTATTACGATTTTGAACAGCTTCTTTTATTATTATTGATTATGCCCTGTCAAGTGTCAAGTTTGGTGAATCCTATTTTTTTGTATTGATTTTCATATTGTTTGTAGGCATAGCCACAAAAAATTCTCTTCTTAATATTTGTTAAATATGTTGCTAGTTTTGTGCCATGTTTCCAAATAATACATCAACGAAAGCCCCGTTCTAAAATCCTAAATAATTTTGTTTTTGTTAGGGGGCTGTAGCTTGATTTAATCATGTTTGTGCTAAAGTTATGCCAATGAATACACATGCATTCAATATTATTTATCATTAGAACTGTTAGTACATTCTATCCTGTGGTTTCAACTTATTTAGGAAAAAGTGTATATGCGTTCATTTTAAATGTTTTCTAACCTTCATGTTAGTTTTTCCAAAAAGGGAGTCAAAATTTTAAGTTTTTGAAAATTTAAAACTATAAGGGCTCTCATTGTATACTGATTGACAATTGTGAGTGTTTTTTCAAGTTATTATTGGTGGACATGTTTTGGTATTTTATTTGAAGTAAAAAATGTTAATTTTCATAGTCAAGTGGTACAATTTGATTCATCTCGGATTCTTCTGTATTACAACTTGCCTGTTGTCTTCATTTGGTTAATATTTATTACTAGTGTTTGGAAGTGACATTTTTATATTTCTTTTCTTAACAGTTAATCACTTACCATGGGAAAAGAGAAGTTTCATATCAGTCTTGTGGTCATTGGTCATGTTGACTCTGGTAAGTCTACAACGACTGGCCATTTAATCTACAAGCTAGGTGGTATTGACAAGCGTGTGATCGAAAGATTCGAGAAGGAAGCAGCTGAGATGAACAAAAGGTCCTTCAAGTATGCATGGGTTCTAGACAAGCTTAAGGCAGAGCGTGAGAGAGGTATCACTATTGATATTGCGTTGTGGAAGTTTGAGACCACCAAGTATTACTGCACGGTCATTGATGCCCCTGGGCATCGTGACTTTATCAAGAACATGATTACTGGGACATCTCAAGCTGATTGTGCTGTGCTTATCATTGACTCAACCACCGGTGGTTTTGAAGCTGGTATTTCAAAGGATGGTCAAACCCGTGAGCATGCTTTGCTTGCTTTTACCCTTGGAGTGAAGCAGATGATCTGTTGCTGTAACAAGGTATATATTTCTTTGGTTACCGTTGTGCATGATTAGTATTTTCACATGTCAATCTTAGTTGTTGTGGACTGAATCATTTGTTATGAATGATCATTTGGTGGTAGTTTTAGCCTGCTTAATCACATTGTCAGATTTGAATCTGTAGTGCTTTGTATGATCTGCACAAACACTTTTCAATATTTGTAACTACCTTATACATTGTATCATTCAGTTAGTAATACCAATCTGGTAACACAATTTTGGCAATATATTTAGTACAGCCATACCTTTTTATTCTGCCTTTATTTGCGAAGTGATAGTGCCAGTCCTTGTTTGGTAACACAATGTCCACGTCATTTAAATCAAAACAAACATATTAGGTTTGTATTCTTGAATACTTCGTTCTGTAAGTTAACTGTGCTCTTAAACAGAGAAGCAACTATTTAGTTCACGTTGACATTTCATTTAATGTTTCTATCTTTCTAATGTGCATTGCAGCCATTGAACTTAACATTTAATGCACATGTATGGTTTTGTGTTATTATCTTAGTTTCCAATTATTTCACGTTGGCACGCAAGCAAGCAGCATGCATTCACATGTCAAAACACCTTTTATTTTAGCTTTGTTCACTTGATCTATCTATTACTCTAATGGAGTTTGGCAATTATTTATTTTGACAAATATCTAGTTTAAAATCAAATTAACCAGCAAATCATTCATTAACAGATGGATGCCACTACCCCCAAATACTCAAAGGCCCGATATGAAGAAATTGTGAAGGAAGTCTCATCCTACCTCAAAAAGGTAGGGTACAACCCTGACAAGGTGCCCTTTGTACCCATCTCTGGTTTTGAGGGTGACAACATGATTGAGCGATCCAACAACCTGGACTGGTACAAGGGTCCAACCCTCCTAGATGCCCTAGATCAGATCAATGAGCCCAAACGTCCCTCCGACAAGCCCCTCCGTCTCCCACTCCAGGACGTCTACAAAATTGGAGGAATTGGCACTGTCCCGGTGGGTCGTGTCGAGACTGGGGTCATTAAACCTGGCATGCTTGTCACCTTTGGCCCAACTGGGCTCACCACTGAGGTCAAGTCTGTTGAAATGCACCACGAAGCCCTCCAGGAAGCCCTACCAGGAGACAATGTAGGGTTCAACGTCAAGAATGTGGCGGTCAAGGATCTCAAGCGTGGGTTCGTAGCCTCCAACTCCAAGGACGACCCTGCCAAGGAAGCGGCCAGCTTCACCTCCCAGGTCATCATCATGAACCACCCAGGTCAGATCGGTAATGGGTATGCACCCGTTCTGGACTGCCACACATCCCACATTGCCGTCAAGTTTGCTGAAATCCTGACCAAGATCGATAGGAGGTCTGGAAAGGAGATTGAGAAGGAGCCCAAATTTTTGAAGAATGGAGATGCAGGTATGGTTAAGATGATCCCAACCAAGCCCATGGTGGTCGAGACTTTCTCGGAGTACCCTCCGCTTGGAAGGTTTGCTGTCAGGGACATGAGGCAGACTGTTGCCGTGGGGGTTATCAAGAGCGTGGAGAAGAAGGATCCTACCGGGGCTAAGGTCACCAAGGCAGCTGCTAAGAAGAAATGAGCCGCCGCTGCTGTTGTACTAGTATGTGGAGATTTGGTGCTGCTTGTTGCTTTTTTGTTGGGTGCTTGGTTGCAGAACTGGGTGCTTGATAGGCGGTGGCATGCTGCAGTTTGTTTTACACGTCAACTTTTCTTCGTTTATCTAGGAGGTTTTTATTGCTGTTTTGCCGTTTTGTGTTTATGATGCTCCGCGAGTATTAAGACTCTCTGCCTTTTCTTTTCTTTTATGTTTTAAAAACTTTGTGAGCTTTGAATTTATGATTTAGTTATGTCTCATCCTTGTTTCTATTCCTATCTGAGTAATGTGCTTATGTTGGTGTCGGTTAATTCTGTTTTATAAACTGCACTGAGCTCTGTGTAGTAGCCTTTAGACGTTTGTATGCTTTATGATAACGTTCCAGGGGTGATCTTAAAATACGAGGACTTGAAGATGTTAAAAGGCAACGTGAGAGCTTTGGGAGAAAGATGAGTAGGCATGAATTTCAGCAAATTAAATGCAACAGATTTTTAGTCTCTACACTAATGATTCTGGCTGCAATTTTTAATTAGATTTTCTTCTTTTCTATGAAGTGTAGATCTAATAAAAGCTATCATCTCTTCTGATCCTTTTCTATTTCTCGAAGGATAAGTACAGATGATTAAACTTGATTTAGATCTAATTAGTCATGTTGTTAATCTTGCAAATCCATAAGCTTTATGTCAATTTCTTTCTTCTTAAAGCAGATAAAAAATAAATTATAGACCGTAGAAAATATATTTTCCTTTGTGTAAAGGGTAGAAAATTACTTCAAGCATGAGGAAATTATTTCTATTACCAGAAGAAGCGTAAGGAAATTAATTCTATTATGTTAAAGTGTGATAATTTGCTTGTGTAATAAATTACCTTTAAGGTTGAATTAAGGAGAGAAACACTTGAGTAATGATCAGATTTCACCTTTGTAGGCGAAAATCAATTGTTGTGTAGAGAATGAAATAATAACTTAAAAGATGAATTAAAATGGAATATAAGACATAAATCACGTGAACATAAGAATATGGGTCCGTTTGATTTTGAACGTCATTTGAAATGGTTATTTCGAAAGTGTATTTGATGGGAAATTGTTGTAAATGGGAAATGCGTTTTTTTATATGAAAAGGGCAATTTTGAAGGGGCAAAGTTATTATTTTTATTGTTTTTGTATTTATTATTTATGTTATTGTTTGTGTTTGTGTCTGTTTATTGTCGAACAAAATAGTAGAATGCAGAATACAAATTGCGGAATTGAAATTGAAGAATTGAAAGTACACCACATTACGACACCATTACAAAACAAAACACCACTACAACTCAATAAAAAAAAAACAAATTCAACACAACTCAAATATGCAAACACAATTACATCTGGCCAGCCCTCAGTTTCATAACATAATGCATAACTGAGACGACCCCAAATCCCGTTCTGACGGAGACAAGAGCAATCTTTGGAATATAACACAGAAACAGATAATAGCAGAACAAAATTAAATAAATACACCAGATAATGAACAATAGAATATACTGGATAAAAGTAATCATCAGAGTTACACAGTATACAGGATCTTACTTAGTACAAATACAGTTCAGCTATACATAAATGTCTACAGCGGAAAACAAACAAAATATGTACAATAGGAGCTGAACAACATAAACAGAGATAAATGATAGAATCCATCTTCAGCTCCAGCTATCCAGAAATAACCAGCTAAACCTGAATACAAGGCTGCCCGTGTAGAAAAAGGGGCACCCGAGTTTGAAAGTGAAACAAACTACGAGTCAGTCATGGGACTGGTATGAGAAATCCACTCCGCACATTTAATATATGGCAAATCACAGGATCACGCTACTTTCGTGGAACGGGTTTACTCCATTGGATTGCCAGTGCTTTAAAATAAATCATTCTTTTAAACATCGCTATGCTTTTTATAAAAATGAAGCCATTATAAGACTCAGTTCCCATCACACAATGCAACGCAAACCGGAGGATAGAGTGTTTACCTTATAACGGCCAAAATATGTTTGGTACGAATAAAACAAAGGCATTTGATATTATTGCTAGTGTTTATATGTTTTGAAAACAATTTCAAATCATAACTATCAATCATAGACGGCATTAATGCCCCATACCACTATGTCACCATATATATAGGTATACAATCAAAACCGCACAGTCACGTATTTGGAAATTGGATTTCCGTCATGAACCAAGGCAAAAGATAGTCCTTACCGAATTCGAGACAATCTAGCCCATGTCTCAGGCAAGCGCGCAGGCAAGCCTTGGAGCGACAGGGCCGGTCCACCGATGTGGATTATTATACCTGAACAATACGTTTCCCCGCCCTTTGGGGCGTAAACGAGCCAAAGAATGACTCCATCGGACCCGGATTGTCCGATCAAACCGAGGCGGCTCGCAACAGCAACAACCACACAGGTGAAAAGTATATAAATGTCAGGGCTGATAGGTCACTGACACCACCCTAGCTAGAAAGAAACGCATGCCCTCCCTGAGGTCCTTCTCCCGTTTCTGGTTCATACCGGGGTGTGAGGCTTGCGAATTCACGTTATACACAAAGCTACGCCACACAGGCGGTGCTTTGATCATCACCACAAGACTTTGCTTTTCAACAGAAGCCGTGATTACTGCATCTTAGCATGCCACACAGGCAATTCATGTCATGCGACTGATGTCCATCGATATACAACCTCTGAGCTCGTGCGTTTCAGAGAAGGGTGTTAAGCAAAAGAATAAATTCTCCGCCGCCAAACAGATGTATATTTAATAGAGATCAATCAACACAGAATAAAATCCAATGTCAGACACACAGTCCATTTACAAGTCCGTTCTGGGTCTGAACGAAACCAGAGGCACTAAATACCTCGCAAACCCTTCGATCACCACGTACGTCTAGACGATCACCACTCATTATCTATATTTCGTGATGCCTCCCAATCAGGACCTCGGTTACCATCCAAACGAGGTGAAGATCTCCGGTCTTCGACCACCGTCTTCATCTTCGACTTTCAATCGTCGGTCAATTATTTTGAAATGAGAATTAACTCGGCCTTTACAAATAATTCACGTACATTTAGAACTTCAAATCAATTTATTTCAATGGTTAAATCATTCGACAACACCAATTTTGTTCTTTAATGTAATTTTCACACCAAACACATTCAACCATCAAATACCACATAAATCGAGCAAATTCAGTTTATTTCCATTCCATATCGTTTATGATATTTTATAACGATTTATCGCTATTTTTATTTATTTTAAAATAGCCAATTTATTCAAAACGACGCTTCGGGCCATAACGCGGCTGTGGCGCTGTTTTTCTTCAGATTTGATTTACACATATCTGAAAATCTAACCGTTGGATCTTCACACAATTTACATCATTAGAAAGGTCTTTTCAAAACGAATCCAACGGTTCCAGTTTCGGGAAAATCCGACGGTCGGATCTCCCAGAATAATCGTTTGAAGTTTCGATTTCAAAATACGAACTGCAACATCGTTATTCGATTAAATATAATTATATATACATATATATATATATATATATATATATATATATATAATCGATTCTGGCGCTGTTTTTCTTCAGATTTGAATTAAACATTCCAGACAATCCAACCGTTGGATTTTTACAAAGTTGGTGCCGTTGGAAAGACTTTTCCAAAGCGAACCCAACGGTTGCGATTCCAGGAAAATCCGATGGTCGAATCTCACGGTATAATCGTTTCAAATCACGGTTTCAAAATGCGAACTGCACGGCCACGTTTCGTTTTAATTTTATTTATATTTATATATTTATATAAATATAGTTCATTCAACAATTTCAATATCGTTTTCACTTCAAATATTTCACTAATGCCTTTAAATTTTGGAAAATTTCGCCATAACCTCCTTTGTACGGGAGGGGCTGGGAAAATTCCCAAATAGCCACATGGGCGTCTCATGTCAAAAAGAAAAAGGAAAATCCAAGCGGCTAGCCAACAGGCTCATAAAATCATCACCCAAACAAAGCAGTAAATGTGTACCTATTTGTCGGGCACAAAATTTTATTCCTCTCCTCTAGCCCCTTTGCTATAACCTGTTCAATAAATATGCATGTACATATATACAGTTCTTATCACTTATCATTTTCCATTCAACTTCATATTTGATTCCATTTGGTTTAAAAACACCATTCATTCTAATGTTGCATGCATAGGCAAAAATCCTATCATTAGCTAATTAATGAATATTTCAACTCATGCATATTTATTTGAACGAGTTGCTATTTTTAACACTTCACATTTCAACGATTCACGTATATAATAAAAATGTGATTTTCATTGTAAAACAAATTATTTCAAAACAGGATTATTTTATACATTTCATATTGATGTTAAAATTGGGATTTTATTATAAAACAATTTCTTTCAAAATATGAATACCATTCAACACATGAATTTCAATTCAACGAATGAATATCGATTCAACACATGAAGGTTTTCTATAGTTTATATATATAGATAAAACGTGATTTTTATATTTGAAACACGAATACCATTCAACACATGAATTTCAATTCAACGAGTGAATATCGATTCAACACGTGAAGGTTTTCTATTCAACGAATAAATATAGTTTCAGCAAATGAAAATAATTCAAACACATGAATATTATTCAAAATTTCGGCAGCATAACGGCATGGTAGTTAAAACCGGGACCGTCCCTAGTACGGCTCCTCGCTCTACCTTAAAACCTCGCGGTTTTTGACAATGGGGATCATGCATCTAGTTCGCACGCAGGCGGCATGTATATATTTATTTCATTTCCACGAACTAATCCTATGTGGTTTCAACTAAATATTTCTCAACCACAAATGGGTATTTTTCAACCACAATCAATCAATTTCAACCACAAACAATTTCAATCAACCATTCGTAATCAATCAATTTTCACACCAATCACAATCAATAAATATCGTCCATGGTTTGTGGACGAGGGGCGTATATATATATATATATATATATATATATATATATATATAGCAGTTCTCTTCTATTTCAACACATATATAATTTTTACAACGCATATATAACTTATACATCGAACGTACAACTTATACAACGCTTATACATGAGGTGTACAACGCTTATATAACTCATACATCGACTATATAATTTATACATCGTCGTTTTCCATATCGTTTATAAATTAGGAATCTCACATTGCTAAAAATAGTAGCTAGCTCAGAAAAATATGCGGTCTCTTCTAGAATGTAGAAGATGTCCTCACGGTCCCGGCGTCTCTTGTTTCACTGAATTTCGACCACATAGCAAAAAGATATGATTTTTTTAAGTTAGCAACGCTTTTAAATGTGGAAATCAGTTTATTAAAACCAAAGCCGTACCTCTTCTAAAGTCGTTCAAAACTAGGTTTTCATTTTGCGATCGAACGATGTAGTATGAGGCCGATCCACTAGCGCTACGCTGTTAAGCCTCAAAATCTGCGTCCAGGGGTGGTGGTGGGGTCCGGTCCGATGCCACGGCAGAGGAGATAATCGACACGAGGCGGGCGGACTTCGTGGAGCTCGTGCTCGACGATGGAGCAACGATGAAGGACGAGGTCGGTCTTGATTTGAAGAGGGGAGGGAGGCTGTTCGATTCTGGGTGGTGGCGCGGGTCAACGATGAACGGAGGCGCCGAATTTGAGGAGAGAAGGTGGGAAGGGGGTTCTGCCGTTAATCGGTTCAGCGGGGAGAGAGAATGCTGAGTTGGCCCAATATATATATTTTAAAATCTATAAAATACCCTCTTCGCCCACGAACCCCAATCCAAACCCAACGACTGTCGTCCCTAACGTTTTACCCCCATTCCGAACACAATGGGATATGTTCCGTAGGCCCATTCGACTGTTTCAGTCAGTTTTCCTTCAAATTAAAATATATAACATTCAATATTTGATTTGAACGTACATTTCAATTTGCCAGGGCCACAAACTGATTCGAAAAATTCCAGAAAATTAAATCTAGCTATGTTTTGACGATACGGTCCCAACAAAACTAGTTTCGTCGAATTCTGAGACTGTTTGCAAAAAGGTCTATTTCTGGTCGATCCAATTTAACTGTAATTGACCGAAACACATTTTCCTTTGCCACGCTCACATATTAGCTTCAAAAATTATGAAATTTGAAACCTAGCAATAAATTCCCATCCCGGATCCAACAAAAGTGGTTTCGTCGAATTCCGAGGTCGTATGCAAAATGGCCAATTTCACGGGCTATATAAATTCCATAGCGACCTTTCTAAAAATTCATTTGGCCACAACTTTTGCTTTCCGTTATGAAAATTCGATTTTTCAGATTCATTAGAAAGGTATTCACTAACAGATTTAAATATTTTTGGTTTCACTAAAATCCTTTTTGTTTTGCACCCGGTATAGTCCGACAAAGTTTGAATTCAAATTTTGAAACTGCAGAGCCATTTCAGGCCTTGTTTATAATTATAATTAATTATATTCGTTTTCAATTGTCGATTCAAACTCACTTTTTATCTCTATTATTTAAAAATATTTATTTTAAATATTTAAAATCCATTATTTTAGCCAATTTAAAAATTTTAAATTGGTTCAGATTTTCTGGGTCGTTACAATAACACAACGCCTAAGCTGTGCGGGCTTGTGAAACAGAGAACAAATAGGCTGGGACCCTTTATGTCATTCTCTGACTGAACAACCGCCACCTCCCACTCTTGTATCTCATCCTCGTCATGACATACAAACATACAAAGGGCAGTAAGCTCATCTCGGCCCATGGACGGAGGAGCTGAACGAGAACGGCCAACACCGGACTTGACTAGCATACGAGACTGATGACTCGAGATCTCCGTAGTATCGCCGCAAATAAAATCGCCAAAGAGCCGAGCCTCATGCCGATGAACTGGTGGAGCATCCGGAACTACGTACTGACACTGTCAGTACGAATGCAACCTCTAAACATGGAGTCCAAATCTCTGAATCGCGCTGGGGACACACTCTTGTATTTGCGCGCCGCTATTGGCACCGTCGCCCACCAATCTTCTGATCCTGCAACGATATCCAACTGCTCGTCACACGCCCCTCCACCGAACTGTAGCAGTCTGTTCCACGGAGCCCAGTCTCTTTTCATGTTATCGAACTTGTTCTTCATCTGACCAGCATTGTAGTCCAACCCGGTGCGCTCATTGAACGCCGTTGCGATCAGCTGGTACCATTCTCCAATGTTATGTTCACGGGAATTGAGATGTTCCATACACACATCGATGAAAGCGTTGGTCATGTCATTGTTCTATTTGGTAATGGAACGGGTAGATGAAGACTGACTTCCTGCCATCCTAAAAAAAAAACCCAAAAATTTCAAAAAAAAATATATGGAAGTAACGAAGCTAAAAAACACAAATTTAGAAACAGAAACCTGAAAAAATCGACAAGTTGATGGAGATTTGAGCTTGAATTTTTGGATTTTTTGTGAGATTTGGTGGTGGAAAAGGATAAAATGAGATGGCATATATAGCTGAAGTGAAGAGAACCGGAAGTTTCAGAAAACTCGTGGAGTCCAACGCGTCGGACGCGAGAGCTAATTTTTCAACTGTTCGTCTCAAAGGGGCAAACGTGTGAGTCCACGGTTGACGCGTCCGGTGCGTCAGACACAGACGTAAACTTTAAATGGCCAGTTGGAAAATCAAATGCTGCCTATATGTTTGTCTTTTTTATCAGCATCTCTGATTTGTTCATTTTTTTCATCAGTATGTCTGATTTGTTTGTTTTTTCCGATTTGTCTGTTTCTTTATAACACTGGATCCAGTCCGCGCACTATATCAAAAAGTTAGGGCCATTCAGTTGGCCTAACTGTTTAGACAACACAAGGTGCGAATGGGGCCTTCGTGGTCATTGGAACTTTCATGATCGTTGGGCTGTTAGCCTGGGAAAAGATCCTGATCGTAGGCAATCCTGGGGACATTAAGGTGTTATGGTAGTATGTTATACATTAAGAGCAGTAGGGGTGAGCAAAAAACCGAACCAAACCGAAATCGAACCAAAATTAATAAAAACCGAAGCAAAAAAAACCAAAACCGAAAATAAAAAAACCGAACCTTACTAATATTTGGTTTCGGTTTTAGGTTCAAACCGAACCGAAAAAACCCAAACCGAACCGAATTATTAACATAATTAAATAAATATATAATATTTGTAATTTATAAATCATGTCTTGTATTTATCATATATGACGTCTTGGATATACCCTGCAAACAGAAAGAATTGGGTTAAAGATATAGATAGGAATTTCATTTATATAATATCTACTTAATCATGTATTCAAGTATTATGTTTAGTCCATAAAATGTTGCACATTGTCTCTTGCTGCGTGTTGTTTCCTATTATATAGTATATATTGTTGATTAGTGTGTTGGAGTTTGAGCATGTCAAATGGTACAGGTTGTCACATTGATACAAAACTTGAAATTTGGTCCCACTTTCCAAAATAAAACATGTTGTTGTGTACAATGGATATATGAAATGAAGGATAATGGAAGGCACAAGACTAATGGATGGCAAGGGATTTGCTCAAAGGAAGAGGAAACAAACATGATGAGATTTTTGGACCATTTGTTTTGTTATACTTCAATCTGAGTATCGTTTGATATAGTTGCTATTTATGATTTATAACTAGAGCAACCTAATGTGAAAATCACTTTCTTGCATGATAAAGATGACGAAGGCACCTACATGGTGGAGCAACCAGAAGCTTTGTGTTATATATGGTATGTAACGCCTCATCCTAGTATTCACCCTAATAAAGAGAATTAATGAATAATATTGTTTTTTAGAGAGGAGAGTATGGTTAGTTAAAGGTGATCATCTGTAATCTTATATTAAATGAGTATCAAATACGTCGATTGGGTGTATAATTTTTCCCCTTAGCTTAGGTGGATCAACGTACTCAGTTCATGTCTAATATAGAATTACAGTGGCTAAGATTGTACTCAAAACAAGGTATAAATATAAACGCATAAAACAGATCCTAGAACAGATCACATATATTTAAGGACAGTGGAATTATAGCAATACATATGTACATACTTAAATGGTCCAAACGACCATATACAAATACAATGAATCTCAAATGAATATACAACATGTAACTCAAACATTCGACTACACGACTCAGGTATTCGCTTCAAAATTAGTTAATCCAGAATGATAACAAAGTAAGCTTGAATCTACAAATAAACCTGAAATAACTCATTCCGACCCGAGTGTAAAAACACAACCAGTCTATTGTAAACATATCAGTTATGATATGATAAGTGAAATATACAACCAAGGTTTAAATATCAGGTATCGGTCGTGTTTCAATTCAGGGATTTTAGATACTTGATTTTGTATCAGGGAAGATATCAGATGAAATGAGTCTAAATCAGGAGTTCGTCTCGGATTTCCTTCTCGGGTCTAAAAATTCATATCGGAACAATCTCAGGTTACATGATATGTTAAAAAATGATATTCTTACACGATTATTTTTATGAATGCTATTATAAACATAGTAACTCAAACTTGAATTGGAAAATCACTTCATTATTCTTAATTTACGAAAGATCATTCATACTCTAAATCGTAATATGATTTAATAATGGAAAGAAAAAATAATGGGAAAGTTTTCATATATGGTATTATGTCCATATCCAGTTGTACATTTTCTTATATGGTTTTATATCCATATCCAGTTGTACACTTCCGCATATAACAAAGCAACGGTCACATGCCCATTACTCAAACAGCTATCACATGCCCATTATTCAAGCAATGGTCGCATGCCCATTATTCAAGCAATTTACATTTATTTCTTGCATTATAAATAGATGACTCCTCTATACAATTTGTATCATCCTGTATTACAGTTCTTCAACAATAAACTGTTATTTCATCTCAATTCTGTTTTTCTATCATGGTATCAGAGCATCATTAAGGCTTAACAGCTATCGGTCAATATTCATTGTTTGGTTATTATGGCCCATAATACTACTTCATCAGCTTCTGACAATGCTACTGGAATGATTGAAAGCCTCATTGTTGCAGACAAACTCACCAAAATTGTAATTAGTCCTCAAACATAACTAATTACAGTGCAATTGGACGAAAACAATTACTTGCTTTGAAAACTTCAGATCGAGACTACAAACCAAGGTTATGTCCTTGAAGGATTCAACATGGGGACTTTACTAGTCCCACTAAAATTCATTACTGATCAAGAGAATAAAATAGTCCGTAATTAAGAATACGTGAAATACCACAGGTAAGATCGTTTAATCAGTTCATGGCTACTATCCTCTATCAATCAAAGCTTATTACCACAAGCAATTGGCGGCAAAAATGCTAACGAGATATCGACAACAACAGAGAAATCCTTCAGCAACCAGTCAACTGCTAAAGTCATGCTTTATAAAAGACAATTGCAAAAATAAAGAAGGACAACATTAACATGAGAGAGTACTTGAGCAAAATTAAATCTGTTTGTGACATGTTAGAAGCTACAGGCCATAAAGTGCAAGACTTTGAACAAATCTTGACTATTCTCAATGGCTTAAGTGAAGAATATGAGACTGTAGAAGCCGTAATTTCCTCAAAAAAGGAATTCTCATCTCTTGATGGTGTTCACTCTATTTTATTAGCAGATGAAGCTAGGTTTGAAGTCAAGAAAGCTCAAGAAAGTGACTTCTCTATTAACTATGTTGTTAATAAAAGTAACAGCAACAATAGAAATCAGATAAGTAATAATTACATAAATGAGCAAACCTTTCAGAGGCGCAACCCCACCACCAGAGGCAAAGGTGGTAGAGGAAGAGGACGCTGGAGTAACAACAACAACAATAACAACAACAATCGACTAAAGTGTCAAATATGTGAGTGCTATTTCAGATACAATTCAAACTACTCAATAGTCCAAGCCAGCAACAATAGTCAAAGAAACACCAATTTTACTGCCAATTTAGCACAAGGACAGGGAAATGCAACTAAACACAATGAACAAGCCGGAGCTGATCATATTCAAGATGAATCATGCTACCCAAACTCAGGAGCTAGCCACCACATCACTAACAATTTGAACAACCTGAATCTGGGGAACAAAGAATACAAAGGTAATCAAACTATAAGCAGGGTAATGGTAAGTGTGTTGAAGTCTCTCATACTGGCATAGTAGTATCATTGGTAATAAGCTGTTATTTTTACATAATTCATTAAGAGTACCCACTTTCAAGAAAACCTTATTAGTGTGTCTCAATTTGCTAAAGATAATAATGTATACTTTGAATTTTTCCCTAAATACTGTGTAGTTAGAGACATAATAACTATATATAGAGTAATGCTGTGAAGGGACTCTATGAATTCAATCTCAGCAACCACAATACTACTATCAATGATCACCCACATTGTAATATGACTAGTAAAACTGATGAAGTTCAAGTTAGAAGTACCTTTGACTTATGACATTTTAAGTTAGGACATCCTAGTGCTAGCATTATAACAAAAATTCTTGATGATAATAAAATAAAATTTATTCCCACAATTACCTCATGAATGTACTTTTTGCTAGATGGGAAAAATCCACAAATTACCATTCTCTAATTCATTAACCGTGTATTCCAAATGATCAACACTTTTCTATGGATTAGAAAAGTGCAAATTTATTATAAACTGCGGAATCTGATACCACGATGTGACAACCCCAAATCCTCTGTTCCACGGTGGCAAGGGTAATCTTTGGAATATAACACATAAACAAATAACAGCAGAACAAAAATATATAAATACATCCGATAATGTACAATAGAATACACTGGATAAACATAATCATCAGAGTTACACGGAATACAAGATCATACTTAGTACAAAATACAGTTTCAGCTTTACATAAAATGTCACACGGAATCAAAACATAATATGTACAATAGGAGCTGAACAGCATAAAAAGAAAGAAGTGATAGAATCCATCTTCAACTCCATAGCTATCTAGAAAGAGCCTGCTAAAACCTGAATATAAGGCTGCCCATGTAGAAAATAGGGCACCCGAGTTTGTAAGTGAAACAAACTTCGATTCAGTCATGGGACTGGAATGGGAAATCTACTTAACTTATTTTATAATAAGGACAATCACAGGACCACGCCGCTAATGCGGAACGGGTTTACTCCATTGGATTGCTAGTGCTTAAAACAAGTAAACCATTTAAACATCGCAATGCTTTTTATAAAAATGAAGCCATTATAAGACTCAAGTTTCCATCACACAATGCAACGCAAACCGGAGGATAGAGTTTTACCTTATAGTGGCCAAAATATGCTTGATACGAATAAAACAAAAGCATTTGATATTATTACTAGTGTTTATATGTTTCAAAAACAATTTCAATCATAACTATCAATCATAGACGGCATAAGTGCCCCATACCACTATGTCGCCATATATAGGTATACAATCAAAACCACGCGATGTCGTATTTGGAAATTGGAATTCCGTCATGAACCAAGGTAAGGGACCGTCCTTACCTCTTCGAGACTGTCTAGCCCGAGCCTCAGGACCCAGACTCAGGTGGGCCCTTGGATCGTCTGGGCCGGTCCACACGGAGTTGATTAAAATGCCTGAACACCGCGTTTCCCTGCCCTATGGGGGCGTAAACTGGTCATATACCGACCAAACCATCGGCCCTGGAGCGACCGATATAACTGAGGCGCCTCGCAATCCATCATCCGCATAATTAAAATGTCCGGGCGTGTAAAACCCAAAACACCACTCCTAGCTATAAAGAAACGCATGTCCTCCCTGAAGTCCTCTCCCATTTCTGGTCCATATCGGGGTGTGAGGCTCGCGAATCAACGCTAAACACAAAGCTAGCCATTTAAAGCTCTTCTTTGATCATCAACCACAAGATTCTGCTTTTTAACAAAAGCCTTGATCACTGCATCTCGGCATGCCACACAGGCAATTCACGCCCTGCAACTGACATATATCAATCACACAGAATGAAATCCAATGTCAGACACATAGCCCATTTACAAGTCCGTTCTGGGTCTGAACAAAACCGGAGGCACCTTATTCCTCTCCGGTGTGTCCAATACAAGAGAGAGCCCCTCGCACATCCGAACGATCAACAAGTACATCCGGACAACTACCACTGTAACTCCTTCAGGGCAGCAACTCCTATCAAAGGCATCAGTAGCCATCCATTCGATGTGAAGATCCTCGGTCTTGCACCATCTTCATATCTTCGACTTCTAACCGTCGACCAATTATTTGAAATGAGAATTAACTCGGCCTTTTCAAATAATCCACGTATATTTAGAATTTCAGATCAATTTATTTCAATGGTTAAATTATCTGACATCCATAATTCAGTTCATTAATGTAATTTTCACGTCAAACACATTCAACCATCAAATATCCTATAAACCGAGTAAATTCAGTTTATTTCCATTCCATATCGTTTATAATATTTTATAACGATTTATCGCTATTTTTATTTATTTAAATACAGCCAATTTATTCAAACGACGCTTTAGGCCATAACGCGGCCATGACGCTGTTTTTCTCCAGATTTGATTTACACATATCTGAAAATCTAACCATTGGATCTTTACATATTTTATATCATTGGAAAGATCTTTTCAAAGCGGACCTAACGGTTCCAGTTTTGGGAAAATCCGACGGTCGGATCTCCCGGTACAATCGTTTAAAGTTACGATTTCAAAACACGAACTACAGCGTCATTATTCAATTTAATTTAATTATATTTATATATATTAATATAATCCATTTTGGCGCTGTTTTCATTCAGATTTAAATTTAACATTTCACAAAATCTAACCGTTGGGTCTTTACAAATTTGGTGTCGTTGGAAAGATATTTCCAAAGTGGACCCAACGGTTTTGGTTTCGGGAAAATCCGACGGTCGGATCTCCCACAATAATCATTTAAAATCACAATTTCAAAACACAAACTGCAGCATCGTTATTCATTTTATTTTAATTATATATATAATCCGTTCTTCAATTTCCAAACCATTTTTGTTTCGTATATGTGATAAAAATAATATTTTTACCCAATACATATTTATTTCAACACATGACTATTTTTAACACTTCATATATATAATAAAAATGTGATTTTTATTGTTAAAACAATTTATTTCAAAACATGAAGATTTTTAGCGATTCATATATATTATAAAAATGTGATTTTTATTGTTAAAACAATTTATTTCAAACATGAATATTTTATATACTTCGTACATACAATAAAAAATGTTATTTTTATCGTTCAACCAATTTCATTTCATACATTCAATAATAATGTTATTTTTATCATTCAAACAATTTCATTTCATACATTCAACAAAAATGTTATTTTTATTGTTCAAACAATTTCATTTCATACATTCAATCAAAATGTTATTTTTATCGTTCAAACAATTTCATTTCATACATCCCACAAAAATGTTATTTTTAACTTTCAAACAATTTATTTCAAAAAGGATTATTTTTCCAACACATGAATATTAATCCAACATGTGAATATTTCAGAAAATTTCGACATCATAACAGCAGGGTAGTTAAAATCGACACCGTCCCGAGTACGGCTACTCGCTCTACCTTAAAGTCTCGCAGCTTTTGACAATGGGGATTTCAATAATCTAGTTCGTACGCAGACGAATTTTTCCACAAACTAATCCTATTTGTTTTCAACCACAAACAACCATAATCAAATCAACCATTTGTCAAATTCATCAAATTTCACGTCAACCAAAATCCAAACAATCACAACCAATATATATCGTCCATGGTCTGTGGACGAGGGGAGTACATATATATATATATATACATACATATATAAATATATTTCACTTTCATTTCAATTTCATTTCAACTCACATATAATTTTTACAACACACATATAACTAATACATCGCACATACAACTTATACAACGCTTATACATGAGCTGTACAACGCCTATATAACTTATATATCAATCATATAATTTATATGTCGTCATTCCATATCGTTTATAATTTAGAAATCTCACTTTGGTTTCCACTCCTCCAAAAATTGTAGGAAGCTCCAAAAATTCCCCGGCCTCTTCTAAAATGTAGAAGACGTCCTCACAGTCACGGTGTCTCTTGTTTCACTAGATTTCGACCCCATAGCAAAAGGATACGATTTTTATAAGTTAAATATGGTTTGCAACAATTAAAAGTGTTATGGACTTTAATTAAAAACCAAAGCCGATACCTTTCATCGAAGGTTCGAATTTAGGTCTTCAATTTGCGATCAAACGGTGTAGCGTTGCGTCGATCAGAGCATGCCACCTAGTGGAGCTAGGAAGGGCTCCTGCTCATCGGAAGTAGGGCCCCCTGCGATGCGTCTACTGAGCTCTGCGGCGGGTTAAAGTCTCGGACTTTGGGGGTTTCGATCTCGATGTACACAGCACGGTGGAGGGCGAATCCTATATGGATTTGAAGCTGGAGGAGAGGTCTATAAAAAGTTCAAAAGGGCCATGGGTTTTAATGAGAGGATTGGCCGGAAATGAAGAGAGAAGGCCAGAGCCTATTTCCGTCGTTCGTTGCTGCTTAGGGGAGAGAGAATATTTTTTTTTTATAAAAAATCTAATTGGCCCGTGCTATTTCTAATTCCAAAAATATCCGTTTCTCCAAATGAACTCCAATTCAAACCCAACGACTGTCATCCCAAGCTAAACACCCCCATTCCGAACATAATGGAATATGTTTTGTAGGGCCATTTGACTGTTTCAGCCAGTTATTCTTCAAATTAAAATATAAAGCATTCAAATATGGATTTGAACGTACATTTCAATTTGCCATAGCCACATACTGATCCCAAAAATTCCAGAAAAATAATTCTAGCTATGTTTGGACAATACGGTCCCAACAGAACTAGTTTCGTTGACTTTGGAGACCGTTTGAAAAATGGCCATTTTCTGGTCGATCCAAATTGACTGAAATTACCAAACACATTTTCTTTTGCCATGCTCACATATTAACTCCAAAAATTATGGAATTTGAAACCTAGCAATAATTTGACACTACAGATCCAACAAAAGTCGTTTCGTCGAAAACGGAGGTCGTTTTCAAAACGTCTATTTTCAAGGGTTATATAATCTCCATAGCGACCATTCTGAAAATTCATTTGGCCATAACTTTTGATTCCCGCTATGAAATTTTGATTTTTCAGATTCGTTAGAAAGATATTTATAAATAGATTTAAATATTTTTTGTTTCACTAAAATCCATTTTATTTTGCATTCGGTACAGTCAGTCAAACTTCGAATTCAAATTTTCAAACTGCCGCGCCATTTCGGGCCTTGTTTTATAATTAAAATAAATATATTTATTTTCCAACATCGATTCAAATAGACTTTTGGTCGTTATTATTTAAAATAATTTATTTTAAATATTCAAAATCCACTAAAATAGCCAAATTAAAATTTTTAAATTGGTTCAGATTTTCTGGTTTGTTACAATCTCCCCCACTTAAAATCTTTTCGTTCCGGAAAAGGAACGAAGCCGAAAGTTGTTTAACTATCCAATTCAACTTTCATTCTGGCTTTAATTCTTCAACTTTTCAGTTTTTGAGAATTTTCTAATTCTTCAAAAATTTGGCTAACACCCTAAATTTGCAAAAAAATTCACCATAACCTCCTTTGTACGGGGAGAGTTTGGAAATTTATTGGGCCGCATTAGGTACCCTATAAATCCTAATAAGCGTACATATATTTATAGCGATATATCTCGGTGTCCACAGGGGAGTGTATATAGATCATAACTCCAGATAATAAATTCTTGTCACCCTATAAATGGTTTTTGTGCCTTAATGACCAGAGAGATGTGTTTATTGTCATCTCCAGACCCATGTGAGGTTTTTTTTATTAATCTGGCAATTTACCATTATAATTTATATAGTCCATGTTAGTCTTTGGTTCATCCTGTAATATAGTTATCGCCATACAAGCCTCTCGCTCATATGGTAAACCTTCAACCTCGTCACATAAGCTCCAAATGCTTATGTGGTATATGATGAAGTATGCTATCTTCAAGAAGTATGTCATGTATTGTAGTTCAAAATTAATTGTTACTATCCTATTGCAACGTTTATTATTACATACAGAATAACTAGCACTCCGCATCCAATGGCATTCATAGGAGTTGATAAAATAATAAAATTGCCCATCCAACTCATTAAAGTTTACCTATTTGTCGGGCACGTAGATAAATTCTTTACTCAACAGCAAATCCATTTACCTGTTCAAACATATATAATGTACATGCCTATATTTCTATCTATTTCAAATCATTAATATTGGATTCAATTGCATAAATTTACCCTTCATTCTCTTATTGATTTTATTATTCCAATGTTATTTGTTTTGAACTAACAATCACTCCACACAAACAACAATCAATTTATTTTTAACTTTTTCAAATATATAGTAATTAATTTATATACTCCTTTAATATCATTCAGACTATATAATTAAAAAATTTACATCCATGAAAAGGAAACAACAGCCAAGTAGAGAACAATGCAGAAATGCAAAATATGGTAAATGTACCTTGCACCTGAGTTAATCAGAGATGTCCACCCAGCAATTGGGATAGGCTTTCTTAACGCTCTCCTCAGTTTCCCAAGTATAGTCTCACAGATCTCCACTCCATTGCACTTTGACTAAGTGAACCTTCTTGTTCCTCAGCTCTTTCGTCTCTTTGCCAATAGTCTTTATTCGCTCTCTCCTCACCGCTAATTCTGGAGTGATTTCCAAGTCTTGTTGCGCGGCTTCTTCCATGACCAAGTCTAGATCATGCACATGCTTTCGAAGTTGAGATACGTGAAACACACCTTGTACTCCAGGCAACCAATCAGGCAATTGAACCCTATAAGCGAGAGTTCCAATCCGTTCGAGCACAGGAAATGGACCAATAAATCTAGGTGCCAGCTTCCCCGTTTTACCAAATCGGACTACTCCTCTCATTGGAGAAACCTCAAATACACGTAGTCACCAGCAGCAAATGCTAAATCTCTTCTTCTCGAATCTGCATAGCTCTTCTGTCGGCTTTGAGTGGCTAGTAATCGTTTCTTAATGAAATCGACTTTATCCGCAGCTTCGCGAATCATATCGGGTCCCAATACAAGTCTATTACCAGGTTCTACCCAACAGGCAGGAGATCTGCACAGTCTACCATACAATGCTTCGAATGGTGACATTTTCAGACTCGCTTGGTAGTTGTTGTTGTATGAGAACTCGACCAAATACAAATGGTCTTCCCAAGATCCGCCAAAATCGATACCAAAAGCCCGCAATAAATCTTCTAGAATACGATTCACCCTCTTAGTTTGATCATCTGTTTGAGGATGATAAACGGTGCTCAAATTCAGTTTCATTCCCAATTCTGCTTGGAATGCTTACCAGAAATTACTAGCAAAAATCGGGTCACAATCACTAACGATACTCATGGGAACTCCATGAAGTTTAACAATTTCTTTAAAATAAATCTGCGCCAGACTCTGGGCGGTTCTATTTGATCTGATAGGTATAAAATGTGCGGTCTTCGTGAAATAATCTATGATCACCCAAATATGGTCGTTTCCTTTCCTAGTTCTGGGAAAACCATCTTTGAAATCCATAGAAATATGTTCCCACTTCCAACCTGGAATTTCCAACGGTTGTAACAATCCGGCGAGTTTCGGTTGATCGTTTTTGACTTGTTGACAAGTAGAACACCGGCTGACATATATAGAGATGTCTCTTTTCATCGCCTTTTCCAGAAGGTTCGCTTGAGGTCATTATACATTTTACTAACCCCTGGGTGGATATTCAGTGTAACACCCCATAGTTTCTGAAAATATTAAAAGTAACAAATTAAAGTATACTTAATTTTTAAAAGAAGAATTAAGGGAAACGGGTTATGCCATTGCGTTCGTCTCGAAATTTTGCTTGGAATACAGTCCAAGTTTTCATAAATCGGACTTCGTATGAGGAAGTTATGGACCTTAGAAGTTTCAGGAATTTAAATAAAATAAAACAGCTCAGATTTAAATTTAAAATTCAAATCACACACCCGGGCTGGGCGGGAAATTTCCCGCCCAGGACCCAGGTCGACCAGGGGGTCGACCTCCCCCGTATTTCCAGATCCGAGGCCTGGTTCTTTTTTCTGCATTTGGGCGCCCGTTCTGACCAGATTCATTGATCCTTATGCTATATAAACAACCCTAAGGCTACAGTTTTCTCTACACAACTCCATTACGCCTATACTCTAACTAATTCATAACAAAAATAAATTAAAGACGTCCTTATGCTGCTCTAGTTCTTCAAGAAATCAAGTAGAGATTCAAAGGCTAATTCAACGACTTCAACAACTATTTTCTAAGAACCAAATCTAAATTAGAGAATTGATAATCTACGTCAAGGGATCGCTTTTCGGTTTCAGAAAACAGATTCTAGAAATACATGAATCATTCTCTTTTTGTAAGTTCAAGCGACTTTCAGATGTGAATTCTTAATTGAGATTCTTGGCATGTAATAATCCGGATCTAAGCTATACTTGATTATGAGATAATCCTTTTAGATTTATCAAATCTAATCTATTATATTTATGCCCGCGATTCTATTCAAATCTAATCCATTAGATTTATGCCTGATGTAAGTAATCCTTTCATTTGAATCTGTGCTTGTATATGCCTTTGGGAATCGTTATTGACTATGGAATTGGTCCAATCATATCTATCCTTGTTGTATATCGTAATTGTAATCTTGTTTAAGTTCATGATATAACTCTTGTCAAACCTATACGTCTTTGATGGTTCATAATGATATTCATATCATATCTATATGCCTGCAATGTATTCTATGCAAAACTTGTCAATTTGGTATATCAAATTTATTGGACCAATAGTTCTTATCGTCATATGCCTATTCTTATGCCTCTTGTGTTCCTTATTATTTCTCCGCTTATTTCATGAATCTTATTTTGAATCTCGAAATACGTACGTTATGAATGTGGGGGTAATTGGGTATAACATGAAATTGACATTTATTTGGCATAATTTGGAACATGTATTGTGACATGACTGTTAACATGCAATTTAGGGTAATTTGACATGAATTATGGAATATGTAATTTGACATATTGAACCTAGAATTGGCATGAACGACAAAGTATGAAATAAGGCATGAAAAAACCTAGTTTTGGGCATAAACTGTAAATTGGAATATTAAATTTAGCTTGGGATTAACTATTGACTTAGGACGCCAAACATAATGCATAGTGATTTTGGGCATGACTACTGTTACAAATTTAGGGAAGATTGGGTATAGCCAATTTTGATTAATAACTGGAAATTGGAATTTGTTGGGCATAACTTGGGAATTGGATCAATACTAGTTTTGGTGAATTTGGTAATTAGCATGTAAAATATAGATTTGGGTATATATGGTAAATGTGTAAATTATAGATGAACATGCCTAACCCGAGGTTAAATTGAGTTGGGGTGTAAAACTGCCCGGAACCGCCTGGAACCGCCCAGCACATCCAGTAACCACAACAACACCTATCTAATGTGAGAGGTTAGTGCATCATGCCCAAGGAAAACCCGAGGTTTGATTGAGTTGTGGTGTAAAACTGCCCGACACATCCAGTAACCGCAACAACACATATTTAATGTGAGAGATTGGTGCATTAATAAATCAATTAATGCTAATGAACAAGATGAATGACTAGGGTTAAGTTCATAAGAACACTTAACCAATATAACATGAATGATTAGGGTTAAGTTCATAAGAACACTTAACCAATATAAGAAGATGAATGACTAGCGTTAAGTTAATGAGAAACACTTAACCAATATAACAAGATGAACGACTAGGGTTAAGTTAATGAGAAACACTTAACCAATATAACAAGATGAATGACCAGGGTTAAGTTAATAGGAAACACTAAACCAGTATAGCATGATTAATGGGTAGGGTTAAGTAATAAGAAACACTTAACCAATATAACTTGATTTGCGGTAAGGTTAAGTTAAAACAAGAGGGAAACACTTAACCAATATGACTTGATTTGTGGTAAGGTTAATTTAAAACAAGAGGGCAACACTTAACCAATATAACTTGATTTGTCGTAGGGTTAAGTTGACACAAAAAGGCAACAATTAACCAAAGTAACATGACAAGTAGGTGGGTTAAGTAAATTGAATTGATCGATGATGCTTAACCAATACAACATGATGAACACATGGGGTTAAGTTAACAAGAAACAATTGACCAATATAACTTGATGGACGGACGGGGTTAAGTTAATAGGAAACACTTAACCAATCCAACGTGATAAGTGAGGAGGGTTGAGTTAATAAGAAAACACTTAACCAACATGACATGATGAATGGGTGGGTTAAGTTAACATGAATGGACAACACTTAACCAATATGGCATAATGTGCGGGAGGGTTAAGTACATATCAAGTTGGGTGGGTAATATTAGTAAATATAGGCCCACAAACTCAACCATTAAATAAACATGCTTGAATCAGTAGGAGGGTTAAGTACATAACGGGCTGGTGGGTAGTATTAGTAAATATAGGCCCTCAAAACTTAACCATTAAATAACCTTGCTTGAATCGGTGAGAGGGTTAAGTACATCTTGTGTAGGTGGGTAATATTTGTATATATAGACCCACAAACTTAACCAGTAGGAAACCCTAGTAGCGGGGACCCATTTCAACAGTAACCCACATAGATGTATCATGGTATCTTGAACTAGGCAGGGTGGGGCACGATTACTGGGCTGATTATAAGCGGTCAAAACAGCGACAGGGGGTACGTCAGTGTAGGTTCCGACGGTTTACGGGCATGCACGTACTCCGGAGTGGGAAAAAGCAGGCACTGGGTACCAGTAGTTATACACTGTGCATCTTGAATCTTGTCGGGTTGCTATCATAGGGATTGGTACACCTTACGGTGGGACCAACATAGGGTATCTACACGCAAGAGAGGGCCGATTGACACAGACACAAGGAAAAATTAATACGAGTAAGGAGCCGATCGATAAGGTAGTAAGGGTACATCTAACATGTTCATGGCAATTAGGTAGATTGAGGTGGAATCCTCATGATAGATGTACACCTGATGGCTACCACAATTGCGGGGATTGGGATCACATTACAATATGATCATTTTATATAGATTACTAGTTGGGACACTAGTTAGGTGGTGTAGAGATATAAAAATCAGAATAACAAGGTAGTAGCGAAGCAGAGAAAGAGTAGAATCACATTCAGTTTATCTTGCCTGATCATATCTATACTAATCATATGTTATCTTGTTATCCTTGTTCTCACAGTATTGTATTATATTCAGTTTATTCTTGTCATGATGCTTTTGCCTGTTTATATGCTGAAAGTCACTGGACTTACCAAACTTATGTCTGACCTAGTTTTGTTTCGCCTCATTTCTTCCGTTCCCCCTAGGTTCGCAGGGAGGAAATGTTACCACTTAGCTCAGTTTTCTTTCCAAGCTCGAAGATAGTCGATGTATTGCTTTAGACTCTCTCTTCCGCTGCTATGGCTGGTTTATGCTTTATTGGGGAATATCATTGTTATTTTTATGCTTCTTTTATAATTTGAAGTTTTTAAATCATGACAGAAGTTCTATGTATTACTTTTAAATATGATTGAGACAACTATTGTAAAAGCTTGACTGAACCACATTGTTTATAAAATGACTTTATTTTCCGTTGCTTTATTTGTCTGTCTTTTAATTTATTTGTATCTTTTACCTAAAATGCTCCATCGAAGTTAAGGCATTCCCTTTGTGAGTGACCTCAACGGAGGTGGGGTGTTTCACTTGGTATCAGAGCTGAAGGTTACCGGATTAGATAAAAGATTTGAAAAATTATTTTCAAAACAGTTTTAAATGAAGCATTTTCAAAGAAAAGTTTTGTTTTAAAGGCATATTCCCCAAAGCCATATGCACTATCTTTAGATCCTTTATTTGAATCCTTGTTTCCTTCTTTCCTGAGTCTCCGGGGCTCCTGTCTTTCTGGGAGGTAACCTCATCGTGGTGTGGTTCCGTGGGCTCGATGAGACTATGACACCTGTCAAAGGGTGAAAAGTGCCCAACCTCCATCCATAGTCGTAGTAGTTTCACCTACGGCTATTTCTCTTCCAAGCTTTGTTGGGTTTCCCGTGCGATGGAGGCAACGTTCGCAAGGCTTGTCAACATGGTTCACAAAGGAGGTAAAGGGAAAGAGGCCAAAGGTGAACAATCACAAACAAGGGATTGGAATATAAGAAGGTTGAAGGAAATAATAGATCCCACAACAAGAGGAAGTATCTTTTCTACGGTATAGTGGGTCATTTAATTATAGGAAGTAAAAGACAAGTGGTTGTTTTCAGCATAGTGAGGCAGGGCATCTTATCAAGGATTTCCCAGAGGATAAGGACAAGGACAGGATTTTCAGGAAGGCAAGTGCATGCTTTCACCGCCAGCGTACCTGAGAGAAAGATAGTAAGGTTTAGTTTTTCTTTTTGATCATCCTGTTAGTACTCTTTTTGATTTCAGCACTTCACATTCGCTCATATCTGCTTCCGTAGTTGAGTTTCTGCACCTTTGTACTAGTATAATAGAAGATCCCATTATTGTCTCAAATCCGGTTGGTGGTTAGGCTCATTTATCTTTGGTTTGTAAGGATTTGAGAATATCTATATTAAGGATTGAGTTTAAGTGTAATGCTTATGTTTTTGGTTTCATGGGCTATGGGTCGATTCTAGGCATGGATTGGTTAGCTAGCAATTGTGAAAGGAGGGTAATTAGACTTTTTACTTGCCTCGGGAATACCCTTGAGATTTCGTGTGATCCTGAGGGGATTAGTTAGGCTTGGCTACCTAGAATCACTTGATGCATCTATCGACGATTTGCGATCCGTTAGAGTAGTCCATGAGTACGTAGATGTTTTTTATTAGGTTAGGGATTTTCCTCCTAAAACTCGAGATAGACTTCTGCATATATCTAGTTGACAATGCAAAGCTAGTTATGCGACCAGCGATAGTTTTGGAGCAAGATTGGTGAGGATAGCTAGAGTCGGTTAAGTGCTCAATTGTTTGGTTGTTTTGCTAGTACTATCTCACATAAATCGTCCAAATTCGGAGAAGGTATTCCTTGGGTGCTTGTCTGATATTGGTTTAGGCCTTTGGGGCTTGTACTTGAGGGATGTCGAGTTCGACTAGGATGGTTTGCATGAGAAATAAATGGTTGTGGCAGGCGCCCTAAGTAAGACTGACCTTAAGAGAGGTAAAAAGTACATAGCAACCTTTAGCTTTAGACCCTTAGATTTGTGACATGATGGATAAGTTAAGTTGAGGAGAGACCTCTACTTATCTTAGTATATACACTTGGTATCATGGCTCGCACCTGTTTATCTTGGAAAGATAGTTCGACTACATTGGATGCCCTCTAGCATAGTAAGTGATCGAGGTCCTATCTTTACTAGTGAGTTTTGGAAATGGAGGTCAAGAAGCTTTGCAACTGTGAAGTTAAATTAGTTAAGGTACAGTGGAGTGAAGCTGCAGAAGACGCGATGTGGGAGACTGAAGAAAAGACACGCGCATCATACCCTTTTTCTTGAGAGTATATCCTTGATCTCTTTTTCTAGGAATTCTATGCACGTTTGTTTCTATCTTTTTTTAGGTTTGTCTTCTAGGTCATATCTTCGATCCTTAGGTAGAATCCAATGAATGTAAACATGTGTTTGAAACATGTTATGATTGGTGGTTGCAAGTGGTTGCTCATGGATGCATATACACACATTAGGCATTAGATCGGCTCAGTCACTTTCATAAAGTACGATTAGGAATAATTGCATACATGATGCACTCATGGCACTGACATAATTCGCATTGAGGAGGTCAACTGAATCAGTAGACCGCCTAATTTTGCATTAGATAAGGACACATACACACACTATGCATATGATCATGAAAGCATTAGAAATCTTTTTAAGGATAACGGACGCCTGTGTTTGAATGCTTGAGTAGATGGATGTTGGATGTTTGGATATGCATTCTTCTTAACTTAGAGATTTCGGGGACGAAATCCTTTAAGGAGGGGAGAATGTAACACCCCGTATTTTCTGAGAATATTAAATGTAACAAATTAAAGTATACTTAATTTTTAAAAGAAGAATTAAGGGAAACGGGTTACGCCATTGCGTTTGTCTCGAAATTCTGCTTGGAATAGATTCCAAGTTTTTGTAAATCGTGCTTCGCATGAGGAAGTTATGGCCCTCAGAAGTTTCAAGAATTTAAATAAAATAAAACAGCTCAGATTTAAATTTAAAATTCAAATCACACACCCAGGCTGGGCGGGAAATTTCCCGCCCAGGACCCAGGTCGACCACGGGGTCGACCAGGGGGTCGACCTGGGTCACATTGGTCGATCAGAGGGTCGACCTCCCCCTATTTCCAGATCCGAGGCCTGGTTTGTTTTTCTACATTTGGACGCCCGTTCTGACAAGATTTGTTGATCCCTGTGCTATATAAACACCTCTAAGGCTACAGTTTTCTCTACACAACTCCATTATGCTTATACTCTACCCTAATTCATAACAAAAATAAATTAAAGACATCCTTAATCTGCTCTAGTTCTTCAAGAAATCAAGTATAGAATTCAAGTAGAGATTCAAAGGCTAATTCAACGACTTAAATAACTATTTTCTAAGAATCAAATCTAAATTAGAGAATCGATAATCTACGTCAAGGGATCGCTTTTCGGTTTCAGAAAACAGATTTTAGAAATACATGAATCATTCTCTTTTTGTAAGTTCAAGTTACTTTCAGATGTGAATTCTTAATTGAGATTCTTGGCATGTAATAATCTGGATCTAAGCTATACTTGATTATGAGATAATCCTTTTAGATTTATCAAATCTAATCTATTATATTTATGCCCGCGATTTTATTTAAATCTAATCCATTAGATTTATGCCTGATGTAAGTAATCCTTTCATTTGAATCTGTGCTTGTATATGCCTTTGGGAATCATTATTGACTATGGAATTGGTCCAATCATATCCATCCTTGTTGTATATCGGAACTGTAATCTTTTTTAAGTTCATGATATAACTCTTGTCAAACCTATACGTCTGTGATGGTTCATAATGATATTCATATCATATCTATATGCCTGCAATGTATTCTATGCAAAACTTGTCAATTTGGTATATCAAATTTATTGGACCAATAGTTCTTATCGTCATATGCCTATTCTTATGCCTCTTATGTTCCTTATTGTTTCTTCGCTTATTTCATGAATCTTATTTTGAATCTCGAAATACGTACGTTTTGAATGTGGGGATAATAGGGTATAACATGATATTGACATTTATTTGACATAATTTGGAACATGTATTATGGCATGACTGTTAAGATGCAATTTGGGGTAATTTTACATAAATTATGGAATATGTAATTTGACAAATGGAACCTAGAATTGGCATGAACGACAAAGTATGAAATTTGGCATGAAAAAACTAGTTTTGGGCATAAACTGTAAATTGAAATATTAAATTTAGCTTGGGCTTAACTATTGACTTGGGATGCCAAACATAATGCATAGTGATTTTGGGCATGATTATTGTTGCAAATTTAGGGAAGATTGGGTATAGCCAGTTTTGATTAATAACTGGAAATTGGAATTTGTTGGGCATAACTTGGGAATTGGATCAAGACTAGTTTTGGTGAATTTGTTAATTTGCATGTAAAATCTAGATTTGGATATATATGGTAAATATGTAAATTAAAGATGAACATGCCTAACCCGAGGTTAGATTGAGTTGTGGTGTAAAACTGCCCGGTACCGCCCGCCACATCTAGTAACCACAACAACACCTATCTAATATGAGAGGTTAGTGCATCATGCCCAACAAAAACCCGAGGTTAGATTGAGTTATGGTGTAAAACTGCCTGAAACCGCCCGACACATCCAGTAACCGCAACAACGCATATCTAATTTGAGAGGTTGGTGCATTAATAAATCAATTAATGCTAATGAACAAGATGAATGACTAGGGTTAAGTTCATAAGAACACTTAACCAGTATAACATGAATGACTAGGGTTAAGTTCATAAGAACACTTAACCAATAAAACAAGATGAATGACTAGGGTTAAGTTAATGAGAAACACTTAACGAATATAACAAGATGAACGACTAGGGTTAAGTTAATGAGAAACACTTAACCAATATAACAAGATGAATGACCAGGGTTAAGTTAATAGGAAACACTTAACCAGTATAGCATGATGAATGGGTAGGGTTAAGTAATAAGAAACACTTAACCAATATAACTTGATTTGCGGTAAGGTTAAGTTAAAACAAGAGGGCAATACTTAACCAATATGAATTGATTTGTGGTAAGGTTAATTAAAAACAAGAGGGCAACACTTAACCAATATAACTTGATTTTTCATAGGGTTAAGTTGACATAAGAAGGAAACACTTAACCAAACTAACATGACAGGTAGGTGGGTTAAGTAACTTGAATTGATTGATGACACTTAACCAATACAAAATGATGAACACATGGGGTTAAGTTAACAAGAAACACTTGACCAATATAACTTGATGGACGAATGGGGTTAAGTTAATAGGAAACACTTAACCAATCCAATGTGATAAGTGAGGAGGGTTGAGTTAATAAGAAAACACTTAACCAACATAACATGATGAATGGGTGGGTTAAGTTAACATGAATGGAAAACACTTAACCAATATGGCATAATGTGCGGGCAGATTAAGTACATATCAAGTTTTGGGTGGGTAATATTAGTAAATATAGGCCCACAAACTTAACCATTAAATAAACATGCTTGAATCAGTAGAAGGGTTAAGTACATAACGGGTTGTAGGTAATATTAGTAAATATAGGCCCACAAAACTTAACCATTAAATAAACTTGCTTGAATCAGTGGGAGGGTTAAGTACATCTTGTGTAGTTGGGTAATATTTGTATATATAGGCCCACGAACTTAACTAGTAGGAAACCCTAGTAATGGGGACCCATTTCAGCAGTAACTCACATATATGTATCATGGTACCCTGAACTAGGCAGGGTGGAGCACGATTACTGGGCTGATTATAAGCGGTCAAAACAGCGGCAGGGGGTACGTCAGTGTAGGTTCCGACGGTTTACAGGCATGCACGTACTACGGAGTGGGAAAAAGCAGGCACTGGATACCAGTAGTTATACACTGTGCATCTTGAATCTTGTCGGGTTGCTATCATAGGGATTGATACACCTTAAGGTGGGACCAGCACAAGGTATCTACACGCAAGAGAGGGCCAATTGACACAGACACAAGGAAAAATTAATACGAGTAAGGAGCCGATCGATAAGGTAGTAAGGGTACATCTAACATGTTCATGGCAATTAGGCAGATTGAGGTGGAATCCTCTTGATAGATGTACACCTGATGGCTACCACAATTGCGGGGATTGGGATCACATTACAATATGATCATTTTATATAGATTACTAGTTGGGACACTAGTTAGGTGGTGTAGAGATATAAAAACCAGAATAACAAGGTAGTAGCGAAGCAGAGAAAGAGTAGAATCACATTCAGTTTATCTTGCCTGATCATATCTATACTAATCATATGTTATCTTGTTATCCTTGTTCTTACGGTATTGTATTATATTCAGTTTATTCTTGTCATGATGCTTTTGCCTGTTTATATGCTGAAAGTCACTGGACTTACCAAACTTATGTCTGACCTAGTTTTGTTTCGCCTCATTTCTTCCGTTCCCCCTAGGTTCGCAGGGAGGAAATGTTACCACTTAGCTCAGTTTTCTTTCCAAGCTCGAAGATAGTCGATGTATTGCTTTAGACTCTCTCTTCCACTGCTATGGCTGGTTTATGATTTATTGGGGAATATCATTGTTATTTTTATGCTTCTTTTATAATTTGAAGTTTTTAAATCATGACAGAAGTTCTATGTATTACTTTTAAATATGATTGAGACAACTATTGTAAAAGCTTGACTGAACCACATTGTTTATAAAATGACTTTATTTTCCGCTGCTTTATTTGTCTGTCTTGTAATTTATCTATATCTTTTACCTAAAATGCTCCATCGAAGTTAAGGCATTCCCTTTGTGAGTGACCTCAATGAAGTGGGGTGTTTCACTCAGTTTGGACTTGTGACACTATCCAACACTTCTCTTCTGAGCTCAAAGATGTAGGGAACACTAATTCTTCCTTTCAACCTCATAACTCCTTCGCTATCCACTTGGAAATTGGAGACTTCGCCGCTTTGAATTCTTTTGATCATCTCTTTAACATAACTATCGTCTTTCTGAAGAATAGATGTTTTATCAATCGACGATGGTGTAATGATAAGATTGGCGATGATCACATTCTTTCTGTTGAGCGCATCAGCCACAACATTGGCTTTCCCCGGAGTATACAAAATATCAAGATCGTATGCTGTGAGAAATTCTAGCCAACACTACTGCCTCATATTCAGATCTTTCTGGGTGAACAAGTACTTTAAAGATTGATGATCAGTACATAGTTCTAATTCCTCACCTAATAAATAGTGCCTCCAGATTTTCATAGCAAACACAACGGCTAACAATTCGAGATCGTGAGTTGCATAATTCTTCTCGTGTCGCTTCAATTGACGGCTAGCATAAGCCACCACTTGGCCTCTTTGCATTAGTACTGCACCAAGACCTTCTTTAGAAGCATCGGTCCAGACTTTCAAGTCTTGATTGCCATCAATAATTGTTAACACTGGAGTCGTCGTCAATCTTAACTTTAGCTTTTGGAAAGTTGCCTCACATTCTTGAGTCCAATTGAATCTTGACTGTTTCTTAGTAAGCTTTGTTAAGGAACTAAATATCTTCGAAAAATCTTTGACGAACTTCCGATAATAACTAGTAAACCCAATAAAACTTCGGACTTCTGTGGTAGTAGTTGGCAGCTTCCAATCTTGAATAGCTGCAATCTTACTGGGATCCACAGAAATTCCTTCTTTTAATACAACATGGCCAAGAAACTTGACTTCTTCTTACCAGAATATACATTTGGAAAATTTGGCCTTTAAAACATTCTTTCTGAGAATTTCTAACACTTGTTCCAAATGTTTTGCATGCTCGCTCTCTGACTTAGAGAAGATCAATATGTCATCAATGAAAACAAGTACGAATTTATTCAACACTTCTCTGAATACCCTGTTCATTAAATCGATAAAATAAGCTGGAGCGTTAAATAAGCCGAACGACATTACTAACCACTCATAGAATAAGTCTGGACTTCTGAATGTTGTCAAAGGAACACATTCTTCGGCAATACGAAGTTGATGGAAACCTGTAGCTAGGTCCGTTCATGAAAATACTTGTGCGCCATTCAATCGATCCAATAAATCATCAATTTGCGGCAATGGATATTTATTCTTTAATGTTTGCTTATTCAAGTCACGATAATCCACACATAGTCTGAGAGTACCGTTTGACTTTGGGTCAAATACCATTACTGCTCCCTAATCAGAGAAACTAGGCCTGATTAGACCCTTCCATACAAGTTGTCAAGTTTGATTGTCTAACTCTTATTTTTCCTTCAAGCTCATTCTTCGAATAGCGTGAACTACTGGCCTTGCATTTGGAATTAAAGAAATTTTGAAATCAATTTCTCTACGCGGAGATAAGATAACAACTTCTTCAAACACGTCCGCATAATTCTTGACGACAGGAATACTTTCTACGTCGACCGGAGTATTCTCTGTAACGACAGGAATAGGTTCTAATTGAGTAGGAGAAACATCAGAAGCTAACCAAAAGTCTTTTCTATAGTATTCGGACCTTCACATGGTATGGTTATATAGTCCACGAACTTTGTCTTTTCCTTAACAACTCTTTCGACGCATTTGACCTCAGCTTCATCCTCAACTTCATATTTGGTTAACCAATCCAATCCTAGAATAAGATCAAATTCTTTAAAATTCATGACGATCGAGATGGTAGGGAACTGATAACGGGAAAAAGAGATAGGCACCCCACAAATCCAACTAAGATCGAGGGCACTCCCAACTGGATTATGGACAATCATGGGTGCTTTGAGCTTTTTCAGTTTCAAATCCAATTTCTTAACTGCATTACTTGCAATAAAGCTTCGCGACGTGCCAGTATCAAACAGTACTTTAATTGGTATATCTTTAACCGTAAGCGTGCCTTCTAAAACATCTGGTCTTGCTTGACTAGATGAGGATGCAGGAACTTCTGCCACTTCATTTACCTACACTACTTCAGATTTCTGTGATAGTTTGCAGTTCTTCGCAATATGACTAGCCTGGTGGCGCTTATAGCATCCCCTATTCTACTGAAACTCCTTCTTGGATTTAGATCCATTCTTTCTCCGCATTTTCAAAGATTTACATTTTCTGGACAAATGGCCTCTCTGATTGCAGTTAAGGCATATGGTAGTCGCTACTGATTCTTTCTCAGACTTCACCTTTTTCTGACTAGTCCTTGGCCTATTATTGCCTTCAGACTTTGTACTCGCTTCAGGATGCGTACTTATCTCTGGGCTATCAGATTCAAAATTCCTTTTGTTGTTAGAACTAACTTCCTCCTCATCTCCCAAAAGGCATTGCTTATCAAGATCTTCATACTGGTAAGCCATGTATATCATTTCAGAAAAAGATTGTTGCACATGTGCAGTTACACTACTTTGGTACTTTCTTTGAAGCCCGTTAATAAACATCGGATTCTTCATCTTTGGATTTTGAATTAGATGCGGGGCAAAACGAGAAAGTTCATTGAATTTCTTATGATATTCCGGAATCGTCATATCTCCTTGTATCAGATAGTAGAATTCATCACCTAACCGCTTAGTTGCTTCTGGAGGAGTAAACCTTTCATTGAAAATTTCTTTAAATCTATCCCAGGTAATATTACCTTTTGGATTATCTTTAATAACGGTTTCCCACCAGATTAAAGCTTCGTCTTCGAGTACCCAGGATGCCAGTAATCTTTTATGATCATCTCTTAGCTTGAAACCTTAGAAAATTCTCTCTGTAGAGCGCATCCAAGCTTAAGTTTGAATAATGGACTCATTGCTCGAGAACGGTACTCCACCCAGATTTCGATACCTCTTTAATTGAGCGTCTATATCTGATCCTGGATATGGAAGCACAACTGGCTCATTAGATTGTCGAACCATTAGATTACTTCTTCTGCCTCTGCCACTCATTTTTCAATGTTTGTGAATAGCAGACAAAGTGTTAGGCCAACATAAAAGGTATTTTTAAAGCACAAAGACATATGCTTGAATGTAAATGTGTCTAATGGGGTGTATTTCATTTTGCTACATACATTTTAGGATATTACTGATCCTATCTGAAATGAGTCATTCATCATAGAGTACTACTGATTTTATTTCCGACGAGTTCATTAATATGTTCTATTCCAGAACTAAGCTTAACCAAAGCTCTGATACCACGATGTGACAACCCCAAGTCCCCCATTCCACGGTGGCAAGGATAATCTTTAGAATATAACACATAAACAAATAACAACAGAACAAAAATATATAAATACATTAGATAATGTACAACAGAATACACTGGATAAACATAATCATTAGAGTTACACAGTATACAGGAACGTACTTAGTACAAAATACAGTTTTAGCTTTACATAAAATGTCTACAGCGAAATCAAAGCATAATATGTACAACAGGAGCTGAACAACATAAAAAGAAAGAAGTGATAGAATCCATCTTCAGCTCCATAGCTATCCAGAAAGAGCCTGCTAAAACCTGAATACAAGGCTGCCCATGTAAAAAATAGGTCACCCGAGTTTGCAAGTGAAACAAACTTTGAGTCAGTCACGGGACTGGTATGAGAAATCTACTTAACTTATTTTATAATAAGGCCGATCACAGGAACATGCCGCTAACGCGGAACGGGTTTACTCCATTGGATTGCCAGTGCTTAAAACAAGTAAATCATTTAAACATCGCAATGCTTTTTATAAAAATGAAGTCATTATAAGACTCAGTTCCCATCACAGAATGCAACGCAAACCGAGGATAGAGTTTTACCTTATAATGGCAAAAATATGCTTGATACAAATAAAACAAAAGCATTTGATATTATTACTAGTGTTTATAAGTTTCAAAAACAATTTCAATCATAATTATCAATCATAGACGGCATAAGTGCCCCATATCACTATGTCGCCGTATATAGGTATACAATCAAAACCGCACGATGTCGTAATTGGAAATTGGAATTCCATCATGAACCAAGGCAAGGGATCATCCTTACCACTTCGAGACTGTCTAGCCCGAGCCTCAGGACCCAGACTCAGGTGGGCCCTTGGATCGTCAGGGCCGATCCACACGGAGTGTAACACCCCACACCCGCTAAGGTCACTCGCTAAGGGAATGCCTTAACTTCGGTGGAGTATTTTAAGTGAATATAGAACAGAAAAATTACAACAAGACAGATATAAATAATACTTGTTAACTAAAACATCATTTTATTGCAGCAGAAGGTAAACATGTTTGGTTACAAAACCATAAAACAAGAGTCAAGTACTAAATATCCATCCTGATAAAAACATAAGTACATAATCCCACTACATAACTAATAGCCATAATAGAAAAGATAAGCTGAGCTTTACATCAATGGTCCAAGCTCCAAAAGATAGATAAAGCAATCTGATCAAAGCCCACTAGTGCTAGGCCCACTCTGAGAACCTGAGGGTTGGGAAAAAGATAAAAACAACGGGGTCAGACATAAGTCTGAGCGAGTCCTATAACTTTAACAATACAATCATTAAAGTAATTAGGGTATGATATAAACTTGGTACGGTAATGACTGGGGATAAATGACTACACTAAGCAACCAACTAGACATAGGATGAACTAAGATATCGGTAAATACGCATCTACCCACCCAAGGGTAATTACTACACTGCACCACACCAGTCATTCCTACTTAAAGGTTGATCCCATCCATGGACTTAGAAAATATAACTAGTAGTTTCGTGTACCCCTAGCTGACCACATAGGTGCCGTCTGCCCCTTTCTCCACTAGGTGTACCCACTACTTCCCAAGCGATCAGCTCCCTAACGTAGATACCCGTGCTGGCCCCACAGTGGGGTGTATCACTCCCCAAAGTGGCAACCCGATACAACCAACGGTGCACGGCTTATACCTACACGATGCAACAACGTCTTACCTACCAGCCCGGGTCCACACACGCATATGAAACCCGTTGGACTTGCGTTGCCACCGATAACTCGTTTTGGCCTCTTATAGTCAAGCCCAGTACGCGTGTCCCATCCTCGACATGGGTCGAGCCCACAAAGATACGTTTTGGGTTACTGGTTGAAATGGGCCCCCACAAGCTACCCATCTAAGCTTGTCCCTTTTCTAGTGCATCCCACTTAACCCTTTAATCATGTTTAATTGCATGTTTCCACTTGGTTAAGTATTCTAATCGTATTTTCTATTGCCACCCAAGGCAACCCATTAGATTTCCACATGCCACCCAAGGCACTTACTTGATTTCCACATGCCACCCAAGGCACCCACTTAACCCCTCATGCCCCACTACATGCTTATCTGGTTAAGTGTTTCTTAATTGATTAAGAACGTGACCTTTGTAAAGACCTCTCATATTAGACTGTCTTTTATGGCAGCTGGATTTGCCGGTCGGGTCCGAGCAGCCTTACGCCATAACAGAGTCTAACCTCGTGTCTTTACACTTGTCACGTATTTAATTTATGCCTAAGACCTCTCACATTGGGCCAATCATTTGTAGCCGCTGGATTTGCCGGTCGGGTCCGGGCAGTCTTATGCTACAAAAGGGTCCAACCTCGTGACTTAGTCGATTAATCACACCTAATTAATCACCCCCATATTTTGAATTAATTTTCCCTAATTAATTCCAATTTAATGATGTACATAATTGACTCAATTATGTCCATCCACTTATGGTATGCAACATCATACCAATTTCACCACAATTTTGTTAACATGAATATTAACCCCATCGTTCCCCACGTAATACGCTAACATGACATACTTAAAAGGGAAGATTCATCACAAATACAATGGGTTCAACTTAGCATAACATTAGCATCATCATGGGTTTTAAAGGTGTCAACTTGCATATATGACCATAGCATCAAACCCAACTAGCATAAATAATCAACCCAAACTTGCATTAATCACATATGTCATAAAGAGGGTAACTTGCATAGATGTTCATGTCATAGACCTATCATAAAGGGATAAACTTGCATACATGTCATAGGTCTAAAAAAAGGGATGAACTTGCATATGTTACTCATATCATAAAAAGGGGGTAAACATGCATATATATGCATGACATACAAAGGGGTAAACTTGCATATGTATGCATATCATACAAAGGTGTAAACTTGCACATGTCACTTGCATATAATCTAACACCAAACTTGCATAACATGTCATATATGAACTTGCATATAATCAAACACCAAACTTGCATAACATGTCATATATGAACTTGCATATAATCAAACACCAAACTTGCATAACATGGTGTCATAATGGATCAATGTTTATCATAGTGATTTGCATAACTAGCATCATGAACATATATCATAAAACCTGCATAACTAGCATCATGAAGATATAGCATAAAACTTGCATAACTAGCATCATGAACACATAGCATATGATAACATAACTTGCATTGATCCACATACATAACCATAACCTCATTATATCCTATCATAATTATTTTAGCAATTGCTTGCTAAAGGCATAGAAACTCACAACTTGTTGATTAGCACTCCTATGAAGAAGATTAAGTTGCTAGAAGTTGATTAGAAGTTGATTTGAGAAGCTGTCTTCTTCTAAAATTTGATGGAGGCTCCTTCTACTTGCATTTTGACGGCATGACGACGTTGTATCTATTTTTAGTATCGATTATGGTAGTCTTATGGTGTATTTATAGATTTAGGATGTAGTTTAGGCCCTTAGATTAACCCTAGATTAGGTTAGAGCCATCAGATTTCGTCACAAGCCCCAAAACACAGCCCAAACCCCTTCAGACTGCACCCAGGCCAACCTGGTCGAGTACCCAGGTCGACACCCGTGTCGACTGGGCAGTCGACATGGGTTGGGGTGGTGTCGACTGGGCAATCGACACCCCTGTCGACCTGGCCTGCGCGGGAGTTTTCCCGCCTTCCCCCTGTGTGTTGAATTTCAAATTTGAATCTGAAATTTAAATCTGTTTTGGACTTAGAATTTTCTGAAAACTTCGTTGGGCCATAGCTTGGTCATACGGACCCCAAATCACGCAAACTCGGACTCTATTTTGCGTATTTTTCCGAGACGAACGCAATGGCGCAACCCATTTCCCCTAATTCCCACATCTGGGATTAGTTATTTTTTAATTTGCGAATGTTAATATTAACTGAAACTCAGGGTGTTACATTCTCCCCTACTTAAAGGATTTCGTCCCCGAAATCTCTAAGTCAAGAAGAACGTATCCTACCAACCAAACAACCATCTACTAAACCATCAAACACTGGCATCCATTGTCCTTAAAGTTTCTAATGCTGTATGAACATATGCAAAAAGTGTGTATATGTTCCCTGTCTAATGCAAAATCAGGCGGTCTACTGATTCAGTTGACCTCCTTAATGCAAACCATGATAGTGCCATGCATCCAATATGTATGCGAAAGAACCCTATCGACACAGACTATCTCTACATGTGTGCACAACCATACACCAAAATGCATCATCCATATGATAACACAACCATTATACATCCATTAGTATAGCTACCTACACACAATTATATGCAATATGCAATATGAAGTGACTGAGCCGATCTAGTGTCTAAAGTGTGTGTATATGCATCCACGAGCAACCACTAGCAAACACTTGCATCCACACGCATCCATCAATCATAACATGTCTCAAACACATGTTTCAACCATAGGTTTACCCTATCTAAAGGTCAAAGGTACTAATGAGAGGACATACTAAAGATAAGATAAGAACTAGACAAACGATAAAGGAGAAATTAAAAGACATACCCTCAAAAAAGAATGGGTACAGTGAACGCATCTTCGCTTCTGTCTCCCAAGTAGCGTTGCTCTCATCATCTCCCCATTGCACTTTGACTAGTTGAACCTCTCTGTTTCTCAACTTCCTAATCTCTGACCCAAGGATGCGAGTAGGAGCTCGTCGAATCGTCGTATCACGCTCTACCTCCACTTCTCTAAGCAAGCTCGGCTCTACCACCTCTGCGGTCTCATGTAGGCACTTCCTCAAATGTGACACATGGAATACGTCATGTACACCATTAAGTCTCTCGGGCAAATCCACTCTATATGCCATCTGTCCAATCCTTTCCTTGATAGGAAACGGTCCTACAAACCTTGGTGCTAACTTCCCAACGGACCCAAAGCGAACAACATTCCGTAATGGAGATACTTTAACAAAGACCATGTCCCCAACATCAAACTCAAGATCCGTCCTCCTCTTATCCGCGTAAGATTTCTGCCTATCTTGCGCTGCTTTCATCCTTCTTCGAATCAAATCAATCTTTTCCGAAGTCTCTCTAACCATATCAGGCCCAAGCAAGATCTTATCCGTAGACTCCCACCAACATGTAGGTGATCGACAAGGCCTTCCATAAAGAGCTTCGAAAGGAGCCATGCCAATACTAGACTGAAAGCTGTTATTATACGCGAACTCCACCAATGGAAGATGCTCTTCCCATGTACCTCCAAAATCTAAGATACATAGCCTCAAAAGGTCTTCAAGAATACGGTTCACCCTCTCAGTCTGGCCGTCCGTTTGAAGATGATATGCGGTGCTCAAACACAACTGAGTCCCTATCGCCTCTTGCAAACTCTTCCAAAACTCGCTAGTGAAGATAGGATCTCGATCGCTCACTATGCTAGAAGGTACACCATGCAACCGAACTATCTCTCGAATGTAGACTGAAGCTAGCCATGGAGCAGTCCTCTTACTCTTCACGGGTATGAAATGGGCGCTCTTAGTAAGTCTGTCTACCACAACCCAAATTCCCATATTACCCTTCCTCGATCTCGGTAACCCATCGAGACGCTATCCCACTTCCATTGCGGAACCTCCAATGGGTGAAGCAACCCACCGGGTTTCCTTTGCTCCGCTTTCACTTGTTGGCACACCAAACATCTAGCGACATACTCGGCCACATCCTTCTTCATACCGGCCCAAAAGAAAACTCGCTTCATGTCTTGGTACATCTTGTCCCCACCGGGATGAATGGTCATCCTAGAACGATGTGCATCATCAAGTATAGCCTTCCTCAAACCCTCATCTTGCGGTACACAAAGTCTACCGTCTCTACGCAACCACCCCTTATCATCTAGGGTGTACCTACTTAAATGGCTGGACGACTCCCCCCTTATGAGCCTCTCTACCAACTCAACCAACTGTGGGTCGTCCCGCTGTGCCTCGCCAATCCGTCCCAAAAGAGTAGGTCTGACCTCTAAGGATGCTAGCAAACCGGGTACAAAGTCAACAGAAGGTCTGAAATCAAACATTGAGATAAATTCCAAGCTTCGTTGTTCCACGAACAATGGACTCAAGGACAACCTTTTTCTGCTTAAGGCGTCCGCCACCACGTTACCCTTGCCAGGGGTATACGCTATCTCGAAATCATAGGATGCTAAGAATTCCATCCACCTTTGCTATCTCAAGTTCAAATTCTTCTGAGAAAACAAGTACTTCAATGATTTGTGGTCAGTTAACAATTCGAACCTCTCGCCAAGAAGATAATGGCGCCAAGTCTTAACCGCAAAAACAATAGCGGCCAACTCTAGATCATGTGTAGGGTAATTTTTCTCATGCACTCTCAACTGCCTTCCCCCATAGGCTATTACCCTTCCCTCTTGCATTAAGACTGCGCCTAGTCCTGTCCCACAAGCATCGGTGTAAACAACAAATGGCTTACTCCCATCTGGTAACACTAAGACTGGAGCTGTGGTTAAAGCTCTCTTTAACCGTTGGAACGCATCATCACAATCTACGTCCCATGTGAAGACTAGATTCTTCTTTGTCAAACGAGTTAATGGGGCTGATATCTTCGCGAAGTCCTTGATAAACTTCCTATAGTAGCCAGCCAACCCCAAGAAACTCCTCACCTCGGTAGCATTCTTCGGAACCTTCCAATCTTGGATGGACACTACCTTCACGGGATCCACAACTATCCCTTCCTTAGAGACCACGTGCCCTAAGAACCTCACTTTCCAAAAGTGACATTTAGAGAATTTAGCCTTAAGGCTATGCGCTCGAAGAGTCTCCAGCACTTCCCTAAGATGTAGGGCATGCTCTTCTTCACTCTTAGAAAAGACTAAGATGTCATCCACAAAGACCACCACGAACTTATTAAGGTACTCCCTGAACACCCTACTCATCAAATCAACAAAGTATGCAGGGACGTTCGTCAAACCAAAGGGCATCACCAGCCACTCATAGAAACCATCCGGAGTCCTAAAGGCAATCTTTTCTATACTATCCTCAGCCACTCTCAACCGATGAAACCCCGTGGCTAAGTCCAACTTCGAAAACACTGAGGCGCCAACCAACTGATCAAAGAGATCATCAATCCTCGGCAATGGGTGTCTATTCTTCTTTGTAAGCTTGTTGAGTTCTCTATAGTCTACACAAAGTCTGAGGGACCCATCCGCCTTCGTGGCAAAAACTACTGGAGCACCCCACTCCGATATACTTCGTCTTATGAACCCCTTCTCAAGCAACTCCCCTACTTGCTTATGGAGTTCCCTCCTCTCACGAGGAGCCATGTGGCTCACTGGCAAAGATACTGGCTTAGCATTGTCCACCAGATATATTCGGAAGTCTATCTCCCGCTTCGGAGGTAAGCCCTTCACCTCCTCAAACACATCCGAGTATTCCCGGACCACTCTAACAGATCGCAAACTCTCGATCGAATCGTCAAGCGATTCAAGATAACTTAGCATAACAGAATCCATGGGATTACAAGAGATCTCGAGAGTGTTCGCCAAGCGGGTCATGAGCCTAACAACTCTCCTTTCACAATCAAGAACGACACCATTACTGGATAACCAATCCATGCCCAAAATCAACCCATAGCCCGTGAAGCCCAAAACAAAAGCATCACAACTAAACTCAACGCTAAGTATAGAAATCTTCAAACCCAAACATATCATGGACAAATAAGTGGAGCCCCCAATTGGGTTTGAAACAACCAAGGGATCATGTACTAGACTGGTGTCTAAGTGCAGTGACTCAACTAATGATGATGAGATAAACGAATGCGATGCGCCAGAGTCAAACAAAGTACGGACAGGATGATCAAACAGAAAAACCAAACTTTCAACGGAAATAGTTCTACCTCTTTCCTGAATCGGTGGAACCGCGAGAGCCTGAACTTGCCCCCTTGCCTGACCTGGTGCCATAAGAGCTTGCACCTGTCCTCCTGAGGTAGATCCCGTCCTCTGCCCCTTCTTAGGGCAGTCTTTCACTAGATGCCCTGCTTCGCCACAGTGGAAGCAACCAGTCTTCTTCTTCTTCCAACAATCTTTGCTTAGGTGGCCTGGTGTCCCGCAATTGAAGCACTTCTTCTTTCCCTTGCCACCGTTGCCTTTCCCACCCTTGTTTTGCTGTTGCTGTTGAGGTCTCTTCTGATCTCCTTTCTTCTCGGGTGTCTTATTAGCATTGGGACCCTTCTCTTCCTCATGCATGAGTGCCATGTCTACAAGCTTCACAAAGGTGGCCCCCATAGGGATGTGAGTCATAGCCAATCCATGCATCGGTTCATTCAAGCCTTTAACGAACCTCAAAGCCTTCTTCTCCGGTGTATTCACCATGTCCATGCCAAACCTTGCCAACTGATTAAACTTGTTGACATATTCCTTCACTGATAAGTTTACTTGCTTTAGAGTCAAGAACCTTTCCATATACAGATTTTCTTCTGCCCTTAAGAGAAACTTTACCACAAACCTTTGTCTGAAATCCGCCCAAGAGTCAACAGGGCGCTCTCCATTAGTGACCTCCCACCAGAACGAGGCCTCTCCCTTCATTAACCAAGCAGCTAACTTGACTTTCTTTCCTTCTTCCATCTCAAAGATATCTATCAACTCTTCCACCTCCTTAAGCCAATCCCTAGCTTCCACAAAAGTTTCTGATCCTTGAAAAGGTTTCCCTCCCATAGCCTTAAATTCCATGCAAGTCTTAGCAAAAATATCCGCACGAGGAGGAGGAGGGGGAGGAAGATCGGGTGCAACTGGTGGTGGAGGAACATTTGCTGGGCCCGTAGCGGCGGCCCTAGCCTCCATCAATCTCCTATACCATACTAGTATCGCTACACCCTCCGGAAAGTTAAGATCTTCAGCCATGCTGAAACGAAGAAGGAAAGATTCAAAACGGAGAATTCGAAAGATAAAGATATGACTATTGGGGATTATGCTTTTCTTTCAAAAACTTTTCTCTTAAAAGACATGTTTTTGAAAATACTCCTTCCAAAAATGTTATTAGAAAAATAGTTTTCTAAAAATTTTATCTGTTCTGGTAACCTTTAGCTCTGATACCACGGGTAACACCCCACACCTGCTAAGGTCACTCACTAAGGGAATGCCTTAACTTCGGTGGAGTATTTTAAGTGAATATAGAACAGAAAAATTACAACAAGACAGATATAAATAATACTTGTTAACTAAAACATCATTTCATCGCAGCAGAAGGTAAACATGTTTGGTTACAAAACCATAAAACAAGAGTCAAGTACTAAATATCCATCCTGATAAAAACATAAGTACATAATCCCACTACATAACTAATAGCCATAATAGAAAAGATAAGCTGAGCTTTACATCAATGGTCCAAGCTCCAAAAGATAGATAAAACAATCTGATCAAAGCCCACTAGTGCTAGGCCCACTCTGAGAACCTAAGGGTTGGGAAAAAGATAAAAACAACAGGGTCAGACATAAGTCTGAGCGAGTCCTATAACTTTAACAATACAATCATTAAAGTAATTAGGATCTGATATAAACTTGGTACCGTAATGACTGGGGATAAATGACTACACTAAGCAGCCAATTAGACATAGGATGAACTAAGATATCGGTAAAGACGCATCTACCCACCCAAGGGTAATTACTACACTGCACCACACCAGTCATTCCTACTTAAAGGTTGATCCCATCCATGGACTTAGAAAATATAACTAGTAGTTTCGTGTACCCCTAGCTGACCACATAGGTGCCGTCTGCCCCTATCTCCACTAGGTGTACCCACTACTTCCCAAGCGATCGACTCCCTAACGTAGATACTCGTGCTAGCCCCACAGTGGGGTGTATCACTCCCCAAAGTGGCAACCCGATACAACCAACGGTGCACGGCTTATACCTACACGATGCAACAACGTCTTACCTACCATCCCGGGTCCACACACGCATATGAAACCCGTTGGACTTGCATTGCCGCCGCTAACCCGTTTTGGCCTCTTATAGTCAAGCCCAGTACGCGTGTCCCGTCCTCGACATGGGTCGAGCCCACAAAGATACGTTTTGGGTTACTGGTTGAAATGGGCCCCCACAAGCTACCCATCTAAGCTTGTCCCTTTTCTAGTGCATCCCACTTAACCCTTTACTCATGTTTAATTACATGTTTCCACTTGGTTAAGTATTCTAATCGTATTTTCTATTTCCACCCAAGGCAACCCACTAGATTTCCACATGCCACCCAAGGCACTTACTTGATTTCCACATGCCACCCAAGGCACCCACTTAACCCCTCATGCCCCACTACATGCTTATCTGGTTAAGTGTTTCTTAATTGATTAAGAACGTAACCTTTGTAAAGACCTCTCACATTAGACTGTCTTTTATGGCAGCTGGATTTGCCGGTCGGGTCCGGGCAGCCTTACGCCATAACAGAGTCTAACCTCGTGTCTTTACACTTATCACGTATTTAATTTATGCCTAAGACCTCTCACATTGGGCCAATCATTTGTAGCCGCTGGATTTGCCGGTCGGGTCCGGGCAGTCTTATGCTACAAAAGGGTCCAACCTCGTGTCTTAGTCGATTAATTACACCTAATTAATCACCCCCATATTTTGAATTAATTTTCCCTAATTAATTCCAATTTAATGATGTACATAATTGACACAATTATGTCCATCCACTTATGGTATGCAACATCATACCAGTTTCACCACAATTTTGTTAACATGAATATTAACCCCATCGTTCCCCACGTAATACGCTAACATGACATACTTAAAAGGGAAGATTCATCACAAATACAATGGGTTCAACTTAGCATAACATTAGCATCATCATGGGTTTTAAAGGTGTCAACTTGCATATATGACCATAGCATCAAACCCAACTAGCATAAATAATCAACCCAAACTTGCATGAATCACATATGTCATAAAGAGGGTAACTTGCATAGATGTTCATGTCATAGACCTATCATAAAGGGATAAACTTGCATACCTGTCATAGGTCTAAAAAAAGGGATGAACTTGCATATGTTACTCATATCATAAAAAGGGGTGAACATGCATATATATGCATGATATACAAAGGGGTAAACTTGCATATGTATGCATATCATACAAAGGTGTAAAGTTGCACATGTCACTTGCATATAATCAAACACCAAACTTGCATAACATGTCATATATGAACTTGCATATAATCAAACACCAAACTTGCATAACATGTCATATATGAACTCGCATATAATCAAACACCAAACTTGCATAACATGGTGTCATAATGGATCAATGTTTATCATAGTGATTTGCATAACTAGCATCATGAACATATAGCATAAAACTTGCATAACTAGCATCATGAACATATAGCATAAAACTTGCATAACTAGCATCATGAACACATAGCATATGATAACATAACTTGCATTGATCCACATACATAACCATAACCTCATTATATCCTATCATAATTAGTTTAGCAATTGCTTGCTAAAGGCATAGAAACTCACAACTTGTTGATTAGCACTCCTATAAAGAAGATTAAGTTGCTAGAGTTGATTAGAAGTTGATTTGAGAAGCTATCTTCTTCTAAAATTTGATGGAGGCTCCTTCTACTTGCATTTTGACGGCATGACGACGTTGTATCTATTTTTAGTATGGATTAGGGTAGTCTTAGGGTGTATTTATAGATTTAGGATGTAGTTTAGGCCCTTAGATTAACCCTAAATTAGTTTAGAGCCGTCAGATTTCGTCACAAGCCCCAAAACACAGCCTAAACCCCTTCAGACTGCACCCAGGCCAACCTGGTCGAGTACCCAGGTCGACACCCGTGTCGACTGGGCAGTCGACATGGGTTGGGTTGGTGTCGACTGGGCAGTCGACACCCCTGTCGACCTGGCCTGCGCGGGAGTTTTCCCGCCTTCCCCCTGTGTGTTGAATTTCGAATTTGAATATGAAATTTAAATCTGTTTTGAACTTAGAATTTTCTGAAAACTTCGTTGGGCCATAACTTGGTCATACGGACCCCAAATCACGCAAACTCGGACTCTATTTTGCGTATTTTTCCGAGACGAACGCAATGGCACAACCCGTTTCCCCTAATTCCCACATCTGGGATTAGTTATTCTTTAATTTGCAAATGTTAATATTAACTGAAATTCAGGGTGTTACACGGAGTGGATTAAAATGCCTGAACACTGCGTTTCCCCGCCCTATGGGGCGTAAAATGGTCATATACCGACCAAACCATCGGCCTTGGAGCGACCAATATAACCGAGGCGCCTCGTTATCCATCATCCACATAAGTAAAATGTCCGAGTGTGTAAAACCCAAAACACCCTCCTAGCTAGAAAGAAACGCATGTCCTCCCTGAAGTCCTCTCCTGTTTCTGGTCCATACCGGGTGTGAGGCTCGCGAATCAACGCTAAACGTAAAGCTAGCTATTTAAAGCCCTGCTTTGATCATCAACCACAAGACTCTGCTTTTCAACAAAATCCTTGATCACTGCATCTCAGCATGCCACATGGGCAATTCACGCCCTGCAACTGGCGTATATCAATCACACAAATTGAAATCCAATGTCGGACACATAGTCCATTTACAAGCCTGTTCTGGGTCTGAAGGAAATCGGAGGCACCTTATTCCTCTCCCGTATGTCCAATACAAGAGAGAGACCCTCGCACATCCGAACGATAAACAAGTACGTCCGGATAACCACCACTGTAACCCCTTCAGGGCAGCAACTCACATCAAAGGCATCAATAGCCATCCAATTGATGTGAAGATCCTTGGTCTTGCACCATCTTCATATCTTCGACTTCTAACCATCGACCAATTATTTGAAATGAGAATTAACTCGGCCTTTTCAAATAATTCACGTATATTTAGAATTTCAAATCAGTTTATTTCAATGGTTAAATTATCTGACATCCATAATTCAGTTCATTAATGTAATTTTCACGTCAAACACATTCAACCATCAAATATCCTATAAACGAAGTAAATTCAGTTTATTTCCATTCCATATAGTTTATAATATTTTATAACGATTTATCGCTATTTTTATTTATTTAAATATAGCCAACTTATTCAAACGACGCTTCAGGCCATAACGTGGCCATGTCGCTTAAGGCTGTCAATGGATACCCGAAAAATCCGAAATCCGTCCGCATCCGCATCCGAAAAGTGGATAAATATCCGATATCCGGAAAAGCGGATGCGGATACGGATATAGGCATATCCGCATCCGAAAATTATCCGTCCGCTTTTTTTCACGATTATAACTTAAATTATGTGTATTTTAACATAATTAACTACACTAATCTATTATTTTGCAAAATTAAAATTCTACTAAACTCATGCATATTGCTCAAAATTATATATTATCATCATATTTATTTATTTTAGCACTTTAATAGTCATTTGGGTTGAAAAACCTTAATATTAACCTTAAAAAATTCATTTATGTTCATTGATTTGTCGACTGTTGGTGGAGCGGATAATTATCCGATATCCGTCCGTATCCGCGGATGCGGATATCCGATATCCGAAAATGGTTTCGGATGCGGATGCGGATATGGCACTATCCGCATCCGAAAGTATCCGTTGACAGCCCTAATGTCGCTGTTTTTCTCCTGATTTGATTTACACATATCTAAAAATCTAACTGTTGGATCTTTAGATATTTTATATCATTGGAAAGATCTTTTCAAAGCGGACCCAACGGTTCCAGTTTTGGGAAAATCCGACGGTCGAATCTCCCAGTACAATCGTTTAAATTTATGATTTCAAAACACGAACTGTAGCGTCGTTATTCAATTTAATTTAATTATATTTATATATACTAATATAATCCATGCTGGCGCTGTTTTCATTAAGATTTAAATTTAACATTTCACAAAATCTAACTGTTGGATCTTTATAAATTTGGTGTCATTGGAAAGATATTTCCAAAGCGGACCCAACGGTTTCGGTTCGGGAAAATCCGACAGTCGGATCTCCTGCAATAATCATTTAAAATTATGATTTCAAAACATGAACTGCAGCATCGTTATTCGTTTTATTTTAATTTTATATATATATAAATATAATCCGTTCTTCAATTTTCAAACCATTTTTGTTTCTTATATGTAATAAAAATAATATTTTTACCCAACACATATTTATTTCAACACATGACTATTTTTAGCACTTCATATATATAATAAAAATGTGATTTTTATTGTTAAAATAATTTATTTCAAAACATGAAGATTTTTAGCCCCCAACTTGTTTGGGATATATGGCTTTGTTGTTGTTGTTGTATGAAGATTTTTAGTGATTCATATATATTATAAAAATGTGATTTTTATCGTTAAACAATTTATTTCAAACATGAATATTTTATATACTTTGTGTATACAATAAAAATGTTATTTTTATCATTTAAACAATTTTATTTCATGCAATCAATAACAATGTTATTTTTGTCGTTCAGACAATTTCATTTCATACATTCAATAAAAATGTTATTTTTATCGTTCAAACAATTTCATTTCATACATTCAATAAAAATGTTATTTTTATCGTTCAAACAATTTCATTTCATACATCCCACAAAAATGTTATTTTTAACGTTCAACCAATGTATTTCAAAAAGGAATATTTTTCCAACACATGAATATTAATCAAACATATTAATATTTTAGAAAATTTCGGCAACATAACGGCAGGGTAGTTAAAACCGGCACCGTTCCGAGTACGGCTCCTCGCTCTACCTTAAAGCCTCGCAGCTTTTGACAATAGGGATTTCAATAATCTAGTTCGTATACAGACGAATTTTTCCACAAACTAATCCTATTTGTTTTTAACCACAAACAACCATAATCAAATCAACCATTCGTCATATTCACCAAATTTCACGTCAACCAAAATCCAAACAATCACAACCAATATATATCGTCCATGGTCTGTGGACGAGGGGAGTATATGTATACAGATATACGTATATAAATATATTTCACTTTCATTTCAATTTCATTTCAACTCACATATAATTTTTACAATGCATATATAACTTATACATCGCACATACAACTTATACAACGCTTATACATGAGGTGTACAACGCCTATATAACTTATATATCGATCGTATAGTTTATACATCATCATTCCATATCGTTTATAATTTAGAAATCTCACATTGGGTTACACTCCTCCAAAAATTGTAGGAAGCTCCAAAAATTCCCCGGCCTATTATAGAATGTAGAAGACGTCCTCATGGTCCCGGTGTCTCTTGTTTCACTGGATTTCGACCACATAGCAAAAAGATACGATTTTTATAACTTAATCATGGTTTGCAACACTTAAAAATGTTATGGACTTTAATTAAAAACCAAAGCCGATACCTTTCAGCGAAGGTTCGAAGTTAGGTCTTCAATTTGCGATCAAAGAGTGGAGCGTTGCGTTGATCGGAGCATGCCACCTAGTGGAGCTAGGAAGGGCGCTTATTCGCCGGAAGTGGGGCCCCCTACAATGGCGTTACTTTGCTCGGCGGCGGGTTAAAGTCTCGGATTTTGGGGGCTTCGATCTCGATGTACACAGCACAGTGGAGGACAAATCCTATATGGATTTGAAGCTGGAGGAGAGGTCTAGAAAAAGTTCCAAAGGGCCATGGGTTTTTAATGAGAGGATTGGCCGGAAATGAAGAGAGAAGGCCAGAGCCTATTTCCGTCGTTCGTCGCTGCTTACGGGGAGAGAGAATATATCTTTTTTTATAAAAATTCTGATTGGCCCGTGCTATTTATAATTCCAAAAATATATGTTTCTCCAAACGAACTCCAATTCAAACCCAATGACTGTCGTCCTCGGCTAAATACCTCATTCCAGACACAATGGAATATGTTTTGTAGGCTCATTCGACTGTTTCAACCAGTTATTCTTCAAATTAAAATATAAAACATTCAAATATGGATTTGAACGTACATTTCAATTTGCCATGGCCACATATTGATCCCAAAAATTCCAGAAAAATAAATCTAGCTATGTTTGGACGATACGGTCCCAACAAAACTAGTTTCGTCGACTTTGGAGACCGTTTGAAAAAAGGCCTTTTCTGGTCGATCCAAGTTGACTGAAATTAACCAAACACATTTTCTTTTGCCATGCTCACATATTAACTCCAAAAATTATGGAATTTGAAATCTAACAATAATTTGACATTCTAGATCCGACAAAAGTGGTTTCATCGAAAATGGAGGTGGTTTGCAAAATGTCTATTTTCAAGGGTTATATAATCTCCATAGCGACCTTTCTGAAAATTTATTTGGCCATAACTTTTGATTCCCGCTATGAAATTTAAAATTTTCAGATTCGTTAGAAAGATATTTATAATAAGATTTAAATATTTTTGGTTTCACTAAAATCCATTTTATTTTTCATCTGGTACCGTCAGTCAAAGTTCGAATTCAAATTTTCAAACTGCCGCGCCATTTCAGGCCTTGTTTTATAATTAAAATAAATATATTTATTTTCCAACATCGATTCAAATAGACTTTTGGTCATTATTATTTAAAATAATTTATTTTAAATATTTAAAATCCACTAAAATAGCCGAATTAAAAATTTTAAATTATTTCAGATTTTCCGGGTTGTTACAATTATCGTTGAATCTAATAAGACGGTCAATCACTAAAGAGAAAAATAAATGCAAAATAAATTTGTGTTCTAGCAAATCTAATTGGCTAGACAACACAAATTTGAAAATGCAGAAAAAAATAAAGAAGAAAAGTAAGCTTTACTAAGGAAAAGAAGAAAAGAATGAACTCTTTTTACAATGGGTACACGTGTATTTATAATTGCTGAAGTCTCCTCTTTACATGAATATTGTTCCTAAGAAAAAAAGTTTAAAAGATGTGATCAATTCTTTCCTTTTGACATATGGCACTATCAGTGGGAAGGTTAGCATATGCTTGATTGGAGATTTGTATTCAAAGCTTTTCCTTTCATCTGCAAGGCAATTAAACATATTTGTTATGATTTGAATCCTTTGAGATAAATATGCCAAAGTATTTATACTCTTCAAAACACATGAGGTAAGGTGTGAAGCATTCATGTTCCTTTCTTCATAAAATTGGACTTGACAGGGATCGAACTCGGAACATTCTACCAAATTTCCAGGCCTTTACCAATGTGCTACGACTTTCTTTGTGATTGAAAACTTGTTGCTTCCAAAAAGTAGCAGTTTTCAATGCAATTGGTCTTTGATAGAGATAGATGAGACATTTATTGACAATCTGTGAAAATACACAAAAATACCCGAAGTAATATTTATTTATATACAATAGAGATAAGATATGAGCGTCAAAATAGATACTTTTACATGTTAACCAAATACCACCACACTTATCTTTTACTCGTCCTCGAGTAAAACAAAAATGAAAAAAATAAACTACGTAGGTCACACTTTCATACGAAACACGATTGCATTGAGCATATGCAACAAGTTGTTAAACTTGTAGGTGTCTCTAGTAGGACGAGTGGTGTCTCATGAGTGTTTTCAGCGAATACTACCCACAAAATACGAATGCAGTATGTTGTGGTTCTAATGCAACTATATGAATGCAATGAAAAAAAAAATGAAAATGAAAATGAAAAACACGACTTGTTTCAAAAAAGTGGTTCAATAAATTAAGTTAACAATTTTTGGTCAGTTGATTGTATTTTAAATACCTCAACTTGTCACAAATTTTCAACATAATTCAAGTTTTCAATGTCAAATTCTAGTTTGGCTAGTTGGTTTGGTTGATAACATAGTGCAACCATGAAATAAATTCTTAGTTTGCTTGTTACAGTTTGTAAAGTGGTATTATTATTTTCTCGTGTATGGCTTGTCAAATCAATAAGGTCAAGAAGTGTTTGGGCATCAATGTTTTTTCTCTATCTTTATAAAAATTAAAATTTATGATTAATTACACACATCTAACTTAAAAGATCAAGGTATACCACACATGCGCTGTCTCGCGGACTGATGGAGAGTTGGGAAAGATCTTGGCGGATTGTGCAGACCGACGCTGACTTTGTCAACACGATGTCGGTAATCCTTACGTGTCCAACTCATAACATGTAACCAACGTATACCGACGCTTTGTCAACAAGAGGTCGAAAAGAGCTTAGGGGTTTGTACACCAACGCTAGATTTACAAGCAATGTTGGACACCCTTGGATTACTATTATTATTATTATTATTATTATTATTATTATTATTATTAAATATAAGAAGAAGAGAGAGTTACGCGAATTCAGCTTAACACAACTTAGTTTTAAAGATTCGAAAAGTCAATATAAGTATTTTAAGTACTCCACCCATTAAACAAAGACTACAAAAATAGACTTCATTATCGTCAGCTAAGAATCCTCCTATGTACCGGTTCCACTAATATCGCTCTTAATTCAACTTTTAATTATATTTCTTATTTGAACTTAATTGAGAGAAAAAATATTATCAATTGACTTACAATTGTAAGCTTCTGTCGTTGTATCAATCGAAAATGAGTTGTATTTCAAAAAAAATTGGCATGTTACTACGACCTATAATGCATGATGGTCCTAAATGAAAAGGAAGAAAGAAAAATTAAAGAAAATGAAAAGAATGCAATGCAGACTCCCCCCACAATAGATCAAAACAGTGTCCACACTTTAAACTTTTCCTATATTTGAAAGATCGTACCCAAAGGTGAATGAGTTGTAAAATTATTTGTAAAATGAAATAAAGTTTAGCCACTATATGCAAATGAAAATCATATGCAAAATGAAATATACGATGGTGATGTGTATTATGTGAAAATGAGACTTCTTTTCCCCCTACACTTGCCTCAATCAAAAATGATGTACGGTGATTTCGTATCTGATTTTTGATGTACAAGAGGCCTGTCAATAAATTCTGAAATCAAAATCTTCCCTATGTAAATTTTGTTGTGACAATGATTTTTTCTATTTAGACGATGATTGCCATAATCCCATAAATTTGAGTGTTTAATCACAATTTCTTTTGATGATAAGGAATTACAATTATCTTTGAGACGTTCCGTATATTCATTCTTGCATTTAAAAGTTTAAGTTTGTCTTCAAAAAGTTCTTCAAAAGATATATTAGACATTTTTATTGAAGTAACCGAATCATAGTGGTTTTCATTCATTGTTACCAAATGCAGAAAATCCAAACTTAAGATTGACAGTAGTAGCTTTTATTAAAAAATAAATAACGTACACAAGTATTTTTTATTAATTGATAATCTCGGTTTGAAGGGGGGGGGGGAAAGGGTCTTATGGTCGTTCACGTATAGTATAAATACAGAGGGATTCAACCAATGTTTTACAAGTAGTATACAACCTCGTTTAATATGTTATATTCCAGAGCTAAGCTTAACCAAAGCTCTAATACCACCCTAACACGAACCAAACCCCCTCTACATGGTGGCAGGATTTGTCTTTGAAATATTTCACATTAGTCACATTAGCAGAATACATAATACATAAAATCAGAGAATAATTTGCATCATATCATAACAGCAGAAATCGTCCACATCATAATTATCATCAGAGTTACACAGATATAGGATCCTACTTATTATATAACAAATTTCATCAAGTAAAAAATAGGTCTACGGCGGAATCAAATATAAACATGCTTAAGATAGTGCTTAAGAGTCTAAAAGAAACGATAAAAGATAAGGCTTCATCTTCAGCCAATAGAGCACCCAATGCTACGGTGCATATCTAAAAGAAAGCCAATCACTTGTTCACTTACCTGCCTACGTAAAAATATGGGCACCCGAGTTTGCAAGGGAAAAACAAACTATAAGTCAGTCATGTGACTGGTATGAGAAATCCTACAGTTACTTATTTAAGAATAAGGCAAATCACAAGATCACACAGTATGACACGGAACGGGTTTACTCCATTGGATTGCCACTGCATAATACAAAGTAAATCAAATAAACAACGCAATACTTTTTAGAAAAATGAAGTCATTATAAGACTCAGTTCCCATCACACAATGCAAACACAAAGCAGAGGACAGAGTTTTACCTTATAATGGCCAAACATGCTTGATACACAGAAAACAAAAATTATTTCATATTATCATTAGTGTCTAGATGTTTCAAAGACAATTTAAACATAAATGTATCAATCATAGACGACATAAGTACCATATATTACGTTGCCATATAGGTTTACAAATAAAAACACGCAATGTCGTATTGGAAGTTGGATTTCCATCATGAGTCGAGGCAAGGGATCTTCCTCATCGGTTTCGAGACACTTTAGCACATGCCTCAGGATCATGCCCTTAGTAACCCTGGGATTCGGTAGGGCCGGTCCACTCTTACTTTTGTGGATTTACAATTTCTGAACAATACGTTTCCTGGTCCTATCGAACCTATCACATGAGCCTTTTAGTCAGCTCCATATCTGAGGCGCCTCGCTATCCATCATCCACATAAGTAAACATGTCTGAGCTTCATACCATGACACCACTTCTAGCTAGAAAGAAACACAAGTTCTCCCTACGGTCCCTCATCACGTTTTTGACTCATACCGGGGTGTGAGGCTCGCGAATTAACGCTGCAACACAAAGCTATACTATTTAAAGCCGTGCTTTGATCATCATCCACAAGGCCCTGCTTTTCAACACAAGTTCTCCCTACAGTCCCTTATCCCGTTTTTGACTCATACGGGGTGTGAGGCTCGTGAATTAATGCTAAAAAACAAAGCTATACTATTTAAAGTCGTATTTTGATCATCATCCAAAAGGCCCTGCTTTTCAACAAAAGCCTTGATCATCGCATCTTAACATGTCACATTGACAATGCATGTCACAAAACTGATGTTTATCAATATATAACCTTTAAGCTCATACTTCTCAAAGAAGGCTGTTAAGGAAGAGAATAAATTCTCCATCACCAAACAAATATATATTTGATAAAAATCAATCAATATGCAATGAAATCCAATTTCAGACACGCAATCCATTTACAAGTTCATTATGGGTCTGAACGAAACTGGAGGCATCTTATTCCTCATCCCATATGTCCAATACAAGAGAGAGTTCCTCGCATATTTGGACAATCAACAAGTACGTCTGGACAACTACTACTATAACCTTTTTATGGGAGCTACCCATATCGAAGGCATCAATAGTAATCCATTCGATGTGAAGATTGTCGGTCTTGCACCGTCTTCATTACTTTAACTTTTAGCTGTCGTTGAATTATTTGAAATGAGAATTAACTCGATCTTTTCAAATAATCCTCACATATATATCAAATAAAATTCTTTCCTTTAGTTAAGTTATTCGTCTTCACAATTCATTTCACTACCTTAAAATTAAAAAGGTTTAATCAAGAATTTAATTTGGTCGTCGAATTAAATACTCAAGTCAGATTTGATCCATTGATCATTTGATAAATTTTCATGCCAAATTGCACTTAACCATTATTATTCTTGCAAACCAACTATAATTGGTTCAAGCACATTATAAATTGCTTATTCTAATTTAAAACGATTTTCTCTATTTTTATATATAAATAAAAATATCTCAATTTGGTCGAACGACGTTTCAGTTCATTCGACTGCACTGGCACTATTTTCATTCAATTTTTGATTAAACATTTCTAATGATCTAACCGTCGGATCTCAACATGTTTATTATCGTTGGAAAGATCTTTTCCAAACGAACCCAACGGCTCTTATTTCAGGAAAATACGATGGTCGGATCTCCCGGTATACTTGTTTAAAATTATGAGTTGGAAACGCAAACTGCCGTTGCACGATTCATTTAATTTAATTTATATTTACCTTATAAAAATATAATTCGTTAAACAACTTCCATACTATTTAATTAATTAAATATTTGGATAACGCCTTTAGATTTTGGAAAAATTCGCCACAGCCTCCTTTGTACAAAGTGCCCAGAAAAATCACAAATGTCTCAATAGGCTCCAAATAAATCACAGTATATCAATACAACAATTGTCTATCGGGAGATGTGCAAAAATAAATCATCCCAACACTCGTGTGTGAATTAAAAATCATGTGAACATCCATTGTGCCTTACACACCACCCCCAGGCAATGTGTACAATTTAATTACCCCAATGCCCATGTACCGTAACTACACAAGAGTGACGTGTATATTTTTGTCATCTACTGACCTGTGTAGGGTTTATTATTAAATCCTGCAAATTTATTTATGGGTTTAATTCAGTCCAAATCATGTCTTTTGCTCATATATGATCAATATGCTATATACCTGATCTCTAGTCATTTGTTCTCGTCGTAAAACATCAAATAATTGAATACAATACGGTTCACATCATATAAGCATCAAACAACTACATGCTTATATGGGTATGTGGGGCTATGCTTATGTTGTGTAGTCCAATACCTATTTCCTATCCTATGGTGTTGTTTAGTTAATCTAATAAACTATCACGCGCATACAATGCACACACAGTAGTCATAAATAAATAAATACTCAATCATCCAACGCCATTTAAGGCGCCCCAAGTGTCCATCCATGGAGTATGAAATGCAAGTGTCACATACTCATACAACGCTTCTAATGCAAATGGTTTGTGAATAGTTCATGTGTTGAACTAACAAGAGTATAAATGAACGCATATAAGCAGTAATGAACATTAACAAACATGATTAAATATTTTTAATCGCCAACTATTATTCAAATAAAATTCACTTCATTGTTTTGCCAATTCTAGTTTGGTGCAAAATTAAATATTCACTTACATAACGATTAAAAATAATATTTTTACATCGTTAGTCGCTTACTAAAATCATAATAAATTTTTATTATTATTTCAAGTTCATCGTATTACTTCGCGGTTAATTTTATTTAACTATAACCAATTAACGCTTAAATCGTTAATTTTACTTAATCAATTCAAGTTACAATTCCATGATATCAATATGGTTTCATTTACATATCACATCTCTAAATTTTATCGTATTCATTAGTTAAAAAGTCATATTTTTAACTAACTAAAAATTATTTCACAACTTAATAAATTTTATTTACTATCATACATTAATCGTTTAACTTAGGAATAATTTTCAAACCATTTATTAACTTATTTACCCCTTTCTAAATTGAGTTTTGATATCTCATCAGGAGTTCCACTCCGTCAATTCTTTTAAAGCAGAAGAATGCAACTTTGTCGAGCTTTAATGCGGCTTCCCAAAGGTCCACAACACTCAACTTCTCTTTTACGCTTGCCAGTACGCGTGTATTGGTAGATCTAGAGGTAGCAAGCTCTATGGAGATGAAATCAGGCACAAATGGAGCACCCAAAAATCACCGCTCCACTGTTCTGAGTTGTAGCGGGGAAAAGAGAGGACTTTGGAGGTGGTGGAGTGGTCTAGAGGAGGTAGGAGTAGTAGTAGGAGGTTGATGAAGCTTTAGGAGGAGGAAGAATAAGAGAAGGGGCGTCACACACAAGATGGGAGGGGGGTCTGTCGGCCTTGGGGGGGTTAAGGGGTGCAACTAGGCGAAGGGAGGAAAGGAGGAAGGAGGAGCTAGGGTTTGAGAGGAGGCCATTGATTTTTGGAAGAAGGAGGAAAAAGAAATGAAAGAGAAGTGAAGAGAGAAATGGAAGAAAGGAGACTTATGTAGGAATTTATCTTCTTCTCTCTCCGATTGCCCGACTGTAAACAATCTCCATTTGTTATGAAATTTCTTCACAAGATAATACTCGTCATTACGAATCTAACATATAAAGTTTCATCGAATTCCGAGTTCATTTGACCTTCCATTTTATTTTTCTCTCTAGCTCGAATTGACTTCGAAAAATGCGATTTTAGCATACATTTACTTCTTGCACGCCCACACGCTAACTCCAAAAATTATGAAACTTTGGATTCCTCCATTATTGGACGATACGAATCTAAAAAAAAATCGAATTCCGAGATCATCTCAATAATATTCCTTTGTGAATTGAGCACCAGTTTCTTAGCAAATGTGTCTGCCTCTCACGACCACATGCTAACTCCGCTTAACTTGAAATTTGGAATCTAATAATGATTGATTATTCTGAATCCAACAAAAATTTTCTCGGTGAATTTCGAGGTCGTTGTAAAAATTTCACTTTTTAAGGGCTATGCGATGATTTAAAAATTGAAATTTAAAATTCTAATGCATTTTTCGATAAAATTATATTAAAAATAATTTTTGAATTGGTTGCGAAATTCCTTGTTATTACATTTTTTAACAACAAAATCTTCTAATAAACTTATTGTTGTTTTAACCAACTTATTAATTATATTGAAATTTGCTACATTTAAATATTGATTTCCCAACCAATATTTCATATTTTTAATATTCATGTGAATAACTAAAATTGTTAATTTGCAATAATTTACACTAGTTATTGTAATTAGAAAAATAACACATAATATAAGATTTACAAATTTCATTTCCTACATATTTACATTTATTCAACAATGCTGGTTGAATTAAATTTTCTTATCACATTATTTAATTCAATCATGTCTCAAATCGTACTATTTCTCAAAAATCCCAAATTCTTTATTTTTTTCAGTTTACAAAATTATACAAGTTTGGCTTTTGTACTCGTATTTTATTTTTCTGAAATTTAAATTTAGAAAATATGTTATATTTGTCAAACCCCCCCCCCCCCCCTACCCCAAAACTCGGGTTGGTACATAGTAAATCAAATTTAGTTTGTAAGTTGAAAAATGATAACATGGTTTAAATCAATTTACTGGACTATCATACAAGAGATTCGATCATTTTATGTTTGATAATGACTCAAGAAGCATCAAAGAGCTAGTGCATATTCCGATATGTTGGAAAATGATTATCGGGTGTATTTATTCTTGTATGCGGATGACATTCTCATCGTTTCTAGAGATAAAATTGATATCAATAATAAAAAAAAAAATCTTAAAATTTAAATTTTATATGAAAGATTTTCGAGATATAAAAATTTTTTAGCCATGGATTTGAAAAAAATCAAGTGTGTTTTGAGTCGAAATTGAATGAAAAGAAGCAAAAATGAGAAAATTCTTTATCTGATTATCATTGATAATGCAAAGGCGCCACCTAATACACCTTTTTCTTTGCATAGGAAGCTTTTGATCAAGAGATCATTTATCGTGGCGAAAGACGAGGCTTATATGACAAGAGTGTCATATACAAATGCAATTGGATGTTTCATATCACGATGTGTATAAGGCCCAATAATGCAAATGTCATCTGGATTGTTGGCCGGTGTGTGACTAATGTAGGAAAATCACATTGAAAAGCAATAAGTAATACTTTGAGATATCTTAGGGGCACTTTACCTCAAAATCCTATTTTTCGTGGTATTGATGGAATGAATTGCAAATCAGTTGGCTGTTATGATTTGGGCTATATCGATCGAAAGAACTCAACTTTTGGGTACGTCTTCAACCTTGGTGGTTATGACCATAAATTGGATGTCTAGATTGCACACCGTAGTTTTTTCATTTACTAGGGAGGTAGAGATGATAGTCATGGTGAAGGCAATAAAGAAAGCACTATGTTTGGGTCGATTGTTGCGTGACATGACTTTTGTTCCCGATGATATTGCTACTCAATGTGATAGGCAAATGCTATACATTTGACGATGAATTCGGCTTTTAGCTTTCGGACTAAACACGTTGAGGTATGATAATATTTTTGGGTAGCCATAGATGAAGATAAGCTTGTTCTCGTTCAAAAATTACACACAAAGAATAATGTAATAAATATGTTTACAAAATCTTTACCGGTTGGAAAGTTCGAGCATTACTCAAATCAGATTCCCTTGTTAAAGCTCTAAATGTCATGGGATGACACCACTAGAGAGGGTAGTTCATTTATTGATGATGGAGTATCGGTGAGAGACTTTGTTTCTAACTTCTTGCTAAGTACTTATTTGCACTTCTAAATACTTTTTTGTAAGATGGTATTGATTTAGATACTTTCAATACTTCATTAACGAACGGTAACCTTGCAGAAGCTCATTAAAGAAATACAATGAGCGGTGGTCTTATGTGAACTCACAAAGAAAGCATTCTAGCATTGTTGATCGAATGTACATGTGGTGATTGTTTAACGCCATTGGACTTGGTGTATAGAGATGGATACAACGTCCATGAGAAGTATTAAAGTTTGGCGACATTACATGTAGAACTTAAGCGGATGAAAGTAACCTAATATCGGTGAAGATGGCTCGCAAAGTGAAGTTCCAAAGCTCAAGATTTTTTTTGCAATTTGAAGAAGCCATTAACTTGCTACAACAAGTCAAAGGTTTGAATTCCCTACTTAAACGTATGTGATTATAGAGATTCTATCAAGAGAGTTTCACATGTTAAATATAAGTTTTCAACTATTTGTTTTCAAGTTTAGCTAGTTGATTTTGGTTTTGAACCGGTTAATTTTTAATTTCAACCGGTTGACCTATGATTTCAACCAGTTGATTTTGATTTCCAGTTGATTGATTTAGCGAAACAGAGTTGTTTAAGCCTATGCTGCTGTATATTGATTGTGGAGGCATCAAAGTGCTATTTTGGAAATGACCATATAAGAATTCATTAGACATAATATTTTCCTCCAATCTCAAAAGAAGGGAATTCTTTTAATGGAAATTACGCTACCGTCTCTATTATGTTCATAATACAATCGACATCCTGGGTAAGTTTTAAATACAAAGCGGGTCCCAAAAATAGTTGTTACGTGTTTTTGTTTCCAAAATAAAAAGCGTTGGTGTATAAAAAAAAAAGAATTTCAAAAATCTGCAAATGCTCCCAGAAGACCACGATTTTTTTTTTGAATATATGCATGCAAGTAAACAGAATAGTTGCACACCTGTATGTAAGTATTCCTGAAGCTGTTTACACTGAAAATCTGAATGAATTCTTTCATACATATATGCAACTACTCAGAATATTTGCATACATGCATACAAATAATTCATGAAGATTTCACGTTGAAAATCTTAGGGGCGGGCATAAACCGCACCGCAACGCGGAAACTACTCAGACCGAACCGCAAAACGGTGCGGAAAACTGCATCAGATTCTCTCTCTAAAGCAAACAGCCCAAACCGAACCGATTCGCAATGATATGGTTCGCTTGCGGTTTGAACTATTACCAAACCATATTAAACCGAACCAAACCGCATAGCTACTCAGGTAATGTTATGATAAAAATATTAACAAATTCCTATCTAACCTTTTATTTTAACAATATATATTCTATTTCTAGCGTATGTTGTAGTTGTATCAATTCAAGGTAACACTATGTGTTTTAACCTTCAAGTGACACAACGTCATACAATCGTAAATTGATTGTTGATGAAAGTAATTCTCTTGTTTCATATTTAATATGAGTTCAAATCGAACTGAACCAAAACCAGACCGTATCACATCGAAACCGAACCGTTTGAACGGTTAATATAATGGGTTGTAATTTTGAAAAACCGTTTGATGCAGTGCGGAAGCGGTTTGAGCTCCTAACAGCACCAAACCGAACTACGCCCACCCCTAAAAAATATGCATGAATACTTGCATGCACGTATACAAGTATTCTGTTTTATTGCATACATGTATGCAAGTAAACGTGAACTGATATTCATGTCTGCGGATTGTTGCATACTTGCGTGCAAGTTTTCTGTTTTATTGCATACAAGTACGTAAATAATTATGAATTGATTTGCATGTCTACGAATTAGTGCATGCTTGTATGCAAGAATTTTGTATTATTTGCATGCATGTTTGCAAAAAAAAACCCAACACAAATGCATACATGAAATAGTTGTTAGAACTTTTGTAATTACTCAATTGTATTACAAACAGACAGCAACAACAATCACTGTTAATCAATTATGTCACAATTGTCACGTCAAACTATGTTTACAATAATCATAGAAAGCGTAACCGATTTGTGCATAAAATCAAAGATAAACAGAAAGTATTCTGTTTAAATAATGTCCGAGTCCAGAACTTTTCTGTTTCCTTGAAACAATATTGCCGTCGTATACACCAATCGACGTAGTTGCAATTTGTTTCCCAGGATAAAACGGACCAACTCCGTAGCTTAGTGCCAGCAAACGGATCTCCGACGAACTGAAGTTAGTTATAGAAACAAGATCAGAGAATTACGTTGAAGAAGAAGGAATAATGCAGCAGAAAAAAGTAAATTCTGTCTTTGTTTTGGGCAGTGTATATATAGGCAAGGAGGAGTGCCTGTTCGCATGCATCAGTAACCGTCAGAATAGGAAAGGTTGCGACCCTTTAACCGCTCTGTTATTAATATGCATATGCTGAGAATTCTAATGGTTGTATTCGTTCAGTTAACAGACATTCCTTTCGAATTCTGGACTGAACAGACACACCTTTTAAAATTCTGAGAAAAAATATTCTCATGTCAGTGCACTAGCCCAATCAGCAACGTCGGCCATATCCAATCAGGAGACCCCAAGAGCCCCAAGGCCCAAGGCCCTTATCTTTGACTTTTTAATATATTTAATATGGCCAAGTCCACATCCTTTTATCATCCCTCTCTTTTTTATTTTACATAAGCCTATTTGGCTTCTAATATATAAGGAGAGATTGTGCTAATATTTCTATGATGTGGGACTTTAAATGTTGCTACCCCTATCTCTTCTTCTTCCCACTTTTCTCTTTCGTTGCTCATTCATTTTCCAACAATCCCCCACATGAATGAGCAATCGATCTTAGTTTCACGAACCATTTATCGCATCGGTTAAAGTAGCACAAGGGCTTTGAACTTTCCTAGTGATTACCTATTTGAATCACAGGCGAATCAGTAGACATAGACTGCCCTTGAACTGTAAGCCTTTTGTGTAATTCCAAAGTAGATAACACACGATAAATGTTTCTTATAACCCTTCGTTCTCTGTGTGTGTTCGTTTTTGCCTTGAACACCTGCCTGGTCTCATAAGTGCTTAGAGAATTTGGCATCGTAATTCTCTTTGAAGCGGCGCCTTCGCACTTACGTAGGTGAATCTGTAAAGGGTATTCTTTAATTCCTCAAGTACAGACATCATTAAAAGTACTAATACTTATCCTTATTCAACATATAATGCACTGACTTATCATAGGAATGGTTTGTGTATAACAGTGCCATCAAGTTTCTCTAAAACTTCGTTGTCCCTTTGAACCTAGATCTTGGGATCTCCAGTCAACTAGGTGGGGTTTCCATTTCAGAAAAACCTTTAGTCTATAGGCCTTAGCCCCATTCCCTTCGATAAGGTTTGAACTTTCTCTCTTGGCAAGCCTTTTGTAAGTGGATCCGCTAAGTTATCTTTAGATCGAATGTAATCTATTGTGATAACCCCATTAGAGAGAAGTTGTCTTATCGTTTTATGTCTACGACGAATATGCCTAGATTTACCATTGTATAGTGTACTATTAGCTCTTCCAATAGCTGATTGACTATCACAATGTATACATATTGGAGGCATAGGTTTGCTCCAATTAGGAATGTCTTCCAAGAAGCTTCGAATCCATTCTGCTTCTTCTGCAGTCTTATCTAGTGCAATAAACTCTGATTCCATCGTAGATCTAGCGATACAAGTCTGTTTGGATGATTTCCATGAAATTGCTCCATTTCCTAATGTGAACACGTATCCACTTGTAGACTTTGTATCATTTGATCGATTGATCCAATTTGCATCACTGTATCCTTCCACTATTGAAGGATAGTTTGTATAGTATAGACCATAACTCTGTGTATACTTTAGATATCCTAGAACTCTGATTATCGCTTTCCAATGATGTTTACCAGGATTGCTGGTAAATCTACTTAGTTTGCTTACAGCATATGCGATATCAGGCCTAGTACAGTTCATAACATACATGATACTTCCTAGTATACGAGAGTATTCCAATTGGTAAATACCGTCACCAGTGTTCTTTACCCAATTTTGGTTCATATCTACTGGTGATTTTGCAATAGTTACATTATATTGCTTGAATTTCTCAAGTATTTTGGTGATGTAATGCGATTGGGATAATGCATATCCCTGTGGTGTTCTAAGAATTTTTACACCCAATATTACATCAGCCAGTCCTAGGTCTTTCATATCGAATCTAGAGGATAACATATCCTTTGTAGATGTTATTATGGCCTTGTTGTTGCCTAGGATCAATAGGTCATCAACATAAAGACAAACAATGACATATCCAATGTGTGTATGTTTTATGTACACACATTTATCTGATTCATTTATCGTGAATCCATTTGATAACATAGTATTGTCAAACTTCTCATGCCACTGTTTTGGAGCTTGCTTAAGGCCATAAAGTGATTTTACCAATTTGCAAACTTTATGCTCATTTTCTGAGCTTAGAAATCCTTCAGGTTGTTTCATAGATTTCCTCCTCTAGTTCACCATTCAAGAATGCAGTTTTAACATCCATTTGATGTATTTCCAAGTCATGTACGGATGCAATTGCAATGAGCATTCTAATTGACGTTATCCTCGTTACAGGTGAATATGTATCGAAATAGTCCAGGTCTTCCTTTTGTCTAAATCCTTGGACTACCAGTCGAGCTTTGTACTTGTCTATTGAACCATCAGGTTTCAATTTCTTTTTAAATATCCATTTATTACCTAAGGCCTTACATCCTTGAGGTAAATCAACCAATTCCCATGTATGATTTGACATAATGGATTCAATTTCATTGTTAATTGCCTCCTTCCAATAAGGGGCATCGTTGGAAGACATAGCTTGTTTGTATGTCAATGGATCATCTTCTAACATAAATGTATAGAAGTCCGGTCCAAAGGTTTTTAAAGTCCTTGACCTTTTACTTTTTCTTGGTTCCTCCACTTGCTGCTCAACACTACTTTGTTGAGTGTTATTTTGTTCAGCGTCCTCAATAGAGTAAGGAACTTCAATTTCCCTTGGTCTCTTAGGTGCATGATTTTCAGTACCATGTTTCAAGGGAAATACATGTTCGAAAAATCTAGCATTTCTCGACTCAATGATGGTATTTTCATGAATATCATCAATTTCAGATTTGTGTACCAAAAATCGATATGCAGCACTGTTTTGTGCATATCCAATGAATACACAATCAATTGTTTTTGGTCCAATTTTGACCTTCTTTGGTTTTGGTACCTCTACTTTGGCAAGACACCCCCACACTTTTAGGTATTTGTAGGATGGTGGTCTGTTTTTCCAAAGTTCATGAGGAGATTTAGATATTTTCTTTCGGGGTATTTTATTTAAAATATGATTTGCCGAAAGAATAGCTTCTCCCCAATAGTTATCTGGCAAGCCAGAGCTAATTAGTAAGGCATTCATCATTTCTTTAAGAGTTCTATTTTTCCGTTCAGCTATACCGTTGGATTGAGGTGAATACGGGGCTGTAGTTTGATGTATAATTCCATGTTCAGCATAGAATTCCTCAAATGGAGACTCGTATTCTCCTCCTCTATCACTACTTAAAGATTTTATTTTCTTGTTGAGTTGATTCTCAACTTCTGCCTTATACTGTTTAAACATTTCGAATGCTTCGTCCTTACTTCTAAGGAGATACACATGACAGTATCTGGTACAATCATCAATGAATGTAATAAAGTACCTTTTTCCACCTCTAGTTTGACACATTTTCAAATCGCATACATCAGTATGTATTAAGTCTACAGGTTCTGTCACTCGTTCAACATGATGAAACGAGGTTCTTGTCAATTTTGCTTCTGCACAAACTTGACATTTATAGTTGGAATCTATATTGCATTTTGGTATAAATTCTAGATTAATCAATTTTCGCAATGTATCAAAGTTTACATGCCCTAATCTAGAATGTCATATGTTAGAAGATTCAACAATATAAGCAGAAGATTCACTTTCATTCATTTCAGTGCGTGGTACAATAGTGGTTACATTTGCTTTAAATAAACCATCACACACATAACCTCTTCCAACATACACCCCATTCTTGGAAAGAACAAATTTGTCAGCTTCAAAGATCAATTTGAAGCCATGCTTGCTCAGCAACGATCCTGAAATCAGGTTCTTGCGAATTTCTGGAACATGGAGAACATCATTTAAAGTCAGTTCCTTTCCAGAAGTCAGTTTCAGCACAACTTTTCCTTTGCCTTCGACCTTGGAAGTGGAAGAATTGCCCATAAAAAGTTGTTCAGCATCAATTGCAGTTTTATAGGTTGTAAACATCCACTTGTTAGCACATATGTGTCGAGTGGCTCCAGTGTCTACAAACCATTCCTTTGAGTTGCCAATAAGGTTGCATTCTGATATTACTGCACATAAATCAATATCAGAAATGCCTTTCGAAACATCAGCCGTATTCGCTTCCAACTTCTTCTTTTTAGGCGCACGACATTCGGCTGCTTTGTGCCCCTTCTTTCCACAGTTGTGGCAAGAACCCAGAAATTTCTTTGACTTCTTAGGAGCATTCTCCCTTTTTCTTTTGTTAGTTTTGTCTGACTCAACAACATTTGCTTTGGCAGCAATATTCTGAGAAATCTTTTTCTCAGAATTTCTGTTATCTTCCTCAATGCGAAGCCGAACTATGAGATCTTCCATTGTCATTTCCTTACGCTTGTGCTTAAGGTAATTTTTAAAGTCCTTCCAAGAAGGAGGCAATTTCTCAATAGTTGCAGCAACTTGAAAAGTCTCACTAAGAGTCATCTTTTCATCTTCTAATTGACGGATGATAAGTTGCAGTTCTTGAGCTTGACTTATCACTGTCTTTGAGTCAACCATTTTGAAGTCTAGAAATTTTCCAGCAATGAATTTCTTCATGCCTGCATCTTCAGTTTTGTACTTCTTTTCCAGAGCCAACCAGAGTTGTTTGGACGTTGCAAAAGTACAATAGACATTGTAGAGGCTATCATCCAGACCATTCAGAATATAATTTTTGCACATGAAATCTGAATTTGTCCATATATTAAGTGCCTCTACTTTAGTAGCGTCAGGTTCGAGTTCGTCTACCACAGGAGCCTCTTCAGTCAGAAACTTTGCAAGGCTTAGTGTTGTTAAATAAAACAACATTTTCTGTTGCCAGCGCTTGAAATTGATTCCATTGAACTTCTCTGGCCTTTCGCCATGAGACAGAGCCATTGTCGGAAGCACAGGCGCTGGCTGAGCAGTTTTCACCGTCTGAATCGGTGCAGAATCAGTGCTGCTGTTTTTCGTCATCTGCAACAAAATATTGTTTCAAGATTGTTAGAACTTTTGTAATTACTCAATTGTATTACAAACAGACAGCAACAACAATCACTGTTAATCAATTATGTCACAATTGTCACGTCAAACTATGTTTACAATAATCATAGAAAGCGTAACCGATTTGTGCATAAAATCAAAGATAAACAGAAAGTATTCTGTTTAAATAATGTCCGAGTCCAGAACTTTTCTGTTTCCTTGAAACAATATTGCCGTCGTATACACCAATCGACGTAGTTGCAATTTGTTTCCCAGGATAAAACGGACCAACTCCGTAGCTTAGTGCCAGCAAACGGATCTCCGACGAACTGAAGTTAGTTATAGAAACAAGATCAGAGAATTACGTTGAAGAAGAAGGAATAATGCAGCAGAAAAAAGTAAATTCTGTCTTTGTTTTGGGCAGTGTATATATAGGCAAGGAGGAGTGCCTGTTCGCATGCATCAGTAACCGTCAGAATAGGAAAGGTTGCGACCCTTTAACCGCTCTGTTATTAATATGCATATGCTGAGAATTCTAATGGTTGTATTCGTTCAGTTAACAGACATTCCTTTCGAATTCTGGACTGAACAGACACACCTTTTAAAATTCTGAGAAAAAATATTCTCATGTCAGTGCACTAGCCCAATCAGCAACGTCGGCCATATCCAATCAGGAGACCCCAAGAGCCCCAAGGCCCAAGGCCCTTATCTTTGACTTTTTAATATATTTAATATGGCCAAGTCCACATCCTTTTATCATCCCTCTCTTTTTTATTTTACATAAGCCTATTTGGCTTCTAATATATAAGGAGAGATTGTGCTAATATTTCTATGATGTGGGACTTTAAATGTTGCTACCCCTATCTCTTCTTCTTCCCACTTTTCTCTTTCGTTGCTCATTCATTTTCCAACAATCCCCCACATGAATGAGCAATCGATCTTAGTTTCACGAACCATTTATCGCATCGGTTAAAGTAGCACAAGGGCTTTGAACTTTCCTAGTGATTACCTATTTGAATCACAGGCGAATCAGTAGACATAGACTGCCCTTGAACTGTAAGCCTTTTGTGTAATTCCAAAGTAGATAACACACGATAAATGTTTCTTATAACCCTTCGTTCTCTGTGTGTGTTCGTTTTTGCCTTGAACACCTGCCTGGTCTCATAAGTGCTTAGAGAATTTGGCATCGTAATTCTCTTTGAAGCGGCGCCTTCGCACTTACGTAGGTGAATCTGTAAAGGGTATTCTTTAATTCCTCAAGTACAGACATCATTAAAAGTACTAATACTTATCCTTATTCAACATATAATGCACTGACTTATCATAGGAATGGTTTGTGTATAACAGTGCCATCAAGTTTCTCTAAAACTTCGTTGTCCCTTTGAACCTAGATCTTGGGATCTCCAGTCAACTAGGTGGGGTTTCCATTTCAGAAAAACCTTTAGTCTATAGGCCTTAGCCCCATTCCCTTCGATAAGGTTTGAACTTTCTCTCTTGGCAAGCCTTTTGTAAGTGGATCCGCTAAGTTATCTTTAGATCGAATGTAATCTATTGTGATAACCCCATTAGAGAGAAGTTGTCTTATCGTTTTATGTCTACGACGAATATGCCTAGATTTACCATTGTATAGTGTACTATTAGCTCTTCCAATAGCTGATTGACTATCACAATGTATACATATTGGAGGCATAGGTTTGCTCCAATTAGGAATGTCTTCCAAGAAGCTTCGAATCCATTCTGCTTCTTCTGCAGTCTTATCTAGTGCAATAAACTCTGATTCCATCGTAGATCTAGCGATACAAGTCTGTTTGGATGATTTCCATGAAATTGCTCCATTTCCTAATGTGAACACGTATCCACTTGTAGACTTTGTATCATTTGATCCAGTGATCCAATTTGCATCACTGTATCCTTCCACTATTGAAGGATAGTTTGTATAGTATAGACCATAACTCTGTGTATACTTTAGATATCCTAGAACTCTGATTATCGCTTTCCAATGATGTTTACCAGGATTGCTGGTAAATCTACTTAGTTTGCTTACAGCATATGCGATATCAGGCCTAGTACAGTTCATAACATACATGATACTTCCTAGTATACGAGAGTATTCCAATTGGTAAATACCGTCACCAGTGTTCTTTACCCAATTTTGGTTCATATCTACTGGTGATTTTGCAATAGTTACATTATATTGCTTGAATTTCTCAAGTATTTTGGTGATGTAATGCGATTGGGATAATGCATATCCCTGTGGTGTTCTAAGAATTTTTACACCCAATATTACATCAGCCAGTCCTAGGTCTTTCATATCGAATCTAGAGGATAACATATCCTTTGTAGATGTTATTATGGCCTTGTTGTTGCCTAGGATCAATAGGTCATCAACATAAAGACAAACAATGACATATCCAATGTGTGTATGTTTTATGTACACACATTTATCTGATTCATTTATCGTGAATCCATTTGATAACATAGTATTGTCAAACTTCTCATGCCACTGTTTTGGAGCTTGCTTAAGGCCATAAAGTGATTTTACCAATTTGCAAACTTTATGCTCATTTTCTGAGCTTAGAAATCCTTCAGGTTGTTTCATAGATTTCCTCCTCTAGTTCACCATTCAAGAATGCAGTTTTAACATCCATTTGATGTATTTCCAAGTCATGTACGGATGCAATTGCAATGAGCATTCTAATTGACGTTATCCTCGTTACAGGTGAATATGTATCGAAATAGTCCAGGTCTTCCTTTTGTCTAAATCCTTGGACTACCAGTCGAGCTTTGTACTTGTCTATTGAACCATCAAGTTTCAATTTCTTTTTAAATATCCATTTATTACCTAAGGCCTTACATCCTTGAGGTAAATCAACCAATTCCCATGTATGATTTGACATAATGGATTCAATTTCATTGTTAATTGCCTCCTTCCAATAAGGGGCATCGTTGGAAGACATAGCTTGTTTGTATGTCAATGGATCATCTTCTAACATAAATGTATAGAAGTCCGGTCCAAAGGTTTTTAAAGTCCTTGACCTTTTACTTTTTCTTGGTTCCTCCACTTGCTGCTCAACACTACTTTGTTGAGTGTTATTTTGTTCAGCGTCCTCAATAGAGTAAGGAACTTCAATTTCCCTTGGTCTCTTAGGTGCATGATTTTCAGTACCATGTTTCAAGGGAAATACATGTTCGAAAAATCTAGCATTTCTCGACTCAATGATGGTATTTTCATGAATATCATCAATTTCAGATTTGTGTACCAAAAATCGATATGCAGCACTGTTTTGTGCATATCCAATGAATACACAATCAATTGTTTTTGGTCCAATTTTGACCTTCTTTGGTTTTGGTACCTCTACTTTGGCAAGACACCCCCACACTTTTAGGTATTTGTAGGATGGTGGTCTGTTTTTCCAAAGTTCATGAGGAGATTTAGATATTTTCTTTCGGGGTATTTTATTTAAAATATGATTTGCCGAAAGAATAGCTTCTCCCCAATAGTTATCTGGCAAGCCAGAGCTAATTAGTAAGGCATTCATCATTTCTTTAAGAGTTCTATTTTTCCGTTCAGCTATACCGTTGGATTGAGGTGAATATGGGGCTGTAGTTTGATGTATAATTCCATGTTCAGCATAGAATTCCTCAAATGGAGACTTGTATTCTCCTCCTCTATCACTACTTAAAGATTTTATTTTCTTGTTGAGTTGATTCTCAACTTCTGCCTTATACTGTTTAAACATTTCGAATGCTTCGTCCTTACTTCTAAGGAGATACACATGACAGTATCTGGTACAATCATCAATGAATGTAATAAAGTACCTTTTTCCACCTCTAGTTTGACACATTTTCAAATCGCATACATCAGTATGTATTAAGTCTAGAGGTTCTGTCACTCGTTCAACATGATGAAACGAGGTTCTTGTCAATTTTGCTTCTGCACAAACTTGACATTTATAGTTGGAATCTATATTGCATTTTGGTATAAATTCTAGATTAATCAATTTTCGCAATGTATCAAAGTTTACATGCCCTAATCTAGAATGTCATATGTTAGAAGATTCAACAATATAAGCAGAAGATTCACTTTCATTCATTTCAGTGCGTGGTACAATAGTGGTTACATTTGCTTTAAATAAACCATCACACACATAACCTCTTCCAACATACACCCCATTCTTGGAAAGAACAAATTTGTCAGCTTCAAAGATCAATTTGAAGCCATGCTTGCTCAGCAACGATCCTGAAATCAGGTTCTTGCGAATTTCTGGAACATGGAGAACATCATTTAAAGTCAGTTCCTTTCCAGAAGTCAGTTTCAGCACAACTTTTCCTTTGCCTTCGACCTTGGAAGTGGAAGAATTGCCCATAAAAAGTTGTTCAGCATCAATTGCAGTTTTATAGGTTGTAAACATCCACTTGTTAGCACATATGTGTCGAGTGGCTCCAGTGTCTACAAACCATTCCTTTGAGTTGCCAATAAGGTTGCATTCTGATATTACTGCACATAAATCAATATCAGAAATGCCTTTCGAAACATCAGCCGTATTCGCTTCCAACTTCTTCTTTTTAGGCGCACGACATTCGGCTGCTTTGTGCCCCTTCTTTCCACAGTTGTGGCAAGAACCCAGAAATTTCTTTGACTTCTTAGGAGCATTCTCCCTTTTTCTTTTGTTAGTTTTGTCTGACTCAACAACATTTGCTTTGGCAGCAATATTCTGAGAAATCTTTTTCTCAGAATTTCTGTTATCTTCCTCAATGCGAAGCCGAACTATGAGATCTTCCATTGTCATTTCCTTACGCTTGTGCTTAAGGTAATTTTTAAAGTCCTTCCAAGAAGGAGGCAATTTCTCAATAGTTGCAGCAACTTGAAAAGTCTCACTAAGAGTCATCTTTTCATCTTCTAATTGACGGATGATAAGTTGCAGTTCTTGAGCTTGACTTATCACTGTCTTTGAGTCAACCATTTTGAAGTCTAGAAATTTTCCAGCAATTAATTTCTTCATGCCTGCATCTTCAGTTTTGTACTTCTTTTCCAGAGCCAACCAGAGTTGTTTGGACGTTGCAAAAGTACAATAGACATTGTAGAGGCTATCATCCAGACCATTCAGAATATAATTTTTGCACATGAAATCTGAATTTGTCCATATATTAAGTGCCTCTACTTTAGTAGCGTCAGGTTCGAGTTCGTCTACCACAGGAGCCTCTTCAGTCAGAAACTTTGCAAGGCTTAGTGTTGTTAAATAAAACAACATTTTCTGTTGCCAGCGCTTGAAATTGATTCCATTGAACTTCTCTGGCCTTTCGCCATGAGACAGAGCCATTGTCGGAAGCACAGGCGCTGGCTGAGCAGTTTTCACCGTCTGAATCGGTGCAGAATCAGTGCTGCTGTTTTTCGTCATCTGCAACAAAATATTGTTTCAAGATTGTTAGAACTTTTGTAATTACTCAATTGTATTACAAACAGACAGCAACAACAATCACTGTTAATCAATTATGTCACAATTGTCACGTCAAACTATGTTTACAATAATCATAGAAAGCGTAACCGATTTGTGCATAAAATCAAAGATAAACAGAAAGTATTCTGTTTAAATAATGTCCGAGTCCAGAACTTTTCTGTTTCCTTGAAACAATATTGCCGTCGTATACACCAATCGACGTAGTTGCAATTTGTTTCCCAGGATAAAACGGACCAACTCCGTAGCTTAGTGCCAGCAAACGGATCTCCGACGAACTGAAGTTAGTTATAGAAACAAGATCAGAGAATTACGTTGAAGAAGAAGGAATAATGCAGCAGAAAAAAGTAAATTCTGTCTTTGTTTTGGGCAGTGTATATATAGGCAAGGAGGAGTGCCTGTTCGCATGCATCAGTAACCGTCAGAATAGGAAAGGTTGCGACCCTTTAACCGCTCTGTTATTAATATGCATATGCTGAGAATTCTAATGGTTGTATTCGTTCAGTTAACAGACATTCCTTTCGAATTCTGGACTGAACAGACACACCTTTTAAAATTCTGAGAAAACATATTCTCATGTCAGTGCACTAGCCCAATCAGCAACGTCGGCCATATCCAATCAGGAGACCCCAAGAGCCCCAAGGCCCAAGGCCCTTATCTTTGACTTTTTAATATATTTAATATGGCCAAGTCCACATCCTTTTATCATCCCTCTCTTTTTTATTTTACATAAGCCTATTTGGCTTCTAATATATAAGGAGAGATTGTGCTAATATTTCTATGATGTGGGACTTTAAATGTTGCTACCCCTATCTCTTCTTCTTCCCACTTTTCTCTTTCGTTGCTCATTCATTTTCCAACAATCCCCCACATGAATGAGCAATCGATCTTAGTTTCACGAACCATTTATCGCATCGGTTAAAGTAGCACAAGGGCTTTGAACTTTCCTAGTGATTACCTATTTGAATCACAGGCGAATCAGTAGACATAGACTGCCCTTGAACTGTAAGCCTTTTGTGTAATTCCAAAGTAGATAACACACGATAAATGTTTCTTATAACCCTTCGTTCTCTGTGTGTGTTCGTTTTTGCCTTGAACACCTGCCTGGTCTCATAAGTGCTTAGAGAATTTGGCCTCGTAATTCTCTTTGAAGCGGCGCCTTCGCACTTACGTAGGTGAATCTGTAAAGGGTATTCTTTAATTCCTCAAGTACAGACATCATTAAAAGTACTAATACTTATCCTTATTCAACATATAATGCACTGACTTATCATAGGAATGGTTTGTGTATAACAGTGCCATCAAGTTTCTCTAAAACTTCGTTGTCCCTTTGAACCTAGATCTTGGGATCTCCAGTCAACTAGGTGGGGTTTCCATTTCAGAAAAACCTTTAGTCTATAGGCCTTAGCCCCATTCCCTTCGATAAGGTTTGAACTTTCTCTCTTGGCAAGCCTTTTGTAAGTGGATCCGCTAAGTTATCTTTAGATCGAATGTAATCTATTGTGATAACCCCATTAGAGAGAAGTTGTCTTATCGTTTTATGTCTACGACGAATATGCCTAGATTTACCATTGTATAGTGTACTATTAGCTCTTCCAATAGCTGATTGACTATCACAATGTATACATATTGGAGGCATAGGTTTGCTCCAATTAGGAATGTCTTCCAAGAAGCTTCGAATCCATTCTGCTTCTTCTGCAGTCTTATCTAGTGCAATAAACTCTGATTCCATCGTAGATCTAGCGATACAAGTCTGTTTGGATGATTTCCATGAAATTGCTCCATTTCCTAATGTGAACACGTATCCACTTGTAGACTTTGTATCATTTGATCCAGTGATCCAATTTGCATCACTGTATCCTTCCACTATTGAAGGATAGTTTGTATAGTATAGACCATAACTCTGTGTATACTTTAGATATCCTAGAACTCTGATTATCGCTTTCCAATGATGTTTACCAGGATTGCTGGTAAATCTACTTAGTTTGCTTATAGCATATGCGATATCAGGCCTAGTACAGTTCATAACATACATGATACTTCCTAGTATACGAGAGTATTCCAATTGGTAAATACCGTCACCAGTGTTCTTTACCCAATTTTGGTTCATATCTACTGGTGATTTTGCAATAGTTACATTATATTGCTTGAATTTCTCAAGTATTTTGGTGATGTAATGCGATTGGGATAATGCATATCCCTGTGGTGTTCTAAGAATTTTTACACCCAATATTACATCAGCCAGTCCTAGGTCTTTCATATCGAATCTAGAGGATAACATATCCTTTGTAGATGTTATTATGGCCTTGTTGTTGCCTAGGATCAATAGGTCATCAACATAAAGACAAACAATGACATATCCAATGTGTGTATGTTTTATGTACACACATTTATCTGATTCATTTATCGTGAATCCATTTGATAACATAGTATTGTCAAACTTCTCATGCCACTGTTTTGGAGCTTGCTTAAGGCCATAAAGTGATTTTACCAATTTGCAAACTTTATGCTCATTTTCTGAGCTTAGAAATCCTTCAGGTTGTTTCATAGATTTCCTCCTCTAGTTCACCATTCAAGAATGCAGTTTTAACATCCATTTGATGTATTTCCAAGTCATGTACGGATGCAATTGCAATGAGCATTCTAATTGACGTTATCCTCGTTACAGGTGAATATGTATCGAAATAGTCCAGGTCTTCCTTTTGTCTAAATCCTTGGACTACCAGTCGAGCTTTGTACTTGTCTATTGAACCATCAGGTTTCAATTTCTTTTTAAATATCCATTTATTACCTAAGGCCTTACATCCTTGAGGTAAATCAACCAATTCCCATGTATGATTTGACATAATGGATTCAATTTCATTGTTAATTGCCTCCTTCCAATAAGGGGCATCGTTGGAAGACATAGCTTGTTTGTATGTCAATGGATCATCTTCTAACATAAATGTATAGAAGTCCGGTCCAAAGGTTTTTAAAGTCCTTGACCTTTTACTTTTTCTTGGTTCCTCCACTTGCTGCTCAACACTACTTTGTTGAGTGTTATTTTGTTCAGCGTCCTCAATAGAGTAAGGAACTTCAATTTCCCTTGGTCTCTTAGGTGCATGATTTTCAGTACCATGTTTCAAGGGAAATACATGTTCGAAAAATCTAGCATTTCTCGACTCAATGATGGTATTTTCATGAATATCATCAATTTCAGATTTGTGTACCAAAAATCGATATGCAGCACTGTTTTGTGCATATCCAATGAATACACAGTCAATTGTTTTTGGTCCAATTTTGACCTTCTTTGGTTTTGGTACCTCTACTTTGGCAAGACACCCCCACACTTTTAGGTATTTGTAGGATGGTGGTCTGTTTTTCCAAAGTTCATGAGGAGATTTAGATATTTTCTTTCGGGGTATTTTATTTAAAATATGATATGCCGAAAGAATAGCTTCTCCCCAATAGTTATCTGGCAAGCCAGAGCTAATTAGTAAGGCATTCATCATTTCTTTAAGAGTTCTATTTTTCCGTTCAGCTATACCGTTGGATTGAGGTGAATACGGGGCTGTAGTTTGATGTATAATTCCATGTTCAGCATAGAATTCCTCAAATGGAGACTCGTATTCTCCTCCTCTATCACTACTTAAAGATTTTATTTTCTTGTTGAGTTGATTCTCAACTTCTGCCTTATACTGTTTAAACATTTCGAATGCTTCGTCCTTACTTCTAAGGAGATACACATGACAGTATCTGGTACAATCATCAATGAATGTAATAAAGTACCTTTTTCCACCTCTAGTTTGACACATTTTCAAATCGCATACATCAGTATGTATTAAGTCTAGAGGTTCTGTCACTCGTTCAACATGATGAAACGAGGTTCTTGTCAATTTTGCTTCTGCACAAACTTGACATTTATAGTTGGAATCTATATTGCATTTTGGTATAAATTCTAGATTAATCAATTTTCGCAATGTATCAAAGTTTACATGCCCTAATCTAGAATGTCATATGTTAGAAGATTCAACAATATAAGCAGAAGATTCACTTTCATTCATTTCAGTGCGTGGTACAATAGTGGTTACATTTGCTTTAAATAAACCATCACACACATAACCTCTTCCAACATACACCCCATTCTTGGAAAGAACAAATTTGTCAGCTTCAAAGATCAATTTGAAGCCATGCTTGCTCAGCAACGATCCTGAAATCAGGTTCTTGCGAATTTCTGGAACATGGAGAACATCATTTAAAGTCAGTTCCTTTCCAGAAGTCAGTTTCAGCACAACTTTTCCTTTGCCTTCGACCTTGGAAGTGGAAGAATTGCCCATAAAAAGTTGTTCAGCATCAATTGCAGTTTTATAGGTTGTAAACATCCACTTGTTAGCACATATGTGTCGAGTGGCTCCAGTGTCTACAAACCATTCCTTTGAGTTGCCAATAAGGTTGCATTCTGATATTACTGCACATAAATCAATATCAGAAATGCCTTTCGAAACATCAGCCGTATTCGCTTCCAACTTCTTCTTTTTAGGCGCACGACATTCGGCTGCTTTGTGCCCCTTCTTTCCACAGTTGTGGCAAGAACCCAGAAATTTCTTTGACTTCTTAGGAGCATTCTCCCTTTTTCTTTTGTTAGTTTTGTCTGACTCAACAACATTTGCTTTGGCAGCAATATTCTGAGAAATCTTTTTCTCAGAATTTCTGTTATCTTCCTCAATGCGAAGCCGAACTATGAGATCTTCCATTGTCATTTCCTTACGCTTGTGCTTAAGGTAATTTTTAAAGTCCTTCCAAGAAGGAGGCAATTTCTCAATAGTTGCAGCAACTTGAAAAGTCTCACTAAGAGTCATCTTTTCATCTTCTAATTGACGGATGATAAGTTGCAGTTCTTGAGCTTGACTTATCACTGTCTTTGAGTCAACCATTTTGAAGTCTAGAAATTTTCCAGCAATGAATTTCTTCATGCCTGCATCTTCAGTTTTGTACTTCTTTTCCAGAGCCAACCAGAGTTGTTTGGACGTTGCAAAAGTACAATAGACATTGTAGAGGCTATCATCCAGACCATTCAGAATATAATTTTTGCACATGAAATCTGAATTTGTCCATATATTAAGTGCCTCTACTTTAGTAGCGTCAGGTTCGAGTTCGTCTACCACAGGAGCCTCTTCAGTCAGAAACTTTGCAAGGCTTAGTGTTGTTAAATAAAACAACATTTTCTGTTGCCAGCGCTTGAAATTGATTCCATTGAACTTCTCTGGCCTTTCGCCATGAGACAGAGCCATTGTCGGAAGCACAGGCGCTGGCTGAGCAGTTTTCACCGTCTGAATCGGTGCAGAATCAGTGCTGCTGTTTTTCGTCATCTGCAACAAAATATTGTTTCAAGATTGTTAGAACTTTTGTAATTACTCAATTGTATTACAAACAGACAGCAACAACAATCACTGTAAATCAATTATGTCACAATTGTCACGTCAAACTATGTTTACAATAATCATAGAAAGCGTAACCGATTTGTGCATAAAATCAAAGATAAACAGAAAGTATTCTGTTTAAATAATGTCCGAGTCCAGAACTTTTCTGTTTCCTTGAAACAATATTGCCGTCGTATACACCAATCGACGTAGTTGCAATTTGTTTCCCAGGATAAAACGGACCAACTCCGTAGCTTAGTGCCAGCAAACGGATCTCCGACGAACTGAAGTTAGTTATAGAAACAAGATCAGAGAATTACGTTGAAGAAGAAGGAATAATGCAGCAGAAAAAAGTAAATTCTGTCTTTGTTTTGGGCAGTGTATATATAGGCAAGGAGGAGTGCCTGTTCGCATGCATCAGTAACCGTCAGAATAGGAAAGGTTGCGACCCTTTAACCGCTCTGTTATTAATATGCATATGCTGAGAATTCTAATGGTTGTATTCGTTCAGTTAACAGACATTCCTTTCGAATTCTGGACTGAACAGACACACCTTTTAAAATTCTGAGAAAAAATATTCTCATGTCAGTGCACTAGCCCAATCAGCAACGTCGGCCATATCCAATCAGGAGACCCCAAGAGCCCCAAGGCCCAAGGCCCTTATCTTTGACTTTTTAATATATTTAATATGGCCAAGTCCACATCCTTTTATCATCCCTCTCTTTTTTATTTTACATAAGCCTATTTGGCTTCTAATATATAAGGAGAGATTGTGCTAATATTTCTATGATGTGGGACTTTAAATGTTGCTACCCCTATCTCTTCTTCTTCCCACTTTTCTCTTTCGTTGCTCATTCATTTTCCAACAATCCCCCACATGAATGAGCAATCGATCTTAGTTTCACGAACCATTTATCGCATCGGTTAAAGTAGCACAAGGGCTTTGAACTTTCCTAGTGATTACCTATTTGAATCACAGGCGAATCAGTAGACATAGACTGCCCTTGAACTGTAAGCCTTTTGTGTAATTCCAAAGTAGATAACACACGATAAATGTTTCTTATAACCCTTCGTTCTCTGTGTGTGTTCGTTTTTGCCTTGAACACCTGCCTGGTCTCATAAGTGCTTAGAGAATTTGGCCTCGTAATTCTCTTTGAAGCGGCGCCTTCGCACTTACGTAGGTGAATCTGTAAAGGGTATTCTTTAATTCCTCAAGTACAGACATCATTAAAAGTACTAATACTTATCCTTATTCAACATATAATGCACTGACTTATCATAGGAATGGTTTGTGTATAACAGTGCCATCAAGTTTCTCTAAAACTTCGTTGTCCCTTTGAACCTAGATCTTGGGATCTCCAGTCAACTAGGTGGGGTTTCCATTTCAGAAAAACCTTTAGTCTATAGGCCTTAGCCCCATTCCCTTCGATAAGGTTTGAACTTTCTCTCTTGGCAAGCCTTTTGTAAGTGGATCCGCTAAGTTATCTTTAGATCGAATGTAATCTATTGTGATAACCCCATTAGAGAGAAGTTGTCTTATCGTTTTATGTCTACGACGAATATGCCTAGATTTACCATTGTATAGTGTACTATTAGCTCTTCCAATAGCTGATTGACTATCACAATGTATACATATTGGAGGCATAGGTTTGCTCCAATTAGGAATGTCTTCCAAGAAGCTTCGAATCCATTCTGCTTCTTCTGCAGTCTTATCTAGTGCAATAAACTCTGATTCCATCGTAGATCTAGCGATACAAGTCTGTTTGGATGATTTCCATGAAATTGCTCCATTTCCTAATGTGAACACGTATCCACTTGTAGACTTTGTATCATTTGATCCAGTGATCCAATTTGCATCACTGTATCCTTCCACTATTGAAGGATAGTTTGTATAGTATAGACCATAACTCTGTGTATACTTTAGATATCCTAGAACTCTGATTATCGCTTTCCAATGATGTTTACCAGGATTGCTGGTAAATCTACTTAGTTTGCTTACAGCATATGCGATATCAGGCCTAGTACAGTTCATAACATACATGATACTTCCTAGTATACGAGAGTATTCCAATTGGTAAATACCGTCACCAGTGTTCTTTACCCAATTTTGGTTCATATCTACTGGTGATTTTGCAATAGTTACATTATATTGCTTGAATTTCTCAAGTATTTTGGTGATGTAATGCGATTGGGATAATGCATATCCCTGTGGTGTTCTAAGAATTTTTACACCCAATATTACATCAGCCAGTCCTAGGTCTTTCATATCGAATCTAGAGGATAACATATCCTTTGTAGATGTTATTATGGCCTTGTTGTTGCCTAGGATCAATAGGTCATCAACATAAAGACAAACAATGACATATCCAATGTGTGTATGTTTTATGTACACACATTTATCTGATTCATTTATCGTGAATCCATTTGATAACATAGTATTGTCAAACTTCTCATGCCATTATTTTGGAGCTTGCTTAAGGCCATAAAGTGATTTTACCAATTTGCAAACTTTATGCTCATTTTCTGAGCTTAGAAATCCTTCAGGTTGTTTCATAGATTTCCTCCTCTAGTTCACCATTCAAGAATGCAGTTTTAACATCCATTTGATGTATTTCCAAGTCATGTACGGATGCAATTGCAATGAGCATTCTAATTGACGTTATCCTCGTTACAGGTGAATATGTATCGAAATAGTCCAGGTCTTCCTTTTGTCTAAATCCTTGGACTACCAGTCGAGCTTTGTACTTGTCTATTGAACCATCAGGTTTCAATTTCTTTTTAAATATCCATTTATTACCTAAGGCCTTACATCCTTGAGGTAAATCAACCAATTCCCATGTATGATTTGACATAATGGATTCAATTTCATTGTTAATTGCCTCCTTCCAATAAGGGGCATCGTTGGAAGACATAGCTTGTTTGTATGTCAATGGATCATCTTCTAACATAAATGTATAGAAGTCCGGTCCAAAGGTTTTTAAAGTCCTTGACCTTTTACTTTTTCTTGGTTCCTCCACTTGCTGCTCAACACTACTTTGTTGAGTGTTATTTTGTTCAGCGTCCTCAATAGAGTAAGGAACTTCAATTTCCCTTGGTCTCTTAGGTGCATGATTTTCAGTACCATGTTTCAAGGGAAATACATGTTCGAAAAATCTAGCATTTCTCGACTCAATGATGGTATTTTCATGAATATCATCAATTTCAGATTTGTGTACCAAAAATCGATATGCAGCACTGTTTTGTGCATATCCAATGAATACACAATCAATTGTTTTTGGTCCAATTTTGACCTTCTTTGGTTTTGGTACCTCTACTTTGGCAAGACACCCCACACTTTTAGGTATTTGTAGGATGGTGGTCTGTTTTTCCAAAGTTCATGAGGAGATTTAGATATTTTCTTTCGGGGTATTTTATTTAAAATATGATTTGCCGAAAGAATAGCTTCTCCCCAATAGTTATCTGGCAAGCCAGAGCTAATTAGTAAGGCATTCATCATTTCTTTAAGAGTTCTATTTTTCCGTTCAGCTATACCGTTGGATTGAGGTGAATACGGGGCTGTAGTTTGATGTATAATTCCATGTTCAGCATAGAATTCCTCAAATGGAGACTCGTATTCTCCTCCTCTATCACTACTTAAAGATTTTATTTTCTTGTTGAGTTGATTCTCAACTTCTGCCTTATACTGTTTAAACATTTCGAATGCTTCGTCCTTACTTCTAAGGAGATACACATGACAGTATCTGGTACAATCATCAATGAATGTAATAAAGTACCTTTTTCCACCTCTAGTTTGACACATTTTCAAATCGCATACATCAGTATGTATTAAGTCTAGAGGTTCTGTCACTCGTTCAACATGATGAAACGAGGTTCTTGTCAATTTTGCTTCTGCACAAACTTGACATTTATAGTTGGAATCTATATTGCATTTTGGTATAAATTCTAGATTAATCAATTTTCGCAATGTATCAAAGTTTACATGCCCTAATCTAGAATGTCATATGTTAGAAGATTCAACAATATAAGCAGAAGATTCACTTTCATTCATTTCAGTGCGTGGTACAATAGTGGTTACATTTGCTTTAAATAAACCATCACACACATAACCTCTTCCAACATACACCCCATTCTTGGAAAGAACAAATTTGTCAGCTTCAAAGATCAATTTGAAGCCATGGTTGCTCAGCAACGATCCTGAAATCAGGTTCTTGCGAATTTCTGGAACATGGAGAACATCATTTAAAGTCAGTTCCTTTCCAGAAGTCAGTTTCAGCACAACTTTTCCTTTGCCTTCGACCTTGGAAGTGGAAGAATTGCCCATAAAAAGTTGTTCAGCATCAATTGCAGTTTTATAGGTTGTAAACATCCACTTGTTAGCACATATGTGTCGAGTGGCTCCAGTGTCTACAAACCATTCCTTTGAGTTGCCAATAAGGTTGCATTCTGATATTACTGCACATAAATCAATATCAGAAATGCCTTTCGAAACATCAGCCGTATTCGCTTCCAACTTCTTCTTTTTAGGCGCACGACATTCGGCTGCTTTGTGCCCCTTCTTTCCACAGTTGTGGCAAGAACCCAGAAATTTCTTTGACTTCTTAGGAGCATTCTCCCTTTTTCTTTTGTTAGTTTTGTCTGACTCAACAACATTTGCTTTGGCAGCAATATTCTGAGAAATCTTTTTCTCAGAATTTCTGTTATCTTCCTCAATGCGAAGCCGAACTATGAGATCTTCCATTGTCATTTCCTTATGCTTGTGCTTAAGGTAATTTTTAAAGTCCTTCCAAGAAGGAGGCAATTTCTCAATAGTTGCAGCAACTTGAAAAGTCTCACTAAGAGTCATCTTTTCATCTTCTAATTGACGGATGATAAGTTGCAGTTCTTGAGCTTGACTTATCACTGTCTTTGAGTCAACCATTTTGAAGTCTAGAAATTTTCCAGCAATGAATTTCTTCATGCCTGCATCTTCAGTTTTGTACTTCTTTTCCAGAGCCAACCAGAGTTGTTTAGACGTTGCAAAAGTACAATAGACATTGTAGAGGCTATCATCCAGACCATTCAGAATATAATTTTTGCACATGAAATCTGAATTTGTCCATATATTAAGTGCCTCTACTTTAGTAGCGTCAGGTTCGAGTTCGTCTACCACAGGAGCCTCTTCAGTCAGAAACTTTGCAAGGCTTAGTGTTGTTAAATAAAACAACATTTTCTGTTGCCAGCGCTTGAAATTGATTCCATTGAACTTCTCTGGCCTTTCGCCATGAGACAGAGCCATTGTCGGAAGCACAGGCGCTGGCTGAGCAGTTTTCACCGTCTGAATCGGTGCAGAATCAGTGCTGCTGTTTTTCGTCATCTGCAACAAAATATTGTTTCAAGATTGTTAGAACTTTTGTAATTACTCAATTGTATTACAAACAGACAGCAACAACAATCACTGTTAATCAATTATGTCACAATTGTCACGTCAAACTATGTTTACAATAATCATAGAAAGCGTAACCGATTTGTGCATAAAATCAAAGATAAACAGAAAGTATTCTGTTTAAATAATGTCCGAGTCCAGAACTTTTCTGTTTCCTTGAAACAATATTGCCGTCGTATACACCAATCGACGTAGTTGCAATTTGTTTCCCAGGATAAAACGGACCAACTCCGTAGCTTAGTGCCAGCAAACAGATCTCCGACGAACTGAAGTTAGTTATAGAAACAAGATCAGAGAATTACGTTGAAGAAGAAGGAATAATGCAGCAGAAAAAAGTAAATTCTGTCTTTGTTTTGGGCAGTGTATATATAGGCAAGGTGGAGTGCCTGTTCGCATGCATCAGTAACCGTCAGAATAGGAAAGGTTGCGACCCTTTAACCGCTCTGTTATTAATATGCATATGCTGAGAATTCTAATGGTTGTATTCGTTCAGTTAACAGACATTCCTTTCGAATTCTGGACTGAACAGACACACCTTTTAAAATTCTGAGAAAAAATATTCTCATGTCAGTGCACTAGCCCAATCAGCAACGTCGGCCATATCCAATCAGGAGACCCCAAGAGCCCCAAGGCCCTTATCTTTGACTTTTTAATATATTTAATATGGCCAAGTCCACATCCTTTTATCATCCCTCTCTTTTTTATTTTACATAAGCCTATTTGGCTTCTAATATATAAGGAGAGATTGTGCTAATATTTCTATGATGTGGGACTTTAAATGTTGCTACCCCTATCTCTTCTTCTTCCCACTTTTCTCTTTCGTTGCTCATTCATTTTCCAACAATCCCCCACATGAATGAGCAATCGATCTTAGTTTCACGAACCATTTATCGCATCGGTTAAAGTAGCACAAGGGCTTTGAACTTTCCTAGTGATTACCTATTTGAATCACAGGCGAATCAGTAGACATAGACTGCCCTTGAACTGTAAGCCTTTTGTGTAATTCCAAAGTAGATAACACACGATAAATGTTTCTTATAACCCTTCGTTCTCTGTGTGTGTTCGTTTTTGCCTTGAACACCTGCCTGGTCTCATAAGTGCTTAGAGAATTTGGCCTCGTAATTCTCTTTGAAGCGGCGCCTTCGCACTTACGTAGGTGAATCTGTAAAGGGTATTCTTTAATTCCTCAAGTACAGACATCATTAAAAGTACTAATACTTATCCTTATTCAACATATAATGCACTGACTTATCATAGGAATGGTTTGTGTATAACAGTGCCATCAAGTTTCTCTAAAACTTCGTTGTCCCTTTGAACCTAGATCTTGGGATCTCCAGTCAACTAGGTGGGGTTTCCATTTCAGAAAAACCTTTAGTCTATAGGCCTTAGCCCCATTCCCTTCGATAAGGTTTGAACTTTCTCTCTTGGCAAGCCTTTTGTAAGTGGATCCGCTAAGTTATCTTTAGATCGAATGTAATCTATTGTGATAACCCCATTAGAGAGAAGTTGTCTTATCGTTTTATGTCTACGACGAATATGCCTAGATTTACCATTGTATAGTGTACTATTAGCTCTTCCAATAGCTGATTGACTATCACAATGTATACATATTGGAGGCATAGGTTTGCTCCAATTAGGAATGTCTTCCAAGAAGCTTCGAATCCATTCTGCTTCTTCTGCAGTCTTATCTAGTGCAATAAACTCTGATTCCATCGTAGATCTAGCGATACAAGTCTGTTTGGATGATTTCCATGAAATTGCTCCATTTCCTAATGTGAACACGTATCCACTTGTAGACTTTGTATCATTTGATCCAGTGATCCAATTTGCATCACTGTATCCTTCCACTATTGAAGGATAGTTTGTATAGTATAGACCATAACTCTGTGTATACTTTAGATATCCTAGAACTCTGATTATCGCTTTCCAATGATGTTTACCAGGATTGCTGGTAAATCTACTTAGTTTGCTTACAGCATATGCGATATCAGGCCTAGTACAGTTCATAACATACATGATACTTCCTAGTATACGAGAGTATTCCAATTGGTAAATACCGTCACCAGTGTTCTTTACCCAATTTTGGTTCATATCTACTGGTGATTTTGCAATAGTTACATTATATTGCTTGAATTTCTCAAGTATTTTGGTGATGTAATGCGATTGGGATAATGCATATCCCTGTGGTGTTCTAAGAATTTTTACACCCAATATTACATCAGCCAGTCCTAGGTCTTTCATATCGAATCTAGAGGATAACATATCCTTTGTAGATGTTATTATGGCCTTGTTGTTGCCTAGGATCAATAGGTCATCAACATAAAGACAAACAATGACATATCCAATGTGTGTATGTTTTATGTACACACATTTATCTGATTCATTTATCGTGAATCCATTTGATAACATAGTATTGTCAAACTTCTCATGCCACTGTTTTGGAGCTTGCTTAAGGCCATAAAGTGATTTTACCAATTTGCAAACTTTATGCTCATTTTCTGAGCTTAGAAATCCTTCAGGTTGTTTCATAGATTTCCTCCTCTAGTTCACCATTCAAGAATGCAGTTTTAACATCCATTTGATGTATTTCCAAGTCATGTACGGATGCAATTGCAATGAGCATTCTAATTGACGTTATCCTCGTTACAGGTGAATATGTATCGAAATAGTCCAGGTCTTCCTTTTGTCTAAATCCTTGGACTACCAGTCGAGCTTTGTACTTGTCTATTGAACCATCAGGTTTCAATTTCTTTTTAAATATCCATTTATTACCTAAGGCCTTACATCCTTGAGGTAAATCAACCAATTCCCATGTATGATTTGACATAATGGATTCAATTTCATTGTTAATTGCCTCCTTCCAATAAGGGGCATCATTGGAAGACATAGCTTGTTTGTATGTCAATGGATCATCTTCTAACATAAATGTATAGAAGTCCGGTCCAAAGGTTTTTAAAGTCCTTGACCTTTTACTTTTTCTTGGTTCCTCCACTTGCTGCTCAACACTACTTTGTTGAGTGTTATTTTGTTCAGCGTCCTCAATAGAGTAAGGAACTTCAATTTCCCTTGGTCTCTTAGGTGCATGATTTTCAGTACCATGTTTCAAGGGAAATACATGTTCGAAAAATCTAGCATTTCTCGACTCAATGATGGTATTTTCATGAATATCATCAATTTCAGATTTGTGTACCAAAAATCGATATGCAGCACTGTTTTGTGCATATCCAATGAATACACAATCAATTGTTTTTGGTCCAATTTTGACCTTCTTTGGTTTTGGTACCTCTACTTTGGCAAGACACCCCCACACTTTTAGGTATTTGTAGGATGGTGGTCTGTTTTTCCAAAGTTCATGAGGAGATTTAGATATTTTCTTTCGGGGTATTTTATTTAAAATATGATTTGCCGAAAGAATAGCTTCTCCCCAATAGTTATCTGGCAAGCCAGAGCTAATTAGTAAGGCATTCATCATTTCTTTAAGAGTTCTATTTTTCCGTTCAGCTATACCGTTGGATTGAGGTGAATACGGGGCTGTAGTTTGATGTATAATTCCATGTTCAGCATAGAATTCCTCAAATGGAGACTCGTATTCTCCTCCTCTATCACTACTTAAAGATTTTATTTTCTTGTTGAGTTGATTCTCAACTTCTGCCTTATACTGTTTAAACATTTCGAATGCTTCGTCCTTACTTCTAAGGAGATACACATGACAGTATCTGGTACAATCATCAATGAATGTAATAAAGTACCTTTTTCCACCTCTAGTTTGACACATTTTCAAATCGCATACATCAGTATGTATTAAGTCTAGAGGTTCTGTCACTCGTTCAACATGATGAAACGAGGTTCTTGTCAATTTTGCTTCTGCACAAACTTGACATTTATAGTTGGAATCTATATTGCATTTTGGTATAAATTCTAGATTAATCAATTTTCGCAATGTATCAAAGTTTACATGCCCTAATCTAGAATGTCATATGTTAGAAGATTCAACAATATAAGCAGAAGATTCACTTTCATTCATTTCAGTGCGTGGTACAATAGTGGTTACATTTGCTTTAAATAAACCATCACACACATAACCTCTTCCAACATACACCCCATTCTTGGAAAGAACAAATTTGTCAGCTTCAAAGATCAATTTGAAGCCATGGTTGCTCAGCAACGATCCTGAAATCAGGTTCTTGCGAATTTCTGGAACATGGAGAACATCATTTAAAGTCAGTTCCTTTCCAGAAGTCAGTTTCAGCACAACTTTTCCTTTGCCTTCGACCTTGGAAGTGGAAGAATTGCCCATAAAAAGTTGTTCAGCATCAATTGCAGTTTTATAGGTTGTAAACATCCACTTGTTAGCACATATGTGTCGAGTGGCTCCAGTGTCTACAAACCATTCCTTTGAGTTGCCAATAAGGTTGCATTCTGATATTACTGCACATAAATCAATATCAGAAATGCCTTTCGAAACATCAGCCGTATTCGCTTCCAACTTCTTCTTTTTAGGCGCACGACATTCGGCTGCTTTGTGCCCCTTCTTTCCACAGTTGTGGCAAGAACCCAGAAATTTCTTTGACTTCTTAGGAGCATTCTCCCTTTTTCTTTTGTTAGTTTTGTCTGACTCAACAACATTTTCTTTGGCAGCAATATTCTGAGAAATCTTTTTCTCAGAATTTCTGTTATCTTCCTCAATGCGAAGCCGAACTATGAGATCTTCCATTGTCATTTCCTTACGCTTGTGCTTAAGGTAATTTTTAAAGTCCTTCCAAGAAGGAGGCAATTTCTCAATAGTTGCAGCAACTTGAAAAGTCTCACTAAGAGTCATCTTTTCATCTTCTAATTGACGGATGATAAGTTGCAGTTCTTGAGCTTGACTTATCACTGTCTTTGAGTCAACCATTTTGAAGTCTAGAAATTTTCCAGCAATGAATTTCTTCATGCCTGCATCTTCAGTTTTGTACTTCTTTTCCAGAGCCAACCAGAGTTGTTTGGACGTTGCAAAAGTACAATAGACATTGTAGAGGCTATCATCCAGACCATTCAGAATATAATTTTTGCACATGAAATCTGAATTTGTCCATATATTAAGTGCCTCTACTTTAGTAGCGTCAGGTTCGAGTTCGTCTACCACAGGAGCCTCTTCAGTCAGAAACTTTGCAAGGCTTAGTGTTGTTAAATAAAACAACATTTTCTGTTGCCAGCGCTTGAAATTGATTCCATTGAACTTCTCTGGCCTTTCGCCATGAGACAGAGCCATTGTCGGAAGCACAGGCGCTGGCTGAGCAGTTTTCACCGTCTGAATCGGTGCAGAATCAGTGCTGCTGTTTTTCGTCATCTGCAACAAAATATTGTTTCAAGATTGTTAGAACTTTTGTAATTACTCAATTGTATTACAAACAGACAGCAACAACAATCACTGTTAATCAATTATGTCACAATTGTCACGTCAAACTATGTTTACAATAATCATAGAAAGCGTAACCGATTTGTGCATAAAATCAAAGATAAACAGAAAGTATTCTGTTTAAATAATGTCCGAGTCCAGAACTTTTCTGTTTCCTTGAAACAATATTGCCGTCGTATACACCAATCGACGTAGTTGCAATTTGTTTCCCAGGATAAAACGGACCAACTCCGTAGCTTAGTGCCAGCAAACGGATCTCCGACGAACTGAAGTTAGTTATAGAAACAAGATCAGAGAATTACGTTGAAGAAGAAGGAATAATGCAGCAGAAAAAAGTAAATTCTGTCTTTGTTTTGGGCAGTGTATATATAGGCAAGGAGGAGTGCCTGTTCGCATGCATCAGTAACCGTCAGAATAGGAAAGGTTGCGACCCTTTAACCGCTCTGTTATTAATATGCATATGCTGAGAATTCTAATGGTTGTATTCGTTCAGTTAACAGACATTCCTTTCGAATTCTGGACTGAACAGACACACCTTTTAAAATTCTGAGAAAAAATATTCTCATGTCAGTGCACTAGCCCAATCAGCAACGTCGGCCATATCCAATCAGGAGACCCCAAGAGCCCCAAGGCCCAAGGCCCTTATCTTTGACTTTTTAATATATTTAATATGGCCAAGTCCACATCCTTTTATCATCCCTCTCTTTTTTATTTTACATAAGCCTATTTGGCTTCTAATATATAAGGAGAGATTGTGCTAATATTTCTATGATGTGGGACTTTAAATGTTGCTACCCCTATCTCTTCTTCTTCCCACTTTTCTCTTTCGTTGCTCATTCATTTTCCAACAATCCCCCACATGAATGAGCAATCGATCTTAGTTTCACGAACCATTTATCGCATCGGTTAAAGTAGCACAAGGGCTTTGAACTTTCCTAGTGATTACCTATTTGAATCACAGGCGAATCAGTAGACATAGACTGCCCTTGAACTGTAAGCCTTTTGTGTAATTCCAAAGTAGATAACACACGATAAATGTTTCTTATAACCCTTCGTTCTCTGTGTGTGTTCGTTTTTGCCTTGAACACCTGCCTGGTCTCATAAGTGCTTAGAGAATTTGGCATCGTAATTCTCTTTGAAGCGGCGCCTTCGCACTTACGTAGGTGAATCTGTAAAGGGTATTCTTTAATTCCTCAAGTACAGACATCATTAAAAGTACTAATACTTATCCTTATTCAACATATAATGCACTGACTTATCATAGGAATGGTTTGTGTATAACAGTGCCATCAAGTTTCTCTAAAACTTCGTTGTCCCTTTGAACCTAGATCTTGGGATCTCCAGTCAACTAGGTGGGGTTTCCATTTCAGAAAAACCTTTAGTCTATAGGCCTTAGCCCCATTCCCTTCGATAAGGTTTGAACTTTCTCTCTTGGCAAGCCTTTTGTAAGTGGATCCGCTAAGTTATCTTTAGATCGAATGTAATCTATTGTGATAACCCCATTAGAGAGAAGTTGTCTTATCGTTTTATGTCTACGACGAATATGCCTAGATTTACCATTGTATAGTGTACTATTAGCTCTTCCAATAGCTGATTGACTATCACAATGTATACATATTGGAGGCATAGGTTTGCTCCAATTAGGAATGTCTTCCAAGAAGCTTCGAATCCATTCTGCTTCTTCTGCAGTCTTATCTAGTGCAATAAACTCTGATTCCATCGTAGATCTAGCGATACAAGTCTGTTTGGATGATTTCCATGAAATTGCTCCATTTCCTAATGTGAACACGTATCCACTTGTAGACTTTGTATCATTTGATCCAGTGATCCAATTTGCATCACTGTATCCTTCCACTATTGAAGGATAGTTTGTATAGTATAGACCATAACTCTGTGTATACTTTAGATATCCTAGAACTCTGATTATCGCTTTCCAATGATGTTTACCAGGATTGCTGGTAAATCTACTTAGTTTGCTTACAGCATATGCGATATCAGGCCTAGTACAGTTCATAACATACATGATACTTCCTAGTATACGAGAGTATTCCAATTGGTAAATACCGTCACCAGTGTTCTTTACCCAATTTTGGTTCATATCTACTGGTGATTTTGCAATAGTTACATTATATTGCTTGAATTTCTCAAGTATTTTGGTGATGTAATGCGATTGGGATAATGCATATCCCTGTGGTGTTCTAAGAATTTTTACACCCAATATTACATCAGCCAGTCCTAGGTCTTTCATATCGAATCTAGAGGATAACATATCCTTTGTAGATGTTATTATGGCCTTGTTGTTGCCTAGGATCAATAGGTCATCAACATAAAGACAAACAATGACATATCCAATGTGTGTATGTTTTATGTACACACATTTATCTGATTCATTTATCGTGAATCCATTTGATAACATAGTATTGTCAAACTTCTCATGCCACTGTTTTGGAGCTTGCTTAAGGCCATAAAGTGATTTTACCAATTTGCAAACTTTATGCTCATTTTCTGAGCTTAGAAATCCTTCAGGTTGTTTCATAGATTTCCTCCTCTAGTTCACCATTCAAGAATGCAGTTTTAACATCCATTTGATGTATTTCCAAGTCATGTACGGATGCAATTGCAATGAGCATTCTAATTGACGTTATCCTCGTTACAGGTGAATATGTATCGAAATAGTCCAGGTCTTCCTTTTGTCTAAATCCTTGGACTACCAGTCGAGCTTTGTACTTGTCTATTGAACCATCAGGTTTCAATTTCTTTTTAAATATCCATTTATTACCTAAGGCCTTACATCCTTGAGGTAAATCAACCAATTCCCATGTATGATTTGACATAATGGATTCAATTTCATTGTTAATTGCCTCCTTCCAATAAGGGGCATCGTTGGAAGACATAGCTTGTTTGTATGTCAATGGATCATCTTCTAACATAAATGTATAGAAGTCCGGTCCAAAGGTTTTTAAAGTCCTTGACCTTTTACTTTTTCTTGGTTCCTCCACTTGCTGCTCAACACTACTTTGTTGAGTGTTATTTTGTTCAGCGTCCTCAATAGAGTAAGGAACTTCAATTTCCCTTGGTCTCTTAGGTGCATGATTTTCAGTACCATGTTTCAAGGGAAATACATGTTCGAAAAATCTAGCATTTCTCGACTCAATGATGGTATTTTCATGAATATCATCAATTTCAGATTTGTGTACCAAAAATCGATATGCAGCACTGTTTTGTGCATATCCAATGAATACACAATCAATTGTTTTTGGTCCAATTTTGACCTTCTTTGGTTTTGGTACCTCTACTTTGGCAAGACACCCCCACACTTTTAGGTATTTGTAGGATGGTGGTCTGTTTTTCCAAAGTTCATGAGGAGATTTAGATATTTTCTTTCGGGGTATTTTATTTAAAATATGATTTGCCGAAAGAATAGCTTCTCCCCAATAGTTATCTGGCAAGCCAGAGCTAATTAGTAAGGCATTCATCATTTCTTTAAGAGTTCTATTTTTCCGTTCAGCTATACCGTTGGATTGAGGTGAATACGGGGCTGTAGTTTGATGTATAATTCCATGTTCAGCATAGAATTCCTCAAATGGAGACTCGTATTCTCCTCCTCTATCACTACTTAAAGATTTTATTTTCTTGTTGAGTTGATTCTCAACTTCTGCCTTATACTGTTTAAACATTTCGAATGCTTCGTCCTTACTTCTAAGGAGATACACATGACAGTATCTGGTACAATCATCAATGAATGTAATAAAGTACCTTTTTCCACCTCTAGTTTGACACATTTTCAAATCGCATACATCAGTATGTATTAAGTCTACAGGTTCTGTCACTCGTTCAACATGATGAAACGAGGTTCTTGTCAATTTTGCTTCAGCACAAACTTGACATTTATAGTTGGAATCTATATTGCATTTTGGTATAAATTCTAGATTAATCAATTTTCGCAATGTATCAAAGTTTACATGCCCTAATCTAGAATGTCATATGTTAGAAGATTCAACAATATAAGCAGAAGATTCACTTTCATTCATTTCAGTGCGTGGTACAATAGTGGTTACATTTGCTTTAAATAAACCATCACACACATAACCTCTTCCAACATACACCCCATTCTTGGAAAGAACAAATTTGTCAGCTTCAAAGATCAATTTGAAGCCATGGTTGCTCAGCAACGATCCTGAAATCAGGTTCTTGCGAATTTATGGAACATGGAGAACATCATTTAAAGTCAGTTCCTTTCCAGAAGTCAGTTTCAGCACAACTTTTCCTTTGCCTTCGACCTTGGAAGTGGAAGAATTGCCCATAAAAAGTTGTTCAGCATCAATTGCAGTTTTATAGGTTGTAAACATCCACTTGTTAGCACATATGTGTCGAGTGGCTCCAGTGTCTACAAACCATTCCTTTGAGTTGCCAATAAGGTTGCATTCTGATATTACTGCACATAAATCAATATCAGAAATGCCTTTCGAAACATCAGCCGTATTCGCTTCCAACTTCTTCTTTTTAGGCGCACGACATTCGGCTGCTTTGTGCCCCTTCTTTCCACAGTTGTGGCAAGAACCCAGAAATTTCTTTGACTTCTTAGGAGCATTCTCCCTTTTTCTTTTGTTAGTTTTGTCTGACTCAACAACATTTGCTTTGGCAGCAATATTCTGAGAAATCTTTTTCTCAGAATTTCTGTTATCTTCCTCAATGCGAAGCCGAACTATGAGATCTTCCATTGTCATTTCCTTACGCTTGTGCTTAAGGTAATTTTTAAAGTCCTTCCAAGAAGGAGGCAATTTCTCAATAGTTGCAGCAACTTGAAAAGTCTCACTAAGAGTCATCTTTTCATCTTCTAATTGACGGATGATAAGTTGCAGTTCTTGAGCTTGACTTATCACTGTCTTTGAGTCAACCATTTTGAAGTCTAGAAATTTTCCAGCAATGAATTTCTTCATGCCTGCATCTTCAGTTTTGTACTTCTTTTCCAGAGCCAACCAGAGTTGTTTGGACGTTGCAAAAGTACAATAGACATTGTAGAGGCTATCATCCAGACCATTCAGAATATAATTTTTGCACATGAAATCTGAATTTGTCCATATATTAAGTGCCTCTACTTTAGTAGCGTCAGGTTCGAGTTCGTCTACCACAGGAGCCTCTTCAGTCAGAAACTTTGCAAGGCTTAGTGTTGTTAAATAAAACAACATTTTCTGTTGCCAGCGCTTGAAATTGATTCCATTGAACTTCTCTGGCCTTTCGCCATGAGACAGAGCCATTGTCGGAAGCACAGGCGCTGGCTGAGCAGTTTTCACCGTCTGAATCGGTGCAGAATCAGTGCTGCTGTTTTTCGTCATCTGCAACAAAATATTGTTTCAAGATTGTTAGAACTTTTGTAATTACTCAATTGTATTACAAACAGACAGCAACAACAATCACTGTTAATCAATTATGTCACAATTGTCACGTCAAACTATGTTTACAATAATCATAGAAAGCGTAACCGATTTGTGCATAAAATCAAAGATAAACAGAAAGTATTCTGTTTAAATAATGTCCGAGTCCAGAACTTTTCTGTTTCCTTGAAACAATATTGCCGTCGTATACACCAATCGACGTAGTTGCAATTTGTTTCCCAGGATAAAACGGACCAACTCCGTAGCTTAGTGCCAGCAAACGGATCTCCGACGAACTGAAGTTAGTTATAGAAACAAGATCAGAGAATTACGTTGAAGAAGAAGGAATAATGCAGCAGAAAAAAGTAAATTCTGTCTTTGTTTTGGGCAGTGTATATATAGGCAAGGTGGAGTGCCTGTTCGCATGCATCAGTAACCGTCAGAATAGGAAAGGTTGCGACCCTTTAACCGCTCTGTTATTAATATGCATATGCTGAGAATTCTAATGGTTGTATTCGTTCAGTTAACAGACATTCCTTTCGAATTCTGGACTGAACAGACACACCTTTTAAAATTCTGAGAAAAAATATTCTCATGTCAGTGCACTAGCCCAATCAGCAACGTCGGCCATATCCAATCAGGAGACCCCAAGAGCCCCAAGGCCCTTATCTTTGACTTTTTAATATATTTAATATGGCCAAGTCCACATCCTTTTATCATCCCTCTCTTTTTTATTTTACATAAGCCTATTTGGCTTCTAATATATAAGGAGAGATTGTGCTAATATTTCTATGATGTGGGACTTTAAATGTTGCTACCCCTATCTCTTCTTCTTCCCACTTTTCTCTTTCGTTGCTCATTCATTTTCCAACAATCCCCCACATGAATGAGCAATCGATCTTAGTTTCACGAACCATTTATCGCATCGGTTAAAGTAGCACAAGGGCTTTGAACTTTCCTAGTGATTACCTATTTGAATCACAGGCGAATCAGTAGACATAGACTGCCCTTGAACTGTAAGCCTTTTGTGTAATTCCAAAGTAGATAACACACGATAAATGTTTCTTATAACCCTTCGTTCTCTGTGTGTGTTCGTTTTTGCCTTGAACACCTGCCTGGTCTCATAAGTGCTTAGAGAATTTGGCCTCGTAATTCTCTTTGAAGCGGCGCCTTCGCACTTACGTAGGTGAATCTGTAAAGGGTATTCTTTAATTCCTCAAGTACAGACATCATTAAAAGTACTAATACTTATCCTTATTCAACATATAATGCACTGACTTATCATAGGAATGGTTTGTGTATAACAGTGCCATCAAGTTTCTCTAAAACTTCGTTGTCCCTTTGAACCTAGATCTTGGGATCTCCAGTCAACTAGGTGGGGTTTCCATTTCAGAAAAACCTTTAGTCTATAGGCCTTAGCCCCATTCCCTTCGATAAGGTTTGAACTTTCTCTCTTGGCAAGCCTTTTGTAAGTGGATCCGCTAAGTTATCTTTAGATCGAATGTAATCTATTGTGATAACCCCATTAGAGAGAAGTTGTCTTATCGTTTTATGTCTACGACGAATATGCCTAGATTTACCATTGTATAGTGTACTATTAGCTCTTCCAATAGCTGATTGACTATCACAATGTATACATATTGGAGGCATAGGTTTGCTCCAATTAGGAATGTCTTCCAAGAAGCTTCGAATCCATTCTGCTTCTTCTGCAGTCTTATCTAGTGCAATAAACTCTGATTCCATCGTAGATCTAGCGATACAAGTCTGTTTGGATGATTTCCATGAAATTGCTCCATTTCCTAATGTGAACACGTATCCACTTGTAGACTTTGTATCATTTGATCCAGTGATCCAATTTGCATCACTGTATCCTTCCACTATTGAAGGATAGTTTGTATAGTATAGACCATAACTCTGTGTATACTTTAGATATCCTAGAACTCTGATTATCGCTTTCCAATGATGTTTACCAGGATTGCTGGTAAATCTACTTAGTTTGCTTACAGCATATGCGATATCAGGCCTAGTACAGTTCATAACATACATGATACTTCCTAGTATACGAGAGTATTCCAATTGGTAAATACCGTCACCAGTGTTCTTTACCCAATTTTGGTTCATATCTACTGGTGATTTTGCAATAGTTACATTATATTGCTTGAATTTCTCAAGTATTTTGGTGATGTAATGCGATTGGGATAATGCATATCCCTGTGGTGTTCTAAGAATTTTTACACCCAATATTACATCAGCCAGTCCTAGGTCTTTCATATCGAATCTAGAGGATAACATATCCTTTGTAGACGTTATTATGGCCTTGTTGTTGCCTAGGATCAATAGGTCATCAACATAAAGACAAACAATGACATATCCAATGTGTGTATGTTTTATGTACACACATTTATCTGATTCATTTATCGTGAATCCATTTGATAACATAGTATTGTCAAACTTCTCATGCCACTGTTTTGGAGCTTGCTTAAGGCCATAAAGTGATTTTACCAATTTGCAAACTTTATGCTCATTTTCTGAGCTTAGAAATCCTTCAGGTTGTTTCATAGATTTCCTCCTCTAGTTCACCATTCAAGAATGCAGTTTTAACATCCATTTGATGTATTTCCAAGTCATGTACGGATGCAATTGCAATGAGCATTCTAATTGACGTTATCCTCGTTACAGGTGAATATGTATCGAAATAGTCCAGGTCTTCCTTTTGTCTAAATCCTTGGACTACCAGTCGAGCTTTGTACTTGTCTATTGAACCATCAGGTTTCAATTTCTTTTTAAATATCCATTTATTACCTAAGGCCTTACATCCTTGAGGTAAATCAACCAATTCCCATGTATGATTTGACATAATGGATTCAATTTCATTGTTAATTGCCTCCTTCCAATAAGGGGCATCGTTGGAAGACATAGCTTGTTTGTATGTCAATGGATCATCTTCTAACATAAATGTATAGAAGTCCGGTCCAAAGGTTTTTAAAGTCCTTGACCTTTTACTTTTTCTTGGTTCCTCCACTTGCTGCTCAACACTACTTTGTTGAGTGTTATTTTGTTCAGCGTCCTCAATAGAGTAAGGAACTTCAATTTCCCTTGGTCTCTTAGGTGCATGATTTTCAGTACCATGTTTCAAGGGAAATACATGTTCGAAAAATCTAGCATTTCTCGACTCAATGATGGTATTTTCATGAATATCATCAATTTCAGATTTGTGTACCAAAAATCGATATGCAGCACTGTTTTGTGCATATCCAATGAATACACAATCAATTGTTTTTGGTCCAATTTTGACCTTCTTTGGTTTTGGTACCTCTACTTTGGCAAGACACCCCCACACTTTTAGGTATTTGTAGGATGGTGGTCTGTTTTTCCAAAGTTCATGAGGAGATTTAGATATTTTCTTTCGGGGTATTTTATTTAAAATATGATTTGCCGAAAGAATAGCTTCTCCCCAATAGTTATCTGGCAAGCCAGAGCTAATTAGTAAGGCATTCATCATTTCTTTAAGAGTTCTATTTTTCCGTTCAGCTATACCGTTGGATTGAGGTGAATACGGGGCTGTAGTTTGATGTATAATTCCATGTTCAGCATAGAATTCCTCAAATGGAGACTCGTATTCTCCTCCTCTATCACTACTTAAAGATTTTATTTTCTTGTTGAGTTGATTCTCAACTTCTGCCTTATACTGTTTAAACATTTCGAATGCTTCGTCCTTACTTCTAAGGAGATACACATGACAGTATCTGGTACAATCATCAATGAATGTAATAAAGTACCTTTTTCCACCTCTAGTTTGACACATTTTCAAATCGCATACATCAGTATGTATTAAGTCTAGAGGTTCTGTCACTCGTTCAACATGATGAAACGAGGTTCTTATCAATTTTGCTTCTGCACAAACTTGACATTTATAGTTGGAATCTATATTGCATTTTGGTATAAATTCTAGATTAATCAATTTTCGCAATGTATCAAAGTTTACATGCCCTAATCTAGAATGTCATATGTTAGAAGATTCAACAATATAAGCAGAAGATTCACTTTCATTCATTTCAGTGCGTGGTACAATAGTGGTTACATTTGCTTTAAATAAACCATCACACACATAACCTCTTCCAACATACACCCCATTCTTGGAAAGAACAAATTTGTCAGCTTCAAAGATCAATTTGAAGCCATGCTTGCTCAGCAACGATCCTGAAATCAGGTTCTTGCGAATTTCTGGAACATGGAGAACATCATTTAAAGTCAGTTCCTTTCCAGAAGTCAGTTTCAGCACAACTTTTCCTTTGCCTTCGACCTTGGAAGTGGAAGAATTGCCCATAAAAAGTTGTTCAGCATCAATTGCAGTTTTATAGGTTGTAAACATCCACTTGTTAGCACATATGTGTCGAGTGGCTCCAGTGTCTACAAACCATTCCTTTGAGTTGCCAATAAGGTTGCATTCTGATATTACTGCACATAAATCAATATCAGAAATGCCTTTCGAAACATCAGCCGTATTCGCTTCCAACTTCTTCTTTTTAGGCGCACGACATTCGGCTGCTTTGTGCCCCTTCTTTCCACAGTTGTGGCAAGAACCCAGAAATTTCTTTGACTTCTTAGGAGCATTCTCCCTTTTTCTTTTGTTAGTTTTGTCTGACTCAACAACATTTTCTTTGGCAGCAATATTCTGAGAAATCTTTTTCTCAGAATTTCTGTTATCTTCCTCAATGCGAAGCCGAACTATGAGATCTTCCATTGTCATTTCCTTACGCTTGTGCTTAAGGTAATTTTTAAAGTCCTTCCAAGAAGGAGGCAATTTCTCAATAGTTGCAGCAACTTGAAAAGTCTCACTAAGAGTCATCTTTTCATCTTCTAATTGACGGATGATAAGTTGCAGTTCTTGAGCTTGACTTATCACTGTCTTTGAGTCAACCATTTTGAAGTCTAGAAATTTTCCAGCAATGAATTTCTTCATGCCTGCATCTTCAGTTTTGTACTTCTTTTCCAGAGCCAACCAGAGTTGTTTGGACGTTGCAAAAGTACAATAGACATTGTAGAGGCTATCATCCAGACCATTCAGAATATAATTTTTGCACATGAAATCTGAATTTGTCCATATATTAAGTGCCTCTACTTTAGTAGCGTCAGGTTCGAGTTCGTCTACCACAGGAGCCTCTTCAGTCAGAAACTTTGCAAGGCTTAGTGTTGTTAAATAAAACAACATTTTCTGTTGCCAGCGCTTGAAATTGATTCCATTGAACTTCTCTGGCCTTTCGCCATGAGACAGAGCCATTGTCGGAAGCACAGGCGCTGGCTGAGCAGTTTTCACCGTCTGAATCGGTGCAGAATCAGTGCTGCTGTTTTTCGTCATCTGCAACAAAATATTGTTTCAAGATTGTTAGAACTTTTGTAATTACTCAATTGTATTACAAACAGACAGCAACAACAATCACTGTTAATCAATTATGTCACAATTGTCACGTCAAACTATGTTTACAATAATCATAGAAAGCGTAACCGATTTGTGCATAAAATCAAAGATAAACAGAAAGTATTCTGTTTAAATAATGTCCGAGTCCAGAACTTTTCTGTTTCCTTGAAACAATATTGCCGTCGTATACACCAATCGACGTAGTTGCAATTTGTTTCCCAGGATAAAACGGACCAACTCCGTAGCTTAGTGCCAGCAAACGGATCTCCGACGAACTGAAGTTAGTTATAGAAACAAGATCAGAGAATTACGTTGAAGAAGAAGGAATAATGCAGCAGAAAAAAGTAAATTCTGTCTTTGTTTTGGGCAGTGTATATATAGGCAAGGAGGAGTGCCTGTTCGCATGCATCAGTAACCGTCAGAATAGGAAAGGTTGCGACCCTTTAACCGCTCTGTTATTAATATGCATATGCTGAGAATTCTAATGGTTGTATTCGTTCAGTTAACAGACATTCCTTTCGAATTCTGGACTGAACAGACACACCTTTTAAAATTCTGAGAAAAAATATTCTCATGTCAGTGCACTAGCCCAATCAGCAACGTCGGCCATATCCAATCAGGAGACCCCAAGAGCCCCAAGGCCCAAGGCCCTTATCTTTGACTTTTTAATATATTTAATATGGCCAAGTCCACATCCTTTTATCATCCCTCTCTTTTTTATTTTACATAAGCCTATTTGGCTTCTAATATATAAGGAGAGATTGTGCTAATATTTCTATGATGTGGGACTTTAAATGTTGCTACCCCTATCTCTTCTTCTTCCCACTTTTCTCTTTCGTTGCTCATTCATTTTCCAACAATCCCCCACATGAATGAGCAATCGATCTTAGTTTCACGAACCATTTATCGCATCGGTTAAAGTAGCACAAGGGCTTTGAACTTTCCTAGTGATTACCTATTTGAATCACAGGCGAATCAGTAGACATAGACTGCCCTTGAACTGTAAGCCTTTTGTGTAATTCCAAAGTAGATAACACACGATAAATGTTTCTTATAACCCTTCGTTCTCTGTGTGTGTTCGTTTTTGCCTTGAACACCTGCCTGATCTCATAAGTGCTTAGAGAATTTGGCATCGTAATTCTCTTTGAAGCGGCGCCTTCGCACTTACGTAGGTGAATCTGTAAAGGGTATTCTTTAATTCCTCAAGTACAGACATCATTAAAAGTACTAATACTTATCCTTATTCAACATATAATGCACTGACTTATCATAGGAATGGTTTGTGTATAACAGTGCCATCAAGTTTCTCTAAAACTTCGTTGTCCCTTTGAACCTAGATCTTGGGATCTCCAGTCAACTAGGTGGGGTTTCCATTTCAGAAAAACCTTTAGTCTATAGGCCTTAGCCCCATTCCCTTCGATAAGGTTTGAACTTTCTCTCTTGGCAAGCCTTTTGTAAGTGGATCCGCTAAGTTATCTTTAGATCGAATGTAATCTATTGTGATAACCCCATTAGAGAGAAGTTGTCTTATCGTTTTATGTCTACGACGAATATGCCTAGATTTACCATTGTATAGTGTACTATTAGCTCTTCCAATAGCTGATTGACTATCACAATGTATACATATTGGAGGCATAGGTTTGCTCCAATTAGGAATGTCTTCCAAGAAGCTTCGAATCCATTCTGCTTCTTCTGCAGTCTTATCTAGTGCAATAAACTCTGATTCCATCGTAGATCTAGCGATACAAGTCTGTTTGGATGATTTCCATGAAATTGCTCCATTTCCTAATGTGAACACGTATCCACTTGTAGACTTTGTATCATTTGATCCAGTGATCCAATTTGCATCACTGTATCCTTCCACTATTGAAGGATAGTTTGTATAGTATAGACCATAACTCTGTGTATACTTTAGATATCCTAGAACTCTGATTATCGCTTTCCAATGATGTTTACCAGGATTGCTGGTAAATCTACTTAGTTTGCTTACAGCATATGCGATATCAGGCCTAGTACAGTTCATAACATACATGATACTTCCTAGTATACGAGAGTATTCCAATTGGTAAATACCGTCACCAGTGTTCTTTACCCAATTTTGGTTCATATCTACTGGTGATTTTGCAATAGTTACATTATATTGCTTGAATTTCTCAAGTATTTTGGTGATGTAATGCGATTGGGATAATGCATATCCCTGTGGTGTTCTAAGAATTTTTACACCCAATATTACATCAGCCAGTCCTAGGTCTTTCATATCGAATCTAGAGGATAACATATCCTTTGTAGATGTTATTATGGCCTTGTTGTTGCCTAGGATCAATAGGTCATCAACATAAAGACAAACAATGACATATCCAATGTGTGTATGTTTTATGTACACACATTTATCTGATTCATTTATCGTGAATCCATTTGATAACATAGTATTGTCAAACTTCTCATGCCACTGTTTTGGAGCTTGCTTAAGGCCATAAAGTGATTTTACCAATTTGCAAACTTTATGCTCATTTTCTGAGCTTAGAAATCCTTCAGGTTGTTTCATAGATTTCCTCCTCTAGTTCACCATTCAAGAATGCAGTTTTAACATCCATTTGATGTATTTCCAAGTCATGTACGGATGCAATTGCAATGAGCATTCTAATTGACGTTATCCTCGTTACAGGTGAATATGTATCGAAATAGTCCAGGTCTTCCTTTTGTCTAAATCCTTGGACTACCAGTCGAGCTTTGTACTTGTCTATTGAACCATCAGGTTTCAATTTCTTTTTAAATATCCATTTATTACCTAAGGCCTTACATCCTTGAGGTAAATCAACCAATTCCCATGTATGATTTGACATAATGGATTCAATTTCATTGTTAATTGCCTCCTTCCAATAAGGGGCATCGTTGGAAGACATAGCTTGTTTGTATGTCAATGGATCATCTTCTAACATAAATGTATAGAAGTCCGGTCCAAAGGTTTTTAAAGTCCTTGACCTTTTACTTTTTCTTGGTTCCTCCACTTGCTGCTCAACACTACTTTGTTGAGTGTTATTTTGTTCAGCGTCCTCAATAGAGTAAGGAACTTCAATTTCCCTTGGTCTCTTAGGTGCATGATTTTCAGTACCATGTTTCAAGGGAAATACATGTTCGAAAAATCTAGCATTTCTCGACTCAATGATGGTATTTTCATGAATATCATCAATTTCAGATTTGTGTACCAAAAATCGATATGCAGCACTGTTTTGTGCATATCCAATGAATACACAATCAATTGTTTTTGGTCCAATTTTGACCTTCTTTGGTTTTGGTACCTCTACTTTGGCAAGACACCCCCACACTTTTAGGTATTTGTAGGATGGTGGTCTGTTTTTCCAAAGTTCATGAGGAGATTTAGATATTTTCTTTCGGGGTATTTTATTTAAAATATGATTTGCCGAAAGAATAGCTTCTCCCCAATAGTTATCTGGCAAGCCAGAGCTAATTAGTAAGGCATTCATCATTTCTTTAAGAGTTCTATTTTTCCGTTCAGCTATACCGTTGGATTGAGGTGAATACGGGGCTGTAGTTTGATGTATAATTCCATGTTCAGCATAGAATTCCTCAAATGGAGACTCGTATTCTCCTCCTCTATCACTACTTAAAGATTTTATTTTCTTGTTGAGTTGATTCTCAACTTCTGCCTTATACTGTTTAAACATTTCGAATGCTTCGTCCTTACTTCTAAGGAGATACACATGACAGTATCTGGTACAATCATCAATGAATGTAATAAAGTACCTTTTTCCACCTCTAGTTTGACACATTTTCAAATCGCATACATCAGTATGTATTAAGTCTAGAGGTTCTGTCACTCGTTCAACATGATGAAACGAGGTTCTTGTCAATTTTGCTTCTGCACAAACTTGACATTTATAGTTGGAATCTATATTGCATTTTGGTATAAATTCTAGATTAATCAATTTTCGCAATGTATCAAAGTTTACATGCCCTAATCTAGAATGTCATATGTTAGAAGATTCAACAATATAAGCAGAAGATTCACTTTCATTCATTTCAGTGCGTGGTACAATAGTGGTTACATTTGCTTTAAATAAACCATCACACACATAACCTCTTCCAACATACACCCCATTCTTGGAAAGAACAAATTTGTCAGCTTCAAAGATCAATTTGAAGCCATGCTTGCTCAGCAACGATCCTGAAATCAGGTTCTTGCGAATTTCTGGAACATGGAGAACATCATTTAAAGTCAGTTCCTTTCCAGAAGTCAGTTTCAGCACAACTTTTCCTTTGCCTTCGACCTTGGAAGTGGAAGAATTGCCCATAAAAAGTTGTTCAGCATCAATTGCAGTTTTATAGGTTGTAAACATCCACTTGTTAGCACATATGTGTCGAGTGGCTCCAGTGTCTACAAACCATTCCTTTGAGTTGCCAATAAGGTTGCATTCTGATATTACTGCACATAAATCAATATCAGAAATGCCTTTCGAAACATCAGCCGTATTCGCTTCCAACTTCTTCTTTTTAGGCGCACGACATTCGGCTGCTTTGTGCCCCTTCTTTCCACAGTTGTGGCAAGAACCCAGAAATTTCTTTGACTTCTTAGGAGCATTCTCCCTTTTTCTTTTGTTAGTTTTGTCTGACTCAACAACATTTTCTTTGGCAGCAATATTCTGAGAAATCTTTTTCTCAGAATTTCTGTTATCTTCCTCAATGCGAAGCCGAACTATGAGATCTTCCATTGTCATTTCCTTACGCTTGTGCTTAAGGTAAATTTTAAAGTCCTTCCAAGAAGGAGGCAATTTCTCAATAGTTGCAGCAACTTGAAAAGTCTCACTAAGAGTCATCTTTTCATCTTCTAATTGACGGATGATAAGTTGCAGTTCTTGAGCTTGACTTATCACTGTCTTTGAGTCAACCATTTTGAAGTCTAGAAATTTTCCAGCAATGAATTTCTTCATGCCTGCATCTTCAGTTTTGTACTTCTTTTCCAGAGCCAACCAGAGTTGTTTGGACGTTGCAAAAGTACAATAGACATTGTAGAGGCTATCATCCAGACCATTCAGAATATAATTTTTGCACATGAAATCTGAATTTGTCCATATATTAAGTGCCTCTACTTTAGTAGCGTCAGGTTCGAGTTCGTCTACCACAGGAGCCTCTTCAGTCAGAAACTTTGCAAGGCTTAGTGTTGTTAAATAAAACAACATTTTCTGTTGCCAGCGCTTGAAATTGATTCCATTGAACTTCTCTGGCCTTTCGCCATGAGACAGAGCCATTGTCGGAAGCACAGGCGCTGGCTGAGCAGTTTTCACCGTCTGAATCGGTGCAGAATCAGTGCTGCTGTTTTTCGTCATCTGCAACAAAATATTGTTTCAAGATTGTTAGAACTTTTGTAATTACTCAATTGTATTACAAACAGACAGCAACAACAATCACTGTTAATCAATTATGTCACAATTGTCACGTCAAACTATGTTTACAATAATCATAGAAAGCGTAACCGATTTGTGCATAAAATCAAAGATAAACAGAAAGTATTCTGTTTAAATAATGTCCGAGTCCAGAACTTTTCTGTTTCCTTGAAACAATATTGCCGTCGTATACACCAATCGACGTAGTTGCAATTTGTTTCCCAGGATAAAACGGACCAACTCCGTAGCTTAGTGCCAGCAAACGGATCTCCGACGAACTGAAGTTAGTTATAGAAACAAGATCAGAGAATTACGTTGAAGAAGAAGGAATAATGCAGCAGAAAAAAGTAAATTCTGTCTTTGTTTTGGGCAGTGTATATATAGGCAAGGAGGAGTGCCTGTTCGCATGCATCAGTAACCGTCAGAATAGGAAAGGTTGCGACCCTTTAACCGCTCTGTTATTAATATGCATATGCTGAGAATTCTAATGGTTGTATTCGTTCAGTTAACAGACATTCCTTTCGAATTCTGGACTGAACAGACACACCTTTTAAAATTCTGAGAAAAAATATTCTCATGTCAGTGCACTAGCCCAATCAGCAACGTCGGCCATATCCAATCAGGAGACCCCAAGAGCCCCAAGGCCCTTATCTTTGACTTTTTAATATATTTAATATGGCCAAGTCCACATCCTTTTATCATCCCTCTCTTTTTTATTTTACATAAGCCTATTTGGCTTCTAATATATAAGGAGAGATTGTGCTAATATTTCTATGATGTGGGACTTTAAATGTTGCTACCCCTATCTCTTCTTCTTCCCACTTTTCTCTTTCGTTGCTCATTCATTTTCCAACAATAGTTGCACAGATGTATGCAAGAATTTCAAATATATGCATCCTTTGATGCAATTAACTACAGTTTCGTTGTTTGTTTTGTATTTTTTGTTTTTGATGGCTTTTTTATTTGAATTATTTTATGTTTTTGTGTTTTATTTAAATACAAATTTACGTGATTTTTTTTTGAACCTATTTTCGAAAAATAGGGATGTATTTTATAGTAAATTTTGGATCGGACCTGAGCCTAATTTTGAAATTTAATAAGAACCTGTGCCAAACGCACCCTTTCGTTTAAGCAAAAGAAGGGTTTTCTATAACTTCGAGTGATCAACATAATCAATATCTTGTGCTCTTGTCATTGTGATATTAAAATGACTCTTTTTAAAACAAATATACACTAATACGTCATTGGTAAAATCATTGTAAATCTTGTATGTGATTCGCTTATTGCTTATTTTGTTTGATTGGATTGGATATTTGGCTATCGGTATTAGGATATTGATCATTGGTGATTCTAATATATCTTTCATCGATCTCACTTTTTCTGTGTTGTGGGTTTGAATTAGTGAGTTTTGAGTTTAAATCTCACAACAAAACAATGCTTTTTTCTAATTCAAAACAATTTGCATTAGAGGGTTTTCTAGGGCTTTGTCAATGACACCTTGTTTTTGGGTATGAGGTGTAATATTTTAAGTACACACTCGTCCAATATTTTAATGTTAAGGGACAGCACAAATATTACTTTTAAGAGACAAAATTACCCCTGCTGTATTTCAAAGCTCGCGCTCGAACCAGTAAAAACGGTAAGAGTATACCGTTTTTATTTAATAAAAACGGTAGCATTAGAACATCTTTTCTATCTCTATAACAAACTTAACAAAAACAACGAAAACGGTTATACTGTACCGTATTTGCACATTATAAACGGTTATACTCTACCGTTTTTTGTATTTCACATCTACGTCGTGCTTCGGAAAACGGTGACTCGCGATCAAATTTCACCACGTCGTGCTTCTTTTTCAGATTAAAGGTAATTTTGTTTTACTATTATGGTGTAATCCCCGTATCCAAAAATGAGGTGTCATTAACAAAGAACATTTCCTAGTGTAAAGGCAAGTGATATAACGTGACCCCTGATGTACTAGTTTACCAGCTACAGTCTTAACAAAAATACTAATAGTAGATTAGAGCTAATTGACGCTGACACACATGTGAACTCTAACTAAAATATGTCATAATCTGGAAATTATTAGCGTTTTATCATCAGAAAAAGCATGAACATGGAAACAGTTAAAGTAAGCAAAGATAACAGAGCCGAGAGCACTGACATAGAGAGCAATAAAATGGATATTATTTTGTTTCTCTTCTTTTTACCGCTTTTCAATGCTTTTAATAGTACTTCAACTTCTCTTAACCCTAGGCTATCTTACTTCCCCCTTTGTTTTATTCTCTCTTCTTTTTACTACTATTTTTTCCGCAGTAAATTCTCGGTCCTTGTATTGGCCTTTCGTAATTTTTGGTATTTGTAGTTTTGTTGAAAGAAAGGAGAGATCTTGGTTAAGTTTTGCTGGTCTCAACTCTCAATATTTTACCTTCTATTTATAGCGAGTTCAATTCATCATTTTCACAATTGGGGTAAAATTTCACCTTAATTTGATGTTGTTTCGATTGATGTTATCGATATTCTCCAAGTATATTGCTTCAGAAAAAGGTACCAATACCAAATTAGTTTAATATTTGGCTTGTTGACGTTAGGATAAATTTGCGTGTTAAGTTCAAGTTTCATTAATGTAAAATGGGCTTGCCTAGCTCAAAACCATCAAATTCAAGCAACAGCACTACTGTTCTGTGTAAAGAAAGAGTACAATGCATAAAGCAAACTATTGATTCGAGATATGCATTTTCAGCAGCACATCTTTGTTACATCGATTCATTAAAAAGGATAGGAACCGCCTTAAGAAAATTAGTAGAGTGTGAATTATCAATCGATCCTTCTATTATTTCGACTTCAGAGCAAGATAGGACTCCTTCTAGATCTTCTTACGCTTCATCCTCTCCTGTTCAATACAGTTCACCTTTTGATAAAAGTCCCGTGGTTAATGTTGCTCGATCCTTAACTGTTAATCTAAGTCCACTCGTCAAAGAGGACGAAAATGATGCTAGTTCTTCTTGGGATTTTTTCAACTCTAACAATAAAGAAGTAGCCCCAAATGTGATAGAGACTTTGAATTTTGAAAATGGGATGAGTTTTGAAAATGCATCGGAGTTTATCACTCATAGAGCTAAAGATCTTCTTTCGAGTATGAAGGAGATCGAATTACGTTTTTTTAGAGCATCAGATTCGGGTAATGAGATGTCACGATTGCTCGAAACAAACAAGATTAGACTCAGTGTTCAGGATGAGACTATGGGTAAAATGTTTTCTTCTATGTTAATACGATATTATTTATTTATTTTTGTTCTAATATTTCATTTTTACCTGTCTAGAAAAATCGCCTTCATGTGAGTTTCTAAGTACATTTCATGGCGTGTGCTGCAAAGCTGAGAGTATATTCAAGCAAGGTATACATTGTAAGAGTTATTGTTAGCAATAGTAGTTGGATAAATTCCCCAAAAAAAAAGGATTGAGGCAAAACCTTATTTCAAAACTTTTATGCTAGTATCCATGCAAACTGAGAATGTAAAGGGAAAAACTGGTAGGATATGCTGGAGGTATGAATTTCATTGCAAAACCTAAAAGTAGAATTAGTTGTTTCAGTGACATATGAAAAAAAAAAAAAAAAATGGTTTCATTTGTATCTGTATATGCATCGTATCCAAACGGATACCATCTTCAGTTTTGTTTTGATTATTATTGACATTAGCAGTTTGGGACTTAAAAACAATCTTTGATAGAGCCAAAATCTTATTTAAAAGAATTTATGCTAGCTTACATAATCTTATTTAAAAGAATTTATGCTAGCTTCCATGTAAAATGTAAACAAATAAATAAATAAAAAAATGGTATAATTCGTAGATTATATGAATTGTGGTTTAAGTACCGAAAACCAAAGGAAAAAGCGGATAAAATATGCTTATCTGATCAGAAGATAATGATGCGTCTTATATACAAATTGTTGGAAACAATGGTTCGGCTGAGTCGTGGACTAGGTCACTTTCTTGAAGATGTTTCGGCGATCTACTCAAGGTGCAAAGTAATTCGTACTGTTCGCCGCCGCCTTTGGGATAAAACAGCCTCTTCCTTGTTTTTCTTTCTATATCAGATCATTTGCACATATGAATCCGATTCAGTTTGCACTCTGAAATAATACTGCTCAAGTTTATTTTCTTTCTAATTTTTTGTAAAAAGAATGGTTGAGAAGAATGATAATAAATATTAATTTATTACCATTCATTGCAATTTGTAATTTGTATACATTTCAAAAAAAAAAAAAGATGAATGATAATAAATACTAATTTATTACCATTCATTGCAATTTGTTAATGCTATTTATATTTTGTAACAGCTCAATCAAATACATGGATATATATATATATATATATATACACACACACACAACTGTTATGCAAATGTAACAGCTCTGAAAGAAAATTTACTGATACAAAATATAATACCATTTATAATTTCTAACGGCTCTATGCATTAATGGCTCATAAATATGCATTAACATCTCAAAATAATGCCACAAAATATGTTACCGTTATTAACTTACAACGGCTCAATTTTTTATTTATTCTTATTTTTTATTAATAAATTCACAAAATGTTCCAACACAAATTGATGCTGTCTTCTTTTTTATTTGAAATTCAGTTGATGTACATAATATGTTTTCTTCATATATAGAATTAAGCCAAAATTTGGAAAAAATAGTAACTTGGAACCGCTCTATCTCGTCTCTATCATCATCGTCTTCATCGAAGGATTGCTTTCAAACATTGCTGAAAGATGGTGATAGTGAAAGCAGTGGTAATTTTATTGAAGAATTTTACATGAAATCGGGAAGCCATTCTTCTACGTTGGATAGATTGTATGCATGGGAGAGAAAATTATATGATGAAGTTAAGGTATGCATATTGCAATGCTGCTTTAAGTGTTCTAACATAAATTATTACCTGTGAAGTAACAGTATCATTTTACTCAAAAGTAGCAATAATATCCTACCAGACTATCCTTTTTTCCCCCCAATTTTATGCAGACTAGCGAGTCTATAGTGAAGATATATGATCACAAGTGTAACCAACTAAAAAGCCAGTTTGCAAAGAATTTTGATACTCAGTTGATTGATAAAACTCGAGCTATTGCAAAAGATCTGTATGCTCAAATAAAGGTAGCCATGCAGACAATTGATTTGATTTCAAAGAAGATCGAAAAGATTAGGGATGAAGAGCTGCAACCACAGCTTGTGGAGCTCACTCAAGGGTAATTTCTAAAGGCTGCATTCAGTTTTTAGCATAATTATTAGTCTTAAATGGCATTTGACATCTCCTAAGTATAAAATGATTTTTAATTTGCTTTATGTAATTTGATGTTTTTAAAACAGCTGTAAAATATCTAAGTCATTGATAGACTTATCAATCATGGGTGAAAAATTACATGCTTATTGTATTTTTCAACTTTAACAGCTCAATTGATTATTATTTCAAAGCTATGCGGCCACTGTTATCCTTGACCCTTCACCTAACTCTCACATGTCCTCAAATTAGGTGTCCTCAGATTCTCATATAAACCTTAAGTAATGGACGCTAAGTAAAAAAGGTGTAAAAGATCATTTCAAAGCTATAAAAATCGCTAGTCAAGTATGGACTAAGGATTAATTGTTAAGGTGGAAATTAATTGGGGATTAATTGGATACAGACGTTTTTGAGAACTTCTGTATTTTGGATAATTTTTTTAGTGTTTTGTTCAGTGTCAATTGATAGAATTTGAGATTTTAGGGTTTTGGATGTGCTTAGTAGTGGGCAAGAAGGCATGACCACTAGCACATTGATGCTTGTATGTGGCTCGAAGCCTTAAATAATACCTCACAAACGTCTTGATACACATTTGGACTTTTAAATAAGATGATAAGCACAGCCTAGGCAGGTTGCTAGTGGTAAGCATTGCCTAGTGCTTAAGTGGGGACTAGGTGGAGTCATTGAAGGATTTTTACAGCTGTGCACATGTGAACACTTTCTACTAAACAAATATATCTTGCTTACGGCTTCCCTCTTTTTGAGCAATTTCTTTCATCTCTTTATAAATTGGCTGACTTACAAATGGTGACAAGTATTTATAAGCTACAAACATATTCTAAGATCCAAACTAGCTTACGCTTAGCGTACTATTAAGTGTATTGCTAAAAGCACTCAGATTTGTTCTTCCTAATACCATGAGTGGTATTAGGAAGTGTAAAACTGAGTGTTTTTAGCATTGCGCCACCATGTAAAACTAAAAGCACCCAGTTTTACACTTGCTAATACCACTCATGATATCAGGAAGAATAAATCTAGGTGCTTTTAGCAGCATACTATTAAAAAAAATACACCACTCCAACCTACTTTTAAGAAGTTATAATTTTTTTATTTCTATGGATTATAACCATTTAAACAAAATTTGTGGATGGTTTCACAGCTCTTACTATTTGCTAATTCTTTAGGTTAATTAAGATGTGGAGAGCTATGCTTGAATGCCACCATACACAATTCATAACCATTTCACTAGCCTATCAGGCCGCAAACTCAAAGCTAGTTTCATGTAGGGAACCATTTGACAAAGCTCTTTTGCATCTCCAAATCGAGATTGGTTATTTTTCCTCGAGCTTCATGAACTTGGTCAATAATCATCAATTGTACATCGAATCTCTCAACACCTATATCCACAAGTGCATATTGCAACCACAAGAACAGCATCATAAAATCAAGAACAAAGTGGCCTTATATGCTCGGAAAATACATAATGAATCTTTTCCACCTATATTCATTATGTGCCAGTATTGGTTGAATGGACTTAAATCTTTACCAAGCGAGGAATTGTGTGGTTCGATCAGAGGCATTGTTTTTATATTGAAAGACTTGGTTAATCAACAAATGAAATTAGAGAAGAAAGTTGATGATGATGAGGAGGAAATTGAAGAATATGGCGAAGGATTTTCGAGATGTTCAAAGTTGGAGCTCTTGAAGATTGGATTGACTTGTTTATTTGATTGGTTGGCTAAGTTTTCTGAAGCATCCTTTAAAGTATTTGAAGAGGTGAAGCAGGTGAATGAGGTGGCTTATGTTGAGTACTACGGAAAATTAAAATGAAGTGGTTGAAAATAACTAATTACAGATAATTTGTAGTTGTATGCATGTATGTATGTATATATATTTGTAATTTATAACATCATATAGAAAAAGTATTATGTATCTAAGTGTATATGTGTTGAAAATAATTCTAGCCTATTGACTGCGAAGTATTCATGCTTGATTATATAGTCTGATATCATTGGAAGAAAGTCGTCATTTGATCTGGCAGTCATAGTACGTATCCGTCTATTTGTATGTATTTGCTTGCTTTACTAATACGTGTACATATAAATTTTATGAACTTTTGCTACAATACCCGAAGCGGTGTTTCGGCCGATTAAGAGAAAAGTGTGGATGCTGAATCTTAGTTTTAAGAAGAAATTCATGGATGATTCTGCATTTTTATCTCACATTCGGGTATTTCTGGGTATTTCTAACGTAAAATATTTCGGACATACTAGCATTTTTGAAATTTTAATTTGTAATACTACATTATTACATGTTTACATTAATAAATGAGTTTAGCAACAATTTCAAAGTCTTCCAATGGGTATTGGAAAAAAAAAATCAAAATTCCGAAAAATAAATAAATATTTGGTATGTGTTGTAATATATAAGAGTGAATATGCTTTTGTGATACTTTATTTAGTCGCACATCATGGGGATAAGTTTAACATCAGCTCCAAAGCCTATATATAAAAGAGCCAATGTAATAGAAATGTACATACTTGAAGTAAAAGAAATAAAAGTCTTTCCTCTATCTTTTCTGTTCACTCTAATGGTTTCTTGTTTAACATATGTTCTGTTTTATTTTATAACACGTTATCAGCACGAAACTCTAACCGATCTAATTATAGAGCTCAAAACGGTATGTTATTTTTCTGACCTGATTGATTTGATTTTTCAAATCTCTATTTTTGTTAGATCTCATCTCATTCTAGATTTAAATCTATCGTGTTATCTTCTAGATTTTTTGTTTAGTTTTATAATTTTAGAACTTATATAGATCTTCACTTTGAGATCTGGTTCTTATTTTGTTAATCATATTTCAGATATTTCACTCTATTATAGATCTATTTTTTTTTGATGTAATCATACTGTTGATCTCAAAATTATACTCAAATTATATACATTTGAGATCCCTACATGATTCAAAAATGAAATGTTGATTGTATCATAGATCTAATTTATCCTTTTGGATTCGACAAATTATACTCTATTATAGATCTAATTTATCCTCTTGGATTCGACAAATTTTTGTTCTTCTCTATTCAAATAAATTCATTGAATTTAATTTGATTTTGTTACATAATTCATATTTCCAGAAGAAATGTTGTATTGTTTCTTAGAGAAACAAATATAAATATAATACGTACCTGGGAGATCGTATTAAGTTCAGATCTAATATTGATATATCACCAAAAGTGAATTATGAAAAATAAACAAATAAAAAATCATAAATTATATTAATTCTTTGGAATCTGAAATAATATGAACCTGAAGCTCATATGTTGGAGAAGACAAAAAATTTAAAGCCCGGACCTTTCTTAAATGTTGTGACATGAAAAGATTATACTTCTAGAAAAAGTTAAAAGAGACATACACATCATAATATGTGACAATAACATTGGATTCAATAGAAAATCTCTAAACGGGTTTCATCTAACTGACATCTTTCATTTACAGTTTATATTAACTGGATATCCTGAAGATATAGTATGCGTATTAATCTCTTGAAGAGATGTTTTAGAGATTTGATTTTATATATCAAATCCAACATCCTAGAAGAGATGTTAGATTTTTTTTTTTTTTTTTTTTTTTTTTTTTTTTTTTTTTTTTTGCATTGCAATTACATAAATAAAATATATGTTCCCTGAAGGAATATCATACACTTCAGAAGTAGTGATTTCTTTTCTCTTTTGAATCTTATTTTTATTTAATGCACCTAATTTTGTTACTGCATTTAAGGTTTGATATGTATTTTTATATATTGATATGACATTTCAATAGTAAGTATATATTTATCTCTGTAGGAGATAAGTTCATCCAGAAGCGGTGATAATAAAATATCTTTAGAGGATATTTGTATATTTGGAGATGGTAAAATATCTCTAGAAGAGATCTGTTTATTTGAAAATAATAAAATATCTTCAGAATAGATTTCTACAATTGAAGGTGATAAAAAATTTGTAGAAAAAAAAATTCATAAATTTTTCCTAAATGGTGTTTATGGAATATCCCAGAAGAGATATTATATTTTGATATATCTATAAAAGAATTTTCATTGAAATATTTTCAAACATCAAAGATGATAATGCAAATTTAATGACTAAAGAAAATATGCATCTCAAAGATCATAAGCTAAGATTTAAATATTGATCTTAATTTAGCACACATGAAGTGTATGCAGAAGCAACTTTTGTTATAAAAATGGAAAATTTAGAACCTGCGGTTTCTATAATGGTAATAGATAATTTTGATATAAAAAGAAAGATCTAAATGATTTTTATATGAATTGTATAATTTGAACCTAAAACATGTAATTTTTATGTTGTGAATTTTATGTATAGATCTGCAAGTTTATGGAATTATTCATTATAAAGAATGTAAAATATTGGTTCTATAATTATGCACTTTTACTCAATTCTCGATTAGACATTATGCATATATATGGTGTTTTAGAAAATATGATTATTGGGAATTTTAGTACAACTATAAGTTGTTTATTTCAGTTTTGTCGTTGATCAATATTGTAGCTGGATCCAAATTTTATTATATTGATTTAAGTAAAATTTATTTATTTGATTCATATATTTAGACCGTATAATGGTTATTTCCATTATTTTTATAATAAATGAATTAAATGTATCAATATGGTAATATATATTGTATTACCATGCTATTATAAATGTGTTAAAAGCATTAGTTCTTATAAGTTAAATGATGTATGTTTGTATTTGGAAAAAGAATAGGCATATGTATTATTATTCAATGTATTTGACAATTAATATCTAATGTAATGGAAGAAGTTGTATAAATCAGATCTGAGATCTGAAGTTTTGGATTATGAAAAAAAACTTTTTGATGAATTTTACAAGTTTGAAATCTTGACAATTAGCAAGAATGTAAAAGCTTCTAAATTAGAAGTATGTTAAAAGGTTGAGAACCAGAAGTTCGTCATAAATTAATAAACTAGATATAATATGTATATTTATATGTATGCATAGGAACTTGAAGTTCCTTAATCAATGAACTTGAAATGCTTCATACTTTAAAAGCCTGAAGCTTTATTGAAACTGTGTGAAATAATAACATTAATAAAATTGATATCCAAAGATTTCACAATTTTCAAAATGAGTTGTATCTTGCTTATATATTTATATTACATATTATGTTGAAGAATAAATTTTAACAACTTGAAGTTGTTTATATATTTTATTTGAACCAGAAGTTCAATACAGTGGAACCAGAAGTTCAATAGAGTTTAACAAACTTGAAATTGTTTATATATTATTTAAACCAGAAGTTCAATATGGATTAACAACTTGAAGTTGTTCATATATTTCATTTGAACCAGAAGTTCAATACAGTTCCAAATCAGATATTTTGGATATTATGAAACGATCTTTAAGATTCACGTTGACATTGCTTGATAAGCAAAAATTAATGATTGGAACATTATAAATAATTTGTTCTAAAATCAATAACTTGAATGAGAGAGAATATGCAAATCAATTACATATGTAATATGTGGACGCACGTATATACACATATATGCGAATATTTAATTAACAACCTGAAGTTGTCATGAGCTTATATTATAAATTATGCATATATTATTTTATATTTCAGAAAGTCGATTGACATCAATATTGAATGACATGAAGTCATGTGCATATTCAAATGATAGAAAATTCCTCCAAATCATAGATCATTGAATGAGAATAAGCAATACAATATGAATGCATCTTATCAACTAATAAGAGCATTATCCTTCTATAATTGAAATACATCTAATGTATTTGCTAGCTATGATGCTATAATGGATCAAAAATGAATCCAAAGTAGGTTTATTATTTAAAGTGACAATGTTTGTCAACATTGAAGGAGAGGATAAAGGAATCATTGATGTTAAATATTTGCTAACATATAGAATTATGCAAAGTATTAAGTAACTTGCATAAATTATCAATTATGTCCCTAGTAGACTTTCTCCAATATACATTTGAATCCCCAAAGGATCAAAAGGTGTAAATCATATCTGAAAATGTGGTATAAAAGTCAGTTCAAAATATCTTTGGAGTAAGTAATAAAGATGCAAAATAAAGGAGGTAAGTGTTCCTGAAGAAACACATAAAGGTGCTTTGAAAGAAACCCATGACATGATTATCAGAATAACCCCAAAAGTGGTTTATGTACCTAAAGCATGATAAGTTTTGAGATCTTAATAAATTATATATAGAACTGACAAGAAATAACCATCGATGATAAATTAATTAATAATAAAACGTTTATATTTATAAATGGATTAAAAATCCCATATTAGAGAGACATGATTGGCCATCATGAAATTCTCCTAAATAAGATATATGGACCTGTAGTCCATAAAATATGAACATGTAGTTCATAAGATAAAAATAGAAATATACATAATGACAAAAGCACACGGAAGTTACTGAAGCATCATAGAGTGTCAACAACATGTTAAATGCCATGAGCATTGTATTTTCAGAGATAATTGAATCGATTAAAATGTTTAAAACGCTTACAATACCCTAAAGGTATAAACAATGAAAGTACACAAATTCTAGAAGAATTTAAATAACTTTGGCTGTGATAAAGAGCAAAAAATGTAGGTTACAACATTCTTTTAAGTATTGTTGTGATGAAAATCTTGAAATAGTTCATGATGAGTAGATCACTTCCAGCTTTCAAGAATTGTTGTAATGAAACTCTTAATATCCATTGAAGTGGTAGTTGTGATATGCAAAATTTATTATAACATACAAGTTCCTGAAGAACATAAATAACATTTGTTATTATAAAGAATACCAAGAACATGGATGATAGATTACAACATTCTTTAAATATTGTTGTAATGAAAACCTAGATATACTTCAAGGCGAGTAGATTACTTCCTGCTTAGTGTTGTTGTAATAAAAATCTTGATATACTTCAATCTTCTAAGTATTGTTGTAATGAAAATCTTGATATACTTCAAGATGAGTAGATTACTTCCTGCTTAGTAATGAAAGGTGTCTTATTCATCAAATATGTAATGCAACATGCAAGTCCGATTGAAACAAAAAATTATGAGCACCTGAAGTGTATTCATAAATGAATATTAGTAATATACAAATCACAAAAGGAAGGCATTTTAAATAAGAAAACATGCCTGAAGCATGGAAATGCACATGAAGTTTTAAAAGAAAAACTTCACTAAGAAGTATTTGTAAGCAATTTGAGTTATTGAAAGAAGAATACGAATTCATAGGAAATTATTAAATCAGGGGGAGCATCCATAAGTATGATATAATTCACTCTTTTTCCTTAACTAAGTTTTCCCCCACTGGGTTTTCTTAGTAAGGTTTAATGAGGCATGAGTCATGATCCAGAAGTATCAACCCAAAAGTAACATACAAAAATAAGTTATAACGTACTTTTTTTCCTTATTTAATATTTTTCCCACTGGGTTTTCTTATTAATGTTTTAACGAGGCGTTACATTCATCTAGATATATCATACTACTTTTGATGTAGTAAATATGAAATTTTATATTGTACTCTTTCTCCTTCACTAAGATTTTTCCCATCAAGTTTTTCTTAGTAAGGTTTTGACGAGGCAACATTTTGATCCAGAAGTATCAAACATCTTTTGATGCAGTAAACTATTATTTATGAAGAAGACAAGGCAGTTTGCATAGCTCAGATTCAAGTGAATTATATCAAAGGTGATAGGATGGAGCACATTTCTTCTAAATTTCTCTTCATACATGAATGAAAGGATAGCAAGAAACAGGAGAAACAAATCCAGTTTCAAGAAAAGTGAATAGATTTGTTCTCAAAGGAAATTTCCAAACCAACATCCCAGAAGATGATGTACAAAATTGGCATGCGTCGACTACATCAATAGACTAATTGAACAATGAGTTATAAATAAGGAGAAGCATATAAAATTATGCTATAATGCACTCTTTTCCTTCACTAATATTTTTCCCACCGGATTTTTGTTAGTAAGGTTTTTAATGAGACATTATCTTGATCTTGAAGTATCAACCCTTACAGTAACATTGTAAAACATGTTACCTAAAGATGAAATAAATTTGCACTCTTTTCCTTGTTTATGATTTTTCCCACAGGGTTTTTCATATAAAGGTTTTTAACGAGGCATTGTTTTGATCCTGAAGCATCAAACTCCTTTAAGGAATATCATTTTAATAAGATATTCATAATGTTGCGTACTATTTGTCTCGTTTAAGGATTTTCCCATTGTGTTTTCCTGATAGAGTTTTGAAAGCAACAAACAATAGTTGTATCGACTGAACGGATATATGCAAGATAATAATAAGGGGGAGCAATCATCATATATGTTTTAAATGGAACAACTTAAAGTTAGCAGAGCATTCAAGATTTTGAAGACACATATTCAAGGGGGAGTGTTGTAATATATAAGAATGAATATGCTTTTGTGATATTTTATTTAGTACCACATCATGGGGACAAGTTTAACATCAGCTCCAAAGCCTATATATAAAGGAGCCAATGTAATAGGAATGTACATACTTGAAGTAACAGAAATAAAAGTCTCTCCCCCTATCTTTTCTGTTCTCTCTAATGGTTTCTTGTTTAACATATGTTCTGTTTTATTTTAACAGTATGTCAAAAATGGACGTGGATACAAAATTGTGCTTGCATTTGATTTATCTACTCTTAATAGGATAGATGAACAATGTGCTTGTGAGTGTGTGTGTGTGTGTGTGTGTGTGTGTGTGTGTATATATATATATTTAATATCGTTCCAAATATATGATCAGAGTATCCGATAATGATATCAGATACTAATGAAGGTATGTGTTTCAAAATATCCCTTTACAAACCAACAATTTGATACGCTGCATACGCATAGCATTACCCAACAACACATGAAGACAACCTGATTACTGATTAATGCATGGCCCATTATTGGATTAGCGGTATCAAAATGGCGCCATAAAGTTGTTAGGAGCTGCAAACATGTTACCTTTTTACAGTTCTGTTATTTGTTTTGGCGCCTAAAGTAAAGGCATGTATTAAAATTTGTTAGAATGTATTGCTATATATATACCTCTGTTTGATAGAATGTATATAGAAAAATATTGCAAAAGTCTCTCAGTTTCTTTTTCTTCTTATTTTCAGCTATATCTTCCTCTTCTTTAACCTTATCTTCCTCCTCTCCCCCACTCATATCCATAACAATTTGGTGCTTTCACCGATGTTTTCACCTCTTTATCTTAGTCCTCTTCTTCGTTCAGATCTGCTCATCTTAATTCTTGTAACAACCAGTATTCTACACATCATAGGATTGTAGAATATTTATTTCTTTCCCATGTGAAGTCGTATGGTCATGTAACTTTGGGAAACATCCATTAGAGCCATTTCCCATGTTCATGATTTTTTGTCGATTTTTAAATGACCATTTTGCCCTTAGTTGGTACTGTTTTGGCCATAACTTTTGATTGGAAAGGAATTTTGACCTGAAACCACTTCCATTGGATTCGTTTGATGGTTTACCTTTCCGTAGAGTGGTCATAATAGCCAAACGGACTTACCGTTTGGGAGATATGGCTGAAGTAAGGTTTGGAGGGTGAAAAACTGCTTAACCGGGCCAAATCGGGTGATTAGTGAGTAGGCCCATAACCCATTTCGGGATTAGGATTATGAGGAGGCTGAAATGAGATAGAGGATCATTCCATTTCAGTTTTTGTAACACCCCGTATGTTGAATAACTTGCTATAATATAAAACAGGGCAGAATTAAATTTAAAAATCTGAATCAGGGGAAACGGGCTATGCCATTGCGTTTGTCTCGGAAAAATACGCGAAATAGAGTCCGAGTTTTCGAAAATCGGAGTCCGTATGACCCAGTTAAGGCCTAAAGAAGTTTTCAGAAAATTCAAAACAGATTTAAAAACGAAAATTTCGCATTTCAGAAATGGCGGGAAAATTCCCGCCAGACCCAGGGGGTCGACCTGGGGGTCGACTGGGGAGTCGACCTGCCCACCAGGTCGACTGGGGAGTCGACCCTAGTGTCGACCTGGGGGTCGACCTCCCTGGTCGAGCCCAGGTGACCTGGGTGCACCAGTTTGGCTTTTGGGCTGTGTCTGGTGGCTTGTGACGAGATCTGACGGCTCTAACCTAATCTAGGGTTAATCTAAGGGCCTAAACTACATCCTAATTCTATAAATACACCCTAAGACTACCCTAATTCATACTAAAATTGGAGACAACGTCGTTATGCCGTCAAAATGCAACTAGGAGGAGCCACCAACAAATTAAAGAGGAGGAAAGCTTCTCAAATCAACTTCTAATCAACTCTAGCAACTTAATCTTCTTCATTAAAGTGCTAATCAACAAGTTGTGAGTTTTCTATAGCCTTAATAACCAATTGTTGAAATGATTATGATAGGATATAATGAGGTTATGGCTATGAATGTGGATCAATGCAAGATTATGTTATCATATGCTATGTGTTTGTGATGTTATGCAAGTTATGCAAGTTATGTGCTAAATGTTCATGAAGTTATGCAAGTTATGCAAGTCATATGATACATGTTCATGATGTTATGCAAGTTATGCAAGTCATATGCTATGTGATCATGATGTTATGCAAGTTATGCAAGTCATATGCTATGTGATTATGATGTTATGCAAGTTATGCAAGTCATATGCTATGTGATTATGATGTTATGCAAGTTATGCAAGTCATATGCTATGTGTTTGTGGTGTTATGCAAGTTATGCAAGTTATGCAAGTCATATGCTATGTGTTTATGATGTTATGCAAGATATGCAAGTCATATGAGAAACATTGATCCATTATGACACCATGATATGCAAGTTTGGTGTATGATTATATGCTAGTTCATACATGATATGTTATGCAAGTTTGGTGTTTGATTATATGCAAGTTCATATATGACATGTTATGCAAGTTTGGTGTTTGATTATATGCAAGTAACATGTGCAAGTTTACACCTTAGTATGATATGCATACATATGCAAGTTAACCCCTTTGTATGTCATACATACATATGCAAGTTTACCCCTTTGTATGACATAAATAACTTATGCAAGTTAACCTCTTTATGACATATGTAATTCATGCAAGTTTGGGTTGATTATTTATGCTACTTGGGTTGATGCTATATGCATGTTGACACCTTTAAACCCATGTTGATGATAATGTTATGCAAGTTGAACCCATTGTATTTGTGATGAATCTTCCCTTTTATGTCATGTTGGCGAATTACGTGGGGAACGATGGGGTTAATATACATGTTAATGAAATGGTGTGAAGTTGGTATGATTATACATACCATAAAGTGGATGGACATAATTGAGTCAATTATGTACATCGTTAAAATTGGAATTAATTAGGGAAAATTAATTCGAAATATGGGGGTGATTAATTAGGTGTAATTAATCGCCTAAGACACGAGGTTGGACCCTTTTGTAGCATAAGACTTCCCGGAACCGACCGGCAAATCCAGCGACTACAAATGATTAGCCCAATGTGAGAGGTCTTAGGCACAAACTTAATACGTGACAAGTGTAAAGACACGAGGTTAGACTCGGTTATGGCGTAAGGCTGCCCGGACCCGACCGGCAAATCCAGCTGCCATAAAAGATAGTCTAATGTGAGAGGTCTTTACAACGGTTACGTTCTTAATCAATTAAGAAACACTTAACCATATTAGCATGTAGAGGGACATGAGGGGTTAAGTGGGTGCCTTGGGTGGCATGTGGAAAAATCTAGTGGTTGCCTTGGGTGGCAATAGAAAATACGATTAGAATACTTAACCAAAGTGGAACATGTAATTAAACATGATTAAAGGGTTAAGTAAGTGCCTTGGGTGGCATGGGGAAAATCTAGTGGTTGCCTTGGGTGACAATGGAAGAAAAGAATAAAATACTTAACCAAAGTGGAGCATGTAATTAAACATGATTAAAGGGTTAAGTAAGTGCCTTGGGTGGCATGGGGAAAATCTAGTGGTTGCCTTGGGTGGCAATGGAAGATAAGATTAAAATACTTAACCAAAGTGGAACATGTAATTAAACATGATTAAAGGTGTAACAACCCGTATTTTCAACAATCTGTTATAACGTAAATCGAGGCAGAATTTAATTTATAAATCTGAATCAAGGGAAACGGGCTATGCCATTGCGTTCGTCTCGGAAAATACGCGAAATAGAGTTCGAGTTTTCGAGAATCGGAGTCCGTATGACCCGACTAAGGCCCAACGAAGTTTTCAGAAAATTTCAAAGTAAAAACAGATTTCAAATTCAAGTTTGAATTTGGAAATTTGGGCCAGTTTGGGCCAGGCGGGAAAATTCCCGCCAGAGCACCCAAGTCGACAGCCCTGTCGACTTGGGAGTCGACTTGGTTGGACCCAAGTCGACAGCCTTGTCGACTTGGCTGTCGACTTGGTCCAGCCGGGCTGTTTAGCCTGGTGCACCATTTTGAGATTGTGTTGAGTTTGGGGGCCAGATTCGGTTTTAGGGGCTGAGATTGGAACTAGGGTTTAATCCTAAGGTTGAAACTAATCCTAATCTCTATAAATAAGCCCCTAACCTAACCCTAAATCATCATTATTCATTCTAGTAACTAAACTATGGCAAAATCAATCCTCTCACGGCCTCCACTCTCTTCATAAAATTCCTAAATAAATTTCTATGAGATTTTCCATGCATACAAGTGTTTTCAAACTTGTATGAGCATCATTAGCTTGCATTCAAGTCAAGTTTCTATATTTGCATCATAAAGAAAGAGTTTTGATCATTTTGGCTCAAGGGTTTTTATGTTAGAGCTTGCATTTTGGGTCTATTTGATTGCATAAGGGCTTTGTCATATCTTTTGTGCCTTCATAAGTATTGTAAGCCCTATTCTACTTTCATATTTAAACTCTAAAGTTAAATGTATGATATGCAAGTTTGATAAGTTATGATATGCAAGTTTATTATGTCATGATATGCAAGTTTGATATGTTATGATATGCAAGTTTATTATGTCATGATATGCAAGTTTGATATGTTATGATATGCAAGTTTATTATGTCATGCTATGCAAGTTTGATATGTCATGATATGCAAGTTTATCATGTTATGTTATGCAAGTTTGATATGCAAGTTCGTCACATGATATGCAAGTATGTTATGCAAGTTTGGGTTGATCATTTGGTTCATGTTATCATGTTATGCAAGCTTATCTTGAGTATATGAACATAAAGCTCCAAGCTTTATGCTAAAGGTTGCATTTTGGCAACATGTAAGTTATCATATCTCTTATGATAACTTGCATGTGAGGCTAAATGCGAACTTATGGCCATGTCTACATGTCATTTAGCACCATGTATCACCAATATGCCAAGTTTGGTTTTATGCATGCTTTTAAGGCCTAAAAATGTAATATGCAAGTATATGAACATATGTACATTTCTTATGCCACCATGTTGAACTTGTGGCTTCAACACCTTTATGTCACGATTATGCCAAGTTCCCTCTTTCTATCCTTTATGCGCTATTGCGATATGTAAGCGATGGGATTGCGTTTGGGGTTGGGTAAACTTAAAAGACATAAAAACATAAGCTTGGGAATTTACCTATTAAGTTAGGTCTACCCATTGGGAATTTACCTATTAAGTTAGGTCTACCCAATTGCTTGAAAACTTGTAATGTGTTTTGGAAACATGATGGACATGACACTTAGAAAATATAAGTGTGACCAACTCGAGGTTGGGGTTGAGTTTGTAGCGTAAACCTACCCGGAACCGACCGGCTTAACTAGTTGCTACAAACAATAGGACCCAATGTGAGAAGTTGGTCATGTTGTACCTTGAACCCGAGGTTAGACCAAGTTGTGGTGTAAAGCTACCCGGAACCGACCGACTTAACTAGTAACCGCAACAAAGTCTAATGTGAGAGGTTAAGGCGCATTAAATTAATTAATGCCTCATGATTAGGGTTAAGTCATGGACCGCTTGAATACTTAACCAATTAAACACGATGGGTTGGTAGGGTTAAGTCATGAACCTTGGGTACACTTAACCAACTTGGTACTTGAATGGGTTGGGTTAACCACGTTTAACCCATTAAGGAAACCCTAGTTACGCGGTCCTTTGCACCAGTAACCCTCTTAGTTGTATCATGATACCCTAGGGACTAGGTTAGGGAGGGGCACGATTACTGGATGCCATGTAAGCGACCAAAACGACGGCTGAGTAGGTGCGCTGGTGTAGGTTCAGGCGGGCCATGGTCGTGCACATGGTCCGAAGTTGAAAAAGCAGGCACGGGCACCAGTAGGTTTAGACTGTGCGTGCATTGATTTGTGTCAGTGGTTGACACCCTAGGACTTGATACACCCTAGGGTGGACCTAGCACAGTTTAGATACACTTCGTAGTTGGGCCGTATGACACCGACACTTGACGAGTTAGGCTTATAGGGAGCCGATCGACTAGACCGTGCTAGTTGGACCTTGGTTTAGGTCATTCATGATGTTTGGGGCCAAACTTGGGCCTGGGGATCACTTCTTGTTTACACTTTGGACCTCGTATTGGGGTCACTACATGTTATTGGGCCAAAGCTTGGGCCAAGGGATCAATACTTGTTTATTCAAGTCATGTTAGTTTGCTAGTACACCTGTGGTGCAAAAACCTTAAACCTGATTATGCGATGACACCTTTATCTACCTTGTTAGTTAATCATCATGCTAGTATGTTGTTATCCTTATGTTCATCCCTGCTACTCATGCCAGTTAACTTTACCAGTTTACATTGATTGTAGTAGGGCTTACAAGTCTTTTTGACTGACCTGTTTTCTTTCGCCTCTTTTCTTCCGTTCCCCCCAGGTTCTCAGGGAGGGAATATTGGAGCTTAGCTTGGATTTCTGATTGCTTGCTTGTGGGATTTTAGCTCATGTACGGTCTTGACATGAAGCTAGCTATGGTTATCACTTATTTTGGGGATAGTACTTATGTATTTCAGTTTTTCAGTAATGTTGTTTTTATCTAGACTTGTGTAATTGGAAAATTGACATTATGTTGTACCAGACTTGTTTTGAAATGGTTTGAAATCTTCCGCTGTTTTATCTATGTTATTTACTTTGTTTACATATATACATATGTTCTTGTTCTGCCTTGATATATCATTATGCATGTTTACCTGATTCAAATGCCCCTCCAAAGTCAGAGTGCTTGCAAGAGTCACCCTGGCGGAGGTGGGGTGTTACATTTGGTATCAAAGCATATGGTTTACGAGAAGGAACAAAAAGGTTTTTAGAAAACTTTTGGAAAACTATTTTCAAACTCAAGTATAAAGTATTTTCCAAAGATAAGTCTAGTTTATTTTAAAGACTATTCCCCAAAAAGCCATTAGCAAAAATTCCTTCGTTTTTCTCCATTCTGAATCTATCTTTTTCTTCGTTTTCAGTATGGCCGATAACTCTGCTATTCCGGAAGTAGTACACGTACCTGTTTGGTATAGGAGACTTTTGGAGGCTAGGGCGACCGAAGCCGGCCCCGCAGATGTTCCTCCTCCTCCGGTAGTTAATGTTCGTCCTCCTCCTCCTCCTCCGGTAGTTAATGTTCCTCCTCCTCCTGTCGCTGAGGTTCCTCTTCCTCCTCCCCCTCAGCATCCTCAGGATGACTTCGCAAAGACTTGCAAGGATTTCAAAGCAATGGGTGGCAGGAACTTTCAAGGCACTGAGACTTTTGTAGAGGCCAGAAATTGGTTGAAAGAGACCGAGGATTTATTTGCTATCTTTTGGTTAGACGATCAGAGGAAGATCTTGTTGGCGGTTTGGCTTATGAAGGATGAGGCCGCTTATTGGTGGGAAGTCACCAATGGTACTAGGCCTGTTGAGACTTGGGCCGATTTCAGGGCAAGGTTCGTGCTTAAGTTTCTATCTTCTGCTGAGGAGAATCTGCAAATGGAGAGGTTCATAACTTTGAAACAAGGAGATATGTCTGTCAAAGAATATGTGAACAAATTCAATCAGTTAGCTCGTTTTGGCTTGGATATGGTGAATACTCCTCAGAAGAAGGCTCTTCGTTTTGCTAGAGGATTGAATGAGCCGTTGCAGGGATTGGCTATGTCACATATTCCCCATGGGGCCATGTTTGAGAGCTTGGTTGATATGGCGTTACTTCAGGGAGATGTCAAGAAAAATGATACTCAAGCCAAGAAGACTGATTCCCAGGGAAAAGGAAATCAGGGTAATCCAAGTGGTCAGAGCAGTCAAGGCAATCAGAACAACAAGAACAACAAGGGCAACAAGAACAAGGCAAAGGAAACAAGAAAGTGCAACTTCTGTGGGATTGTTGGGCACATAGTCAAGGACTGTAGGAAGAAGAGAAGGAAATTGGGTGGGTGCTTTCACTTTGGAGAGACGGGACATTTTAACAAGGATTGCCCTAGGAAGCAAGGGCAAGGCCAGGGTCAGCCTCAGTGTGCTGGACCTTCAGGAGGGCAAGTTCATGCTCTCAATGCCGCTCCAGTTCCCGATCGAGGTAGTATTTCTGTTGAGAGCCTTGTATATATTTCTTACCTTGTTTGATTCTGGTGCATCGCATAGCTTTATCCCATCTGATCTAGTTGAAAGTTTGCACCTAAGTACTAGTCTAGTTAATGATCCCGTGTGTGTTTTAAATCCAATTGGGGGTTCCGCCCATTTGTCTGTTATCTACGTGGATCTGAAAATCTCTATCTTTAGTGTAGAGATCTCGTGTGATGCTTATATTCTCGGTTTCTTGGGGTATGGGTTGATTTTGGGCTTGGATGGGTTGTCCAGTTTTGGAGCCATCCTTGATTTTTGAGCATAGGGTTGTGAGGCTTATGACTCGCCTCGGTGACACCCTAAAAGTTTCTTGTAACCCTATGAGTCCCGTCATGTTGTGTTATCTTGAATCCCTCAAACTCGTCTATCGATAGTTTGCAATCAGTGAGGGTGGTCCGAGAATATCCTGATATCTTGGGTGAAGTGAAGGGGGGGGGGGGTTACCCCCAAGCGAGAGATTGATTTCCGCATTTATCTGGTTGATAATGCCAAGATAGTTTCGTGGCCGGTTAGGCACATGGTCCCGCAAGATGAGAGTTATGAAAGCAAGTCAGGTAGTTGCTTGAGAAGAACTTCATTAGACGAAGTATATCTGAATGGGGAGCGCCTGTAGTATTTACTACCAAGGCAGATGGTTCTCTTCGACTTTGTGTCGATTATCGTGAGTTAAACAAAGAGAATAGACAACCATTGCCTAGGATCGATGATTTGTTCGATCAGCTTGTAGGAACATCTGTTTTCTCTTGATCTTGCTACTGGATTCCATTAGCTCAGAGTAGCTGAAGATAGTATAGACAAGACTGCGTTCAGAACTCCGGATGGATTCTTAGAATGGCTGGTCATGCCACTCAGTTTGACTAATGCACCCGCCTACTTCGTGGACTTGATGAGTAGGGTGTTCAGGGAGTTCTTGAACAAGTTTGTCGTGGTCTTCATAGATGATATTCTGATCTTCTCTAAGGATGAGGAAGAGCACGCAAGGCATCTCGTGGAGGTGATGGATACGCTTAGATCGCATCAGTTGAAGGCCAAGTTCTCCAAGGGTCACTTTTGGAGAAGGGAAGTTAGATTCCTTGGGCATATAGTGTCTAAGCAAGGCTTAGCGGTGGATCCCGCTAAGGTAGTTGCAGTTCAGGATTGGAAGACTCCAAGGAATGCAACTGAAGTAAGAAGTTCTCTCAGTTTAATTAGTTAGCGTCCCTTGAGTTTAGACCTACCCTTCTGGATCAAGTTGGGACTTCACAGAAAGAAGACCCGCAGTTAGTCGAGATCATGGACAAGTTGACTCGAGGCGAGATGGTAAGTCACCTCGCTATAGATGACAAGGGATGGCTAAGACGCGATGAGAGAAAGAAGGTTCTTGAAGATGCACATCACCCGAGGAGGTGGCCGAGTTTGTCCCAAGGTGCATGTTGTGCCAACAGGTTAAAGGCCGAGTCATAGAAGCCCGGTGGGCTTTTACATCCATTGGAGGTCCCCGCTGTTAGATCACAGGTTTTTGATTCATGACAAGGAAGAAGAGAAGATCAAAGGAAAAGTGATATAGGTTAAGATTATCTATTTAATTGTGTCTTAGAGGTGTTATATATTGTTAAAATCTGTCCTCAAATATATAGCGTACACAATTGCATTTACGAAAAGACACTTCGCGAAAAGACACTTCGCGAAAAGACACTTCGCGAAAAGACACTTCGCGAAAAGACACATAGTGAAAAGACACTTCGCGAAAAGACACTTCGCGAAAAGACACTTCATCACTTCGTGAAAAGACACTTCGCGAAAAGACACTTCATAAAAAGACACTTCACGAAGAGACACTTCATCACTTCGCGAAAAGGCACTTCGCCAAAAAAACACTTCATGAAAAGACACTTCACGAAGAGACACTTCATATTTCCAACGGTCATATTTCACAACGGCCATATTTTCTAACGGTCATATTTTCTAACGGTCATATTTCCAACGGTCATATTTTACAATGACCATATTTTCTAGAAGGCATCATATTTCATGAAGAGACTCCTTTTCATTTCTAAAAGGAAATGGGTGCATCTCTTTGATAAATCTCTTCATAGAAGTTGACAACTCTTCAACGATTATATATACATCAAAGCATTTTTTTTCACATCACACCAAATCTTCTCATATTTTCTGATCTTAAACTCTATACATTCTTGCATACTAAAAGCTCTCCATTACTCAAATTACTTGTTGAATCATTGAAATTATTTCATATCTCTTGATTCAATAAGTAATATACTTCCTTCAATCTTCACATACACATTATATACTTGAGGATAAGATTATAGGAAGGGTGTACTCAATCATTGACTAATCAGTGTTGAAAGAAGAACACAATCAGAAGTCAAACTCTTGTAATTGTCCTGTGTGGGTAAGCTTGTAGCCCGTGAAATCAAGTGGGTAAGCTTGTAGCCCGTGAAATCAAGTGGGTAAGCTTGTAACCCGTGAAATCAAGTGGGTAAACTTGTAGCCCGTAAATCAAGTAGTTGTGAACCTGTTCCTCCGGGTGAAGCGAGGGTGTTGTTTAGTGAAAAGCCGAAGAGGAGCTTCGGGACTAGACGTAGGACGGGAAGTCCGAACCAGTATAAAAATCCTGGTGTCGTTACTCTACTTTACTTTATTTACAGCATTTATATTTGTTAGTGATATATTCCTTGTTTTGCGAATATTTATTTGCATAACTATTGAATAGTTTAAATTATTATATCATATTCCGCATAGCCATATTAAAGATCATGCACAAGTCGTACACATCGACTTTTCACCCGCAATGGAAGTAGTAAAGCGTCACGAAGGATTTCGTGGATGGACTGCCTAGGTCAAGGCAAGAGAATACGAGCATGTGGGTCATAGTAGGTAGACTCACGAAGAGCGCTCATTTCACTCCGGTAAGGATCGAAAGGACTGCATCATAGCTAGCAACAGTTTACTTTCAAGAAATAAAGCAGTTGCACGAGGTTCACTAAAGTATAGTTAGTAACCATGACTTAATCTTCACTAGCCAGTTTTGGGATAGTCTACGAGAAGTCATGGGCAAGCAACTGAATCTAAGCACGGCCTATCATTCGCAGGCGGATGGTTCATTGGCAACGTGGATTGGTATTTTCGAGAAAAGTTCTGCTGTGTGGAATACTTTATGGTAAGTAAACGAGATCCAGGATTCACTAGTGAATTTTGGAGAGCTTGCATGAAATCATGAGGTCATGGTTATGCTTAAGCCAAGAATGATAGTAGAGTAAGTGAAAGAGGAAGACGAGAGGCGACAATGAAATGGGTTCCAACTCATATTTGGAAATAAGAGTTAAGAAGCTAAGAAATCATGAGGTAAAAGACGGTCAAAGCACTGTGGAGTTAAGCTCAAGGAAACGTGACTTAGAAGATTGAAGGCTAGATACGCGCATCATATCTCTTCCTAAGAGTATATCTTGATCCTTGTTTTCCTGCGGAACTTACTCGCATGTTATCTTTTTATGTATATCCTCTCGGTCCCATTTCTGTTGGGAGGTATGACTTATTGGCTAGTAATACATGTCAGGGTTTGAAGGGGGTCCGTTAGGTTGACTAAACCTTTTGGGCTTTTATAGAATATGGGTTGGGTTAGGAAGGGATTTCTTGTAATCCGAAAGAGGAGTATATCCTGCCTAGCTTCCCGATCTCTTTGTAGCATATCTTTTGCTATCCATGTTTGTCTTGATTATCTAGTTTATCGTGTTAATCTTGTCATGAGAACCTTAGGTAGAAACCCTTTGGATGAAACATGTGTTTGAAACATGTTATGCTTGATGGTTGCAAGTGGTTGCAAGTGTTTGCAAGTGGTTACTCGTGGATGCATTATACACGTTAGGCACTAGATCGGCTCACACACTCCTCATATTGCATATGCATGAGTGTTTACGCTTATTCATGGATGAATTTTTTTTGTATTATCACATGGATGTTGCATATGGATGTATGTTATGTGCACACATATAGATGTTATACATTATGTTAGGAATTGCATACATATGGATTCATTTCACTAACATAATTTGCATTGAGGATATTTGCATTAGATAAGGACATATAAACACACCTTTGCATATGTTCATACAACATTTAGAATCTTGTGAGGACAATGATTGATCGTGGATGATGTTTTGAGTAGATGGGTGTTGGATGGTAGGATACGTTCTTCCTAACTTGAAGATTTCGGGGACGAAATCCTTTAAGGAGGGGAGAATGTAACAACCCGTATTTTCAATAATCTGCTATAACGTAAATCGAGGCATAATTTAATTTATAAATCTGTATCAAGGGAAACGGGCTATGCCATTGCGTTCGTCTCGGAAAAATACGCGAAATAGAGTCCGAGTTTTCGAGAATCGGAGTCCGTATGACCCGACTAAGGCCCAACGAAGTTTTCAGAAAATTTCAAAGTAAAAACAGATTTCAAATTCAAGTTTGAATTTGGAAATTTGGGCCAGTTTGGGCCAGGCGGGAAAATTCCCGCCAGAGCACCCAAGTCGACAGCCCTGTCGACTTGGCTGTCGACTTGGTCCAGCCGGGCTGTTTAGCCTGGTGCACCATTTTGAGATTGTGTTGAGTTTGGGGGCCAGATTCGGTTTTAAGGGCTAAGATTGGAACTAGGGTTTAATCCTAAGGTTGAAACTAATCCTAATCTCTATAAATAAGCCCCTAACCTAACCCTAAATCATCATTATTCATTCTAGTAACTAAACTATGGCAAAATCAATCCTCTCATGGCCTCCACTCTCTTCATAAAATTCCTAAATAAATTTCTATGAGATTTTCCATGCATACAAGTGTTTTCAAACTTGTATGAGCATCATTAGCTTGCATTCAAGTCAAGTTTCTATATTTGCATCATAAAGAAAGAGTTTTGATCATTTTGGCTCAAGGGTTTTTATGTTAGAGCTTGCATTTTGGGTCTATTTGATCGCATAAGGGCTTTGTCATATCTTTTGTGCCTTCATAAGTATTGTAAGCCCTATTCTACTTTCATATTTAAACTCTAAAGTTAAATGTATGATATGCAAGTTTGATAAGTTATGATATGCAAGTTTATTATGTCATGATATGCAAGTTTGATATGTTATGATATGCAAGTTTATTACGTCATGATATGCAAGTTTGATATGTTATGATATGCAAGTTTATTATGTCATGCTATGCAAGTTTGATATGTCATGATATGCAAGTTTATCATGTTATGTTATGCAAGTTTGATATGCAAGTTCGTCACATGATATGCAAGTATGTTATGCAAGTTTGGGTTGATCATTTGGTTCATGTTATCATGTTATGCAAGCTTATCTTGAGTATATGAACATAAAGCTCCAAGCTTTATGCTAAAGGTTGCATTTTGGCAACATGTAAGTTATCATATCTCTTATGATAACTTGCATGTGAGGCTAAATGCGAACTTATGGCCATGTCTACATGTCATTTAGCACCATGTATCACCAATATGCCAAGTTTGGTTTTATGCATGCTTTTGAGGCCTAAAAATGTAATATGCAAGTATATGAACATATGTACATTTCTTATGCCACCATGTTGAACTTGTGGCTTCAACACCTTTATGTCACGATTATGCCAAGTTCCCTCTTTCTATCCTTTATGCGCTATTGCGATATGTAAGCGATGGGATTGCGTTTGGGGTTGGGTAAACTTAAAAGACATAAAAACATAAGCTTGGGAATTTACCTATTAAGTTAGGTCTACCCATTGGGAATTTACCTATTAAGTTAGGTCTACCCAATTGCTTGAAAACTTGTAATGTGTTTTGGAAACATGATGGACATGACACTTAGAAAATATAAGTGTGACCAACTCGAGGTTGGGGTTGAGTTTGTAGCGTAAACCTACCCGGAACCGACCGGCTTAACTAGTTGCTACAAACAATAGGACCCAATGTGAGAAGTTGGTCATGTTGTACCTTGAACCCGAGGTTAGACCAAGTTGTGGTGTAAAGCTACCCGGAACCGACCGGCTTAACTAGTAACCGCAACAAAGTCTAATATGAGAGGTTAAGGCGCATTAAATTAATTAATGCCTCATGATTAGGGTTAAGTCATGGACCGCTTGAATACTTAACCAATTAAACACGATGGGTTGGTAGGGTTAAGTCATGAACCTTGGGTACACTTAACCAACTTGGTACTTGAATGGGTTGGGTTAACCACGTTTAACCCATTAAGGAAACCCTAGTTACGTGGTCCTTTGCACCACTAACCCTCTTAGTTGTATCATGATACCCTAGGGACTAGGCTAGGGAGGGGCACGATTACTGGATGCCATGTAAGCGACCAAAACGACGGCTGAGTAGGTGCGCCGGTGTAGGTTCAGGCGGGCCATGGTCGTGCACATGGTCCGAAGTTGAAAAAGCAGGCACGGGCACCAGTAGGTTTAGACTGTGCGTGCATTGATTTGTGTCAGTGGTTGACACCCTAGGACTTGATACACCCTAGGGTGGACTCAGCACAGTTTAGCTACACTTCGTAGTTGGGCCGTATGACACCGACACTTGACGAGTTAGGCTTATAGGGAGCCGATCGACTAGACCGTGCTAGTTGGACCTTGGTTTAGGTCATTCATGATGTTTGGGGCCAAACTTGGGCCTGGGGATCACTTCTTGTTTACACTTTGGACCTCGTATTGGGGTCACTACATGTTATTAGGCCAAAGCTTGGGCCAAGGGATCAATACTTGTTTATTCAAGTCATGTTAGTTTGCTAGTACACCTGTGGTGCAAAAACCTTAAACCTGATTATGCGATGACACCTTTATCTACCTTGTTAGTTAATCATCATGCTAGTATGTTGTTATCCTTATGTTCATCCCTGCTGCTCATGCCAGTTAACTTTACCAGTTTACATTGATTGTAGTAGGGCTTACTCAGTCTTTTTGACTGACTTGTTTTCTTTCGCCTCTTTTCTTCCGTTCCCCCCCCCCAGGTTCTCAGGGAGGGAATATTGGAGCTTAGCTTGGATTTCTGATCGCTTGCTTGTGGGATTTTAGCTCATGTACGGTCTTGACATGAAGCTAGCTATGGTTATCACTTATTTTGGGGATAGTACTTATGTATTTCAGTTTTTCAGTAATGTTGTTTTTATCTAGACTTATGTAATTGGATAATTGACATTATGTTGTACCAGACTTGTTTTGAAATGGTTTGAAATCTTCCGCTGTTTTATCTATGTTATTTACTTTGTTTACATATATACATATGTTCTTGTTCTGCCTTGATATATCATTATGCATGTTTACCTGACTCAAACGCCCCTCCAAAGTCAGAGTGCTTGCAAGAGTCACCCTGGCGGAGGTGGGGTGTTACAAAAGGGTTAAGTAAGTGCCTTGGGTGGCATGTGGAAATCAAGTAAGTGCCTTGGGTGGCATGGGGAAATCTAGTGGGTGCCTTGAGGGGCAATTGATATATGATTAGATGACTTAACCAAACTTTAAACATGTAAGTGGACATGATTATTAAAAAGGGTTAAGTGGGATGCACTAGAAATAAATGACAAGCTTAGGTGGTAGCTTGTGGGGGCCCATTTCAACCAGTAACCCATATGTATCTTATTGGGCTCGACAAATGTCGAGGACGGGACACGCGTACTGGGCTTCACTATAAGAGGCCAAAACGGGTTAGCGGTGGCAACGCAAGTCCAACGGGTTTCATATGCATGTGTGGACCCGGGCTGGTAGGTAAGACGTTGTTGCATCGTGTAGGTATAAGCCGTGCACCATTTGTTGTATCGGGTTGCCACTTTAGGGAGTGATACACCCCATTGTGGGGCCAGCACGGGTATCTACGTTAGGGAGCCGATCGAATGGGAGTAGTGGGTACACCTAGTGGAGATAGGGGCAGACGGCACCTATGTAGTCAGCTAGGGGTACACGAGACTACTATTAAAATTACTAAGTTGTGGGTACACTTAGTGGAGATAGGGGCAGACGACACCTATGTAGTCAGCTAGGGGTACATGAAACTATTATTCAAAATTACTAAGTACACTTAGTGGGATCAACCTTTAAGTAGGAATTACCCTTGGGTGGGTAGATCTGGTGTGGTGCAGTGTAGGAATTACCCTTGGGTGGGTAGATCTAGTTTGGTACAGTGTAGTATTTATCCTTGGGTGGATAGGCGCGTCTTTACCGTTATCTTAGTTTATCCTAAGTCTAGTTGGCTACTTAGTGTAGTCATTTATCCCCAGTCGTACCGTACCAGGTTTATATCATACCCTAATTACGTTAATGATTGTATTGTTAAGGTTATAGGGCTCACTCAGACTTATGTCTGACCCTGTTGTTTTTATCTTTTTCCCCAGCCCTCGGGTTCTCAGAGTGGGCCTAGCACTAGTGGGCTTTGATCAGATTGCTTTATCTATCTTTTGGAGCTTGGACTCTTGAAGAAAAGCTCGGTTATCTTTTCTATTATGGCTATTTGTATGTAGCGGGATTATGTACTTATGTTTTAACGAGATGGATATTTTGTACTTGACTCTTGTTGGTTTTTGAGATGTAACCAAACATGTTTACCTTCTGCTGCAATGAAATGATGTTTTAAATTTCAAGTATTACTTATATCTGTCTTGTTGTAATTTTTCAGTTCTATATTCACTTAAATACTCCACCGAAGCTAAGGCATTCCCTTTGTGAGTGACCTTAGCGGGTGTGGGTGTTACAGTTTTCTAGCCTCCACTTATCACCAAGGAACCCTAAAAATGGCCTCCAACCTCTAAATCACCTCCAAATCATCTTTTGGTTAAGGATTTGGCTTAGCTACCCCTAATCAAGGAAGATCTTCACCAAAGCAACATAGGAGCTGCTGTTTGGCATTGAGATTCACATCAAATCAGAGATTTATTTCAGATCTTAGTTTATTTGTGGCTAAGGTGAGTGATTTGCATAGTTTTACACTAATTATGGCTAGTTAAGGGTGATTAATGCTAATTAGCGAATTTAAACATGATAAAATTCGGGGAAAATGTTCATAAATTCTTAAATGATGTTTTAGACCTCTGATATGAATTTGGGTTACTTTGATTAAGTTTGTTAATCCTATCATTAGTTTCACCTAAACATGCTTAGGGGGAAATATGGGGTTTGGGGTATGTTTGATCCATTTTAACCTATCATGTTGATGTTTTGATGTTTGTGGTTGATTAGGCATGTTGCTATGACTGTATGAAATGCTTTGTGATTGGTTTCAATAGTTAGAATGGTCGAAAACGTCGTCAAATGGCGTAAACACTTGCTGGAACAGTTTCAGAAAACAGTGCAGGGTTCGGATCGGATCGGATATGGGGCTCGGATCGGATATGTTGAACTGAGCAAGGAATCTGATCGGATCGGAACATTACACTTGGGAAGTTGGCAAAAAGGAAGGCCACGCTAGCTGAACTGGGATCGGATCGGATTAGGGAGTAGGGATCGGAGCTGATAGGGGAGGACGGATCAGATCGACGCATGTAAAGGATGAGGAGGCGGGTCAGAGCGGAAGCATGAATTGGAGGGGGAGTGGCACCCGACCCGAACCAAGGAGAAACGCCCGACCCGAATCGAGGAGAAACACCCGACCCGAACCGTACCATGAGAAGACCCGACCGAACCAATGAAGGATACCCGACCCGAACCGATGGCTTGAAGAAGAACCCGACCCAGTATTGACCAATAACCCGAGATGCAAAGGTAGTCCAATATGGGAAGTTAGAGCTCAGGATCCAGTTGGGAACCAATGAGTTCACTTCATGGTTGGACTTTGCTGCAGGACGTGTGCTAAGGAGTTGTCGACGTTCATAACTTCGATTCACCACTAAGAATGAATGATGGGCTACTTATCAGTGCAATAGGGTCATTATGACCTGAGGGGCAAGGTGATGGTAGCAAGACTACGTTATCAGTGCAGTAGGGTCATTATGACCTGAGGGGCAAGGTGATGCGTAGTAAGACTATGAGCCAGCGCAGATGGGGTGAATAACTCCATGGGGCAAGTGGACATAGTAAGGATTGGTAAGGCTATGAGCCAGTGCAGTGGGGTTCTTATGACTCCATAGGGCAAAGTGGACATATCAAAGGATTAGTGGCTACGTTATCAGTGCAGTGAAGCCATTTATGACTTCATGGGGCAGAGTGATCGTAGCAAGGTATGTTGGGTGATCGGAGTGGTGAATATCGTATGCTTTACGCACTGAGTGAGAGATGTGAGGATGGATGCTATGTTTGATTGTTTGCCATCCCTATGACATGCACACCTCCCCCACCTCCGTATCTTTACACTGTTTGATATGGTACCTTAGAGTGTTGTACAGTATGTAGTGCTAACTCTTTGGTTGCAGGTCCAGGTTCAGGTATGTTTTAGTCTACCTGTTATTGTTCACTTTAGATGCTTATCGCTCATACCAGGCTTTATGTCTGACCCAGAGTTTTATGTCTCCTCTTATTACTCTGGGTGCTCACACGAGCAGACTAGAGACAGGTTAACTGGTGATGCGCGAGTAGCTGATTCGGAGGCGGGCAGGAGGCTTCCACGTATGATATATATATACACACATTCTCCCTGTGTCGTTGGTGGTCGCTACTTGGGCATTAGTAGTGTACCTCATTTGTCTTACTTTTTGAGACAGTTTGAAAAATTATAATAAGCTGTATTCTGGATTTCCGCTGCTATGATGTTTAGTTCTGATTTTCAGCTTATGCACTGTCTCTCCTGTTTTATGTCAAGTATGTTATTATTATATTTTGTTCTATGCGCTGTGAGACATTCTACAGGTTCTTTGTATGTTCATTTCCTTCTTCCTTTTCCTTCTCGCGACCCGTTCCGTGCTAACTGGACATGTGTACAGCGCACTTTTGGAGTAAATGTCGGTTGGTGCGGGGCGGGCCGTCACAATTCTCTTCTCAGATTTTCTCATTCACCTTCGTTCTCTTCTTCCTTATCATCCAAATAGGCTCCTGCTTTCTGTCCTTTATCTCCTCTCTCTTCCCAAAATATTCAAACCACACCCATCAGCATGACACACTCCCAACAACTCGCCAACCACCAAAACACCATCCTATCCACTCAAACAACCCACAACACCATGCTTTAAAACCTACACGATGGTACCATCGGCATTAAAGCAGCACTTCAACACTTCACCAAACAAGTGGCTGATCTCCACCGAAAATTAGACAACCAACTACCTCCATCTCCAACAACCCCATTGTACGCCACTGTTGCGAGTTCTACGGCATCAGCTCCTCCACTGCCTTAGTTTTACGCACCTCTACTCACTTCTACCGTAACCGTTGCTCCTCCATCGCTTAAGCTTCCAACACCTTAGCCCACCTCTGACATCGTCTCCCAAAACTACCCAGAATGAGCCATAAGACCCCAAACCTCGTTTGAACCTGCGTGTAAACAAATTGACCCTATATGGAAGCCGAACTGCTCAAAATTCCAGATTAAATATAAACAGGAGGTCATAATTTGATTGGCCAATTCCTCCACTAGGTTTCTATTGTTGATAGAGTATGTGAAATAGAGTATTTACAAACTATTGAGCCGGGTGCCATAGATCAACAGGAGATATTGCTATTTTATTATCTAAAGGTCGTAGGTAAAATGAGTTTTAAAACTCTATAAAGCCCATTGAAAATTTCGATTAATCAACTGGGAAAGATTAATAATGATTCACTTCATGGTTCGAATTTATATGATGGAATCAAGATGCATTTCAACTGTCAAACCTCTTATGCAAGGATTGCACAATATGGTCATATAGTGTTTGAAGTTATGCTTGAAAGGGATGCCAAGAGGATTTGTGAAAGGACAGTGTTCATTTTTGATCCCAATGGTGACATATTTGATGCTAAAATTTTCTTTGGTATATGATCTAATGATGTCATAGCTTAATAATGGGTTAAGGCAAGAAAATGCTCAATAAGATGATAAGTGTTTTTCTGACCTTGAGGACAAGGTCGTTTTCGAGGGGTCGGTAATGATACGCATAACATTACCCAACAACACACGAAGACAACCTGATTACTAATAATGTACGACCCATTATTGGATTAGTGGTATCAAAATGGTGCCATAAAATTGTTAGGAGCAACAACCATGTTACCTTTTTACAGTTCTGTATTTGTTTTGGTGCCTAAAGTAAAGCCACATATTAAAGTTTGTTAGAATGTACTGCTATATATGTACCTATGTTTGGTAGAAATGATATAGAAAAATAGTGCAAAAGTCTCTCTGTTTCTATTTCATCTACTTTTCAGCCATGTCTTCCTCTTCTTGAACCTTATCTTCCTCCTCTCCCCACTCACATCCGTATCACAATTTTTGGCTAAATTAGGTAGTTAATGAATTCATTAAACATAACTCGACAATTTGTGAAAGTCATTTGGAGATGGAGTTGTGTGTTAATTATCATGCTAAAACTTAAAATTTTATTACATAAATTGACATATAAAAAATTGATTCGATTTTCTTGCTCCGTTCATTAATTAACAAGGTGACAAGCTAACCCCACTAGTTTATCTGTGTTGCTTTTGTTCTTTTCAAAATGCAATAAAAAAATGATGATAATAAACTTTGTCCACCACACAAAGCCCAACTCATCATTACAAAGAAGGCATAAATCAAAACATTCAAAGCAATTCCAACTATTCATACCTAGTCCAATGAGCTCAAGATCCAAAATTCTAAACAAGATATGTAGTTGTAGTACTTAATGGTCCGAACGCTAGTGAATATTATACATATACAAACTCGGTCAATTTTCATTTTGGTAATCTCTTTTAACAATTTTTCGAAATGTGTAAATGGGTTGGAACAAAAAAGACAGAGAGATGTCATAATTCCATCCTATAAAAGATTCAGACAAACATGGACTAAATCGATTTTTAGTTCAGACATTGTGTGTACAAGCCGACTTATCGACGAATAATGTTCAGAAAATAAAAAACATTGAACAATTTTAAGCACATATTTTCCTACATCGTTTCATGTTCTAAATGAAATTCGTATGGACATGAATTAGATTTGTCTTGGATAGAGTCGAACCAAAAGCCTTACTATATCAGATAGAGTCGAATGTCATACGGTCCTAATCATTTTACAGCCAGTTTTCTCTAAGACTATAAAGCAAGTACGCTAAAAGACTAATAAATTAATTTTTTATGGGGATTATTATCGACACTCCAGCTATTGTTAATTGGGGTCATTTTTTAAAACCATGCCACTATTTATAAAAGTGTTAAGGGGAGTACAGACTTATTATTTTACACTTTTTTGTCTTCCAATATTACCCTGTCCAAGTAAACAAATACGCTAAACCCTAAGTCAATTAAAAAACCAAATTCGTGCTAACACTACGACTAAACTCAACTTCGCGCACGGTTACATTTCTTCATCACGAACAAGAGAGATTAATGTCTAGAACATGAAACGCTCCTCACAACCAGATCCTAAATTAGTGGAGAAGGTGTTGCAAAAGTACACCAAATCAATTTTAGGGTTAATCATTTGATTGAATTAGGGTTTATAAATGTGTTCGAAAATGGTTTGTGTGTTTTGGGTGTATTTGTTTGATTCCCTACCGTCGAGCTTGTGAAAAATGGTTTAATTGACATGAACAGGGTATCGTTACCGAATTAAATTTATGTTTTTGACATGTTTGATCGTATTTTTAAATTTTGTTTGGTGTCGGTTTACCAAATTATGTAAACTGTAAAGGACGGTGAAATTTTAGTTTCGGAGGTGGGCGGCCATAGTTCTTGTTTTTGTTCGATAGAGTATTTTCGTACTGTAAATTTTGTTCGGTTTCAGTGATCGAAATGAGAAGTTTCGGTTAGGGTTTTCCTTTTCCATGACTATTGGATTTGATTAACAATTAGAAATGAATAGAACAAAGAAATTAATATTAAAAGAGTATTATGGTAAAATTATTTTTATTTGTTAAAGGGCTTCTCTCTACATTGGTACTCCCCTTAACAATTAATAACATTTTAAAAAATGTCCCCCTTTAACAATAATTAGAGTGTCAATAACAATCCCCTTTTTTATTTGTGTTATCGGTATCATATCCTTTCAGTAAAGTTATGATCAGGATTTTAATGCATGGAAATTCACATTAGAATGACTAATTAATCACAAAATATAATAATGTGGCGAAAGATAATAATGTGATCACACAACAGCTCTACTGGGTAGGTTGCTCGGACCACCCGAAATATGCATGGAAAAAAAGTTTGCAGTAAGATTGATGAAAGGGAGCAACCTAAAAATGCATGATTTTTTCCCGAAAGATGGAAACTTGCGGTAAGATGGATGAGGGGGGCAACCCAAAAAATGCATGGAAATGTTTATTGACAACCGGTCGACCGTATGAATTTTACAGTCAATCTATGGATTATTATTTTAACATTATATCTTGTTAAACACCTCCACCCTATTTCTCCCACCTTGGAGGTGCCTTAAGCTAGCTATAATTGTGTTATATATATATATAAAGATTAGCCATTTTCATATATATATATATATATATATATATATATATATATTGAAACTTGGTATAATTTTATTAAGGCATTTTTCAGCCCATAATAAAGAATTTGATGCATATCAAAACACGACAGCACATCATCTATACAAATGTGGAACATAAAAAGACACCGCAGCCAAAAACATTAATTCAACTAATTCCTTCCCAAAATGGCGAACGACTTCAACTTCTCTAGCGAATTCATGGAGGCCTTAGGTTTTGAGCTACTAGCCGTGATTTCTGCCAACCCTCTCGTTCCATTCCTCCAGTACGAAATTGTCATACTTCCTCTGATGTAGTAAGTCCTCTTCCTCTAGTTCGAATTATTAACGCAGTTTCTACTTCAATTAGCCTGATAATCTCGCTCACCGTTCTTCGTTTGTTTTGAAATACTTGTCTGTTCCTTTCCTTCCAAATCCACCAACATGCAGTAATCACGCTAATGCTGTATATTTTAACTTTAGCATCTACATTCGCCCAGTTCAGAAACAGGTACGCGATTATTTCATGAATTTTTTTTCTTGGTTGCCAAAATTGGATCTTTGCTGAATTTGTGTAATAATCTCCTTCGAGAACATGCAATTGAAGAACAAATGTAAACGCGATTCAGAATTATTATCACATAATGTACAGTTACTGTCTGTAACAATCCCCCAATTGAACAATCTGTCTTTTGTTGGTAGACGAAATAGGATTGCTTTGTAGGCCGTGTGAGCTAATTTTGGGGGTAAAACCTTATCCCAAATTACCTTGTGCCGTTCCACTTTGGGTTCAATAGCTCTGCATGCAGTCCACGCATCTCTTAAGTTGAAATCATTATTTGAAACCCATTTCCACTTATCAAACTCTCTGTCAATAAAAAGCGGCATGAATTCTATGTCTTTTTTCATTTCACTGCTGCAAGGGAGCCTGTCACAGTTCCAACTGCCATATCTTATAATGTGATTAACTGTTTGATTAGGACAACCAAAAGCTAAAAAGGTATCCCAGCCCAAAGTGTCAATCAAAGAATTTCCTTTTATCCATGGGTCGCGCCATAAGTCAGTATTATTACCATTAGCAAATTCACGTACACAATTTGATGCTAGCTTGTTTCTCACTCTAAGAATTGCTTTCCACGTTGCCGAAGCATTTTTGTCAATTTCCATGGTCCAGAAATTGTGTTTAATATATCTTTTCCCCATCCATCAAGCCCATAATCCTCGGCCGTTGATGATTTTCCAAGCTTGTTTCAATGTGAAAGCCTCTTTCATGTCTCTAATTCATCTCAGGCCTACTCCTCCTCCTTCTTTTGGTCTACAAAGATCTTCATATTTAATTTTATGTAAACCACCTTTCCAGATGAAATCCGCACAAACACTTTCGATTTTCCCAATTGATGCTTCTGGAATTTGGAATGTCTGCAACGTTTTTTCTAAGAATGGTGATATATATACATATATATATGTGTGTGTGTGTGTGTGTGTCTGTGTGTGTGTGTGTGTGTGTGTGTGTGTGTATAGTCTGAGCTACCATATAATTAACTCGACCAAGAAAGTTATATCACCATTCTTAGAACAAACTTTGTAGAATGCGCTTCACGCGTATTTATGGAACAAGCTTCAAGCAATTTTTTTTATATAAATTATATATGTTTAATATATTTAGAAGAAAATGATTTCCATAAAAATGTAATCATATTTCTGCATTGAAATCATGTGTAGTTGGTATGACTGTTCATTTGTATGTTACATTGTCTAACTTTAATTAGTATAATTTTATTTAATTATATTATTAACATCTAGAAATTTATGAAAAAATGTATATTTGTTTCATCATATTTATGGTAGATAAAATAAAGTATTATTATTTTGTACTAGCATGGTTTTATAATGATCATACCACTTATACAGTTAATACACATGTGAGGCGAGCTCCTCAAAAACTAAATAAACCATACTAGTACATGGTTTTGGAGATGGGCAAATTACATATGCTATAAAAGCGACACCATACAGGGTGCTATCTACTACAAGCGCCCTAGGCAGTCTAAAACACCACGCATGGTGAAATCATACATCGATAACTCTAAAATACATTATCTGATAGAAACTCTCCATCCGGGACCCAAAAATTTAAACACTAACAAGCTACCACACCACAACAAAAATGACATCATATGTAACAATACTTAATTTCAATGATCAAATATTTAAATAATTTAAATATTTGATCTTTAAGACGTGGATTTCCTTTTATGCTCAAATTTTGCATAATGATCGAACTAGGACTTAAAACTAGTTTCATTGAGTCTGAATCGATGATGCAAACTTTGTTGAGTGTAAACTTTGATGTATTTCAATAGGTGGATTTTTAGCTAGTAGCCTGCGGTTGATTCACAAATCAATCCAAAAAGTTAAATTTTGAATATGATAGAATTAGATTTCGAAACTTTTTCCATAGAATTATAGAATGACTTCCAGGATTTTGTTGAGTGTAATATTCAATATGTTTGAAGTTTAGAATTTTCAAAAATGAACAACGTTGGATGGAGAGAGTTGTAAACTTAGCCCTTTAGCCTATAAGAGGCTAACCCATTCTAACTCTCATTCATGTATTCATTTCAAGTTTAGTTCATCTTCCTCTCTTATAATATCTTCCATAATCACTCCTTAATCCTCTGTTAATTCCCAATCCCTTAATCATCCAAATATATTTTCTAAAATCAAATAAAAGTCACCATATTTTTTCTCATGGAATTCTCTACCAAACTCGTTAAGGAATTAGCTTGAGTCGGATTTTAAAGGGAGAGCTCAACTTTTAATAGAGTAAATTGATAGGTTTTATTAATTTAAACCTTGATTTAGAGAAGAAGACATGAGTGGGATGATTCCCTTTCCAATTTGTATGTTATGCTTCATATTTTCGTTTATTGATAATTATAAATTCATATGAAGTGATTTAGAGACTTTTATGTTAAAAGGTTTGAACTTGTGTTCATGCTACAAACTTGCTTCCTTTATCTAATTAATTGTTCAAGGCGCTAATACTACGTTGTGAAGATAGTTAGTACGCTCTATAATTAATTTCAGCTAATTGAATGATTTATTGTGATGATATTGTTTGATTTGTGGTTAATTATAAAATAATAATAATGTGCATGTCATAGCAATAACTAATTATTCCATTTGAATTTATTTATGAAATGGTTTGAAGATTTTATTAAGAAGATTGAATTTTGTAAAATAAATATGAAAGTTTATAAAATAGTAATATAAAGCATACTTAATTTCAAGTTAGATAATAAAGTATTTAAAGGGTTAAAGTTGATGGAAAGTCTATTTAGACACAAAATTTGACACAAATGGTGACATAATTAATTTGCATCATTGGATCACCACATGAATTACACCTCTCCATATAAAGACAAAAAGACCCAACGGTTGAGGCTTTGTGTCTCTATGTTTGTGTTTAATTTTGTGTCCATATAGCCGCTCCTAAAGTTTTTATATAAACTAAGATACATTTTATAAATAAGAGAGAATTTTGATCTAGTAATTGTTGATTTTTTAATTTGAATGTGTATGTGTATATGGGCATGAGCAGATATAAATGTATGTGCATTTGGAATAAAGCAACGATTGAAACCATTATGAATATTAGGAAATAAGAGAATTTGTTATGATTGGAGCCCATGATGATTTTATATTTTTATATTTGCTAAGATACCTTCATAATATGGCAATTTTGGTGGAGCCTAGTCAAAAGTAGTGATTTGGATGGAACCCTTGAAGTCTTGTGCCACCACAGATATGGAAGAGCACTAAACTACAAGGCTAAGCAATAATGAGTTCGATTAGTTCAAGTATATTAGGGAGAAAAATCTGGTGGAAGCCATGAAGTTCATATGTTAAACCTTTCTCCTCTAAACTTTTATTTAAAATAAGGATCTTTGGTTGTATTATAGTTGCTAGATTGGATGATAGGAATTGATTGCAGCACTAATTCATGGACACATCACTCACATAAAAATTATGGATAGTAGTGTGTTTCGCATACATATAGCATCACGATTACACTTTCTCGTTGGGTCTAAGCTCATCTTAATATTTCTACAGCACATAATCACATTAACGTTGTCTATTTCCATGAATGTATAAATTAATTACTTGGTTATATAACATGTTTGTTAGAGTAATTTGCATAGTTCGCCTCTTCAAAAAGATTAAATCTCATTTAAAGGGAAGAATGTGACACCCGTAAAACATACCTTAAATAGACATGGAAAAATAATATAATTAAATAGTAATGATAAGTCAAAATACATATATATAATACTTGTGGAATTGGCTAGGGAAGTTATACCGTTGCGTATATGGCAAGATTCTGATCTGTTTTCACATAAATAACGCTAAAAAGGTAATCCGCATGAAGAAGTTACATATGACTCAAGTTTTTAAATTTAAAATAAAGTTTGAAATTTGAATTTGAATTTGAATTAATGGATAAGGATGAAAATAATTCCAGATTTGAAATATAAACCTGTATATGAATACATGTAGATAAGGGGATAAGGTTATATACTTAAACTAATTAAGTGTTATTAACAATGTAATAAATAAAATCCTGTGCAGTGGTCAATACTGGGTTCGAGGCCAAAGAGTCAGGTCAACTGAGTGGTTAGGGTTTTCTAAGTTATTTCATTTAGTATTAAATGCTATAAACGGTTTAGATTTATTATTTGAACTTGATGATTCCTATTAGCCCAAGCATCTATAAACAAGACCCTAGACCTCCACTCTGTATCACAATTTCATCTAGCAACGTTCCCTATTTTCACCTCTTGTAGATCCAAATTTAAATAAATGTTAGTCTTCTCCTTCTTCTTTCCTCTTTCATCTATTTTTATTTATTTAGTTTCAGGTCTAACGCTTATATATGTGTGCAAATCTTCCTTGATTATACCTATGGAAATACAAAAAAGAGGAGACTTGGATTCGATTCTTTTGGTAGAAAATCAAAGAAGGATTCCATTTAAGGTTGAAAAATTCTTCAATATCCAAAGTTTGTGAGTGGAATCTTAATAGCTTTCTTTTTATCCATGCTTATTTAGTCTTAATTCTGGATCATATATAAAGAAATTTGAGGATTTACAAAAATCAAATTAAAACCTAAACCCTAGATAAAGAAGAAGTATCAATTTATGGTGTTTGTATGGATTTTGGATTATGAATGTAAATTAAAATGGGTTTTTATGTTCTTATTCTAAATCTCAACAAACCTAGCCAGTTTTTCTTTCTTTTCTCCACTTACTCAAAGTCTAGATTTACATAAAAATAATGGACTAAGGGAGAGTACCTGTGACGATCCCAAAATCTGAGGGGCGGTATTAAGGATAATCATTGGAATATAACACATTAATCATCATAGAAGAGTACAGATAATAGCAGAAACAATAAATAGAATAATTTTACATGGATATGACAGCGGAATCACAACATGTAACAACATCAGAATAGCATAGCGTAGGATATAACTTAGTAAATAAAAGGGAAAGTGATCAGTCATCATCGCCAGAGGCGGAATACATACATGTAGTGAGACATAATAAGGGTATTAGTCTACATTGCCGAAGGCGGAACATATATATACAATAAGAAGTACGGAAAGTAAATCAGTCTGCATCGCCCGTGGCGGAATCATAATATAAGAACAATAATGGCGGAAAATGTCAAAGTCGTCTCTGTGAAGTCAGCCTCGCCATGAGCCAAAAATGCACTCTATGCAACAGTGCAGAGCCAAAAACAACCTGTCACCTGTGAACTAGGCTGCCCGTGTGAAAATAAGGGCACCCGCATTTGCAAAGTGAAACAAACAACGAGTCAGTCATGGGGACTGGTATGAGGAATCTATTTAACAGTTAATCAACAGTAATGAGCAAATCATAGGACCACGCCACTTTCGCGGAACGGGTTTACTCCAGTGATTGCTAGTGCATTTAAAACAAAGTAAATTCTTTTAAAACAATGCAATGCTTTTTGAAAGAATGAAGCCATTATAAGACTCAAGTCCCATCATACAATGCAACGCAAGCCGGAGGATAGAGTTTTACCTTATAATGGCCAAATATGCTTGATACGTATAAAGAAAAATCATTTGATATTATTACTAGTGCATATATGTTTCAAAAATGAATAGCATCATAAATATCAATCATAGGCGACATGAGCGTCCCATGCCACTATGTCGCCATATATAAGTTACAATCGAATCCGTTATCTCGTATTGGAAATTGGATTTCCGTCATGAGTCGAGGCAAGGGGCAAGCTCCTCTCCGCTTCGAGACACTCTAGCAAATGCCTTAGGACTACACACTCTGGGTAACCATGGATCGGCTGGGCCGGTCCTCTCTTACGTTTGAGGATTATTTATTCCTGAACACACGTTTCTCGGTCCTTGCAGACCTATAATCGAGGCGCCTCGCATTCCAACAACCACATAGGTGAAAAATAGATATAAATGTCAGGGCTGGTAAGTCACTAACACCACCATAGCTAGAAAGAAACGTCGTGCTCTCCCAGCGGTCCGTATCCCGTTTTTAACTCATACCGAGGTGTGAGGCTCGCGAATCCACGCTATACACAAAGCCAGGCCACGCAGACCGTGCTTAGATCATCATCCACAAGACTTTGCTTTGCAACAGAAGCCTTGATCACAACATCTTGGCATGCCACATAGGCAGTCCACTCCATATGATTGATTTCCATCGATATATAACCTCTAAGCTCGTACGTCTCAGAGAAGGGCGTTAAGCAAAAGAATAAATTCTCCGCCGCCAAACAGATATATATCTAACAGAGATCAATCAGTATAGAACAAAATCCAATGTCAGACACACAGTCCATTTACAAGTCCGTTCTGGGTCTGAACGAAACCGGAGGCGTCAATTCCTCGCATATCCGTACAATCAACACATACGTTCAGACGGCTACTACTTCCGTCCCCTTCCGGTAGCTACTCCGGTCAGGAACCTCGGTAGCGCCCATCCAACCGATACGAAGATCGTCGGTCTTGAATCGTCTTTGCATTTTCTGATTCGAATCGCTCGATAAATTATTTGAAATGAGGGTTAGCTCCGCCTTTTCAAATAATTCACATCATTAGAATTTAAATCGATTCTTTCTATGGTTGTATTATTCGACATCCATCTTTCAGTTCTTTAGTGTTATTTTCGTGTCAAACACATACAACCATCAAATATCAAACAATTCAAGCCCAATTGGTTTATTTGCAATCTATGTTGCTTATAATATTTTATAACGATTTTTCGCCATTTTTATTTATTTAAAAATAGCCATATTTAATTAAACGACGTTTCAGGTCGTGCCGTGGCACTGGCGCTGTTTTTCCCCTAATTTGTTTTACACATATCGGAAAATCTAACCGTTGGATTTCTACAAAGTCTATATCAGTGGGAAGATATTCCCAAAGCGAACCCAACGGTTCCAGTTTCGTGAAAATCCGACGGTCGGATCTCCCACACTAGTCGTTTGAAGTTACGGTTTCAAAATTCAAACTGCAACGTCGTTATTCAATTTAATTTAATTATATTTATATATAAATATAAACGATTCTGGCGCTGTTTTTCTTCAGATTTGAATTAAACATTCCGGACAATCCAACCGTTGGATTTTTACAAGGTTGGTGCCGTTGGGAAGATATTTCCAAGGCGAACCCAGCGGTTGTGGTTTCGGGAAAATCCGATGGTCGGATTTCTCGTACTAATCGTTTCAAATTACGATTCCGAAACACGAACTGCACGACCTCTATTCCTTTTATTTATATTTATATTTACATATATAAATATAGTTCATTCTATAATTTCAACTATAGTTCATCCCATATCTTCAACTTCGTTTTCACTTCAAATATTTCACTAACGCCTTAATATTTCGAAAAATTTCGCCATAACCTCCTTTGTACGGGGAGGGGTTTGGAAATTTATTGGGCCGTGTTAGGTACCCAATAAATCCTAAAAAGCATTCACATATTTATAGTGATATATTCTGGTGTTTACGGGGGAGCATGTATAGATAATCACTCTGGAGAATAAATTCTCGTCACCCCGTTTCCGTGTGGAAATAAATAGTCCATGTGCCGTATCTAATAACTAGAGCGACGTGATTATTGTCAACTCCAGACCCGTGTGGGGTTTTTATTAATCTGGCCATTTATCGTTATATTTTATATAGTCTATATCAGTCATCAGTTCAACCTGTAGTATATAGTCATTGCCATACAAGCCTCTCGCTCGTATGGTAAATCTTCCACCTCGTCACACAAGCTCCAATTGCTTATGTTGAATATAATGAAGTATGCCTATCGTCATGAAGTATGCCATGTAGTGTAGTTCAAAATTAATTGTTACTATCCTATGGCGACGTTTATTATTTCACACAGAATAACCAACACTCCGCATCCAATGGCATTCACAGGAGTTGATATAAAAATAAAATTGCGCAGCCAACTCATCAAGGTTTACCTATTTGTCGGGCACGCAAATAATTTCTTTACTCTACAGCTAATCCATTTTTCCTGTTCAACACATGTATATATATGCAGAACAAAGCTAATAATAATATTTCTAACAAACTATTATTTATTTCAACACGTGTGTATTTTTATCTAAGCATATACATGACAAAAGAAATATTTTATCATCAAAAATATTTATTCAACACATGAATGTTTTTAACACTCCATATTCACAATAAAAATATAGTTTTCATTGTCGCTTCATTTTATTTTAAAATACGATAACATTCAACACATGAATTTCAAATCGACGAACGAATTGCAACTCAACGCATGAATATAACTTATACAACATATGTACATGAGGTATACGATGCATATATAATTTACACTTCGCTTATATAATTTATACAACGCGATTTCATTCACACAATTTGTTTAGATTCCTCACATCGGTTATTGCAGTGCTAAAAATCGTAGGAAGATCAGAAAAATCCACGGCTTCTTCTAGAATGTAGAGAGCCTCCTTATGGTCACGGTGTCTCCTGTTTCATCGAATTTCGATCACATAGCAAAAAGATACGATTTTTACAAGTTTGCAACACTTTATAGTGTAAAAATCAATTGAAAATAGAGTAAGCCGTATACCTCCTTTGCGCGTTCGAAACTAGATTTCAATTTTTCGGCTAAACCGTGAAGCGATAGGACGAACGGCCAGTACTGCATCGAAGAGGAAGGGAAGAGCTTCCCGACGCTACCCTTGGTGGTCGGATCGACGGCCCCTAGCGACCTCGGCGGCGGCGCGAAGTCCGAGTCTTCTCGGCGCTGTATCCTCCTTAATACTTGACGATAAATTTTGAAGTTGGTATGGATTTGAAGATCTCTGGACGCTCTTCGAAATGGATCCTAGTTTGCTTGATTTCGTTGTGTGGTTGTGGAGAAATTGAAGAGAGAAGTTGTGAGCCTTTTTCCGTCTCGCGCCTGGAGGATCGATGAAGAAGAAGAAATCTGATTGGTCGGCTCCTTTTTATTTTAATTTTTAATTTATTTATTTCCAAAAATACCCCCTTCCACACACGAACTCAAAATCAAACCCAACGACTGTCGCCCCCAGCTAAATACCCCCATTCCGGACACAATGGGATATGTTTCGTTGGCCAATTCGACTGTTACAGTCAGTTATTTTTCAAATTAAAATATAAAACATTCGATATTTAATTTAAACGTACATTTCAATTTGCCAAGGCCACAAACTGAATCGAAAAATTCCAGAAAAAATAAATCTAGCTTTGTTTTGACGATACGGTCCTAACAAAACCAGTTTCGTCGAATTCTGAGCTCGTTTGAAAAAACGGCCATTTTTAGGTCGACCCTTTTTAACAGAATTTGACCAATCACATTTTCTTTTGTCCCGCTCACATACTAGCTTCAAAAATTATGAAATTTGAAACTTAGTAATAATTTGACATCCCGGACCCAACAAAAGTGGTTTCGTCGAATTCCGAGGTCGTATGCAAAATATCAATTTTCAAGGGCTACATGTGCTATATAGCGACCTTTCTAAAAATTCATTTGGCCATAACTTTTGATTTCCGTTATGAAATTTCGATTTTTCGGATTCGTTAGAAAGGTATTCATAAACAGATTTAAATATTTTCAGTTTCGCTAAAATCCGCTATATTTTCCACCCGGTGCAGTCAGACAAAGTTTGTATTCAAAATTTCAAACTGCAATACTATACCCAATTCTATATTTTATTGAAATATGCTATTTCAACTATTCAAATTCTTTTGGCAATAACCAGATTTAGAAATTTTAAATTGGTTCACATTTTCCGGGTTATTACAATCTCCCCCACTTAAAAACTTTTAGTCCTCGAAAAGGAAATAACAGCTAAGTAGGAAATAAAATGTAAATGCAAAGTATTGTAAAGGTACCTTGCACCGGAGTTAGTCAGAGATGTCCACTCTGCATTTGGGGTAGGCTTGTTTAATGCTTTCCTCAGTTTCCCAAGTACAGTCTCTAGGATCACTACTCCACTGCACTTTGACTAGATGAATCTTCTTCCTCCTTAGCTCTCTAGTTTCTTTGCCAACTATCTTTAATGGCTCTCTTCTGAGTGCTAATTCTGGAGAATAATGTTTCTCCATTTAATTGATCTAACAGATCATCTATTCGGGGCAAGGGATATTTGTTCTTCAGTGTCTGTTTATTGAGATCTCGGTAATCAACACAAAGTCTTAGAGTACCGTCTGATTTCGGGACAAATACTATTGCTGCTCCCCAAGCTGAAAAGCTCGGTCTGATCAGACCTTTCCAAAGCAATTCTCGGGTTTGACTACCCAACTCTTCTTTTTATTTCGGGGCCATTCTTCTTATTGGATGAACTACTGGTCGGGCATTCGGAATTAGATCTATTCTAAATTCAATTTCCCTTTGCGGCGGTAAGTTCTCTACTTCTTCTAACACATCCGCATAGTTTTTAACGACCGGTATCTTTTCTAATGAAGGGGGAATAACTTCTAAAGAAGACCAAAATTCTGTTCTATCTACTTCTGAGCCATGACATGGTATAGTGATATGCCCAAATTTTGTTTTAACTTTCACGATTCTTTCGGCACATCTAACTTCGGCCCTATACTTTGTCAACCAGTCCAGCCCCAGTATAATATCAAATTCGGAAAGGTCCATGACAATCACTTTAAAAGAGAACTGGTATCGAGAGAAGGAAATAGGTACTTTACAATATGCACTGAGACTAACAGAACCTCCTATCGGGTTTTGAACTTTAATTGGTTCTTTAAGTTTTCCTTGTTTCAATTTTAACTTGTGAACAATGTTACCAGAAATGAAGCTACGTGATGCACCAGTATCAAAATGAACAGAAACAGGAATATTTTTAATGGTAAGGGTTCCTCCTAAGACATCGGGTTTACCTGATCCATCGGTGGTAGCTGGCGGGGTCTTCCCGTCATACACATGAGCCACTTGTGCATTCTGCTTCAGAGGACAATTCCTGCTATAGTGCCCTTTATTATGGCAGTTGTAGCATTCGGCTGAGTCATTTGCCTTTGGTTTCCTCGGGGCTTTGCATAGATTAGAAAAATGACCTGGCTTCCCGTAGTTGTAGCAATTTCCTTTGGGGATCTTTCCAGGTTTCTGAGTAGCGGCCGCTATAATGCTAGACTCGGGTTGATCTGTTGAAGCCTTGCGCTTATTTCCAGCTTGGCTTTTGGCGCGGTCTTGGCTAGCGTGTCTTTCATCCATATCTTCATAATTGCAAGCCATTTCTACCAATTCTGAGAAGGAGAGTTTGATGTTGCTCATAGCTCTGTCATGGTACTTGCGCTTTAGCCCAAATATGAATCTCTTGTTCTTTGCTTTGTTGGTCATAATAAGCTCTGGAGCATAGCGCGACAACTGGGTGAATTTATTCAGGTAATCTTGAATAGAGAGATCTCCTTGCTGGAGATTAGCAAACTGCTCTCGCATCCTCTCTAGAGCCTGTTCAGGTACAAACTTCTCATTGAACATAGTTTTGAATTGCTCCCAGGTCCTGACAGTACCTGCTACATCCTCTGAGGTAATGGCATCCCACCACAGCTCTGCTTCCTCCTGTAGGAGCCAAATACCCAGTCGTGCTTTTTTGTTGGTTCCCATACCCATGCCTTCAAAGATTTTCTCACAGGTCTTCAACCAAGCTATAGCCTCGGTCACTGTACCAGTGCCAGTAAAGGGTTTTCCCTCAAGGTTCCTATACCTCTTCGCTACTTTGTCTAGCTCAAAGTCCTCGGGTGCTAGTGGCTGAACAATAGGGCCTTCCACAACTACGGGGATATTCCCCCGTCCTCCTGCTGCTCCTGCTCGGCCTTCACGGCCTCCTCTAGCTGCTGCTGCTCGTGTAGCCATCTAAGAGAATACTGTATAAGCAAGGAAAAGAGTCAAGCTCACGGATTTGATATTTTCATATATGATAAAGCACGGGAACATAAGGAAAGATAATGATGATGTCCTGATCAAATTGTTTTGTTAATCTGCTTAGCTCATTATAGGACATTGCTAATCCTATCTCTAATGAGCTACTCGCATTAGAACACTACTGATTCTATTCTGACGAGGTGTTTAATGTGTTGATCCCGAAACTAAGGTTAACCAAAGCTCTGATACCAACTGTGACGATCCCAAAATCCGAGGGGCGGTATTAAGGATAATCATTGGAATATAACACATTAATCATCATAGCAGAGTACAGATAATAGCAGAAACAATAAATATAATAATTTTACATGGATATGACAGCAGAATCACAACATGTAACAACATCAGAATAACATAGCGTAGGATATAACTTAGTAAATAAAAGGGAAAGTGATCAGTCATCATCGCCAGAGGCGGAATACATACATGTAGTGAGACATAATAAGGGTATCAGTCTACATTGCCGAAGGCGGAACATATATATACAATAAGAAGTACGGAAAGTAAATCAGTCTGCATCGCCCGTGGCGGAATCATAATATAAGAACAATAATGGCGGAAAATGTCAAAGTCGTCTCTGTGAAGTCAGCCTCGCCATGAGCCAAAAATGCACTCTATGCAACAGTGCAGAGCCAAAAACAACCTGTCACCTGTGAACTAGGTTGCCCGTGTGAAAATAAGGGCACCCGCGTTTGCAAAGTGAAACAAACAACGAGTCAGTCATGGGGACTGGTATGAGGAATCTATTTAACAGTTAAACAACAATAATGAGCAAATCATAGGACCACGCCACTTTCGCGGAACGGGTTTACTCCAGTGATTGCTAGTGCATTTAAAACAAAGTAAATTCTTTTAAAACAACGCAATGATTTTTGAAAGAATGAAGCCATTATAAGACTCAAGTCCCATCATACAATGCAACGCAAGCCGGAGGATAGAGTTTTACCTTATAATGGCCAAATATGATTGATACGTATAAAGCAAAATCATTTGATATTATTACTAGTGCATATATGTTTCAAAAATGAATAGCATCATAAATATCAATCATAGGCGACATGAGCGTCCCATGCCACTATGTCGCCATATATAAGTTACAATCGAATCCGTTATCTCGTATTGGAAATTGGATTTCCGTCATGAGTCGAGGCAAGGGGCAAGCTCCTCTCCGCTTCGAGACACTCTAGCAAATGCCTCAGGACTACACACTCTAGGTAACCCTGGATCGGCTGGGCCGGTCCTCTCTTACGTTTGAGGATTATTTATTCCTGAACACACGTTTCTCGGTCCTTGCAGACCAATAATCGAGGTGCCTCGCATTCCAACAACCACATAGGTGAAAAATAGATATAAATGTCAGGGCTGGTAAGTCACTGACACCACCATAGCTAGAAAGAAACGTCGTGCTCTCCCAGCGGTCCGTATCCCGTTTTTAACTCATACTGAGGTGTGAGGCTCGCGAATCCACGCTATACACAAAGCCAGGCCACGCAGACCGTGCTTAGATCATCATCCACAAGACTTTGCTTTGCAACAGAAGCCTTGATCACAGCATCTTGGCATGCCACATAGGCAGTCCACTCCATATGATTGATTTCCATCGATATATAACCTCTAAGCTCGTACGTCTCAGAGAAGGGCGTTAAGCAAAAGAATAAATTCTCCGCCACCAAACAGATATATATCTAACAGAGATCAATCAGTATAGAACAAAATCCAATGTCAGACACACAGTCCATTTACAAGTCCGTTCTGGGTCTAAACGAAACCGGAGGCGTCAATTCCTCGCATATCCGTACAATCAACACATACGTTCAGACGGCTACTACTTCCGTCCCCTTCCGGTAGCTACTCCGGTCAGGAACCTCGGTAGCGCCCATCCAACCGATACGAAGATCGTCGGTCTTGAATCGTCTTTGCATTTTCTGATTCGAATCGCTCGATAAATTATTTGAAATGAGGGTTAGCTCGGCCTTTTCAAATAATTCACGTCATTAGAATTTAAATCGATTCTTTCTATGGTTGTATTATTCGACATCCATCTTTCAGTTCTTTAGTGTTATTTTCATGTCAAACACATACAACCATCAAATATCAAACAATTCAAGCCCAATTGGTTTATTTGCAATCTATGTTGCTTATAATATTTTATAACGATTTTTCGCCATTTTTATTTATTTAAAAATAGCCATATTTAATTAAACGACGTTTCAGGTCGTGCCGTGGCACTGGCGCTGTTTTTCCCCTAATTTGTTTTACACATATCGGAAAATCTAACCGTTGGATTTCTACAAAGTCTATATCAGTGGGACGATATTCCCAAAGCGAACCCAACGGTTCCAGTTTCGTGAAAATCCGACGGTTGGATCTCCCACACTAGTCGTTTGAAGTTACGGTTTCAAAATTCGAACTGCAACGTCGTTATTCGATTTAATTTAATTATATTTATATATAAATATAAACGATTCTGGCGTTGTTTTTCTTCAGATTTGAATTAAACATTCCGGACAATCCAACCGTTGGATTTTTACAAGGTTGGTGCCGTTGGGAAGATATTTCCAAGGCGAACCCAGCGGTTGTGGTTTCGGGAAAATCCGATGGTCGGATTTCTCGTACTAATCGTTTCAAATTACGATTCCGAAACACGAATTGCACGGCCTCTATTCCTTTTATTTATATTTATATTTATATATATAAATATAGTTCATTCTATAATTTCAACTATAGTTCATCCCATATCTTCAACTTCGTTTTCACTTCAAATATTTCACTAATGCCTTAATATTTCGAAAAAATTCGCCATAACCTCCTTTGTACGGGGAGGGGTTTGGAAATTTATTGGGCCGTGTTAGGTACCCAATAAATCCTAAAAAGCATTCACATATTTATAGTGATATATTCTGGTGTTTACGGGGGAGCATGTATAGATAATCACTCCAGAGAATAAATTCTCGTCACCCCGTTTCCATGTGGAAATAAATAGTCCATGTGCCGTATCTAATAACTAGAGCGACGTGATTATTGTCAACTCCAGACCCGTGTGGGGTTTTTATTAATCTGGCCATTTATCGTTATATTTTATATAGTCCACATCAGACATCAGTTCAACCTGTAATATATAGTCATCGCCATACAAGCCTCTCGCTCGTATGGTAAATCTTCCACCTCGTCACACAAGCTCCAATTGCTTATGTGGAATATGATGAAGTATGCCTATCGTCATGAAGTATGCCATGTAGTGTAGTTCAAAATTAATTGTTACTATCCTATGGCGACGTTTATTATTTCACACAGAATAACCAGCACTCCGCATCCAATGGCATTCACAGGAGTTGATATAAAAATAAAATTGCGTAACCAACTCATCAAGGTTTACCTATTTGTTGGGCACGCAAATAATTTCTTTACTCTATAGCTAATCCATTTTTCCTGTTCAACACATGTATATATATGCAGAACAAAGCTAATAATAATATTTCTAACAAACTATTATTTATTTCAACACGTGTGTATTTTTATCTAAGCGTATACATGACAAAAGAAATATTTTATCATCAAAAATATTTATTCAACACGTGAATGTTTTTAACACTCCATATTCACAATAAAAATATAGTTTTCATTGTCGATTCATTTTGTTTTAAAATACGATAACATTCAACACATGAATTTCAAATCGACGAACGAATTGCAACTCAACGCATGAATATTCGCTATGGATTGTATATATATAAAAATGTGATTTTTATCGCTAAAGCTATTTGTTTAAATTCAAATAATATTCAACACATGAATTTCAACTCAACGAATGAATTGCAACTCAACACATGAATATTCGCTATGGATTATATATATATATATATAAATGTGATTTTTATCGCTAAAGCTATTTGTTTAAATTCAAATAATATTCAACACATGAATTTCAACTCAACGAATGAATTGCAACTCAACACATGAATATTCGCTATGGATTATATATATATAAAAATGTGATTTTTATCGCTAAAGCTATTTGTTTAAATTCAAATAATATTCAACACATGAATTTCAACTCAACGAATGAATTGCAACTCAACACATGGATATTCGCTATGGTTTGTATATATATAAAAATGTGATTTTTATCGCTAAAGCTATTTGTTTAAATTCAAATAATATTCAACACATGAATTTCAACTCAACGAATGAATTGCAACTCAACACATGAATATTCGCTATGGATTGTATATATATAAAAATGTGATTTTTATCGCTAAAGCTATTTGTTTAAATTCAAATAATATTCAACACATGAATTTCAACTCAACGAATGAATTGCAACTTAACACATGAATATTCGATATAGCATATGTAATTTGTTTCAACGAATGAAAATTATTCTAACACATGAATATTTCAGAAAATTTCGGCAGCATAACGGCAGAGTAGTTAAAACCGGGACCGTCCCTAGTACGGCTCCTCGCTCTACCTTAAAACCTCGCGGTTTTTGACAATGGGGATCATGCATCTAGTTCGCACGCAGGCGGCATGTTTTGTTTTCAATTCCACAATCCTATTTTGTTTTGTTTCAACCACAAGAGGGTATTTTTCTACCACAAAGGTATTTTTCAACCATAAAGGTATTTTTCAACCATAATATCAACCACAAACAATTATTTCCAACCATTCGTCATACCATATAATATTACGTCAATCACAAGCAATAAATATCGTCCATGGTCTGTGGATGAGGGGAGTATATATATATATAATATAATAATTCACTTGCATTTCATCACAATTCAAAGCATATATGTTTCATTCAACGCTTGTATAATTTATACATCGCTAATATAACTTATACAACACATGTACATGAGGTATACGATGCGTATATAATTTACACTTCGTTTATATAATTTGTACAACGCGATTTCATTCACACAATTTGTTTAGATTCCTTACATTGGTTATTGCAGTGCTAAAAATCGTAGGAAGATCAGAAAAATCCGCGGCTTCTTCTAGAATGTAGAGAGCCTCCTTACGGTCACGGTGTCTCCTGTTTCATCGAATTTCGATCACATAGCAAAAAGATACGATTTTTACAAGTTTGCAACACTTTATAGTGTAAAAATCAATTGAAAATAGAGTAAGTCGTATACCTCCTTTGCGCGTTCGAAACTAGGTTTCAATTTTTCGGCTAAACCGTGAAGCGATAGGACGAACGGCCAGTACTGCGTCGAAGAGGAAGGGAAGAGCTTCCCGGCGCTACCCTTGGTGGTCGGATCGACGGCCCCTAGCGACCTCGGCGGCAGCGCGAAGTCCGAGTCTTCTCGGCGCTGTATCCCCCTTAATACTTGACGATAAATTTTGAAGTTGGTATGGATTTGAAGATCTCTGGACGCTCTTCAAAATGGATCCTAGTTTGCTTGATTTCGTTGTGTGGTTGTGGAGAAATTGAAGAGAGAAGTTGTGAGCCCTTTTCCGTCTCGCGCCTGGAGGATCGATGAGGAAGAAGAAATCTGATTGGTCGGCTCCTTTTTATTTTAATTTTTAATTTATTTATTTCCAAAAATACCCCCTTCCACACACGAACTCGAAATCAAACCCAACGACTGTCGCCCCTAGCTAAATACCCCCATTCCGGACACAATGGGATATGTTTCGTTGGCCAATTCGACTGTTACAGTCAGTTATTTTTCAAATTAAAATATAAAACATTCGATATTTAATTTAAACGTACATTTCAATTTGCCAGGGCCACAAACTGAATCGAAAAATTCCACAAAAATAAATCTAGCTTTGTTTTGACGAGACGGTCCTAACAAAACTAGTTTCGTCGAATTCTGAGCTCGTTTGAAAAAACGGCCATTTTTAGGTCGACCCTTTTTAACAGAATTTGACCAATCACATTTTCTTTTGCCCCGCTCACATACTAGCTTCAAAAATTATGAAATTTGAAACTTAGAAATAATTTGACATCCCGGACCCAACAAAAGTGGTTTCGTCGAATTCCGAGGTCGTATGCAAAATATCAATTTTCAAGGGCTATATGTGCTATATAGCGACCTTTCTGAAAATTCATTTGGCCATAACTTTTGATTTCCGTTATGAAATTTCGATTTTTCGGATTCGTTAGAAAGGTATTCATTAACAGATTTAAATATTTTCAGTTTCGCTAAAATCCGCTATATTTTCCACCCGATGCAGTTAGACAAAGTTTGTATTCAAAATTTCAAACTGCAATACTATACCCAATTCTATATTTTATTGAAATATGCTATTCCAACTATTCAAATTCTTTTGGCAATAACCAGATTTAGAAATTTTAAATTGGTTCACATTTTCCGGGTTATTACAGTACCTTAGTTCTTTATATGACAACAACGTATATAACGTTTAATTTTGGGTCTTAGAGTAGGAGACGTGACACTCAATTTCGCGCATTTGTTATGTGAACCCTAATGTGATAAAAAATAAGCTCCTCTTAACCACTGAATCGTGTACTTCTCTAAAATTTTATTGTATGTTTGCTTGTTTGCAGTGCAAATAAATATAATGAAAAACTTGTAAATTAAAATATGGAACATGATGTAACCAAAGTGTAACACTCCGCAATTTATAAGAATAAAATAATAAAATATGCATGTAAGTACATATATGCATGGAACATTTAATGTTAAGAAATTTAAATATGTGCAAGAAAAAGAAGAAAGAGTTAATGTAATACAATGCGTGCGTTAAAGAGAAAAATTAATGCAAAGAAATGCATGCAATGCAATTAAGTTGCGTGTGATAATATATTAAAATGGGCAAAGTATTAGTGCATGGATATATGTAAAAAGGGGAATAAGTAATGTAAATAGTAATAGTGAAATAATTGAATAAACTGCACTAAAGAAAAGATAAGGCATGCATGAATTCCAAGAATAAAAGAAGATGTATACATTTATATATACATGGCAATTGAAATTCAAAACCAATGCGCATAAAAATGGTGCAATTCAAATCTAATAAAGAGGCACTGTTAATCAAAGAAAGGCAAAACAAGAAAGTAATTGAATGTTTAATAAATGAACGTTACAAATATTAAAATCAGAAGGTATAAGGAGCAAGAAATAATGTTTAAAATTAATAAACGTCAAAAAGCAAAACAGGAAGCAATAGAGGAAAGAAGCGTTGCTGGACCTAGGGGGTCGACCCATCAGGGTACTTGAACTTCCTCGTGAAGGAAAGCCCGGAATGCTTTGAGAACATGACAAATCAGAACACAAACAGAAGAACATTTCATTGCTTATTACAACAATTTACATCAGAGTACAAGAATATAAATAGTATGAACAAATAATATACATTTGATAAATATCAGAGATTACAATACATTACATAGCAACGGAAAAACAATACCAAACACAACTAAAAGAGATAAATGGATACAAAGCTTTCTGAATATCATTCCAGCTGTAAACCAGGATCCTGTGAATATAAATCTGCAAAACCAAAACTACTAGCTGCCCGTGTGGAAAATAGAGGCACCCAGAGTTTAGGTTAAAAAAATAAAATCCAGGTCAGACATGTGATGGTGTGAGAACTAAAACAGTTATCAATCTTTATTTTAAAGTTCGATAAATCAAGGGACCATGCCGTATAACACGGAACGGGTTTTAACCCCAAGAATACCCATGCATATAACGAACAACGCAATGCTAAATAAAGAAAATGAAGCTATTATAAGACTTAGGTCCCATCACACAATGCAACGCAAGCCGAAGGATAGAATTTTACCTTATAATAGCCAAACATGCTTGGTACGTTTAAAACAAATCATTTTGATACTATTATAGTGTAAAGTGCATGAAAACAACTTCAAATATAAATGTATCAATCATAGACGGCATAGTGCCCCATCCCACTATGTCGCCATACTAGGCTCTACAAATAAAACCAAAATGTCACGTATTGGAAGTTGGATATCCGTGTGTGAACCAAGGCAAGGGGTCATCCTTACCGCTTCGAGACGCTTTAGCCCATGTCTCAGGCAAGCACGCAGACAAGCCTTGGATCATCAGGGCCAGCCCACCCGAAGTGCAAAGGGTGAATTAAAATGCCTGAACATGCCTTTCCTGCCCTATGGGGCGTAAGTCTGGTATGTATAAAGACCATATCATCCATCGTCCTGCAGTGCCGATATATCCGAGGCGCCTCGCTATTCATTATCCATATAAGTAAAACATCTGGGAGTGCAAAACCTAGACACCACTCCTAGCTAGAAGGAAACACATGCCTTCCCTGATGTCCTCTCCCGTTTCTGGTTCACACCGGGGTGTGAGGCTCGCGAATTAACGCTACACAAAGCTATGCTATATTAAAGCCGTGCTTTGATAATCAACCACAAGACTCTACTTTTCAATAGAAGCCTTGATCATTTGCATCTCAGCATGCCACACAGGCAATTCAAGCTATGCAACTGATGTCTATCAACCACACAGAATGAAATCCGATATCAGACACACGTCCATTTACAAGTTTGTTCTGGGTCTGAACGAAACCGAAGGCACCTTATTCCTCGTCCCGTATGTCTAATACAGGAGAGAGGTCCTCGCATATCCGGTCAATATCCAAGTACGTCTGGAATGATCACAACTTATTACCTTGTCTTGGGTGTACAGCCCAATCAAGACATCAGTAATTATCCAAACAATGTGAAGACCTCCGGTCTTCAACCACCGTCTTCATCGTCGACTTACTGCCGATTCAGTTATTCAGAATGGGATAAACCCGGTCTTTCTGAATAACTCGCGTATATGATAAACAAGTGCTATAAAAACACAACATACGCCTCATTCCAATTCTGAATATTCTTTTATTTAAATATTCATATCTTTTGGGAAAGGTTCCCATTAATTTTATCAAAGATAAATTCTTTTGAATTTATTCTTTAATCTTCCTTTGGATATCAAACCATATTAAGGTTTTCCAAACTAGTCGGGATTATCGAACTGCACCGAAGTAATCATTTATTTTATTTCCCAATCCCAACCTATTCATCCCATGGAGCAAAACTGGTAATACTCTATATCTAACACCACAATGTTATTGGTAAAATTAATTACCATTTTATGCTCAAATCTAATTAATTATTTAACCATCGCTTGGAGCAAAACTGGTGATACTCCATTCTCGATCATTTCTTGAATTTGATAATTTTAGTTATCAGATTCAGATTTCAATCTAATTAAAGATTCATTAAAACACCAATTCAGTTTTAATCTCCAAAAATCATTAGTTGATGATTGTCTTCAAAGTTAAGAAATTAATCTTATCTTTAACTGGGTTAAAGAACTAATGTCATTTAAAACACAGCTCACGATAAACCCAAAATCTCATTCCATTAACAATGGAATTTTCATGGAAAACAGATTGATATATATAATCGATATAAACTTCCATATCCAACCGATAATATAAATGGAATAACGACAAAGCCTTTTAAATTCCAAATATATTAACAGTCTTCCTCTACAGCAGCTCACTTCGATTATTCCCAAATCAGATTCCATTCTATTCCAATTTATTTTGTTAAATTGGAAAACATTACTTTGGAAAATTGCATTAAATCTTAATTAAAAGATTTATAAATTCCAAATCACATTTCACTGTAAATCGGGTTAAAGAACAAATGTCGTTAAAAACACAGTTCACGATAAACCCAATTAACATTCCATTTTATTCAGATTATCAAATATAATTGGAAACTCTAACAATCTTAATTAAAAGATTTATTCTCTTCACATGGGGTTCAAGAACAGTGTTATTGAAGACACCGTTCATGACAAACCCAAAATCCTATTTGATATTAAATACAAGACTCTGAATAGAAAATATATCGGTTTATATTCAATATCAAATTCTACAACCAACAAATATCGTATTAGAAATAACGATATAAATATATCTTTCAAATTTCCATAACAATATTTGTATAATCACAAAATCCGACATCGAAATATTCCATAGAAAATTTTGATTCAAATCCATTCCAATTTATATATTGGAAATCCTGGTTAATTTTAAAACCATTCCAAATCCAATTTATTTTATTTAAAAATTAATGGATTTCAAATCTAGTTAATAACTAGTTCATTTTGATAAAAATATATTTTTATCTTTACAAATAAGGAATTTTTCATCCCACTTCTTTCCAAATCATTTATTATGATTTTACACAAATTATTGATATTTTTAATAATTTTATCAAGGCCCGTATAGTCGATTTCCATAAACGGCCGTCGAACTGCACTTACAACGACCTTTTCCAAATTTGATTTGGACATTTTTCCAAATCCAGCTGTTAGATTTCAAATTTATTATATTCGTTGGAAAGCTCTTTTCAATATGAACCCAATGGTCCCAGTTTTAGGAGAATCCGACGGTCAGATCTCCTGTAACGTCAATTCGAAGTCAATGGTCAAAATTCGCGAACTGCCGCAGCGCAGCACGTTCTATTCAGGCCATTAAATATGTAATATATATATATTATATGTATTTCATCGATTTCAATTCAAAACGTATTTTATAAATCGTTTTAAAATCAATTCCAATTTTTTTTCAATTTTAAACCAAAATTGAATATTCTACATTATTATAATATAAATGATGATATTTTCAAAATATTTGATTTTGAAATTATTTCCTTTTCGGTATTCAGTATAAAATCGAATAAAATCGATACAAATATCCTTCGCATCAAAATGGCGCATCTCTAATCAACACGGCTTCATATATTTAAATATTTTTGTGCCCATCCCAAATCGGACATCAAAATCATATTTTGATTCTTTTTTGAATATTAATTTAAAATATTCCTTCTTTTGTTTTATTTAACACATGAATATTTTATTCAACATATGAATATTTATTTTATTCAACACATGAATATTTTTAATCCTTTTTTGAATATTATTTTAAAATATTCTTTATTTTCCAAATTGGAACGATACCCACTCAAATACCATATAATGTTAATTATATGGGTTCCATACAACACATGTATACAACAACCATGATAATAGATCGACTATCATCCAGAGTGCATTCTACACTGTATAAGCATTAAATATAGATATTTAACGCTTACAACAGTCTGTCAACCTATCGATTGACATACAGCTAACAGTTGGGATTAGTGTACGTCAAATATCATCCCAACACGCGTGAGGGGTTTCAATCAACAAACACAGAATTTATTTGTGTAGTTGGGCGATGTGTAAAATTTATCGTCCCAATCTATATTAGTCAAATGGGTGAACACAAACAAATTGTTCGATTTGTAAATGAATATTTATTTTATTCATATCCACGTTAAAAATTATATTTTTAACGATAAAATATTTATTTCAACACATGTATATTTTTATTTTCCATTCCACATCACAAACCAAATTCACACAAACAACTCAATCCAAACACATAATCTAACAAACCAGTCGTCCATGGTTTGTGGACGACGGGAAACGGTTCACATATGCAGTCATGAAATAAATAACTGTATAAAAATAATTTTTGTGAGAAGTTCTCACCTTGGGTTTCCACTCCGCCATTCTTTATTTCTGAACGGTGTGGATTTGTTTCTCGTTCGTTCTATCGTAATCTGTTACACGCGGTATATTTTAAAAATCACATTTTTAATAACGCTTCATTTATATAAAAATTGCATTTTTATTTCACTACTATAAATATAAAAATTATATTTTTATAATGCTATTCAAATAATAAAAATCATATTTTTATCTTCGCCATATATATATATATCATATTTTTATACTGCTATTATATATATATAGCATATTTTTATATCGCCCTATCAATATAAAAATCACCTTTCCAACTATAGTTATTTATTTAAAAATAACACCTTTCTAAAACTATGCTTTTTTTCTAATTTAAAGATCATATTTTTATACTTTTAAAAACATGCCATTTTTATTTTATAAACTTTACTAATTTATTTTTTAAAACAATGTCTTTTTATTCTCTAAAACAAAGGTCTTTTTATTTTGACCTTTTCTATTTTAAAAAACAGTGCCATTTTATATTAAAACCATGGTCTATTTATTTTTAAAACAACGATATATAAGTAAACATCATATTATTATATTTCTAAAACATTTGTTATTTAAATTTTTAAAAATATTTTCCATATATATTTTAAATAATTACCTAAGTATAATTAATAAAATCAATTAAGGGTAGTTACCCTCATCATCTTCTTCAGGAAGCAACGCAAGCATCCGAACCTAACATCAGCCGTTAGGGCTTCAACCCGCGCCACCATCCAAGCGCCGGAGTTCCATTAACCATCATCACTTCATCGGGCTTCGCGTGGGCTTCCTCCAGCTACCCAAAACGTCCAACTCGCAGGTCCCTAGGGTGGTGGAAACGAGGCGAGCGACGCCTCTTTGAGGTGAGATTCAGATCGATTTAGGGCCTGAAAACAAATCATGACCGTTGAGAAGGAGGAGCTCATCGAGCTGAACAATTTGGTTTTAGGTATTTGTGAAATCATTAAGTGGTGGTGGAGATTGGAAGAGTTGAATTTGGGAAGATGAGGCGCGTTCAATTTTCCTGGAGGCGGTAAGGAGGGTTTGATCGCGATGAATGGGAAAATAGGGTTTGACCTCTCCTTATATAATTAATATTTAATAATATTTTAATTCCAAATTTGTTTGTTTTCACACCTGAACTCCAAATCAAACCCAACGACAATCGCCCCTAGCTAATTACCCTCATTCTGAACACAACGGGATATGTTTTGTAGCCTAATTCAGTTGTTACAATCAATTTTCCTTTAAATTCAAATATAAATCATTATATATTGAATTTGAACGCACATTTTAATTTACCGAGGCCACATACGGACTCTAAAAATTCTAGAAAAATTATTTCTAGCTTCGTATTGATGATACGGTCCTAACAAAACTAATTTCATCAGATTTGAAGACCGTTCGAAAAATGGCCATTTTCCAGTCGATTAAATTCAGCTTAAATTGGTCAAACGCGTTTAAATTCGCCACGCTCACATATTGATTTAAAAAATTATGGAAATTGGAATCTAGCAATAATTCAACATCCCGGATCCAACAAAAGTGGTTTCGTCGAAAAACGGCGGTCGTTTGCAAAATGGCTATTTTTAAGGGCTATATTTCCATAGCGACTATTCTGGATTTTCAACTGGCAATAACTTTTTATTCCCGCTATGAAATTTCAATTTTTCAGATTCGTTGGAAAGATATTTTCAAACGGATTCAAATATTTTTGGTTTCACCAAAATCTGGTTTATTTTGAATCTAGTACATTCATTTGAAATTTGAAATCGAATTTTCAAACTACCGCGCCATTTTCAATTCCTTTTATAATTAAAATAAATATTTATATTCTGACTTGATTTACATAAATATATACGTTCTAATTCTATACAGAATAAATTTCTCGTCATTATTATTTAAAATAATTCATTTTAAATATTCAAAATTCATTAAAATTGCCAAAATAAAAATTTTATATTGGTTCTGATTTCCGGGTTGTTACAGTGCGGGTCAACCCACGGGTCGACCCAAGGAGGGTCTAGCGAGCTCCTGTGATGTAGTTCTGCTGAGTTGTACGCTTCGGATTTTCGTGGCTTAAAATCTGATGGACTTTGTTCTCCTGACACCACTATAAATATGATAGCAGAGTCTAGCCTTATTCTGATAAATTCTGAAATAATGCATAGGCTCTGCCTTTCTCTTCTTCCTTAAAATATCTAGAAATAGGGTGCTAGTACTGAGAAACTGTGAATTAGGATTTAGGAAAGAAGAATGCTTATCTACAATTAGGGGTCCAGAGCTCTAGTCAAAGTATGGTAAATTCTTGAATCAGGTTAATTTGAATTTCTCTTTTCTGTTAGTCTGAGAATTATGAATCGTTGGTTGTTTAGATTCTAAATCCAGTAGGAGAGCCCTGGAATGATAGGTCTGGACCAGATTCATGAATTGGAAAGCTTTTAGGTGAGTTGATTTAAGATATACCTTTTTGATAATGGTATATTTATCGTTTGACATTCCCCGTTAATATGCATAGTAAACCTGCTGAAACGTAAATCTGCTGAAATGTATAAACCTGTTAAAATATGTGGAAACGATTACTATTGTATACATACATGTTCTAATAACTTGTTAATTGGATACCGTAGTTAATTTACAATGAAATTGGGATAATTACGTGTTAATATGTGGCATATTATGTACTTGAACCCTTAACTATAAGAATTGGGATAATTACATGTTAATTTGTTAGATTGGAATAAATTACATGATTGGATGATTACATGTTATTCATTTAAAATAGAGTTAATTACAGGTTAGGAAGAACATGCGACAAGATAATCAGTTAAAATGGACTTAATATGATATTAAGTATGACATGTAGAAATATATAACCATAAAATTTGGAAGAATGGATATGACTAAATTTACAGTAAATAGAAAATTGTAACCGCACCTAGACACGGGGTTAAATTCAACTTGTGGTAGAAGTCTACCCGGAACCGCCCAGCAAATCCAACTTCCACAAGTGGTTAATTTAATGTGGGAGGTCTGGTGTGTGAACATACATATAACGGTGCTAAGACACGAGGTTAAGTCCAACTTTTGGTACAAGTCTACCTGGAAACGCCCGACAAATCAGCATCCACAAGTGGTCGGCTTAATGTGGGAGGTCTGGTGCACAAACATATATATGTATATATGTATATAGAAAGATAGAAATAAATGGCATTGATTGTAACTAATGGAAATGAAGGAAAGTTACAACAGAAAAAGGATTGGAATGAACGGGGATGATAATAATCTATTATGAATAAACTTGAAGGGGAAAAAGGAAAGATAATAGGCAGGCTTGTACTTGGGACAAGTGGAAATTATAACTAAGATTATAATAATGAAAAGGGGAGTGAGATTACAAATGTAATAAGATAAGTTGTACTTAATTATAAATTAAGTAACCTGGAAACTAAAACTTGTTATTTGTAATAAGTAGAGAAAAAAGGGAAAACTTAAGGAAGGCAATAAGTTGTACTTAATTATAACTTAAGTAATTTGCAAACTTGAGAATCTGAAATATGCTAATAAGATGTTAAAGGCTTATTAATGAACTTAAATGGGTTAAGTTATATAACTAAAATTAATAAGCAAGAGGAGCTTGGTAACTCGAACAAGAAGTCAATATGACTTGAAATAACCAAGTTAAATGGAAATCTGAAAAAGGTAGAGCAAGTGCATAAGTAAATGATTAGACATAGGGTCAAATAATACATTAACCCAAGGCGCTTGGACAAGTCCGTACGTTTAAAGGTGAATAACTCGACGGGGTAGATCGTCGTGGTGTCATGAAGCACGAGGGGAGCGCACGTCCATTTGATTATTCTTCCCGTTCTGCTTATATTCTGCTTGCTCCGAAGGACTGGAAGGGGAAGCAGGCGACTTCCTGGGACGTAGAGGGTACTCCTGGTTGTCCTCTGTGCGCTGACATCGTTTAGGCTGTGCTCGCAGAGGTTAGATCTGCGCGTTACTACCCGGTGAGTATACCTTGACAGCCGTTATAGGGGGCAGTCAGAAGGCTGTAGGGTAGCATAGGTGGTTCGACGATCCGGTTGCCTTGTGACTAGGAGGGTTGCGACCATTTTATCAGTTTGCCTTTGGGAGGGTCTAACCATCTGTTGTAGCAGTCATCGGGTACCAACCATCGACAGTCAGTGTGATGCGTGATGGATGATGCGGAAAGACGGAGATCTGAAGCTACAGATGATCGACTGTTCGTTGTCAAGACTTTGGTTGTGGGACAAACCAATTTGGATGTTGTTCGTCATTTTGTTTCTGGGCCACATTACTAGCTCTCAATTATGTTTGCCTTTCACTAGTTGAGGGAGGGGTCGGGTGGGACCATAGCCACTGAAAATGCAAACCATAGCATCTGTGTATATAGATATCTGAAAAGGCTCTTGATCGAGTTCCGTATATCTGATATAGTTCTGTTACGGAACTCGGTGCACAGTAGATAATACGTGCAGACACATGCATACCATTTCCGGATGGTGCATCATCAAGGTCGAGGCATCGATTACGATCAATGATACATACGTGAGAAAGTCTAGATACATGCATGTCTGCTCCAGGTGGTGCATCATAAACTCGAGAGAATTACTCTGTGATGGAATCTGATTTGATTGAATGGTTCAAAGGTGGAAGTCCGTACGCTTATGTAGCATTGTGGTGGCGATTCTATGTGGAACACAGTGTTGTTATATAGAGATCCATATGTCACTCCAGATGAGGGACTGTGTATATTTCTGTGGCATTACGGCGGAGAGCATACGAGTGGGGTACCATAGGGGTACTTTAATTTGGGGGTAGCTAAATATATACTGTATTAGGTTAATCAACTGCGGAGTAGATGGGTACGACATGTGTGTAATCCCTAAGCGTTGTTAGCCTAAGTAACCTAATAAATAAGAAAATGTAACTAAATGGTATATGTAGGGTTCTCAAAAATGTGCAGTTTAAATCTAGTCACCAGAACTTGTGTTCTGACCCCCTTCTCATAACATACTCATAGGTTTGATTTGTGTTAGAGATATAATGGCTTTGGATACTGGTTAGGCAACATTGTTATCTGGGTAAGGCTATATTTTGATTATATTATATATTATCCATTCCGCTGTAAGATGTTTTCTTAGCTCTGATATATTTTATATCTCTGTCTTTTCTGCAGGATACTAGACAAACCAACACGAGTTTCGATAGATTAGAATTTTGAAAAAAATACAATCTGTCGGAATTCAAGTTGTTATATCTGGTATCAGAACCTAGGTTTAGGATTCCTATATAAATAGGAAGTGAATGTATTTGTATTTTTTTAAATATAAATATTATACATATATACCAAAATCCATAATAGGAACCCACAAAATAGAAAGAGCAAAATACAGTAAGAGTTGGGATATCTGTTTTGTACACAAAAAGAATGAACGTGGAAATCTGAGACTCTTATGTAATTTGGGTAGGAAGTGTACAATATACTTTGTATGAAAGGAAGGTGAATCCCATGTGTTAGTATTTCAGGTTAGTGAGTCTGGCAATAAAACCTTATAAATTGGAAAAGGTTAAAAAGAGAAAAATGGATTAGGAATATATATAATTGAGAGAATTGACTTTGTGGGAGTGTCTAAGAAAGCTTAGTTAAGTTGGAAATCCACTTTGAGTCTAACCTCATTTTTAACTTTTGAGAACTTGAAATTGTAAATGCTTTTGGAAGATGGTTTATGGTGTTTTCAAGTTTTGTTCTTAAAAGTTACAGTTTTAAAATATGTAAAGAAGTACATATTGGGTTTTGAAGTAAAATGGGGTTCAGAAATAGTGATTTCTTGTGAAAATTTTGTCTAAAATAAATTCTCTCACTAAAAGGTGCACATTATAGAGCATGTATAGCTTTCTATTTTTCTCGTTATATGGTATGAATGGATTAAAAAGTAAGACATAGAAAATGTTGCATCTTGATATGGCATTTTGTCGAAAGCTATAATTTTCAGTAAAGAAAGTTTTGGAATCTCTATTCTTTTGGAAATCATTTTTTAAAATTGTTTTAACATAGAATTTTTTAGGGGAATGAAATAAGTTGTAGAAATTAAGAATAGAGTAGATGTTGAACCTAGTTGTAAGTAGTGGAACTGACATTGTAAGTAGGAACAATTGTCAACCTAATTGAGAAATAGTTGTCCTTGTCTACTCTAGTTTTTATGATTTGAAAAAAAAATGATTCACATTTTTATAAAATGACATATTTTATGGTTTGGCAAAAGTAAGTTTTGGTAAGGAAAATAAAATTTTGATAGTTTTTACTTTTGGAAGAAAAGTGAAATGAAAAGGCCAAACTGTGTTTTCAAAAGTATGGAGTATGTAAGGATTAGTGCCTAGGGAAGATGAGAATTTTTTTTGAGACTATGAAGTAGATAGCGAAAATTATCATGGAATAATTATAAGTTCCCGTAGAATGCAAAGCCTAGGGTGTTGCTTGAAATTGACTGTTGGTACACAAATAGGACTAGTGGTGACTACTAGATAGGTAAGTAAGTGTTTAGATTCTGTTGTTAATTTTCCTGTTAGGGGTAAAACCGTTGTTACATTTCTGTTGGGATCGTTATGTTATTTTGCTCCTGTTGGACAGTTAGGGTAATACCTAAACCTGTCATTGATCTTGTCGTTAGAACTTTTCTGTCTGAGGGGGACATAGTCCTGAGATTCTTGGCCCTTAGTAGTAGCTGTGTAGAGCGTTTATTTTCTTGATTTAGTTGAAGGACTAGAAGACTTATTTGAAACTAAACTTATATCAAAGGATTAAGTTAAATAAGCTAAGAAAAGAGTAATAATACAACCAAAAAGGAAACAACAAATGCAGTGAAGCAACAAACATGATAGTTAAAGAAAAATGGAAAATTCTAAGAAAAGATGAATAAGAATAAAATTTCCAGGATAAGTTGAAAAAGAAAATTTGTGACAAAGAAAGTTTCTTATGTATGCTGGGCTTGGATTGGAAAATAGGGAATCTTATAAAATAGTTTCATAAAATCCAAGTACAGATAGAATAGGTGCATAAAAGGAAAACGGAGGATGTGAAGCTTTACGTTTTCTACCTTTTTATAACATAAGAAATCAAATTTAGAAAATTATATTTTTCTGAAATTCGAAAAAAAGTTGGTTGGTAGGATTATGGATACAACAATTGGATGAACTACGCTCTTGCTCCGCAAGAGTGCATGAAAATTTGGATGAAAATATATTTTGTTTTCGAAATATTTCATTCAGGTAGAATTTCCAGTATAGTTAGGCTTTGTGCATCATGTTTTTAAAAGATTTTTGAGAAAATATGCATACATATAGGAGGTACCACCTAGGCATACATATATTGCTATGTTGTGTTACACTTTCCACGAGTGCACATATGTTTGCAAAAATTGGATGCACACATGATACATGTATATTATGTGAGGGATTATTTATTTTTACACTTAACAAATTTCAAGGATGAAATTTCCTATGGATGGGAGAATGTAACACCCCACATTTTATAAGAATAATATAATAAAATATGCATATAAGTACATATATGCATGGAACATTTAATGTTAAGAAAATTTAAATATGTGCAAAAAAATGAAGAAAGAATTAATATAATAAAATGCGTACAGTACGTGTGTTAAAGAGAAAATTAATGCAAAGAAATGCATGCAATGCAATTAAGTTGCATGTGATAATGTATTAAAATGGACAACGTATTAGTGCATGCATATATATAAAAAGGGGAATAAGTAAGTAATAGTAACGATGAAATGATTGAATAAATTGCATTAAAGAAAAGATAAGGCATGCATGCATTCCAAGAATAAAAGAAGATGTATACATTTATAGATACATGGCAATTGAAATTCAAAACTAGTGAAGTAATTGCATGCGCATAAAATGGTGCAATTCAAATCTGATGAAGAGGCGCAGTTAATTAAAGAAAGGCAAAACAAGAAAGTAATTGAGTGTTTAATAAATAAATGTTACAAACATTAAAATCACAAGGTATAAGGAGCAAGAAATAACGTTTAAAATTAACAAACGTTAAAAAGCAAAACAGGAAGCAATAGAGGAAAGGCGCGCTGCTGAACCCAGGGGGTCGACCCCGGCTTGGATGGGTCGACCTCTGGGTCGACCCATCAGGGTGTGTTTCGACCCACGGGTCGACCTAAGGAGGGTCCAGCGAGCTCCAGTGATGTATTTCTACTGAGTTGTATGCTTCGGATTTTCGTGGCTTAAAATCTGATGACACCCCTATAAATATGATAGTAGAGTCTAGGCTTATTCTGATAAATTCTAAAATAATGCCAGGCTCTACCTTTCTTCTTCCTCAAAATCTCTAGAAATAGGGTAGCTAGTACTGAGAAATTCTGATTTAGGATTTGGGAAAGAAGAATGCATATCCACAATTATGGGTCCAGAGTTCTAGTTAAAGTATGGTAAATTCTTGAATCTGGTTAATTTGAATTTCTCTTTTCTGTTAGTCTGAGAATTATGAATCCATGGTTGTTTAGATTCAAAATCCAGTTGGAGAGCCATGGAATGTTAGGTCTGGACCAGATTCACGAATTGGAAATCTTTTAGATGAGTGGATTTAAATTATACCTTTTTGATAATGGTACATTTATCATTTGACATTCCCCGTTAATATGCATAGTAAATCTACTGAAATGTAAATTTTCTAAAATGTATAAATCTGTTAAAATATGTGGAAACGATTAATGTTGTATACATACATGTTCTAATAACTTATTAATTGGATACTGCAAGTTAAGTTATAGCGAAATTAGGATAATTACATGTTAATCTGTGGCATATTATGTACTTGAACCCTTCACTATAAGAATTGGGATAATTACATGTTAATTTGTTAGATTGGAATAAATTACATGATTGGATGATTACATGTTATTCTTTTAAGATAAAGTTAATTACGGGGTAGGAAGAACATGCAACATGATAATCAGTTAAAATGGACTTAATATGATATTAAGTATGACATGTAGAAATAGATTGCTGTAAAATTTGGAAGAATGGATATGCCTAAATTTATAGTAAATAGAAAATTGTAACCGCACCTAGACACGAGGTTAAATTCAACTTGTAGTGGAAGTCTGCCCGGAACCGCCTAAGAAATCTAGCATCCACAAGTGGTTAATTTAATGTGGGAGGTCTAGTGCGTAAATATACATATAACGGTGCTAAGACATGAGGTTAAGTCTAACTTGTGGTATAGGACTTCCCTGAACCGCCCGACAAATCTAGCATCCACAAGTGGTCGGCTTAATGTGGGAGGTTTGGTTCATTAACATATATATATATATATATATATATATATATATGAATATATGTATATAAAAAGATAGAAATAAATGTCGTTGATTGTAATTAATGGAAATGAAGGAAAGTTATAACAAATTAAGGATTGGAATGAACGGGGAGTGATAATAACCTATTATGAATAAACTTGAAGGGGAAAAATGAAAGATAATAGGTAAGCTTTTCCTAGGGACAAGTGGAAATTATAACTAAGTTTATAATAATGATAGGGGAAATGAGATGACTTTTGTAATAAGATAGGTCATACTTAATTATAAATTAAGTAATCTGTAAATTTGAAACCTATTGTTTGTAATAAGTAGAGAAAAAGGGGGAAAACTTGGGGAAGAAAATAAGTTGTACTTAATTATAAATTAAGTAATTTGCAAACTTGAGAATTTGTAAATTGCTGATAAGATGTTAAAGGCTTATTAGTGAACTTAAATGGGTTAAGTTATATAACTGAAATTAATAAGCAAGAGAAACTTTGTAACTTGAACAATAAGTCAATATGACTTGAAATAACCAAGTTAAATGGAAATTTGAAAAAGGTATAGCAAACACGTAAGTTAATGATTAGACATAGGGTCTAATAATACATTAACGCGAGGCGCTTAGAGCAGTCCGTGCGTCTGAAGCGATTAACCCAATGGTGTAGATCATCGTGGTGCTCATGAGGCACGAGGGGGAGCGCACGTCCATCTGATTATTCTACCTGTTGTGCAGGCTCCGAAGGATAGGAAGGGGAAGCACACGGTTTCCTGGGACATGGAGGGTACTGCTGGTAATCCTATGTGCAGTGACAACGTTTAGGCTGTGCTCGCAGATGTTAGGGTTAACGTGTTACTACCCGGTAATTATACCTAGACTGCCATAATAGGAGGCAGTCAGAAGGCTGTAGGGTGGCATAGATGATTCAACGATCCGGTTGCCTTGTGACTAGGCGAGCTGCGACCATTTTATCTATTTACCTTTGGGCGGGTCTAAACATCTGTTTGGTAGCAGTCGTCAGGTACCAACCATCGACAGTCAGCGTGATGTGGAAAGATGGAGAGCTAAACCTACAGATCATCGAACTTTCGATATCAAGGCTTTGGTTGCGGGGACATGCCAATTTGGATGTTGTTCGTTGTTATTTTTCTAGGTCACGTCACTAGCTCTTAATTTTGTTTGTCTTTCACTAGTTGAGGGATGGGTCGGGTGGGACCATGGCCACTGAAAATGCAGACTATATCATTTGTGTGTACAAATATCTGAAAAGGCTCCCGACCTAGTTCCGTGTATCTGATATAACCCTATTATGGAACTCGGTGCACAGTAGATAATACATGCTGATACGTGCATACCGTTTCCAGATGGTGCATCATCAAGGTCGAGGCATCGAGTATGATTAACGATACGTACGTGAAGAAGTCTAGATACATACATGTCTGCTCCCAGCGGTAGGGCATTACTCTATGATGGAATCTGATTCAATCGAATGGTTCGAAGGTGGCAGTCCGTACGCTTACATAGAATGGTGATAGCGGTTCTACGCGGAACGTTGCATTGTTAAATAGAGATCTGTACGTCGCTCCGATGTAGGATGAGGGACTGCATATATTCTTTTGGCGTTACAGCAGAGACCGTGCGAGTGGGTGCCATGGGACGTACCTTAATTTGTCGGTAGCTACATATATACTGTATTAGGTTAATCTACTGGGGAGTAGATGGGTACTACGTGTGTGTAAGACTTGGGCATTATTAACCTAAGTAACCTAATAAATAAGAAAATGTAACTGAACGGTATATGTAGGGTTATCCAAAATGTGTAGTTTAAATCTAGTCACTTGAACTTGTGTTCTGACCTCCTCCTCATAACATACTCGTAGGTTAGATTTGTGATAGAGGTATGATAGCTTTGGATACTGGTTAGGCAGTATTATTATCTAGGTAAGGCTATATTTTGATTATATTATATTTTATCCATTCCGATGTGAGATGTTTTCTGGGCTCTGATATATTTTATATCTCTGTCTTTTCTGCAGGATACCAGACAAACCAACACGAGTTTCGATATATTATAATTTTGAAAAAAATTCGGTCTGTCGGAATTCGTTTTGTTACACAAAGTAAAGAAAGGATTTATGTATTTATTTTTGTCTTTATTAATAGTTGGAACATGCTTACCCAAAAAATATATTTGGAATCGAAGTGCAACCTTTTGAACCATGAAACTTCCAAAATATCCTTCACTCGTATATAATTGAATCAATATATATTTATTCCATATACAATCACGACAAAAGAATTTTCCTTTTATTAGTCTATAGTTTTTATTCCAGATTGTAACTACTCAAACTAAGTTAAAACATGAATAATTTTAAACTGGCATGATCATTGAAATGGTAGGTCAGATACACTATCATTATATAATAAAGGATTGTTATAGATAGCTCAACACATCTTTAAGGATAGTTGAAATACATTTAGTGTCACATTTTTTTTATTGTCAGTGTGTAAAACAAAAATACATTTCAAAATATTTTGTTAAATCAAATATCAAGTAAAGTAGAATGTAACAAATTAACCTACTTTACCAATTAAAAATGCCTCTCTACTAATATTAATAAATCTTGGTATTCTTAAAAATAAAATAAGCTTTAGTTATCAATTTAAAACATTCTTCTACAAATATGAATGACAACTAAAAATAGGATTTAAGAAATAAATATTATTTATAATTAATTCTTTATTTCAATTAATAATAGTAATATAATTAAAGTAATAGAGTATTGGATATTGCAACTTAGAAATAAAAATAAAACCATATGATCATTATATGCACACATATACGTACATATGCATATGGGAAAGTCTATTTAGATACAAAATATAGATGCAATTAGTGACACAATAAATCTCCACTATTGGATTTCTCCCAGTAACAATCAGCACTTTTCTGAGCTCGAATTTCGACCAAAAAAAAACTCAAACTCATACAAGCACATATTTTGTAAATCTGGTACCATCAATAATGAGCATAATCATAATATAATAAAACAAACTCACAGAGGAAACAAGATAGCATAATAAGTATCGATCATGGCAACTATCTTAATACTAAATCGCCACATTAATAATGAACATGAGAGAGCAAGAAGGAAAACCAAACATTGCCATTTCCAAAGATCCATTTTCTCTAAGGAAAACCTGAGGGTTGTTATGAGGAAGGAGTTAGAACAATAAATCCTAATTAGTAGAAAATGTATATAACTCTTCATAATAAAAAAATATCATGTTTGGTTTCAGCCATATTATATATTTAACGAGGCTAGTGATTTTAGCCTTACCATATAGTCATGAAAATGATTAACTACCATACCCAATATAGCACTCTTCACAAAAATAGGTTATTAAATCCTGAGATAGAACATTTACACATATATAAAGCATTTGAACTACCCACAAACCAATAACTAAGAGATGAACCTTCTAACCACCTAGTATTTCAATGAATTCTATAAATAGGCAGGATTATAGTCACATATGATCTCACTCAAATCGTAAATATATATATATATATAAGGCTAATTCCTACGATCACTTAAGATATAGATAGGTGGTTTGCTGACATACTATTACAAATTAAAGGACTCTAGCTACTAAGTTTTCTAACAACTAATTAAGGCTTCAATCATTCATTTATCCCAAACCATTATAAGGTGAGAGATAGTAAGTTGTTACTTATGACCTATAGGATAGGTAGACAACTATTCGCCATTTAAGACCTTCCCTCGGTGGAACCCTGTGTCTAACTAGTCTTATTGAATAATCTTCGAGCCACTTAATACTTCTCGCAGGATAATTAGAACTTTAGTACCTGCATAATGGCCATTTAGTACCATATCCTAAGGCGGACTCGAAACCATCCACTTGCTACTTAGAGGAAGCAGACCCTTTCAGAGATTACTTGATCACACCCAATTATCTATTTAATACTTCTTGTTGGAAAAAGGTGAGTTTTCCAATCACTTAAGACCTAATGAGTGTGGAACCGGTGACTCAACCCGTACTCCTTAAGACCCCAAGGAAAAGGGTAGGTCTGACTGCTACTCAAACTACATTGAATAAATTGTAAGGAAATGAGTGAGTCCAATTACCACTCATACTCCTTAAGTTATATCTTAAGAAAAAGGGTGAATCCAATCACTTAATATCTCCAAGAGGCAAATCCTAAAACCACTTAAGAAATTAATCCTGAAGTAGGCTACGACTCTAGATGACCTTTAAGTGTCTTCTTTTGGAAGGGAGAAGGACCCTATGACAACTTAAGACCTCAATGTTTGAAGTAATCCATTAGGAACATTCCTTACTATGATACAATTATTAACCCGATTTTGAACCCAAAGAAGCAGCCCATATAAGGTCAGGACAGAACAACCTTGGAACTGACTCAAACTAGATAGAAAGGACGTAAATAATGGTATATAGTTGCATGAGAAGTTTCAAGGCTAAATTGTCTAAGTCCATGGACCCATATCGGGCCATGCCCTCTGGATCAGTACCGATCCATATGTACAAATTATTTAGGCTCGTTGTTTGCACTATTATGACTCTAAGCCTTCATCAATCTTATTGGCAAAGTTGCAAGTCAATCAGATTAACTTATCTAACATTAGTCGATGGATTGAAGAGAATAGCATTTGCGATAAGGTGATGAATCACCAAAGCTAGTCAAACCAAGTCTGATCCAAACCACATTATACATAGAAGACCACAAGAGCATAAGAAAAGAAGCCTGAATTTGATCCTAAAATGACTTAAGTCTGCTGACTGGTACCGATCCATAGGCCATGGATTGGTACTGGTCCATAGAATACGACGATAAAACTTTATGGTAAAACTCGCAATGACTTGATGAAGCTAAACATGAAATAAAATTTAAAGTTTATAGCCAATACCGGTCCAGTATATTAATTCCTATACACTTGAGATTTTGGGTGTGGGCTTCCTAGGCTATTATAAGTCGCCATGCAACTCCGCCTTGCCCGTGGTCCATTTGAAGACTTATTACCTGCTACTACTAGAAAGGGATTGAATCTCTATCTGCTGGAACTTAGCCAAAATGTAACACCCCGCCTCCGCTAGGGTCACTCGCAAGGGAATGCACTAGCTTTAGAGGGGCATTATTGGTAAACATGCACAGAAATATCACAAGACAGAACATATAAAATAGCGGAAGTAAAATCAAACTTTCATAACATGAATAAATAAGGTCTAAAGCCTTTTACATCAGAGTACATCAAAACCTGTCTTGCAATAGTAAAGAAGCATAAAGACATTATCGAAAATTATTCCCCAAGTAAAACAGTAAAGTAGCCATAGCCAAGAAAAGTCCAAGCCATCCATGATGACCTTCAAGCAGAAGAAGTCCGAATTAAACAACAGTATTTCCTCCCTGTAACCTGGGGAGGGGGGGGGGGGGAAACGGAAGACAAGAAGCGAAACAAAACGGGTCAGTCAAAAAGACTGAGTAAGCCCTATCTACTATCAGCATAAAAACTAGTAAAGTTAACTGACATGAGGAACTGAGATGAACATAAGCATGATGACAAGATAGATAAGCTAAATCAAAATAACAGGATGAACTACTGAACTCAGATAAACTAAGGTGTCATGATAAATTACGATGTCAAGATAAAACAAGGTATCCCATCATCAGGTTCCTATCAAGTATAATATCCCCAAGATACCTATCACGTATAACGTCCCATGGTATCTATCCTGTATTTTAGCTCTGCATCTACCATACTAGTATCCCCACCGTATCATGTGTTAACCATGAATGAACCTTACTCAAAAGTCGTGTAATGGTTCATGTCAACCTAATATATCGCATTTATAGGTTACTCAACTCGTATGTTTCTTTCCATGTAAATGTTCAGTTCCTTACCGTAGACCGTACGGGCTTTCCCATGAGGTTCTATACTACTCCAATGTAATTCCATGATCCTTAAGCTCGTTTGGACTGTTACCCTAGACCTAGCTAGGCTTTCCCAACATGACTCATCGTTTGTGCAACTAGGACTTATGCCACCTAGGACCACTAGTGATTATGCTTACCTATTGCACGTTTTCGTATTTCGGTTTTGGTTCAACCACCCAGGGCCACTAGGAATTACGCTAACCGTCAGCCGCGCCCTTTTTCCCACGCATTCATCGTGAATCGTTTTTCCATGAATGTATGCACATGTATCACATCGTGCCATCCGAGTCCTGTCATAGGGCAGATCAAGAAATACAGGACTCGGTCGAGAGCTTTCGATTTATCTGCCGATGCAGGTGCTAAGGTCTGTTTTTCCTATACGTGGCTATGGTCCCACGAGACCACTCCCTCAACTAGTGAAAGACAAGACAGGATAAATCCTGTATGAGAACACACTACTGGCCAACCCACATCCTAGCCTTACCGCAACCATAATTAGATAGCAATTATGGTATTTTGGGTGTTCTCTGCCTTTCCGTACGTACACGCTTGACCAAAGATGGTAGGTAGCCTGACGAAATGCTATCTAGGGCACGACCGTGTATCGTCGACTATCCCCTATCCATCCCCGTCTTTAGGTCGCTCGTATAGCAACCAAGGCATACTCTTGGTTCTTCTAACGCAGACCTTAACCTCTCATGAGCCTAGTGCGATCACCTGGCAGCTCACAGAGGGATACCAAGAATATCCTCACGTTCCCCGAAGCCGCTGCTTCGTTACCCAGTTCGCTGGAGCCTTTATCTAAATCAGATAACTTTCTCCTACTCGTGTGCTTAAACGATGACCTACCGTATCGGGTTACTCATCCAATCTATGAACTGGTCCAAAATTCCTTGACTAAGAATTATTACTTAGCTATTCTCCAACTAAGGTTTACCACTTAGCTTATTCCCGTTATTCTTGTTAATTACGGTTATCCACCTAATTCTCTGAACTAGGGTTTATATAATGGATTAAGTGTCACTTAAGTTCATGACTTAATCCGTCTACAAATCATGTCAAAATTGGCTAAGTATCCAAGTCCAAGACTTAACCCTACAAACCATGCTCAAGTTGGTTAAGTATGTATTAACTTGACTCTATCAAATTACTGAGTCAAATTGGTCAAGTGTATTCAAACGATTCGTGACTTAGCCTTATCATGTTATCACGTTAGATTGGTTAAGTATTGGTTAACTTAACCTTATCAAATAACCGAGTTGGAGTGTTTAAGTATAGGTTACTTAATCACTTCAAAATTACCGAGTTAGATTAGTTAAGTGTTGGTTAACTTAACCACTTCAAAATCACCGAATTGGATGGGTTAAGTCTAGGTTAACTTAACCACATCCCCTAACTGTATTATACGGTTAAGTGTAATTAGGAAAGCTTAATTAACCGTATCAAATTCACGTGTTGGTTTGGTTAAGTGTTGGTTAACTTAACCCCGTCCACTAGTCGTATAAAAAATGGTTAAGTGTCATTAGGAAAATCAAGTTACTTAACCTACCCAACCTTGTCATGTTTTGTTAAGTATCGTTAGCCTAATCAAATTACTTAACCCATTTGTCCATGTCATATTTGGTTAAGAGTCATTAATCAAATTAACTTAACCCTATCATGTGGCATTAATTACTTAATGCACCTCAACCTCTCACATTAGACTTCGTTGTGGTTACTAGTTAAGCCGGTCGGTTCCGGGTAGCTTTACACCACAACTTGGTCTAACCTCGGGTTCAAGCAAAACATGACCAACTTCTCACATTGGGTCCTATTGTTTGCAACTACTAGTTAGGCCGGTCGGTTCCGGGTAGTTTTACGTTGCAAACTCAACCCAACCTCGAGTTGGTCACTTTCATGTTTAGTCTAGTGTCATGTTCATATTCAAGTTTTTAAGAATATGGGTAGACCTAACTCAATAGGTAAATTCCCAATTCCATAGTATGGGTAGACCTAACTTAATAGGTAAATTCCCAATTTCATATTTTCAAACATACTCACATGTCAACTTCCATGTTATATTTCAAGTCATGTTTTCAAGTTATATTTTCATGTCATTAGAAATTACCCATAACATAACCCAACGCTTTTAAACTCGCATATACGTTCGCAACAACGTAATGGATTAAAAGAAGAGACTTGGCAAAGGCATGACAAAAATGGATATTAAGCCACAAGTTAATCATGGTGGCAAATGAGGCACAAATGTGTTCATTAACTTGCATGTTACATTCTTAAGCCTCAAAAACATGCATAAACCCAAACTTGGCACATAAGCGAATCATGGTGACAAAAGACATTGAATGATGACTAGTAACTCGCATATATCATCATATAAGGGTAATGACTTCATATGCAAGTTGACATAAAGGTTATGAGGGTTCTCATGTTGCATAATGCAACATTTCAACATAAAGGTTGTAGCTTTTAGCCCACAAGATCAAGATAATGACTTCATAAACTTGCATGACATGATAGCATGTATCATACTTAATGATCAAACCCAAACTTGCAACATGAACATTTAACTTCATAGTTAATATATAAGAGTAGGGAAAGGGCTTACATTGCTATGAAGGCACAAATCGAAATGCAAAACAAAGATTGAGACGAAGCTCTAATGCAATCAAATAAACCCAATATGAAAGCTCCAAATCAATAAAAACCCTTGCTTTATGATGTAAATATGGAAACTTGACTTGAATGCAAGCTAATGATGCTCATACAAGCTTGAAAACACTTGTATGCATGGAAAATCTCTCATAGAAAATTATTTAGGAATTTTATGAAGAGAGTGGAGGCCATGAGAGGAATGATTTTGCCATAGTTTAGTTGCACGAATGAATAATGAGGATTTAGGGGTAGGTTAGGGGCTTATTTATAGAGATTAGGATTAGTTAGGACCCTTAGATTAACCCTAGGATCAACCTGAACCATCAGATTTCGAACCAGGCCCAAAAACCTAGCCAAAACAAAAAACAGGTGCACCAGGCAAAACTGCCCGGCCACCATAAGTCGACACCCAAGTCGATAGGGCTGTCGACTTGAATCATGCCATGTCGACTCCCAAGTCGACAGGGCTGTCGACTTGGGGTGGCTGGCGGGAATTTTCCCGCCTAGCCTTCTAGGCCAAATTTTCGAAATTAGAACTCGTTTTTGAACTTGAATTTTCTGAAAACTTCGTCGGACCATAACTTGGTCATACGGACTCCGATTCTCGAAAACTCAGACTCTATTTCGCGTATTTTTCCGAGACGAACGCAATGGCATAGCCCGTTTTACGTGATTCAGAATTTAAAATTAAATTCTGCCTTGATTTTTGTCTTAACATGTTATTGAAATACGGGTTGTTACACAAAATTCATCCTCAACCACTTCTAAACTCCAAGGACAACAAGCCCTATTCACGTAAACCAATTATCAAGATCTACTCCAATAACTGGTGGCACTTATGACACATGTTTATTATTTTAGTGAGAACTATAGTCATATTCATAATGATTCCAATCAAAAGAATTGTATCCGGCATGACAAATATGATAATAAAGATATTCAAAGTAGATGTAGGCCTTATTATTAGTTGAACCACTGTAATTTTGTGTCATTTCTCTTTAATTTCCGTTTCTTTAAATTTTCATTCACTTTATCTGTTCTATTTTGATTTCCCCATAAAGTTTTCGCTTAAATCAGGTGTTAGTGCCATTTTTGGTGTTAACATTTAATGCTTTCACTGAGAACTAACCAAGAAGAAGATCTGGATTATTTACTATAGATCCTCACGATCTAGAAGATATATCCACTGCTAAAGTTGTGAAAAGGTTGAAAGTTGGGTATACAACTCAAGCTATAAGAAGGTTTATTTCTACATCTAAATCGAATAAAAAGTCCTGCTTATAGAAGATAATACTTTCCAAGGACCAGATGACATTGGATTAACAGGAGAATTAGAAAATGCACTTAGACACGAATGAGAATACAACCTGGGATATTTGGTTGAAAATATGCTAAGTAGATGGATCAACACTAGTCCATCCCCTATGGATCAACACCAATCCATAAGGGTGTACCTGACGCTACGTTTGAATCCATGAATTGATTTCCCAAACCTATAGTGTTGCTCTAAAGAAGAAAAGTTCAAAAATTGTCTAAGTAGATGGACCAATATCGATCCATACCCTATGGATTGGCATCGATCCATAGGGACAAAGATGAAGAATATTTTGAACTCATGGATTGGTTCTGCCATGTTACCACATTGCTTCTAAGAAAAAAATCAAGAAATAATAACCTATCTCTATAGATCAATACCACTCTATAGGTGATGGATTTGGCATCGGTCCATTAAATTAGTTCGAACACATCTGTAACTCTTTATGGTGATTCCCAACAGCCTCAGCCTCCCTCTATGGGTCGTCCGAAGCGGGGAATAATCTGTTCAAGGAACATTAAGAAGAGAGAGAGATGAAGTACTCCCCAAGTGTAAACTAAGAAGACAATGAAAATCTTCTCTTTAAGGGATCGAACCTAGCCCCAAACTCTTTTACATAGTGTAAGACTACCATGGCAGAACTCCACAAATAGAGGACTAGATGAAGTCAAAAGAGGGAAGGAATAAAGACAACATAAGTAGAAGAAACACATGCATGAGCTAACATTTAACTTAAGAATCATGGTGAAGACCATGGAAAGAAAGAAAAGGAGGGATGAAGAATGCAGATTCATGCCAAGCTGAACTCCTATCATTAATAAGATCCTAATAACATTTACGCGAATAAGCATACCATTTTAAACGTCCTTACCTATAGTAATACGACTAATTTAAAACTTTTTCCTTTGTATAGTACCCCTGGACTATGGGCGAAGCAATGGCAATTACTACAGTCCAGTGCAAGGCCCTCTTGACTCATTCATGATCCAAAAAACCAAATGCCATGGATGAATTAAAGCTACTCAATAATGTACAATCAATGGAAGAAGTGTAGAACGCCATAACAACAAGTATTACATTCCATGTGCTAAAGTAGCGAGGCAGGACTAACATTTAGAGAAAGATTCAGTGAATGATCAAGGATGCACTTAGGGTGAAGGTGCCATGGGACCTCAAGGACCTTCAACTCAACCAAGTCAGTCAATAACCAACATAGAAGCAAAGCATATAATGGTAACACATCAACAAGGGATGATAAGGAGCTTCAATGCTAAAGTTCGCCACCAAACCTCTAAGGTCGAAGATCTCGACCAAGCCGTGTCAAGTACCTGACCATTCAGACTGAGCTAGGAAGGTCCCCTTGTAATTGATCAAGTGCTTCTGGATGGAATCATCAAACTCACAGTATTTTATGGAAATCCTATTATCCTTGAGATCAAAGTAGCAACCAACAACATCTTTCAAAGAATGTCAACAGTATAACAAAGTCAATGTTATCCAAAATTGTTAACAATGCGAAGCAATAATGTTTTCCAATGATTATCAATGTTATCGGTGTTATCCAAAGACTGTTAGCATCACCAATCAACAACATTGTCCTATGACTATCAACATTACAATGTTATCCAAAGACTGCCAACACCACAACATGTCAACATTGTCCAAAGGCTGACAACAAGCTTCCACTCACAAATCGATAAGAATATGCAATCTATACTCAAAGATTTTGACAAACTCAATAAGAAAACAGAAGAATCAAAGTTTAGAGCTGTAATAGATCATAAGAGGGTAACCAGACACTTCAATACAACACAAACTCTAAGCACCAAAGAAACCTTACATAGTTGTCAAGCGTAAAACGAGATCCCAAACTGACCTTTTGAAATGCCATCGAACTCCATCTCAAAACTTGCCGATGCTAAAAAATTCATACACCTACAGGCACAGTCTGAAGTACTAACTACTAACACAAGAAACCAAAAGGCAAGAAAGACTAAAAAAAGGAGTTCGGTCGACACTTAAAGCATACCGCCTTGGGGTACGTGGTCCATAACACCCTGATAGAAACTATAAAAACATAGTCCAAAGCAGAAATGGTGACCGTGAACCTTAGAAAGCAAAAGAAATGAGAGATCTATGGAATGAAAAAACCTCACCATGATGAGGCAAAATTCGATCAACGCCAGCCTTGGGAAACATAGCCAGCTAAACTTGGTTGTAAACCTTAGAAAACAGGGGCAGGATATAACCAATGAAATAGAAGAAATGCCTCCATAAGAGGTTAGCACTTCCAAAGCTGAGATTGTAGCTCCGAAGCAAGCACTATTGTCACTAAACAAGGAAAAGCACAAAATGGTTGAGCTTATGACTCCAAAGAGAAGGCTTCCTCACTTCCCTTTGAGGTCGGCACTTCAAAAGATGAGATCGAAGCTCTGAAGCAAGCACCCTTTTCTCTAAGCAAGGAAAAGCGCAAAACCGCTATGCTCATGACTCCAAAGAGAAGGCTCCCTCACCTTCTCTCGAGGTCAACACTTCTAAACCTGAGATCATATCTCTAAAGCAGGCACCCTCGTCTCTAAACGAGGAGATGTGCGAAACTGCTAAGATTACGACTCCAAAGAGAAACCATCCCCACTTCCCCTCAAGGTCGGCACTTCCAAAGTTGAGATCATAGCTCAAGAGCAGATACTTTCATCTCTAAATAAGGAAAAGCACTAAACCTCTAAGCTCATGACTCCGAAAAGAAGGCTCCCTCACTTCCCCTCATTTTTGGCACTTCCATAGCTGAGATCTTAACTCTGAAGCAGTCACCCGCATCTCTAAACAAGGAGAAGCGCTAAACCGATGAGCTCATGATTCTAAAGAGAAGGCTTCCTCACTTCCCCTCAAGGTCGGCACCTCCAAAGCTGAGATAGTTGCTTCAAAGCTAACACCCTCTTCTCTGAACGAGGAGAAGCGCCAAATCACTAAGCTTACGACTACAAAGAGAATGCACCAACATATCCCTATAAGGTCGGCACTTCCAAAGCTGAGATCGTAACTCCGAGGCAGGCACCTCCTCTCTAAATGAGGAGAATGATGTATATAACAATTCTATGATTTTTGGTGGATGATAACAAATATATATATTATTATAAATGTGTTTGCAATTGCATTATTCTACTACATGACTGACATTATATAATATTTATATTTAAATAAAATACTATTGCATAAGAATTTAAATATTCAAACAGTATTTTATTAAAATGCAATATTTTATTTCTACATTTCAATAGTAAAAATTTATAACTCCACCATTTGTATGTCTCATTATAATACAATACATTCAATTTCATTTATATACATTGCTACCCACTATATTTAACTCATTTCACTTTGTCACTCAGTTGTACAAATGCGTATACATTCAATTTCACTCCGTTGTACTCACTCATATATACACACACACACACACACACATACATTCACTATCTATCACTCACTTATCTTCTCTCTGCTTCACAGTCCGTCCAGTCACCAGCACACCTATCACACAAACACACACAGTAAACATGAAAAAAAATATGTTTAAATTCTAGCAGATATAATAATAATTGAAAATTTATTTGTCCTAGAGTTTTGGTATGTTTCTCATTATATTTCCATGACTTGATCTGATTTATATATACATCAAATTGTGTCTAGACAGTTTGTGTATTCACAATGATTCACTGTGAATATCACCAGGTAGGCATCTTCTCTAGTGCTCATATATATATATATATATATATATATATATATATATATATATTACATGCATACACATACATGTGTATGTATATACATATATTTTTGTTCAGGGGCAATACGATAAAATATCAATGAGTAGGCATGAACCAAGAAATTTTGTATAGAAACAAACACACACACACACACACACACACACACACATATATATATATATATACACACAAATACACACATTTGTGCATATATATATATATATATGTGTGTGTGTGTGTGTATGTATATACAGGGAAGCAACATCAATGGCACTAGAGCACATGTACAAACTCAAGTTAGAGGTGAATACACAGAGGCAAGTAACACAGTGTACAAGCGTGCATACCTGATTCATGCAAAAGGCAACATGAGCCTCAGGAGAAAGCTCTGAAATAATGTTCAACATGGTCCAGACACAAAACATCAATGCAAGTGTATATGTAGTCAAGACACAAGGCAGTTTGAAAATTCAAGGCAGAATTATTCAAGCTCAAGTGCAAGTGCACAAATACTTTCACATGTCCACACATACTGGATCAACACAAAAATTTGCACAAATTTGATGAAACAAGGAAAACTGGACACAAAAGTAACTCACAAGAAAGTTCCACAAATACAACATAAATGGTTCAGGGGACATCCACATGGAAGCAGGTCAAGTAAACACAGCAATTGTTTCAGAAAAAATGGAACAGTGATGGTATATTCATGTATACTAGCAAGGAGATACAAATGCATGAAATTCAGTAAGCCAAGACAAGGCTGGAACAACATGAATAAGTGCAAAAAATAGACGTGCATAGTGCAAATATATGGACTGATGATACATGATGATATCATGTTCAATATGCACAATAGTATCACAAATCTGAATAGTCGAGTAGCAAGTATAAATAAGTCAAAACACTCAACTAAACAACAAGAAATCTTTCTATGCACATAAGCAGAGGACACATTAATGGAGCTACATGTGCGCATAAACATGTATACACACGTGTACACAAGTACAAATATATAAGCAAGCATATATATATATATATATATATATATATATATACATATACACGGTTCAACAAGGACTAGAAAATAAATCATGGCAAGACAAGTGGTGTGCACAGTTTTTACACAATACGACATATGCAAGTTTGAAACTGGCAAGTTCAAAATATCAAATATGCAATTGGTAAGCATGGATGAACTGGTCATATGGGAATGTAGCTGTATATGGTATCAAAATATACAATTGGCAAATGCATGAGCATGGATTTGAAAATACAGGGCTCTAAAGAACCAAGCAAAGAATGCCCATGAAAGTTTCAAAGTCGAGCAACTCAAGTGTCTTGTTCAAGTTCATACAACAAAAAAGTGAAGTGCAAATTAAGACATTCCAAACATCATTCAACATGGCATGGCACGCATATTCACCTGCCAAAGTAAATTTTGGTAAGCTATTTTGATGTTTCCCAGTTTTGAATAGTGTTAAAATGGGAAAACGGATTTTTAGCAAATGTTCTTTCAAAATCATGCAATTATTTCTAGGAAGAAAACATTCATGTGTATCAAAGGTTTTCAGAAAAACTCAAAACAATTTTTTGTAAGTGAACTATCATGCAATTCTTAATTGTTTCAGAAATTCAAAGATTGATTCATAGTTTTAAAAACATTCCATGAATTCACGAGTGCACAATTTTGGGTAAGAACAATTCGCAATTTATTTCCAGAAAATGTGAACAATTCACAATTTATTTCCAGAAAATCACATTTCTGCTTTAGGCAAGGGAATGTTTTTCTTTTTGGCAAGCAAATTTTAATCTTTCCAGTAAAACAACTCATTACAAATTCAAATTGGCATGCAAGAATAAGATTGGTATTTAAATTCATGCATTTCATTTCTGGAAATTTGTTAACCCCACAAATTTAAAAGTGCGTTCCATAAATTTCAAAGTTCCATAAATTTCAAACAATTGATTTTTGACAAGGAACCATTCCATGTTTTCAGGGTATCAATCATGGCTATAGATATTTCGTGAATCATTTTTAGGGATAATATAAATTCGTGGAAATTAATTGTAATCAAGGCAATAAAGGGACAATCACGCAATTCAAACCAAGGCATATGGTGAAATTATAGATTGGTTTAGGGTTTTATAAACCTATATAAACCGTACCATTTCATCTTCGACAATATCGAAAAACCAAAAGCAACAATTCGAAGAGCAAACAAGAAAAAAACAAAGTACTCACAATTGTTTTCGATCGTAAGCCAAATCAATCGATAAAGGACAACGATGCTCGAAGTTCATCAGGGAATCGAATTTCCTCAACAATCAAGTTGCGATCTGAAGCAAGGAAAAAACCCTAATTTTTAGGGTCAGCCATTGAAGATAAAAAGGGAAAGCCGATATTTTTCAATTGGAAAAATTTTGGTCGTCTTTGGCTTAAATTTAGAAAGGGTTTTTTATTTTTATTTTTATTGTATTGTTTTATTTTCCTGTGTTAATCATCCATCAGTTTTCTAATGTCTGTAAAACTAGGGTTACTAGTTATAGGAGTTATAACTAGGGTTTGCGAATTACGGGTTTGTAATTTGGGGAAAAAAAATATGATTTTGGGGATAAAGATCAGTCCAGGGTATTGAGCGTAGGATTAGAGCAGGAGCAAGGTTTGTGAGTTTCCCGGGTTTTGTAAGCGGAATCTGTTTTAATACGGAGTAGAAATATTGGGAATCCAGCAGTAAGTAGGGTGTGCCGAAGCTGGGTAAAATATGTGTTATTTTATTTCTGCATTTATTTTCTCTACTGAAATCTAAGCAGTAAAAATTTTAAAATCTCATAAAAATCCAATAAACTCTATTTATCCCCTCTAGGGTTAATCTAGATCCAACAAGTGGTATTAGAGCAGGTGTTTCTTAACTCTAGAGTCATGGATTAAATTGGAAATAAGAAATGGAATCCTATTTAAAATATGTTAATATTAAATGTTGGGATATTATTATAAATGGATATAATATGGTTGATACTGAGTTTAATTTTCGTGCTACTCATATTTTGTATTCTTATATTGATGATGACCAATATATCCTTATCTCCTACTATTTAACTGCGCAGGAAATCCGGAATACTCTCAATACAAAGTATGGAAGGATTGACAACTGCTCAAAACCCCAGAGTGTTAACCAAAGCTCATATTTGTGTTTAACAGAGTTACTGGTGAAGATTCAGATAGATCAAACATTGGAGAATCAATAGACGATGAGACAGGAAATTTCTCATATAAAGATTTAGTTTATATGTGTACTGATTTAACTAAATCTGTTGATAAACTCCAATGGAAAAATAAAACTCTAAAATCTAAAAATATTGAGTTGACCAGCAAAAATAATGGTTTGGATTCAAAACTCGAAAACGTCAAGAAATATAAAAATTCTAATTGCAAAAATTGTTTGAATTTAGGGAACAATTTTGTTCATCTCAATAAAATTATTCAAAAACTTGAAAATGAATTTCTGATCTAAAAAGAGAACAAGATTGAGTTAACAAGTTCAAATAATTTTCTACAAAAGGAATTGGATAATTTTAAGACATCAGAAAATTCCAAACTTGAAATTTTTGAAAAAGAAGATCTTTTGAAAACTGAATCCATTATGAACGAGCTTGAAAAAAAGATTGAAAAATTCAAGAATTTTGAAAAATTTGAATTTGAAAAAAAACATTTTGAATTTGAAATTTCTAAGTCCCAAGCCAAAATTAAATTACTCGAAAATGAAATTTTGGTTTTGAAACAATACGATGCTGAAAGGAAGATCACTAATAATCGTTGTTCAGATTTAATAACAGAAAACAGTGATCTTAAATCAAAAATTCAATGGCTTGAATCAACTTTGGATAAATTTTATAATGGGGAAAAATTGTTGAATATGTTGTTATAAAACCAAGTTTCTGTTGGAAATAAATATGGTCTTGGCTTTAGGAAAATTGAAAATTTGGAAAGCTGAATTCATGTGATTATAAAAATCCTTCAAATTGCTTTGAAAAGAATTGTTTTGTAAATTTAATCTTTAAAAATTCCAAAGGATTTTTTCACAAACGAGATAAGAATTTTTTGAGTAACAATCCATTTAAACATTTCTGGATCCTAAAAGGAAATACATTAATTCGAGAAAGTTCAAAAAGATTTAGGGTCCTAAAGGTACAATGGTAAATTCTGACATGTCATTATACAAAAAAGTTGGGTACCAAAACATATGAAAACAACTGAGAGTGGTTTTACGAATTTTGTCAGACCACTCGATCCTCTAAATTCTTACGTACCGGAGGAGGCTGAGGAACTGCTTTGCGAAAGAGAAACTAAATTCTTGTTATTTCATGTCATTCATTTATTTGAAGTTCCTTAGCCAAGTCTGATGAGTTAGAGAATCAACATCATCTTCTTAAAATCAGGTATGATCTCTAGACTCACATTTTTTTTTGTGTATATTCTCTCTTTAATTTTTTTTTATTCCTACCACTACCCATTTTATTTTATTTTGGTGCCGTATTTTTTTTGAGCTTCTTAACTTCAAATTGCAGAATTCTTGTTTTTCTGGAAATTTGCTCCATTTGTATAAAACTCTCATGTTTTAATGATTTTCAGATCTTGAATTCAAATTTGTAAATTTCTGCAATTGTTTTGAAGCTTATTTTTTCTTGAATTAATATAACAGTGCTGAAGCATTCTTGTTATGTCTTAAGAACTGTTATTTGAATTCTAAATTTTTGAAGATCTGAAAAAATAATAAAATTTCACACATTTATTGTTCCTGAGTTTCTTCTATTTCATTTTGGGAAGGCTTGAAATACTATACTCATTACAACACACTACTATTGAATTTGTTGTTCTTGGATATTTCAAATAATTCAAATCTTAAAATTCGTTTTTAATACATGATCATTTGACTTATATATTTGATTGTTTGAAATCATTTGAAATTTTGATATCTTGAATCTCACACACATATTGAATTTGAAATCTATAATCTTGTGTGATCGACTCATTATATATCGAAATCAATGCATCTCTTCAAGTGATTTAAAATGAACTGATTATTTTATCTTGGATCATGAATTATCTCTCTTGTGCTTATTAGAAATAATTCTGAAAAATTCTCTTGTGCATCTTTGATCAGAAATTGTTTCTGCTACTCCGATAAAAGAAACCGAACTGTTAAATTTGTCTGCTTGGGCTCGGTTTATCTATGATCGATTAGGAACTCAAGTGGTATCAATTTAGAAGTGTTGAAAATTTTTGATTGATCTGATTCTCATCCTATATAGAACTTTCTGAATCCCTCTTGTAACTGATTTTCAATTTTAGAATCATTTATTGATTATTTGATCAGAAATTGAACTGTATTTAGAATACATCAAAGTTATTATCAGAATTTTGAAACTATGATGAGTTGTGACTATAGTATATTTCATAATAAGAGGAGATTCCATTTAAATTCTCGTGATTTTTGAATAGTTTTTATAATATCTTTGAATTGGTGCTTATTTCACGACCATCTTCTTTTTCTATCATCGTTCTGTCATCCATCATAATTTTATATTAATGTGGAGAGTTTAATATTTTAAAAAAATAATATTTAGTATACAGTGTCAAAGTTGGTGATGGAAATGTAACTGTATTATTTTTCAGAAATAGAGATAACTGAAAATTTCAAAAATAGTGGTACATTTGAGCATATTTCATAATATGATTAATTTAGAAATTTATTTCACAATCATTTATGTATCTACCATATTTCAATCATCCATATTGGGTTTTTTATACACTAAGGAGATTTTGAAAAAGAAAATGTTATATGTATAATATACATAAGTGTTTCTCTAACCTCATTTAAAAATCCAAGGTGTGGTCATGCATGGTTATGAGATTACTTATAATTTAAGCTACAATCGGCCTCATTTAAAAATCCAAGATCTGGTTATGCGTGGTCAGTGTGCTCTTAAAGTAAAAATAAAAAGGAAAATGAATAAAAATTTATATGAAATTCTCCTTGGTGTGTAAAGCCAAGCTATCAATTCATTTTTTCTAATATGTGAAATGTACTAATATTTTATGATATATTGTGATTTGATGATTGATAGTCACTGGGATTTGAGATTAATTGATTTTGTCACTTGATTTGAACTTATAATCATAGTCCAAATCCATCACTGTTTGTGCTTAATTTTTAATTTTTTTTGAAAATAATTGAAAATCGTATGTTTTTAAAACTCCCTCCATTTTTATAAACTTCATCTTAAATCCCTAATTCTACAATGTGAAATTTGCCTCTAGTTCTTAAAATATTACGATTTTTGTCTGATAGAATGAGATTTAGATGGGCATTCTCCGTCTTTAGCTGATTTTATATTTCAAGACAATTTTTTCATCATATTTTTATTTCTGTATCCTTTTGATGATAACAAAAAGGGGAGAATGGTTAAGATTTTGACCGATAAGTGAATATTCCATGAATATTTTAATATTGAAGTTTCAATTATTGTTTTTCTTTTTCACTCATGGTATCAGAGCTAGAGGGAGTTCTATTGTAGGAGGAGCATACATATAGGGGGAGTTCAACGATTCACTATCAAACACATTTACTATATTCAAAATCTTATTAATATGTTTGTCATCATCAAAAGGGGGAGAATGTTGCATATAAAAATTCTATGATTTTCATTTGATGATAACATATATGTATATATATATATATAACTATAAATGTGTTTGCAATTGTATTATTCTACAACATCACTGATAGAATAAAATATTTATTTTTAAATAAAATACTACTGCAAAAGAATTTAGATATTCAAATAGTATTTTATTAAAATATAATATTTTATTTTTATATTTCAAACGTACAAATTTATAACTCAACCATTTGTACATCTCACTGTAGTACGATACATTCAATTTCATTTATATACATTGCTCCTCACTACAGTTCACTCATTTCACTTTGTCACTCAATTGAACAAACGGGTACATTCAGTTTCACACTGTTGTACTCACTCATATATATATATATATATATATATACATATACACACACACATACATACACAGATTCACTCACTTGTCTTCTGTCTGCTTTACAGTCAGTCTAGTCACATGTACACCTGTCACAGAAGCACACAAAATAAACAAAAAATTATATTTTTAAATTCTAGCAGATATAACTTTATTTTAAAATTTATTCGCCTGTCATATATATATATATATATATATATATATATATATATATATATATATATATATATATATATATATATATATATAGCAGATATAACTTTATTTTAAAATTTAT